>OW284510.1:98477590-99849233 GCA_935413205.1 Polydrusus cervinus | reverse complement strand
CTCTTTAACACAACAAAATTAAAAATTTTAATTCAAAGAAATTAGATAAATTTCATTTTTACTAAACGATTTCATTAACTTTATCTATCATTTGGCAATTATTATATATATTATATACCATGTGTAACAGGATCATGGTACACCCCCGCATCTCCGTGAGTTTTAAAGGTAATTGATTGAAATTTGGGATATCCCATATACATAATAAGCGGCATTTTTTGACCTACAAATGATTTTTTTTTCACTTTCGGTTTCACCGGAAGTGACACCAACTTTCGATTTTTAAATGGAACACCCTGTATTTTATTACATTTTTGAATTCTGCATAATTTTCTGAATCCAATGATACTACAAAAGTGACATTTCAAGCGTAAAAAATATTTATTATTTAATTTCCCATTTAAGTGTGCCATGACGGTTCCGATTTATTCCAATTGATGTCTAATGCTAGAAAAATCGAAGTCCCGTCAAAAATACTAAATTGCGTTTTTTATAAGCAAATAAAATTCATCGTAATCGTTTTTGGGGTAAAACTCAATTTTTCCAAATGGAACCATATTGGTACCGTGGTACCATTTCTTAGTACTATTAATAAGGAATTTATTCATATCTGGTAATAACATGTGCAATAAATACAATCAAAATTACAGCTAAAAGAAAATACAATTATTTTGTTCTAATTTTATGCTAAGAGATTACTAAGGAGGCTTTGAAAACAATGAAATTATTCAGATTGTCAAATAAGTATTCGGTGATTTATCGGTGTTTTTATTGTGTATTGGAAAAGTATTTACATTTGTTGTTATTTTTGTTCAAAATGCCGCACATTTATACAAAAGAGTGGACATGTTAATTATTTATGTAATAGTTTGTGTTCATTTTTTGTGTTCCAAAGTCTCTTCAGTAATCTCTTAGCATTAAATTAGAACAAAATAATTGTATTTTCTATAAGCTGTAATTTTGATTGTATTTATTGCACATGTTATTACCAGGTATGAATAAATTCCTTATTAATAGTACTAAGAAATGGTACCACGGTACCAATATGGTTCCATTTGGAAAAATTGAGTTTTACCATAAAAACGATTACGATGAATTTTATTTGCTTATAAAAAACGCAATTTAGTATTTTTGACGGGACTTCGATTTTTCTAGCATTAGACAGATCAATTGGAATAAATCGGAACCATCATGGCACACTTAAATGGAAAATTAAAAATTAAATAATAAATATTTTTTACGCTTGAAATGTCACTTTTGTAGTATCATTGGATTCAGAAAATTATGCAGAATTCAAAAATGTAATAAAATACAGGGTGTTCCATTTAAAAATCTAAAGTTGGTGTCACTTCCGGTGAAACCGGAAGTGAAAAAAAATCATTTGTAGGTTAAAAAATGCCGCTTTACCTTTAAAACTAACGGAGCTACGGGGGTGTACCGTGATCCTGTTACACACGGTATATGGGGCTTCAACGCGCTTCCATCGTGAGGGATGATGCAAGTGGGCCTTTTATTCTATTGTATGTATTTGTAATTAATTTGTTTATGTTTTTTTTTGAAATAATAAATGTATTATTATATATACAGTGTGTCCAAAAAGTATGCAACATATGTAAAAGTTTTTTATTACCGATTTCTCAGAAAATTTTATTCTTGATAAAAGTTGGTGCATGCCTTGAAACTATAAATGCATATTTCACATTTCACCTGCGGCTAATAGTAAGGGAGCAAATGCCATTTTTTCGAAATTGCATTAAGAGTAAAGTACCTGAGTTATTAGAAATACAGCAAAATTTTATATGGAAATGTTATTGCAAATTAAAAACATAGCCCAAATACGAAATTTCAGTTACGTGTCTCAATTTTTTTTTAATCTCTAATTTCCCTTAAACGGTACGCCTCTGGTCGATTTTTCGTTTACGCAATTTTAATATATTTATGAAATAACTTAAACGTGGGTTTATAATAAAAATGCATTAAATAGTTGCAAACTTTTCAATGAACCGGGTCGGTTTAGATATAAGCGTGTTGCACGCCTACTTAAACACATTTTAGCCAGAGGCGTACCGTTTAGGAAAAATTAGAGATTAGAAAAAAAAAAAATTGAGACACGTAACTGAAATTTCGTATTTGGGCTATGTTTTTAATTTGCATTAACATTTCCATATAAAATTTTGCTGTATTTCTAATAACTAAGGTACTTTACTCCTAATGCTCTTTCGAAAAATTGGCATTTGCTCCCTTACTATTAGCCGCAGGTAAAATGTGAAATATGTACTTATAGTTTCAAGGCATGCACCAACTTTTATCAAGAATAAAATTTTCTGAGAAATCGGTAATAAAAAACTTTTACATATGTTGCATACTTTTTTGGACACACTGTATAATATTTGAAAAAATATTCATAGAAAAAATTTGAAAATTGGACAGTATGCTAATCCCGATGGGGGCAACCCGGCTAAAATATTTTCAATATGGTGACATTTCCGATTATACCGGAAGTAGGTGTTAACTTACTTATTTTAATTGAAACATTCTATATAATATTATTATATTTTTGAAGTCTACGTATTATTCTAGGTAGATTTTGTATATCAAAATGACGTTTGCAGTACCTAAATTGATTATCAATTTTTCCCATAAGGAGACCATTATTATTTCATTTGGGATTGATTTCTTGTTAAAAAGGAGCTGCTATAATAGGTTTTTTTAAAATTTTTAATAAATAGTTATTACAAGGTGTTCAAACAATAAGATTACAAATAAAATTGAAAAACTGTAAAAAAACTACATTTTCTAATTTAAATCCCCAAATTTTATAATTATTTCTTATTGAGCATTAAAAATAAGGGTAAGTTTGTATAATATTGTCTATTCCGAAAATTTCCAAAGCGCTCCCCAGTGCTTGATGCTGACAAACTTTACCCAGCTCTGGACTGAGGTATACGAATGATAAATAGTTTATATGCGAATTCTGCCTAGAATATTATGTAGAATTCAAAAATGTAAAAATATTGAAGCTATTTAAAATAAGCAAGTTGACGCCTACTTCCGGTATAACCCCAAATGCCACCATATTGAAAATATTTTACCCTGGTTGTCCCCATCAATATTAACATAATGTCAAATTTTCAAATTCCTATGTATAGTTTTCCATGTATAGATCGAAGCGGGTCCCGCTGGGACACCCTGTACATTAGTAATGTTTTTTAGCAAGTGATGCCAATGACTGGACGAAAATGGGTGGTCCTTTAGAGCACAGTGTTTTTAGGATTTTTTTTGATAATGTAGAAATGCCAACCATGATTTGTCAACTTGCAAATTTACTAGGAACGCCGTGTGTTAAGGTATTTTTCTACTCCCACATGGAAATTTGCTGTTTTCTTTACACTTAAGTGGCGAGTAAAGTAGGCTATTCCAGTTAACTGTGCGGTAAAATTTCATATCCATCCTAGTTAGGTTATGAAACTGACCAATCACAGTGGTCAATTACAAAGAAATCAAATTTACATGTTTTAAATTTTACGAGTCGTTTTATGACACTTGAAAGAAGTTAGGTTAACAATATACTTCAAAAATATGCAAATCTGTCTGATGAAATTTGATCTTTTTTAATTTAAATCAAAACATTTAACCCAGAGTCTGTGCATACACAATTTTTTCTTAAAAAGTACACAAAATGGTGCAAAAATGGAAGGTATAATACCAAATTAATACCAAAATATATTTCTACCAAATTATTGTTATTTTCTGACCGAACTAAAGATTTGCGCACAGACGCACTTTATTATTTCAAAAATATTTTTAGTTCCACTCAATTCTAGACAATTACTACAAGCTTTAATGCATAAAATGTACTATATACCTACCAAATGAACATTTTTTTACTAACCTTGGTTATTTTTTTTCCATATAAAAATAATATATTATTATTATAAATATATTGTATATCGGGATATTTTCTGATATATTTAGAACGGAGATTCAACCCCAATTGATCTTAAAACTTTTATTATACACAACAAACAGAAAATTAACTGTTAATTTTTCCTTAAATAATGAAACATAAGGGTAACCCGATAAAACAGACGAAACTATAAAATTTCTAGAAAAAAAAATCTATTTTTTACTAAAGTTTTTAAGGTTATGTTATTTCTACTTGAAAGTTAAAAATTCATATTAATTCACAAAATCCATTTTAAACTGTTTAAAACGAATTCTACAGTTATTAGGTTGTACTTTCCGAGTTATAATTCTTACGCAAGCAGAAATAAACCCGATCAAACCTTTTTTTCGTCTGTGCATTTCAATAAAACAATTAATCAAAATACCTATGATTAAGAAAATAAATTGTTCGTTTTTATTAATATATACCGGGTCCGCCAACGTGGCGGGGATGGAAGATTTAATCATTATCGAGGAGCTTATCAAAAATACTAAACCAGCATAAGGTATCGACTTAAATGCGGCATATTTTAAAAATATTTTACATTATACAGGGTCGCTCAAAAAAGTGTGGCGGACTAAACTTGCATTTTTTTAAATGGAACACCCTATATATTATATTATTTTCTAATTCCCTATACAATTCCACGTATATTTTGTATAAAATGTCATATGTCTAAATTCAATTGTTTTTGAGTAATTGACGTTTAAAATATGGCATTTTTTTACTTTCACATTCTATAACATTGGAACGGTTCATCTTAGAGAAAAATGGTTTTCACCTCCTTATCTTAGTTTTTCATTCTCTATCCAAGGAAACCAACCTCCGATTTACTATGTTAAACCGTTAAAACCGTTTTTTTGGTTTAACATGGTAAATCGGAGGTTGGTTTCCTTGGATAGAAAATGAAAAACTAAGATAAGGAGGTAAAAACCATGTTTCTCTAAGATGAACCGTTCCAATGTTATAGAATGTGAAAGTAAAAAAATGCCATATTTTAAACGTCAATTACTCAAAAACAATTGAATTTAGACATATGACATTTTATACAAAATATACGTGGAATTGTATAGGGAATTAGAAAATAATATAATATATAGGGTGTTCCATTTAAAAAAATGCAAGTTTAGTTCTCCACACTTTTTGAGCGACCCTGTGTAATGTAAAATATTTTTAAAATATGCCGCATTTAAGTCGATACCTTATGCTGGTTTAGTATTTTTGATAAGCTCCTCGATAATGATTTAATCTTCCATCCCCGCCACGTTGGCGGACCCGGTATACAGGGTGTGTCAATAAGGTGTCGGGCTTTGATAGCACCTATACTATCAAAGATAGGAAAAAAAGTGTAATATAAAAGTTAAATGGTTTGTTAGGATGCATAACCTAAAAATATTTTAAAATCTGCAGGGTGGTCCTAAAAAGTGGTACTGAATAATAAAAAAGAAAATTAAATGGGACACCCAGTATAATTTTTCTGAATATGATTCAATAGAATAAGGACTTTGCAACCATCTTAAAAATTTTGAACTAAAATGCAACGTTGCCAAGTAATTAATTTTTTTCCGAAATTTTAGTAATTTTAAGGGTATCGTTAAAAAATCATTACAACCTGTGAATTAACCCTAGGCAAATATAATTTACATTGTGGGTACTTTAAGGTACGATATATTGATCGATAATAATGTTTTTTTAATCTCTTATACAGAGCGTTCGGTATAAGTTGGACAACTCGACAGTTTTAAAAATGCTTTATTTCAATTTTTTTAAATGGGACCCCCCTAATTTTTTTAGGCAAAAGAATTTATTTTTCGAAAACCTTACTTTTTTGTTAAACATGTCATATATCTAAATATCATAGTTTTTGAAATATTTTAGGATTTGTCTTAAATCAGGGTAAAAAAGGAAAGTTCTAATTAAACTATTTAGTCATAATTGCTTTGGAACAAAAAATAAATAATTTTCTTTATCACAGCTGTCATTGCAAAATTATTTCGCTAACATTTTTGTTTAAAATTTAGTGTCCCGAACTAACTTTATCGAAATAGAAAAATATGAGTTATGATAAAGTTAGTTCAGGAAACTAAAATTTAAACAGTAATTAAGCAAAAAATGTTGGCGAAATAATTTTGCAATGACAGCTGTGACAAAGAAAATTATTTATTTTTTGTTCCAAAGCAATCTTGACTAAATTGTTCAATTAGAACTTTCCTTTTTTACCCTAAGTTAAGACAAATCCTAAAATATTTCAAAAACTATGATATTTAGATATATGACATGTTTAACAAAAAAGTAAGGTTTTCGAAAGATCTATCTTTTTGCCTAAAAAAATTAGTGGGGTCCCATTTAAAAAAATTGAAATAAAGCATTTTTAAAATTGTCGAATTGTCCAACTTATACCGAACGCTCTGTATAAGAGATTTAAAAAACATTGTTATCGATCAATATATCGTACCTTAAAGTACCCACAATGTAAATTATATTTGCCTAGGGGTAATCCACAGGTTACTATGATTTTTTTACGATACCCTTAAAATTACTAAAATTTCGGAAAAAAATTAATTTTTTGGCAACGTTGCATTTTAGTTCGAAAATTTTAAGATGGTTGCAAAGTCCTTATTCTATTGAATCATATTCTGGAAAATTATACTGGGTGTCCCATTTAATTTTCTTTTTTATTAATCAGTACCACTTTTTAGGACCACCCTGTAGATTTTAAAATATTTTTAGGTTATGCATCCTAACAAACCCTTTAACTTTCGTATTACACTTTTTTCCCTATCTTTGATAGTTTAGGTGCTATTAAAGCCCGACACCTTACTGACACACCCTGTATATATATATATCGCTTTTTGTCTGTTATTCTTCAAAAAGCCGAATACATTCGGCTTTTTATATCTAGATATATATTCAAAAGTGAGTTTGTATAAATATAAGAACTTACCCAAACCGATAAATATGTTACATTATAATTTGGTCCATGAGTTTGCCATCAAAATACATTTTTGTTCAATTGTTTTTTATTGTCGTTCTCACAAGCTCATGGCCAACTCAAAAGACAAGTTGTGATGCCTAATTTACATAATTTTTTAAAATTCTCAGCCTAAAGTTCGGAAGTTAAGTCGTAGAAAAAATATACTGTACAACTCGAGTGGATTGTCCATATTGTGCCCGGAAGTTTGAGCACTCCGCCTACGGCGTCATGCTCAATTTACTTCCTCGTGCGATATGGACATCATATCCACTCTTGTTGTACAAAGTAGTATTTTTGTTAAAAAACACATGGGTATTTGTGTATAGTTACTAGCTAATACCATAATAACCGCGGTAGTGGCTAAGTGGTAAGTTACTGGCATTCGAGCGTGTCGGTCCGAGTTAGATTCTCAAAGAGGGCATCGCTTAATAAAAAAAGTATTCAAGGAACTTTAGTGGATGGACGAATCCAGTATGCTATTAGTAATTCCTAATATCGGGACTGAGAAGAGCGTCATGGACTTCTGGGAGCGTAAAATTGATAACTATAGTGCATACACATGGTTCGGATCCAGTGGCGTAGCCAGAAAATATGCTTGGGGGGGGGGGCTTAATGGGCGTACGTAGAACATTTATTTTTGGAGAAAGAGAGACAGTCGAGACTACATGTATTTCATGATCATGCACCTAGTAAAGAAGGCGGAAAAGCGCCGTAAGCGAAAAATTTTTGGGGCCACACCCACAGTTCATTTAAAATTGATCTAACTAAAATCAAATTTTAAAAATTAAATTATTAACATTTGTTTTTGTAAATGTTTTTTGTCACTTTTTTTAATATTCCTAGCTGGCTCTTCGTTAAAAAAAAAACATTTTTTTTATTTGTGAAAAATATAAATATTGGTGTCAATCCAAAATTTTAACAGAAGACGTATGTGTGACTCTAACCCGCGTTTTTCGGACTCGGGTTTTCATGATTAAAAATAAAGTAAAAATCGCAAACCACTCCAAAAGTGATGATTTCTTCAGAAATCATGTATTTTAGGAGCGTAGATCTAAGAGCGGTTTATGGTGCAAATGCTTAGGTTTTGAAATACTCCTTCTTAAGTGTCGTTTTGTATATTCATAATAAAGCATTCTCGTT
This sequence comes from Polydrusus cervinus, assembly GCA_935413205.1. Lineage (NCBI taxonomy): Eukaryota > Metazoa > Arthropoda > Insecta > Coleoptera > Curculionidae > Polydrusus > Polydrusus cervinus. Next base: position 99,841,173 of record OW284510.1, on the reverse strand, counting down.
TCTTCCCGCACTATTTTTTTATTATAAATTATCACACTTCTTCCATAAAAAATGTTTCAATTAAAATATTTACTTTAATTTTTCTCTTTAAAAATAAATACCTAATTGTTTTTTGTTTATGTTGTAAAAATATTTTATTGCATTAGGTTATATTTTTGTTGTTTTAAAATAACTGTAAAAAAAGGACACCGGAACAGATAAATATATAATAGAAAAATACCAGAAAATATTATTCTTTTTACTCGTCCTATAAAATTGCTGAAATTATTTAGAAAATTGTTCTGAAGACATTTTAATTGCCGTTTGAGAAACGTCTTTGAGCTTACTTCCTTTAAAATACAAGGAAAAATACGAGAAGGTAAGTATTTAAAGTAGTTTGTAAGTAGAGGATGACAGCGAAAGCACTAAGAACTGATGAAAGATTCTAACGTATTTTTTTTTAAGATAGTATTTTTCATATTATTTAATTCATTATTTTAGGCTATGTTAAAAAGTACTATACCGGGTGTTGCATCGTCGAGCGGGACATAGGAAATCCCATGTTAATTTAAATGGGGTCAATTATTTGCTTCCCTAATTATTTTAGAGAAAAATTCTATTTAGGTTTATTAAAGAGAACTAAAACCCACATTCAAAAGAATAACTTTAGATATTTTTGATGAGCTCGTTTACGGGTTATCGCCGATTTCTTTTTAACTATTTCTCCTTTTTATGGTCCCGTATTTGCGGGCACCAGTCAAGGTAAAAGATGACTGTCAAATAAAGCAGTCATTTTGATATGTGTGCTTTATTGTTATAAAAACTCTTACATCGAAAATATTAAAGGTGTATTTATGAGTACAAATTAATCTGAATAAAACTAAAATAAAGTATCCTTCTATTTCTACTATCTGACGAAGACACTGTGTGTCGAAACAATTGTCATAGTACAATAATAAAAATAAGTGAAGATTTATACATTTTTGTATTCTTTTTAACCTAGTTTCTAAAACTCCTGTCGTCGTATTTCGTCCCTATCTCTTAGCTCTTGGTGCTTTTCATATTTGTATGAATAATATTTATGTCGTTTCAAAGCTCGTAACGCTGTGGTGTGATCTAATCCTATGTCATCCTCAAGTTTCCTTGTGCTGATCTTCCCATCATTTTCTTCCACGCACAATAAAACTTGCAAGTCCCTATCATTTCTTGCATCTCTTCTGTGTCCCTGCCTTTGCAAGTCCCTATCATTTCTTGCATCTCTTCTTTGTTCCTGCCTTTCTTCACATCTGCAGTAATTTATTACAGTGCCTTTTGTCTCAAATTTCTTGATAGTCCTTTCGACTGTAGATTTTGCAGGTATAGGTCTATTCGGATCCAGAGCAGCAAACATGTCTGACACATTTTGATAACTATTTCCTTGATAATACCATTTAATCATCAATATTTTTTCTTCAGAAGTGTAATTCATGGCTAATATTTTCGATGTACGAGTTTTTATAACAATAAAGCACACATTTCAAAATAACAACTTTATTTGACAGTCATCTTTTACCTTGACTGGTGCCCGCAAATACGGGGCCATAAAAAGGAGAAATAGTTAAAAAGAAATCGGCGATAACCCGTAAACGGGCTCATCAAAAATATCTAAAGTTATTCTTTTGAATGTGGGTTTTAGTGCTTTTTAATAAACCTAAAGAGAATTTTTCTCTAAAATAATTAGGAAGGCCAATTTAAAATTACATGGGATTTCCTATGTCCCGCTCGACGATGCAACACCCGGTATAAATAAACGAAAATATGGATATAAATATAGAAAGGACCATCGAAAAATGCATTTATAAAGTTTTCCGACATCAAACAGCTTAGCCGGCCTATACCTTGCTCTACAAGTTAAAAAAATGGGTTATTCTACACGAAATTCGATTTTACTGATCGAAAAGCCAGAAAAAAACGGTTAAATGTATTACAGTGGCGCTCGTGTAAAAATGTTAATACAGAAGATCACCCATATACCGGGTGTCCCATTATGAATGGCCAAAACATCTCGGAAACTTAGAAAAAAGAAAGAAAATCGTAATTAAAGTGGCTAAGAAAAAATCCTGGAAATTATTTTTAAGTTCTGCATATTGCCGCAAGAGGTCACAATTGAAAATTAAATACTGAAATTCTAAATTTCTCCGAAAATGCTCACATTAAGGTATACCTTTGGTAACATCATTAGAAAGCTTGGAAAATTATTTTATAACTTTGGTTTAAGGCTCATTGGCGTGTACCAATGGGTACGACAATTAAAAGTACTAATCTTTCTCTTCCAAACAAGCTTAAGTTTAGTAAAATCGGATAAGTAGTTTAGAAGTTACAGCAACTCTTATCAAGGTCGGTACGCCAATGAGCCCTAAACCAAAATGATGCAGGAATGTCTACGATTTCTAATGATATTACTAAAGGCATACCTTAATGTGGGAAAAATTTTAATATTCAATTGTGCCCTCTTGCGGCAAAATACGGAACTTTAAAATTATTTTCAGGAATTTCACTAAGCCACTTTAAATACGATTTTTTTCCCTGAGTTTCTATGCCCAGTAGTTTCCGAGATACGGCCGGTAGCCATTCGTAATGGGACACCCGTTATTTAATATTTTTGACCGCTCGATCTGTACCTATCTATATAATATGGGTGATTCTTTGGATAGAGAAATTTGATTGCTGAAAAAATGTATTTTAACGTTTTTTCTGGCAGTATAACCCATTTTTTTAATTTGTCGAGCCAGGTAGATGCCGGGCAAGTTGTTTGATGTCGGCAAGCCGTATAAATGAATTTTTTGATGTTACCTTCTATATTACAATAAGGGGTTCATGCAGAGGCATTCAGGTATTTATTTATTTATTTAATATTACCACATTCTACAGAATCAGATATCCAATTATCGAATGGGATATAAAAAAAGAGTTTTAACATAATACAAAGCATTATAAAAAAGAACAACATAGATATAGTAAAAATAATTACACAATGATATATAATATCTAAATAATTACAGAGTCAGGCGTTTAACGGAGGCCACAGTGCAGGCATGTATATCTAACTGGTTTTGAATTTTATTATATTTTTCACAAATATTTGGTGTAATGGAGAAAACTTTAGTGTATTTGTCCTTGGAGTTGGTAGAGTAAAAATCAGGTAATTACGCGAGGTTGGCCTTGGCACCTGAAAGTGCAGGGACTGTAAAATATTCCCAGCATCAATTTTTCCGAAAAGTACGTTATGTAGAAAGATAATTTGAGATTTTGTTCGCCGTGTTTCAAGGCTTTCCATTGAAAATCTTGCCCTATTTCAGGGTAGATTCCATCTAGCTTAAAACTGGTGTACTTTAAAAAGCGTCTTTGAATTTTTTCCAGACTACTTATGTGGGTTTGATAGAAAGGGCACCAAATAACCGAGGAGTACTCAAGGCGTGACCTAACAAAGCTATTAAATAACAACCTAAGTGTGTCCCAACTCGTGAAATCTCCAGCGTTTCTTATAATAAAGCCCAGCAATTTTAAACTTTCTCCAACAATTTTAGAATAATGATCACGGAAAGAAAGCTTTGAGTCCAGCACAACACCAAGATCACACACAGACTCACACCGTTTTAACATATCCCCATTTATACTATACTCATATACAATCGGATGCACTTTTTTAGTAAAGGTAATAATACTGCACTTAGACACATTTAATAGTAATTTATTTTTCTTACACCACCTATTCATTTTTTCAAAGTTTTCTTGTAATTTCATGCAGTCCCTCTCGTCTCTAATTCTAAGATATAACTTGACATCGTCGGCATAAATTAAATGATCGACATCTCGGATAAAAAAGAGGTCATTAAGAAATATAGTGAAAAGTAGGGGTCCCAAATGTGACCCCTGGGGGACACCTGAGGTGGCAGCAAACTCTCTGGAATTTTGACCATGGCATTGAACATATTGTAGGCGGTTAGTCAAATATGACTCAAAAAATGCAATAAGTCTTTGTGATAGACCAAACGTAGCCAATTTATCGAGAAGAAGGTGTTAATACATTATCGCGCATTAATGTACGTCAAACATCACCGTGAACTTAATTTGAACATACACGGTGAGAGATGTTCAGACAGGACAAAATAACAGTTTTGTATGGACAATGGACACACAGGTCGTACAAGCCGTTAAAAAAATGTTAGAAGAAATGTGTTTAGTGGCCGTGGTGTGCGTTCATAAAACTATAAAATGAAAGAAAAAACAATGTCCGTTCCAAACGGAGCAAAGAATGGCCGATCAAAAAATGTTCATGTCTTACAAAAATACCGTTGCATTTTCTACAAAAACCTTGATTTTATGCTCATTTATTTGATTTTATTTAAAAAATTTCCTAAATTTTTCGCTTGCAGTGTGTTTTTTTCAGATACCAAAATAAATCTTTTGATTATGTTATTTTTATTACAAAGTAAAATGTTAAAATATAGAAGTTTTCGTTATTTTGAATACCATTTTTGAACGCGATGCTGTTATAAATTGCTTTAGTAAATAGATATACCCATTTACCTTTCATTAGGCCGCTTTACAGTTTACAATTTTTCTTTCACGCAAGTTGTCTTGCAGCAATTAATATTGCGGCAATAAAAATTTCAACTCGTTTCACAGCGTGCAATGACTTGCCATGGTCGTAGGTGATGTACCACTTGCCAACCTTAAACATAAAAAGACATTAGGTTAGGACTTACCGGCGCTTTTTTGTGAATTCATTTTAACATAACATCATTACAGGACACAAAAGCAAACCAACAAAAACAAAACGTACCCACTATAGGTTAGAAAGAACATAAACAAATGTCAGGGATTTTTATAGTACGTTGGTGTCTCATAAATCACCAAAAAAAACCAGAATTGCCCTTGCAATTTGCAATAAAAATAGGGTCGGAGTTATATTTCTTGCAAGCAATACAAATTGCGCCAGCTGATCACTAGCCTCGTTCTGCGCATACTCCCGGGCAATCTTTTCTTGCGTGAAAGAAAAATTGCAAACTGTAAAGCGGCCTAACGAAGTGCTAATTACAAAAACAAAGCCCTGTACGCCAGTCAAACCACAACTTTTTAAATTTTTAATTTAATATTCTGGTTCTGTACCAATGAATGTATTTTCTGAGCCTTTTTTCGCAAGTTCATCGGCTTTTTCGTTCCCTGTAATACCTTCGTGTCCTGGTACCCACTGCAGTATTACTTTGTTTACTTTTGCCAGAGCCTCCAATTCCCCTCGACAGTTTCATACCAGTCTTGAGGTTACCTTGTTACCACAGGAGCCGGAACTTCAGAATTGCTCTGGGGGCTTGGAGCCCGGATCTCAACGAATAAAAAAAAATTCCTTTATTAAATATACACATAATATAATGTAATAGTTAATAAATTTTAAATATAATAAGGCTCCCTCCACAGTAACTTTAAAAAAAAAGGTCATCGGTCCAAATTTTGGGGCCCCCCTTCACAGTAACTTCTAAAAAAAAAGGTCATCGATTCAAATTGTGGGCCCCAAGACGCGCGGGGCCATTCCTCCATCCAAAGTGACTTCTAAAATAAATGTACCGGGCCCGTACGGAAAGACGGCTCTGGCCAGTTAGTTCCGAATGATCCAATGTTTTTGTGTACATTTGTGAATTATGTAGCTTAATTACCTCTTTGGTATTAAAAAATTTTCAACAGGAGATTTGAGGGTGAAAACAGTAGAACAGTAGTTTAAGAGTGAAAACAGTTGATCTTCTGTTAAAACAGGAGATCTGGTAACACTGGCTCCAACTTGACCGCGCCGATGCTTGACCTCGCTGACTAGGCCGTGATGTCAGATCTGCATGATGCGCAGATCTGACATCACGGATGCCAACGTGTAGAAAATATAGATCGAGCGGATAATTAAAAATAGCCGTGTTTTTGTTGCTTTTTTGTATTGTATTTTAGACGACTTTGTCTTATTTGCTACAAAATCCGAAAAATCACTAAAACTGGGGTATTTAACGAAAGTTTTCACTAAATCACTTTGGATTGGTTTCGAAATCATTAAATCTAGTGAAATTTCACCAGACCTGGCAACCTTGAGACTTTGAGACCAGGGACTTTCCAAATGCTCTACGTGCTCTAAGCAAAGTGGCAGACCAGGGTTGCCAGATCTAGCATAATTAAATTTTCAAAGCCAAAATAATTTTTTCCTAAATATGATAACCTGCTAAATTAAAAAAGGAAACGACAACTGTAGATAAATTTTATAGAAAAAAATTAAATTATCAAATCTCAAGTAACGCACGTTCGCAAACGAATTGCTATTAGTATCATTATTATGTAAACGTACTGTGAGGGTTAGGCTATGGGGGCTACGCCCCCAAAGAAATATGGCTCTGGGGGCTTGGGCCCCCAGAGCCCCCACGGAATCGGCGCCTAGTTACATAAAAGTTCCGGTTGTACAATAAGAACTTAAGTACGAGTTTTGTAATAAGAACTTAAGTACGAGTTTTGTAAAGTTCTACTTAAAGTTAAACATAGTTCTGCTGGACTATCATTTTTCAGGTGAGTTGTTAATTTTCTATGCCTTAACCAAGTTATTAATGACTGAGATGACATATAACCCAATAAACCTTATAAAAAATTATTTTTTGTACAGGGACATTATTTTAAGTGTCTCACCCGATTGGCGACTTTGCTATCGACCACAATAAAAAAACAATTATGTATTCCCTAACAGCTTTTAGTGAAGAAACTAAATTTGATGTCAAAAAAAATCTATGTTTACAAATTTGACAGATACGACGCCATATTGGATTTTCTTAAGTGGCAACCCTACCTTATAGTAAGCCAGCTGCATTCGCCTATTTGTTCCAACATTAAAAATATATAATTGTCAATATTTATTTTCAGCCGTTCCGGAGATATGAGGCTTCGAAGTTGGTGATTTTGTTATCATCGAATTAACAGAAGCTTTGAGATTAGAATCTCAATTTTTTCTGAAGATACGTAATTTTTTATGGCGGAGCCACCCATGCTATTGTCATATATGCCAGATGTCAAAAAATGACAGTTACGACGCCATTTTGAATTTTTTTAAATGGCAACCCATATTTAAAACTACGTCAGTGTATTGCATTTCGCGGTCCGATTTCAAAAATATATAGTTGTCTATATTTATTTCCAACCCTTACCGAAATACGACCGTATCAAAAACTGCATCGTACGATTATGTGTTTTAAGTATCTCACCCCATTAAAAAATAGAAGCTTTAAGATTAGAAACTCAATTTTTTTTGAGGATACGTAATTTCTTATGGCGGAGCCACCCATGCTATTGTCATATATGTCAGATGTCAAAAAATAACAGTTACGACGCCATTTTGAATTTTCTTAAATGGCTACCCACATTTATAACTACGTCAGTGTATTGCATTTCGCGGTCCGATTTCAAAAATATATAGTTTTCTATATTTATTTCCAACCCTTACCGAAATACGACCGTATCAAAAACTGCATCGTACGATTATGTGTTTTAAGTATCTCACCCCATTAAAAAATAGAAGCTTTAAGATTAGAAACTCAATTTTTTCTGAGGATACGTAATTTCTTATGGCGGAGCCACCCATGCTATTGTCATATATGTCAGATGTCAAAAAATTATAGTTACGACGCCATTTTGAATTTTTTTAAATGGCTACCCACATTTATAACTACGTCAGTGTATTGCATTTCGCGGTCCAATTTCAAAAATATATAGTTGTCTATATTTATTTCCAACCCTTATCGAAATACGACCGTATCAAAAACTGCATCGTATGAGTATGTCTTTTAAGTATCTCACCCCATTAAAAAATAGAAGCTTTAAGATTAGAAACTCAATTTTTTCTGAGGATACGGAATTTCTTATGGCGGAGCCACCCATGCTATTGTCATATATGTCAGATGTCAAAAAATAACAGTTATGACGCCATTTTGAATTTTTTTAAATGGCTACCCACATTTATAACTACGTCAGTGTATGGTATTTCGCGGTCCGATTTCAAAAATATATAGTTGTCGATATTTATTTCCAACCCTTACCGAAATACGACCGTATCAAAAACTGCATCGTACGATTATGTGTTTTAAGTATCTCACCCCATTAAAAAATAGAAGCTTTAAGATTAGAAACTCAATTTTTTTTGAGGATACGTAATTTCTTATGGCGGAGCCACCCATGCTATTGTCATATATGTCAGATGTCAAAAAATAACAGTTACGACGCCATTTTGAATTTTCTTAAATGGCTACCCACATTTATAACTACGTCAGTGTATTGCATTTCGCGGTCCGATTTCAAAAATATATAGTTTTCTATATTTATTTCCAACCCTTACCGAAATACGACCGTATCAAAAACTGCATCGTACGATTATGTGTTTTAAGTATCTCACCCCATTAAAAAATAGAAGCTTTAAGATTAGAAACTCAATTTTTTCTGAGGATACGTAATTTCTTATGGCGGAGCCACCCATGCTATTGTCATATATGTCAGATGTCAAAAAATTATAGTTACGACGCCATTTTGAATTTTTTTAAATGGCTACCCACATTTATAACTACGTCAGTGTATTGCATTTCGCGGTCCAATTTCAAAAATATATAGTTGTCTATATTTATTTCCAACCCTTATCGAAATACGACCGTATCAAAAACTGCATCGTATGAGTATGTCTTTTAAGTATCTCACCCCATTAAAAAATAGAAGCTTTAAGATTAGAAACTCAATTTTTTCTGAGGATACGGAATTTCTTATGGCGGAGCCACCCATGCTATTGTCATATATGTCAGATGTCAAAAAATAACAGTTATGACGCCATTTTGAATTTTTTTAAATGGCTACCCACATTTATAACTACGTCAGTGTATGGTATTTCGCGGTCCGATTTCAAAAATATATAGTTGTCGATATTTATTTCCAACCCTTATCGAAATACGACCGTATCAAAACCGGCATCGTATGATTATGTGTTTTAAGTATCTCACCCCATTAAAAAATAGAAGCTTTAAGATCAGAAACTCAATTTTTTCTGAGGATACGTAATTTCTTATGGCGGAGCCACCCACGCTATTGTCATATATGTCAGATGTCAGAAAATTATAGTTACGACGCCATTTTGAATTTTTTTAAATGGCTACCCACATTTATAACTACGTCAGTGTATTGCATTTCGCGGTCCAATTTCAAAAATATATAGTTGTCTATATTTATTTCCAACCCTTACCGAAATACGACCGTATCAAAAACAGCATCGTACGATTATGTGTTTTAAGTATCTCACCCCATTAAAAAATAGAAGCTTTAAGATTAGAAACTCAATTTTTTCTGAAGATAAGTAATTTCTTATGGCGGACCCACCCATGCTATTGTCATATATGTCAGATGTCAAAAAATAACAGTTACGACGCCATTTTGAATTTTTTTAAATGGCAACCCATATTTAAAACTACGTCAGTGTATTGCATTTCGCGGTCCGATTTCAAAAATATATAGTTGTCTATATTTATTTCCAACCCTTACCGAAATACGACCGTATCAAAAACAGCATCGTACGATTATGTGTTTTAAGTATCTCACCCCATTAAAATATAGAAGCTTTAAGATTAGAAACTCAATTTTTTCTGACGATATATAATTTCTTATGGCGGAGCCACCCATGCTATTGTCATATATGTCAGATGTCAAAAAATAACAGTTACGACGCCATTTTGAATTTTCTTAAATGGCTACCCACATTTATAACTACGTCAGTGTATTGCATTTCGCGGTCCGATTTCAAAAATATATAGTTTTCTATATTTATTTCCAACCCTTATCGAAATACGACCGTATCAAAAACTGCATCGTATGATTATGTGTTTAAAATATCTCACCCCATTAAAAAATATAAGCTTTGTGATTAAAAAATCAATTTTTTCTGAGGATACGTAATTTCTTATGGCGGAGCCACCCATGCTATTGTCATATATGTCAGATGTCAAAAAATAACAGTTACGACGCCATTTTGAATTTTTTTAAATGGCTACCCACATTTATAACTACGTCAGTGTATTGCATTTCGCAGTCCGATTTCAAAAATATATAGTTGTCTATATTTATTTCCAACCCTTATCGAAATACGACCGTATCAAAAACTGCATCGTATGAGTATGTCTTTTAAGTATCTCAACCCATTAAAAAATAGAAGCTTTAAGATTAGAAACTCAATTTTTTCGGAGGATACGTAATTTCTTATGGCGGAGCCACCCACGCTATTGTCATATATGTCAGATGTCAGAAAATTATAGTTACGACGCCATTTTGAATTTTTTTAAATGGCTACCCACATTTATAACTACGTCAGTGTATTGCATTTCGCGGTCCGATTTTAAAAATATATAGTTTTCTATATTTATTTCCAACCCTTATCGAAATACGACCGTATCAAAAACTGCATCGTATGATTATGTGTTTAAAATATCTCACCCCATTAAAAAATAGAAGCTTTGTGATTAAAAAATCAATTTTTTCTGAGGATACGTAATTTCTTATGGCGGAGCCACCCATGCTATTGTCATATATGTCAGATGTCAAAAAATAACAGTTACGACGCCATTTTGAATTTTTTTAAATGGCAACCCATATTTAAAACTACGTCAGTGTATTGCATTTCGCGGTCCGATTTCAAAAATATATAGTTGTCTATATTTATTTCCAACCCTTACCGAAATACGACCGTATCAAAAACAGCATCGTACGATTATGTGTTTTAAGTATCTCACCCCATTAAAATATAGAAGCTTTAAGATTAGAAACTCAATTTTTTCTGAGGATACGTAATTTCTTATGGCGGAGCCACCCATGCTATTGTCATATATGTCAGATGTCAAAAAATAACAGTTACGACGCCATTTTGAATTTTTTTAAATGGCTACCCACATTTATAACTACGTCGGTGTATTGCATTTCGCGGTCCAATTTCAAAAATATATAGTTGTCTATATTTATTTCCAACCCTTATCGAAATACGACCGTATCAAAAACTGCATCGTATGATTATGTGTTTAAAATATCTCACCCCATTAAAAAATAGAAGCTTTGTGATTAAAAAATCAATTTTTTCTGAGGATACGTAATTTCTTATGGCGGAGCCACCCATGCTATTGTCATATATGTCAGATGTCAAAAAATTATAGTTACGACGCCATTTTGAATTTTTTTAAATGGCTACCCACATTTATAACTACGTCAGTGTATTGCATTTCGCGGTCCAATTTCAAAAACTGTTATTTTTTGACATCTGACATATATGACAATAGCATGGGTGGGTCCGCCATAAGAAATTACTTATCTTCAGAAAAAATTGAGTTTCTAATCTTAAAGCTTCTATTTTTTAATGGGGTGAGATACTTAAAACACATAATCGTACGATGCAGTTTTTGATACAGTCGTATTTCGGTAAGGGTTGGAAATAAATATAGAAAACTATATATTTTTGAAATCGGACCGCGAAATGCAATACACTGACGTAGTTATAAATGTGGGTAGCCATTTAAAAAAATTCAAAATGGCGTCGTAACTGTTATTTTTTGACATCTCACATATATGACAATAGCATGGGTGGCTCCGCCATAAGAAATTACGTATCCTCAGAAAAAATTGATTTTTTAATCACAAAGCTTCTATTTTTTAATGGGGTGAGATATTTTAAACACATAATCATACGATGCAGTTTTTGATACGGTCGTATTTCGATAAGGGTTGGAAATAAATATAGAAAACTATATATTTTTGAAATCGGACCGCGAAATACCATACACTGACGTAGTTATAAATGTAGGTTGCTATTTAAAAAAGTTCAAAATGGCGTCGTAACTATAATTTTCTGACATCTGACATATATGACAATAGCGTGGGTGGCTCCGCCATAAGAAATTACTTATCTTCAGAAAAAATTGAGTTTCTGATCTTAAAGCTTCTATTTTTTAATGGGGTGAGATACTTAAAACACATAATCATACGAAGCCGGTTTTGATACGGTCGTATTTCGGTAAGGGTTGGAAATAAATATAGAAAACTATATATTTTTGAAATCGGACCGCGAAATGCAATACACTGACGTAGTTATAAATGTGGGTAGCCATTAAAAAAAATTCAAAATGGCGTCGTAACTGTTATTTTTTGACATCTGACATATATGACAATAGCATGGGTGGCTCCGCCATAAGAAATTATATATTGTCAGAAAAAATTGAGTTTCTAATCTTAAAGCTTCTATTTTTTAATGGGGTGAGATACTTAAAACACATAATCGTACGATGCAGTTTTTGATACGGTCGTATTTCGGTAAGGGTTAGAAATAAATATAGACAACTATATATTTTTGAAATCGGACCGCGAAATGCAATACACTGACGTAGTTATAAATGTGGGTTGCTATTTAAAAAAGTTCAAAATGGCGTCGTAACTATAATTTTTTGACATCTGGCATATATGACAATAGCATGGGTGGGTCCGCCATAAGAAATTACTTATCTTCAGAAAAAATTGAGTTTCTAATCTTAAAGCTTCTATTTTTTAATGGGGTGAGATACTTAAAACACATAATCGTACGATGCTGTTTTTGATACGGTCGTATTTCGGTAAGGGTTGGAAATAAATATAGACAACTATATATTTTTGAAATCGGACCGCGAAATGCAATACACTGACGTAGTTTTAAATATGGGTTGCCATTTAAAAAAATTCAAAATGGCGTCGTAACTGTTATTTTTTGACATCTGACATATATGACAATAGCATGGGTGGCTCCGCCATAAGAAATTATATATCGTCAGAAAAAATTGAGTTTCTAATCTTAAAACTTCTATTTTTTAATGGGGTGAGATACTTAAAACACATAATCGTACGATGCAGTTTTTGATACGGTCGTATTTCGGTAAGGGTTGGAAATAAATATAGACAACTATATATTTTTGAAATCGGACCGCGAAATACCATACACTGAGGTAGTTATAAATGTGGGTAGCCATTTAAAAAAATTCAAAATGGCGTCGTAACTATAATTTTTTGACATCTGACATATATGACAATAGCGTGGGTGGCTCCGCCATAAGAAATTACGTATCCTCAGAAAAAATTGAGTTTCTAATCTTAAAGCTTCTATTTTTTAATGGGGTGAGATACTTAAAAGACATACTCATACGATGCAGTTTTTGATACGGTCGTATTTCGATAAGGGTTGGAAATAAATATAGACAACTATATATTTTTGAAATCGGACCGCGAAATGCAATACACTGACGTAGTTATAAATGTGGGTAGCCATTTAAAAAAATTCAAAATGGCGTCGTAACTATAATTTTTTGACATCTGACATATATGACAATAGCATGGGTGGCTCCGCCATAAGAAATTACGTATCCTTAAAAAAAATTGAGTTTCTAATCTTAAAGCTTCTATTTTTTAATTGGGTGAGATACTTAAAACACATAATCGTACGATGCAGTTTTTGATACGGTCGTATTTCGGTAAGGGTTGGAAATAAATATAGACAACTATATATTTTTGAAATCGGACCGCGAAATGCAATACACTGACGTAGTTTTAAATATGGGTTGCCATTTAAAAAAATTCAAAATGGCGTCGTAACTGTCATTTTTTGACATCTGGCATATATGACAATAGCATGGGTGGCTCCGCCATAAAAAATTACGTATCTTCAGAAAAAATTGAGATTCTAATCTCAAAGCTTCTGTTAATTCGATGATAACAAAATCACCAACTTCGAAGCCTCATATCTCCGGAACGGCTGAAAATAAATATTGACAATTATATATTTTTAATGTTGGAACAAATAGGCGAATGCAGCTGGCTTACTATAAGGTAGGGTTGCCATTTAAGAAAATCCAATATGGCGTCGTATCTGTCAAATTTGTAAACATAGATTTTTTTGACATCAAATTTAGCTTCTTCACTAAAAGCTGTTAGGGAATACATAATTGTTTTTTTTTATTGTGGTCGATAGCAAAGTCGCCAATCGGGTGAGACACTTAAAATAATGTCCCTGTACAACTGTCAAAAAAAGTTGACATTTTTTCATCGCTATCGATACGTAAACCTTTTGTTTTTTTAACAGTGAAAAAAAGACTTTTTTTCACGGTGAAAAAAAGACTTTTTTTCACGGTGAAAAAAAGACTTTTTTTAACTGGAAAAATGATTTACAAAAAAAACGATAAAACATTACTTTTTAAAAAATGTATTGAATTTTTTTGTACAAATTAACTAATTAATTACCAACTACCAAAAAATCTCATTTGTTACAATAATAATTGATGGTGAAGTTCAAACATTTTCCTCTTGAATATTTTAAAAATAATCTCTTTTTGTGTGTATGGGACGGCCTTAGTGCTCTATACTTGCGATATATCTCAATATAATCAGAATTTGAAACGGTAAACATTCTTGGGCAATAGGTCTTTGTATCCGGTATTTTAACAATCAATATAGACCCGGTATCTTTAATGTCATCAATAGTTACCTTCAATAATTCTTCACGGCGACAAGCACCGCTGATTCCCAAAATTAACGCAACCTACAATTAAAAAAATATTGAAATTACTGAAATAATACAAAATTTTGATCATCTGTACCTTATAAAGTAAATTTGTTTCATCATCAGCTTCTTGAATGAATTTATTAATATCGTCTCTCGATAAAACTTTAGATTTCTTCCCTCGGTATCCGACGTTTTTGTTCTTAATAAAAGGCACCAATTTTGAAAACTTCTTTATATCAATATTTTCTTTAACATTAAATGTACTCTTCAACATTGAGTAGACACTCCATAAAGTAGAAGGTTTTACAGTTTTTGATTTCTCCTCAAAATAGCATATAAGTACCTTTTCAGACACTTTTTGTATATTTTTCTTGCCGCACCATTCACGGAATTGGTAATAATTTTTCTCGTATATAAATCTTGATTTCGCCGGTAACATGTTAGCTATAGCCGAATTTGCTATATCGGCTATATCTGAAGGAATCTCGCTATCACTATCGTAATCTACAACCATTTTAAGTACTTATACTATTTATTTAAAAAATTGTAATATGTATGTATGACAACAAAACAAGCAACGTGCCAACAAACCATTTCTATAGTAACGACAGGGCTGTTAACTTGATTATGTGAAATTATATGGTAAAATTTTTTTATAATATACAATTTAACCGATTAATTCAAACTTTCAGTTGTACAAAAAATGTTGTTTGTATTTCGTTTGTGAAATTCGTGTTTTAATGGCACATTTTTCGCCTCGACCTGCGGTCTCGACAAAAAATTGACACTCTCATATGCCATTAAAAAAACACTCACTTTACGCACTTAATACAAAAATAACTATTTGACTTTAAAATTTGTGGTAATAATATTTTAAAGTTATGAATGCGAATGATGAGATTAAACACTTTCTGGATTTATCAGACGAATCGGATGATGGGGATTTTATGGATGTACTAGGAGTTATAGAAAACGTTCGAAGACGGCCCGAAAACTACAGACCGGAACCTGTAGCGGAACCACGAGCAATCGCTTTCAAGTCGGATCGGCAAGGAGAAGTCGACGACTCTCTTGTCGAAGCGATCGAAAATTCGTACCACAGTTAATCGCTTTACCGAAATCGTCATCTATTCGGGTGTTTCCGCTCTGTCGATAAAGACTTATAATCCATTCTAAAAACATTTCCTATGTTTCCTAGGTTATGATTAAAGGCCAATAATTTACAGAAAAAAAGAAGAATAAAATAGGTTATATTTTTGTTTATTTTGCGCGTTTATGGTCGTTTTTAAATATTTGGAGAGTTTCAATCCTTTATTATTTTGTGAGTTATTGTAGTTTATTAATCAAAATGTTACCAGTAAATATTTTAATGGACCGCGAGAGACGTAGGTTTCGTCTACGACGTTTTAATTTGTAGAGGATGCGAATGTGGGACTCATTTAATCCTTTTACTGTGGACGACGTGGAATTTAGACGAAGATACCGAATGACTAAGCCACAGGCACAAATGCTGGTAAATATGCTATTGCCCCACATGAGGAATATTCCGCGAAGAGGTGCATTGTCTCCACGGACAAGAATATTTGCGGCACTGCAATTTTTCGCTACTGGCAGTTACCAGAGGCTCATGGGGCAAAGCATAGATATTTCAGTACAAAGCCAACATTCGATGTCAAACTGCATTAATGAAATTTCTTCCATCATAACAAATAGTTTGGGTCAGAGATTTATTCATCATACCAATATTTCTACTTACCGTGTGGAAAGAATGGCAAATAATGTTTAAAAAATTTTGCCGAAAAAAACAACATAAACAAACCCAAACAAAACTAATTTTGAGGTTAGATTACTTATCGACAAGCTGGATATAGTCATGGCAGGACACGCAATTCCCCTGGCACCGTCTATTAATTTGCTGGGGGTCAATCTGGGAGGTAATATGTCTTGGCATGATCACGTTGCCGCAATTGCCAAGACAGCTGCTCAGAAACTTGGTGTACCTTTCCGCACCAAAAGGTTGTACACACCTCATCAACTTTTGACACTCTACAAAGCCCAGATTCGACCATCATTAGAATATTGCTCTCATGTCTGGAGCTCTGCACCCAAGCACACCCTTCGGCTACTGGATTCCATTCAAAGGAGAGCCGTTCGTCTGATCGGCGACCCCGAGCTGACCAAGACCCTCGATAGCCTGGAGCATCGAAGACAGGTTGGTGATTTGGCTTTCTTTTACAGATATTTCCATGGCAGGTGTTCGACTGACATTGCCCACTTGATTTCACCTAGAGCAATGCAAAACAGAAATACACGGCGAACCACTGCCGCTCATCCATATGTTGTTCAGCTTAGTACTCCTCGAACTTCATTGTTCAAGAATTCTTTCATCTGGAGAACGTCATCTTTGTGGAATGATCTTCCTGAGGTCGTGTTTCCCAATGAATACAATCTTCAACGTTTCAAGACCAACGTTAATCGCATTTTTCGCACTCGCACCGCTCCCAGAGCGCCTTAAAGGATTTTTCCTACAGTGCAGGTGTTTTATCATAAAAAAAAAAAAGCTTTAGCGGGATTCACTTGTCAGTCGCTTTGTGGCGATTCGATTAAATCGATATATTTCCGTAAAACGATTGTCGGTGGTAGCGATTTTGTAGATTAACCTTAAGTCATGGTAAGACGAAGAGAGACGTAAGGGGAAATTATCGACGAACTGTCGATTACGATTGTCTGTGGTTCCACTGCTGATCATATTCAAAGTTTTGTAATTAAATTTAGTCTCAATAATTTTCCATTTTTTCTTTATTAGTAATATTATCAGTTTTTTTTATTTTCCAAAGTACCTTTAAACTCCTTAACAAAAGTTAATAGCAGACATTCTTCTTTAAAAGTAAAATTTTCATATAGTTTTGTATTAAAATACATGGAAAAAGAAGTTTAAAATGGTAAATATACCCCATAGTTTGACAACAAATAAAGTTTAATGGTTTTTTGACAGCGTAACCATTGCCAGCATGGTTATTTAATTATTGATCCCACCTGTGGTTAGAAATTGATTATACAACAGAAATACCTTTTTGAACCAAGTTCAACTGTAAGTTGAGCTCTACGAAACTCGTATTTAAGCTCTTATTGTAAAACCAGATCTAAGTATTCTTAATTTTAAATTTTTTAAACCAAACACGTTTTCTATTTAACCGAAATTGCGAAACAATGTATTTATTATTTTTAGGTAATAAATCAGTGGAGAAATACAGACTATTCATTAAAATCAAGAAGAAAAAAACCCAGTCTTTCATTCGTCAATAGAGTAATGGTTAAAAAAACTCGTAGTAAAAAACGCAAAGTAAAGAAGAAAATAAAATTACCAAAACAACCTAAAGACACGAAAAAGATTTATGATAATAATATTTATATTAATAAAGAAAGACCTGATCAAGTAATTTATCCAACTAAACAAACAAGTGCAGAAACAACCATTATTTTCGGTATTGACCCAGATAAACCACCTGAAGGCGAAACAACCATTATTTACGGCCAAGATCCAAATGGAAAACCAAGTGTAGATACAAAAATTATTATCGGTAAAGATCCAAATAAAAAAACAACTATTATTTTCGGTATGGGTCCAAATAGAAGACCGAGTGAAGGAAGAACCATTAATATTCGTAATGATCCAAATAAAGTAACAAACATTATTTTTTCTAATGATCCAAATAAACCGACTGATGGAGGAACAAACATTTTTTCCGGTAATGTTCCAAATAAAGGAACAAATATTATGTTTGGTATAGATCCAAATAGAAGACCTGGTGGAGGAAGAATCAATATGTTTCGAAATGAGCCAAATAGAAAAAAGGGTGAAAAAACCGCCATTATTTTCGGTAATGATCCAAATAAAGGAACAAATATTATTTTCGCTAATGATCCAAATAAACCGACTAATGGAAAAACAAACATTATTTCCGGTTATGATCCAAATAAAGGAACAAACATTATTTTCGCTGATGATCCAAATAAACCGACTAATGAAAAAACAAACATTATTTCCGGTAATGATCCAAATAAAGGAACAAACATTATTTTCGCTGATGATCCAAATAAACCGACTAATGAAAAAACAAACATTATTTCCGGCAATGATCCAAATAAAGGAACAAATATTCTTTTTGGTATTGATCCAAATAAACCGAATGATGGAGAAACACACATTATTTTCGGTATAGATCCAAATAAACATAATAAATAAATGACTTTATTAAAGCTTACAACACCACTAAGTATGTATTATGTAAACACAATAAAAAAGATTTCTTAAATATCATTGCTACTTTTAATAAAGATTTAAAACGATATCAGAAAAGCTTTT
Source organism: Polydrusus cervinus (assembly GCA_935413205.1). NCBI lineage: Eukaryota > Metazoa > Arthropoda > Insecta > Coleoptera > Curculionidae > Polydrusus > Polydrusus cervinus. The sequence continues at coordinate 99,822,238 of OW284510.1, read as the reverse complement.
TTCTACTCCCACATGGAAATCTGCTGTTTCCTTTACACTTAAGCGGCGGGTAAAGTAGGCTATTCCAGTTAACTGTGCGGCAAAATTTTATAACAATCCTAGATAGGTAATGAAACTGACCAATCACAGTAGTCAATTACAGAGAAGCCATTGTTGTTCTTAAAAGTACTGACCAATAACAGTATATTATTTTTACTGAGGCTTCACCTTCTTTTTCAAGACACTAAATTTTATAATTTAAATGAATATGGTACCATATGATATTAATTTGTTCAATATAACAAAATCTATACGCATTTATAATAGATTTATCAATAATGCAACCTGCTGAATGTGCATAGAAAATTAATTTCATGTAGCATCATTTATCAGTTGGTTTTTCGATAACTAACTAAACGCTTCAATAGTCCAGATGTTAGAGCGTATTACTATGGATCCAATGGTCGTGAGTTCGAGCCCGGCAACTTACAAATTTCTTTTTACATTTTTAAGGATAAGGTCGTAGAAAAAATATACTGTTCAACTCGAGTGGATCGTCTATATCGCACTCGAAAGTTTGAGCACTACGGCGTCGTGCTCAATTTACATTCTCGTGTGATATAGACATCATATCCACTCTTGTTGTACAAACTACTATTGCAGACTATACACTATCAGTTGGACTGACAGTATTACTGGACAGTCCCGATTGATATCAATTCCATACATTTTTATACTTTTTTAAAATTTTCTCTTACACAATCAGTATTACTGTCATTGTCTTATTAACTCTGCGAGTCTTATTGATCATGTAGGGTCTCCAAATAATTACATTATCGTAAAAACAGAGAATTTCTTACTAGTCAGGTGGTAGCAAACATTTAAGAAAGCATGAAAAATAGATTTTCAAACCACCTGAAAATGCCTTATACAATAAGGTTGTATTTCATCTAACACAGTTAGATAATAAAATACGGATCAGATTGCATAGTTCTACCAAGAAATGAAAACTTTACATTGGTAGGATGTCACCACCTGAAGACCGGTTTCGAACTCTTTTGTTCTCGTCAGTACAGGGTAGGTATTCATACCATACCAAATGAAAGTTTTTAGACTAATGCATATAATATCAACCCTCTTCGGTCGTATACAGGGTGATTCCTAAGTTGATACTTCTTTTTTAGCTGTGTATAGAAGGCATTAAAATAAACAACTTTTTCAAACACCTTTTTAAAAAAAAAATAAAAATAGCAGAGTTACAGAAGTAAAAAATCTAAGTGCGGGACTGGTAATTAAAACGTAGCCCTTTATATTGTTTTACTCCGTTTTTTGTATGTTAGTCATGAATTTTACGGATCGGTAGTCAGTTATTTATTTTGGCAAATCGCGGCGCGGTGTGGTTTTCTGAAGCAAATTCATTTTAATAATAATGTATCATGTACAAGAGCCAAGGTATTTTACGAAAAAAATATTTTATAAGTATAATTTAACAATAATATTTTGTCATTTGATAAATTTTTTTTTTCTATATTTAAAAGTTATCACTTGTGTAAATCATTGTAACTGGTTTACCCTGTATATCTAAGATAAAAATGTGTTAGAAAATAATTATTGTAAAAGAAAATTGTTACAGATTGACATAATAATGAAATTAATTAATTAAAAGTCGTTTATTACGTTTTCAGGTGAATTTTTTTTTGAAAAATAAAATACCCGGCAATTATTCTACGTCAAGCTATGCTCATTTTTTTCCCACAGCTTGGTGCTACAAGATATTAAAATATGAACAAAATCTAGCCGTTTGTTTTCAAAATTCAAAAAATTAGTAAATTTTTTTTTTTGGATTTTCATAATTTTTTAATAATAGTATTTATTTAATCCTCCTATATATTTTTCGACATTCTGTACATATTTTATTTCTATATAAGTGAAAGAAAACTTTTCCATCAATAAAAAAAATAAAAAAGTTGATAGTTTTTAAGAAACAAGTGAAAACACCAGACAATGCATAAAATCTCAAAGTAAGAAGTTGCCAATTTTAAAAGGCTATAACTCAAAAACTAGTCGTAGGATTGGATTACGGCCATGGACACTTTCAATCAGGACGTCAAGATCTAGAAAATACTAAAAATTTAGAAAATTTAGCCAAAATCCATTTCCCATAAGATTTGTGCGGGGTCATTTAGAACCCTTTAGTAAATACGGCTGTACATTTTTATTTATTAACCAAAAAAAAATTACTCACTTATTTATTAACTTCAATGTTATTTTTATTATTAAAGTTCTAGCAATACAATGGCACATATTTGTTATAGTTAATATTAACAAGGCATTCTTTTCGAATATGACGGTTTGAAGATATTGACTAAGCGCTACATTCTTCACGGTGTTTCTTCTTTTGTGTTCTTTTCTCTTCTTTCTATGTTTTGACTGAAGTTCCAACTTCTCTCATTTTCGTCACAAGTGAGTTTTGAAATTTAACTCCAGTTAGGGTTTGATGGAATTTATATTTGCATAACCCGTCATTTTTACTATATTTACCACATCCACTTCCATTTTTGATAACTGGCTTACTGCTGTTAAACTGTGCAAATTATTGGTACTCTTAACTTTTTTATATGACGCAATACCCGCCTTTTCAGCCCATTTTATTTTCGAGAGCCCATCTGTGCGCCGGATTTGGCCCATTGGGCTCACCCTGTGTGGTGGTTATACCCACTCCGTGATCCCAGTTCCTTGTACTAGTTTATGTAGGTCAACTGGGGAGAAGGTACGGATGTCCTCTGGTTTCAGTTTTGGTTACCCGACTATTTGTTGCCTCTTCCGATCTAGTGACGCGCAATGGCAAACTATGTGCTGTATAGTTTCCCTGACTTGTCCGCATAATCTTTAGTCAAGGTCTGTGACAGCCATGTGTCCTGTCAGAGTTCCTGTAATGGTTCTCAGCTGGTTCCTGTTCATTTGAAGCATCTGTTTCATAAGTCTTTGCTCTGTATGCTCAATGAGGCTTTTGCTGTAGTGTAATCCCTGTCTGTTTCTTCAGTGGATTTTGTGTTCACTCCTGATCCATTGCTTTATGGCATCTCGTACTCTGCAGTTTGATAATCCGATTGCCGGTTCTGGATCAATGAATGTGTTTTCTGCGCCTTTACTCGCAAGTTTATCGGCTTTTTCATTTCCTGTAATACCTTCGTGTCCTGGTTCCCACTGAAGTATTATTTCATTTACTTTTGCCAGGGCCTTCAGTTCTCCTTGACATTCCCATACCAGTCTTGAAGTTACCTTGTTGCATATTAGCGATCTAAGGGCTGCTTGACTGTCAGAATATATATGGATTCGCTTATTAAGGTAAGCCCTCCTATTGTTTGTATACGCATATTGTATTATGGCGTAGATTTCTGCTTGAAACACTGTGGGAGATTTCGCAGAGAGAAAAACGCATTTTTCTCCGGTCTTACTCTGTGTATCCCCGCTCCGGTACTCTCTTTGATTTTAGAGCTGTATGTGTATCAGATTATTGCCCCAGAAGTAGTTTCTGGTGTTTGTTTTTCCACACGTTGCGTTCATCAATTACGACCTTATATGGTATGTCATAGAAAAACTTTGGATTTATGTGGTCTGATCTCATTTCTAACTCAGATACACATATAGTCTCGCTTAGCCGACTTTGCTGTCCATCTTGAAATTTAGTTTCTACCAATTCGCGATTTTTTGAACCTTATACCATTTACTTTCCACTCGGTGTCAAAAAATCTGCCCGTTAATCATTTTTTTAAAAGTCTAACTGGGCAAATATCTGGATTTACTTTATTTTGAACCAACCATTTACTGTCTGTTAAATGTCGAGCTCTACCTTGAGCAGTTTTTTAGACGACAGGGTTATACTCTATACGTGTTAATCAGTGGCGTAAATTACATCTCCGCACCGCCCAAGGGGGGAGGGGCAGTTATCTAGGGGGTCCAAAAAACCAAACGCCATCCACAATATTTAATTTTCACGATTTTGTTTTAAGATTTTCACTATGTTTTGAGGGGAAAAATGATTTATTTTAATTGTACATCATTATTGACAAATATCTAAATTAAAAGTATACACGATTTTATTATCTCACCTATCCCTGATTTCTTCATGCAGGTGTTCACTTAATTTTTATCAAGAAATCATAAAAATACAAACATACATACACTTAGAAATGTGTATTTGTATTTTTACTGATTTTTCAGTATGTACCTTTAGACCACATTAATTTTGACATCAAATACATTAGAATCTGTTTAAATAGATTTGGAAATCATCACAACAATAATTTGCTTCACTTTTATTAAGGAGCTTCGTAATAGTTTTAACAACATTAATTGGCTTGGAAATGGAACATCATTCTAGAATTAGTGAAAAAGAGACATCGAAAGGTTAAAATATTTTTTGGTGTACTGATGAACGACTGCACAATACTGATGGTCTATTTGAGTTAGCCAATATTGATATTAGTGAAACACCAATTAAAAAAAGGGTTTTGATGGCATAAATTGCATATAGAAAAAATGTAATTTTCTTCCCCCAAAATATATTACAACTGCTGCTGATGATGAATTCTATAACAATGCCAGTAGGAACTTTTCAACAAAGTTATAGTAATGATTTATCATCTGAACTTCCAGCTTAAAGCATGTCTCTTAAAGCAGTATTTTAGCAAGACGTACGGGAGTTGACTTCAATAAGTAAACGCGATAATTTTTTAATAATTAAAAATAAGTGTGCAGCTTAAAGTTTACCCGATGTATGTAATGCCATTTTTCTGTTTATGACTTTTACAACAAAAACTATTACCGTAGTCCATAGGGGGAAGAGAGACTTACAAATATCTCTTTTATAAGTTCCAAGCAGAAAGAACCGAGAAAATTATCCTCAAATTCGAATGGCCTTTGTGTCTCACCAGTGTAAGATCGGCCACATTCGCAGGGGATCTGGTAGACACAGTTTTTCCTGGCTTTTTGGCTTGTTGGTTTCGTCTTCCTCAAATGGTTTCTTAAAGCGTCTCTATAGCTGAATTTTATCGTATCGCTGTCGTGGTCTTCTAATTTCCTCAGATACTTCTTTGACATACGGAATGTTGGTTGTTCCTCTTTTTGCTTCTTTTGTGTATTAATAATACCGCATACGAACTAAACGCATACAGAACCCACCCATCTCAATTATGTTCTAGTACACATAATTAGTATAAAAAGGGCTGTAATTACTTTGCTTATTTAGTATTCATCTGAAGACGACTGGAGATACTTACCAGTTAAAATGTAGTGATTTAAAACAAATAAAGACAAGACAAGTTTAAAAATCTTCTATCAGAGATATTTCTCTATAATATTATTGTGAAGATCAATTTAAATATACTTTTTTCTTTCTGAATAAAAGATGGGGATTATTATTATTATGAAATTTATTTCATGTACAAATAGTTAGTAATAATACTGTAGCTAACAAACATAAATCTGTCCATGCAGAAACTGTGGGTAGATGAGAATTGTTCTCAAAAAAAGTATAATATAATAAAAGTACTTTATTCAATATCAAATAAATTTTATCCGATCCATTGTTCATGAATTAAATTTAAAACGTTTTTTTTTCAATAGGTCAGTAGGAGAATTGTATATTCTAACGGACAATTTAAAAATGTATCTTAAAGGTCTGGTGTTGTTTTTTTTTCTTGTTGAAGTGTTTGCTAAACCTAAAACCAAAGAAACCAAAGGTAAATGTTTATAAACTTCTGAGCCTATCAACAATTTATTTCAATATAAGGCACAAAGGGAGAGTTTATAAATGGTTCGAAAATTATTTTGCTGAATTGAGGAGAGATAGACATACCCTCAGACTCAGAAAAGTTCACTTTGAATAATGCATGTTGAAAACAATTTAACCCGTCTGACAGCTGGTCGTTGCAATTTATAAATTTTAGTTAAACTCATTAGCGTACAGACTTATAGGGGTTTTAACATAATAATTTAAAGAGTAAAGTACCTTTAGCGATTTTTTTATTTCAGAATTAATTTCAGAAATCGATTTGGTATTCGTCAAAACGACCAAATACAAAATTTCCATAAATTTGTACAACTAATAGCCTGGGTATCCTCCATGTTTAACTGCTTCATCTAAAAAAATACTATACGTTAAAAACGTACTATATTTTTCACTAAAAAATTAAATTTGCAATGTGACAAATTAGAAAATAATCGAATACGCATAACTTCAATAAACGCCAGTGACAAAAAAATATACAGGGTGGCGCATCGAAAACGAAACAGAGACATTTACTGGCAGCTCAGTTCTTTTTTGAAGAAACGCGCAGACCCGTCGATTTTGTTTTCTAGGAAGACACAAAATTGGCAAAAAATCACGTTAACACGTGCAGCCCCCTGGGCGGGGGTGACACCACCCTTAAAATCTTAAATGGACAGGGGGGGTCGAGTGACCCTATTTTAAAGGTCTTTCAATTCCCTTTATAATGATGTAAAATTCATGTACTTCAGTTCAGTAGTAAAGGGAATTGAGAGACTTTTAAGATAAGGTAACATTTGACCCCCTTTTCATTTAAGATTTTAGGGGTGGTGCCACCCCTGCCCAGGGGGTGGTAGTTAGGTTATAGTAATAGTGGCTCCAAGCGGCTTAAACGGTATACTCAGGAGACCTTAGAGTTATGTTTATCTGAGGTAGTAGAAGGAACATTAAGTGCTAATGTAGCTGCCAAAAAAATATTAGTGTGGCCCGGAAAAGAAGACGTTGACGAAGTGCCTATATCGGACATTAAAAAGGTTTTAAATTCACCTTAGATAGGCAGAAGGGTCGAGCTTTCTTTTAAAAATGACTTGTCTTCATTCAATATAATATTGACATGCATTTTTATTCGATATTTACAGTTTTCAATGAAGTTTTTGCTTTATTATTTTTAAGTGTTCAATGGTTATGTTAATTTGTTTTATTATTTAGGTGTTTGTACCTAGATAAAAAAAAATAAATGCAAATATTTAACAGTGCATTTTCACGACTACTGCGGTGGTCAACTACGCCCCTCACTGTAACGGGAACTATTTATCATGCAAATTTAGTAGTCGGTCAAGTTCACCCCTGTGCGGGGCAAAGTTGACCATATAGATTTTTTTTTAATTTTTACCTTAAAACCTTAATAACTGTGGTTAATTAAATGTAAGTTTAAATAATATACTTGAAGGCCTTTAATATAGCCCACATTAATACCCTTTTTTCTAACTTTACATAAAGATAATTGCTTCTAAAGTTGAAAATCGGTCAACTTCCCCCCGTTCTACGGTACTTAAAGTTGTTTAAGCAATGTTCGTATTTCACAGCCAGCCTGCTTTAAAACTTTTTATTGGCAAGCTGTCTCATGTCTCCAAAATGCATTCGCTCATAAGAAACAGCTAATCTAAAACAAAAATTGACAATGCAAAAACAGTTCAAAAGTGGGTTAAAATGATTTCTACGCGTATTCAGTAATCGACAAAGGGTTAAAAGAAATGATTTCACGAGTTTACGATAAGAAAAATAATTAAAAGTGTTTGCAGATTTTGTCCAGTGATGTAAAATAAATAAGGACTCTTTACAAAGTAAGCGTTACTATGTGATCACTAAAAGTAACGAGTCCTAATGTTAGGTATAAAAGACTCGTTACTTTTGGCATTTCGTTACTCTGAATTTAAATCTAACTAACTATTCTACCCAGAATTTTACAGCGGGCGGTTTCGTTCGTGGACTTGATAGCCAAACGGATGACAGACAAAACGTATCATAATTATTTTTCGAGCTGGATTTTGTTTTTACCTCGTCAGGCGGCCGATGGCGTGTCGTTTTGCATGTATTTTGGAGAGATGGCGTATTAATATGTATTTGGTTAATTTGTTGCGGGAAGTCATGTTGCCTGTTGGGTTGAGAAAATACAGGACTGGAAGTTACCATTGAGAGATGAAAGCAATGTTTATTCTTATGTATTTTTAATTTATATTTCTTTTTTAATTTTAACAGGCACTTATTTTATAAACATAATATAAATTGAGTATTCTGTTTCTTAGATTGTATAGCGTAAACAAATTGTGTTAAGTCAAGTGTCAAGTTCACTTCGCACACTGGTATTTAGAAAATTATAAAATAATAGATCTTCGATTCCTAGAATCAGATGCCCAAAAGCAGAAACGAAGTGTTATTTGTTTATATTTTGTGTAAATTGAGAACAAGTAAATCTATTTTTTAATCAATATATACGCCATGTTCTATTCCTGTTTCTTTATATTGTATGTTTTTATGTGTTTCTTAATCACATATTTGAGAATTGACAATAGTACATAACCTAGATTTAATATATTTATACTACAAAACATGAGTATTTGGCCATCGATCAAAGCCATATTTTTTATTTTTAAAAGTAACGATTTACATAAAGTAACGAGTCCAGAGTAACGAGTCCTAATACCCAAATTAACGAAACGGTCCAAGTCCTCAAAAGTAACGAAAATTTACATCACTGATTTTGTCTAGTTTAGATACTAATATGAATTTGATGATTTTTATATTTAAAGAGATAAAATCTATTTATCAGCTAAGTTAACGAAAATATGTTTGACCTACATACCTTTAACAAAATGACGATGCTCTTTTTAATGAACATTTAAAAAATAAAAAAATAAAATCACTTATCACTGTCAGCCATTTTCATCACAGGGCGAGGTTGGTTGGACGATTCCATTTGGCTCCAGACAGAGAAGGTTGGCAGAATTATTAAATAAACTGCTCGTGACACTCAGATCATATTGCCGTCTCTTTCTGCAATCCACCAGTAGTTTAAGTAAAAAGAAACAAATATAGTCAAAACAAGTTTGCCTGCCTTAGTAAACATATTCACTTTGTAGGAATAACTACGTAGGTGTATAACATTGACACATAAACCATAGGAATAAACGTAGGTCCTAACTTGAGTGAATAGTGGAGGTCTGACGTCACTAGCTTCGATCCCGCCCATAAGTCTCACCGGGCTCATAGTTTCTTAAGCAACGCAAAATTATAAATATGCAGCAAATTTTTTAACTGAAGTTCATGAATGTGCGACCTTTAGATCGCGACTATGTGACTATAGTATCGGCCGTATGAGGATAACAGGCAACTCGGGTAATCTAGTCGCCCAGCCTTCTAGTATCTAAGCTACTATACAGTCTCTTTTAAGCATCGAGACAAAATAAACAAGGAGGCGCTCTGCTATCACCATTTAATTTGGTCTGCGAAAAACGGTACCAGGGGGCTGGGGTAAATGTCATACCAATCTAAAAATAACGGGTAATGGTATTATACAGGGTGTGTCAGTAAGGTGTCTGTCTTAGATAGCACCTAAACTATCAAAGATAGGAAAAAAAGTGTAATACAAGAGTTAAAGGGTTTTTTAGGATACATAATATAAAAATATTTTCTAATCTACAGGGTGGTCCTAAAAAGTGGTACTGAATAATAAAAAAGAAAATTAAATGGAATACCCAGTATAATTTTCTAAAATATGATTCAATGGAATAAGGACTTTGTAACCCTATTAAAATTTTTGAAGTGAAATGCAACGTTGCCAAGTAATTAATTTTTTTCAGAAATTTTAGTAATTTTAAGGGTATCGTTAAAAAATCATATCAACCTGTAGATTAACCCTAGGCAAATATAATTTACGTTGTAAGTACTTTAAGGTACGATATATTGATTTATTATAATGTTTTTTAGATCTCTTATACAGAGCGTTCATTACAAGTTGGACAACTCGATAGTTTTAAAAATGCTTTATTTCAATTTTCTTAAATGGGACCCCCTAATTTTTTTAGGCAAAAGAATTTATCTTTTGAAAACCTTACTTTTTTGTTAAACGTGTCATATATCTAAATATCATGGTTTTTGAAATATTTTAGGATTTGTCTTAAATCAGGGTAAAAAAGGAAAGTTCTAATTAAACAATTTAGTCAAGATTGCTTTGGAACAAAAAATAAATAATTTTGTTCATCACAGTTGTCATTGCAAAATTATTTCGCTAACATTTTGTGCTTTAGTATTGTTTAAGTTGTAGTTTCCCGAACTAACTTTATCGAAATAGAAAAATATCAGTTATGATAAAGTTAGTTCAGGAAACTAAAATTTAAACAGTACTAAAGCACAAAATATTAGATAAATAATTTTGCAATGACAACTGTGACAAATAAAATTATTTATTTTTTGTTCCAAAGCAATCATGACTAAATTATTTAATTAGAACTTTCCTTTTTTAATCCTTAAATATTTCAAAAACTATGATATTTAGATATATGACATGTTTACCAAAAAAGTAAGGTTTTCAAACGATAAATTCTTTTGCCTAATAAAATTAGGGGGGTCCCATTTAAAAAAATTGATATAAAGCATTTTAAAAACTATCGAGTTGTCTAACTTGTAATGAACGCTTTGTATAAGAGATTTAACAAACATTATTATAGATCAATATATCGTATCTTAGAGTACTTACAACGTAAATTATATTTGCCTAGGGTTAATCTACAGGTTGATATGATTTTTTAACGATACCCTTAAAATTACTAAAATTTAATTACCTGGCAACGTTGAATTTCACTTCAAAAATTTTAATAGGGTTGCAAAGTCCTTATTCCATTGAATCATATTCTAGAAAATTATACTGGGTGTCCCATTTAATTTTATTTTTTATTATTCAGTAGGTACCACTTTTTAGGATCACCCTGTAAATTAGAAAATATTTTTAGATTATGCATCCTAAAAAACCCTTTAACTTTTGTATTAAACTTTTTTCCCTATCTTTGATAGTTTAGGTGCTATCTAAGACAGACACCTTACTGACACACCCTGTATACATTTTGTATATTGTGTACTTGTTAGTAGCTAGAGAAATTTTGGTGAAACCCGTTAGTGCTCATTAATTTGATTGGTGACAGAAAAAATTGAGAATATAGTATTGTAATTAAATATTGCTCCATTACAAAGGTGCACAATGGGATGAGAAACGATTTTATTTAGAAGTTGTAAATGTTTTAATAAATAAACCCATAAAATTTGACTCACATGCGACAGCAGCAAAATTGAAAATTTTTGTTACACTTTTTTATGAACCATGTGACTGACGAAGACGAGTAGTGGCATAGTGGCCCGGTTATCTAAATTTTTAATTTATAAATATTGTAAGTTCGATTGTAAGTAAATAATGCCTTCCAATGTCATTTATGTCACAATCAATGTTTCTGGTTAAAAATCTTGGTGGAACCCAACATACAAGTTGTGTTTATTTCGTACATAGAAAATAATGACCTGTATCAATAAACAAATGGTGAATTTGCAGTTAAGCGGCTGGTCCCAAAAAGTCAAAAGCTTCTTTAACTTAAATCTAGATCTATTGTTTTTACATCTTTTTTGTTATTAAATAACTTATATAAAATTATAACTAAACAAACCATAGGAAACAATTAACACCCAAAGTTTATAAATACGTACCTGCCCTTTATTTATACTAATCTACGAAACGTAATTTTTGCCGTCTTCTTATCCACAGAATTTCTACTGGAACAACTTCGCACTGCAATATTTTTACACAAAAATTGAAAAACTTCTCATAAAATCTAAAACCACCTCGATTATGATAGATCGAACAGATGATTAGACGAATGACATAAGTGTTATACCAATATGGCGCAAGTAGAATTACTTTTAGTCACGTAATGTCGCCTCCTTGTTTATTCTCAATGCTTCTAAAATTTCCTTGTGTGAGGATTGCCTAAACCTGGGGTTTATCTCCAAAAATAGGTTGTTAATTTTTAACACTATTTCGGCATTCTTGAGCGTCCATGTTTAAGTTCCGTCACAAGCACAACTCTGTCATTGCACTCAAATTTCCTTTCTTCGGTCATAATTCCTTGAAATGTTCAGTATTATTATTACCTAATATTATTTTTAGGATATGTATCGAACCAAACAGAAAAACTCAACTTTTACGATGCATATGCTAAATGTATTGAGAAAGGACTAGAATTGCCGATTATAAAAAGTGAAAATTGTAATGAGAAACTCACAAAGGAAGCTTCTATTTGTAAGTATATTATGTTTATATTAATAATATTTATAATAATGATAGATAGTTCAGTATAAAAAATCATCTTTTGGTTTTCAAAACAAAAAAAAACATCGGAAAAAAATCCTAACATGTTGAGGCACACGTTTGTCGCCTTGTAATACAAATAAAAATTATTTTGAATCATATATTTTGAGAAATATTAATATTATTCTATTGCGAGAACTGTAAAGAAGCCATCACCGACACACTTTCTGATGGTATTCGTTCAATCACACGCCTCGACGCAAGCGCGGATGCAGGATGAAGGGGGAGGTCATGACTAACTGTGGAAAAAATTCGTCTGCGGCGCTTTTTTTTTATTTTTTCAATTTGTTTTTAATGAAATTAATGTATTTTTGTCAAAATCACTACAACCGAAATGTTTTCGAGATAATTAATAAAATATGATTTCCATAAAACCACAAATATGTCGGAAATGATAACTTTTTCAAAAAAAAGTTCTATTTATTTTTGCTCTAATGTTTCAACTAACGGAGATATTTGCCAATTTTACCAAAACGATCCAAAAATTCGATTTTGAAATTTTATCTTTTAACTTTATCACTTTTTATGACTTATCTTTCGTATATTTACATAAAAATCGTCATATTTCCCGATTTACAAAGATTTTCAATTTTCCGAAATTTTAAGACAATCTATTTTTTTTATTTTTTTTTTCAAACCATAGACTTAACGACCTAAATACATATAACCAAAAAGTTGTATCTCTCTTAAATCTACAATATTTATCTGAACACATTCTTTGTCACTCTTACAGTTTTCGAAATATTTAATAAAATATATAAATATATTTTTTTATTTTGAAAAGTTTATGGATAGGCAAAAAAAAAAAGGTTTTGGTCATGGCACCCAAAAAATTATCGCCTTTGTTCTTCCTGAAAAATTAAATGGATAAGAAAAATGTTTTTTTTTTAAATGCCCCCCAAACAAAGTTGTGGATCCGCGCCTACCTCGAAGAAGCTTCTTTATAGTTTCTGGGTAAATATGATATTATTATTATTATTAAGACATTTTAGGTCAAGCTTGTGTTTCGAATTAAATTCATTTAAACATAAGAATTTTACTTTAAAATAAATTTATCAAAAATTATCATATTAATTTAAAAATATCCAAGGAACCAAGGAAGGCGAACCGATTAAAGGGTCAGACAAGTATTGTACCGCTGATCTAGCAGGCTAGGGGCGAAAAGTTTGATTTATTCTTGAATCCATATCGGTTTCTTTGTATGTTTGGTTGGTTGGTTTAAGGCGAGGGTCGGGCGTTCTGCCCAAGCTTCCTGCACTGCCGTCTAGTGGCTTATCGTGCTCCCCTATCTTGCTAGAAAAGATTTATTTCTTTTATAAGGTCCAGTAAATTCCTACCAAGTTCGTCATGCGAGAGGTTATCCTCACATTGGATTCCTTCTTCAGATCAGTGCTTAGCAGTTATATATGATATGTGAGGCGGTTTCGTCCTCTTCGCCGCAAAGTCTGCATTCAATGGGACCATTGTAAATTCCTATTCGGCTTAGGTGTTCTGTTAGTAGGCCGACAACTTGTTTTAGCTGGGTGCGCGTTAGAAGCAACATTCCAGTTGATAGGTTTTTGGAGGGTTTCCCAATTTTGGCCCTTGCTTGGGTTTGACTAGGTATCCTGTTCCATCGGGATAGGTGTTGTTATTGAGCCCACCTGTCCAATGTTGCCTGGATTGCCTGTTTTGATATGCCAAGGGCAAGTTCAGGGCCCCTGAGTTTTTGAGATGATCCAGCTCTAGCCAGTTCATCGGCTTTTTCGTTTCCCGCTATCCCCGAGAGACCATCAGGAACCCATAGGAGTTCTACCCTATTGTTCCTTACCGCTAGGTCTTTCAGGTTACTTAGGCACTCCATTGTGATCCTCGATTTGAGTCGATTGTAGTTTAGGGCCTTGAGGGAAGCTTGACTGTCGTACAGAATATATATCTCTTGGTCGTGGTAGCCCTTTTCGATATTCTTCTGTATACATGCTTGTATAGCACGTATTTTCGCTTGATATACTGTGGCTTAGATTTCCAGGGGAATGCTGATTTCCATTCTGGGTCTTTCCCCAAATATACCTGCGCCTACTTCGTCGGCCGTCTTTGATCCATCAAAGGACCAAACCAGGCCCTTGTCTGTTATATTTATTTGAGAAGTTTTTTAAATACTTTTTTATGTTTATATGCCTATTTTCCAAATTTAGTATTTTTTTGTAAAGAAGCATAACAAATTATTATTGTGTAACCCTTTTAAGGGTGTGGGGAGCATGGGCGTTCGTAGGAGGGCGAGGGGGCGGTGCCCCTTGGATCCTGGGGATTTTAGAAATCACTTTTGATTGAAGAAAATTTTAATATCACATAAGCGGCTAAGTTTTTTTTTGTTGTTTTTTTTTTTGCTGGTTACCCTTCTCACCTGAAATTGGCTCTATGGACGCCCATGATTAAGGACCCAGGATTGCGTAACGGGCCTAGGGCCCCCTATAACCAACAATGGCCCTGCTTATTGCTTAACGGTCTACTTGCTTATAATAAAGAACTGAAAAAACAAATATTTCATCCCAAATTTGCCCCATCTGTAAAAACACTCACGTGCCGCGCCCGCTAAGGACATATTTTTAAAGGCAATATTTCATTTTTTAGGGGGCTCAAGTGCAACATTCTGGATCTCAGGCAAAAAGGAAGGCAGCGATTTTTCATGGTTTCCTAAAAGTAGCAAAATGTCATACACAAATTGGGAAACGGGATATCCAAAGGAAGGCAACGGAAATTGTTTATTGGTTAGTGTTAGTACTGTTAGCTAAAGCACAGAAAAATAATAAGTCGGTAGTTGTGGTTGGACGAGAGATTACACTTCGGCGTCGGACCAATCAGAAACGTTCTTGACATTTGTCCAATCTGGCGGAAATTAAACCACATGAACTAAACTGCTAGACAATAATTGCTTTCGAGCAAGAAAAAATTCGCGTCAATTTAACAGTTAATATTTTCTGAACCAGATATGATATGAACCTACGATTTTGAATGGTTGATAGATTTATCCCTTGGGAAACAATTGTCAATGTTGGATTTTCTTTAACTGTCAAAAAATTGTATATACAGGGTGTTAAAGAAGACGATGATTTTTGCTCCAATTTTAATGGCGTGTAACTTTCACAATAATATTTTAAAATTGTATCACTCTACGTCAATTGAATCATTGGTTCATAGCAAAGAAAGTAATTTGTCAAATTTTTGATATCTGCTATATTTTAAGAAATACCGATTTTTTTGGAAAACCTTGCTTTATTTCAACTTTTTGGTAGCTAGCTCTCACTGTGCGTTGTATCGTGCAAACTTTGCAAGTGATTATTATACCTTATGAAAAGCTTGATTATGTTCAGTAACAATAGTTGTACCTAAATGTTATGATGTATAGTGGCGTACTTATAAACACCTATATGTCTATGATTTACGAGTATCTCACAATTTTTAATTTTTTAAGGGTTAAAATGGTAGATGTATTGGTACATTAATATTTAATATTGTCGAAAAACTTTCCTCCTGGTTTTATTTTTTTTTTGGTGACCTACTTCACCTGACGAGCCGCCAATAGCACGCCGAAGCGCGGAGAAAAAGGGTGCATTGGGATTTATCGCATGTGGTACAATGTGGGTCCGCGGACTCTAGCGAAGTACGGCGCTTCAAACTCAATGCTTATATCCCTATCCTCGTATTAAGTGCCCGCCAAGCTTGAGGGTGCAGAGGCCTAATTCAAGGAATAGCCTTCTCATGGTATAGTTCGCTTCCCCAGGTCCATGTCACATTAGGCGCCCATTTATCTCATGAGACATCTGTTCCTCGATTTCAAGAATTAAGACCTCAAGGGGTTAATTTAAATTTTTCCAACGGTTAATAACAATCTGAATTTTAGTTTAAGTCGAACGGCAGATGGGAAAACGAAGATTGTGATGACAAGGCTAGATTCATATGTGTTCCGAAGAAAAAAAACGTTACAGGTTTCTTTAATTGGCTTAAGGAAAAAACTGGTAAGTTAAATTTTAATCGGTGACATATTTATATAGGTGAAAAAGAAAAGACGACTCCTTACCTCATATCCCTAATTATATATATATATATATATATATATATCAGTGTGGTAACCAGAAATTAGTTGGACCACAAAAAAAATTTCAAATTAGAAAAATTATACAGGGTGATTCCTAAGTTGATACTTCTTTTTTAGCTGTGTATAGAATACATTAAAACAAGCAACTTTTTCAAATACCTTTTTTAAAAAAACTCAAAAATAGGCGAGATAAAGAAGTAAAAATTCTAAGTGCGGGCCTGGCATCAAAACATACCCCGCTATAGTTTCTGTTATTTTTCCTATCTCTTATTAATATTAGTCATACGGGTAGTATTGAACAATCCGGTGCGGTGTGTTCTTCTGAAGCAAGTTAATTTTAAATTATTAATACGTAAAAATGGTAAAATTTGATAACAATGAATTAATAGATAAGGTGGTTAATTACTGTGAGTGTGGCAAAGTGCAAAGAGATTATACGCAGAACGCTTTCCCTTGTGGGCTCATCCTACACCCAGAAGTTTTCTTAATGTTATTCAACGGGCAAGTTAGGCAGAACCGTATTTGATTCGTAGTGAAATAAATGAATGTAATTACTTTATTTTTTAGTTTTTTGAAAAAATGTTTTTAAAATTTTTTTTTATTTTTTTTTATTTTAATGCCTTCTATACACAGCTAAAAAAGGAGTATGAACTTATAGTGTAGTATTAGTGTATAATACTTGTAGAGAGTTATACTAATACACTAATATAAATAATTTAAAACTTATAAAAAAACCTTATCAAATAATCATAACTGAGCAAAAAAATATTAGAAATGAGGTTTATTTTTCATTTATTGAAAACCAAAAAAATATATTAACAATAATCGATAATTAATTATTGGAAGCCATAGTTATGTAAAGATTATACGTGCAAAACACCAATACTTTTTAAATTAATAAATAAAATCCGAAGAGGGTGTCGCGGGTGTATTTAAAAGTTTTAAGATTTGCGTGGATTTCCGTTTGTATTACAAGCGTTTTGTATATTATGTAAGATGATGTGTTATTTTATTTGGTGCGTTATTGATAGGGTAGCCGTAATTTCGTTTCCAAATTATATTTTAAATCTTTTGGTTTTTTGGATTTCGGGGGCTGGGTTCCCTGGCTACGGGGGGGCTGCTGGACTGCAAACCCCCTCCCCCGCCCACCGAGCCCTGCAGCTCGGGGTCTAAAAGTCTAATTGCAGCCGAATTTCTCGTTTTAGGACTCTTAATTTAAATTTTTAAGTAAGCTTGGATTACAAAAGTCTTGTAGGAAATGTTTAGTTTTTAAACTTTTCCTGTATTATATAGAGATTAAGGTTTTAGACGCATATCGTTTTAGTTATTGATTTATGACGCAATTTTATAGGAAAACGAATAAAAAGAATAATATTTTATAGTATTTTTCTATTATATACTTGTCTGTTCCGTTTTCCCTTTTTTACAGCTATTTTAAATCAACAAAAATATAACAAATGCAATAAAATATTTTTACAACAAAAACAAAAAACAATTAGGTATTTATTTTTAAAGAGAAAAATTAAAGTAATAATTTTAATTGAAACATTTTTTATTGAAAAAGTGTGATAATTTATAATAAAAAAAAATAGTGTGGGAAGAAACGAGAATGCTTTATTATGAACATACAAAACGGCACTTAAGAAGGAGTATTTCAAAACCTTAACATTTGCACCAAAAACAGCTCTTAGATCTACGCTCCTAAAATACATGATTTCTGAAAAATCATCAATTTTGGCGTGGTGAGCGATATTTACTTTATTTTTAATCATGAAAAACCGAGCCCGAAAAACGCTGTTTAGAGTCATACATACGTCTTATGTTAAAATGTTAGATTGACACCAATATTCATGTTTTTCACAAATATAAAAAATGTTTATTTTTAATAAAGAGCCAACTAGGATTACAAAAAAAAGCTAAAAAAAAACCTTTATAAAAACCAATTTCAATAATTTAATTTTCGAAATTTGATAGTAGTTAAGTGACTTTTAAGCGAACTTTGGGCGTGGCCCCGAAAATTTTTCGTCTGCGGAGCTTTCCGCTTTCTTCACTAGGTACAATATCATGAAATACATGTAGTCTCGACTGTTCCTTTCTTCAGACAAAAAGTCCAACTTACGCCCATTGAGCCCCCCCCCCCTCCCCCAAGCATATTTTCTGGCTACGCCACTGGCCACTGATGTATATTATTTATGATAACAAGCAGTTATGTGATAATATTGCGGTCAACGAATTTTATTTTAATACAAACTAATATAGGTATAAAAATTACAAATTAGTTGTCAAATATTCAAAATTTCCGCCGTAGGTAAGTGGATTTGGACAATATTTCTAAATTCTTCTCCAAAGTTACCAGTTCCATGTAAAATTATATCTATATGCAGGGTACTGCACCTCACCTCCCGTCTTCCATAGCTCACTTATTAATTAAGGTAGGATTTTGATATTTTGCAAACTTTATCTGTATCTTAGGGCGCATTTCAGAAAAATATTTTTGTTTATACAGGGTGTTCCAAAAAATTGACGTCATTAGGATAATTTCTTTAGATTACATACCATAAATATTCTTACTTATTTGGATGCCTCTTATAGTTGCCTAAATACCCCCCAAATGTTAATGAAATCGATTCATTATTGTTGATGAAAAAAAAACAAACACCAAGAGAAATCAGTTTTGCACCGCTGGTTTTAAAAAAGAATTAAAAATAAAAATAATGCCTCGTTAATAAAATGATACAATGGTACTTAAATAGGACCGAACAGTCTCGTTAATCAAGTTTGATTAATACGAATCGTACAGGGTGTCCAAAGTTTAGTGTTAAACTTTGCAAACATTAAATCAATTTATTTTTCTTATTTCAAATTGGAACCCCTGTATATTATTATGTCATTTGTGCTGTTTTGTAGATTCATAATAAAGCATTCTCGTTTCTTCCCATTATAAATTATCACACTTCCATAAAAAATGTTTCAATTAAGGTTTTTACTTTAATTTTTCTCTTTAAAAATGTCACCAGAATTCTTGGGTCAGTGTCATGTAATTTAAAAAAAATGCCTTTAACTTCAGAGCAAAAATCGAT
Source organism: Polydrusus cervinus (assembly GCA_935413205.1). Taxonomy (NCBI): domain Eukaryota; kingdom Metazoa; phylum Arthropoda; class Insecta; order Coleoptera; family Curculionidae; genus Polydrusus; species Polydrusus cervinus. The sequence goes on along the minus strand of OW284510.1, from coordinate 99,802,922 downwards.
CATATTTACGCGATTAAGAGATGGGTGCCCATAAGGGACATTGCAGGCGTATTAATGATAAACAAAAAAACAGTAGTGTTGGCTAAATCCAAAATTCGAGAACATGGAAGTATTGTGATAAACTCAGGTTCTGGTCGCCCAAAAGTTTCCACCGATGACGAAGATACAACTTTAATTAATTATTTAAGGGACAACCCATTCGGGACCGCTATTAACGCTAAGGAAGAAACCCATTTTCCTGGATCTTCAATTACAGCTCGACGAAGAATTCGGGAGTCTGAACTCAAAAATAGGTGTTCTGCAAACAAAATATATTTAACGGAACTAAATAAGCAAAGACGAGTACAATTTGCTCACGAATAATGCTCCCATTCATACTGCCCGCATAGTAAAAGATTACTTTCGACAAAATAACATCCAAGTTTTACCATGGCCTTCGAAGAGCCCCGACCTCAATCCCCTAGAAAATGTCTGGGGAGAAATGACCAAGTTCATGTATAAACATAACTTTCATCCCAGAAATGAAGAAGAACTGCGCCAGGGGATAAAATCAGCATTGGATAATATAACCCAAGAGTATACAAGAAGCTTAGTCTTAAGTATGCTTCGTCGGTTACAAAAAGTAATTGAAAACAACGGCGCAATTACTAAATATAAAACAGCTGCTTTTAAGTATATAATATTTTAGGATGTTGCATTTAGAAATGTTTATTTTTGGTTAAAATTTTGTATTTTTACTGTTTTTCCACTTTTGGCTTTTGTTGTTTTTGAAATTTTTAAAATTCAATATATAAATCGATAGTTGTTATAGGACATACTCTATTATTTTATTTAAAAATTGTCCACTTTTAAAAGGCAATTAAAATTTTTAAAGCACCTTTATTACAATACTTTTATTTCGCCATGTATATAGTAGATTACCAAATTCATGGTAACGTCTAAAAAGGTGGCATAATTATATTGTTTTAATAGCGACTTCTCCATACCCTTATAGACCAAGAGTTCTATCTGGGACTACTAATTCTTATACTACTTTTTTTTTTATCGCAATGGTATGAATGGTACTTACCTAATTGTTTTTTGTTTTTGTTGTAAAAATATTTTATTGTATTGGGTTATATTTTTGTTGATTTAAAATAGCTCTAAAAAGGGTAAACGGAACAGACAAGTATATAATAGAAAAATACTATATGTAAAATATTATTCTTTTTATTCGTTTTCCTTTAAAAGCATAAATCAATAACTAAAACGATATGCGTCCGAAATCTTCTCGATATAAAACAGGACTTTTAGAGGGAAAAGTTTAAAAACTAAACGATTCCTACAAGACCTTTGTAATCTAAGCCAAGAATACATTATTTAAAAAGTTTAAATTAAGAGTACAAGCGTGAGACGAAAAATTAGGTTGCAATTAGACTTTTAAACACGCTAGCTCCTAGGCTTAAGGGGGGGGGGGGCTGCAACCCGGCACCCCCCCCCCTAAATACGCCACTGTGTTAAAACTTATATCTTGAATTTTATAGAAGGAGCATTTCAATCAGGAAGCAAGTTAATTGGAAAGACCCTAGATAAAATTTCTGTTTTTTTCAAGAAAATAAATCCGTTTGGCAATACAAAAGATTCAGAAGATTCGAAGGATTCAAAAGATTCTAAAGATTCAAACGATTCAGAAGATTCAGAAGAAGATAGCTCTTCCGACTAAAATAACGTACTATTGTTGTAAATTATTCCAAAACAACATATTTAAAAAAAAAATTGTACTTACTAATAAAAACAATTTTTTGACCTTTAATAAGGCCATGTTTACTTTCTCACAATTTACAGGACTTCGGTTTTACTCAGGACCATCAAAAGGGGGGAATAGCCGAAGTGAACCCAATACTATGTACATAATGCATTCCTTTGTCACCCATTTTCAGTGTTTGTGAATGGATAACAATAGGCACAACCCATAAATTGACCCAAACCCGGGTGGTACTACCTGCACTTGATAAAAAGAAAGAATTTTTCAATGATATCAATACCAAATTATGAAAGTGGCTTAAATATTTGTTGGGTCATTCTATAGTCACTTTGCATACCTAATGAGCTTTTATTACTCTACATCCTCTTAAAATAGACTATTGTGCTGAATATGATAAATTCGATTATAGTGAAAGAGCCCATTGAACTGAAACAATTTACTAGCGCCCGCTAGTTAAAGATGAAAAAGTGAACATTTACAGACACACTATATCCAAGCTAAGCACAAAAAGGTTTGTATCATATAAACAATAAATCATTCAATAAAGTAAATACGGTTATGTTTTACATAACTTATTTATTTGCAATCTTTGAAATTATGTTTATTTTTCCATATAAAGTATAATTTACAAAGATATTATCAGGATTAACAATTAAAATAATATTTACGCACAGCAACAATAATTCTATTTGTATTAATATGTAGATTTAAATTGTCTGTATTAAATATAAACTGAAAATTGTCTTACAAAACAAAAAATCAAATAGGCTCTCAAATAGATAACTCTAAAGATAAAATAGATCTAAAGCTAGAAAGAATAGATCGAAAGGTGGTAGATAGGTATCTATAAACTAAACTGCTGGACAATTGCTTTCGAGCAAGAAAAATTTCGCCTAAATTTAACAGTTAATATTTTCTGAACCAGATATAATATCGACCTACGGTTTTGAATGGTTGATAGATTCATCCCTTAAGAAACAATTGTCGATATTGGATTTTCTTTAACTGTCAGAAAATTTTAAATTCAGGGTATTAAGAGCATTCCATACCAGGGTAAAACGCGGCACCTTCTCCTGGCTTAAATAATTTAAAGTTTAATATAAAAATGTTACTAAGAGATTCACAAGCACTTCTAGTTTGGCGGATGATACCTTATTTTTTTGTTAAAAAAAATTTTGATTTTTTTTTTAAAAGTTTTTGAAGTTGTAGCTTTAATTTATATCATCCGCCATAGAACAATAATAAATAGAAACATTGTGACTATTTTTATTACTTCACTATTTTTCAATAAAGCTACAAACGATGCCCCGTTTTTTTCTACAGATTTTATAGAAAAATATCTCCATCCCTTATAGTCGCTTTCTGTCAGGGAAACCCGTGTGGCGAGAGTTCTACCTGACGGCGTCGGCCTGCGATGCGTTCCGTTTAAAATACGACCCAGTAGCGCTACAGGTAGGTTATAAATTTATTAAATTTAGTTATTAAAAAGTCTTTGTGTTGTGAGGTGGTTATTGATTTAATTTTTTGTACTGTGATATTGTTTTAAAAAAGTTTATTATGGGCCACTATAGGAAAATAGAAAGACAATTAAACCGAAAAAAGACAGCTTTGACAACGAAAAGAAAAAGTAAGAGACGAGCTAAACTGCGGTAAGTATCTACTTTTATATTATTAATGCGTTACATTTTTACAAAAGCAAAAAAACATAGGTTTTATATTTTTGATCAATTAAAATAAATGGTTTCCTTAAAGTTAGTATAGTATATTAGTAGGCTAGACAACGAAGTGGGTGTAGAGTGCACGGGGAAAATATTTTGTTTAAGGAATGAGTTGGGGGTACTTAAGAGGTAAACATACTAAAAGTCCCTGCCCCTAGTCCATCCGCTTTAGGGGAAAAGCAGGATAGGAAGGTCTCATTTTTGGTTTTTCGCTAATAACTTGAAAACGGCGCGTCGTAGCTATAGATATATACTGAATAATATGAAAGCCAATAAAATTTTCTACAAGATTAGTGTTGGAATAATGCAAATAATGAGTTTTCTTAAGTGTTAAGGAGTTTTCTTGAAAAATCATTAATTTTAACCAAAAAATGGCTGTAACTTCTGATCCATTGAAGAAAAAATGGTATATGTCATGTCTTTATATTCTTAAAGCAAATTCAACGCCCTATAACATTCTCCAATGAAACATTTGTCTAAAACAAATAGGCGAGGAGTTACCGGGAGAATTATGACAAAAAAGTGTAACAAAAAAGTAATGACTTTTAAAAAAAAGTACCTACTTTTGAGAACAGATACCTTAAAATAGTGTGTCTCAGGAAAAAAATGTATAGAACTAATCGTGTAGAAAATTTTATAAGCTTTTATTTTGATGTAACAACTATTTCGGTACAATGTGTTGTTTTTGGTGGCTTTTAGGATGTTTACCTCAAAACTACGCTAAACATATTCCCAAAGCAATATTCCCTAAATTATCTAGTGAAGGTATCAACACTGGGGTATCTAAAAAAAGTATTTTTAAATTAGATTGTTATAATGACAAACTCGGCACAACGGTGGTGTAACTTGCGAAAGTCAGAAAGTTTAAACTATACAATTTTGTAAAATGTTTTAAAAAAAAGTTAAAGAATACTCTGGTGAACCAAGCGCAAAACCACCCTGATTTTGTGTCGTTCGCGCAATTTATTATAATTTTTTTTAAATGCATATCGCGGCACTATTTTCTTTGATTTGTAATAAAACGTATGCAATATCAAAAAAAGAAATAAAACCAATTGGTTAATAAGTCAATCAAGATTACTTAAAGATTACTATTTTGGGAAATATCAATGTTTTAATACTTTATTATTTACCCTGTATATTCTAACCTGCGTCTTTAAAATGTTTATCATAACATTACTAAAGGGATAAGTATAAGTCTGGTCCAATTGTTATGTATATGTTTAATTGAATCACAGGTAAAAAGGCCCAACTAATTAACACCTGCACCGTAATAAAGTTTTCGGTTTTTTTTTTATGTGCCTGTATTGAAAGGTGGGAGCCATCAGGTTGTGTGGTTTTATTTTTGTTAAGTACACTAATGTTAATTAGTTTAACCTTGAATGTCGTACACGACACAAATTTTGGGTTAATTATTTTATTTTAATGGGATTTTTTTTTATAGTTTGCAGACCAAAACAAAAAAATCAGAAGCTGTTTCACTAATAGAGTCCCTGCAAAAAAATGTGCCGCCAAATGTCGATGCTAATACATCCCTTCAACCTGGATGTAGTTATTGGAATGAAGAAAATGAAACTGTAATAACAGAAAATATTGTTACAAAAAGCTACACCCAAATGTTTCAGCCTTCCGGGAGAAGGGTATTTGATGTCAAATATCTGTTTAGTCAAATCTTAAATCAGGAAACACACAAACCATTCGAATGCAATATTACGTTTATGGAAGTTATAGCAGAAAATAGACGAGGCCTTTACTCCAATTTCGTCCTAAAATGCAAAATGTGTGGGATTATCAAAGAATTACAAACTGAAAGTCTGGACGATACTGATAACATAGAAGTAAACACAGCTCTAGCAATAGCAGCGATCTCAACTGGAATTGGTTATTCAAGTTTAAACGAAGTAGCCGCGGCTATTAATTTACCTATGATGAGCGAAAAAACGTATTTTGAACGTCATAACCAAGCCAGTGAGATCATTCGTAAAACAGCTTGGTCGATAATGGAAGAAGCCGCTAAAGAAGAGGCAAAAATAGCTATTGAATTAGGTGAAGTTAGCAAAGATGGAATACCGTATATTACAGTGGTTACAGATGGAGCTTGGTCAAAACGCTCTTATAATGTTAATTACGATGCTTTGTCCGGTGTTGGCAGCATCATCGGTTATAGGACTGGAAAATTGTTATATTTAGGTGTTCGCAATAAATATTGCACAATGTGCGCAAGAGCTGCATCGAAACAGGAAGATATACCCGTCCATAAATGTTTTAAGAACTGGGATAAGAGCTCGACATCAATGGAAACAGATATAATATTAGAGGGATTTTCACGCAGTGTTGAACTATACAACATTAGATTTCTTCGAATGATTGGAGATGGTGACAGCTCGGTTTACCGAAAGTTAGTTCAGGTAAAGCCATATGGAAACTTAACAGTTGAAAAAGTTGAATGTAAGAACCACTTATTAAGAAACTTTTCGGCAAAACTAAGGGAACTTGTGAATAGAAAACGGAGCTCCTCTAAAAATCAACCTGTTCCACCTTATCTTCGAAAAGAAATAAGCAAAAATGCTCTACGTTTGCGAATTTCAATAGTTAAAGCAACTGAATATCGCAGAAATCAAGATATCCCGCACACCGAAAAAATTGAACTACTTAAAGAGGATATTTTAAATGTTCCTTCTCATATTTTTGGAGAACACAAACGATGTGCGGAAATAGGATATTTTCAATGCTCTAAAAAAGAAAATGAAAAAAATTTTATTCCAGAAATAAAAGAATGTGGCCTTTACGGAGATATTGAAGCGTGCCTCCAACGGTTGATTTTAAACATTAGTAGTTTACTTTTAAACATGAATAATAATTTGGCAAAGCATTATAATGCTTTAGTATCTAAATTCGTGGGAGGTAAACGAATAAACTATTCTTTACGAGGGTCTTACCAAACTCGATGTGAGGCTGCCGCAATACAATATAATGCTAGAGATGACTACTATAATGTTATGCAAGATTCGTTTTTAACAAGAAGATCTCAGGTATATACCCAAAAATATATATTAAAAAAACAAAAAAAACAAAAAGCCTGTTTAAAACTTAAAGCAATCCGTGGCAAAACTTTTCGTAAGAAAAAGTCGTTTGCCCCTGTTGACAAAGATTATGGCCCCGAAGCTCACGAACTGCCACTCGACATAACATCTCAAAAGTATAAAATAAAAGAACAAGAATTTCTTGATAACATAAAAAAAAATAAAGAAGAGATAATTAAAGTTGAAAAAGAAACAAGAGGACAAAGTGCAAATCCGATGTGGGTACAAGAAAGATCTATTCGTTTGACGGCTTCAAATTTTGGAAGAGTTTGTAAATTACGTGCCACTACAAACCCAGCAAACACAGTAAAATCGTTACTTTACAGTAGCTTTATAGGCAATAACTCGACTAAATATGGCAACGAACATGAGTTGACAGCTATAAGGGTCTTTGAAGAAATTTATAAATTTAAGGTATACCCTTGTGGTCTTTTCATTTCAGAAGAATATCCTTTTCTGGCAGCAAGTCCTGACGGTCTAATAGAAGATGATGCTATAATAGAAATTAAATGTCCATCAGTCCTAGCTAAGATGACCCCAGAAATGGGTATTGATTTGAAAAAGGTGACATTTGCAACTATTGCTGATGGCAAAATAAAACTAAAAAGAAATCATAATTATTTTTATCAAGTGCAGGGGCAGTTAGCAATATCAAAGAGAGAAAAATGTTATTTTTGTATATGGAGCCCATATGGTATTTTAGTGGAAGAAATCTTTAAAGACATTGATTTTTGGAACAATGTTATGGTACCAAAATTGACAAAATTTTTTACTGAAAATCTCTTGCCAGAATTGATTGATCCCATGCATCCAAAAGGACTGCCAATTCGAATTACAACAAACAGTTCATAAATAGTAAAATGCCAAGAGGTATTTCTGTATTAATTTTATAAAGCAGGCACTTTAGATGTAAAAGTTCCAAAAAAGCAGAAAAATTGGGAATTGTAATTTATTGTTTTTTTTGTAAATTTTTTATTTTCTTTCATTAATTGTGGTAACTATTCAAAGTAACCACTATCGGTCTCTTGTAATTTCTACGACATTGATTAGATTAGAAAAACTGTATTATTTAAGATTTTTTAAGTTCCAGTAACTGTGTTGTTAATTGTTTTTGATTCATAAGATACACGGTGGTTTCCTAAAAAGTTCTAACATTAATGCAATTTTACGTTATTTAAATAAAAAATATTCTTTTTTTTCGTCTCTTCAAGATTGCAGTTCCTGTTATGTGATTTGTTATACCTTAAATTATTATCGTCAACTTTCTTTTCAAAAACGGACTTGGATTTTATATTTAATTTTTTAGAATACATCTTATCCCGAATACAATGATTTAACCCTGTTTACTGACGTTTTGACCAAAAATATTACATTATCAGGAATATTTTGTTTTAAGAATAAAGGAGGTCATTCGAGCATGACAATGTAGTGAAATTATATTATGTACTATTTTTTTTATTCACGATTAAATGTTTTAATTTTTAACGTAATTTTCCTTCTGATATAATAATTTTTGCCGAAATGTAATATATCATTATATTCTGGGTAAACATACTCTAAAAAATAAAATACAAAAATCTAGGTCCGTATTGAAAACCTTAATTAGTGGCGATAATATAACACTGATAATTTAGTTATATCAAATGATTTAAAAGAAACTGATAACGCCATTTTTCAGAACAGAAAAATACGTTTTGAGTTAAAAAATACGATTCGGTAACGCAGTTACTGGATCTTAAAAAATAACACATTTTCCTTTATCTACCTTTGTGACGTTTCATTGACAAAATTTATAAGAATCGAGTACCTACTTTTAAATTCACAAATTACCATTGTCTTTGTTATTTATATGTAAAATATGTAACGGGGATATTTATTTTTACCTACTTACCCTTATAATCCTAGTGAGATTATTACTAAAAATATAATTTTTTGATGAACATATATTTGTTTTATTATATCCAGTAAAACTACTTACCCTTACCTACTCATTGGCGGCTTGTAAATGTAACATTACAGTATCAAATACCGTAATGTGTTGCCTATAGCAACCATATTTTGATTCTAGAAACGATGACTACTTACTTTTGATTTTTGACAAGTTGTCACTTAAAATAATAATATTTGACAAGCAAAAGACAATCATATTTATTTATGGAAACCAATGGCTCAATAACCAACTATATTTAAAATTTTAATAAACTTTATTTATTCTTTTAGAAAATGGTTAGACAGGATGAAATAAAATATCATACGAAATTCGTCCTTTAGGTGTTATTACAGTACTCACTTGTATTCCAGACTAGGCTCCTGTGTCGCCTCGTCCTTAAAACAACTCGTACTGTAATAGCCACCTATCGGACTTGTAACGTAAACTACTCTATAAAAATGTATGATACCAATGTGAAATTCACTATTGTTTGACTTTGATATTTTTATTGTAAAAAAATATATTACGTAAAAAATGTATATTTGGATCCCCGTCAAATACGTCCATGTTTTGTATTGACCCTGGAGATAAGAGTTTTTTTTATAAAAAAACATTTTCTTATACAGGGTGCGTCAAACTCAGTGGTCTATTAGAAATATTTAGAAAACGACAAAAGAGGTTTTTATAAAAATTTGATTGTGTTCATAAGTGTTCTAGCGTTTGAAAATATTTTGCATTATTAAGAAGTTTCGTTTTTTTTTTGAGATGCCCTATGTAAAAATATTTTCATAAATCGTCAAAATTCCTAGATGGCCATGCTTTAAGAACCGTCTGTAAAAATTTGAACTTTCTAGGTGCTTTCATCACAAAAATATATGATTTCCTGGTTAGCATGTTTTCATCCCAAAAAATTACTAATTAATTAATATTTCAAAAACTATAAGAGATGAGCATGGAATAATATACATAAAAATTGTTTGTGTTATTAAGCAGAAACAAAAAGTAAAATAATATTCAGGGTGTCTTATTTAAAATTCCGAAGTTGCTGTGAGTTTCAAGATGATCTGGCAACTTTTAAAATATTTTCAAACGCTAGAACACTAGCCCTTATGAACACTCTCAAATTTTCATAAAAACATTTTTTGTCGTTTTCTAAATATTTCTGATAGGCCACATAGTTTTGAGCACCCTGTATACCTACCTATTTATAAAGCCCTTTATTTCCCTTCCTCATAAAGTCATATCATAAATATTGATAATCTACAAATTTCATATGTCCTACTTTAAAGTAATAATTTGTAATTTAACATGACGTGTAAAATAAATAAGTTTATTATTTTTATTTACTGACGCCACCTCAGTTTTCACGGAATTAATTTGCATAGCCCAGGGAGAAATCTCGATAATCGGCCACCGTTCGACGTAGAGAGAATATTTAGGACGTGGTGGAATTAAATGTTCCAATTGTGATGACTCACCCCACTCCTACTTGTTCTTAAAGAAGACGATGATTTTTGCTCCAATTTTAATGGCGTGTAACTTTCACAATAATATTTTTACATTTTATCACTCTACGTCAATTGAATCACTGGTTCATAGCAAAGAAAGTAATTTGTCTAATTTTTGATATCTGCTATATTTTAGGAAATATCGATTTTTTTGAAAAACCTTGCTTTATTTTAACTTATTGGTAGCTAGATCTCACTGTGCGTTGTATCGTGCAAACTTTTCGAAGTGATTATTATACCTTATGAAAAGCTTGATTATGTTCAGTAACAATAGTTGTACCTAAATGTTATGATGTACAGTGGCGTATTTATAAACACCTATATGTCTATGGTTTATGAGTATCTCACAATTTTTCTCGATTTTTTATATTGGAAAGTTCTGTAGTATTTGTGCGCTTGTATTGGAATCAATTTATTTAATTATTATACCCGAGGGTTAACACCGCGCGGTTATGTGCGGTATTATTCCTCAATGATTTGTATGATGGAAGTTGACGATATTATGAATAATGAAAATTAATGTTTGATTTGTGGAGAATCATCATTTTATGTTGGCGTTTTATGATATAAATTAGGCAATGTTTGTTTAAGTACCCGTACTATACCTAACTTTTCACCATTTTTTAAGACCGCGAGCCGCCACTGCATAAAAGAATACTTGGCTAACCGGCCGACTGACATTGGAAAACTATTTATTTTATACCGCAAAGGTAAAGATCATAGACAAAATATTGGGCACAATACTATTAGTAAAGTACCATATGTTATGGCACAATTTCTGAAATTACAACATTCTGAGTGTTATGCTGGTCATTCACTACTGCGCAGCTCAGCAACACTAGCAGAAAATGGAGGAGACCTACTAAGCTTAAAAAGGCACGGTGGATGGAAGTCGGCAACAGTAAAAAATATTCATAAGACTGAAGTAGATTTACCTATAATAAATAATGGTAATTCTATTAATAGTGGAAATGCACCAGTGCACATGACTTGTAATAACTGTACAATAAACTATGTATTATTTTAAATGGTTTTCATAATTTTTGATAATTTTCATTATTTTAGAACATTTTTAGAGTTTATTTTTCATGTTCATTTAGTTAAATCAATAAAGTTTCAGTCAATTTCTTTAAAAATATAAACAAAAATCTTCATTATGATTATATGTATAATGATAATTCGTTATTTACTTAGGTTAATAATGAATTTCTCATTAGACAAAAGAGGTAAAGATTAGGGTTATCTCAGGTTAGTAGTCAAAATAGTACATTGTATACCTAATAGGAAAAGCTGAATATTCCCGGACGACCGTAAAGATTGTATGTCGAGGCGCAAGCCGACACTGACAACACGGAGTCCGGGAATGTGGCATTTTCTACAAGGTATACATACTATTTTTAAGTAAATCGAAAATTATTAAAAGGACATAAAACTTATTACAATCAACTTGTTAAAATTTTAAAATAAATATTATTAACTTTGTTCACAAATAAAGGATGTCATTAAACATTTCTATTGTAACTATGGAAACACAGTAATATTGAAGCTTAACACATTTTAGTTTACAAGTAGACGTATAAAATAGTTATTATCCTAACAAGTGCGGAAAAAGCCACCTTCCCTCACGCGACTGCCGTTACCCAAACGACGCGAAGCGGAGTTCGGGTAAGCAGTCAAATGCGGGGAAGTGTCTTTCCGCATGAGTTAGGATCAACATTTTTTCTACCAGCGTTAGAAAAACTACCACAAAATATTTCTAAAAATTTTATTTTACTGAAAAACAAACACAGATTTAATTTCTACTTATTAATAATATTTATATTAAAAGTACAATTTGATGCACTATGCAAATTGATTGCGGATGCCAGACACGTTAAAGCCATCGAAGCCAACTGATCCTGATGAGCGGATGGTTGCAAAGAAAAAGGTATCGAGTTGTTGTTTGCGCTGCTGGGAAACTGTGGAGTTTTCGAAGACGTGGACCCTTCTAGACTACAGCTCAAATTTGATGGAATATGAGAATTTGTTAGACCCTGTCTTTTCTTTGTGTGATGGATTCCTCCAGGTAGCCTTCGGCAACAGACGTGGATTTCCATCCTCCTAAACGTTTAATGTTTGTTATTTCTTCGCCAGAATTAGCCAGTAGAGTGGCTAAGGAATGTCTAAAACTGTGGCCTGTGTATAATTCTGGATTTTTGAGTCCTATATAAGCTGCAATGTTGGAGGGCATTTTTCCTATGGTATTAATTCCAACACATTAGGTACTGCATTTTCCATGTTTGTAGTTAAAAAAAAATCGGCGGTGTGGAGTTTGCTGTGGACGTAAGTTTGCATATTTTCTGTATAGATTTAGAAAACTTTCATTATTGACTTCTTTAGTTATTACAAAGGATCTAGCAGAATGATTTTTGGAGTCCTTTATTGTGACAATTATAACGTCTCCTTTGTCGTCTATGTCGTCAATGGTAAGTTTAGGTAGCTCCTTACGGCGGCAGGCACCAGCAAGTCCAAAAATGGTTACTTCTTTAATTAGAAGGTAAATTTCAACAGGTGCTTCTTTCATAATTTTCGCAATCTTTTCTTGTGTAAAAACTTTCCCTTTTTTTGCTCGAAAATCTACATTTTGTCTGTTAATGTAGGCTGTAACTTTATAGTTTTTACTGATATCTAAATCTTTCTTAACCTTAAGTACACTTTTTAGTATGGAATATCGACACCATAAGGTATTTGGCTTCCAAAGTTTAGACATTTCCAAGAAATATGCCAAAAGTACTTCTTCTCTTGGTGCTTTTACATTTTCCGCTTCACACCAACTAACAAAATGTTCGTATTGTTTTCCATACCTGACTTATAACTTTTTTGGTAGCAAATCCAAATTATCGGCACTTACAGCTTCTAAAATATCTTCTAAAGCTCATCGTCCGAGAAATTTTCTATGGAAGACATTTGTATCAGAATCTGATCGAAATTAAAACCACGCTCCGGTGAACTGTTGTAAGGTGTCACTTTGACAATTAAATGTTATTTATGTGTCGTGGTTACCATGTTAACATCTATGTACGGCGTTTTTAAAATAAACCGTTTTAAATCAGCTTTTTTAAAAATGTTTATAATAAACGGCAAAAATTAGTGTTTCTGTAATATACCTCATTTACTTCTACTAAAAATTAGTCTAAAAATTTATATTTTATTAATTAAAGTTGTATTTTATTATAAAATTACAAAAAAAAAATATTTTTCTGGTACGCCGTGCGGGAAAACTTTTCCCACACCGTGCGGGAAAAATTTTTCCACACCGTGCGGGAAAATGGGTCTTTCAGAACCAAAGGAGTGCGGGAAAACGGTAAATCGCGCACGCTTGTAGAAAAATAATATTTCCTTACAGTACAATAATAAGTATATCCTAACAGTTATTTTCCGTTGCCTAGCAACAACTAAGTATAAGGAAATATTGACTTGTTCTTTCAGAAATATTAGCAAAAATGTCAGTATTTCCGATCAATTTTCGGAAAATTATATTATTGCAGTTTGAAATAAACTATTACCTATTTAATCATAAATTGAACCTTTTGTAAATATTTTTCTTTTGCAACTAGAAGTTCCCTACTTCCACTAAATAGCAGCTACTGAAAATATGTTCCATTGTTACTAGAGACCAGAGATCGAATCAAATCTAGGACATCCATTATAAATATGTTGGTCATGTGATAATGTTATCACACTCTTAAGACAATAGTAAATAATTATGGTAAACTTACTTGAAATACTATTTGTTTCTTGTGTTTACTAGCTTTAAGACATAATGCCTATTTTAACAAGATAAGATATATTAATATAACTGAAAGAATTCAATGATCTTTAATAACTTTTTCCAGTTATGCTGCCGGTTTAGATGCACTCGTAACTAGTAAAAATTGCAATAAACCCATAATTAACGAATAAATAGCAGTAAACTTTAATTAGGTATCTGCAATAAAAGTTTATTTGAATTAAATCCAGTAATTATGGGGGTTAAAAACCAGCACGATAGTGTATCAGTTGAAAATGGTGTGGAAAAGTACGAATTACGCGCCCCTGATGGCGGCTGGGGATATGTTATTGTCTTCGCAACAGTAATGGTGTTTGTAAGTTATATAATTTTTATATTTTAATATACAGGGTAATTCACGTTCACGTGGCCTATTAGAAGATCTCGGAAACGAGTAAACTTATTTTTCTAAGAATTTGATAGCAGGCATAATTGGCTTTGAGCTTTTAAAGCATTATCTTTTGAGGTTTTTGTTACTTCCGGTTATACCGGAAGTTAATGCCAACTTTGCTATTTCAATGGAACATCCTGTATATTTTAGCATTTTTGATTACCTTATTAAAATCTAAATAACTTTTGTTAATAATAATCTATTTCTATCTCGAACCGTTTTTAAGATATAAATTATAAAAGGATTTTTGTTTAAAAACGCTCTGAGAAGAAAGTTTAGTAACTCTGAAACTAATAAAGGTTAACATTTAAAATTTTGTAAGCTTTCAAGTAATACACAGATCTTTAGTTTAAATTACTTAGTGTCTGTTTAAAGGTTGGAGACAATGACGTTTCTTGAACGGCAGTAGAGTTTATTTTGTTGTCTTTATTTGTTTAGAATGAGAAGAACGTGAAACCTAAGTAATTTAGAGTTTTGGACTTGCATTGTCTTTATTTGTATAGAATGTGATTCTAAACAAATAAAGACAACGCAAGTCCAAAACTTTAAATTACTTAGGTTTCACGTTTTTTATACAGGGAGTTCTTAAAATTGGGCCAATGTTTCCATTTAAATAAATGTGCATAAGTCAATTTTTGCAAATGGAACACCCTATTTTTTAGCTTACTAATGTGTAGAGAATTATATTTTCTATCTAAATGCCTAATATGTTACAATCCACCTTTTTAGTCGTTTTGGAATTATGAGCAAATTAAATAAAAAATCTTAAAATTTCTGTTTGTGTTAATGCGACATTATTTTTGAAAAGAAACTGACTGAGATTCTCGTTTGCCTTTGATCTTTGTTGCCAATTTGTAAAATTGGCTTTGACCAAAATGATTTTAAAGTTGACACTGATCTTAGCCCTGTTGTCATATTCTTTTTAAAAATATCGCACAAGCACACAAGCAGAAATTTTAAGATTTTTTATTTAAATTGCTCACAATTCCAAAACAACTAAAAATGTGGATTGCAACATATAAGGCATTTAGATAGGAAATTTAATTCTCTACAAGCTAGTAAGCTAAAAAATAGGGTGTTCCATTTGCAAAAATTGACTTATGCACATTTATTTAAATGGAAACATTGGCCCAATTTTAAGAACTCCCTGTATAAAAAACGTGAAACCTAAATAATTTAAACTTAAGATCTATGTATTACTTGAAAGCTTACAAAATTTTAAATGTTTACCTTTATTAGTTTCAGAGTTACTAAACTTTCTTCTCGGAGCGTTTTTACACAAAAAAATCCTTTTTTAATTCATATATCAAAAACGGTTAGAGATAGAAATAGATTGTTATGAACAAAAGTTATTTAGATTTTAATAAGGCAATCAAAACTGCTAAAATATACAGGGTGTTCCATTTGAAATAGCAAAGTTGGCATTAACTTCCGGTATAACCGGAAGTAATAAAAACGTTAAAATATAATATTTTATAAAACTCAAAGCCAATTATGCCTGCTATCAAATTTTTAGAAAAATAAGTTTACTCGTTTCCGAGATCTTCTAATAGGCCACTCAACGTGAATCACCCTGTATTAAGGACATCCGACCAAAAATTATAAATTGTTCTCCATTGTTACCAGCTCAATCCAACGACCAAAAATTATAAATTGTTCTCCATTGTTACCAGCTCAATTCAACGACCAAAAATTATAAATTGTTCTCCATTGTTACCAGCTCAATCCAACGACCAAAAATTATAAATTGTTTTCCATTGTTACCAGCTCAATCCAACGACAAAAATTATAAATTGTTCTTCATTGTTACCAGCTCAATCCAACGACCAAAAATTATAAATTGTTCTCCATTGTTACCAGCTCAATCCAACGACCAAAAATTATAAATTGTTCTCCATTGTTACCAGCTCAATCGAAAAGTACACCAAACACATTGCGTTCTCTTGGCCCGAATCCTGGCCGTGTGTAATAATGGATTTCCAAAAACTCTTTAAATTTAGACTAATTTGGATTTTTATTAAAAAAAGCAATATTTTTACAATACAATGTAGTGGCGACTATGGTCATATCACTTTAACTTGATAAATATGACAGAAACCCATTAAACACGCGTTAAATTTTACTTGACACTTTAGAGAAGTGAGGTTAGGGTACATTTCAAAAAGTGACAATTCTGTCAGATTTGTTTATTTTATATTTTGCTGTAATTAAATCCTTTCTTCGGTGATATTCGTACATTTGAGTGAAAATTATAGTTAAAAACATTTGTGTATTATGCGTTTAGTTATCAATGCCCTTTGGACCGGTCAGTTTATTAAATTTAAGTTGAAAATACCTAATTGTTGGCGATGTTCCAGTTATTGATAAATAAAACTTCTTTGCTTTGAGTGGCAAAATAATGTTTTGGTTTTTAATAAGCTGATAAAGAGACTTGTAAACAGGAAACCTACCCTTTATGGTGAGAGCAGAAGAATGAAAACTAATATATACCTAAATTTCATTGAAGAAGTGATTTTAGTGTGAGAATTAATATAAATTGGACACCTCTATGTTATGATGAAAGCAGAATTAAAACCTTTATATACCTATGTAATACTCCAAAGAAATGCTGTTTCTACTACAAAACTTAATTGGACAGTTTTATAAGAGAAAGATTACTTCATTTTAATTTCACAGCCATGTTATGTTTAAACCCAACTAAGTTTGTTAAAAACAATATTTTAGTCAAGAATATCAGAAAAATGCATTGAATGCACTTACCCTAACATAAGTACGTAATTATGTGTTGCTTGAATTAACAAAAATATAGTGGATTAATAAGAAGTTATCAAAGGAAAGATGTGCCAAACTTCTACGAAGAAACTTTCTCTCGAACTGTGTAGTGTACAACTGGAATCGACCCAGTGAATGCAACCTCAATAAACCAATTTAAGAATAGACTTGACAGAGACATTAAACAATAGAACAGCTCATTCGTCCATTAGACACTGTGATATTTACATGTGAAAACAGAATAGTCTCATCGGTTTTACCTCTTACTATTGCTAAATAATAATTATTATTTATATGTGAGTTTTTTAGACCATTTTCTATTTTACAGGAATTAATTAGGTTAGTAATATTTTATACTCTATGGTTTATTTTAAAATATCTAGATATGTATAAGCATTACGGCTTAATACTTTTGAGAAAAAAGTATTCCTAGGGAGCATGGTTAACAAATATGGGAAAAATAAAATAATCCTTATAAGTATAGTAAACTAATAAATGTATGAACGTCAATACTTAGAATCCAATGTGTTTGTTTACTAATATATTAAAACATGATTAAAACTATCTTTGTTTTTATTTACACTTAGCAGTCTCTCTAGCATAGTTATTTTTAAAAAATGAAAATTCTTTATTAATAGAAATCAAACTGAAACAATATTTTATTCTTACATTATACTTTTTCTCATTTTTCAAAATAGGTAAGTTTATTTAGACAATTAAATAATAATCTATGTATACAAATACACCCTATATTTGTTATATATGAAGAAATCAGGATTAAAATTAAGTTTGCTTGAGTTGCAATTGTATATAATTAAGTACTATTTAAAAAAATATATTTGTTCGATGACTCTACTAAAATCTTTATAAATAACTATAACTTGAACTTTCACACTTATGACTTTTGAACTTAAGTACCAAAGGGTCCTTATCTAATAGGAAATGGGTAATGTAATATATTAAAGCAACCAGTTTTTTAATAGTAAACTTTATAGCCTTGAATTTGAAAACCTAACTGAAAATTTAATAATAAAAATTAACATGACTATTTGATGATTAATGATTTCAATAAAATTAAAGTTGAACAAAAAAAAACATTTAAAGTAAAACAAATGTTTTTATATTTGAAACAATAAATTCTCAAATTGAAAGCTTCAGCCTTCTGTTTTATTCTTCTTCAGGAACGTTAGTCCTGTGTTTAAGTCAGTATATATTCTGTTATGTCTTAGATGTGACCGGTGGTTTATTGTTGAAAGTAGACACAGTTTATTTGGTATATAAATTTATTAGATTCGACATACTACATAAAAATGGAGTAATAGACAAAGGGCTTGTGCGCACTGTACTATCGTTTTAGTAGGGAATTGTATTCCTACTCCTAGACGTTCGCCTTAAGGCGGCTCGTCTCTGAATGTCCACACAACATATTCTATAAACATGGTTCAGCAGGTACTTGTTATTTTTTTTTCTAGACTTTTTTTTATTGACTATGACCATTAACGATCACGCTGTATAAAAAAGACATAAAGTGAAGTAACACACATTGTACTAAGTGGTCCAAAATACAGCCTACCCTTTACAGTGAAAATTGAACGGATTGAATTTTGTTGAAGATATGGGTTTTGAAAATCAAATTAGTGTATTTAAAACTTATAATATATTTGGTTGCACAAAGATTTTTAACAACAATTAACTAACCAGCAACTTTGACTCTGACATAAATGACATTGGTAGGCATAATTTACTCACAATCAAACTTGTCAAAGTGGCTGGTTAGTTATTCATTATGAAAATTCTTTATGCAACCTGACATTAGTCTCCCCATTGTTTTCACCATGTCATTGTATTGACTGCATGCAATGATATTGATTTTTTTGGAATTATATCGTTTTATCAATAAATCATTTTAACTGTAAGTTGTTTTCCTAAAACAGAAAAAAAAGTTGTCAGATACAAATGTATGTCAAGAAAACATCTAAGAGCCTGCTAACTAATAATAAAAATAAAAAAATTCTTGTAACATTATCACTGCAACAATTCTAATTAAAAAGCTGATAAAAAATTAGAATTAGAACATGTGCAAGTATTTTTGATGTTCGATAGGAAGGAAATATAGGGACTATTACTATCTCATATGGGACTTCCAAAGCTATTGAAAAGCACAGGTGTCAGCTTTAAGTTAATTTGTCTTAGGTTTTCCCGAGGGTTTTCCATAGATTTCCTGGTGTAACTAAATAACTTACACAAATTTTCCTATAAGATGTGTTGTCCATGATCTGAAACACTATATTTTAAAGTTTTTACATGTCATCTTGTATGTAACCATCATGGAATCTTTTCTACAAAATAAAAAAAAATTAAATTGGTAGTGCAGTTGCTGACAAACATATCCCAGGACATAACAAACATACATGTACTGACATGATAAACTTTAAAAGGTTATATTGAGCACAATTACATTTTAAATGGGGATTTTCAGATAAAAATTATTATTTCTTCAGGTTTGTGGTTCGATCTTAATGTAAAGTATATACCTATTATGCAGAAAATTATATTAATTAATGTGTTTTTAAGCTGATATAATGTAACATCAAAAAAAGTTGTGTAGTGTAAAACAGTTAGTAATTTAATATTGCGTCCATAACTTGAAATATTTGCATAGAGCACATCATATATCAACCCCCAAAAATAGGAAAAAAACATTTATTTCAGAGATCCTATGCATGCATACACCAGTTTTTATTAATTTTTTCTGAAAGAGTGATCAAAATGGTGCCAGACTTGAAGATATGAGACTTAAAATATATTTCTATTGAACTAACCGAGAACAAAAATATTATCTACCTACATGGGTATTGAAAATGGTAAAATGTACTAAAAGTTTCATGCAAATTAGGAATATAACACGTGTAAATACCTACCTCTAAACTGGATTTTATGTTTAACTGTTCACTTATTTAAAAAATCTCCAGTCTTCAACTTGTTTCTGTACAATTTCTACAACATTTAAAGCATAAAAATAATGTAAATCTAACAAAATGAAAATCTGTATTTACCTTTGTTGTAGGTAAATCCTTTTCCAACACACCTATTTACATTATTTTTTGATATATTTAACAGGGCACCAATCGACCTTAAAACTTTTATTATTTTTTTACTTTTTGAGGTTATGTTATATCGGCTTGTCAGAAAAATTTCCTACAGTATTGCCACCATTGAATAAAGTTCTTTATTCAATGATTGCCAACAACGTTACTATTTTATTACTGGAAATTGGAAAAGAATGTAATTAATTTTAAAAAACTTTACCATCACGAATACTCAAAAGTTAATATTAATTCCCAAAAAGTATTTTTTAAATGAATTTAAGGCTATTTTGTTGAGAAACTGGGCTTTTTTGTTAGCGAAAGTAGGCAACCAAGAAAACATTTCTGAAACCCAAGAGATCACAATAGCTTTGGTACAAAACAACACATTGTTCACAATAACTATAGTCATTTTTGTCTCGTATTATGCAAAATGTCAAATGTGAAAAAGATGGATATAAACCTGATGTCTTCAATTGAATTTAAAATTTTCTATAAGTAAAAGGAACAAACCCTTTTTTCTTCTGTGAGTAAAAGGAAAACGGCTAATTCGACAAATATGTTATCGTTTAATTTGGCCATGGATTCACCCAATCGAATTAATTTTTCTTCAATTGTTTTTTCTGTAATCTTTATCAAGTTAAAGTGATATGACCATAGTGGCTGATATGATTTATCATTTATTACACTATGGATCATTGACGCATAACCATTATATTTATCATTCTGGTAATATAGAAATATTTGAATTTGAATTTGGATCAAATACGGTCCTGCCTAACTTGCTTGTTGAATAACATTAAGAAAACTTCTGGGTGTAGGATGAGCCCGCAAGGGAAAGCGTTCTGCGTATAATCTCGTAGCAGCAGCCGCACTTTGACGACACTTACCGTAAATTAGAACCATATCAACTAGTTCATTGTTTTTAAATGTTACCATTTTCACGTGTCAGCAATTTAAAATTAACTTTCTTTAGAAAAACACACCGCAGCGGATTGCCAAATAACTTACTACCGACTCATAAATTGCATGACTAATAAGATAAACAACATAAGTATAGCAGGCTACGTTTTGATGACCAGGACTGCACTTAGATTTTTTACTTCTGTATCTCGCCTATTCTATACACAGCTAAAAAAGAAGTATCAACTTAGGAATCACCCTATATAAAGCATAATTAATCATAATAATAATAATAATAACATTATGTTCCAATTAGTCTGTATTGAAACCCAACAATAAAAGTTTAATTATTATCTCTAATTATTCATTATCCTTTTTACAAAGAAATATTGATATTGTAACCCTCAATTATTAATCTAAGTTTATATGACAAATATATGCATTGTATGTAAATGAATGTGATAAATCTATGTTTACCACTTTTTAATTTTAACATCAGCATCCATGAATATGACAATTGGTCGTGCTATGGAATGTCAAAAAAAAAAGTAATAATAATCACAAATATAATAATAATAATAATAATAATAATAATAATAATAATAATAATAATAATAATAATAATAATAATCAATATAAAAGAGTATATTTTTGATAGGTATATTTAATTTCCCTGTACTATAATGCCTTTATGCGCTTAGGCTTTGAGTATATGCGTTAATTCAGTACGATGCAATAATGCGTTGTGTGTGTTATCTGAAATATTTTTTTAAAGGACCCCTCACAGAGCTTGTTTTAAAGTTGGCAACTTCTTACTATAAGATTTTTTGTATTGTCTCAAATTTTCACTTGTTTCTTAAAAACTGTTAGCATTTTTATTTTTTTATTGATGGAAAATTAGGTCTTTAGTTTTCTTTGACTTATGTGTAAATAAAGAATATAGAGAAAGTTGAATAATTGATGGGCGGATTAAAAAATTAATATAATTTAAAAATGTTGAAAATCCAAAAAAAAATTATTACCCATTTTTTGAGTTTCGAAAACAAATGGTTCATATTGTTCATATTTTAATATCTTGTAATACCAAGCTGTATAGGAAAATAAATGGGCATGAGTCGATGTAGAGTATATTGCCTCGATTTTTATTTCTAAAAAAAAAATTAAAATTCATCTGACAACGTAATAACCGACTTCAATTTCTATATTATAATTGAGTCATTAATTTATTATTGAATTTTAATTTTTTTTTTTAAGAAATAAACTACCAGGCAATATACCTACTCTACATCAACCTATGCACAATTTTATCCTCTATAGCTTGGCACTACAAGATATTAAAATATGAATAAAATCTAGTTGTTTGTTTTCGAAATTCAAAAAATGGTTAATAATTTTTTTTTTTGAATTTTTATCATTCTTAAAAATTATTAGTTATTTAATCTGTCTATAAATTATTCAACATCCTGTACATATTTTAAAATAAAAAGTGTTTTGCCGGCGTACAGACAAGATTAAAATTGAAAAAGTTTTATGCCTCCGCTGGGATTCGAACCCAGAACCTCTCGATTACATGTCAAGCGCGCTGCCAATTTCGCTACGGGGGGACCTGATATTCTCTCACCAACTTCGGTCATATAACTTATTCAATTTTATGTTAGTAGTAATAGTCTGGAATCTCCTGCGATTCACAGACCGGGGAGGGTGTTATAAGGGGAAGGGGAACTCATTCACTACCCGGTCTGTGAATCGCAGGAGATTCCAGACTATTACTACTAACATAAAATTGAATAAGTTATATGACCGAAGTTGGTGAGACAATATCAGGTCCCCCCGTAGCGCAATTGGCAGCGCGCTTGACATGTAATCGAGAGGTTCTTTTTCAATTTTAATCTTGTCTGTACGCCGGCAAAACACTTTTCATTTTAAAATTATTTACAGACACCAACATACCTACATCCTGTACATATTTTATTTCTATATAAGTGACAAAAAACTTAAGGCCTCCTTTTCCATCAATAAATAAAAGTAAAAAAGTTGATATTTAAGAAACAAGTGAAAACTCCAGACAATGCAGAAAATCTTAATGTACGAAGTTGCCAACTTTAAACACTTTTATTCAGGATGTGAAGATCTACAAAACAATAAAAATGCAGAGAAATTAACCAAAAGCCATTTCCCACAAGCCTTATGAGGGGTCCTTTATAAAAAAAGGGTTAGATTGATTTATTTTAAAGCTTTCTAGCCATTTCTAGGATGACAATTATTATATAGCAGTGTTAAGGTACATTCAGTTTCTCCATGTTATGTATAACTATTTTTTAGCTGGGTACACTTATACCAATGACCAGTTTTGGATTGATTTTTGGAGATTACCTAAAAACTATTGGAGATGAAACGACGGCGACGGCCTTAATGAATGGAATGTTTAATACAGTAAACTCGTTTACGGGTAAAACATAATTTTTTCTATATCCACATAGATATTTTCTGTTTCCTTTATACTTAAGTGACGAGAAAAGTAAATTATTCCAGTTAACTGTGCGGTAAAATTTCATATTCATTCCTGTCAATGCTGCACAGTGTTGAAACTTTTAAAAATAAAATTTCCCATTTTTAAAACAAAATTCCACGAATAAACACAACACTGAAGAAGTATTTTTTAACAGATCACAACCATGATATAAAGATTACAAGGTATGATATCTGACGTCATCTTGAGAGTACAATTGCTATCGTAACCATGGAAATAAAATGAATTTTCTTTGTTTTTCCAAAGTTACGATAGCAGTTTTACTTACAAGATGACGGCATATATCATATCTACAGTCTTTGTATCATGGATCACAATCACAAGTGATTCTAAAGAATATATTACTGTGTGAGAAATACCCCTTTTCACTTTGGAGACAGCGTCGACCTATCATTCCTCTGTGCTTTCAGTCTTTATAAACAGTGTTATAAAAATTCTCTGTAGCGTCCTTATAAAGTACTGACCAAATACAGTTTATTGTGTTTACTGAGGCTCCGCTAATTTATATGTATATGGTACAATATGTTTATTAACTTATGCATATAAAAAAAAATATGTACGCATCTATATTAGGTTCGGTAAGAGTGGCAGACCTTTGGTTCTGACCAATCAGTCTCACGTAGGTTAGGTCCGTTGTGATACCACACGTGTTCCGTAGAACCAACCTTCATCAGATCTCTGATGGTTAGTGCGGTATACACCGCAGAAGGATTTTAGCAACTTATTCAAACCAGCCACTACTATTTAGAAAACTGCTTAGTCGTCCAAGTTGTAAGTTAGTTGTTAGTTCCTCCAGGCTATCGAAAAATGGTTCACCCAGAGCAGTGAACCTTCTTCTTGCGAGGCCAGGGCATTCACATAGAAAATGTTGAATACTTTCTTCCTCTTCCTCATCTCTGCAACTTTTGCAGAAGTCGTATTTGCATACGTTCGGCATGTCTACCGAAGAGGCAATGTCCGGTAACGACCGCAGTAATATTTCTCACGTCTTTCCGACTGTGTCTCAGTTCTCTTTTTATCGAATGTGGGCTACAGTTGCCTGGATGTACTACAGGTTATCAACTCTGTGCATCTGTACTGTGCAAGCTGCTTGGCCATGTTATCAATTTCCTCTTTGACTAATCCCAGTGGTTTGTCCACTGTATTGTCTGCTAGGTCAGCTGGCATGCCTGCGCCCTCTCTCGCGAGCGCCTCGGCAGCGTCGTTGCAATCTATTTTGGAGTGTCCAGGAACCCAGCACAGAGTAACCCGATGTTGGTTACCAAATGTGCATAGATTGTTGCGGCATCGCTTTACGAGCTTTCATTCGACGATGCTGGAACCGATTGCCTTAATCGCCGGCAGACTATCACTGAAAATGGTGATTGACGAGGCATCTCCCAGGCCAAGGTGTTCTTGCAGGATATTGTTTTATCAATAATACAACCTGCTGAAAATTTAAAATCTCGCTTATTTTTTTGTTCGGTTCAAAAAAAAACGCAATTTAATATGGGAAATTTTACCGCGTTCGGATCCACTTAAGTACGACCTTTTCTAAATGGAAACAATGCCACCTGCGCCCAAGCACCCACCTTTATCGGCGCGACTGGCTTGCCAATAGTTAATTATATTGATTTACAATTGTTTCTTCGTAAAAAATCAAAGAAAATTCCATAATGAGATGCTATAAAAGCATTACTTTTAATTTATGATCTAGAAAATAATACTTAGGTACTTAAATATATGATTTAAAAATAACTTGTCATGTTAAGTTTAATCCACTATAAATATTGTCGGGACCCTGAAACATAATATAATATTAACGCCAAGATTCAAATGATTTATATTAGTTAAATAAATAATATTAAATATAATTTTTAAATTTTTTTCTACACAAAAAAACAGTTATTACACTACAGGTTATTCGAAAAATGTAGGGAAATTTGCAAATTACAATAACGTTTAAACATCTATTTTAATGTTTCGGAAAAAATTAGCTTCTTATTATTCATCTCTGAGAATCTGATATCTACTATCAATTATCTGTTTGCCTACCCACAAGAAATCACTTTTCATGTTATTATTGTAGAATCAAAAACTCAAGTTACCTGTTTTCAAATATATTGTTTTCATTATTAAAAAATGTATACAAACCTACGCCCAATGGCGTAGCCAGAAAATATACTCGGGAGGGGGGGGGGGCGTAAGTAGAACATTCTTTTTCTGGAGAGAGGGACAGTTGAACTACATTCATTTCATGATATTGTACCTAATGAAGAAGGCGGAAAAGCACCGCAGGCAAAAATTTTCAAATTTCGAAAATTAAATTATTATCTCTCTCCCTCTGCATGGTTGGATTAAATTTGTTTTTGTAAGTGTTTTTTTTACGTTTTTCATGATATTCCTAGCTGGCTCTTTATTAAAAAAAAAACATTTTTTATATTTATTTGTCAATCCAAAATTTTAACATAAGACATATATATGACTCTAACTAGCGTTTTTCGGGATGGGTTTTCCATGATTAAAAATAAAGTAAATATCGCTCACCACGCCAAAATGATTTTTTCAGAAATCATGTATTTTAGGAGCGTAGATCTAAGAGCAGTTTTTAGTGCAAATGCTTAGGTTTTGAAATCCTCCTTCTTAAGTGCCGTTTTGTATATTTATAATAAAGCATTCTCGTTTCTTCCCGCACTATTTTTTTTATTATAAACTATCACACTTCTTCCATTAAAAATGTTTCAATTAAAATATTTACTTTAATTTTTCTCTTTAATAATAAATACCTAATTGTTTTTTGTTTTTGTTGTAAAAATATTTTATTGCATTGGGTTATATTTTTGTTGATTGAAAATAGCTCTAAAAAAGGGAAAACGGAACAGACAAGTTCAAGGCATGGCAGCCCCCACCCCTAAATACGCCTACGGCGTCGTACTTAATTAACTTCCTCATGGGATATATACATCATATACACTCGAGTTCAACAGTTAATTTTTTCTAAGGCCAAACTTGCGAATCTTATATTAGACATTTTTTTAAAAGTTTGCAGGCTGCCTGGCCTAAACTCACGACCATTGGATCCAAAGTTCGCTGTTTTGCCTTTTCGGCCAAATAATCGTGTTAAAAATTATAATAATAAATAATAATAAAAATAGTAAATATTTTATTATCAACCAGAAGTGTACACTGTAAATACAAATAATTCGTAACAAGAAATCTGTAGCTAATGGTTAATAAAATGCCTTTATTTGCAGACAGCTGGTATTATAAAACAATACCAGATACTGGTTGGGCCTTAAGTCAAATATCACTAAATATAACTTAAATACTTTAAGGCTGAAATTAAAAGATTAGGTTTATGGCAATAGCAATCCAAATAATACATAACAAATATATATAATTAATATAATAGAAAAATGGGAAAATAACAAAAGAGCAGTTAATTAAAGAAAAACCTATCCTAAATCCTACTGACTTAATAGCAAATGGTTCTTATATATATTTTTTTAATATTAGCCGAACTGTCAACATCACTACCATCCAAAGAATTGACGCAAGAAGCAAAATTATAAACAAAGGAACGCTTAAACGTCTCTTTTCTGTGCCGATGAATAATAATGACATTGTTCCTTCGTAGATTTAAATTGTGAATATCGTTTCTAAAAATAATCTTGCGAAATAGGTACGAAGGAGATTTAGTTTTTAATATTTTGAGGAAAAAAGAAGCAAAGTGTAACCTTCGCAGGTTGTGCATGTTCATCCCGCAGCACGCAGAAAACGAGATACTCTTGGTCTTTGATTTACACCATAATATATAAGCCGCAATCACGAATTCTGCACCTTCTGGATACTGCGCGAATCGGCACTATCAATACAGTGCCCATAGACCACATCACAATGATTAAAGTAAGGCAAAACAAGACTATCACGAAGAAGTTTTTTAATTTCCGTGATAAGATAGTGTCGATGATTATAAATAAGTTTAAGGGTATAAAATGCCCTCTTTACTTTAGATTTTACATGTTGCCTGAAACGAAAGTTAGAATCCACCATCAATCCCAAGCTTTTGGATACATTTTTGAAAGAATAGTTATATTATCGATGTTATCGAGTTATCAAATGAACAATATAATTGCGTGTCATCAGCGTATAGTTGATGGCTACAATAATTTAAACCAACTAAATAATCATGAAATTAATTTTCTATGCACATTCAGCAGGTGCATTATAGATGCGTATATACTGTGTTATATTAAACAAATTAATCGCATTGTACCATATACATATAAATGATATAATTTATAGTGTCTTTAAAAAGAAGGCGGAGCCTCAGTAAATACAGTAAACTGTGTTTGGTCAGTCAGGGCGCCACAGAGGAATCTAATTTTTATAATAATGTTGTCGATTAATGGAAAATTTCCGGATTAGTGAGAAATAAAGATGCAAAGTATAGAGAAATGATAGCTCGGCGCTTTATCCAAAGGGGAAAGGGAAATTTTTATATTCGAAAGATATTCTTAAGGATCACTTATGATTGTGACCTGCTAAAAAGACTTTTTTAGTATTGCTTCTTATTTTTTAAGGGCCATTCTATTTAAAATAAAGCTGTATTTCTCAATTTTTTTAAAGTAGGTAACAGCCCATCTTTGTATTATTATAATAAATTTATTTTTTCAATTTTGTATCTAACGGTGTATTACAAGTTAATAATTATTCACAGGCATTTTTGGTACCATTTCTCGGTTGTAAGCCATCTCTTGCCTTATGCAATTTTACATTTTTCCCCGTCTTAATGCTACTTGTACCGAGAAACCAAGACTATTTTACTTTTAAATATTCTTTATTATTTGATTGGTATATTTACATATCAAAGTTCATTTACATTTTATTGTATTATTAAGGTAGTATACTCTCAGACTCAGACGTGATGGCTATCTTTTGTATTGAGTTGGTTTCTACAGATGACGATACTCGGTTTTCATCATATATTTATTCTTAAAAATATCTTGAAAGAATATTTTCGCTGTGTTGGAAATTGCTTACAGGTTTTGGCTGTCTGATGAGTACTAACGAAACAGCCTGTCATTGTCTACCTGTGCCCCACAGAACCCATTACCTTTGGCGATCCTGTGTACAGGGTGTCCAGTTTTCGTATGTTTTACGGGTTATCTGCGTTATTAGTAAAGATAGAAGGTTGTGGTTGTCGCGGCACTGTTACTTTTTTGAGAAACAAACAATGCCACAAACAGAATTTTTATAGCCCCTTAGTTTTTTAGATACGGGGTGTTTTTGAAAATTTTACATTTTGTGACACCCCCCGTATCTCGGTTGTGCTGCAACTTATCAAAAAAGTAAAAACTGGACTTATCACTTTTTTTTACGTAGAATCCAGTGGCTTAGTCAGATTTTTTCTATGTTTAATTGTTTTCGAGAAAAAGAGCAAACTTGCAGACTTTACCTGTAACCTACGGCGCATTTTATAAAAATATTTTTGTTTATACAGGGTATTCCAATAAAGTGTGACGTCATTAGGATCTATTTTTTTAGATCACATGCCATAAATATTCTTACTTATTTAAATGCGTCTTATAGCTGCCTACATACCTCCAAAATTTTAATGAAAAATAAAATAATGCCTCGTTATTAAAATTATACAAATGTACTTAATTAATAAGGGCGATCAGTCTTGTTAACCACCAAGTTTGATTAATACGAATTGTACAGGGTGTCCAAAGTGTAGTGTCAATCTTTGCAAACTTTAAATAAATTTATTTTTCTTATTTCAAATTGAAACCCCTGTATATTATTATGTCATTCGATGCAGAATTAAAGATCAAACATTTGTCCTAGTTACAACCCTATCGCAATTTCTAACGCATTAAAACTCATTTGCAGAAAACTTATTTTATCAACTATTCCAACAGTCATTATTATGAATAAATATCAAAGGCGAACTAAAGTGACAAAAAAGAATTCTTTTCGCGTGCTCCTAATATGAACATCATATCTACGATCACGTGCTCTTCTCGGTTGTATTCCATCACAAAAAATAATATAGCTAAAATAATTAATAATAATCTAACAACATTTGAAACTATATAATAACTAAAGTAAAAATGGGCTTTTGTCGTTTTAATAAACTTTAATACCAAAGGGTTGTTTTTCAAAACCACTTTCGATATTTATTTATTATAATGACTGGTGAAATAGTTGATAAAATAAGTTTTCTACAAATTAGTCTTGATGCGTTAGAAATTGCGATAGGGTTGTAATTAGAACAAATGTTTGATTTTTAATTCTGCATCGAATGACAAAATAATATACAGGGTTTCCAATTTGAAATAAGAAAAATAAATTGATTTAAAGTTTGCAAGGTTTGACACTAAACTTTGAACACCCTGTATAATTTGAAGCAATCAAACTTGGTTAACGAGTCTATTCGACCTTATTTTTTAAGTACCTTTGTAAAATTTTATTAACGGGGCATCATTTTTATATATTTTTTTAATCTTTAAAACCAGTGGTGCAAAACTGATTTTTCTTAGTTATTATTTTTTTTCGACTATAATACTGAACCGATTTCATTAAAATTTTGGGGATATAAAGGCAACTTTAAGAGGCATCCAAATAAGCAAGATTTTATATATATATATATATAGCATGTAATCTAAAAAAATAGATACTTACGATGTCACACTTTTTTGGAACACCCTGTATAAACAAAAACATTTTCCTGAAGTGCGCCCTAGGATACAGGTAAAGTCTGCGAAATATCAAAATACTAACTTAATTAATAAGTAAGCTATAGAAGACGGGAAGTGAGGTGCAGGACCCTGTATACATAATAATATGAAGATTTAAATATGTCATGTCATTAAATATGTCTTCTAGGTTTAATTGCCAATGGACTCCTTAATAGATACTCTTACAGGAAAGTTGGAATTGGTGGGACTCTAATTTACATTGTCGGAGCAACTGGTGTAGTATTTTGTGAGAGTCTTTATCAGTTTATAACGTGCTTTGGAGTAATACAAGGTAAAGATTTGTCCAGCAATACCTAATTGTTATTTACCACGTAAAGTTTTGCTCTCGTAAGTGGAATAATAATTACTAAATAACATTACTGAATAAAAAATATCTTATTTTTAGGTCTTGGGTTTGGTCTTATGATGCCTGCAGCCTACTCAGCATTTAATTCGTACTTTAATGAAAAAATGACGGTTATGATGAGTATAGCACAAGCAATAATGGTAATGACTTGCATGTTAGTACCCCAAGTTGCCAGTTGGAGCATGGTTACTTTTGGATTCAGGTTTGTTTCTATAGCTTTGTACGTTTATGAATAAAATGATTGGCCTATCTTAGTTGATCATCGTTGCCATGCCATCATTGCAATGAGCGTTGTTTTTTAGCGCTCGAAATTCAAAGCCATAACCGATTTTTTCCCATTTTAGAGGCACCTTAGTTGGACTAGTTATTATGGCAGTATTCTGTCTCCCCGCAGTGGCAACTTTACAGCCTGTAAAATGGCACATGAAGAAGATTCCCATCGAAAGTTTAAATATAAATAATACGGGTTAGTATATGCTCTTAAAAAGTGTTTTGTATTTTTTCATATAATGTGTAGTTTATCCCAGTGGATTAATTGGCACTATAAAGGGAACACCGACGCCAATGTGTCAAACTCAGTCAAAAAATGTAAATGGTAACACTAAAGGCGATATTTGTCGGAGAAATAATAGCCAGCCGATTTCGCACACACAGCTATATGACGGGCCAGAGCCGGCCGGCATCTGTCGGATCTTAAAACTGAACATGTGTAACGTCTTTTAAATAACTTTTTCATTCAAATTGTGTTTCTCTCTGCACGTGTAATATAATAACAATTACCACTGCGCACACTCTTCTTGTGACATATTTAAACTGACGGTAAAAAACTGTATGTGTATAGTGTAATAGGGGCCGCAATCGATACCGGCCGAGAATTTCCGGCCGTCACCGGTAAACAAAACTGAAGGTGTAGTATGACGTGAGTAGAATCATTTAACCTGATGCATGATAGTTGCTCACCAACTGACTAAAATATTAGAAGAGGATATTTTGGAAACTGTAATTGCTCAACATTGATCGATCAGAAAAAAATTATGTTTATCTTATCATTGAAGATTAAGTCATTTTTATATGATATCTTTATTAATAATTATTAACATTATAAACGTACTTAAACCTACATAACACCTTAGTTACTCATAATACATTAGTAACCATAATTTAATACGTTAGTTACGAAAGCATAATACGTTAGATACCAAATAATATTAGAACTATTTTTCATGAACATGTAAAACAATATTTTGACAGTTTTCAAATTTGATGGATACACCTTTGTCGTTAACGTCCACGATCTTAGGTATGCCCTCTGAAGACTGATTTCGTGCGGTTCCCCAGTGCTTAATCTACTGCCGGAAACATCGCCGATTTGAATTTTGCGAACAATGGAAACTTTCTTGGTCACACTTTCTTCTAAATACCCTCTAGCAACCTTCGCCGATTTCCATCCACCAAGTTCTTGTAGGTCTAATATATCTCCTCCAGCATTAACAAGAAAATTTGCCGAAGATCTTCTAACGCAGTGACCAGTATACAGTTCAAGTGAGAGATACTTAGCTATTTTTTGAGGTATTTTAGAGAAGAAGTGAATGCCGCAGGGCTGTACCGTGCATTTCCCTTTTCTATATGATACAAACAATCTTTGGTGAGTGACATGGTCTGGCCTTAACATTGCGTACTTTTTAAATAAAAGCACAGGATTGACTTCGCCGTCAAATATCACAGCGAAAATACGTTTCTTGTGGGTTTTTGAGTCGGGAATAGTAACAATCAGTTTGTCCTCTAAAACGTCAACATCTTCCGTGGTCATCTTCGATATTTCATTAGTTCGACAGGCTCCTCCAATTCCAATTAAAAAAGCCACTTTCATCATTAAAAACTTCTCGTCTGAGTCAGAACACACAAATTCGTTGACTTGTTCTCTTGTAAATACTTTTGATTTTTTTGCTCTATATCCAACATTTTTCTTCTTGATGAAACGTATTAAGGCGCCGTATTTGTCGATTTCCACTCTTTCCTTCAGTTCTAAAGTCGCTCGTAACATGGAATATTTCGGCCATAAGGATGAAGCAGAGTATTCCTCAGAGAGTTTTGCGAAATACGCCAGCAATACCGTTTCTTCTGCACCTTGAACATGTACTTTGTTTCGCCACTCACAAAACTGCCGATATTCTTTTTCATAATGGATTTTAGATTTGTCCGGAAGCAAGTTCAACCTTATAATTTTGACTGCAGCTAATATATCGTCAGGAATATCAAAATCTTGCATGCTTTTAATGATGACTTTTTGAAATGCCAAAATGAAATGACATAAAACCTTGTTTTTATTTTCGCATCGCCGTTGTCAATGATACGATAAAGCTTTAAATACAACTCGATTATTAGCGATTTAACACCGTCTCGGACATTGCGGGTGACTCGGCTGTTGCCTCGTCACCTAGTAATGTCCTCGACTATTATAAATCGCATAATAATATCGTTATATTAATAGCTATTAGACTCCTTTGCTTCTCAATCCTTAATTTATTATCTACTTAAATCTTTGGAGTTAATTGAAGTCAATAAAAATTCTATTTTAGATAGTCCTTAATGTCATTGTGAAATTGAAAACAGCAAAGGTTACTTTATTCTGCCACGAGCTAACTATTAATAGAAATAAAAAATTTTGAAATCGAGTTTTCATCTCTAATATTTTTCCCACAAGCCCTTTTTGCATTTTAGTTGTACCTATTGACAAACCCTTAGAAAAAAATAATTCCCTGGCCACAGATGCACTGAAGTCTCAAATAGAACCCTTATTGAATCAAGAGAAACGAATGACAGCGAGTCAAAAGAGTCTAAACGAAAGAATTATTCTTCCCAAACCAAGACGATCGATTATCTCACTAGGGGACCGGGCTGCATCTGTTAATAATCTCCATGATATAAGGGAACTCAAAACCGAATCAGAAAAAAAGGTTTTGGAAGAGGAGGATTTATCAATTTGGTAAGTCATCCATAATATCAAATAAAAGCAATTATATTTTCGCGTATCAAAATGGTAGGCGACGGGAACGTGTAGCTTAGATAGTTTAAAATTAAGTTTTAATTTATTTGTTGTGCGCTATTTATTTACTGAAACACCAAAGATTTTTAATAGTTTTATTAAAGCGAAGCAATTGACATCATTGACATTATGATGAATAACATACAAGTCTTAAGAAATAAAAATATAGTTATTAAATTTAGAGAGTAGAGAGGGGCGCCAAAGGTAATGCCTTGAAAGAACAGTCTCGCTGTACTTGGAGTTGCTTTACAGGTTATGGCTTTCTGATGAGTTCTAACAAGAACGAAACAGCCTGTCATTGTCTACCTGTGCCCCAGGGAACCCATTGCATTTGGCGTCCCTGTGAACTTTAATGCAAAAGATAGATGCACCACTTGTCCTCCTGCCGCTAAAAAACTTTTTTCTAATATTAACAGTTTTCATAAAACTTCTAACGACTCTAGTCACGCATCGCCCTGTACATTCTGTGTTAATGATAAAACAAACTATTTATTTTAGGCAATCATTTATTAAATCCATGGACATGTCACTTTTAAAAGACGCCAAATATCTAAGCATCAGCATTGGATTATCATTATGCTTCACAGCTGACGTCGCCTTTGTATCGATAATACCACTAATGCTTGGAAATGTTGGACTTAATTCTCAGCAAATAGCATTTATAATAACCGTATTTTTTGCATCGGATCTTGTATCAAGGATACTTTTGACCGTAGTATCTGGAATATTCAAATTTAGAAGTAGGAATATAGTGCTATTTGCAGCACTATTTTCAGCATTATTCAGAACAGGTACTTATATTGCGTATTTACAGAAACAATTTCGTAGTATCTATAGTATATTTCAGAAAGGTGTAAAGTAATAAAATACGAAATTCCGTCCACTTCGGCTCAATTTCGATGTCGGCCATAGGCGCAGGTAAATTTCGTGCATTAAATTATTTATGATAACTAACCAAAGAAGAAAAAGAATATAAAGAAGGAAATATAAGCTATAGAAAATTTACACAAACATCGTTTTATAAAATATGCCGTGGAAGATATAGCTGAAAAACACAGTGTAACTGTGTTGTGCACACCGCCAATCCATTGCGAACTAAATCTACAGATCTTATATGGGCGCAAGTGAAAGGATTTGTGGCAAGACATAACACGACATTCAAAATGAAAGACGTTAAGCTACTGTTTGATCAAGCCATTAAGAAAGTGACACCAGAGAACTGGCGAAAAGTAGGTCATCATGTCACTAAAAAAGAGGAGAAAATGTGGGATCTTGACCACCTGATTGATCGGACCGTCGATCCGTTAATTATAACGTCAAGAGTAAATAGCAGTTCCTCAGATGACAAAGAATAATATGGTTTTTTATAATTAAATTTCTGTATAACGTATTTTTTGTATTTTGTATTTTTAATGTTAAATAAAAAGCATTAATACTATGTACATAATGCACGCCCCTGTCACACCATTTTCAGTGTTTATGAATGAATAACAATAAGCAATACCCATAAATTGATCAAAACCCGGGTGGTACTATACCTGCACTTGATGAAAATAAAAAATTTTGCAATAAAATCAGTGACAAATTATTAGGCTTAAATATTCGTTGGGTTACTCTGTAGTCCCTTTGCATACCTAATGAGCTTTTATTACTCTGCACTTTTCTGAAATATACTATAACAACCTATTATAAATGGACCCAGATTCTTTACCTGTGCCGTTCGCCATTAATAGCGCGATCAGTATAAGCACTTTTGCTAAATCCTCCATAAAATATTTTTTTTTAGTACATGCAAAAAAAATTCTCTCAATTTGACATATCTATACAATCAAAATAACTTGCCAAATGTCAATGTAAATAGTCTTTGTTTTACTAGATAATTACAGAAAACTTTGCTGGTGAGAGTTCCTGATATATAAAACTATTTTTTACTTTATGTAGTTCTGGTCTCCAACACCACTTACATTTGGAAACTGTCAATCCTAGGAGTTTTAGGATTTTTAAGATGTTTTATTCAAACGCCGTTGCCGCTGGTTATATCAGAAGAATATCCGGATAGATTTCCCACTGCGTTTTCCCTTTTTATGGCCGTTAACGGCGTAGTTAGCTTGATATTTGGATTGCTTATGAGTAAGTATTTTTAATATAACAATAAAGACTTAAGAGCAAACAGTAGTCGATGAATCATCACGAACAAATACTACATTTTCACCCCATCGCGCATAATATACCTACATCTGGCGATGGAAACAAAATGTCTTATAAAAGAAGAATTTCTCTTTATTTCGTCAGATCCATCCCTAGACGCGTTTCGTCATATCATGACTCATCAGTAAAGCTAGGATCCGACAAAACAAAGAGAACTCAAAGCTGCTTATGGCAGCACAGTGGTGGGACACACCAGTAAGATGAGGCACGGAGCGCCATCTGTATCGTTATTAGACACTCTTATGTCTTATTTTATATACAAAATATTAAGGAAACGACACGACACCCGCGAATTTCTACTGATTGTAGTAGCTCAAAAGTGCCATTATAGGATCTAAAATGTTATATTCTTTCATTTTATAGTTACTTGGGCTT
This sequence comes from Polydrusus cervinus, assembly GCA_935413205.1. Taxonomy (NCBI): domain Eukaryota; kingdom Metazoa; phylum Arthropoda; class Insecta; order Coleoptera; family Curculionidae; genus Polydrusus; species Polydrusus cervinus. The sequence continues at coordinate 99,766,731 of OW284510.1, read as the reverse complement.
ACTACAAGTGGTAGAAAATAATAATTTAAAAGGTTTTTTGGAACGTTGCATGAACAGATTTACAGCACGTCACAGTTTTGGCAGGAATTTAGACCTTTAAATTATTGATTTCTACTTGTTGTAGTTGCACGAAAATACCATCTCAAGACACAACACAGTATATTCTTTAATTTTACATAGGTTAGGTTAGGTTAGGTAAGAGTGGCAGACCCTTGGTTCTGACCAAACGGTCTCACGTAGTCCTGATTAGGTCCGTTCTGATACCACACGTGTTCCGTAGAACCCACCTTCATCAGATCACTGATGGTTTATGCGACGTAACCGCGGAAGGATTTTAACAACTTATTCAAACCAGCCACTACTGTTCAGAAATCTGCTCAGCCGTCCAAGTTGTAAGTTGTTTAGTTCCTCCAGGCTATCGAAAGACGATTCACCCAGAGTAGTGAACCTCCTTCTTGCGAGGCCAGGGCATTCACACAGAAAATGTTGAATACTTTCTTCCTCTTCCTCATCTCTGCAGCTTCTGCAGAAGTCGTTAGTGGGTATTTGCATACGTTCGGCATGTCTACCGAAGAGGCAATGTCCGGTAACAACCGCAGTAATATTTCTCACGTCTTTTCGACTGTGTCTCAATAGCTCTGCGGTTCTCTTTTTATCGAATGTGGGCCACAGTTGCCTGGATGTACTACAGGTTGTCAACCCTGTCCATCTGTTCTGTGCAAGCTGCTTGGCCGTGTAGTCAATCTCCTCTTTGACCAATCCCAGTGGTTTGTTCACTGTATTGTCTGCTAGATCAGCTGGCATGCCTGCGCCCTCTCTTGCGAGCGCATCGGCAGCCTCGTTGCTATCTATTTTGGAGTGTCCAGGAACCCAGCACAGAATAACCCGATGTTGGTTGCCAAGTGTGCATAGATTGTTGCGGCATCGCTTTACGAGCTTTGATTTGACGCTGCTGGAACAGATTGCCTTAATCGCCGCCTGACTATCACTGAAGATGGTGATTGACGAGGCTACTCCCAAGCCAAGGTGTTCTTGCAGGATATTGACCGCCTTCTCTACTGCCAGTACTTCCGCTTGAAAAATACTACAATAGTTGGGGAGTCTATACGATTTCTGTATTTGTAAACTTTCGGAAAAGACCCCGGCTCCCACACCAACGTCCATCTTTGAACCGTCTGTGAAGATTGCGTGATCTGTTTTCGTTATATTCTGATTGCCTTCCCACTCTTCCCTACTCGGAATGAGTATAGAATACCTTCTATCGAAGCATGTTATTGGGACAGAGTAATCAGTCGGGTCTCGTAGATTATTCCCCGGGTGAATCTTTAGTATACTGCTGTGCCCGTAGTTAGTTTCCTTCCAGAATTTCGACTCTTTTAGTCGCAGGGCACTTTTTGCAGCTATACTTTTTCCATAGATATCCAAGGGGGGTATATATAACATGACCTCTAGCGCCGCTGTCGGGGTTGACTTAAGGGCTCCGGTTATTCCTAAACAAGCTGCCCTTTGTATCTTTGTTATTGACTTAGTGTGCACTGCTTTTTCCAAAGCGGTCCACCAAACCAGGACCCCGTATATTAATATAGGTCTTATAATAGCTGTATAGATCCAGTGTACTATGTGGGGTTTTAGTCCCCATTTTTTTCCAATTGCTTTTTTGCAGGCATATAATGCTACCGACGCTTTTTAACTCGTTCTTGCAAGTTTATGCCCCAGTTTAGCTTGGAGTCAAGTACCAATCCTAAATACTTTGCTTTTTCCTTAATTAATTTTACATAAGTTCTGAGTAACTACAAGTGGTAGAAAATTAGTCTTTTGCGTTTTTATTAACTTTTCATACGCGCTTTATTGATGTGGAATTCATAACCAGCGGGCAGCGTCAACAAGCGTCAATCATTGGAGGTTTCGATCATCGTATTTTGACAGTTCAAAACATCAGAAAAACTCGCGTTTTGTTGTAATAAAGAATATTGTGCAGCCAGTAAAACCAACAAAATTTGTTTTTTTAAAAATGAATCGGTTTAAAAATTATACTATATGCAAAATATGCGTGAAATTGTCTGATGTAATGATCAATCATCGTGCGATAACTTATTTACCCGCATTAATAGAAGATTATGGCTCCTACTGGAAGAAAGAAAATTTGTTTCGAATTGTTCACGAATATTTGCATCTAAACTATTCAAAATTCAAAGTGCTAAATGGAAAAAAGGTGAATGGAATAGTGTCTAAATATCATATATATTTCATTAGACATAGACATTTAATTCATTCCATTCCAAGTCCTGCATTTTCGCCATTAAGAAGAAAGGATGTGTCCAAAGAATATAGAAAATATCTTAGCTTTGTAATTGAAATGTATCAAAATTATCATGTGAATAAAAAAGAACCACAAAAAATATTCTGTCATTATAAACGCCAAAAAATTTTCATATATAATATCACAAGAGATAACATTTTGTCGGCAAAATTTTCGAAAGGTATAAAAGTTTGTTGCTTGGCAATTTCGCGAATGACATTTTTGACAAAATCACGAGCCGTCAGGCGAGTGATTTTGTCGAAAATGTCATGAGCGAAATTGCTGAAAAGCAACAAACTTAAATAAATCCTTGAGAACAATTTTGCTTACACAATTTTTTCTCGAGTGGTATTCGACATGACTATTTAACTAGAAAAGAGACAAAGAACAATAAAATTAGAAAACTTTTATTTAAGAATAAAACAAAAAAATTACTTATTTATTGATGTAAAAGTTACAGTTGTGATAATTAAACGTTTGTGCATTATTTGATTGATTTTGATTTGATGATATTACTTGATCTGGTGCTTTTTCTCTTAAGTTTGCAATTAATTTTAAATGATGTTCAGAGTCTAACTGCAAATAAGGCTTCAAAGAATTGGCGTGGGAATGTCCTGTTAATTTGATAAGTTCTTGCTCACTAACGCCATTTTTTGCAAGGGCAGAAATAGTGGAAGAGCGATGTGAATGGTTTGTTACTTTAAATTTTTTGGTATTTACGCCGATTTTTTCTGCTGAGATTTTGGTCCATTTCGACATGCTGTTTATTCCAATAGGCATGTTTTTGTACCAAATTCCTTTTTTCTAGTTTGGATGAACTGTCAAAAAGAGCCTGTCACTTGTAATTTCTGGATTGGTATTTCTTTTTTCAAATAATTTTAAAAATAGACGAATAGGACAAAGATCTTTGTTAGTGTTGTTTTTTACCAACCATTTGCTACTGGCCAAGGCTTTTGCACCTCCTTGTGTAGTCTTTGAAAATATGGGATTGTATTCGATACGTCCCGTAAATTCTTCATTTAGGTCTAATTCTTGGTGGAAATAATGTACTTTGCAGTTCACTGCTTCGTTGCCTCGCCACGCAAGTTCAAAAGAAAATAAGTGAAATATTTTTTTCTGTAGGCCGTCTGGGGTGTCTTCGTCATGAATTTTTATCATTTCCAATAATTCTTGTGTTGTAAGGGCTTTCGAACTTGTTTTTCTTTTTTCTTGGTTACCTTGAAGTTGTTTTCGTTTTAAGTCCTTTGCCAAACGGGCTGATTTAAAAAGAATGTCGGTAAATGGGTCTATTTTTATATTAAATTCTTGATAATACTTTTCTTGTAGCATCTGCGCCGTGGTATTCCATATGCTTTTGATACTTGACTCTTTGTAGTCCTCTCCATTAAGTTTTTTCATGTTGTAAGCATAATCTTCCATAATTTTTGCTAATTCTTCGGCTGGAGTATGCTTTTCAAGCTTATAATCTCTTATCAATAAGAACTGCGAAAACTGTCGCCAAATGGAAGTTTTGGAGATACGCGTATTTGGAGGTATATTCTCCGACACTGCCTTTTTAATTTCTGTAATGGATTGTATTCCAAATCTGTTTTTTTCTTCAGAAACACTCATTTTTGAACTAAAATAATTTGACGTTTGTTAACAAGAAATAATACAATGACATTTTAAATAATTAACAGAACCATGGTAACAAAACTTCTTTCAATCAAAAATTAAAATTTTGCCGCGGCAAAAATCACATGTGAATTTTGTCCAGGTAGGTGCAGGTAGTAATTTTGCCAGTAGAAGACCGGCCGTTGCTATGACATTTTGCCAGTGTAAAACACTCTAGTTAAATAGTATAATTCGCTGTTGGGTACCAACGAGGAAAATATTTCCACAAAAATTTATTCGCTGCCATGGTAATCTATCAAAAATATACGTTTTGATTGGTTAAAAATTACAGGTGTGGAAGTTTCTATTAAATTAGCCAGGAAACGATGCCGCGTTTCACGCTGGTACGGAATACTCTTAAAGCGTGCTATAAGTTTCGTTGATCTTGATTCTTACATTATTTTATTTTTAGGTTTTATTAAAACTTATACGCAAGATGATGTAATGGTATGCCATTCTTTAACCATGGCATTTAGTATTTGTGTTATCGCCTGGACTACGGAAATGATCCTATTTCGAAAGAAGCTAAGAAATGAGCAGAAAAAATAGAAACAGCGTAAATTATTGCCTGTTTAAAGGTTGGAGACAATGACGTTTCTTGAACGGCAGTAGAATTTTGGACTTGCATTGTCTTTATTTGTTTTTAAATCACAGCATTTCAACTTGTATGCAACGCCAGTCCTCTTTAGGAAAATACTAAATAAGCATAATAAATACATACCTAACATATTAAATTCAACTGTAGTTGTTACTATGCTTATTTAGTATTCACCTGAAGACAGATGGAGACACTTACCAGTTGAAACGTTGCTAAATAAAGACAACGCAAGTCTAAAACTCTTCCATCATTCAAGAAACATAATTGTCTCACAGCTTTAAACAGATAAATGTAATCAATCACGCACTTGATGTACGGTTGTACTAGATAACATAAGAAAAGTAGTTTGAAGGTTGGAGACAATGATGTTTCTTGAATGATAGAAGAATTTTGGACTTGTATTGTCTTTATGTGCTTTAAATCACAACGTGTTAACTGGTAAGCATCTCCAGTCGTTTTCAGGTGAATACTAAATAAGTATGGTGCATGTGAAGATAATAATAATAATAATAATAATAATAATAATAATAATAATAATAATAATAATAATAATAATAATAATAATGATGTCTTTATTTCTGTATTAAGTAATAGTATTACAATTATATCAAAATTAGAGTTACAGCAACAGAAAAGGCGAAGTCCAGATGTGGATAACACTTACAGATATTATCCACCCTGATCGACTTAACCTTAGAATCAACAATATAATAACAATGAAAATAAAACGTCCAAGAGTAGTACGCTAGTATTTCAAAAATAAAAAAGATAAAAACATTAAAATAAAAAGAAACATATCATATTTTTTCCTATCCTATAGCTTGCTTAGCAAAGAGGTATTTAAAGATATTTTTTCTAAATTTTTCTGGAGTAAGAGTTTTAAAGTAGTCGGGCAGCGAGTTATATAACTTTGCAATATTAAAAGTAAAGGATCGTTCAAACATAGTATATTTATGCAGGGGTGGGGTTATCATACCCCGAGCTCGAATATTTATGTCATGTATATGAGATCTAAAAACCATTTTGGCATATAAATATGGGGGACTCTGATTGGATACAATTTTATGATAAAAACAGGCCTCGTGTAACTTTCTCCTTCCCTCCATATTCTGCCACTTTGCATCAATTAGCTTATGGGATATTCTATCTCGTCGCCGGATTCCATAGATAAGACGTAAACAAGAGTTTTGAACCTTTTGGATTCTTTGTTTTTGATTGGATGTTAAACAGTTTCCGTAAACTACATCTCCATGGTTAAATATGGAGAGTACAAGTGAGTCACAAAGTAAAATTTTGAGTTTTGCTGATAGTTCATGGCGATTACTATAGAGAAGTTTTAATCTAACATAGGCCCTCTGGACACACTGCGTAATGTGCTGTTCAAAACGCAAGGCACCATCAAAAACCACTCCCAAATTTCTTACATTGTCTCTAAGAGGTAATACCGAGTCGCCTATCCTTATATCAAGTGAGTCTTTTACATTATCGACGTCATTTTTCTTACCGAAGATCATTACACAGCATTTTTTTGGGTTAAGGTGTAAGGAGTGTTCTAAGGAAACTTTTTGGATATTTTCAAGATCCTGACAAATAGCTTGACAACCCTTAACAGCGTCCTCCTTTCTAAAGGATAAATATAACTGTGTATCGTCTGCATAGAAATGTTTTTTACATTTTTTAATATCCTCTGGCAGGCACGAGGTATATATGGCATACAATAGGGGGCTAATAATAGATCCCTGGGGGACACCAGTAGTTATAGCTAGTTCGCTGGAAATCTCAGCACCGAGCTTAACACATTGTCTTCGTCGATGACTAGAGATGCTTATAATTGAAACTTAGTGATTCAAAACAAATAAAGACAATGCAAGTCCAGAACTCTACTGCCGGTAAACGTAAATTATATTGTAAACGATTTTTCAAAAAACAGTGTGTAACGCTGTTATAAAGTGTTTTATGTTAGAGATTTGTCAGGCGAAGCGGGCGAGACCGGCTTATAGTACACAGTCAACTTAAAAAAAAACCTATTGTGGAAAATATTGCAATCATGCATCTAATAAGTCCATTATAGAAAAATGTTACTTGCCTCTTCAATATTTTGTAAGTAAATTAACGTAGAAAGATATACAGGGTGTTATGAAATTCACGCATTATATTTAAACCAGTAAATCCATATATGAAAATGCTAGGCAGAAGAATATTTTTAAATTTTTCTTTGTCATAACATTAGGATGAGAATCGATATTGTTTACGGTTTCTCGTATCAGAAAAATTAGTACTTCTTCCATCTTTCTCACTAGAGAAGTTTAAACTTTTTCTTAGGGCGCAAGCGTGAGACAAAGTTGATCTAATTTATGGACACACTCAACTTTTTTGACAATCGATTAAAAAGAAAAGTTTGGATCTTTTCTCTAAAATATCCAAGAAGTCACTCATTCAAATATAATGGTGACATTTTGCAAACAAACAAAATCCCTCTAAATGCTATTTCAAACGTGATTTTCTCGGAATCCACACAAACAATTTTGTAAAAACCTGTTTCATATTCAGCGGAAAATATAATTATTTTCAGCGAATCGAGAATTCGGTTTCAGGTATCAGCCAGTGCGAAGATTTTAGGGCCTGTAAAATCGAATAGCGGGATTTTGTTGGCTTGCAAAATGTCACCATTGTGTCAATTTCATAGAACCTTAAAAAAATTTTCAATTAAAGGATTATCTTGTATCAATGATAAATCCACAACAAAAAATGTATTTTTAAAATTAAAAAATATTTCAATTACTTTACTTGTCTTTTATTTATGGGAAACCTTAAGCGATAGACACATTTTAGATAAAACACAATACAGTTTATTATAGTTCCAGAATATGTTTTTTTGACCGGCATATTTTAAATATTGGGGACAATAAAGCTTGAAACGGAGTGATGTGTCGCCACGAAAAACAGTTGCATTGGATATATTGCATGTGGTACAATGTAGATCCGCGTACACTACACATATATACATACATACACTATATTGCTAATACCATAATTCAATGATGACACCACTGTAGGCAGATGATCAGGGTCCGTTGAGTTTGCGCAGCTCGGAAATTTTCTTCTTGATGTAAACATTTGACAGGGCCGACTTTCAAAATATTTTTACAAGCTTTTATTTAAATTCACCCGTTTAGTTAGGGTGTGTACAGTTTATCAACTAAAACTAAGTAACCAATATTTTACATACCTGAAATACCTTATTCTTGGTATTGAACCGTGATTCGTGCAAAAAATTATCATGCACTTTTTTCTACCCATCTTGAGACACAAGTCGCTAACAATAACAAAATGTCTGGTAAAGTTTAATACCTAAATTCGCACTCAAAACTTAAAAATAATATCCACAATCACACACGGAACATCTGAATAAATAAAACGTACAAAAAAGATGGAAACGACTAACAACTTTCACACTAACACAAAAAATATCTAAAGTAAAGTTTTATAAATATTAACAACCAAAACTTCGAAATTATAACCACAAGTGAAGTAACGAAACAAAATACGTCGACGAATAAGAATACAAACAACGGTGGCGAGTCGGTTCTATTTACGTTCTGTTAGATATCGTGTCAGTTGCCTAATTTTTTCCCTACTCCGCAAGCGCCACGGGCCCAAGTTCAGGTTATTTTGAATCGCACGATGGGTGTCTTCTTGCTTCGTGCAGCTGCTTATATTGGCAATATAGTGTATGTATATATGTGGTACACTATCGCTATCCACATATTTCGCTAAGCACCGCCTCACATAAGTACGTGACAAGCTTAACAAAGTTTATACGATGGGATTTGAACTAGTGGCAAATCCAGGGGGACTGTAGACCCCGACAGGGCCTTCATTTGAACGACTAGGATTAGTAGCTTTGATCAATTGCTAAATACTCGAATTTTGTAGTATAAATATATTAAATCTAGGTATGATTGTCAATTCTCTATGTAATAAAAAAAAACACATAAAACCATACAATATAACAACAAATAGGAATAGATCATCGCGTATTGAATTAAAAAATGAAAATATTTATTTGTTTTCACTTTAAATTTTGTTATATTATAGAAAGTAAAACAACTTTTTGACTTAAATTTCCACTAGTTTTTTTATTTGACAACATACAATATGTTTCACTGCACTGCAGCTTCATCAGGTAATGTACAGTGTATTTTACATTTATGATATTTATATCTAAGTACTAACAAGGGAACAATGGTAAAAGTGGCAGTTGTTCCCTTGCAGAGCTGTGAGTAACTTAAGTAACTAGATACTTTTTAGTATCTAGTTACTTAAAGTAACTTAGTTCTTTTTTGAATCATGCCAAAAGTAACTGTAACTTCGTTACTTTTGAAAAGTAACTTGTATCTAGTTACTTTTTAGGAGTAACTATACACTTAAAAAGTAACTAGATACTTTAAAAGTAACTAAGATGCTTTTAAAGTAACTAAGTTAGGTACTTTTAAAGTTCCTCTAGGATACCAATTATGCATATGTGCCGTCCATCAGATGATGACCAATGGACGATCGGCGGCCGTTAATCAGATTTTCACGAAGAGACGAGCGGCGAGTTGCGAGCGTCAAACAGCAAACTGGTTGGAACGCGAAATTTCTTGGAAAGCATTTTATTCTACTTGTTCGTTGTTCGAATTAACACTTCTTAGTTTAGTTTTTTGATGGTAATAGTGGTAGTGTGTACAGGAAAAGGAGTTGTCACTACCTGGTAAATTTATGGTATCTAGTTCAAAAGCATCTTAGTTACTTTTAGAGTTTCGTAGTTACAATTAAAATAACTAGTTACTCAAAAGTATCTTAGTTACTTTTGGTAACTAGTTACAATCAATGTAACTAGTTACTGTAAAAGTATCTTAGTTACTATATCTAGTTACTTTAACTAAGTAACTAAGAACTAAGTTACCTTTAGGTAAAATTAACTGTTCCTTATAAGTATCTAGATACAATTGTGCAAAAGTATCGAAAAAGTAACTAGTTACTTTTCTAAAGTAAATTTCACAGCTCTGTTCCCTTGTTAGTATATCTAGATATAAATATCATAAATGTAAAATACACTGTACATTACCTGATGAAGCTGCAGTGCAGTGAAACATGTTGTATTGTCAAATAAAAAAACCAGTGAAAATTTAAGTAAAAAAGTTGTTTTACTTTCTATAATAGGTATAACAAAATTATTATGGATTTCCACCAAGTACCGACCAAAAATATCAAATTCAATTTAAATATAATATAAACAAATTACACTTAGTTTCTGATTTTGGCCTTCCTATTTTAGGAATCGAGGCTCCATAATTTGATAATTTTCTAAATAACAAAGTGTGCAGAGTTAACTTGACTGACACAATTTGTTTACGCTCTACAATCTAAAAAACAGAATACTCAAATTATATTATTTAAACAAAAATTAGTGTGTGTTAAAATTTAAAAAAATATATAAACTAAAAAGAAATAAGAATAAACATTGCTTTCGTCTCTCAATGGTAACTTCCAATCCTGTATTTCCTAAACCCAACAGAATTAAAACTCGATAGATAATACAATAGAAATGGGCTTTGGATCAAAAGTTCTTTCTGAATGGCTTCTCGACAACAAATTAAACAAAATATTAATACACAATCTCTCCGACGTACATGCAAAACGACACGCCGTCGGTCGCCCGACGAGATAAAAAAAATCCAGCATGAAAAATAATTATGATGCGTTTTATCTGTCGTCCGTTATTGGCCATCAAGTCCACGAACGGAGCCGTCCGTTGTAAAATTCTGGCTAGAATAGTTAGTTGAGATTTAAATTCAGAGTAACGAAAAGCCAAAAGTAACGAGTCTTTTATAACATTAGAACTCTTTACTTTTAGTAATCTCATAGTAACGCTTACTTTGTAACGAGTCCTTATTTATTTAACATCACTGGCGTCTTCATCGATGCCAATGGTATTATAAAAGTTCAACGTTTTAAAAGATAAAATCGTACGCAAAAAATTTCATTATATTTTGAGTAGTTATTCTATTTAAAAATAAAATATCATCAAGACCTATTTAGGTAATCTCAGATATTAAAACTAATTGATTTGATACCAAAACCTGTCAATCAGATTGTATATATAAGAAATGAATGAATATAATAATATAACATGTACAGTGAGTCCCAGAAGTAATGTCTAAATTCATTCAAAATTCAGCGATAAGTTTTTTGAAAAAACGCTCGTACCCGTCGATTTTTATTTTTTGTGATAGTTTTAGGTATACAGGGTGGCTCAAAAATAAGTTACGACCATCAACTTCATTTTTCAAATGAAAACATATATTTTTTATTTCATTTTTGAATTTTGCATTGAATTCTAAGCATGTTTCATCTCAACAGTTATTGAAAAAATTAGGATTGTACATATCTATAAGTAAGAACTGTTTATTAAAAAAAAAACACCACAAAACTAAATTAAATGTTGAAAATGTGCGCCATTTACGGCTTGACAATATCCAAGACCATCAATAAACTCTCTTTGCACGTTTCCAACCATTTCCGGAGTTATGACACGCACTTCTCTTCGGATCCTTTCTTTCAACTCCTGCATATTGTTTGGCCTGTTAACAAATACTTTTGATTTGAGGTAACCCCACAAAAAAAAGTCCAGCGGAGTTAGGTCTGGCGACCTAGCAGCCCATTCGATAGGTCCTCTCCTTCCTATCCACTGATTGGGAAAGGTTTCATCCAAAAATGTGCGCACAGTGGCAGCACAGTGCGGAGGAGCACCATCTTGTTGGAATATCAGTTTTTCGTCAGAGGAGTCTGTTCTGTCTGATCCAATGGATTCGAAAATAAACCCACTAATGCTGGAATTATTTCAAGTTGGAGAAATTCGAGATATACTTGTCCAGTTAAAGACTGTTCAAAGAAAAATGGACCAATTACTCTTCCGCGTACGATTCCACACCAAACATTTATTTTTTCAGGGTACTGGCTGTGAACCTCTATCATCCAATGCGGATTTTCTGTTGCCCAATATCGACAATTTTGTCTGTTCACATTACCATTCAAATGGAACGTAGCTTCTTCCGAAAAAATAATATTTTTTACTAAATTATTATCTAGATTGCACATATTTTGCATGCGTTTGCAAAACTCATTTCGCCTATCGAAATCATCTTTAAATAACTTATGCACTGGAATAACTTTGTATGGGTGCTTTTGAACTACTCAGTGAACAACAGATTTTGGCATGTGTAAATCGGCCCCAATGTGCGACAGGGGAGTACATGGATTTTCTTCCAAAGAAAGCAAAACGTCAAGTTTTTCATTTTCATCTCTAACATGACCGAATTCTCTAAACTTAGCCTCTATTCTACTCACCATCTTTTGACATAATGGGAGGACGATCAGGATGGATTTCATTAAATAATTGTGCTGTTTCTATTTGAGTACGTGTTTTATCACCAAACCCAACCATGCATAGAATTTAAATTTTTTTCCGTTCCGTTAACTTCACCATTATTGTGAAAACCGCAACTTTGAAACTACGCTTGACAATAATTATACTTATTTGAAATAAAATTATCATACAGTTTCTATAGAAATAAACGGTGACAGTGACACTCTTACTTATTAGGGAGCCCAAAATGCCATATTGCCAAAAGATTTGATAGATCGTTGGATTCCATAAATGATATGTTCAATCCTAATGTTTTCAATAACTGTTGAGTTTATATATAGGACATGGTATATAAAACATGCTTAAAATTCAATGCAAAATTGAAAAATGAAATAAAAAATATATATTTTTATTTGAAAAAATGAAGTTGATTGTCGTAACTTATTTTTGAGCTACCCTGTATACATGAAATTACCACAAAAAAAAACACATTAAAAAATAAAAATCGACGGGTACGAGCGTTTTTTCAAAAAACTTACCGCTCAATTTTAAATGAATTTAGACATTACCTCTGGGACTCACTATAAGGGTCTCCTTTTTGTAAATATAGTCTAAAAGTAATCTTGATTATAGAATAATTAAAGTTGTCTTGAGATAATAAAAATATAAGTATTTCCATCGTATTAAGTACGATGGGCTCTTATTCACATATTTGATAATTTTGGCATTTAAATTGTTAAGTCGGTGCTATAATAGGAGTTTATCATCAATAAAACTATCGCTAGGTTATACCATGAATTTTTTGCAGCTCATTGAAAACATGCCTAATTTCCACAAATTTTAAAAACGCAAAACTGGCACGATTACTCGATGACGCCGCCGACCCGATAAAAATGTACAGTGAGCATCGCTTCTGATCTTTCTTGTCATGTCGGTGTTTTTGTTTACATCCCACTTACTTCCGAATTATTGTGGCATTTTGATATATTTTTCTTTAAAAATAATTGTTCTTTTCATTTATTTGCTCATTGAGTAGAAAGATCGACAAATAACTTAGGTTAGACTTTTTTAAACTGTCATTTTATTAGCTTGGTATTCTGTCAATAATTTCGGTGTTACCATATGTGAATCCTTTTATGGTAGTTAAATAATATATTTTGTTCCTAGAACTTATTTTAAGACCAAAATATAGATAACATTTTGGGCATAATTTTTTTTGATTTTTCCGCTTATGTCCGTTTTGGACAACTATTTTTATTGGATTATATTTCAGACTGTCATTGTATTATAATATAAAAACTTTAGAAAACATTGGCAACATTGTCAAGCTGCGGTTTTTATGACGTATGTTCGATAAAGTCCGTTTTTTATTCCAATAGTTTTTATTTATTTCGAGGTCGTATCTACTCCCCAGAAGGGACATGATAATATAGGGTTCGGAACAGAAATCCCTATCTTCCTTCTTACAAATAAATATATTTAATTATAACCTACGCGTTTCGGCCTACAAGGCCATCATCAGGGCGTACTGTAAGAAAATAAAAAAACAAGTTGTATAAAATTAAAATAACAAACAATGTCAAAAGTTACAGGTAATAAGGTCACCACATAAAGACCACAAGCAGGACACACCCTAGTCAACAAATCAATTAATAAACACTTGACACACCATTTTACATTAAAAAACACATTTACACTTTTAAAAAGGTGGAAAAACCACGACAGTCAAAAAAATTAAAAATTGCGCTGCATGTTAGCAGTACAAAAATGGACACCCTGTACTGCTAATATGCAGCGCAATTTTTAATTTTAATTTTTAATTTTTTTGACTGTTGTGGTTTTTCCACCTTTTTAAAAGTGTAAATGTGTTATTTAATGTAAAATGGTGTGTCAAGTGTATATTAATTGACTTGTTGACTAGGATGCGTCCTGCTTGTGGTCTTTATGTGGTGTCCTTATTACCTGTAAGGTTTGACATTGTTTGTTATTTTAATTTTATACAACTTTTTTTTTCTTACAGTACGCCCTGATGATGTCCTTGTAGGCCGAAACGCGTAGATTGTAATTTAATATATTTATTTCTAAGAAGGAAGATAAAGTTGTTCCTAACCCTACATTTTATTTATATATTTTTTCAGTGATGGCATAAAAATAACAAAAAGTACAAACACATAAAATTTTATTTTTTGTTCCTTTATAGGTACCTACACTAAAATCAAAATTAAAATTTAGTGAACGAGCCCATTATTAGTAGACGCTAGATCAATAATATAATTACTGATCAAGTAGACTTGCTTAAAATCGCAAATACACGGTTTTCCCAACCTTTCCTTGACAATGAATTGAATATTTCATCCTTGTGAGACCCTACTAATAAACTGTATGCTAAAAAATGTTTAAAAAGTTTGTAGGCTGCCGTGCTTGAACTCACAACCATTGGAACCAAAGTTATCAGTTTTGCCGTTTCGGCTAAATACTCATGCTAGAAACCATGATAAAACCAACTCAATAATAATACTACAAGAAAATAATTTTCTATGCACATTCAGCAGGTTGCATTTTTGATAAAACTATTATAGATGCGTTATATTTTGTTATATTGATTAACTAATAACATATTGTACCATATAGGTACATATAAATTCTATAATTTAGTGTCTTGAAATAGAAGGAGGAGTCTCAGTAAATATAATAAAATGTGATTGGTTAGTTCTTTATAAGGAAGCCGAAGAGAAATCTAATTTTTTATAACAATGTTGTAAACAATGTAAACTACTGGTAATTTTTCGGATTCGTAATAAACAAAGATCCAAAGCACAGGGAAATAATAGGTCGGCGCTGTCGCTAAAGAGAAAAGGGAAATTTTTACAAACAGTGTTTTATTCGTAGGATATTCTTTAGGATCACTTGTAGTTGTGATTTGCTAAAAATGACTTTTTCAGCATTGTGTGCGTTCGTGAAATTTATCTTTAAAAATAGGAAATTTTATTTTTAAAGGTTACAACACTGTGTGTGCAGCACTGACAGTAAGACCCGTATTATTAAAATTAGGCATCATAACTTGTCTTTTAAGTTGGCCATGAACTTGTGAGAACGGTAATAAAAACAATTGAACAAAAATTAATTTTGATGGCAAACCCATGGACCAAATTACACTGTAACATATTTATCGATTTGGGTTCTTATATTTAAACAAACTCATTTTTGAATACATCTATCTTTCTCACATTCGGCTTTTTGCTGAATAACAGACAAAAAGCGATATATGTATTAATAAAAACGAACAATTTATTTTCTCAAGCAGGTATTTTGAATAATAATTGTTTTACTGAAATGCACAGAAGAAATATAGGTTTGTCGGGTTTATTTCTGCTTGCGTAGAATTATAACTCCGAAAGTACAACAAAATAGCTGTAGAATTCGTTTTAAACCGTTAAAAATGGATTTTGTGCATTAATATGAATTTTTAACATTCGCTATGGTCAAATTTTTCAAAATAATCGCCAATTTACAAACTTGCAACACTGTTAATGTGGAAAGAGGTGGAACCACCGTAAGTAGAACTAACATAACCTTAAAAAAATTTCTATAGAAATCTTATAATTTCGTATGTTTTATCGGGTTATCTTTATGTTCCACCATTTAAGGAAGAATTACCAGTTAATTTTCTATGTTTGTTGCGTATAATAAAAGTGTTTAAATGGGGTTGGATCCCTGTTCAAAATATATCGGAAAATATCCCCGTGCAAATATATTATTTATATGAAAAAAATAACCAAGGTTAGTACGAAAACGTTCATTTGGTAGATATATAATACATTTTATGCGAAGCTTGTAGTAATTGCCTGGAAATGAATGAAAATAAAGATATTTTTGAAATAAGAAAGTGCGTCTGTGTGCAAATCTTTAGTTCGGTCAGAAAATAACAATAATTTGGTAGAAATATATTTTGGTATTAATTTTGTTATTATACCTTCAATTTTTGCACCATTTCGTGTACTCTTTAGGAAAATATTGTGTATACATGGACTCTGGGATATACGTTTTGATTTAAATTTAAAAAGAACAAATTTCATCTGCATATTTTTGAAGCATATTGTTAACCTAATTTCTCTCCACTGTCAGAAAACGAATTTACGACATGTTAATGTGGCTTCTCTGTAATTGACTGTGATTGGTCAGTTTCATAACCTAACTAGGATGGATATGAAATTTTGCCGCACAGTTAACTGAAATAAGCCTACTTCCCCCCCCCCAGTTAAGTGTAAAGGAAAGAGCAAATTTCCATGTGGGAATAGAAAAATAACTTTTACTGAGATATTTAATTTAAAACATAGACTAAATACTTTTGCTATACGTTTTAAAGCACCAGCACTTTAGATTAAATATAATTTCTAATCCTATCCTGATTTATTTCCTTTAGACTCCTTAAATATTTGTACAATCTATTCCACTTCTGATTAATAATTAAAAAAGTTTAAAGACGAAATAAAGTAGACGATAGAATCAGATATTTCCTACATAAACTTACTCAAATCTAGAACAGCCTCTCGAAAAAGATTCTATTATATATTAATTTTGATAGGTACTTTAATACGTAATAGCGTAACTGATATTTAAGTGCTTCACAGATTTGTTGACGTCAAGTTTTATTAATTAATTCTTTTTTCCGGAGCGACAGTAGATTATTTAAAAAATTATAAGTTTGTTAAATTTTTTGTGTTGTGTACATTTTCTAAAATTCTATTCTTATATATTTTTATTAAAATTTGTTAAAATCTTAAGTTATGGGGGGAAGAACTCACCGACTTATCAGTGTCGATAGTGTAATATACGAATTGTTACCACCCGACGGAGGGTGGGGCTGTATTGTTGCCCTGGCAACCACCGTTGTTTATGTAAGTAGGTCATCAACTATTAAATTTAAATTTTTTACAGTTCATCAAAATAAGGCATTTATACAGTTTTCCTGTTTTTCATCGGGAAAACTAATTGAACTAATCACACAGATTTTAGCAACCTATACAGGGCAGTGGTATATTTAAGGGTTAGAGGCTACCACCCCCCCTCCCCCTAGACATGTTCTAAGTCTTAGATCAGATGGTAAAAGAAACAAAGAAACGCATTTTTATTAAAATATTTTAGATTTCAACTGTAGTTCCTATGGCCGGTTTTGGACTTATTTTCCACAACTTTTTACAATCGGTAGGTGACGAAACTAGTGGGGCTACATTAACAAATGGATTATTTAACACAGTGAGTTTCTTTATGGGTAAGAATTCTTTCCTGTGTAATATATGGAATTTTGTTTATGCCCTTATAAATCCTTACATTTTTAATTATAAGAAATCTATATAAATATGGTATCTAACATTGTATTTTTCCGAAAATCGATCAGAAATATTGACATTTTTGATAACATTTCTGAAAGAAAAAGTCAATATTTCCTTACACTTAGTCGTTGCTAGGTAACGGTAACACTGTTAGGAAATATTTATTATTGTACTATAAGGAAATATTATTTCTGTAAGGCTACTTGTAATCTAAAATGTGTTAAGATTGACAGTTCAATATTACTGTGTTTCCATAGTTACAACACAAATATTTATTGGCATCCTTGATTTGTGAACAAAGTTAATAATATTTATTTAAAAATTTTAAAAAGTTGATTGTAATAAGTTATGTCGTTTTAATAATTTTCGATTTATGGATAAATGGTATGTATTCCTCGTCGAAAAAGCTACATTTCCGGACTCCGTATTGTCAGTCTCGGCTTGCGCCTTAACATACAATCTTTACGGTCGTCCGGGAATGTTCAGCTTTTCCTACTAGGTATACAATGTACTATTTTTAAATTTCTAGCATGTCTGCCCCCTATCCTCCCCCGGCTTCATCTCCTTCATGATTACTAAATTTTAGGAAATGGATTAGACCAGCGTGCTTCCTTTTACGATAGTATCGTTGGAGAAACATACATTTTAGATTTTTATAATTTTAACCCCCCCGAACAAAAGTTGCTTTTAAAGAATGTAACCAAATGTTATTGTCATGTTTAGTGTTTTTTTTTAGTATTTCTTTTAGTCATCCCCACAAATTTCATGTTAGCAATAAAAATAACTTTCTAATCTTTATTTGGCTAAGCCTAAGAGTAGTTTTTTTATAGGACTAGTTGCAAATATTCTACTTAACAAAATGTCATACCGAAAAGTGGCACTTTTGGGATGCATATTTCATTTTATTGGAACTTTTGGGACAATATTTGTAACCAAATTACCAGAACTTATCTTATTCCTGGGTATCTTTGAAGGTAAGTTTTTAATGAATTTCAAAGTTTATATAAATGGTTGAAAAGATTATTGCCCGAGCCCGCCTTCGGTCTAAGCGACACTATCAGGGCCGTAGGTAAGGGAGGGGGTTAACACCCCCCCCCCCCCTCCCAAGAATAACGTCTAGCTACCGCCCTGGACACTATACACTTATTCTTATTACACTTATATTATTTTGATTTGTAAATATACTTTATTATTATTCAAATAAACTGCTGGACAATTGCTTTCGAGCAAGAAAATTTTCGCCTAAATTTAACAGTTAATATTTTCTGAACCAGATATGATATCGACCTACGGTTTTGAGTGGTTGATAGATTCATCCCTTGGGAAACAATTGTCAATGTTGGATTTTCTTTAGAAAATTTTATATACAGGGTGTTATAGAAGACGACGATTTTTGCTCAAATTTTAATGGCGTGTAACTTTCACAATAATATTTTTAAATTTTATCACTCTACGTCAATTAAATCACTGGTTCATAGCAAAGAAAGTAATTTGTCAAATTTTTAATATCTGCTATATTTTAAGAAATACCGATTTTTTTGGAAACCCTTGCTTTATTTACACTTAGTAGCTAGATCTCACTGTGCGTTGTATTGTGCAAACTTTGCGAGTGATTCTGATGCCTTATGAATAGCTTGATTATGTTCAGTATCTAACAATAGTTGTACCTAAATATTAGGATCTACAGTGGCGTACTTATAAACACCTATATGTTTATGGTTTATGAGTATCTCACAATTTTTCACGATTGTTTTATATTGGAAAGTACTCGCCCCTAGATTAGGTGAATTTTTTATTATTTTTCAGTTTTTCATATCGCACTACAGGTATATTATACAGTGTGTTTACAAAATTTTAACAAAGATAATTTTTTTAATTTAATTTTTGGAAAAAATGTATTTATTAATTTCTAACTTTCTAACACTATACTCATAAACCATATACATATAATAGGTGTTTATAAGTACGCCACTGCACATCATAACATTTAGGTACAACTATTGATACTGAACATAATCAAGCTTTTCAAAAGG
Source organism: Polydrusus cervinus (assembly GCA_935413205.1). Taxonomy (NCBI): domain Eukaryota; kingdom Metazoa; phylum Arthropoda; class Insecta; order Coleoptera; family Curculionidae; genus Polydrusus; species Polydrusus cervinus. The sequence goes on along the minus strand of OW284510.1, from coordinate 99,747,404 downwards.
TATAATAATCACTTATAAAGTTTGCACGATACAACGCACAGTGAGATCTAGCTACCAATAAGTTGAAATAAAGCAAGGTTTTCCAAAAAAATCGGTATTTCTTAAAATATAGCAGATATCAAAAATTTAACAAATTACTTTCTTTGCTATGAACCAGTGATTCAATTGACGTAGAGTGATAAAATTTAACAATATTATTATGAAAGTTACACGCCATTAAAATTGGAGCAGAAATCATCGTTTTCTTTAACACCCTGTATATAAAATTTTCTGATAGTCAAAGAAAATCCAACATCCCAAGGGATGAATCTATCAACCACTCAAAACCGTAGGTCGATATCATATCTGGTTCAGAAAATATTAACTGTTAAATTTACGCGAAATTTTTCTTGCTCGAAAGCAATTGTCCAGCAGTTTAGTTTAAGACCTAATACTTTATTTACAAAACTGATATACTACTGCTAAAATGTTTTATCGTAAGAAAATATTTTATACAGGGTGTTCTTTAAACCACTGTACAACGCTTCACCACAAATTCTTTAAACAAAATTAAGGTGATCTAGGCAAACTTACCTATATGCAATGTTGCTTCGTTTTGACGCTACAGGGCGCTAAAGTTTTCAAATTACTATCGTTTTTTCGGAATAATTTCTAAACGCCTTTATTCATTTCCACTAATTTTGGGACTAAGAGTGGCTATGATTAATAGCTTGTTAATACCTGCAAATTTAAAAATGACTGTGATTGGTAAATAAAAGTTTGTCTTTTTGTTACCCCCCGTATAAATGACTTTAATTATTTCTCTAACACTAGCTGACTTATGTTAAAACTTTTTAGTCTCTTGTAAAATTTTAGCCAGACATGCAGATTCTTTAAATATTCTAATACCTTGTAATTGATCATTGCTGTTTATTATGAACGAGAAATATAAAAAAAAATTATTTCTAAATAACTACCAACTAGTTTGATTTTTATAAAAATTTTACGAAATGTGCACCGTGTTCCTGAATACATTAATTAATTTTTTTCAGAACATTAAACTGAACTTTGGGCATCGTGTCGGGCTTGGGTTTAAAATAATCTAGAGCATTGATAATTCTTTGCTACTCTCTTAACCAAAACTAGGCCCTATAATAATGATCCAATTGACCCGACTGCTCCTTGACATTTGATTTTTTGTTTTTGTTATTTACATTTTTAAATTTTAATATGTTGTAACTGTTTCTTTTTGTTTTAAATTCTGGGTAATTAGTGGTCTTTAATTATTCGTGTATCTGTTAGTTAGGTCTTTTGTTTTAGGTCTGATGATGCCCGAAAGGGTGAAACACGTGTAACCACTTAATTATATTTGTTGAGACCGAGACTTTGTTGTCTTTCCTTTTTTTCTTTAACCTATAATAATATTAGGATGATATTTTTTTAGGGATGGGATTTGGCTTACTCCTACCAGCATCATTATCTGCGTTCAATGCCTATTTCGACAAGAAGCTTCAACTGTGGATCAGTATCTCGCAAACAGGTAGTAAAATTATGAAATTGAATGAAAGTTATTAATGCATAGGGCATATACTACTGATTCTTTTTAACTCTCAAAACACGTACGATAAGTTTGCTATTGAACACTGAACATGAGCTTTCCTCGTTATTGATGGAAAGTTGCAGCTTGTCATTCTTGTCTCCTCAGTGTTTTTGTTTACTTCTAAATTATTGTGAATATTGATTTATTTTTGAACAAAATAAAATAATTATTTTGATTTATTTGATAATGGAGCCAGTAGCGGAACAACGAACAATCGCTTTCAAGTCGGATCGACAAGGAGAAGTCGACGACACTCTTGTCGAAGTGATCGAAAATTCGTACCACAGTCAATCGCTTAACTGAAATCTATTCGGGTGTTTCCGCTCTGTCGATAAAGACTTATAATCCATTCTAAAAACATTCCCTATGTTTTCTAGGTTATGATTAAAGGCCAATAATTTACAGAAAAAAAGAAGAATAAAATAGGTTATATTTTTTTTTGCACGCTAATGGTCGTTTTTAAATATTTGGAGAGTTTCAATCGTTTATTATTTTGTGAGTTATTATAGTTTATTAATCAAGATGTTACCAGTAAAAATTTTAATGGACCGCGAGAGACGTAGGTTACTTCTACGACGTTTTAATTTGCAGAGGATGCGAATGTGGGACTCATTTAATCCTTTTACTGCGGACGACGTGGAATTTAGACGAAGATACCGATTGACTAAGCCACAGGCACAAATGCTGGTGGATATTTTATTGCCCCACATGAGGAATATTCTGCGAAGAGGTGCATTGTCCCCACGGACAAGAATATTTGCGGCACTGCAATTTTTCGCTACTGGCAGTTACCAGAGGCTCATGGGGCAAAGCGTAGATATTTCAGTACTAAGCCAACATTTGATGTCAAACTGCATTAATGAAATGTCTTCCATCATAACAAATAATTTGGGTCAGAGATTTATTCATCATACCAATATTTCTACTTACCGTGTATGAAAGAATGGCAAATAATTTTTAAAAAATTTTGCCGAAAAAAACAACATAAACAAAACTAATTTTGAGGTTAGATTACTCATCGACAACCTTTAGCGGGATTTACTTGTCAGTCAGTCGCTTTGTGGCGATTCGATTAAATCGATATATTTTCGTAAAACGATCGTCGGTGGTAGCGATTTTGTACATTAACCTTAAGTCAGGGTGAGACGAAGAGAGATGTAAGGGGAAATTGTCGACAAACTGTCGATTACGATCGTCTGTGGTTCCACTGCTGGTTTAAAAAAGACTGGTCAGTCTTAAAATATTTAGACACTGCTTTTCTCCGATAATCAGCGTCTCTCCTCTTATGCTCTATTGTTCTCCTGGTATGTCTGGTGCTAATATAAACTGGTACTTATACTAAGGCCGCGTGTGCGCGTGCCTTCCTATTGTCTGCCGAAAATGTGATTTTATTTCATTATATATTATGTTTATTCAAAATATTAGTTCATCGGGATAAATAAATTCGGTAGATCTATTGATAAATCGGGAGGATTGGCAACACTGCCTGCAACTCTTACAATCTTCATTATCTAAGGAAAATCCGCGCTCCATGATAAAGGTACTATGCTCTCTATGAGTACTGAATCTTCTACAACCTTTTACGAACGCTGTGTGAAAATTCGCTGATTAATCCGCAATTGCTTTGCGGCAATCGGCAAAGCACCAACCTAATGAAACCTTAAACCTAATTAAAGCCTAAAACGTTCAGTTTGGTAACTCAGCCTATCTTCATCTAAAATGCTACCGCCAAACTCTTTCACCAAACAATATCAGTATCAGTAGGCACAGCTTATGCTTACCTTATTTGTTTTATATCAATACGTTTCAACTGTTAAGTATCTCCAGTGGTCTTTCGGTGAATACTGAACGTTGTGATATAAAACAAATAAAGACAATGCAAGTCCAAAACTCTTCTATCACTCAAGAAACATCATTGTCTCCAACCTTCAATATAAATAATATTATAGTCTATTTCAAAAAGGTGTAGAGTAATAAAATAGGAAATTTCGTCCAGTTCGGCTCAATTTCGGTGTCGGCCATAGGCGCAGGTAAATTTTGTGCATTAAATTATTTATGATAACTAAACAAAAAAATAAAGAAGATAATTTGACAAAGAAGGAACTATTAGCTATAGCAAATTTACACAAACATCATTTGTGTAAATTTTACAAAAAACATAGCGTAACTGTGCTGCGCACACCGCCATATCATTGCGAACTAAATCCTATAGAACTTATATGGGCGCAAGTAAAAGGATTTGTAGCAAGACACAGCACGACATTCAAAATGAAAGACGTTAAGCTACTGTTTGATCAAGCCATTAAGGAAGGGACACCAGAGAACTGGCAAAACAGTCCATCATGTCATTAAAGAAGAGGAGAAAATGTGGGACCTTGACTAGCTGATCGATCGGACCGTCGACCCGTTAATTATAACGTCAAGAGGAGAGTTCCTCAAATGACGAAAAATATTATGATTTTTTATAATTTAATTTCTGTATTTTGTATTTTTTTGTAATGTCTAATAAAAAATAAGTGCACCTAATACTATGAACACAACGCACGCCGTTGTCACACCAGTTTTAGTGGTTATAAATGGATAACAATAGGCAAAACCCATAAATTGACCCAAACCCGGGTGGTACTACCTGCACTTGAAGAAAATAAAGAATTTTGCAATGAAATCAAAGCCAAATTATGAAAGTGGCTTAAATATTCGTTGGGTCACTTTGTAGTCCCTTTGCATACCTAATGAGCTTTTATTACTCTACACCTTTCTGAAATAGACTATACATTTTCTCTATAAAATTCTGTGGAAGATAAACTAAAACTTTAGGAGTTCTGTATACCGCTGTTCGATCAAAAGCTAAAAATAACTGGATATACAGGGTGTCCCACCGGGAACCGAATCGATCTATTATAGAAAACTATACATGGGAAAATTTTGAAAATTTGACAGTATGCTGATGCTGATGGGGGCGACCGAGCTAAAATATTTTTATAATGGTGGCACTTCCGGTTATACTGGAAGTAAGTGTCAACTTGCTTATTTTAAATGGGACACCCTATATATTATTACATTTTTGCATTCTACGCAAGATTCTAGGCAGATTTTGTATACCATGTCCTATACCTATGTCCAAACGTTTTTGACATATTTGAATTTTTATGTCAAAAATGACGTTGGCAAGCCTTAGAATAATTATCAATTTTTTCTATAAAAAAGTCTTATTTATTTAATTTAAGTGGGATTCCTTGTTATAAAGGACCTGCTTTAATAGATTTTTTATAATATTTTGATAACTATTAATACAGGGTGTTTAAAAAATAAGATTAAAAATGAAATTGAAAAAACTGCAAAAAGTCTAGATTTTCAAATGGAAACACCCAAATTTTATAATTATTTCTTATTTAGAATTAAAAATAAGGATAAGTTTGTATAAGATTGTATATCCCAAAAATTCTTAGTTTTCGAAGTGTTGCCAATTTAATATTTTTATATGGGGATTTTGCTGCAGATTTTAGGTTCAGTTACTCTTAGTTGGCTATGACGGCATTGTAAAACAATCAAATGCTAAAAAATCTATAAAGCTGTCACTTACCATTTAAACATTATTAATAGGCACAGTTTGATGGCTTCTGTTTTTGCGGATATCGAATGGCAAATGTGACATGATATAACTTTATCACATTTCCCATAAATAATAAAGAAGTTTAAATAATCTTCGTTTGTATAATTTAGGTGCCCGGGAATGATTATTAATAAGGTTAAGTGATAGCGTCATAGATTTTTTTAGCATTTGATTGTTTTTCAACGGCGCCATAGCCAATTAAGAGTAACTGAACTTAAAATCGGCAGCAAAATCCCCATATAAAAATATTAAATTGGCAATATTTCGAAAAGTAAGAATTTTCGGGATATACAATGTTTTACAATCTTACCCTTATTTTTAGTGCTAAACAAGAAATAATTATAAAATTTGGGTGTTTCCATTTGAAAATCTGGACCTTATGCAGTTTTTTCATTTTTAATCTTATTTTTTAAACACCCTGTATTAATAGTTATCAAAATATTATAAAAAATCTATTAAAGCAGGTCTTTTATAACAAGAAATTCCACTTAAATTAAATAAATAAGCCTTCTTTATAGAAAAAATTGATAATTACTCTAAGGCTTGCAAACGTTATTTTTGACATAAAAATTCAAATATGTCAAAAACGTTTGGACATAGGTATAGGACATGGTGTACAAAATCTGCCTAGAATCTTGCGTAGAATGCAAAAATGTAATAATATATAGGGTGTCCCATTTAAAATAAGCAAGTTGACACTTACTTCCGGTATAACCGGAAGTGCCACCATTATGAAAATATTTTAGCCCGGTCGCCCCCATCAGTATCAGCATACTGTCAATTTTCCTATGTATAGTTTTCTATATATAGATCGTATCGTATGTGAAATTAGATATGTATTACTTCTTTATTTTTAGGAATGGTAATTGGTTACATGCTTATGCCGCCGCTAGCAGCTTGGTCTATGAACTTTTTTGGATTTAGAAGTAGTTTACTGCTTCTAACAGGTTTGAGTCTTTTTAATATACCAGCTGCACTATCCCTACAACCAGTCAAATGGCATATGAAGATGGTCTCAGTTGAAAATTCACATTATGATAAGGGTAAGTAAATAAAATAAAATTACATTTTACAGATGTTGAGGACGTTTGACAACTAACATTTTTTAAAACTAATGGACAGTTAAAATGCTGTTTAGAATGTATCAGTGGCGTAGGCAGAGAATATGCTCGCAGGGGGCTCAATGAGCGTAAATAGGACATTTTTTTTTGGAGAGAGGGATAGTGGGGACTACATGCATTTTATGATATTATACCTAGTGAAGAAGACGGAAAGCGCAAAAAAATTTTGGGGCCACGCCCATAGTTCGTTTAAAATTCACCTAACTACTATCAAATTTCCAAAATTAAATTAGTACCTCTCCCACTCTACATGGTTGGATTAAATTTGTTTTTGTAAATGTTTTTTTTAATATTCCTAAAAAAAACATTTTTTATACTTGTGAAAAATATGAATGTTGGTGTCAATCCAAAATTTTAACATAAGGCGTATGTAGATATGACTCTAACCAGCGTTTTTCGGGTTCGGTGTTTCATGATTAAATATGAAGTAAATATCGCTCACCACGCCAGAATTGATGATTTTTTCAGAAATCATGTATTTTAGGAGCGTAGATCAAAGAGCAGTTTTTGGTGCAAATGCTTAGGTTTTGAAATACTTCTTCTGAAATGGCGTTTTGTATATTCATAATAAAGTATTGTCGTTTCTTCCCGCACTATTTTTTATATTATAAATTATCACACTTCTTCCATAAAAAATGTTTCAATTAAAATGTTTACTTTAATTTTTCTCTAAAAATAAATACCCAATTGTTTGTTTTTGTTAAAATATTTTATTGCATTGGGTTATATTTTTGTTGATTAAAAATAGCTCTAAAAAAAGGAAAACGGAACAGACAAGTATATAATAGAAAAATACTATAAAATATTATTATTTTTAATAGTTTTCCTTTAAAACTGCATCATAAATCAATAACTAAAACGATATGCGTCCGAAACCTTAATCTTTATATAAAACAGGACTTTTAGAATAAAAAGTTTAAAAACTAAACGTTTCCTACAAGACCTTTGTAATCTAAGACAAGAATACATTATTTAAAGATTTAAATTAAGAGTCCAAGCGTGAGATGAAAAATTACCCTCTGCAACACCAATTGTACCGTTTAGACCCAAGCTCCTAGGCTCGAGGGAGGGGGGCTGCCGAGCTGCAGCCCCCCCCCCCTAAATACGCCACTGAAATGTATCAATATATGAAATCTCTATTAATTTTCTCGATTTAAATATTAAAACTGATAATAAAAGACGCGGTTTCTTCGTTTTCCATAAACCTTTTGATCAGTGGCTAGACTGAACTACGGTTCTTAGTTAAGGTATGTCTTCAAAAATCTGTATTTTATTGTATCTTTTATTTTTAACTTTTATTATATCAAACTAAATAAGAATTTTCATTTCACTTCGTCGGATACATCCCTAGACGCGTTTCGCCATATCATGGCTCATCAGTAGATCTAAGATCCGGCAAAAGTATTTGGTAGAACACGCCAACAAGATGTTGAACGCAGCGATATTTGTGTCGTTGTTAGACATTTTTGAGAATACCAGAACTAATCAAAATCTTAAGAGGGAGTCACCTGTAAAGACATACGGCAAAATCACAGGAATCCCACCAGGTAGCGCTGCCCCGTTGGTATCTGTTAAGAGTTCCGGAAACTAATATCAAGGCAAATAAAGATTTTCCTTTCAATTCGTCAGATCCATCCCTAGACGCGTTTCGCCATATCATGTGTCATCAGTAGAGCTAAAAAAAATCATTGGCATCTGACGAAGCTACGGCAGTTTTAGCACAAAATGTAATTTTCTTTTTAATATAATGGAAACTTGTTTTATTATATCCTATAATATTACAGTTTAAAAATAGTGACAAATACCTATTTTACGTTTTTAGAACCAACTGAAACTGTTATGATGCAACAAGCTATGGAACCTAAATACATCGAACCACTACTGGAAAAAACACAAGAATTATCGACGAAAAGAAAAGCAGACGAAGCAAAGCAAAAATCATCATTGTGGTGAGACAAAGAAGTAATAATTTTCACGAAAATATTTTTTCGGATGGTATCAAAACGCACGTTATTATTCTGATTATTTTATTTTCACTATTTTTAGGGAAACCATAATATCTTCTATGGATCTTTTTAAAGATCCAAGATATCTAAACGTTTGCATCGGACTAGCCCTGTGTTTCACAGCAGATGTAGCTTTTTATCCCATAATTCCAGCAATACTTGGCAACATTGGTTATCAAAATACTGAGATTGCAATGATGATGAGTGTCTACTTTGGAGCTGATTTGATAGCTAGAATTGGATTGTCGGTGCTATCGGCCTTCATGACTTATAAAAGTAGAATTTTGTTTTATTGGGGGGCTTTGTTAAGTGCTATTTTTAGAACAGGTAAAGAAAATATTTTTTTACTGTTTTGATGGTTTATAATATTGTAGGTTATAGAAAAGGTATTTATTAAAAAGTGTCGAAAAGTATGGAAGAGAGTAAAAGAGAGGAAGTTAAAAATTTCTTTTAAACATTTCTTTTTGATTTGAACTAAAATAAAGCTTGCATAAGTGCATATTTTTTTGCTGGTAAGACACCAGCCCAAACAGTGGCGGCTCGCGGTCTTAAAAAATGGTGAAGAGCTAGAGGTAGAGTGCGGGTACGTAAACCGTACTAAAAACCCGTGTAACAAAACGTCTCTCTTATCTGTTTAACGACTGAATGGAGTTTCCAACAAATTATAAACTATGTCATTAATTGGGTTCATTTTTAAAACACACAACTAAGTAGGTACGTACACTACTGAATTAAGTAAAAAATCAAAACAAAACTTTTTTTATCATACAGTAAATCACGTAAAAACGATATCTATAACCGTAAGTTTCGCGAGGCCTCAAAATAAATACCTTAAGGTTAGGCGAACCAATGCTAAAACAATGGTGCATATGTCTGATCTATTTTTAAATTGCCCTTCATGATAATGCAAATTGTTACATGCTGCTTGCTTGACTGGCGTCACGTAACCATAGCAACGGTGAATATCAAAGCCATGTTGGGCATTGGATCTTCACTCTCTTTGAGCTAACGGACAGGGTCCGCTGGGGCACGCCAAAATGCACGAGTGTTTATAATTATTGTCCATCGAAGTTAACCGTGGCCCTATTATGCATAGCTACATTCGGATTAAATGAGTATTATTAATTCGAACATAATATTTTTTTATGGGCTAAAATGGTAGCTGTATTGGTACATTAATATTTAATATTGTCGAAAAACATGTATCCTGGTTTAATATTTTTTTGGTGAAGAGCCCCTTCACCTACTTCACCTGACGAGCCGCCACTGTATTAACACTCTTGACAATTTTCAGGGTCGAATACCCCGGTGTGCGGTGTCCTTTTTCTTTAAGTATATTGTAAAATATTTTCTATTTTTCAGTGTGGGTGCTGAGTACCGGATACTGGATGAAAATAACGACCATGGCAATTTTGGGAGTACTACGGTGCTTCATAGAAACGTTGGTGTCGTTGGTGGTCTCTGAAGAATATCCGGAACAGTTTCCATCCGCATTTTCACTGTATATGTTTGCAAATGGGGTGACATGTATGATATGTGGGCCATTAATGAGTAAGTTATCTAAGTTTCCAGTATACGCAGAAGGTTGGTAAAGGAGTGGGCAACATCGGAATTTACACAAGTAAAGCTTTCTGGAAAATAGATGATCCGTTTTCTTCAAAAATTTAGTTGCTCAGATAAACAATCGTTTTAAAATATCTTCAGTAATGCGCGTTGCCGCTTCTGTCCGAAACAGGTGGCAACATCGTTATTTTAAATTGAACACCCTATATATGTTATTTTTTTCTAATTCCCTATACAATTCCACTTTAATTTTGTATAAAATGTCATACTTATATCTAAATTTAATATATGACATTTCAGACTTTGAGAGGCTGTAACATTGGAACGGCGCATCTAAGAGAAAAATAGTTTGCCCTCCCTGTCTTAGTTTTTTATTCTCTACCCAAAAATACCAACTTACGGTTTAACATGTTAAACCGGAAGTTGTAACTTTTAGATAGAGAATAAAAAACTGAGATAGGGAGGTGAACACCGTTACGAGGCTACAGCCTGTCAAAGTCTGAACATGTCATATTTTAAACGTCAATATCTCAAAAACAATTAAACTTAGACATATTATAGTATTTAAGACAAAATATACTTGCAATTATATAGGGAATTCAAAACTAATATAATACATAGGGTGTTCGATTTAAAATAACGATGTTGCCACCTGTTTCGGGTAGAAGCGGTATCGCGGCATTGCTGAAAATATTTTAAAACGATAGACGATAGTTGTTTATCTGAGCAACCTGATTTTTGAAAAAACGTAGAACCCGTTTTTCATAAACGTCTAACGTTCCATCCGCAGTAAAACACCCTGACCAATAAAAAATGCATTGGATCATTTATACAGGGTTATAATAAAGTATTAGACATTACAAAATTTATTTATTTTTTTTAACTCATACTTTTTTTTAATTTTAGGTTTCATTAAAACCTATACCCACAGTGATATTATGGCGTGCCACGTTCTTACTGCAGCATTTTTAATTAGTGTGACTTCTTGGACAATAGAAATGAGGTTTTTCAGGAAGAAGACATAGAGGATAAAAGATTTATGCATTTTTTTTTACTTCACAAGCTAATTCATATACAGTGACCGGCAAAAAGTTGGACCCATATGGGAAACTTTTTTATTATTGAAATTGTAAAAAAACTTTTTATGCTGATAAAACCTAAAAATGTGTTTTGACATTAGTCACGTAACTACTATTTTTTCTGAAAAATTGAAAAGTATATATTTTGTCGTGAAAATCTAGTATTAGAGTACAAGATATTGAAAAAAGTGTTTAGATTTTAATTTTATGCTGGTGTGCAAAGTTTAAAACAAAAATTCAAAAAAAAAATGTTTTTTTTTAATTTAAAAAATTATCCAATGTTACTTTCATACTTCCATCAATTTAATGAAAATGTGTTAAATGATTCAAAACCAATATTTAAATATTTTATTTAAAATTTTTTTATTATCTTGAAATAATGTTATTTGCTAAAATTCAAAATGTAGCTTTTTATCATGTGACTGGGTGCGTCCAGGCCCTGTATCTAGCAACCATATTTACCAATAATTATAAGTATTTCTGGAACAATATGCTTACGAAAGACAGTTTTTTTTTATTTTGAACAAGTTTTAAAGTGTCTTCTATCAAATTAAAAATTAGAAAAAAAAATACTTGGAATTTATTTATTTATTTTTAGAAATTGATTCTAAGAATTCTTTTTTCTAATTTTCAATTTGGTAGGAGAAACTTTAGGAGACAACAACAATAATAAATATATTTATTTGTACCATGAAGATGGCGGAAAAATATTTAAAAATACATATTTTTTTGACGGATCTCTGCCATCTTGATAAAAAACAACAATTTTTATAATTTCTCCAATACGCCATATTGAAACAGCAAATATTGCAATATTAAAATTGCAGGGTTACAAAAGATAAAAAGACCTTTAAAATAAGTTATTTAATCGAACTCGTTTAAATATAGAAGAAAAGAAATAAGAACACAAAGTCTTCCTCCACTGTTATATTATAGAAATATTTAAGGATTGAAAAATTCTCTACATGTTTCGAATGCAGAAGCATTCATCTTCAGGAGAATAAATTTTAAAAAAAGAAGTATAATTATTAGATATCACCTTAACGGAGCATCAAAATTTGCAGGTTCAAAGAAATCAGTTCAATAAGTAGAATATATATATTGTACCTTGCATTTTGAAAAAAGAAAAAAAAATGTGGGTTTATGGCTTAGGGCACCTAAGAGTTCAAATGTAGAACGAAGGGTTTAGCATCTGCATATTTATGAGAAAACTATTGGTAGATTATATTGAACAGAATGTAAAATTGAAGAATTGTTTAAGACAAATCATTATGAGAACTGTGGAACTGGAAGTTTGAGGAAGAAAATAAAAAAATAATATAAAAAAGTATTGAAAAAGTTCCTTATAAAAGAAGTTCTAGACTATACAGGGTGGCCCATTTGTCTGACAAAGTAATATACCGTCTCTACTATTAAAGATATAAAAAAAAAGGTTTTATAAAAGTTGTAAGGTATAAAAAAATATATGTTCTAAAATTATTTTTAAACATAGGTACAGGATGGTCCAAAAAAGTAGGACAATAAAAAGATACATTTTTTTAAATGGAACACCCTATATATTTTAGCAATTTTTGTTTCCTTACAAAATTGTCCATATGACGCCATATTTAATTTTTTGCAACGTTGCCAAACAAAATGCAAAATTCTTAAAATTTTGAAAAAAACATGATAGTAAAAAATTACCTGTATTTCTCAATAAGAGTATCGAAAATCGAAAATTTCTTGTAAGCTCTTAAGTTTAGGGATAGATAAACTGTCTTAAATCTTTAAGTACCGAAAATTTTGTACAGGGTGTTTTCTGTTGACATCCAAATATACAAAATTTTAAAATACAATAACTCTGTTTTTTCAAATGAAACACCCTATATTTATTAGGCTCATCTGATAGATATTGTAAGTATCTATTGTTATTGTTAAGTTATACCAATACCTAAATTTACTAGTTTTGGCAATATTTCGATTTTTATTTAAATTTTGGTGAAAAAGACTATAGTTTTTATTTTTCTAGTAAGCCATGACCAGCAAAGTCAAAACAAATGTAATTGAATATAATTTCATATTTATAATTATTATATTTATATTAATAATGTTTGTAAACTTATTTTCAATATCCAGTTGCAAAAACAAAATTTTATTAAATTAAATAAATACGTAACTAACTATGGTTACCAATTTATTTTAATATGGGATAATATTTAATTACATTTGTTTTTAGTTTGCTGGTCATGGCTGACTAGAAAAATAAAAATTATAGTTTTTTTCACCAAAATTTAAATAAAAATCGAAATATTGCCAAAACTAGTAAATTTAAGTATAGGTATGACTTAACAATAATAAAAGATACTTACAATATCTATCAGACGAGCCTAATAAATATAGAGTGTTTCATTTGAAAAAACAGAGTTATTGTATTTTAAAATTTTGTATATTTGGATGTCAACAGAAAACACCCTGTACAAAATTTTCGGTACTTAACGATATAAGACAGTTTATCTATCCCTAAACTTAAGAGCTTACAAGAAATTTTCGATTTTCGATACTCTTATTGAGAAATACAGGTAATTTTTTACTATCATGTTTTTTCCAATATTTTAAGAATTTTGCATTTTGTTTAGCAACGTTGCAAAAAATTAAAAAACTAAATATGACGTCATATGGACAATTTTGTAAGGAAACAAAAAATGCTAAAATATATAGGGTGTTCCATTTAAAAAAAGTTATCTTTTTATTGTCCTACTTTTTTGGACCATCCTGTATGTTTAAAAATAATTTTAGAACATATATTTTTTTATACCTCACAACTTTTATAAAAACTTTTTTTTGATATCTTTAATAGTAGAGACGGTATATTACTTTGTCAGACAAATGGGCCACCCTGTATAGTCTAGAACTTCTTTTATAAGAAACTTTTTCAATACTTTTTTATATACTTTTTTCTTCCTCAAACTTCCAGTTTCACAGTTCTTATAAGGATTTTTCTTAAACAATTCTTCAATTTTATATTCTGTTCAATATAATCTACCAATAGTTTTCTCATATACAGATGCTGAACCCTTCGTTCTACATTTGAACTCTTATGTGCCCTAAGCCATAAACCCACATTTTTTCTTTCTTTTTTCATAATGCAAGGTACATTATGACTTTCTCACCGTTCTACTCATTGAACCGGTTTCTTTGTACCTACAAATTTTGATGCTCCTTTAAGATGATATCTAATAATTCTTCTTTTTTTAATTTATTCTCCTGAAGATAAATGCTTCTACATTCAAAACATGTAGAGAATTTTTCAATCCTTAAATATTTCTTTAATATAACAGTGGAGGAAGACTTTGTGTTCTTATTTCTTTCCTTCTAAATTTCCACTCCACTTTAAGTATGGACTATTTCTTCAAGTCGTTTAAATATGTTTTCCAAGATAGCGGAAACAACCATTTTTTATTCAACAATAAGTATTTTGCTTATCATTTATGCATCCTAACGAATTAAATAATCTGTATATCTCAAGCCATCCCGATTTACTCACAAACATTTGCTTAGTTTTTTATTATTTGGGGGAAAAAAAGTACCCCAATTAAACATAGCAAATTTTAACGCAGTCTTATCCCCTTAGCAACCATATTGTTAATATTCCAAGTTTTTTAAAATCCTAATATTTTCCATTTTATCTGTTACATTCTGATTGTACCAACTATCTAATAGAAATAATAATATTTGGTTACCTTGAAATAGCAAAAACGATCTCCAAACAAAAGTAAGATTCGCTTTCTATTATATCAATGACAAGGTAAGATAAATGTGAGAAATACTATTTAAGTATATATTTTGATCCTCTTGGCTTTAAGAATAAAGGCAGTAACTACAGTTCAAAGGTCTCCCTAGTTACTGTATAGATATTAGGTACATACTATAATTTTTCTTTGTCTTTTAATGAATTATTTAAGTCTTAAAGAATCGGCATAATGGTCATTATTTTTAATAATTTTATATTTTTCTGATTAGCCCTTTACAATTACAGAAACTGTTTTGTCCGATCTATATTTCAGATAGGTGTAAAGTAATAAAATGCGAAATTTCGTCCAGTTCAGCTCAATTTCGGTGTCGGCCATAAGCACAGGTAAATTTTGTGCATTAAATTATTTACGATATCTCACCAAAGAAGAAAAAAAAATATAATTAAATAAACAAGGAACTATTAGCTATAGTAAACATCGTTTAATAAAATATGCCGTGGAAGATATAGCTGAAAATCATAGTGTAACTGTGCTGCGCACACCACCATATCATCGCGAACTAAATCCTATAAAACTTATATGGGCGCCAGTGAAAGAATTTGTAGCAAGACACAACACGACATTCAAAATGAAAGACGTTAAGCTACTGTTTGATCAAGCCATTAAGGCGGAACTTTGTGCAGCAAGAAATTTATTTGCAAGAGAGTCTCACCCGAAGTGGGCATACTAGCGAGCTTATGACGTGGTGAAAAATATTCCGTAAACATCGACACACACTGAAACCACGAGACGAGGCGGCAGGTTCTTTCTTATGCTAATGAGTTTCGGTTGATTTTATTTCGAAGATGAGAAATTTGTTTTGAGGAAAATAAGTATTTTACTTGTTATTGTATTAGTTAAAATAATGTATCTAATCGTTATACGGATATATCTTTTAAATTTTGTCTTATTTTATTATTAAAGCTATAGAATATTTACAAAAAATAAAGTTAGGTAGAGCAGAAAGTTTGAAGTGTTAATTAATAATAGGAATAGGTATAAAAGCACCTGCAAACAGGGTGTTCGTGTTCCACCGGGAACCGCTTCGAGCTATATATGGAAAACTATACATAGGAAAATTTTCAAAATTTGCCATCGTGGTAATGCTGATGGGGACAACCCGACTAAAAAAATTTTATAATGGTGGTACTTCCGGTTATACCGAAAGTTAGTGTCAGCTAGGGTAGTCAGGTTTTAAAAATTGAAAAGCGGGAGGTGGATAGTGCCTGGAGGACAAGTTTTTTTTGAGGTGCTTAAAATAATTATATTGATGATTTCTAAAAAAAAGTCGATACCCCGTTGACCTTACGCTGTGGCGTGCCTTTTATATTTCTTCCTCCTCTCATCAAACGTGCTTTCTAAAAAAAAAAGGGTTGCCCCTCTCTAAGGCAGCTGTAGGTACAGTTATTAGGCGTCCGTCGTGTTATCGGAAAAGCGGGAGTTTTGTTTAAGTGAGGGGGCGGCGGGAGGTTTAGTAAAAAGCGGGAGCCTCCCGACTAAATCGGGAGGGTTGGAAACCCTAGTATCAGCGTGATTATTTTAAATAGAACATCCTATATATTATTACATTTTTGCATTCTACGTAAGATTCTAGGCAGATTTTGTACAGGGTGGGGACTTTAATTGGAATAAATTCGATATTATTAAAACTGCTGAAGTTACGCCTACAAAATTTGGTATGTGGGGTTTTGAAGCATGCGGAATTGAATTATGATGTCGGCGCAGTTGCCAGATTTCTCAGCTTTGCGCTACACGTAGTAATTTTAATATTTTAAATGGAATGCCCAATTTACTTTTATTGCAGTGCATTGGGCGTGTCCAATTTAATAAGATGCCAAATTTACAAAATTCTATCTTCACTAATTGCTGAGCTCTGGCAACAGTGTAGTTCCATTAAAAAGTATCATGAGAATTTCTATTTTTAAAGTTTAAATTAAATTGGCCATTTTGAAAAGACAAGAATTTTTCTTGAAGCTTGTCAATAACTTAGTAACTATGGAGGTAGACAAGCGTCCCGGTACTTTTTAAGCGAACTACAGTGTTACCATAGCTCAGAAACTAGTGAAGATAGAATTTTGTAAATTTGAGATCTTACTAAATTTGATACTACCAATTCACTGCAATAAAAATAAATAGTGCATTCCATTTAAAATAACAAAATTACTACGTGTAGCGCAAAGCTGAGAAATCTGGCAACTGCGCCGACTTCATAATCCAATTCCGCATGCTCCAAAACACCCACATACTAAATTTTGTAGGCGCAACTTCAGCAGGTTTAATAAAATCGAATTTATTTCAGTTAAAGTCCCTATACCTATAAATATCTAAGCGTTTTTGACATATTTGAATTTTTCTGTTAAGAATGACGTTTGCAAGCCTTAAAATAATTATCAATTTTTTCTATAAAGAAGCCTTATATTTATTTAATTTAAGCGGGATTCCTTGTTATAAAGGACCTGCTTTATTAGATTTTTTATAATATTTTGATAACTATTAATTCAGGGTGTTTAAACAATAAGATTGAAAAAACTGCTAAAAGTCTAAATTTTCAAAGGGAAACACCCAAATTTTATAATTACTTTTAGTTTAGCATTAAAAAAGGGTAAGTTTGTATATCCCAAAAATGTTGAACATTATTAATAAGCACATTGTGATGGCTTCTGTTTTGAAGATATCGATTGGCAAATGTGTCCCATGTTCTTAATATAACTTTAACACATTCTCCATAAATAATAAATAAATTTAAATAATCTTCGTTTGTACAATTTAAGCGCACATACATGACAATTAATGATGTTTTAATGGTAAGTGACAGCTTCATACATTTTTCTCGCATTTGATTGTTTTTCAACGCCGTTATAGCCAACTAAAAGTAACTAAACTTAAAATCTGCAGCAAAATCGCCATATAAAAATATTAAATTGGCAATGTTTCTAAAACTAAAATTTTTTGGGATATACAAACGTACCCTTATTTTTAATGCTAAATAAGGAATAATTATAAAATTTGTGTATTTTCATTTGAAAAACTAGTCTTTTTGCAGTTTTTCAATTTAATTTTTAATCGTATTAATAGTTATTAAAATATTATAAAAAATCTATTAAAAATATCTAAAACGCTTAGTCATAGGTATAGGACATGGTATACAAGATATGCCTAAATTCTTGCGTAGAATGCAAAAATGTAGTAATATATAGAGTATTCTATTTAAAATAAGCAAGTTGACACTTACTTCCGGTATAACGGGAAGTGCCACCATTATAAAAATATTTTGGCCCGATCGCCCCCATCAGCATTAGCATATACTGTCAAATTTTCAAAATTGGGAGGCACAGGTCTACCCTGAAACTAAAGGTTTTCAGCATTGGTTATTAAATACTTCGTAAGGTCAATAGTTTTTCAATCAAAATTTTCTTATATTACAAATTTTTCACCGTGTTTATTTAAAAAACAAAAGATAAGTCCCGCTGGTTCCAGGATTTGTTGACTGTGGTTACTAACTCGCGCAGTATTTTGTCCGTCGCGTTCCGTGCCATTATAATTATTCTTTTTTAAAGTGGTATGTTTTTGACGATTAGTTGCGCTGCACCCTCAAAAGAGGAAAAAGTAAGTACCTAGATTTTTTTTTTAGTAACACAGAAACAACAGGAGGTAGTACCGTATCGTCGCGCCAATCCGATACAAAATCACGGTATTAATGTTTTTTATAAACATAAAGTGATAGGGGGGTAGCCAAAAAAACGTGTAAGTTCTCAAGAGTGACTTCTATAAAATAAAATACTTCGCAGCGTTTTCTACACTTTCTCCACCGTTCAAAAGTGGCTACAAAAAAAAACAAAACTTTGCGTTTTCAAGAACTTCTATCAAAAGTGATTCCTACAAAAAAAAATGTCGCAGTCGTTTCATAAACTCCCCCTAACAAAAGTTAGTAAAAAAGTATATCTACCTCCCCCCCCCCCCCCCCCCCCCCGCTCCCCCTTGGTCAAGAGCAACAGCCCTCTCTATGGACGCCCATGCCTAACAAAAAATTGTATTTTATTACTCTTGTGGCATACTGTCCAATTTTTATATATTACCTACTTAGCTTCTTAGAAGCATTGTCACTATACAGTAGTCTCGCTGCACCAAATTGTAGCTGCGAGCCAATAACATGGACAGATAAATATCATGTGACCAACGCCAAATTCGTGCCTGACAACTACTTTTAAATCGTTAAACCATGGATAAAATAATAAACACATTTCACCTTTAAGATGAATTCATATTTTAACAGGTTTAGACAGACTATATAAACAATATATAGAGCCTGTATAATAAGCATAAAATATAAAAACAATCGAATAGAAATAGATTCATTATGCAACAGTTGGTTTCCTTACTCACTAAGAACCTTCATAAATGGCTTTATTTTATTGCACCTATCACCCTTTACCAAGACAAATTAAACTTTAATTTTAGATCTAAGAGTTAATATACCAGGGTTACCATACATCCTGGGATTTGTCATAAGTTCCCGGTGACCCAGTTTGGGCCTCTAATACCAATAAATATTTTTATATTACCTTAGTATATTTTGTTCACTATCAAGACAATGGCCCATTTCGATAAAAAACGAAACAAAAAAAATTCAATATAGCCCATTTTTGATTGCAATACATCAACAAATCCACTGCATTTCGTTCAATTCTTATCCTTACCTAACATGAATAAGAAATTTTGAAAGCCCAAACACCCGTTTTGACAAAATGGTGAAAGCGCCTTGAACATTTTGCCTTCCGGCGCATTATAAACCATCTCGGTCTAAGCCGAAACATTTATGGCAACCCAGAGTATATAGCACAACTACTAGTTGCGTCTTTTTAAAATTGACGCTTAGATATTCTGTTATTGGCATTGACAATCCAAAAAGAAGAACATAAAATTTAGCCCAAAATGTCCCCCGAAATTACTTCTTGTTCGACCACCTATTATTTTTTTCAGTGTATCATTATTCTCTCTGGATGTAAATTGTTTCACGTCAGCCGAGAATAAATTCAGCTGTATATAGGCAACTTCTATAACATGACAACAAAATTTACCTAAAACATGAGTTGCGCGCTGCAAGATAACGGACTTATTACGACATTGTTTTGTCTCAATTTTTGAAGTCTTAAAGATAAGACATGGAACTTCTAAGGTACATGGCTATTTTTTTGAAAAAAAAATTCTTAGCTACGATATTAACCTTGGAAAAGGGCCTAAAAATACGCACCTTTAGTGGGCATTTTCTTATACATATTCTTATTTTTTTCAAAAAAGGGCTTTGTACCTTAGAAATACAAATATTCCTTTATTAAATTTTAAATTGTCCCGACAAATATCTCAAATAGCCTTTGCAGAATCCTGCAGTAGCGAAACGGTGTTTTTCATCCTCTAAATTTGCGCGTGGTAGAGCCTTAAGGAAGTGACCCCAGACAACTGGCGAGAAGCAATCTATCATGTAATTAAAGTAGACAAAAAAATGTGGGATCTTGACCACCTGATCGATCGGACCGTCGACCCGATAATTATAACGTCAAGAGGAGATGACAGTTTCTCAGATGACGAAGAATATTATGATTTTTTATAATTTAAATTCTGTATAATTAGATTTTGTATCTTGTTTTTTTTTTTAAATAATGTTTTACAAAAAATAGGTGTACCTTGTACTTTGTACATAATGCCATAACGCACGCCTTTGTCACACCATTTTCAGTGTTTGTGAATGGATAACAATAGGCAAAACCCTTAAACTGACTCAAACCAGGGTGGTACTGCCTGCACTTGATGAAAATAAAGAATATTGCAATGAAATCAATGTCAAATTATGAAAGTAGCTTAAATATTCGTTGGGTCATTCTGTAGTCCCTTTGCATACCCAATGAGCTTTTATTACTCTACGCCTTTCTGAAATATACTATAGTCAACGACTTATTATACATGGACCCAGAATACTTTTGCCGTTCGCCATTAATATCGATTAGTCTAAGCACTTGCCAGATCCGCATGCGGATATTTCTTTTTGATACATGCAAAAAATGTTTTTCTTAATTTGACGTATCTATACAATAAATATAAATTGGCAAGTGTCAAATGTTTGTCTTCGTTGAGTGTCAATGTCTTTAATGTTACAAGGTTTACGTACAATTATTGTAAAAATAAATGAATGAAATGAAAACCTGCAGAATTTGAAAAATACCTTCTAACCAAAATAAAAATTGTTCAGTTTAACTATAGTTTGGTAAGCTTGACAACGTCGACAATCGACAAGAGCCAATGCAAAGGAAGCGCGCCAAACTGTCCGAACTGGGTTCGAATGAAGCCGAGCCAGACCGATGGACTGACATTTGTAAATTTATTGAATCTAGGTTATAATTCGGTAAATCGGGATTTATTTGTGGTTTGATTAGTGTTGTAAGTATGTAAAATTTATTGACAATGATTATATATTATATTGTATGCGGAAAACATGCGATTTCTTTCAAAATATTACTTATCACCAGTAAGTATATCCTGTTGATTCTAATGTCATTTTAACCAACAGAGGCGAGGTCATTTAAACTGTTAAAAATGAAAGTATTTCCAAAATGTCCTAAATTCCTAATGCAGGAAGAAAGGTGGGTAAATTATAGTATTATAAGATTGTGGGAATCATTGGAATTAGCAAGACACAGAATTCTTTCACACCAGCTTACCTTTTGTTTGCAATTTTTAAGTTCCATATTATTTCATAATATGTTTAAAAAAAATTTTAAACAATTCGAGAACGTAGAGTAGTGAAACATTCGTCCGTCTTGACTAAAAGGCAAATCTATCAAGCACGGAAAACTAAACATCCTGTACATTGTACTAAAAACTACAATTAGCAAATCACCTTCTCAAATCTCGAAGAACAAACAACAAGGATTATAATATTTCAATACAAAATCACATACAAACAATAATCAAAATGTAGAGTCGTGATATTTATTAAGGGTCTTCCATGGCTTCTGGGTATTTTCCACTTGCGTCTTGACAACAATATTGATGCGATTTTAGAAAAAATAGGATATTTATTTCGTAGTACATGCACATTCCCGGACTTCAATACACATAATCAGATCTATGCAATGCTCGCCCGATTGGCAGGCAAGCTAATCAGCAATTAGATATTGTTGTATATCTGTACCCTCACTGATAGGATGGCAAAACGCGTCTTGAGATAAATCTAACGAAAGTAAAGTCTTAATTAATAAACCGATGCTACTTTAGCGCTGCCTAGGGGAACTCCTGTAATTCTTGAAAAGGGCCCATTATACTAGCATTAATTAATATTTCGAAGATTACATTTGGAAATCCGTTACATAAGAAACACAGTTTAATGAATCGTTTTTCAATATATTTAAGCTAAAGTAAAACGTACATCCTAATTTGGAGAAATTTGGTACCAGCAGAGGGCAATAAATCGGTTAATTTTACTTGCGGTACTGTACTTTTAATACATACGTCAGCAAATTATTTTTAGTTAAGGTATACAAATTTTTGTATATTTACCCACAAGATATAGATATTCTGTAATATCAACAATTGCATAGAATTTGCAAACGTATCTTAGACTAAATACACAATATTTCCTAAATTATATTGTTATTCGCGGGGGTACAATAGTATATTGGTTTATTTAATACTATGAGCCTGTGTTATGGAAAAATCAACATTATCCTGATCCTATTTAAAGATAAAGATATCTAAATAACTTTCTACAACTATATAAATTTAATGAAAGGTCATTAGATACTACAATTGTTAATTTATTTCGATACAATATGTGATTGGCTTAAATTATACAAAATAAAATAAAGAATATAATTTAATAAAGGCATTGTTAAAAAAATATTAAATAAAAGAATGTCTATAAAAACAACATCTAAAAATGAAATCGTTTATGAAAATACTAAATTAATGAGTGTCTATGGTTGTGTTGTATTTATAGCTGTCACTGTCATAAATGTAAGTATTAGAACATTTAGAAGCTATTTTCTGGTGACAAAAAGAAACATCGGTAATTAAAAAAAAAGTTTTTCCACTACTAACTCTAAAATCACTCCTTATTGACCGATTATTAACTTTAGAAATTGTTTTTCTTTACCCCTTGCCAGAAGCCTCTATTATTGTCCTTCGTTATTGACAACGGTCAATAATAGAGGCTTCTGGTAAAAACAATATAAAACAGGCAACTTGACTTATACTGACAACTAAGAATGCCATCTGACAAGATAAAAAAAAATGCTGCAAAATTCAAAGCAAAGGTAACTTGACTGAAAAAACAGAAACAACCCTAAGAAGGTATGATAACTTTAATTAATAATTTAATGTTGAAAATTAGTAGTGGAAAAATTATACATTTACCACGGTTTAGACAACTATTATTTCCCTCACGTCTTAAATTCCTCGTCGCTACGCTCTTCGGGATTTAAAATCGACGCTCGGTCAATAATAGTATCTGTCTAAACCTTGGTCAATAATATACTATTATAATATAATATATTTATATATATACAGGGTGCTATAAATTCGTGTGCGTACAAAGGGATCTCAAAAATGGCAAGGGATACGCAGATGGTTAAATTGAGGCAAAGTTGCGTATTTTGGGGCTTAATAATTTGGTGAACGAAAATTGTTTATATCCCGAATGCTCTAGCAGATCCGAAATTTGGTTTTTAAATTGTTTTTTACTTGGGAAAAAACAAAAATCACTTTTTCACGGCCATTTTTATGTTCTACAAGATGACATTACTAGTTTTCAAATTCAACGTTTCATTCATTAAATACCTACCAACCTCAAGTCAAATTTTTAAATACGGGTCTGGAATTTTAAATACAGTTTTAGGAACTTTGAAGCTTTAGAAATTTAATACAATTTAAAGTTTTTGAAATTTTAACGTTTTGTCATCTAATAACACATTTTTTTAAGTTGTCTTTTTTTATTTCATTACGGCCCTGAACATTTAGAGCCAAACCAAAAAAAAAATATTTTTGATTTAAAAAATCCGTCCATTCTTACCCAACGAAGCCTGATATTTGATATTTTGTAAGAAAATGACCTAAAGCCTCGGCCTCAAATATTTTTCTGTCTGTTTATTTTTGTAACATGTTTATACAGGGTGATTCACGGTGGATGGTACGTTAGAAGTATATGACGAACCAGTTAACGAATCGTTTTGAAAATTTGGTTGTTTATATAAACGGACATGCTCTATTTACCTAAAATATTTTTAATGATGCAGTGTTGCCACGTCTACCTAAAATTAGTAGCAACTTCGTTATTTTAAATGGAACACCCTGTATTTTATTAAATTTTTGAACCCTCTATTACTTTCTTAACAACTTTATTTAATGTTATTCTATACTTATCTCTTACCGTTTCTAAGATAATAATTAAATTGCATTTTTTTGACGAAAAACGTTAACTTAAAAAAATGTTGATATTTTTGAACTCTGAAATATTAGAGCCCCGAAAATTGGTGAATGGGTAAATATTACCAGGGGGCTTTTAACCCTATGCCGAAATCTTAGTTGCGATATACAGGGTGGTTTAAAAATACAGTTAATTTGGGGACTTCAATAGGTGACCAAAAGTATATTTTTTTAAATGTAACACCCTGTATATTATCACTGATTTAGAAAGCTACTTAAATTGGCTCTTTATTTTTGTATAACATATCTATAGCTAACTAGTCAAGTTTTTGACTTATAAGCCATTATTTGTAAAATTTGCTGTTGAACCAAACTCAGTAAAATTTTTCTGGATCCGTAAGAATTTCCTTAAGTTTATTGGCGGTAGATTTGGGTACATTTCATTAAACTTTATACATGTTCTAGCGATAATTTGATCACACTGTCCAAATAAAATAAATAACTTCATAAGTACTGCGTTCGAATAGATTTCTTCCATGCTTTGTAATCATTCAGTATCTCAGTCGACAATATTTAATAAAATACCACAACAATAATGAGAGTGACATAATTTTTATGTCAAACAAGAGTTTGTCATGGCATACTTACTAAAAATCAAAAGGAAATTAAATTTTTGACCAAATTTTACAAATAATGGCTTATAAGTCAAAAACTTGACTAGTTAGCTATCGATATGTTATATAAAAATAAAGAGCCAATTTAAGTAGCTTTCTAAATCAGTGATAATATACAGGGTGTTACATTTAAAAAAATATACTTTTGGTCACCTGTTGAAGTCTCCAAATTAACTGTATTTTTAAACCACCCTGTATATCGCAACTAAGATTTCGGCATAGGGTTAAAAGCCCCCTGGTAATATTTACCCATCCACCAATTTTCGGGGCTCTAATATTTCAGAGTTCAAAAATATCAACATTTTTTAAGTTAACGTTTTTCGTCAAAAAAATGCAATTTAATTATTATCTTAGAGACGGTAAGAGATAAGTATAGAATAACATTAAATAAAGTTGTTAAGAAAGTAATAGAGGGTTCAAAAATTTAATAAAATACAGGGTGTTTTATTTAAAATAACGAAGTTGCTACTAATTTTAGGTAGACGTGGCAACACTGCATCATTAAAAATATTTTAGAGAAATAGAGCATGTCCGTTTATATAAACAACAAAATTTTCAAAACGATTCGTTAACTGGTTCGTCATATACTTCTAACGTACCATTCACCGTGAATCACCCTGTATAAACAGTAATAAAAATTTAAAATTGGTTTTGAAACAAAAATAAGCGCATCACAGTAACATAACTAGACTAACACTGTACTTTGAATTTCATTATTTAAAGAACGACGGATCAGTGCAAAAATGTGGCAACCGTTTTTGGAGACAAACTAATGTTTGTCTTCATTTTCGATCGATTTCAGACACGAGATATTGTATTATTTTACGCAATAAAAGACGGCGCGCTCCGAAGTCACGTCGGTTCTTATGTAGCGAATGAATCATAGTGAGCCTATCTATTCGGATTTCTTTACATGTTAAAATTCAAAGCACTGTAGTTACCTTCTCATCACTCGGAAGCATACATTTTTTCTGTTTTACAGTATTTCGTTCTAGGTCTAAGGTAAAAATCATTCGACTTCATCATTCGATATATGCTTATATCAATAAAATGAATAAAATACTAATAAAAAATAGAATTACTTCTCATGCCTTAAAAACTAGGTACTAAAACTTGTATTGTTACGGTAAATCTTATTGAAATAATAAAACACCGTAACCTCGTGTAATATAATGTAATTTTACTATTTAAGTTATCCTGAAAATAATGCCAGGGCCGTAATAGTAAAGAAAGAATAATTTGAAATACTAATGATGTGATATTTGATGACAAAACGTTAAACTTTTAAAAACTGGGGTCTGGGGACAAAGTTCTTTTTATATTTAAGATGCACAACCGGTAAGCAGCGAGAAATGATGGCTAAATTTTAAATTTCATAATTATTATTTTATTTCGCAGATAAATAATACGCTTCCACTGGCAGCATTTGGCATAGTATTTGGTGAGTTTTTATCCACGCTTGGCGATGAAACAACGGGAACGTCCATGGCTAATAGCATGTTTAACACGATATTGTCCTTAACAGGTAAAACTAGATAGAATATTTAATTTATATTTTAAAATTATCTGCAATAGATAGATCAGATTCTTCAATAGCAATATAGGTAACCAAATGATACATTTCCCAAAAAAAAATTTTTTATAAACAATATTTCTTTAAGTAAACATTGTTTAACTGTAAACCAGAAGTGCTAGGCACAAAAAACGAAAGTTACTATTTTGGTAAGTAATCTAATCATAGATTTTAGCAATAGAAAACATAATAGCAATTTATAACTTGGTTTAATTTTAAATGCTATAAAATATACAGTGGTCTATTGAAATAGTAGTTTGTACAACATGAGTGGATATGTCCATATCACACGAGGAAGTAAAATGAGCACGAAGCTGTAGGCGAAGTGCTCAAACTTCCTAGCTCAATATGGACACTCCCCTCGAGTAGTACAGTATATTTTTTTTTGACATCCGAACTTCATACCTAAAATGTTTAAAAAGTTATTTAAATTAGCCATTATAGATTGTCTTTTTAGTTTTCCGTGAGCTTGTGAGAAAGGTAGATATTAAAAAAAAATTGAAGAAAAATGTATTTCGTTCGCAAATTCATGGACCAAATTACACTGTAACATAATTTAAGTGATTTTTCATATTAGCACCAAATCACTTTTTTTTTCCTTTGCAAAACAAAACTAAATAATATACCCTTAAAACTATTAGTAATTCAGAATAAGATATACAGGGTGATTCCTAAGTTGATACTTGTTTTTTGGCTGTGCATAGAAGGCATTAAAATAAACAATATTTTCAAATACCTTTTTACAAAAAACTCAAAAATAAAATACTTACATTCATTTATTACACTATGGATCAAATACGGTATTGCCTAACTTGCCCGTTAAATAACATTAAGAAAACTTCTGGGTGTAGGATAAGCCCGCAAGGGAAAACGTTCTGCGTATAACCTCGAAGCAGCAGCCGCACCTTGACGACACTCACCGTAAATTAGCACCAATATCTACTAGTTCATCGTTTTCAAATTTTACCATTTTCACGTGTCACCAATTTAAAATTAACTTGCTTCAGAAAAACACACTGCAGCAGATTGCCAAATAAATAAATGACCACCTACCCGTAAATTACATGACTAATAAGACAAAAACAACATAAAATATAGCAGTAAGTCGGGGGAAATAGTAACAATCAGCTTGTCCTCTAAAACGTCAACATCTTCCGTGGTCATCTTCGCTAATTCATTAGTTCGACAGGCTCCTCCAATTCCAATTAAAAAAGCCACTTTCATCATTAAAAACTTCTCGTCTGAGGCAGAACACACAAATTCGTTGACTTGTTCGCTTGTAAATACTTTTGATTTTATCGCTCTATATCCAACATTTTTCTTCTTGATGAAACGTATTAAAGCGCCGTATTTGTCGATTTTCACTCTTTCCTTCAGTTCTAAAGTCCCTCGTAACATAGAATATTTGGGCCATAAGGATGAAGCAGAGTATTCCTCAGAGAGTTTAGCGAAATACGCCAGCAATACCGTTTCTTCTGCACCTTGAACATGTACTTTGTTTCGCCACTCACAAAACTGCCGATATTCTTTTTCATAATGGATTTTAGATTTGTCTGGAAGCAAGTTCAACCTTATAATTTTGGCTGCAGCTAATATATCGTCAGGAATATCAAAATCTTGCATGATTTTAATGATGACTTTTTGAAATGCCAAAATGAAATGACATGAAACCTTGTTTTTATTTTCGCATCGCCGTTGTCATTGATACGATAAAGCTTTGAATACAACTCGATTATTAGCGATTTAACACAGTCTCGGACATTGCGGGTGACTCGGCTGTTGCCTCGTCACCTAGTAATGTCCTCGACTATTATAAATCGCATAATAATCTCGTTATATTAATAGCTATTATTTTATTGCCTTCTATACACAGCTAAAAAATAAGTATCAACTTAGGAATCACCCTGTACAGAAATCTTAAAATTTTTTCTTTTTTATTTGGTGATATAATAGCAGTTTTAAGGTCGATTGGGATTGGAACCCCATCATGGCAAAAATGTAAATGCAAACGTTCATTTTGTTTATTAAATACTGTAGTAATTGTCTTGAACAGAATGGAAAATTGGAGATTTTTGAACAAAGGAAGTGCATTTGTGCGCAAATCTTTAGTTCAGTTAACCGGAATAGCCCACTTATCCAGTCACTTATAAAAGATACACCAATTATCCATGTGGGTGTAGAAAAATAATTTTCGACTTAATATACTTATTATACCTACAGAATAACGAATTTTTATGAAATTAATAATGCTTTTTTTTCGTCTTAAAAACATACCTATATTTTTTTTAAGGTTTAGTAGCAACTGTTCTACTTAACAAGTTGTCTTGTAGAGATGTTGGGCTAATTGGAGCTCTAGCCTGTTCAGTAGGTTGCTTCAGCTTACTTTTCGTTCAAGATCTGATTTCGTTTATAGTATTTTTTGGAGTTTTCCAAGGTAAGACCAAAATAATATTCATTGACGTACAATAATAATTATTAAGAGTAGTAGAGGCCAGTGCCGTATTTAGGGGGGTAAAGGGGGCTGCCGGGCTGCAGTACTCCCACCCCCCGAGCTTAGAAGTATTGTCAAGAATGTCATGTATATCACAGTCAAACTTGCTGGTTAGTTAATTGTGGTTAAACATCCTTGTATACAACCCGATAAAAAACTTATAAAATTATTTGCTGGACGAGTTTAATAACTATAAAACCTAATATACAAGTATCTCTTAAAAATATATTTTTTTAGGATTTGGTTATGGTCTTCTCCTTCCTGCCTCTCTAACAGCATTGAACAATTTATTTGATGAAAAGTTGTCTTTTATAATAAGTTTATCACAGGCTTTAATGGTAGCTTGCATGATGTTAGTGCCACCTATAGCTACGATGGTTATAAATACTTACGGATATAGGTAAGATGAAAACTGGTCTACCCTGAAACTAAGGTGGCCCACCCAATTGTGTTTAGGGGATTAATATACGTATTAGGGCCAGCATTTGGATACCTTTATTTTAGAAGTGACTTTTGATCGGGGGTAGGTTACTGGAGGAGACATAATTTTATTTTTAGAAGGCACTTTTCATCGAGATCTCTAACGGTTTAATAGACACTAGTCTTTTTACTTAACTTTTTACTACTACTGAGAACTTAAGCTCCCTAAATAAGACAGCGTTGTCACGTTTTATAGAATCTCAAGCGATTGATGAATTTTTGATTAGATAACAGGAAGATTTTAAGTTTATTATTAATCTGACACATTAATTAATAAAACACTATTACGCCTTAAAATACTATAAAAGGGAAGGTTAAAATCAAACGAGGCGTCTATTACGTGCAGGAACGTAGAAAATTTAGTATGTGTAGAATAGATATACGCGAGTTCAATCAGTAAGTCTTCCAAGTTCTATTTAAGAACTAACTTTGCATTTGAGCTCATGATATTTTACGCTTATAAAGAAAAAAAATAAAAGCCATTAGGGAAAAATCTTTCGACTTTGGTACCAATGTATTATTCTACCGTAATTTGCTAATATTTCCACGTATTTTCATTCAAGAACTCGTGCATGAGGGTTTGCATAGTATGTTTAATTAACATTTTGTCAGTGACGGCTCATCAGGTGAAGTAGGTCACCAAAAAAAAAATAAAACCAGAAGTAACGTTTTTCAACAATATTTAATATTAATGTACCAATACAGCTACCATTTTAGTCCTTTAAAAAAATATGTTCAAATTAATAATATTAATTTAATCCGAATGTAGCTATGCATAATAGGGCCACGCTTAACTTCCATGGACAATAAGTATAAACATTCGTGCATTTTGGCGCGCCCCAGCCGACCGTGTCCGTTAGCTAAAAGCAACTGAAGACCAAACGCCCAACACGGCTTTGATATTCACTGTTGCTATGGTTACGTGACGTCAGTCACGCAAACAGCATGTAACAATTTGCATTATGATGAAGGGTAATTTAAAAATAGATCAGTCATAATGCACCATTGTTTTAGCATTGGTTCGCGGTAATTATTTTGAGGCTTCGCGAAACTTACGGTTATAGATATCGTTTTTACGTGTGATTGAAAAGTTTTGTTTTTATTTTTCAGTTAATTCAGTAGTGTACGTGCCTACTTAGTTGTGTGTTTTAAAAATGAACCCAATTAATATATTATATTATAGGATACAGTAAAACAAAGTTGAACTTGTAAATTTCCACTATATTAAAAAGAAGAAACATAACATGTTTCGCAGCACGGCAGCTTCGTCAGATGACAAGACATGTCGACGATGTCGATGAAAGACATCTGACGAAGCTGCCGTGCAGCGAAACATGTTATGTTTCTTCTTTTTAATATAGTGGAAATTTACAAGTTCAACTTTGTTTTACTGTATCCTATAATATAATAGTTATGGATTTCCACCTAGTATCGGCTGAATCAATTAATTCCAATTAATATAGTTTGTAATTTGTTGGAAACTCCATTCAGTCGTTGGACAGATGAGGATAAGAGAGACGTTTCGTTACACGGGCTTTTAGTCAATCTTTGTTTAAGTACCCGCACTATACCCTAGCTCTTCACCAGTTTTTAAGACCGCAAGTCGCCACTGAATCGCAAGAAATTATACGGCCATATTACTCGGTCTTCATTGCTTTTAACAGATTACCGCTTACCGAACCCCTAAAAAGTTCCTAGTAAAATAGATATGATTGTGTTTCGACCTTGGAAGAATAAATCGCATGGGCTTTTAGAGGTCATAGAAGAATTATTGTAAATCTGTGAATACCAATAAAATCAAACCTAACCTACCGTGAATATGGTTAAAGTAATTTTTTTTAAGAAATAGGCGAAAATAAAAAAAATCGATTATACAAAAAAACCTGACTGCTGTTGGCTGTTGCATAGGCAGTAACAAACTTTTCTATATGATTTTTTATAAATGATAAAAATTATGACTTCTAGTTAAAGAGGAGGTAAATTGTTATTTTATCATGTCTGATTCTAGGGGAGCTGTTTTATTGATTGGAGTATTAAGTCTTTTGAATATTCCGTCTTCGGTTGTCTTATCTCGCATGAGCTGTGGTTATCAAAGAATACCCAAAGAAGCTGAAACAAAAATTAATAATAACCGTAAGTATCTACATATATTCGGAAAAACATGAGAAAATGCATGTCAGTGACTCATAGCTTTCATCATACTCATTTATTTAATCACATGGTCTATTCTGTATTTTTCAAAACTAATTATTTTTAAAAGTATTTAACAAACTAGATGTCGCCACGGACTATAATTATTACAAATAAAGATAGGGAGTTGTAAATCACGTTGTCTTTTAATCGTTAAACAATGACGTACGAGTAAAGAACCACTGTGAATACTGTATGTATTTTTATTCAATATAATACAAAAAGCAGAATTCGTTTAATATGCGTAATACTTCTTTTATCACTTTTTTATTATTAATATTATTAGCATGATATAGTTTTAGTTTGCATTTCATTTTCGGGCTTTAGAAGCATATAACACTATATTATATCGCATGATAGTTCCCCTGTTCCAGAATATGCTCAAGATAACCAGCTTACAATAAAATACAAATCAACTGACGATTTAAGAAATGTATTTACTGATACACAAAAACCACTTTTAAAGAAACATAATAGTTTAAAAAGTCTACAAAGTTCTGATTTAGAAGAGTTTAAAATTTTGCATTCGACTGACACGACAATGTCGATGGGGAGCGTTGGAGAAGCTGTTATAAATAAAAAAATTGAAAATGGAGACACGACGGTATGGTAAGTATTAATAGTAAGGTTTTAGAAGAAGATTGACAAGGCTGGTTTACCTAGATTTTAATGATATTTGACTGTTTTTTAACCCCTCCCCACACAAACATAATGTCATTATTTATTTTTCTTATTGCGAGCAGCGGCGCCAGGGCAAGGTGGGCACCGGCCCACCCTAGTGCTCACCGAAAATTTATGTAGGTATTGTAATGGAGTTTCTGGAAGGGGGGGGGGGAGAGCCGCGCGTGGGAGAGGCTACCTTTTTTTTAGAAGTTAATTGTGATTTGGGTAGTGCCTAGCATAAAATCATCGGGCCCACTTATGTTCACCCATTCCAAAAATCCTGGCGCCGCCATTGATTGCGAGGGGCAATCGATAACATGCGAAAATAAAAAATATAATTTTTTTTTATTTGTATTTTCTTGTTTTTTTATTGAAATTTTACATTACTTTACATTAAAGATTATTGATGATAATCTGTCAACTAATTTAAAAGCCTAACCAGTGCCCCATTTTGTAACTGTATCTACTTTTTTATTTTAAATAAAACTAGAAAGCCAGAAAAAAACTGCCCATTTTAGCAACAATTAATACTACAATTTTTAGAGGCATTTAGGCATCGACTTATTTGCCAAATAACCCAGTATATGGTATAAATTTTGCTTTAGATTAGGGGGTTGTCAAGGAAAAAATTAGCAACATTTTCAACAATTTTTACAATATAAAAATTTGCGACTTCATTACCGAAATGCAAAAGTAAATGGTGGGTCGGTCCCCTTTTTCCGAACTCCCCTGAAACCCTTTTCAACGAACTCATCACAATATAAGTTGGAGCGGTTTCTGCCCACAAAAAAGGGGTAAATTTCGTGAAGACGCGAAATAAGTAGTCCAGGTAAAAATAAACGCAGCCATAGTTCCGTGTTTTTCCGCAAAAAAAGAGGCTTTCCAATCATGGGCGCCGGAAGAAAATCCGATTTTGATTTATCAAAGCAAAATACTCCGTACCCTCCATCGTGTAAAAACCTGGTTGAGATCAACCATATCTGAGGAAAGACTTTCTGGTCTCTGTATGCTTAGCGTTCATCGAGAATTTGTGAATAAAAATAAAAACATTATTATTGAAAAAGCAATAAATTGATTTGCGCAAAAGAGGAGAAATCTCCTATTACTTTTTTGCTATTAAAAAAGTATACATAAAAAAGTGTTAATTATAATAGGGTGTATATTTTCAATGTTACTTTAGAGTTAAGTTAATGTTAAAGTTAACCGTATATATGTATTTTTGACAATACAAATATAAAAGTTTCAAGGGGGGCCCAAGAAGCCCCCCCCCCCCCGAAATAAAAAAAAAGAAGTTATAAAATATAATTGGGCAATATAAAAAATCTTTGACGGCAACACTATCAATAACGCATCCAATAAGATAACAAATTATCCTCCCAGTAACTACAGCTTCGGCAGAAAGAAGTTTTTTCCACTTTAAAAAGATTAAAAACATATCTGAGAATTCATTCAGGCGAGGAGCGAACAAGTTTAGCTTTAATAGGTATTCATTAAAAAATCCAGATTGAAATTAATTGATTCAGCCGATACTAGGTGGAAATCCATAACTATTATATTATAGGATACAGTAAAACAAAGTTGAACTTGTAAATTTCCACTATATTAAAAAGAAGAAACATAACATGTTTCGCTGCACGGCAGCTTCGTCAGATGACAATGTGAAATAAGATGTAAAAGGTATAGATTATTGACAATGTAAATAAAAACAGTGGGAGGGTTAAAAGCTAGGAAAAACCCAAAGAAAGGGTCGGTATAATTCAATTAAGTAAAATGATGGGTTTTTTCAACCATTGTTAGGTATACAATTATCAACAGAATAAGTTTAACAAAGGTGAACTATTTAAATCTAATTGATCATTAAGTAACAGGTCCGTATTCTTAAGTTTATTAATTTCGACAGACTCTAACAAATTAAGTTTTAAGCCCTTATTTTCTGTATGTAAGATTTTAAAAGATGGATCAAAATTATGTTGGTTGTTGAGCAAATGGTTAGCGTAGTTAGAATCGGTTTTATTTTTAATAAAACTATTATAATGTTCGTGTATTCTTTTGTTGAAGTTTCTCCCTGTTTGACCTATGTATGTTTTCGGACAATCCTTGCAGTTTAATTTGTAGATACCAGAATTTTTGTTTTTATCACTTTTGGTTTTATTGTTTTTAATAAATTTACCTAAAGAATTATTAGTTTTGTAAGCCACATTTATATCAAGTTTATTGAGAAAATTGCCAATTATTTTGCTAGGTTGACCAAAGAAAGTGACAAGTTTAAAATTGTTAGCGTAAGTTTTGATTTTGGGAAAAACTAGGTCAATAGCTTTTTTGTAGGTTTTCTTTTTTAAAATTTGATCAATAAGATTAGAGCTATAACCATTATTAACCGCAATTTGTTTTATGATGTTTAATTCTTTTTGAAAATTGATTGTGTTTAAAGGGAGAGATACTAATCTGTGTATCATACTATGAAAAGACGCTAATTTTTGTTGTATAGGGTGACATGAAGAGTTGTTTATAACCGTGTCAGTATGAGAAGGTTTATGGAAAACTGAAAAAATGTGTCTACCATTTTCTTTATTAATATTTAAATCAAGAAAATTAATAGAATTGTCAATTTCATGTTCAATTGTAAACTTGATATTCTTATGTAAGCTATTGATATATTCTAAAAAGACTTGTAACTGTCTGTCAGTTCCGAGAAAACATGTTAGGACATCATCAACATACCTATGCCAATAAAGAAACTGTTTGAAAAGAGGATGTTTGCTGATTTTATCTTCTAAAAAATCCATAAATATTTCAGCCAACAAGGGGCTAAGGGGATTACCCATAATAAGACCATTTTTACTTGTATATATTTTATCGTTGAACTCAAAGTAATTTTGTTCCAAGCATATGGTTAGTGAAGTTATAATTTCTTGTTTTTTGATCAAATTAACATTTTTTAGGGTGAGAAGTTTATTAACTAAGGTAATAGTTTCATCAATAGGTATGCTTGGAAATAAATTAGTCACATCAAAAGAAATTAGTTTCGCATTATTGGGTAAATCAATATTCTTAATTTTATTTACTAGCTCGAGAGAATTTTTTATTGCAAATTTTGCTGAAAATTGTGTGTTCATTATAATTATATCGATTAGTTTTTTTGAAAGTTTGTATGACGGTGCTGAGAAAAAAGAAACTACTGGTCTAATAGGGTATCCACCTTTGTGGAGCTTTATTAGTGAATACAATTTAGGGGGTTGAGGATTCATGAGACTTAATCTGAAAGAATCTATGTCAGAAAATAAACTTTTACAATTCTGAATAATAGTTTTTATAGACTTTTGGAATCCAGATTGATATATCTCTTTTATATTGCCTATATTAGTGTATTTGTATAACTCACTACAAGTTTCTTTAAATATGCACGGTATTTTTTTATTTTGAAATTTTTTTTGATTGTCCAAAAAAAGATTTTTGGACGTGGCACCCAAAAATATTTATTTGCCTGCGGCGTTGTCCCCCCCCCCCCTATATTGGACCCTTCTGGCGCATGTTTCCAATACTGAATTTATTTCAGTTAAAAATTCCACCCTGTATTTATACCACTTTAGAACTTGAATAATAAAAGAGTTTAGCACTTGAAATCTTCTTATTTGTTTTAAATCATCAACGTTTCAACTGGTAAGTATCTTCGGTCGTCTTTAGGACTTCAGATACATACTAAATAGGTAAAGTAACTAGAACTCTATAGCCAAGTGGAGGTACTTACCAGTTGAAACGTTGTGATTTAAAATAAACAAAAGACAATGCAAGTCCAGAAAATCAGATACTTTAGAGCTTGGTTCAGCTTGTATAGCCTTATTTCTGTTAAAATAAATACCTTCTACACAACACAGACAAACAACTCTACCAAAATATTGTATCAAACTTATATAACTAATTATATTTTTTAGGAAGGCCATAATTATGTCCTTAGACTTATCTTTACTCAAAAAGCCAAAGTATCTGAATATTACCCTGGGATTATCGCTGAGCTATAGTTCAGATGTCGCCTTTATTTCAATCATTCCTGTAATGCTCTCAGATGTTGGATTTAGTAATGCTGATGTAGCCCTTGCAATGTCCATCTTTTTTGGATGTGATTTGGTATCTAGAACCCTATTATCAGTGGTTTCAGCTATACGTAATCCTAGCAGCAGACATTTAGTGTTGTGGGGGTCATGTTTAACCGTCATATTTAGAGTTGGTAAGTAAGGACGCGTCCATATTAGCGATACCGCCGAAGTTGGTTTCTCAATATTGTTTAATATTCGCACCATAAAAAATATACTTACTCTGTCACCTTATATGCATTGAACAGCAATTGCATCAAAGACTATACATGTGGCATAAGCAATTCTGACCAAAGTACAGTAGTCGCAGACTAAATTTGATATTTATTCTGTGGTGCCGTTTAGTTTTGCATTATAATACTTATATATAGTCTATGATGTGACTCAATGTTTTTTACCATCAAGCGCCAAACTGAATTACGTGGTTTAGATTTCCTAATGCCCTTTGAAATTACATGCGAATTATGCCTTTTTCTTCACGTACATCGATAGATGGACATGACAAACAACAAATTTTATTTTTTAGGATTTGTATTGAATCATTATTTTCTTTGGAAAATAATTACACTGGGGGCTTTAGGATTTCTTCGCAGTTTCATACAGACTCCCCTGCCTATGGTGATCTCCGAAGAATACCGTAACCAATTTGCGACTGCCTTTTCTCTCTATATGGTTGTGTGTGGTTTAGTTACACTTGTGTTTGGTCTATTAGTAGGTAAGAAACGCACTCCACAAAAAACACACAAAAACTAATAATTGATGGACCATCCTTTAAATCAAAATTGAAAATTATTTCAAATTGTATCGAAGCAAGTCGAGTATGAAGAAGCTCGTCAGATGTTACGAAATCCTATTATCATCATACACAATTTTGTGTATGTCTTAGTACCAGCTGTTATTTTAATAGCGTTTATATATTTTTTATAGGTGCTGTTAAGTCTCTCACCAATAGCGATGTGATGGTATGCCACTTATTGACAAGCTGCTACGTGATATGTGTAATCTCATGGGTGTTTGAAATGATTCTTGATTTAAGAAAGAAGCAAATACTAGCAAATAGAAAACCGGATAATTTTATTTAGGAATTTTTATATTGTCCCTTATTATCTTTGTTACCTTTTATACTAACTTACTCTCAATAAAGTAAAGGTTAAAATGAATTCTTATTTTTTATATTGGTCGCACGGCAGGTTATAGGAAGTCGTGTAATCTTTTTTTATTTTAATTAAGAACGGTGTGCCTGAGGAGAAAAACGCAAAATATCATTTTTATGCAGAATTGACCATGTTAATCAGAAATAATATCCACATGGAAAAATATCAGTGGCGTACCACTTTTTTTCTAAAAAATATATAATCGCTTAGTTTTAAAAATTATTCTATTGGCAATAACGCTGAAACGAACGGAGATTTCATCTACTTTTCGATTATGGTATCATAATTATACCGTATGATTTATTTTTTCGGAGTAAAATCAAAAAATATTGCAAATTGCGCCCTCTAGCATTTTTTTTAGAACTATTATGGACAATACGATTGGTGAAAGTGCATACATTTCTCTTTCAAACAGTCTTTAGTTTGCTAAAATCGGATAAGTCGTTTATAAGTTACAGCGATTTAACTGATTACACTTTCAACACTTATTAAACTCGGTATTAAAGTCGGTACGCCAATGAGCATAAGATCAAAATGATGCATAATTGTCCAAGCTTTTTAATGGTGTTATCAAAGATATACCTTAATGTGGAATTTTCGGAAATATGTAAAATTTTAAAATTTTCATTTCAATTACGCCCTCTTGCGGAAAAATGCGGAACTTAAAAATAATTTCCAGCATTTTCTCTTGGGCACTTTTGTCATAAAAAAATGTACCTGAATGCTGTACGATTACTAGTTTCTGAGATATGGCCGGCGGTCATTCGTAGTTGACCACCCGGTACATTGAGAAGACTCGAACTACATATTAAACGATTCCCCTTCGTAAGCTTCCTAAACTACTAAGTATCTATCTAATTTCTAAATACATCACTTTTATGAAATAAACTTTAAATTTTAACAATAGTCACGCTGTAAATTTAGAAATAACCACAAAAAGGCAAGGAAATTATTTCCAAATTAGAAAGTTGATTTTTAAAGGTTATGTTTGGATTTAAAAAATCGTTCAATTTTATTTAGACTTTTAAGGTGCCAGTGAGGTAGACAAGTCGGTTCCCGATGACTTAACGACCCAAAAATGATTGACCATATTGGTGCAACTAGGGGTCGTAATAAGGTTGTAACTACGTTGGATGCCGACCAGTGGCATAGCCACAAAATATGCTCGAGGGGGGGGGCTCAGTGGGCGTAAGAGGAGTTATGACATGACTCTAACCAGCATTTTTCGAGCTCGGTTTTTCATGATTAAAAATAAAGTAAATATCGCTCACCACGCCAAAATTGATGAATTTTTTAAAAAACATGTATTTTAGGAGCGTAGATCTAAGAGCAGTTTTTGATGCAAATGCTTAGGTTTTGAAATACTCATTCTTAAGCGCCGTTTTGTATATTCATAAAGCATTTTCGTTTCTTCCCGCACTATTTTTCTTATTATAATTATCACACTTCTTCCATAAAAAATATTTCATTTAAAATTTTAATTTTAATTTTTTTCTTTAAAAATAAATATCTAATTGTTTTTTATTTTTGTTGTAAAAATATTTTATTGCATTGGGTTATATTTTTGTTAATTAAAAAAAAGCTCTAAAAAAGGGAAAACGGAACGGACAAGTATATAATAGAAAAATACTATAAAATATTATTCTTTTTTCTTTAAAATTGCATCATAAATCAATAGCTAAAACGACATGAGTTCGAAACCTTAATGTCTATAAAAAGGGGGGAGAGCCCCCCTAAATACGCCACTGGAGCCGACGTCAGGTCTTATAGGCCAACGTCAGGCGGCCGTAATAATGCTGGTTGGGCCCTGTTCCATGCTTTAATTACCTACCTAATTTGTTCCGGAATAAATCTAATTAAAATATATCTAGAAGAATATTTTTTATCTCGCAACTTGTTACATATTTGGCATCCTGATAGGCAAGGCGAAACAAGAAAAAGTAATTTCCGCAAATAAGAAAGTAATTTGAAAAGTTTTTGGACGAGCCCATTTCAGTTTTGATTACTTCTGCAATCTAATTTCGTGGCCTACTAGTATATGTCACTCTGCGTCGCTCGTCGGGTTGAACAACTATAAAGAAATATGAGGATTTACCGACGATGACGGTTCAACTAGCCAAGGAAACAGAAAATAATGAATTAAGTGGATCCGACCGCCCTAGAATTTCCCGTGGTAAATTGCGGTTCCGAATTACAAAAAAATAAGCAAATTATTGAGTATTTTTTTCACCAATGGAAAGGTGGTATCTATGGCCCATTTGTCTGATAAAGTAATATACCGTCTTTACTATTAAAGATATCAAAAACAAGTATTAATAAAAGTTGTGAGGTATAAAAAAATATATGTTCTAAATTATTTTTAAACATACAGGATGGTCCAGAAAAGTAGGACAATAAAAAGATACATTTTTTTAAATGGAACACCCTATATATTTTAGCATTTTTTGTTTTCTTAACAAATTATCCATATGACCCATATATTTAGTTTTTTAATTTTTTGCAACGTTGCCAAACAAAATGCAAAATTCTTAAAATTTTGGAAAAAACATAATAGTAAATAATTACCTGTATTTCTCAATAAGAGTATCGAAAATCAAAAATTTCTGGTAAGCTTTTAAGTTTAGGGATAGAAAAACTGTCTTAAATCTGTAAGTACCGAAAATTTTGTACATGGTATTTTCTGATGACATCCAAATATACAAAATTTTAAAATACAATAACTCTGTTTTTTCAAATAAAACACCCTAAATTTATTAAGCTCATCTGATAGATATCGTAAGTATCTTTTATTATTGTTAAGCCATACCTATACTTAAGTTTACTAGTTTTGCCAATATTTCAATTTTTATTTAAATATTCGTAAAAAAAACTATAGTTTTTATTTTTCTAGTAAGCCATGACCAGCAAAGTAAAAACAAATGTAATTAAATATAAAGTCATATTAAAATAAATTGATAACCATAGTTAGTTACGTATTTATTTAATTAAATAAAATTTCTTTTTTATTACGCAACTTGATATTGAAAATAAGTTCACAAATATTATAAATATTAATATAATAATTATAAATATGACATTATATTCAATTACATTTGTTTTTACTTGGGCTTACTAGTTTTTTTCACCAAAATTTAAATAAAAATCGAAATATTGCCAAAACTAGTAAATTTAGGTATAGGTATGACTTAACAATAATAAAAGATACTTACAATGTCTATCAGACGAGCATAATAAATATAGGGTGTTTCATTTGAAAAACAGAGTTATTGTATTTTGAAATTTTGTATATTTGGATGTCAACAGAACACACCCTGTAAAAAATTTTCGGTATCTAAAGATTTGAGACAGTTTTTCTATTCCTAAACTTAAGAGCTTACAAGAAATTTTCGATACTCTTATTGAGAAATATAGGTAATTTTTTACTATTATGTTTTTTTAAAAATTTTAAGGATTTTGCATTTTGTTTGGCAACGTTGCAAAAAATTAAAAAACTAAATATGGCGTCATA
The DNA here is from genome assembly GCA_935413205.1 of Polydrusus cervinus. Lineage (NCBI taxonomy): Eukaryota > Metazoa > Arthropoda > Insecta > Coleoptera > Curculionidae > Polydrusus > Polydrusus cervinus. The sequence continues at coordinate 99,706,435 of OW284510.1, read as the reverse complement.
TGGATAATTTTGTAAGGAAACAAAATATGCTAAAACATATAGGGTGTTCCATTTAAAAAAATGTATCTTTTTATTGTCCTACTTTTTTGGACCATCCTGTATGTTTAAAAATAATTTTAGAACATATATTTTTTTATACCTCACAACTTTTATAAAAACTTTTTTTTGATATCTTTAATAGTAGAGACGGTATATTACTTTGTCAGACAAATGGGCCACCCTGTATGTGAGTGTGGGAAAGTTATTTTTACCAAACCTGCAGCTTTTATCAATCAATCAGACACGGTATAATAGAGTGTAGCTATTTTTCCTATTGATTGAATTTGTTCTAATATATTATTAATTAATATATAATATTAACAGTAAGGAGTAGTGATGCATTCGATATTTCATTTTTTAACCAATATTTCGTATCTTGAAAATATATATTTTACGTAATTGACATTGAGGCGCCATTTGTTCAGTAACTATAGCTTTGAATTTCAATATTTAAAGAACAACGGATCAGTGCAAAAATGTGGCAACCGTTTTTGGAGACGAACTAATGTTTGTCTCCATTTTCGATCGATTTCAGACACAAGATATTGTGTTATTTTACGCAATAAAAGACGGCGCGCTCCGAAGTCACGTCGGTTCTTACGTAGCGAATGAATCATAGTGCGCCTATCTATTCGACTTTCTTTAAATGTTGAAATTCAAAGTCTATAGTAATAAAACCTCATTTGTATGCAAAGTGACTACAGAGTGACCCAACGAATATTTAAGCCACTTTCATAATTTGGCATTGATTTCATTGCAAAATTCTTTATTTTTTTCAAATGCAGATAGTTCCACCCGGGTTAGGGTCAATTTATGGGTTTTGCCTATTGTTATCCATTCACAAATACTGAAAATGGTGTGACAAAGGCGTACATTATGTATATAATATTAGGTACACTTATTTTTTATTAATCATTATAAAAGAAATACAAAATACATTATACAGAAATTAAATTATAAAAATCCTAATATTCTTCGTCATCTAAGGAACTGTCATCTCCTTATGGGGTTATAATTAACGGGTCGACCAACGGCGACGGTCCGACCGATCAGGTCAAGATCCCACATTTTCTCCTCTTCTTTAATTACATGATGGACAGCTTCGTCTTTTATTTTGAATGTCGTGTTGTGTCTTGCTACAAATCCTTTCACTTGCGCCTAGTTCTATAGGATTTAGTTCTCAATGATATGGCGGTGTGCGCAGCATATTTCATAAAACGATGTATGTGTAAATTTGCCATAGCTATTCCTTCTTTATTAAATTATCTTCTTTCTTTTTCTTTGGTGAGTTGTCATAAATAATTTAATGCACAAAATTTAGCTGTGCTTATGGCCGACACCGAAATTGAACTGAACTGGACGGAATATCTCATTTTATTACTCTACACCTTTCTGAAATAGACTATACCTACAATTCTTATTCTAAAAAATTAAACAAAACTGAGAAAGCTATGCAATGCTTTCTGACGATGTTTCAATGTATTTTAAAAAAGCTCTCTTTTTTGCGAATATAAGTAGGCAGGGACACTTTAAATATCAATTTAAAGCATATTTTATGTTTAGAAATAATTGTTTTTAATGTAATTGTATTTTTAATTTTTTTACAGAACAATTTTATAAAAATCAAGTCAGTATTCCTACAAAGTAAGCCTAGTGAAGTAAAGTAACAAAAGCACTTCGCAAAATATATGCCTGAGGCCATTAAAGTAATTTAAAAGTGAATTGCCTGAGAAAATATTAAAAAAGTTTGTAAGCGACGCAAGAAAAGATGGTCGCCAAGGAGTATTTAGGAAAGTTTCTGCAACGAAATGATTTTTTCATGGACGGAAAATGTGGTGCTGAAGTTTGTAATATCACTGTATTAAAAATTTAAACTTTTTGAATATTTTAGTAGTAAAGTAGAGAAGACAAAGAAAATTTATTAAAAGTTTTACCTTTTGAGTAAGTATCTATACAAATAGTATACAGGGGATTACTTAATGTCTGTTTGAAGGTTGGAGACAATGATGTTTTTTGAGTGATTTACTTTATCAAGTTTCAACTGGGAGTTGACGAAGACGAAACCAACAAGCCAAAAAGACAGGAAAAACTGTGTCTTTCCTGCGAATGTGGCCGATTTTATATTGGTAAGACACTAAGGCCACTAGAAGGGGGAGTAAGTCACATTTAATTAGAAGAAGTTTTTGGAACCGACTACCGTGGTCCTTTTTTTGTTGGTTATTCTCCCCCTCCCCGCCTGGAATTAAATCTATAGACGGCCATGATTAGGGGCCCCGGATTGAGTAACGGGCCTAGGGCCCCCTATACCTAAAAATAGGTCTTCACCGTTCGGTAGTATTTAATATAATCAGATGATGTCCAGTATTTAATATTTTTCGTTTAGGGGAAACAGTACTTCCCTTTCTTCCACGGACCGCCACGTCCCTACAGGAACTTTTGTATGACAAAAAGCTAAGTTCACCTTTTAAGATTGCCAAAAATCACAAAATTTTCAAAGAGACTTTTTTCAATTGGCTAAGTAAGTTAATCAAACAAAAACTTTCTTTGTCATCGATAATTTAAAATTAAACAGTCAATTAAGACCCTAATTTTATGATAAATTATTTATAATTAAAACTTTTTTTACAATCTGCAGATTGGCAGGAGACCTTTAAGGTTTACTGTGTAGGGGAAAGATGGCGAGTTCAGAGCAATGAATAAATCCGAACACCCGAGCATAATTTGCAGCTCATCAGTTTCACTTCTTTAACCTTTTTTTTTATGATTAAAGCTGCAACGTTTAGATTCGAACCATAGGCGTACCCATTTTTACATAACTAAATTAAAAATTCAAAACAAAAAGTTGTAAACCCTATTTTGAAAAGGAAGTTCTAAATTAAATAATGTTCGGCGAGCGACACTGTTTCGTAGGTAAGTTGCATCCCAATTTAATAAAACCATCGAGAATAAACAAGGAGGAGCTATTAGCATTTAATTTTGTCTGCGAAAAACTGTAACAGGGGGCGTGGCTAAGTGTCATACCAATATGGCCGATTCATAAGGGTCTGATTAAATTTATTTTAAACAATTCTAAAAATGCTCGGGTCAACTAGAATAATATAATTTTATTAAGCAATGGACAGCTTTGCAATGGAAATGCCGAATAATGGTATTATACAGGGTATTCCTTAATGATGTGCTAATATTTTAGGGTGTGATTCCTAAAGTCATTTTATGAAGAAAGTTCATATAAACATAATATGTCCTAAACGGCTTAAATTTTTTGCTACAGGGTGTTGAATTATTTTTTTTAATGCGTTTTTTGTAATATCACCGAAAGTACTTTAGATAATATTTTCAATTTCGGCATGTGCTAATAGGACATATAACCACATGTTTTAGTTATAAAAGTTATTTTTTTGTTCCACCAGTGGCGTCCCTGCAAGATTTCCTCTGATATTTTTTAGAAAAAAGTGGTACGCCACTGACTTTTTCAAGGTGGATATTATTTCTGATTAGCCTGGTCAATTCTGCATGGAAATGGTTTCCTGAGGCACAACGTTCTTAACTAAAATAATTAAATTAAATTAGACGGGACTATTAAATAATGAAGGTGGTCATTTCCAACAATTTTTATAAAACAAAATTTTGTATAATCAATGTTAATAATAATAAATAGTAGATCTAATTTAATTATTTTAATTAAGAACGGTGTGCCTGAGTAGAAAAACGCAAGAGACCATTTTTATGCAGAATTGACCAGGCTAATCATAAATGATATCCACATGAACAAATGTCAGTGGCGTACCACTTTTTTTCTAAAAAATATCAGAGGAAAAGTTTACCAAGGACGCCACTGGTGGGACAAAAAAATAACTTTTATTACTACTTTTTACATGTCCTATTAGCGCATGCAAAAATTGAAAATATTATCTACAGTACTTTCGGAGATATTACAAAAAAAGCATTAAAAAAATAATTCAACACCCTGTAGCAAAAAATTTAAGCAGTTTAGGACATATGTTTATATGAGCTTTTCTTTATAAAATGACTTGAGAAATCACACCCTAAAATATTAGCACGTCATTAAGGAACACTCTGTATATACACATGTTTGTATATTGTGTACTTGTTAGTAGCTAGAAATATTTTGGTGAAACCCGTTTGTGCTCATTATTTTAATTGATTGGTGACACAGAAAATATTGAGAATATAGTATTGTAATTAAATATCGTTCCACTGCAAAGGTGCAATGGATGGTGGAATGAGAAATGATTTTATTTAGAAGTTGTAAATGTTTTAATAAAGAAACTTTAACCCATAAAATTTGACTTACATGCGATAGCAGCAAAAATGAAAATTTTTGTTACACTTTTTTACGAACCATGTAACTTGCCAGACGAAGACGAGTACTGGCATAGTGGCCTAAATTTTTAATTTATAAATATTGCAAGTTCGATTGTAAGTAAATAACTCCTGCCAATGTCATTTATGTCACAGTCAATGTTGCTGGTTAGAAATCTTTGAGGAACCTAACATACAAGTTGTGTTTATTTCGCCGATAGAAAATAATTAACGAAACTGCTTAACAATTGCTTTCGAGCAAGAAAAATTTCGCCTAAATTTAACAGTTAATATTTTCTGAACCAGATATGATATCGATCTACGGTTTTGAATAGTTGATAGACTCATTCCTTGGGAAACAATTATCAATGTTGGATTTTCTTTAATTGTCAGAAAATTTTATATACAGGGTTTTAAAGAAGACGAGGATTTTTGCTCCAATTTTAATGACGTGTAACTTTCACAATAATATTTTTAAATTTTATCACTCTACGTCAATTGAATCACTGGTTCATAGCAAAGAAAGTAATTTGTCAAATTTTTGATATCTGCTATATTTTAAGAAATACCGATTTTTGGAAAACCTTGCTTTATTTCTACTTATTGGTAGCTAAATCTCACTGTGCATTGTATCGTGCAAACTTTGTGAGTGATTATTATACCTTATGAAAAGCTTGATTATGTTCAGTAACAATAGTTGTACCTAAATGTTATGATGTACAGTGGGGTACTTATAAACACACAACAATATGGCTATGGTTTATGAGTATACTGTTTGCAAGTTAGAAATTAATAAATATCTACATTTTTCCCAAAAATTAAATTAAAAAAATTATCTTCGTTAAAATTTTGTTAACATACTGTATAATTTACCTCTAGTGCGATATAAAAAACTAAAAAATAAGAAAAAATTCACCTAATCTAGGGGCGAGTACTTACCAATATAAAACAATCATGAAAAATTTTGAGATACTCATAAACCATAGACATATAGGTGTTTATAAGTACGCCACTGTACATCATAACATTTAGGTACAACTACTGTTACTGAACATAATCAAGCTTGTCACAAGGTATAAGAATCACTCGCAAAGTTTGCACAATACAACGCACAGTGAGATCTAGCTACTAATAAGTTAAAATAAAGCAAGGTTTTCCAAAAAAATCTGTATTTCTTAAAATATAGCAGATATCAAAAATTTGACAAATTACTTTCTTTACTATGAACCAATGATTCAATTGACGTAGAGTGATAAAGTTTAAAAATATTATTGTGAGAGTTACACGCCATTAAAATTGGAGCAAAAATCATCGTCTTCTTTAAGACCCTGTATATAAAATTTTGTGACAGTTAAAGAAAATCCAATATTGACAATTGTTTCTCAAGGGATAAATCTATCAACCATTCAAATCCGTAGGTCGATATCATATCTGGTTCAGAAAATATTAACTGTAAAATTTAAGCGAAATTTTTCTTGCTCGAAAGCAATTGTCCAGCAGTTTATATCAATAAACAAATGGTGAAATTGCAGTTAAGGGGCTAGTCCTAAAAAGTCCAAAGTTGCTGGCTTTCTTCCTAAATGCAAGCTCATTTACCTGAAACATAGAGAAAAATGTGTTTTAGTGCACGTAATTCCCCCGCACTTTTCACTAATCAATTTGGAATAATCATTGCGGAGAATCAAGCACATTACCGGATGTTAGTTTAACTGACGCAATTTTTACTTTGACTGGGGTGGTTTTAGTTTCAAGTTTGCTATGAAATTGAATCTTTTTTAAGGGGACAATTCGTTGAAAACTTTCGTTTGTTTTGGGTAATGTCTCTTTTTAAGGGAGTGTTTGTCACATTACTTGTCTTGATGTTTTATAGTCTATTTCAGAAAGGTGTAGAGTAATAAAAGCTCATTAGGTATGCAATGGGACTACAGAGTGCCCCAACGAATATTTAAGCCACTTTCATAATTCGGCATTGATTTCATTGCAATATATTTTCTTCTCATCAAGTGCAGGTAGTACCACGCAGGTTTGGATCAATTTATGGGTTTTTCCTATTGGTATCCATTCACAAACACTGAAAATGGTGTGGCAAAGGCGTGCATTATGTACATGGTATCTAATAGGTACACTTATTTTGTATTAAACATATTAACTTAACGTCTTTCATTTTGAATGTCATGTTGTATTTTGCTACAAATCCTTTCACTTGCGCCCACATAAGATCTATGGGATTTAGTCCGCAATGATATGGCGGTGTGCGCAGTACCTTTACACTATGTTTTTCAACTATTTCTTTCACGGCATATTTCATAACACGATGTTTGTGTAAATTTGCTATAGCCAATAGTTCCTTCTTTATCAAATTATCGTCTTTGGTAAGTTATCATAAATAATTTAATGCACAAAATTTACCTGCGCCTATGGCCAACGTCGAAATTGAGCCGAACTGGACGGAATTTTCCATTTTATTACTATTAACACCTTTCTGAAATAGACTATAATACAAAAAATAATACGCTATAATAATTCAACTACATACAGGGTGAAATTTTTAACTGGAATAAATTCTATATTAGGAATCCTATTTATTTGCTACAAAAATACACAATTACGCCTGCGTTTATGTTTATTTTGGCATAATTGTCCCCTGCACCTCAGTCTGTTCGATTGAGAAGAGTCGAGTCTACAAAAAAAATTTTACCATAGGAGTTCCCCAGGGCTCGGTGATGGGGTTCCTTTTATTTCTTATCCATAAAATTAACCTGGCTTACTTTGATCCTGATCCTCACCATACCATCCTTGCTAATGACATAACGGTATCTTCGGTCACTTATTTATTTGCAATAATAACAGTTTTTTTTATTTTCTTCCAAAATCTTAAATTATACGGAATAACACCATATTAAGATGTCTGTTTAAAGAGGACAATGACGTTTCTTGAACGGCAGTAGAGTTTTGGACTTGCATTGTCTTTATTTGTTTAGAATCACTATGTTTCAACTGGTAAGCATCTCCAGTCGTCTTCAGGTGAATACTGAATAAGTACGGTAACTACAGCTCTATTTATACTAGGCAGGTGCTGTGACGCATGACTAGTGGGCGGAGTCATGCGTGTTGCTAGGTGATGACGCATAACTGGATGAGTCATGCTTGATGAGTGATGCTCGATGACGTCATACTCGATAAATCATGCGTTTAATTCTTGGGTGGTCTTATTCTAAGATTACATTTACTTAACAAGGGTTTCCAGACGTTTCTCATATCTAATGAAGGCTTACTAAAGCAACCTGGATTTTGGTGTATGGTCGCAGCTTCCTTAAGGAAGCTGTAGTTACCGTACTTATTTAGTATTCACCTGAAGACGAATGGAGATGCTTACCAGTTGAAACGTAGTGATTCTAAACAAATAAAGACAATGCTAGTCCAAAACTCTACTGCAGTTCATATTAGGATTATGTTTAAATTAGAAGTATTCGATAATTATATTATTAATATGTAGTTTTGGGCCACTGGAATAATATATAAACATTCGACGGGAGAAAAATAAATAAGATTTTTAGAATCGTATACGAGAATTACTGACTTTACACCATTGCCAAGAAAAAAAAACTGTTTTTATCGTCAGTAATTAAAAATTAAATTCAGCCAATTAAAACTTTTACTGAACCTTAACTTTATTATCAAATATTCGTAATTAAAAGTTTTTTCCTTTTTCTACTTCGTAGTCGATAAACTTTCGGAAGTTTTCTGAGTAATCAACAAAGAGAGGAGAAGCAAATATCGGTACGTGTATATCTAGTTAATTGATTGTAAGTAAGTTTAACGACGACTTCTTTTGTACTTCGGCCGGGGCTTTCCTAGTTTCAAATTTGGCTTCGCAATCGTATCCGACTAAGGTCGTTTTTGATTGTAAGAATGGAATAGTATATTACATAACAAGTGATAAAAGTGACACTTCAAAGGAGGAGATAATTAGCACGAGGCGTTAGCCGAGTGCGGAAATTCTCAGAGTTTTAGAATAATCAACTTTCACACGAGTAATGTACACTATTTTTCCTACGACCATAAAGAATAATCAAAAAAGCCTTTGATTTGTGAAAAAAGTATTTCAACAATAGTGTTGAAAAAAAAATATCAACACTAGTGTTGATATTTTTTGTTAGCACACTTAGGATTATGTTCAACTTAATATCTGGTTTCATAGTTTGGCAATAGGCTTTTCCTTTATTTCTAGTTTAACTTTTTAATTTTTTCATATTTTATATATCATAGGCAGAACTAATCCTGGATTGACTTCTAGATTAACCAGAATGAAAAATTTTAAATTTAATCAAGGAAAGATGCATTAAACATAAATTTAAAAAATCCACCCAACAAGGATTTCAATTCAATTTCAAAATAATTCTGTAAATTATTTAATGTTTTTATAAAAAAAAGTCAAATACTCTAGGCTAGAGCTCTAACTCTCTACGCTATTGCTACCGATAAAGATTTGTTGTTTAATATATGACACTCTTTTCAGCGCGATTTGTTTCTTCTGGTAATAGATTTTCCAGTATATTATTAACATTTTTTATAATTTCAGATGGTGTATTTTCACACTCTAATTCTGAATCACTCGACAAATACATGAGAAATAAGTTAAACACTTTACAATGACTGTTTTCTAAAATTTGTTCTTTTTAATAAATATGGGTTGTCTGTCAAATTGAAACCATATGTTTAAATTAAATAATGTGCCTTGTATTTCAACACTAGTGTTGAAATATTTGTTTTCGACACGCGTGTGATATACGGCGCTTTCTAGCCAAATTAACCGTGCTTTTTTTTTCATTTTCATAGGTGGTCATAGGAAAACGATCAAATCAGGTAAGTTCCAAGTAAACAACCAAAATTAAGGGACATCAAGTACTTCTGTCTGTATGGTAAGCCGTGGCGACTCGTGGACATTAAGTATGGGAGGGTATGCAAGGTATGCAAAAATAAGTGCAAGCGGAGATATTTTAATTTTTAAGGCAAACTCTTAAATGCATAACGTACAAATATAAGATATATTAAATTATATCGTTACATTTTGTTACTTCCCACAAAAAAAAGAAAAAAAAGGGTCAACTTAGCTTACATTTTTAGAAGATTTAAATGAAAATGACACAAGCAAGACGAATACAGTTTGGGTTTATTAATTCATAAAAGTAAACAATACATTTATGTTAGAGCGTACGAATTGTTATAGCGAATGAACTCACTTTCTAAAATTAAAATCATCCCTACGGTCTTTTAAGGAAATAAACTTTTTCATGACTTTTTCTTCAAAGCTATTCGTGAAATAAAATTCTGTTTATGAACATCAGAGCCAGAGGATTTATTGCATAATTATTTTTAAAGAAACGGCCTGTAAATTTTTTGTTTTCTGCTTTCCTTTTACTAATTTGTGTCAATTCGAAATTATATAATATTCATCTTAAACCATAAATAATTGCACACACACAATCAGGATTATAGTTTGACGAACAAACCCGTAATACCCGTATCCAATGCGTAGATACCCGACAAGAAAATAAATATGTAACAAGACAATTAATAATATATTAATTTGTTTGGCACAAACAACACAGTTAGCTGTATGATTCATTTTGGATGTGACAAGCCATTGGAAGATACAAGGGCTAAGTTGCTAAACGCCGCATGCCTATTATTTCGCTTTGGTGCTTCACCGATGGCGCTCAGTAATCGCGGATAAGTGAAAAAAGATTTTAGCGTATTTTTGTCACAGGGCCACCGGTGGCGACTCCAATATGGGCTTTCGAGATCTCTGATTTTACGTGGTCGTCAAAAAGGATCGGGCGCAGACAACTCGGTACCGAGCGCCTTATATGATAACGGAAGGATTATTGTTAGATTGTTGTAAGAAAGTTGTTGGCAGTGGTGTGACAGAATTTTTTCAATCGTAACAGATTTGCTTAAAAAACGTAACATGTTTATGTGGTAAACGTAATCAGATGAAAGAAACGATTGGTGGTCCAAAAACAAAATGTTCTCCGTTATCTTTAAGGGCTGACGTCCTTAAAATCGCGACGGCTCAACAGATTACTTAAAGGCGTAACAGATCCTTTTAAAATGTAACAAATGTTACAACTGTAACAGGACGGCATGTTGCCAATCCTCCTGGTTTATCGGTAGATCTACCAAATTAATCTATCGTTTAATTTTAATTAAACAATACACATGATGAAATAAAATTATGGTATTTTCAGCAGAAGAAGGGGGGAGGGGGGGGAGGCACGCTAAAGATATAAGAAATAATTTTCTCCTAGACCTAGGAATATGGACGCCCATGGTGACTTTTATTAATTATACAGGGTGTCCCAAAATTAGGTGACAATATTTTAAGGGAATAAAGTACACCCAAAAATAGGACTAAAATCCTCTATTAATATACCTTGAAAAACGCTTCGTTATGGGGTTAGAGTCCCTCGAATGAAAGCTATGATAAGCGGTTTTTTCACAATATCTCAGAAACTGATTAAAGTATCAAAACAAAACTTGATTCATGTTTTACCCATTACAAGATGCAATAAACGCTTTGTTTAGCTTAGGTCTATATCTTCCAGTGACTTCCCACTGGGTAGGTAGTGAGGAGAATATTGCCCTAACTTTTTTATTTGCAGGATTTTTTAACGCCAGGTGCAATTTTAAAAAGCACTGAAGTATTTTATTAAAGAAAGGTACTCTTGTTTCATTTCGGTAGGATTCACCATTTTTTAGTAAAATCGATTTTAAAATTTTCGGTTTTTTGCAAGTCGTTGAAAAGGCTAAGGTGTTTTTGTGCATATCTCAGCAAACACTTAATATTAAAACATGAAATTTATTAGAAGTTCTACTAGCGACAAGGCATATTTATTAAAGGATGGTACTAAAAAATTTCAAAATCATGTTTGAATATTAAGTGTTTGCTGAGATAAATGCAAAAACCGAAAATTTTAAAATCGATTTTACTGAAAAATGGTGAATCCTACCGAAATGAAGCAAGAGTACCTTTTTTCAATAGAAGACTTCAGTGCTTTTAAAAATTGCACCTGGCTTTAAAAAATCCTACAAATAAAAAAGTTAGGGCAATATTCTCCTCACTACCTACCCAGTGGGAAGCCACTGGAAGAAATACGCCTAAGCTAAACAAACCGTTTATTGCGTCTTATCATGGGTAAAACATGTATTAAATTTTGTTTTGATACTTCAATCAGTTTCTGAGATATTGTGAAAAAACCGCTTATCATAGCTTCCATTCGGGGGGCTCTAGCCCCATAACGAAGCGTTTTTGAAGGTATATTAATGGAGGATTTTAGTCCTATTTTTGAATGTACTTTATCCCCTTAAAATATTGTCACCTAATTTCGGGACACCCTGTATAAAAAGGATTTTTCTTATCTGTGGCGAAACACCCGAAAATATTTTTATAATATAAATTAGCCACAATCATATTATAGACATTAAACAAATTAAACAAGCAAGCTGTTCCAATGTAATCAAAAATTTAATTGAGCCAATTAGAACTTTAACCACATACAGTCTATCTTTGGTATAAATTATTCTCAATAAAAAAGTTCTGATTCGCAGTTCGACAGAAAACCTTTAAAAGTTTTCTTAGCAATCAATTTAGAAAAGATATAACGGAAAATCATTAAATAAACGTGATCTACTTATCGAATGAAGTAATTTTAACCGTGACATTTTTTTTAACATATAGACGGTTTTAGTTCCTAATTAACCAAGAAATTGGATAACTTATTGGAGAAAAATCCGAGATTCTTATTTGCTTAGGCTTAAAGCAAGATGAAAATAAATCACACATTCAGAGACCAGTGGCAGCTATTTAGAGAACGAAGGGAGGATTGTGCCAGCTGGCATTCGACCGTGGCGTTCCTAGTTCGATCAACAAAGTTGGCATACCCAAAAGCAAAAAATATCCGAAATTTAGCAGGTTTAAGAATACAGGAAATGTTTTACTCCGGCATCTACAACAATGAGACTTGACTTCCCCAATTTGGAAACTGCCACAGAGACCATTACGCCAGGTGAAAAGTGACTTCTCTCGATTAAAATATTTTCCAATGGGATTTTTCTCTTTACTCGCATATTGCGATTATTTTGTGTATTCTTTGGCGGCCTTAAGTAAAACATCTTCTCATCTGAAAACCATATCTTTGCAATATTTTCCCGAGAACGGAATCTTCGTAGTAATAGATTACATCTTTCTAATCGTTTCTCCTTCACATTGGCACTAAGTTTTTGACAGTAAACTTTTTAAAGACTTTAAGTTAGCAATAATGTTTAATAATTCTTTAAACTGTAGAACGGTGGATTCTTGTTCTTTTCGCTATATTTCTGGTACCTACAGATTCTTCAGGTCGTACATTTTCTATAATATTTCTTACCATGGTAATATTTCCTTGAGTTCTTGAAGTTTTTTTATTATTATTTTCTCTAAGATGTCTTAAAAACTTGCCAACTGTTCCAACATACCAATTTTTTTCAGGAAACTCCTTTACAATTTTTCTTGCGCCGTAATTATGTGTTTGTCGAAAATATTTGATAAGAATTCGATCCTCTTCACTTAAAACTGCATTGTGTACGGATTAGCTACCATGAAGCTTACAAAACGTCAAAAATAACATTGTTTATTATTTTAATAATAGTCATGGATACTTTGACTTTTAATAAAGGTCATGGATGCTGCGATCATGGTTCAAACGACTTCAAATTTCCAAAATGATATCCGGAATGTTTTAATACATCAATGAACAAAATAAATTGTATTTGTTAAATTTAAGAATCTTTCAGAGTGAGACATACTGAAAAAGTTTCGATAGTTAATCTACCAAAAAAACGTATTAAGTATCTGAATTATGAATAAATCAGTTTTCGTTTGGAACGAGCATAAGTGCACGTTTGTTGAAAAAAAAATGTCAATCCGGCCCTGTTCAAAATATTTTGATAAAAATTGCACATTTTACTAAGACGATTTTAGTTCATCATCACTCCAAAAATAAATTAAATCAGTGCAAAATCTAGAAAAATATTCACAATTAAAAAGTGTACTCCTTTAATTTGAGCCACAGTGTATAGCCTTTCTTGGCCTTCCCACAAACTGACTGCATAAGCTCGATCAAACCCACACATAAGATAATTTCATTAAGATTATGTGTGTGCATTTGTTAAGGAACAGCAAAGATTGAAAATTTACTTAAGGAATAATAGAGCAGAAACCATAAGACTAGCAAAGTTTGAATTTGAATACAAGAGAGTTTACAAGTTTCGAAGCCCAAATTTATGCGCATAATTTTGAACTAAAGCTTAGTTTGTTTCTGGGTAAATTAGTGTGAGGATGTTAGAGTTAAGTTTATTTTCCAAAATTAAAATTGTTAGATAGAAGCTCAATTTTAAGTTTGTCATAACTAGATAAACTTTGGATCAACATCTACTCTGCTTGTTGTAAGCGCGGCTCGTGAGGCAAATTTTGATGGCAGTAACCTAACAAGCAAAATACAGTTTGGTGCATAGCTTTGCCAAGGAATATTACCCCGCAGAAACGTAAAATACTAAAATTACATTTTTGCTGTGACTTTTTTTGTAAATGACATCAAACAGCTTTACTTTATTATTATTTTTTAAATAATTCTCTTACCTTTATATAGTTGTATATCCAATCGATCCTTCTATTCTTTTGTTTGGAAAAATGTTCTATCATTAGGTCATTAAAATTATGAATACTTCTAATAGAAGACTTTTCAAATGTTTATGCACCGCTTGTTTTAAACTGTATATATTTCTTGAACTATTGAAGTCATAGTTCTTTAATACAAGTCACAACTCACATAAGCACACGTCAAAAATAACCTTAAATGATCTAAATAAAGGTTAAGGACATACTACGGGCGATTCGCATTTCTAATGAAACCAAAGGTTTATGCAAATATTGCAAATACAATCACATATTTTGTAATAAGGTTATCTTTGTCTAACGCAAGGTTTTGATTCATGGAGCTGCTCGACTGTGTTTCCATAAATGCCTATTGAACGTGATTAAACCACTGACCGAATGAACGCAAAGTATGCCGAAGTCGACGACCGGATTAGCCTCTTTCCCGTTTCTTTTTAACTTCTCAAACTTAAACTCAAAATTAGCTTTATTGTCATAAAAAAAAATTTTCATTGACAAAGCATTCCGAGAGCGCTTATGTCTATTTCATTTAAGTAATTTTTAAATTTCATATAAACCCACAAGGTCAACAGTGAGCTAAACTAAAAAATAGCCGAGCAGAGTGAGGTTCGATCTGTATTGGGCAGTTTTCACATGACACATTTTGGAATATTTGCATTTTTTGAAGGATAATAATTTTTATTTGTTTTGAAAAGTAAATTAATTAGGTGGGTCAAATTTATAGGTGGTCAAATGACCTTATGGACAAGCCGCCCCTGTTGGTATCAATAAAACGAGACCATTGGATCCATATTGCCTTGGATGTGATAATGCCTAGGATTTTTAATATTAGCAGTTTAATCCAGATAATAAGTGGAGGCAGTGAATTCGATGAGTGACCAGCAAGGTGACAAGGCGAGGATACAGGATTTCAATGTTTTTTTAGGTTGTTTTTTTTTAAAACAAAATTCACTTTTCTAAAAAAATGTATAATCATACATACAGTGTTGCGGATTGCGCTTATTATTATCTATGGAAAGTTTTGAATTTGTTTGGAAAATTTTCATCTTCTCAGGGGAAGTTGGACGTCCCTTATTTTGTGAAATTTTTCATATTTCTTATTTCGTATTATTGATTGTAATATTGCAATTTCTAGAACTTACGTTGTTTTCTCCTTTTTATAACGCAGATTTGTCTAGTTAGTTATGTTATGACAATCTTGTCAATGAGCAGAGTGGTATTTTAATTAAATTGTACGTCAAGTTTGGAGGTTGACGCTTTTCTATATTTTGTGACGAGTCGGTAATAAAGTTATAAGAAAATGAAAATAAAAATAACAACTAAACCTTATTTACGATAATTGTTTTAAAAAGCAAAGTCACTTTTGCCGAAAATTGGAATTTATTTTAAAGCACTAATAAAAAAATAATTTTATTATTCAATCCTAAAAGAATATTACGTCAAGGTTCAATAATTTTCAGCAGACTAATAAAATATTTCGAAGGAAATATTACGATTTTAAATACTTTCAACAATCTTATAAAATAAGTAGTTTTTTGAAAAATTAAAATTTTGAAAACTATTATATTGTCATTGAATATTTTAGAGACTTTTAAAGAAGTGAATCAAAAAGTAAATATTTAAATTCTAAATTAAAATTAGATTATTAAATATAATCATTTAAAATTATACCTTGAAGTAAATAAAAATAATTTACAAGTTTTGAAAAAAATAAAAGAAATTAAATTAAAATATTTTATTTAATCATTCCTTTGAAATCATTTCAAATAATTAGAAAAAAAAATTATTAAATTATTTTGGGGAAATACTTGAACATTTAAGAAAAAATTTTAGTAAATTATTTTGGAAAAAATAATTAAAGATTAGAACAATTAAATGGATTATTTTGGAAACAAAAATAATTAGTGTTCTAAACCAAACATTTATAAAAATAAAAAATAAAATAAAAACAAATTGTTTAGGCAAAAGAAAATACGCAAAATTTTAATACCTACCGAGAATTTATAAAATTTTAATTTAATTATTTTGAAAAAATAATTTTAATTTAAATCTGAATAAAATTAAACTTACCAATAATTTTATTTTATTTAAGAAGTTTCAATTTTAAAACCACGATTCAACTAACAAAGCAAAGATCGTCATGATGACGCTGGAATCTGGACCAAGATTGTTAATAGTCATTTCATTGGACAAAGGATAAACAAACAAAATTGAACCTTCGGTATAACAAATTTAAGATATAACTTTACCTGGAGAAGCATATACGTACCATTTTCGGTTAAAAATAAAATATAGTTTATGCGTTGACCTAGATTTCCGTTCCTATGGAAAATTAATTAAAAATGTTTAAAATTTTGTTATACGAATCAACTATAGTTCTCCTTCCGAATCAACGGAATTTTACTGAAAACGTCGGAGTAAATAAGGGGATAAGCTATTGTCAACCTAAATCACTGGATAGATAAAGCATATTTTTCAAACACAAAGGTTTCCTACTCCTAGCGAAATGTTGGTGGGATTTCCTAGAAAAATTGATGTCACCCTAATCCAAGGGGGGAAACCAAATCTATAAAAACCCTAACTTGAATATTTTTCGGGAGAATAGAAGAAGTATAGAAAAGAAGAAGTATAGAATAGAAAAAGTAGAGAATAGAAAAAGTAGAGAATAGAAATAATAGTTTTTGATCACGAAGTTTTGTACTATGAAGTTTTACGACGAAGTTACAGAGTTACGAAAAAGTTATGAAGTAAAATTTTAAGCAGCACGGAAAAAAAATCGCGAATAGGCAAAAGTTTGCTCAGTCAGTCCGAGTTGACTATAAATTGCGAGTGTTTACCTGAAGTTACGAAATTTTGTGTAATTGCGTCCACAAAGTAAGTGCTAAAGAAAATTAATAGAAATTATGGTTTTATTTTAAATTAGACTTACAAATTGTAACTGTCGGTGGCTCCATATTTTATTTAATTGAATATAACAAGTGTCGTTTAAAACGCGAAAATGTGTTTTTATGACTTCGGTCATTCTCTACTACATGAATAAAAGTTAGAATTTTACAATGACTGCAACTATCCCTTCTGTTGCGAATTATACGGCAAGGTCCAACAGTGTGCGAATTCTCTGCCAGAACTTCTAGTTACAACGACGAGGCAAGCTAATAGAAACACCAGAGGTTAGTAATGAAACAACAAATATTGCTTCCTTCGAGACTTATTGAACCCACTAGAAAGAGTACTTGTAACCTACCCCGTTAGCGCCAACCTGATAGCTCCCTAAAATAAAGTAATTAACATGGTAGGCTTCACAATTTGATGGTATAAATAACCTGAAAGGTCAAGTTTTTTCAAGTTGGGTTTGAATTATTTCGTTATAGCTCCCTTTACCGATAATATGATAGTTGACTGAAATAATGTCTATTTTTTCTAGCTTCCATATATTTTTGATCGCTATCGCCAAATTTGAGTACTTGGTTTTCTTCTCCGATTCTGTTTTAGGGAGGTTGTGTGTTAGTGGGCAACCTATATCGATTATGAAAGCTTTTTTGGTTCTTTTCGATAAGTAGAATATCCGGACGGTTCTGGTCTACTTACTGTTCTATCCGTTATTATTGACCTGTCCTAGTATAAGAGAGATTCAGGAGATTCAAGAACCGGCTCGGATGCGTATTGATAGTATGGTGGGAGGTTTTTTTTAGGCCTAGTTTATGGACCAGTTCTTTGTGGATAACCTTTGCCACCTGATAACGCCTTCCCAGATAACCACAACCCGCCATAATTTATGTTCTATCGTTTCTCCGGGACAATTATGTTTTCTGCACAGTGCGCACATCTTCCACATTTCGTTTTAAGATGACCTATTCATAGTTCCGAGTTCGAATTACCCGGTCTTGGATGGAAATTATAAAACTTTCTGTTTCATAATATAGCTGCCTTTTTTCTAACCAATTCAGTGACATTTCTATATCTTTAAGTGGATTTTGAAGTACAGTTGGGTATTTGCATTGCCCCCTTTACTCAAGGGGGCTGTGGAACTTGCCATGTAGAACTTTCTCTTGAAAAGTTACAAGCTGTGGACTTGGTAGCGCGCGAATGATGTTGGTTAATCTATTTTGCTGTAAGTTAAGAGCTGTATATCCAGCGTCTAATGTTACCACTTTTGGTAGAATTTCCCCTTATTATTTTAAATACAGGGTGTTCATTTGAAAACTTCCCACCACGGATTTATCGAAAATCACTGATTAAAAGGAAAAACGCCCAGACACGTCAAAAGATGTGCCAAAGGGGACAACTTTTTAATCAAAAACTACTTCACCCCCTTTTACCCTCTGCCCCCGGGGTCATCCCCTTAACAATTTTAAATGACAAGGGGTATTAAGTAATAGCTTTTTTGAAAGGTATTTCAAAGTGTTTTATTTTTACGTTTGATTTTTTTAAATCGGTCGATTCGTTTTCGAGAAAATTTAAAAAATCTTTATTTATCTTAATTTTTTCAAATATAAAAAAATACAAGAAAATATCACTTTTTATTTCAATAAGTGTTCAAAAACTGGGTCCGGTCGACTTAAGAGACAGTAGATTTTTCGAATTTTTTTTATCTAATTTAACGTAGACATATAAAATAGTAAACATCACCAAAAAAATTTGCGGTATATCAAGTATTTTTATTAAAAAAAATGTTTTACCTACGACAAAAATGAAGCTTTTTGTAATTTCAATCGTAAAAACTAGCTGATGTCATATTTGTTAAATGATTGATGATGACAGCAACGTTGTCAGATTGTTTAAGAAATATGTAGTCAGGAAATAATAGTCAATAGTAACATGAACACAAAAAATGCCCTATTGAACAAGTTCTAACCCTCCCCAATACACCGTTTTAGGGTTTCAATTGTTTATATACATATTTAATAACAAATTTTTTTATAAATTTAACTTGATCGCGACGCGACGTATTGTATAACAAAAAAAATCCCGTTAACCACGTGCTAACCTACCTTAATACACCTATTAGAGCCGATTGCCGAATTCTTAGTTCAGCTCCAAACTGTGTATTGGGGCGGGTTAGAACTTGTTCAACAGGGCATTTTTTTTGTTTATGTTACTATTGACTATTATTTCCTGACTACATATTTCTTAAACAATCTGACAACGTTGCTGTCATCTATCATTTAATAAATATGACACCAGCTAGTTTTTACGATTGAAATTATAAAAAGCTTAATATTGAAATATTTTGTGGCTTAATGATGGCCGAAATACTCGATATCCCGCAATTTTTTTTGGTGATATTTACTATTTTATATGTCTACGTTATATTAGAAAAAAAAAATTGAAAAATCTACTGTCTCTTAAGTCGACCGGACGCCAAAAACCAACATAAACAGCAATTCGGAAGATTATACGTGGCAGCAACCAAATAACAACCAGAATTTTTTTCCGCCTTCTTTTTATCAACACAGATAACATGGGCGAACTGAATTTATTCTTATACCTGTTTAGTTCTTTTTAGTTACTAAGGAAAAGAAAGAATTTAATTTGCTGTCAGTTACCTTTGTGACAATCTCGGGATAGTGAAAATTAATTTATTGATTCACATTTTACTTCCAAAATGGTTTACATACTAGCCGAAAGAGTGGAACTGATTCTAATTTATGGTGCCCAAAATCAATGTGCTCGGCAAATTGCCATCACATTTAACGCCAGACATCCGGAAACGATAACTTCGCATAGGTATGTTTTGGACCTTGTTACTAAATTTACTCAAACTGGATCTGTTGCAAATAAAAAACGTAATCATTGTAGAGTTTTGGATGAAGCCGCTCAAGTTGAAGTTTTGGGTCATTTTGGCATATATCCTAATACTATAATACTATAATATCCTTGTACTTCATTACGCAAAATTGTTGATGCGACTGGTATTTCAATAGGCAGTAAACACAGCTACTAAATTACATAAATTTCATCCATTCAAAATTAAAATATTGCAGGAGTTAACCGAAGATGATTTCGATAGGCGAGTTGAGTTTTGTGAACAAATGAATGCAGCGATTAATTCATGTAAAGAATATCTGCTTCAGTGATGAATGCACATTTTATCTAAATGGATTTGTTAATAAGCATAACTGCAGGTATTGGAGCAATGAAAATCCTCATGCTTTTGTAGAAGGGCATACTCACTACCCCCAAAAACTTAATGTATGGGCAGGCATTTTAGGAAATAAAGTGATTGGGCCATTGTTTATTAATGGGAATTTAAATGGATGCATTTATTTAGATATGTTGGAAAATACCATCAATCCGCTTATCACTGAAACCATTGAAAACCAAATCGAAGACGATAGAAACCCTATTCTTGATGAGGCTGAAATATATTTCCAGCAAGACGGCGCTTCTCCTCACTATGTTCTTCCGGTTCGGTAATGGCTAGACGACGAGTTTCCAGATGAATGGATAGGGCGAAGAGGGCCTATAGAATGGTGTGCTAGATCTCCTGACTTGACGCCTTTAGACTTTTTTCTATGGGGCCATTTGAAATATATTGTGTTCACTCCCCAACCTGAAACTTTGAATGAACTTCGTCAACGCATCATCGAAAGCTGTCATGACCTCTTACAACATGTTTTTGAAAATGTCCGTCAGGAATTTGAACATCGCCTATATTATTGTTTGGCCAATAACGGGCAACATTTTGAACACTTATTGAAATAAAAAGTGATATTTTCGGGTTTTTTTTCTATCTAAACAAATTAAGATAAATAAAGATTTTTCTAATTTTCTCGAAAACGAATCGTCCGATTTAAAAAAATGAAACGTCAAAATAAAGCACTTTGAAAGACCTTTCAAACAAGCTATTACTTGATACCCCTTGTCATTTAAAATTTTTAAGAGGATGACCCCGGGGGGCAGAAGGTAAAAGGGGGTGAAGTAGTTTTTGGTTAAAAAGTTGTCCCCTTTCAGGGCCCGCTCTAGGGGGCAGCAACCTGGGCCCCTGCCCAGGGCGGCAAGTTGGAAGAGCGGCATGAAAAATCCAAAAAAACACCATAAATCCCCGTTTTGCCTACCTACGTTCCTAGGTATATATGAAGTTTGAGCCATTCCAATTCCTAGTTAACAAATTTAATTTCCTTTGTTTTGCCGTGCCGTCTTATTTTTAAAACAGTGACAATTTCGACGGATCCTTTTTCTTTTTAATATTATAATAATATCAAGCAATTCCGCGACAAAGCAAGCCGAACAACACCGGCACCGGTACTTTTTTTGGTCATGGCGGCGTTGCAGCAAAGGACAAGCCGGCGAGCGGCGAGGAATAGACAGACAATTTGCTGTTGTGGTAGGTATAAAACGAGGAAGGGATGAAAAAGGCGGCAATTTCTTGTTTTGCCCAGGGCGGCGTTATTGCTAGAGCGGGCCCTGTCCCCTTTGGCACATCTTTTGACGTGTCTC
Source organism: Polydrusus cervinus (assembly GCA_935413205.1). Lineage (NCBI taxonomy): Eukaryota > Metazoa > Arthropoda > Insecta > Coleoptera > Curculionidae > Polydrusus > Polydrusus cervinus. The sequence continues at coordinate 99,684,918 of OW284510.1, read as the reverse complement.
GGCGTTTTTTCTTTTAATCAGTGATTTACGATAAATTCGTGGTGGGAAGTTTTCAAATGAACACCCTGTATATGTTTATAGTCGTTGGTATAATAAAATAAACTGAAACGGTCGTATTCACATGTTTTACCTGTCGTACAAAATACGTTTAAAATCTCGAGAAAATTCCAAAAAGGTTATAAAGATAATAATATCATGTTTAAAATAACAAAGTTGCCAGCGTCTTCCGATATATGCTAGTGATAAAAAATGCTAATATTGGAGGCAAAGAGGGCACATCAAGAAATATAAACGTTAATGTTTGAAAAAAATTATGCTTCTCCCAAAAGTTCTAACGAGCGCTCTTTGTGAATCACCCTATAAACAAAAAATATGAATATAAAAGTTTAAACTGATATTATTTTAGCACAATTAAAATACAGGGTGATTTCTAAGTTAATACTTATTTTTTAGCTATATATAGAAGGCATTCAAATAAACAACATTTTCAAATACCTTCTTTTAAAAAACTGAAAAATAAGGGACGTGTCATCAATTTAAAATTAACTTGCTTCAGAAAAACACACCGCAGCGGATTGCCAAATAACTGACCCGTAAATTGCATTACTAATAATAGATAAGACAAACAACATAAAGTATAGCAGGGTACGTTTTGATGACCAGGCCCGCACTTAGTTTTTTACTTCTGTATCTCGCCTATTTTTAAGTTTTTTGAAAAAAGGTATTTGAAAATGTTGTTTATTTTAATGCCTTCTATACACAGCTAAAAAAAAAGTATCAACTTAGGAATCACTCTGTTTATTTGGCTTATTTATCAATTCCCCTACCACACGCACACACACACTCTGATAATTTTCTTTCGAAAAGCACGACATGCATGTATATACGTTTATATAACGGTTACAGACCAGACACATAATTACAGTTTAACGTCTGCATCGGAAGTTCTCAATTACACTCCTGAAGTTAAATTTGTTGGAAACGTGGACCGTTTTGCAGTATTGGTCGAGCCGTTTAACTTTACGTTCTCGGTTTACAACATTTTCTTATTTTGGCTAATGGTCTTTTATGATAACAAAAACTTATACGAGAATGTTCGAATTCACAAATTTGACTAAAGTTGAGCTAAAATACCAGTTGTATAGCTTGTCTGTCTGAAGTAAATGATAGTAAATAACAAAATAATAAATTTTCCAGAGAATAAATGGTAAAGATAAAGCAAAAGAATTTATTTTTTGACCGTTGACCATCCTTTAGCTCTAGTCATAAATTATGTATTCATTAAACGCAAATATGCCGTATCCAAAACATATATGTTTGCTGTTTAAGAATAAATTGTGATTAACCAGTTAAATCGGTATCCACCAATCAACTTTTTTCCTTAATTGTCAATTAACTTTTCCCGGCCAAATTTGGTCCATTAGGTATTTAATTGCGATTAGAACACGTCAAGAAATGTCATAATATGACATTTTACAATATTACTGTTTCGTCGTAGTTTTTTGTGTTATTGTGATTTCTTGCTGAATATTTGACTATTTGTCGGGCCCCAAATAATGGCGTTAAATAGAAGATAAATACTTTGATAAAATCATAAGTGGAGAAGAAAAGTTAGCAGGGAACTCTTTTAAGCTTGTCGTGGAGAACTTTTTCGGGAATCATAGATTAGAAAAGTGTAAAGAAATGGTGAAATTTCTGTTAAAATCTTATCAGAAATTAGGTTGCGACTTGTCGTTAAAATATATTCTTTACACTCTCACCTAGACTTCTTTCATGAAATTAACGAATGTTAGTGACGAGCATGGATAACGTTTCCAACAGGATAGTTAAACTATGGAGAAGGATATCAAAGGAAATAGAGCCCAGCAGTTTTGGCCGATTACTGTTGAATTTTAGATAGAGATTTGCCTTACTTGCAGTACAAAAGACAATTAAAAAAACAACGTACTAAATGAAATTTAAATTACGCCATGTTTTTTGTTTAGTTTTATTTTTTAAATTAAAAATCTGTTATGTAGAGATTTTATATTATTTATTACCAAGTGCGTTTTCAAGTTCATTGCCATAGGTTCAAAGTCTGTAGTCTCCCAGATTTCTATCGTTTCTAGCTCCAAATTCTAATTAAAAAATATTAAAATGCATTATTTCAGTGGTGGGTACATTTAGTTCTTTGTATACATAACATACCTAACTTTTTTCGGTATTTTTTACATAGAGAAAGTGATTTTTCTTTGATTTTTTAAGAAATGTAAATGTTTATTTTACATGCACTAAATAAAAATCAGTAAATCACAATAGTGGAAGCTTTGTTAATTCCCACAAAACTATACAGAATAATTATGTAGGAATGCGTGTAATTTTAAAGATATAATTTCTGCTTTATTATCTAATATAACCATATACTTATCTAATATTATTTGAAAAAGATTCATCTCTTAATTTAATAAAAAGTTTGTGATTCTTTTTCTTTTATTTAATCCAACCAAACCTTTATTTTTCCCTATTCTGGAATCTTTACCCATTTTAATGCTAGAAAGGGTTCACACAGTTTTTAAATTATATTTGTCTACCCTACAAAAAGCAAGGATCTAATCGAAGACAAAAATCAATACATTTCAATTTTTAACAAACAGATATTTTGTAATCTTTTTATAGGTACTTAAGTAATTTTAAAATCAGACGACGAAAATTGCAAAAGTAGTAAAACCAACTAAACAAATACGCACAAATTGTATGATCCATCAATCCATCCAATCACACGCCATTTTTAAATTTGCAGGTATTAAAAAAGATGTAGCATACGTCAAAACAAGCTATTAATAGTGGTCATTTTTAGTTTCAAAATTGGTGGAAATCGATAAAGACGTTTAGACATTATTCCGAAAAAACAATATTAATTTGAAAACTTTAGCGCCCTGTAGCGGCAAAACGAAGCAACATTGCATATAGGTAAGTTTTCCTAGATCGCCTTATTTTTGGTTAAGAAATTTGTGGTAAAGCGTTGTACAGTCATTTCATGGACACCCTGTATATTAAACTAATTACTCTATTAATAATATATAAAATTTCTTCAAAATTATAAATACGTACAAAGAAGTGAGAATTGTAATCTCTAAAATTATGATTACTCACAAAGATATGAGAATCGTTATCTCGAAATTATAATTACATGCAAAGAAGTGAATATCGTGATCTCTAAAATTTTGAATTTATACAAAGAAGTGAGAATCGTAGTCTCTAAAATAATAAATACGTATAAAGAAGTGAATATCGTAATCTCTAAAATTATGAATATACATAAAAAAGTGAGAAATTATGAATACATATGCACAAAGATATAAATAATCGTAACCTACAAAATTATAAATGCCTACAAAGAAATGAGAATCGTAATCTCCAAACATACCATAAGGAATTTCACAAAGTAATGTAACTCAAGAGTTTACTATCTTTTTTATTCTCCATCCCCTTGAAAATATTTCTTAGAAAGCCCAAGGGGCTAATTTACCAGACAAATTGAGAACCTCTTTTTTTGGAAGTCTGTTAAAAGAAACCGATTCCCGTTTTTACAGTAAATTAATCGGAAACCAGTCTGCCTTCGCCCAGATGCAAAAACACTCGGCGACGTCTGTTTTTCTTTGGCCCAAGCCGACTGGTGAATTTTAGCGTCGAGAACAATAGAAAAGCGTGGCCCCTCGACACTCTGCCAGAGCCACTTGATGATTCCGCTTCCTTCCCTTTATCTCTGGGAAAGGAAATAAAGAATAAGTTTTCGAGAGGGAGCCAGCCACGAACGGATAAGTATCCGGACTTTTAAAGATAGCTTTGTTATCGCTATATACTTGCAGGTTAAAGAAAACTGAGTAAGGTCGCTACTTAAAAATAAATTTTCATTTGAGGCAGGGGGAAGCCTTGTACGATTGTAAACAAAGAACAAAAAGTTAAGTCTTTTTACCATTAAGTGTTAAGCTGACCTCCACAGGAAGAGTATAAATTACATACTAGGGTGATTCCTAAGATGATACTTCTTTTTTAGCTGCGTATAGAAGGCACTAAAATAAACAACCTTTTCAAATACCTTTTTTCAAAAAAACTCAAAAATAGAGGCGAGATAGAAAAGTAAAAAATCTAAGTGCGGGCCTGGTCATAAAAACATAGACCGCTATAGTTTCAGTTATTCTTCTTATCTCTTACTAGTATTAGCCATACGGGTAGTCTTGAGCAATACGTTGTGTGTGTGATACGTGAAAATGGTAAAATTTAAAAACAATAAACTAATAAATATGATGTTAATTTACTGTGAGTGTCGTACAAGTGCCGATGTTCCTTCGAGCTTATACGCAAAACGCTATCCCTGGCGGGCGCATCCTCCACCGAGAAGTCTTCTTAATGTTATTCAACGGGCAACTTAGTCAGAACCGTATTTGATTCGTAGTGTAATAAATGAATGTAAGTACTTTATTTTTGAGTTTTTTGAAAAAGGTATTTGAAAATGTTGTTTATTTTAATGTCTTCTATACGCAGCTAAAAAAGAATTATCAACTTAGGAATCACCCTGTATAAAGAAGATAATAAATGCAATTCCTTAAATCGAAGTACCTATATTATTTAAGACTATAATATATGGTATGCGAAAGCTTTTCTTGCAGATTAGCTAAATATAATAGATAATATACATATGATTGCATCAATAACTTACCCTTATTAATAATATCACAAGCAAGCAAACCCTTCATATGCACGCGCTTAAGCCCTAAGGTTGCGATATAACATAACTTTACAAGTTTAGTAAATTTATCTAGTCCCTGTTTTCCTGTTTACCAAGTTATCTGGTCAAGCATCGTCGGTTTCAGGACTTTCAGGGCGCTCACTGACAGAAAACTATAAAGTCTTCTGCGGAGAAAAACTTTTAGAGAAGCTTTGGAGAATGTTTTGATACTTTATCGCATCACATAGTTTTAGAGGCATGTATCGGTGTATGTATTAGATTTACGCCTGATGCTGCCGTTTTAAATATCTTCGAAAAGTGGGTACAGGGATATTATAACTTATACACAGTGGTGTATTTAGGATTTTGTTTCGGGAGGAGGAGGGTTAGCCATTAAGCGGAAAGATAACAAGCACACAAAAAATGCTGGAGCCACGCCCAAAATGTACAAGAATTCACCTAGCTACTATATACTTTCGTAAACTAATTATTTATTTAATCTTTCTATTTTTTATTTAATATTAGTATTAATATTTTAATTTAATTGGTCATTTCTTTATTTATTTTTAACTTTTCCTGGATTTTCCTAGCTAGCTTCTGAGTCTTTCACTTAAAAATTAAAAATTAAAAATATAAGTCTTTACCTTAACTTTAAAAAATTATAAAGATAATATAATATTGAAAGCTATTTTTTAAAGTTTTTTTGGTGGATAAAATTTTAGAAGGAGGACCTTTCCTTTCAAGGGGGGAGGGGATCCATAACCCCTGCCCATTGATTTTAAGTAGAATAAACTTTAAAAATATTTATCACAGTATTCACAATATTAAAACTTAACAATATTTTTGTTGATAACGTGTAAAAAGTACATAAACGATACCGGGTGACAACGAAATTACTACCCAGCTGGTTACTTCCTCATAAAATAAAACATTATTATGAAATTTTGGCATGTTCTATGGTTACGCTGTGCCCACCTTTCAGTATTCAAACATCTGTCACTTCCGGTTGAACTGGAAGTGCACATTTGTTATTTTAAATAGAACACCCTATATATTTTTAAAGATATACATTCTTTGAACAATTTTAAGCATACAATGAGCACCATACCTATCTATGACAGTTTTATTGTTTGTGTTTCATGAATACCTAAGTGAAAAAAAATTATATTTTTTTTTTTACTTCTTTTTAAGTATTATTCCGTTTTAAACATTTGTTAAAAATACCAAAACATGTCAATCAAGATGTTTTGTGGTCTTTATACTCATAACTAATAATAAGAATTTGTCTTTTCAACCCTCTTAAAGGGGTGAAACATAACCTAACTTAATTTTTTGTAATAAAACTAATAAAAATTAAAAACAATAGCCACAGTTAATTATATCTTTAAAAGGCAATTTAAATAAAAATTACGTTGGGTTATGTTTCACCCCTTTACGAGGTTTGAGGAACCCAAATTTTTGTTAAAAGTATGAAGCACTCAGCAAATATCTCAATCGACATGTTTTGCATTTTTCACAAATAGTAAGTATTCCTTAACCTTCTAGTGAATTTGTTTCAGTAAAAGTCACCACCCTGTACAAATATACGTGGATGTTATTGAATTGATATATATTATTATATATAATTAAATTAAACCAATAAATCCTCTGTTATTAAAACACTTTTCAGAAACATATTTTTAAATGTCGCACAGTGCTATTACTAAAAACGAAAAAAGTCACCATTTGTTTTTATGGTATTGTGGCTTACGCCGTCACTGCTTAGACGTAAAAAGGGGTAGTAATAAGAAAACTACCCATATGTTGTTTTTATTTGAAATGTCAATTAAAGAGGTCAGTAACCCATGATTTATGGTAGGTACCTATTCTAAGTTTATATAAAAAATAAAAATTAAGCCTACCTAAAAAATCCAAGGCTAGCACAAAATGTACTATTGTGCCGATAAAAAACTGGGACAAGAGATTTACAAAAACAATGTAAGAAATACATATCCCCTAGACTATAAAAGGTGTCTAGAGCTAAAAAGGAAAAACATTCAAAATTTAAAAAGTAACCTAGGTTACATAATGGAATGTTTTGTATTTTTCGATACGGGGTGGTTAAATTTGAGAGACATCATATAATATGGATAAAGTAAATTTATTAGATTTTTTTAAAGTCAAATATTTTATAAATTATTTTATTTACCATTACCACAAAATAATAAATAAAGCTAATACAGGTAATAAAATACATTTAATAAAAAGAAAAAAATTGCGAACACAAAGTTTGTCAAAACAACACAAAATTAATATTTGGTCATAGAACCATTTCTGTTTATTACTTTTTGGAGCCTTTGTGGCATACTTAAAACTAAGTTTCTACATAATTCGACAGTTATTTCATCCCAAGCTTGATTTATCCTATGACGTAATTCATCCCTGTTTCTAGGTTGAAAATCATGTTTATACATAGATTTGACCATGGCACCCCAAATGTTTTCTATCGGGTTCAAATCGGGACTCTTCGAAGCCCAGGGAAGAACTGCTATGTTATTTTCTTGGAGAAAATTTTGTACAATGCGCGCTGTGTGTATTGGAGCATTATCATGCTGAAATGTGTAATTTTGACCGTATACAGCGTTTACCGATGGTATCATCACTTCGTTTAGTATATTAACGTATACTGCTGCAGTTAGTCTTCCTTCGACGATTTGGCAAAGTCCTGGTCCTCTAGCGCTAATCCAGCCCCAAACATTTATGGAGAAATGCCCACTTTGGTTGGTTTTGTGGGTGTATCTCTCATCATACCGCATGCCGGAAGGCCTATACACCCGAATTCTCCCATTATTGCATGACTGAAAAGTTTTCTCGTCAGAAAATATAACTGTTTCCCATAAATTTATTTGATTAATATATTCATGTGCAAATTCTAACCTGCCCTGTTTATTTATTTCCGTTAAAAAATTTTTTTTGGCAGCACAACGGCTTCGTATATCGGAATTTCGAACCCTGTCTCTAGCGGTATTTGCAGAACCTGGAAAATTCGTCTCTTCTTTTGCCTTGATTGCAGTTTCGAAGGGATGATCCCTTAGATAATTAACCAGTCTTCTATCATGATCATCAGTAGAAATTTTAGGGGGACCAGAACCTGCATTCCTAATAATAGTCCCATGTCTTGCTATTTTTTGTTTTGCCAATAGCACGGTATTCTTGCTTACTCCCAGTTCATCTGCAATATCCCTAATAGCAACACTATCTCGCAACCGACTATAAATAATTGCCTTTTGCTGGGGGGTTAATTGTGGCATATTTACAAATAATATATGATTGTATGTTTGACGAGTCAATCATAAAGTGACAATCTTTATTGACATGCAAATTTTCATGACATTTTACTGGTACCAGGCTTGATGTAAAATTATTCTTAATAGTCTAGGAGAAAATAGAAAAATTTCCTGTCCCAGTTTTTTATCGGCGCGATGGTACCACTATAATAAAAGTTAACCAATGGTTATCAATCGAATCTACGATCACCATTGTTACTACATTTTACAACATAACCACAAATATTCACAATACAAAACACAACTGTACCTACATATTATTACACTGAACTTGACACAATTCGAAATTCAACCTTAATTTAAAGAGCTATATTTTTGTAAAACATGCATTATTTTAGGTATAATCCGCTATTTATTTTATAGAAATATTACACTAACACTAAACTTTCTTATAAGTGTCAATCAAGAATCAAGTCTCAAAGGTGTTCTAATGATTATATATTTGTGACAAAATCACAGGTTTCAGTCACAGGTTCAGACATGTGGAGCTGTGACAGTAAAATCACGCTTTATTTTCCCAGGTCTACTATAAATAGGTCTCAGCGCTAAGTGTCCTATCAGCAGTGGCGGCGCCAGGATTTTTGGGATGGGAGGGCACAAATGGGCTCGGTGATTTTTGAGTGGGCACTACCCAAAATAAAAATGACTTCTAAAAAAAGTCATCGTTCTCTTCAAAATACCATACAACCACTCGTCAAAACTTTTATAGCCAAGTCCCTTACAGAACGGATCCATCAATTTTGGGGGGCACCCAGGGTGGGCACTCATCTTTCTAGGGTGGGCCGGTGCCCACCCTGGCCCCCCTCCTGGCGACGCCGCTGCCTATCAGTCATATCATTCAATCATTTTTAGTTTCGAATTTAAAATGTATTAGTATTTTTGCTGTATAAGCAGGTTGGGTCGGTTCGCGGTTAGGATTCTGAACCGATTCGGGACTATTCGCATGCGCAGTTCAAATAATGAATAATGGCGTGCCCTGATCATAAAATTGTTTAACTGCACATGCAAATTATCTGAAATGCACATGCGAATATTTACTGAATCCTTACCCAAGTTACCGCCAAGCGAACAAAGCATAGTAATTATTGAAAAAACAGTTACCAATGGTGGAATTTTCTGCAGACAGCAGTAGTTGCGCCATCTCCCGATAAATATCAAGTCCTCCCTCTATCCACAAATAGCTAAACTATAAACTTTAGAAATACAGTATCCTATCTAACCGGTTGAACTTCTTCTTTGGTTTTCTCTGGCATTAACTACATAACGAGTTACGACATACGGAAATACATGTTGAATTTTTCGGGATTATAAAATAGGGATAAACTGCCGCATCGCATTTGAGAAGATTCAAAATATTTGACAATTGACATTTAAAGATTGAAAAGTCACATTTTCAAAACCGTCGTGAGTGTATAAATAAAACAAGAATAGAAAATTGAAACGGCGGCATTATTTTTATTAAAGTAGCAAAAAATAGTTGAGAAATGTCTTTTCCTTTTGGTTCAACACCGAAAACCAATTCGGGTTTCACACTGCCATCATCGACACCAACTGCAAGTAAGTATTTTAATATTGATCTAACCTATACAGTACATTCTAGCAGGAAAATTCGTTCAAATATAAATTTTAATAATTACTCAATTCATATAAACCTTACAGATTCTTAACGCATATTCTGCCCACCGAAAAGTTAGAATTACTTTGTTCCTTGGTTTTATTTTATCCACTAAGTATGTAGCTTCACTTGGATTAGCCCTATTTTGGTCTGCAAGTTTCCTCATCATAAAGGCATGTTTTTATCGGTTTTTAAGTATCGGCAATTCAATATTTTCTTTTTTTTTATAAAAAGAACAACTATGTAAAAAATGTAAGTAATAGCCTCGGTAATAGCAATACCTATGTGATCTTAACATAGATGACTTTATTTAAGAAAAAATATTCTTTATGGTACCTACATCCATGCGTATGTCTATATTATGCTATTTGATGTTCAATATCTTGGTCTCTAAATAAATTAGATATCTATAACTGGGCCCTCAGAAAAAAAAATACCAATAAATGCATTACCCTATCTCATACATACCAACAAGGTACATATCTTACTATCAAGATACACACAAAAGATCTATGGTTTACAGAAAAACATACATTTATTATTCATCCTTTATTTTTCAGCTTCTACAGCTCTCCCTGGCGGTGGTGGAGGCTTTCCATTTAACCTAAACCAACCAGTGGCCCAGATGGGGGACAACAAACAATCTCATATAGGTTTGTTTGCAAACACAACTCCTGTCAAACCTGCAGCTACAGCAGCTCCTACAGGATTGACTTTCAACTTAGGACAACCTGCTAAAACCACAGCATCAGGATTAAGTTTTGGTGCTCCTGTGCCTACTCCTGCTACTCAACCTGCTCCTACAACTGGTGGGTTGAATTTTGGATTGGGAGTGCCTGCCACAGGTACGAACACATTTTTTTCAGTATTAATTAAATGAATGTTGCCTACTGAGAACAGTTCTACAAATAAAAAGTACTTACTTATAATTTAATAAAGCTCTTTAAAGTAAGTTGGAAGAAAATATATTTATTAGTTAGAATTTTTTAATTAGAGGCTGTATCGTGGATAAGATTAATATGCGAAAATAGGAATAGCCTGCATGTGTCCCTGATCTGAACGTTTTAAGCATTGCTGGTTGTTATCTGAAAACGTTTATTTCTGTTTTTATAAAAACACTTTAGTAGAGTATATGTTAATAATAATATAGTTCTTATGAAAGCTTCAATTAAAAACATGTGTCTTTATGAAAGTAGTAATAAATTCTTTCATTTTATTTTTAGCGACTACTACTACTGGTGCGCCAACTTTACAGTTTAGTTTTGGCGCGCCAACATCATCAGCTGCTTCCACTACTACTTCTGCAACCAGCTTTACGCCCATATTAGGTGCAACCACTACTACAAGCAGTACTCCAGCCAAAGGTAATTAAAAATAGTATAAATGTATCACATTGCACACTTTCCATACTTTTTTATTTTGCAGGCTTATCATTTACAACCCCAGCCCCTAATGCATCTACTCCTAAACTGGGTTTGAATACAACAACTCCTGCAAGCTCAGCAACCACAACATCTGTAACAGGTTTTTCCTTGGGTGCCACAACGACTGCTAGTGTGTAAGTAAAATTTGAGCAAAATTCTTAAATTAACCAAACAAAGGGACTGTGTCCCATCCTCCTATTGATTCTTTGAAATTCATATAATTCTGTAGTATCTTAACTTAACTTATGACATTTTGAAGTAGCACTAGACTACCAAGAAAATGTCATTGATAAAGATCCACAATTATTGGATATATTCATTTTGTGTTCCATCTAAAATGTAAACCTAGCTGTTTAAAAGCAATTTGTAAAATATCTTGCATTCCTGTGAGTTTGAAACTTGTCAAACGTAGTTTTTATTTAAAAATCAAAAGCTATTGTTGAGACATTGGGTTCTTTAACTATTTTCATATTTGAAAGTTTTCGCATTTAAATTGTTAAGTCGGTGCTATAGTAGGAGTTTACCATTAATAAAACTATTGCTAGGTCATACCATGAATTTTTTGCAGCTCATTAAAAACTTTCACACAATTTCCACGAATTTTAAAAACGCAAAACTGGCGCGATTACTCAATGACGTCGATCCGATAAAAATTTACAGTGAGCATCGTTACCGATATTTCACTTGTCATGTCGGTGTTTTTGTTTATATTCCACTTACATTCGAATTATTGTGGAATTTTGATGTATTTTTGTTTAAAATAACTATTATTTTAATTTATTTGCTTATAGAGTAGAGAGATCGACAAATAACTTAGGTTAGACCTTTTTCAACTGTCATTTCATTAGCTTGGTTTTCTGTCAATAATTTCGGTGTTGCCACATGTGAAACCTTTACGCTATTTAACTAATACATTTTGTTCCTAGAACTTTATTATATTATTTGTTAACTTATTTTAAGACAAATTATAGTTAACATTTTGGAAATATTATGTATTTGTATTTTTCCGCATAAGTCCGTTTTGGACAATTATTTCTATTGGATCACTTTTCAGACTTTGTCATTGTATTATTATATAAAAGCTTTAGAGAACATTGTCAAGCTGCCGTTTTCATAACGTATATTCGATAAAGTCTGTGTTTTTGTTCCAATAGTTTTTTTATTTATTTTCTCAGTGATGGCTTAAAAATATTAAATAGGTAGTACAAACAGAAAATTATATTTTTTATTCCTTTATACACTACAACCAAAATCAAAATTTAGTGAAAGAGCTCATTGTTTCCATAGAAATTATCTGGCTGCTAAAGTTACCAGGAAATTGATCTAGCGGAGCTTAGTGAATACTGGGGTAAGAGTTTAGGAAATTTTAGGAAATGTTTAAACAAGTTTTTTTCTGGAATAGTAAAAATCCCGGATTTAGATTTATTGGCGAAAGGGCTCTGGTATAAACTACAACGGCAGCCGTAATTACCAGAGTAACACAACGTAACTAATTTTTATTAAACAACCAAATGTGCAGTTACCCCGCAATCTCACAGTACTTTATGAACGGTAATAAAACGGGGTTTAGGGACACTCCAACAAGCGTGCGAATTATCTAACCGATTGGTTTGCATTTTGAAACTGTTGTTGAAACTTTGTAACTACCAAAAACAAAAGGTAAATGTCTTATATTTTTTTATACAGTGCACCAACACAAACTACAACAATTACATCATCTATACCCGCGACGGGTTCTTTGACGTTTGCGCAGTTGGAAGATTCGATAAACAAATGGACCATGGATTTAGAAGAACAAGGAAAATTCTTCGTTAATCAAGCTAAGCAGCTGAATGCCTGGGACACGTTACTTATTTCAAATGGTAAGAAGAATAGGGTAGAAGCAGAATAGGCGACAATGTAGCTGTAATTTTCGGTAACTGTTTTACTAAAATTAAAAAGGGTTGGTATTGCTGTAAAAGGAATTAAAGGAGCTTTAAAATTATGTCACTGGACCCCCTTGCTATTTAAAATTTTAGAAGTTATTCCAGCCCCGTTCTTAAAGAAAAACAGTTGAAGCTAGCCAATGGCAGTTTCCCCCTTAATAATTTAATTTTAGAACACTAGTTATAGGTAATAAAATTTAAAAAGAGTTATTTTTTAATATACACAACAAAAACCATCAATATTCTTTGGCGCCGACTAAGAAAATATATTTAGTCTTAATAAAAGAAAATGTCCTAAACTGGACTGATCGTTATTAAAATCAGATCTTCATCAGGGGCAAGTCATAATTCGGTGGAGGACAACATTGGACTGGTATTTTGGTTATATATATCATTCCAGATAAAAAAATTTAAAAAATATGTTTTGAAATTAAACTAGGTATACAACAGACTATACTTAGTCTATTTAAGAAAGGTGTAGAGTAATAAAAGCTCATTAGCTATGCAACGGGACTACAGAGTGACCCAACGAATATTTAAACCACTTCCATAATTTGGCATTGATTTCATTCCAAAATTATTTATTTTCATCAAGTGCAGGTAGTACTACCCGGGTTAGGGTCAATTTATGGGTTTTGCCTATTCTTATCCATTCACAAACACTGAAAATAGCGTGACAAAGGCGTGCATTATGTACATAAAATTAGGTACACTTATTTTTTATTAAACATAAAAAAATACAAAATACAAAAACATTATACAGAAATTAAATTATAAAAAATCATAATATTCTTCGTCATCTGAGGAACTGTAATCTTCTCTTGACGTCATAATTAACTGGTCGACGGTCCGATCGATCAGGTGTTCAAGATCCCACATTGTTCTCTGGTGTCACTTCCTTAATGGCTTCGTCAAACAGTAGCTTAAAGTCTTTCATTTTGAATGTCGTGTTGTGTCTTGCTACAAATCCTTTCACGTGCGCCCATATAAGTTCTATAGGATTTAGTTCGCAATGATATGGCGGTGTGCGCAGCACAGTTACACTATGTTTTTCAGCTATATCTTCCACGGTATATTTCATAAAACGATGTTTGTGTAAATTTGCTATAGCTTATAGTTCCTTCTTTATTATCATAAATAATTTAATGCACAAAATTTACCCGCGCCTATGGCCGACACCGAGATTGAGCCGAACTGGACGGAATTTCCCATTTTATTACTCTACACCTTTCTGAAATAGACTATAAAATAAAATACGCACGCTTATGACTTCAAATTTTACGCCTAATTTTTGGTGTTTTCTTACCCTTTCGTCTCGGTTAAGTTGCCGCCTGAATGACAATACATACTTTTGATTTTATATAATTTTTTTTAAATTAAATTAAAATATTTTAGGTGAGAAAATCCTTAATTTAAACAGTAGTATTGAACGGGTTAAACAACAACAGACGCAACTAGATAAAGAACTAGATTTTATTATGGCTCAACAAAAAGAACTCGAAGAATTAATAGTGCCGTTGGAAAAAGAACTTGTGGATATACCTGTAACTGATATCGACAGGAACCAAATGTAAGTATGCAACGTTCATATGTATACGTTTAAATAACCGCTTTTTATCACCTAATTATATTTATTTTTCCTTTATTTATCTGTTTTTAGGTATCAATTCGCTGAAATAATTGATTCACAACTGAAACAAATTTCGGATGATTTGAAGGAAATAATCGAAAATATAAATGAATCAAACAAAGACGAAGAGATAACTAACCCGGTAAGTAAAAGTAAATGTACTTTTCTGCCGCGCCTACAACTCACTGTTTATGGACGACATTCTATCGCATGACGTGTCTATGGATACTTACTTGTAAAAAATTAAAATCCTGGCACCAGGGATGCAATAAATCACGATTTTTTTGAAAAAATCAGTGAATCTAATTTTTTCGATTAAATCGTGATTTTTTTGATTTTTATCAATTTATACTGATTTTTCCTTAAATATGGCAATAATGAACTTTAAAATTACTTATTTTCATTATTTTGTCTCTATTCGCCCAAAAATATTTGTTGTCTAGATTAACAGTTAGAAAATCTCCTCGGCGACATACAAAATAATTTTGATTGATATGACAATTTTCGGCATCGTTCAGCGTAATTTATGAATATTTTTTTCGCTAGACTGATGACGATTAGTTATATTTTTACACTTACATATTGTATCTAAACGCTTCGTTTTAAATAAACTATCTTCCTTTTTTTTTAAATTTCCTGATGAGTTATTTGCTTCGGCGACTTGTTTTTACAGCAATTTATAATATGATTTAAATCACGATTAAAATTGAAAAAATCAGTTGATTTAAATCAGGGGTTCCCAAACTTATTTTGTCTACTGCCCACTTTGAGAATAAATTATTTTTTAGCGCCCCCATTTTTTCACCTACTTAAAAACCACTATAACTTTAAATTAAATTAATTAATTATTGTGAGCTATATTAGCGGAGATTAAACATTCATTCTAAACGAGACTTTTACTATAACCTGCAAGAGTTAACTTGAGACCTGAGCGCAGAAGGTAGTAGACAACGGCGCTCAGGCCTCAAGTTTACTCTTACGGGCTACACCTGCCAATGAGAATGATTATTGAAACGCAACTTTATAGTATTCAGACAAGTATTCCATGAACCAGCCGATTGATACAGGAATGTACAAATCGGGTTATTTAACAAAAACTTGATAAAAGATGATTGCCCGCGGTCTATTATCTACGAAAATTACCTATCTAGGAATACTAATAACAATGAAAATGCGAAAGTGTGTCTGTTGCCTTTTTATTTTTTTTTTTGTATCTACTTTCATTTCGAAACGGAGCGACCGATTGACATGATTTTTATATGAACTACGCGGAGAGAAATATCGAACCTTGAGCAATCTTACTAATATTAAGATGTTCACAAGTTGTAGTCGGGAGTTGAGAGCTCAGTCGGTGTCTAAGAGTCCTCCTAGCTAGATGAAATTACAAGTCGCCCCCCAAGCCTCTACACAACACCCCCATTTTTTCTCTGGGTCTCTTACCGCCCCCCTTTACTGCTGCAACGCCCACAAGGGGCCGTTATCGCCCACTTTGGGAAAGGCTAATTTAAATCATCCCAACACTATGCTATAGACACTTACTTGTAAAAAATTAAAATCCTGGCACTAATCAGTTACTTTACAGGCCTGGTACTGTCTTACAATTTATTCCTAGGGTAGTATTTGGTTTTGAAGAAATATAATCTTTTTAAAAAGTGTGACTAACGTTTCAAATTGCGTTTTATATGTTAAACCGTAAAAACGGTTTTTTGGCTTAACATCGGTTCAACAATCAAAAGTTGGTCTCTTTGGATAGAGAATAAAAAAACTAAAATAGGGAGATGAAAATCATTTTTCTCTAAGAGGAACTGTTCCAATGTTAGGTACAGCCGGTCAAAGTTCAAAAATGCCATATTTTAAACGTCAATATCTCAAAAACTATTGAATTTAGATTTTTTTTTTATGATATTTACAAAATAAGCGTAGAACTTTGTGGGGAATCAAAAAATAATACAATATATAGTGTGTTCCATTTAAAAAAACCCAAATTATATACAGCAGGTTTTTGGGGACCATTTTAAAATGTGCAACTCAATGGTCGCTACAACTATTGTATTTTTAATTTTTATCTAATTCTAAAATAAAGGAGAAAATTAACTTTACTCTATCTCTATATATATCTATGATTCACCCTGCTTATAATGAAGTTGTTGACAATACCTCAATCTCGTAAAAAAAAACAAAGAACAATAATTTCTAGTAGATAAAGGGGCTCATTTGCCTCTCCCTATATACGCCCTGGGCGGTGATGGTGACGGTTCAAAGCAAATGACAACTAGCCTCTTTTAATACTAGAATAGATATTGATTATTATTGTAAGTAACACCTTTAATCAAAAAACACAGAAACTGAGGTTTTTCTGCTTTTTTAATAAAGAAGGTTAAGTATGACTATCTACAACAAAACAAAATAGTGATCAGCCCAAAATTGCTGCCATTATGCATCTGAAACGTAATTTCTATAAAATAGCAATTTAAGACGGAATATTTCAAAAATTAAACGTTTTCGAGAAAAACGGGGTGCAAATTCGTAATCTACGACCCAAAACAAATCGTTTCTAAAAATTAATTAATTTTATCAACTGGTATTGTTATAACAATTTTATTTGCAGATAAGTCAAATAAGCAAAATATTAAATGCTCACATGAATTCCCTAACATGGATTGATAGAAATACAGCTCAGATTAGCCGTCAATTGGAAGAAATTTCAAAAATTGAAGATGCCAATAGGAGGAACCTAAACTTGAATAACTCAATAACCATGTTTCAGTAAAAAGTATATTTTTTCAAATTAAGAAAATAGTTTTCAATTATTGTAGGTATTAAAATGTTTTTATATTATTATTCAACCTTCTTTTATTAAAAATAAATTATGTTCTTTTTATTTTGTACTTTTTTTACAGACGATGGACAATAGCGTTCACAGTTGTGTCGAGTAACAGTTATTCCCGTTTACGTTTGAGGATAATTTTTACCGGACAAAGACAATTTTTTTTTCAGGTTGAGAGATACTTAAAAGTTGTCGCGCACGCGCGTATCGTTAATATTTGAAAATATTCATCTTAACTAAAAAGGGTCGACTAAATTAGACGAAAATGGGACAGCAATATTGACTTATCGTGTTCATAGTTGTGGTTAAAATTCATCCGGTAAATCAAAAAAAAATTACTTTAAAAAAAAGCGGATCCCGGCTAAAATTTTTCCTACTCTCAAAAACTTCTAAAAAAATAGGCGAAACTGCCTTCGCCCCCCTCCCCTCGCCCAAGAAGGTAAATCTATTCACAAAATAAGAAATTTATAAATGCAACTCTCGAAAATATTATTCAAAATAGTGAGAAATTTTTTTTATCTTGTTTTTTTAATAACTTGTCCATTCAAATAGCTTGCTCTTGGACCTATAGCTTAACGTGGATTCCGAGCCACAATCCTCAGTCATGTGACACCCCCCAAGGGCTATCAACATTTGGTTTATTGCCATTGCATGACCTACTGATTGGGGAGTGTGTTCCTTCTTCCACACTTCACGAGATGTCCGAACTCTACCGGCGTGAATGGGGTGCTATGATACTTTTTACACTCTTCCCTGCATTCTTAAACCTGCTAAATTTCGGACATACTTTTTTTATTGTGCGTATGCCCACTCCGAGGATTGAACTCGGACCGTGACAGTCGAATGCCAGTAACTCGCCTCTGACCCACTGCCTTTAAATTGGCCTGTATTGTTTCCCACTCTTCCTTGAATTCTAGAAGGCCATGGTTCATGGCATAGCGTCTATCGATAGCGTTATCCTATTCCTCTGTGTTCTAGCCATTGTCACAAAGGAATGAGAGGGAATTTTTTTAAAAAGTTTATATTCCCATTTACTCTAGATTCTCGAAACCAGGGTTGCCAGTTCCACTGTTTATTCAATAAATCTACTGAATTGACATTTGACCTACTTTGTGGATCTACTAAAATAAAAATATTGAAAAATAGATATTCTTATGAGAAAGATTAAGGCAGGGGTATGAAACTTGGATAGGAAAAGGCGCATCAAGTGTCACTTGTCTTCCACTACTATTGCTGTCATCTTTCGACCAATCACGTTGCTCCATTTTTTAAAACCAACCGTTGATGTTTTTCCTTGTGTTCGGCTTTGAAGGTGTTTTTCATGACATGGCTCTTTGTTTAGAAATTATTTATGTTTTTATCGCAAATATCTCAAGATCGTGATTTTAAAATGCAAAAGAAAGTCTTATTGCATGTCTGGGTAAGATGTTATATTAATATATTTAAGAAAAAAATCTGAAAACAGAGTTCAAACTATTTTATAGCGGCAAAGGTCGATGACCTTAAATTTTTAAACAATTTTTTACTTTTCTGCCAGAAATAATTTAAGTATCTTGGTATGTATTTGTTGATTAAGCGATTTAAAAAACGTCTCTATTTTCACAAAATAATATTTTTTAATAAAAACCTCAAGTCAGTTTTCTTATCGAGGTTGTTTAAAAATAAAGGCTCGATGTTATTGAACATATTCCGGGTAGGTAGTACATTACCTAATTTTTGCTTTGCAACATGATATAAGATATAACTACTGATATTATCAAGTTGACTGTCTATTTAAGGGTTTACAAGAATTTAAGTGAATTAACCAAGTTAATTAAGTTCTGGTCACTTTAACTTTAAATATACAAAAGTTTTAGTAAAAGCAAAATAAACAATAAAATCTTAAAGTTACTTAAATTGTTCTTTCTTTGCCCCTTTTTTGTCTTTGTATTTGATATGTGTGATAACTAAGTAGTCGTAAGAGAAATAATTTGCCAATATAAGATTTTTGTCGCTGTTCTCTTGTTTCATGATAAATCCTTCAGAATTTTGATGAACATGATGTTAACCAACTGCCACTGGATTTAGACCTGAACTTGATGATGCCCTTCACCAATACTGACCTTCACTGTAATAAGACCTCGACCTGATTTATTGATCTCTACTCGTACTGGATCTCGATATATGATTATGACCCTAAACTTATTTGTGTACATAGAAGATGTGTGATCTCAGTTATTTATTTTCTTAATAAGATTATTTATGCTGCCGGTGTTTGTAGAGGGTGGTATGTAGTAGTTTGAGAACACTTTTAAGGAGGGTTAAGCCTTGGCCTCTGCTTTTGTATGGGTTAAGGAATCCTTCAAGACTTTATTTTATATAAATTAAATGATTTTATGCAATAAAAAAGTTGTATTATTGATTGTTTTACTAAAGATAAACCAAATATATTTGTCATCAAGGTAAATTAATATTTTGAAATTTAAATTTGTAGTAAATATTTTTATTAAAAATGCGTTGTTGTTACAAATCGTGCAGTGGAAATTGTATTTATTAGTAACAAAAACGTAATTAATAAAAATATTTACTACAAATTTTAAATTTCAAAATATTAATTTTGACCTTCAAAAAAATAAAAACATATGGTGGCTTCCCCTACCCCCCTTCCGCCTACGTTAGTTCAAATCCACTACACTTTGGCGTTAGCAACGTCATTTAAAAGTCACAGCGGCATCTATCATTTAACACGTTAATAACTTTTCTCTTTGTTCGAGTTCTGTGGATTAAGGTCTTCATTATTTATAGAATTTACTTTTGATGATAGGAGAAGTCTTTATGACATGAATGATGTTTTTGAAACATTTTTTTTGTTTTACTTCATCGTTTACTTCATTTTCCTTGATAAGAACTGGCAACCCTGTTCAAAAATAACCTCAATTATTTTAAACAGAAAATTGGAAAATACATTTTCCTCTAATACCATTTATATGAAAATGAAAGAGGTTCCTAAGTTCTACTTGCCATCGCGGTATTTTGTCGACGTTTGCCGCGTATGCCTTTCTAAAAACAACGTTTTGATTCCGATCAAAGAAATTAATCTTACCCACAATCTGAATGTAAATGGATCTGCGGAGATTGTTAATTTAATAAATGTTTTTGAAAAGTTTTGTGATGTAAAGGTAAAAATACTGTATGTATTTATGCATAAATAAGTACTGTTCTTTTTATAAAATTTTTAACCAATTCTTATCCCACTAATCACTAGTGGTAGTTACCTAAAATGTAACATTATGCATTCTTTCAGATAGGCAATACCTACAAATAGGTACAATTAACAACCTATTAGGGTGTTGGTTTTTCTTTAAATACACCTACTTAACCGACACCTAACTTAGGTGAAAGTAATTTTATTTATTCCACTTTTTACAGGTCAATGCATCCGATAACAAGCCACAAAAAATATGTGAATTTTGCATAAATATGGCTTGTAAAGCATATAATTTTTTTAAACTACTTCTGTACTCGAACGCTCTGCTAGATAAAAAATTAGAGGATGAGAAATTGTCACAAGAAAAATTAACACAAACTCAAAATGATCAAAGTAATGCTGGTGTGATAGCTGGCAGTTTCTGTTCTCCTGAAAATAAACCAAATCAAGATAAAACTGCCATAGTTAATACTCCTGATGTACCTGAGAACGTTAGTGATAATGTAGAAGTTCATACTGAAAATACAGAATCGAATTCACATGTTCTGGCAAAGTATACCCAAAATGAAGAAGACATAATTCCTAAAGGAAAGAAAAGAAAATTGACAAAGGAAAGACCAGGTCAAGGTCCTCCAAGAAAACGGCATATCCGAGATACTCACTCTGATATTCTTTCAGGAATTGACCCTTGTAAAACTGATGCCTTAAGGGTTTTATTGAAATTGAAAAATAAAAATCTTCAGTCAGAATTATCCCAATCACAAGCACCAGGTATGTTACGGTAATATTTTTCATAAACATAGACATTAGGATCTTTTTGGTAAGTCATTTTAAACTGCCAATAAAGTCAAACCCAAAAGCTATTTTTCCAAGTACCTACCTACTTAGATTCATTTTATTTTTTGCATTTTTTTTTAGAAAATATTTTAAATAAAGAATTAACATTTTTTAATGTTGAAATTTACAATTGCCTTATTTCTTTTAGGAGGAAGCAAATCAGCAAAGAAGCCAGAAGGTCAACCAAAGTTGATCAACTATAGGGAAATTGAATATAATCATGACATATTTAAATGCAGATTATGCCCAAAAGTACTGAATGACATAACCAAAGTTATAAAACACCTAAAAGATGAACATAAAGATGCAAGACAATGTGTTTTGTGTCCAAAAAAAATGACGTACCAAAGAAATATTTATCATGTGGCTACCCATTCGCCGAAGGCTTTGGTTTGTAGAATTTGTCAACTGTATTTTGAGGTATGAACCTGGTCATCTTAAAAGTGTCATGGGGATAAAGAAATTTATAGATAAAAATCCTTATATTTATTGCCCAGTTTTTAATGTTTTTCAGGGGTGACATCATTTATAGCTAGAAAAATAACTCTAGTTATTATCATTCAAGAGGCCATCAGTTATAGATGGTGCTACAAATTCGTGTGTTACTTTAAATCCAAATAACATACCACAAAATATGAATAGTATTAAAATATATGATGACATTCAAATTTTGAAAGTTAATCAAGTAAAATATTTAGGAATAATCTTTGACAGTAAATTAAATTGGAATTTTCACATAGAATATTTGTTTAAAAAATTAAGATGTTTACTACCAATTTTTAGAAACATTAAAAAAATGTTGAGCCTAAAACATATCGAATTATTATATTATGCATTAGTTAAATCTCATTTAAATTGCGGAATGTTAGGTTGGGGAGGAATAAATAAAACTTTAGTTAAAAAATTAGAAATATTACAGGAAAGGTTTCTAAAAATTATCTTTATTCTTTAATAAAATTTTATTCTGAAACAAAAAAAAAAGGAATATTAGACAACTTTACATAACATTTTAATATACATATTTAAAAAAAAATCTTATAGGTACAGTTTAAAAAACATAATCATAATACACGTCACAAAAATGAAATAACCATACAACCTAAAATAAATAAGTCCATAGGACAAAAAAATTTGAAATATTTATGTTTACAAACAACAAACAAAAATTAAAAAATATATTTCTTTAAAAAAATATAAAGTCGAAATAAAAGCATGGATATTGGAAACAGATAACTTAAAAAAATTTTGGCAATGTTTTATTAAATATTGTTATGAATAATATATTTTTCAAAATTTTTATATCTTATATCTTCAAAAAAAAAACTGTGTTTATATTTATATACATAGGTATAGTTAAACGTTTTTTATTTGCAATTTAACTTTTATATAATATTAACAAATATTTTTAAAAAAACATTTTAATATTCCTATTTATTTATAATTTAAAATACATACTAGGATTTACCCCCAACAAGCACGTCTTCGGGGGATCAAAGAAGAAGTTTATTAAGGAAGATAAATAAACACATTTATTATATTATAAATATTGAAAATAAACTTATTATTATTATTATTTTAAGAATCAAGATGACTTGGATTCTCATATAGAAAACATTGATCACACGGATATCCGAAAATGTCCCAGATGCCAAAAGTCTTTTCGCAGGCCCCACCAGGTCAGAGATCACATTGACCAGGTACATTTCAAGAAACAGAGGCACCAATGCGATACTTGTGGAAAATTGTTTAGGTACTTTTCCAGTATAAGGCGACATAAAATTAATACTCATGGCAAAGACAAGAGATTTTTGTGTCAAGAGTGTGGGAAAAGTAAGTATAGGTATTTTTCTAACCGCTCTCGACGTTTATATTTTTGCACTCAAGAAAGTTATTTGAGACAATTATGAAAACTTTAATTTTATTTTATATCAACCCTTTTTTATATTTTTGACAAAAACTTTTTTTTTTCATAAACTTAGGAAACTTATTTTTTATACTAATAAAAATACCAGCAACAGAAATAAAACCAACAGCAGGTACAAGCATTTTCGCTCTGGTATAACGAAGTTTACAATGCAAGAGTACATACAGCCCGCAGTTATGTTATGGAACTGAAATCAGCCAATTAGAGGTGCTTTACATCAGGCACTTGGGCGGGGTCTTGTTTGAAATCGCAGGGTGAGTTGCTTCTCTAACCGCATTCTAAAGTTGTTGTGTTAAGGCCGAAATTATTTTTTTTTAATTGGATTTTGATAATGGAAAATCACCAGTAGAAATAGCCACTAGTGATGTCAAGAACTGAAAAATAAAAACACCGACAGCATTTTCTTCGGCAATGGCCACATTTGGTTTTGGTGAGTAATTTTCATGTATCATAAATACGTATAATTATTTTAGTTCACCATTCTTGTAAGGTTATTAATATTTTTTTCTCTAGGACTTACATTAGGGGATGCCGACATTATAAAAACATTTAAATTCAAATATTACTATATTACCAATATTTTTAAGTACCTGCTAATGAAAAAAATATTTAAAATGTTTTTATTCAACTATTTTTACAGCAGCTCATCACAGAGGAAAAAATATTCCAATTCAACGAACTGCGGCTTGACGTAAAATAAAAAAACAACACAGAACTAGCATTGGCACACAAAATCAAAAAATAAGAAATAACTTTTACGATTATTTCTTAAAGTAAAACCAAAAATATGATAACGAACGTTTACAAATATTTGCAAATGATTTTTGAAAACTCTGAAACTTTTCTATTTATCAATATTCACTAGCCATCTTTCTTTAAGAAATAATCTACCGTTTCTGCCACCTGAATAAAGAAGGCAACTTCCGCAAAATAAATTAAAACAACGCGCCAAATAAACTCCTCCCTCAGGCCTGACGTAAAGCACCTCTAATTGGCCGGTTTAAGTTCCATAACATAACTGCGGGCTGTATGTACTCTTGCCGTATGCAATACTTGTAAACCAAGTTTCCAAAAAGCGGTAAATATTAACAAGACATCTGTAGCTACCTTTGTTAAATTTAACGCCCGAATTTATGACTACTTTATTCAACAGCAAAGAATATATTCCTATTCGCTCTAGTACTAGTGGTATAAAATTGCATGACCTAGCGATTGGGAAGTGTATACTTTCTTCCGCACCCCTCGAGATATCCGATATCATCCGGCCTGGTTACCGGCGTGAATGGGGTGGGTTGGGAGATGATCCATTTTACACTCTTCCCTGCATTCTTAAATCGCTAAAATTTGGACAAATTTTTATTTATTGTGTGTATGCCCACTCCGAGGATCGAACTGGGAACGCCACGCTCGAATGCCAGTAACTCACCGCCGCGGTTTAAATAATTTTTAAAACTTATTCTACTAGAGCACAGGAAAAGTAAAAAAATGTCAGATTTTAATGTAACTTAATATCAACGAGAAACTTTAAAATGTCGGTTATGGTACCTTATTTGTTGTATTGTATGCAAACTAAGACCAATCTACAATGTTTCTTACCTTTTTCTTTCTAAATTTAAAGAAACATTTAAAAAATGTTTACAATTAGGGAACCCAAACCACGTGTTGTAATATGGCGGTGGATGGCAAAAAGCAAGGTTCTTAGATAGATAAGAACCTTGGGCAGTCATCCGTTAAATGCTACCAGCAATGTCATTTTTACTTACGCTCACGTGTACCAATTACAAAGCAGTATTTGCCTTCCGCCGCCATTTTTGATACATCATTGGATCGCCTAATATAAAACTTAGTTTTTAAGAAAGCATAAAAAATAAAGTTTCAAACCACCTGAAAGTGCCTTATACTATAAGGATAAGGTTGTATTTTGTCTCTAACACTGTTGGGTCTGTTGGATAATAAAATACAAATCGGATTGCTTGGTTCTACCAAGAAATGAAAACTTTACATTGGTAGGATGTCACGGTCATCACCACCTGCAGACCGGTTTCGAACTCTTTTGTTCTCATCAGTACAGGCAATGTTGCCAGGTCAAAAAATTAAAAATCACCAGACCCTTGCTTTAAAAGTTGCCAGAAATCACCAGATTCTTAATTTCTCGCATTATCACATACAACACCATATAATTAATGTAAAATCAAATATATTGCTGTGATTTCTAAAAAAAAAAAAAAAAAAAAAAGGTCATACCTCGAAAATAACATACCTCTCATTTAAGGTTTTGACGCCAGGGTGGGCACTCATGTTGTTTAAGCTATAAACATGAGTGCGCACCCCGGTGACTCGCGTCTATATTCTAGTCTGCTGCCAAGGTCAGGCGGATGGCGGGACATTTAAACGAGTGGTTGCAATGGATTTAATTATTTTTTTACTTCACGGTGATGAGTCATAGTCGAGGTATTATGTTTTCTTACAAGAACAGTTTGCCGGTTTGTTTATTTGTGGCCTTGTGGGGCATAATTAAAATGGAGGGGCAAGTTATTAATCAGTAAGTTTTGTTATGGCATGCGGCTGACACAAAATATTAAATATTTTGAAAGTAAAAACCTAACCGTCATTTTTTAAATTGTAGAACAGTTTATGTGTGCACAGAATGTGGAAGGGAATGCAGTACAAAATCAAATATTAGTGCTCACATGAAATTAAAACACAAAGTCTTCATACAATCACATTTAAAGACAATTACATGCCCTCTATGTAGAACTTTGTTTTCATCCTTGGCTGAACTGGATCTTCATTTTGTTGATGTCCATGATATAATAAGAAGACCTGCAATTTAATTCCGTTGAAGATTTTAAAAAGTGGAAGCTTACAATAGAGGCAAATAGTCAGTCATCATTTGTTATTGTACAATCAAGAACTCTTCCTAACAAAGATATGTCTGTCACCGTTCAGGAAGGTACACTGAAAATATTAAAAACGCACAAAAAGCGCGACAACCGAAAGTTAAGGGTTCCAATAAAATTGGATGCAACTGTCCAGCAAGAATTGTAATGAAAGCGTGACGTAAAAAATAATAAAATCCATTTCAACCTTAATTTTAAATGTCCCGCCATCCGCCTGACCTTGGCAGCAGACTAGAATATAGACGCGAGTCCCCGGTGCCAAGACCTTAAATTATGAGATGTATGTTATTTCCGAGGTACGACCTTTTTTTCTATCTTTCTATCTTCTCGAAAAATCACCAGAAATTAGACTTTTTTAAAAAGTTTTCACCAGATCACCAGATAGGGTTCAAAATCACCAAATCTGGTGAAAACTGAAAAATCACCAGACCTGGCAACATTGAGTACAGGGTAGGTGTTCATACCATACCAAATAAAAGTTTTAAAACCTAATGCATATAATATCAACCTTCTTCGGTCGTATATATACGTTAGCGCCATCTCTTGGTAGTCCCATGCAATTTATCTGAGTATACCCGTCAAGGGATTTACAAGAATTGTAAAAACACAGAATCTCTTACTAGTCAGGTGGAAGCAAACATTTAAGAAAGCATGAAAAATAAATATTCAAACCTCCTGAAAATGACTTATACTATAATATATATTTCTTGGTAGAACCATGCAATCCGACTTGTATTTTATTATCTAACAGTGTTAGACAAAATACAACCTTATAGTATAAGGCATTTCCAGGTGGTTTGAAAATTTATTTTTTATGCTTTCTTAAATGTTTGCTTCCACCTGACTAGTAAGAGATTCTGTGTTTTTATATAACTTAGTTTACTAATTCTGACACTTGTCATTTTAAACCCAGAACTATTAATTTGGTAGGGTTTTTAATTTAAAACCCAGTGAATATGGCTGTTTATTTTTAATATATGTTTTTTATATATGTACCTAACTAATTAAACTCGATTTTTTTTAGGGTTTACTACATTATATAATTTAAAATTACATGTACAAAATGTTCACAAGATATATCAGGGAGTATTCAGAAAGGTACGTTTACAAATATTATGTACACATTTATATCTTATATCATATCAACGTATTTCATTCAAACACTTACTTTTTCGTCGCGCCGATTATTCACTATTTATAGAGGATATTCTATTGTTTGAGATGTCTATAAATTCTTACGTGTAAACTAAAAATCCTGGCACTAAATAAGTTACTTTACAGACTAGTATCTACACAGAAGTTTCCAAACAAAACTCTCATTTTAGTTTCCTCGTTTGTCGATCGGCCTGTCCGTCTGTCTCTCTGTTAACGGAAAATGACAATTTTTGCTATTTAAATTAGTCCTTCTCAAAAAACGGGTTTGCCATATACAGGGTGCTACAAATTCGTGTGCGTACAAGGGGATCTCAAAAACGGTAAGAGATACGAAGATGGAGAAAGAAAATTGTAAATATTCTAAATGCTTTCGGATATATCCGAAAAAAACCGAAGGTACGAAGATGGTTAAATTGAGGCAAAGTTGCGTATTTTGGGGCTTAATAATTTGGTGAAAGAAAATTGTAAACATTCCGAATACCTTCGGAGATATCCGAAAAAAACCGAAATTTTTAGTTTTGGTTTTTAATTTTTTTACCTTTATTTTAGACTTAGGAAAGAAACAAAAACCGCTTTCTCATGGCCGTTCTTTTATGTTTTACAAGATGTCGTTATTAGTTTTCAAATTCGAAGTTTCGTTCTTTAGATATCAACCTCAAGTCAATTTTTTTAAATACGGACCTGGAATTTTAAAAACAGTTTTCGGGACTTCTACGCTTCGGGATTTTAATACAATTTAAAGATTTTGAACGTTTTGTCTTCAAATATCACATCATTAATATTTCAAATTATTCTGTCTTTACTATTACGGCCCTGGCAATTATTTTTAGGATAACTTAGTATCAAAATTACATTCCAATACAGGAAGTTATTAAGATTTACCGTAACAATACAAGTAAGCAAGTTTTTAATGTTGGAAAAGTAATTCTATTTTTTATTAGTATTTTATTTATTTTATTAATATAACATCTTAAGTCCTATGGTTTTTACCTTAGATCTAGACCAAAATACTGTAAAATAGAAAAAAATAAATGCTCCCAAGTGAAGAAAAGGTAACTGAATTGCTAGTCTAGTTATGTTACTGTTATGCGCTTATGTTTGTTTCAAAAAGAATTTCAATTTTTTTTACTATTTATACGTTCTGATGATGCCAGTTTCAGGCGAAACATGTAATAAAAATAAACAGACAGAAAAATATTTGAGGCCGGAACTCTAGGTCTTTTTTCTTACAAAATATCAAATATCAGGCCTCTTTGAATAAAAATCGACGGATTTTTCAAATCAGAAAACTTTTTTCTTTTGGTTTGGCTCTTAATGTTCAGGACCGTAATGATGTAAAAAAGATTGTGAAAAAATGTGTTATTAAATGACAAAATGTTAAAATTTTAAAAAACTTTAAATTTTATTAAATTTCTAACGCCTTAGAAGTCCCTAACACTGTACTTAAAATTCCAGGTCCGTATTTAAAAAAATGGGCTTGA
This sequence comes from Polydrusus cervinus, assembly GCA_935413205.1. NCBI lineage: Eukaryota > Metazoa > Arthropoda > Insecta > Coleoptera > Curculionidae > Polydrusus > Polydrusus cervinus. The sequence continues at coordinate 99,655,979 of OW284510.1, read as the reverse complement.
GGTTGGTATTTAAAGAACGAAACGTCTAATTTGAAAACTAATAACGACATCTTGTAAAACATAAAAGAACGGCCATGAGAAAGTGGTTTTTGTTTCTTTCCTAAGTCTAAAATAAAGGTAAAAAAATTAAAAACCAAAAACAAAACAACCAACCAAAAACAACCAAAATCCATGTAAAACATGAAAAACGGCTATGCAAAAATGTTTTTTGTTTTTTTCCCATGTCAAAAATTAAGGCGCAAAAAATTAAAAACCAAAAACAGAAATTTCGGTTTTTTTCGGATATCTCCGAAAGCATTTAGAATATTTACAATTTTCTTTCTCCATCTTCGTATCTCTTACCGTTTTTGAGATCCCCTTGTACGCACACGAATTTGTAGCACCCTGGTAGAGGGTGTTTCGTTAAGGCTCACCACCATCTCGGAAACAACTGGACATAGAGAGAAAATCCTGTAAATAATCTTTAAGTTCCGAATTTTGCCGCAAGATGACACAATTTAAAATTAATTATTAAAATTCTAAATTTCGCCGAAAATTCCTACATTAAGGTATACCTTTGGTAACATCATTGGAAAGCCTAGACAATTCTGCATCATTTTGGTTTAAGACTCATTGGCGTACCGACCTTGATAAGAGTGGAGGAATCTATTAAATTGGTAATCATTTAAATAGCTGTAATTTCTAAACGACTTATCCAATTTTAAGAAATTTAAGCTTGTTAGGAACAGAAAGGTAAGCACTTTCAATTGTCGATCCGTTGGTACACGATAGTTCGTAATAAAAGTGTTAGAGGGCGCAATTTATAATAATAGTTTTTTTGATTTTACCCCGAAAATTCAAATCATACGGTTTAACTATGACATCATAATAAGAAAGTAGATTAAATTTGCAAGAAAAAATGTGAAGACCGTAAGTTCACTTAATTCCTTTCGTTTCAGAGTTACCACCAAAAGAATAATTTTTAACACTGCAATTGAAAAAGTGATCGTTTTCATAGTTCCGAGGTTAAGCAGTCGATGACAAACATTTTTTTTAACCTTTATGATTAAAAAGGTTTGTCACTTATTCTTCTAATTGCCAAAGAACTACTTATTAATAACATAATCATTGAATACTCCAATTTAGACATAACCTACATAATCAAGGTTAAAAAACAAATTTTGTCGTGGAACCACGGAACTATGAAAACAATCACTTCTTTTAATTAAATTGGTAAAAGTTATTTTTTTGGCAATAACTCTGAAACGAAAGAAAATATTGACCTGCGATTTTCACATTTTCTATTGCAAATTTAATCTACTTTCCGATTATGATATCATAGTGAGCCACGTCTTTAATTATGATTTTTTTAAACTGAGTTTCTATGTCTAGTTGTTTCCGAGATATAGCCGGTGGCCAACTTTAGTATTGTAGGTGCAACTCTGAATGAAATTCCATTCGTTTTTAGTTGAATATCAGTATTATTGCTTAGGATAACCATATTCTACCCATAATTTCAGTGACAAATCTAGGGGGGGGGGGGGGGGGGGTGGGCAACCCTAACCAAGTAAAGTTGCTATAATGTTTCCTATATCCGTACAGTTGTTATATTATATTAAAGAACGAGATGCTGACATTTCAAAAATGACATTTTTTTATGGTGTTTTAGCTTTTTGTTGTTCGAAAAGTTAATTTCTGGTTCAACTTGTAAATCCGGTTTTACATTGTACCATTGCGCCCAAAAAAAACTGGGACAGCAAAATTGTTGTTGTAGAGTAGCTCCTGGACTATAAGGAATATATAAAATCTATTGAGGAAAGGTTATCATTGTTGTTATAATAGTTGCCATGGAAGTGAAAAGGTTTAACAACAATACCACATTTTTAGAAATACGAGGAAAAATTAAAATACGCATATTGTGTTTTAAAATGTAACAAAAATAAAATAAAATTTTTTAATATTATGTTCCAATAAATTTTAATTCATTTCAATCATATTTAAACCTTAATATTGTTTAGGTTTCATCTCAATATTATTCAAGTTTATAAGCTTACTTATTTTTTATAATCAAAAATGTTGGTTCTTTAATATTAATTCCCCGTGTAAGTCGCTGTAGTCGTGTTAACCACGTGACAATTTGTATTTGGCCGATTGGACCTTGCGCTGGCGTCTAAATGACAGTTCGAAAAGGTCGTTAAAAAAGAACTCACGCAAATTTCGCTCCCGGAATATTTCCCGGCATTTTATGTTATATAAAACTCTCAAATTAAGACAGATTTTGACGTGCAGTGTCCCGATCCAGGGTTGTGGCATCCCTCTTCTCTAGGATCAAGTTGGTGGCCACCAAGCCGTAAAGGATGAACCAAAGGTAGGCCATTTGTATACTTTTTGTCTCGCTGCCGCCGTACTGTTTTATTTAAACCTCTACTCTCAACTCTCATCTCCTCAACCAATCATATATACAGTCCATTTTTTATGCTCTTTTTAATTCAAACCCCTACAAACATAATAACATGTTTTTAATATTTGGTAGTTGCACCATTATTATCGATTAACGCTTGTAAACGTCGTGCCATACTTAATACTAGGTTTCTCGTATACTCTTGCGTTATTGCATCCCATGCTTGCATTATCCTTTGGCTTAATTCATCCCGAGTTCTAGGCTGGAAGTTGTGTTTATACATAAATTTTGTCATCTCACCCCAAACGTTTTCAATTGGGTTGATATCCGGATTTTTCGAGCGCCAAGGCAGAACACGAATTTGATTTTCTTCTACATACTTTTGAACCATGCTAGCTTTATGTATAGGAGCATTATCTTGTTGAAATATAAAACCGTGGCCATATACTGCGTCGACAGATGGTATTATAACTTGGTTTAGTATGTTACAATATAATGGTGCATTGAACCTCCCATGCATTATTTGGCAAACTCCTGGGCCCCTTGCACTACCTAATCCTGTCCCAAACGTTTATAGGAAAGCGTCCACTTTGATTAGTCTTATTTGTATAGTATCTTCCATCGTATCTCGTACCAGAAGGCCTACAAACGCGGATTTTCCCATTATTGCATGATTGAAAGGTTTTTTCATCGGAAAATATTATGGTTTCCCATATATTACCTTGATTTATATATTCATAAGCAAATTCTACTCTTCTCTGTTTGTTTGCTTCGGTCAAAAATATTTTATTGGCAGCACTACTTTTTATATCTGAACTACGAATTCTTCTACGCGCTGTATTAGCCAGACTAGGAAAAATGTGTTTCTTCTTTAGCTTTTATTGCTGTTTCGAATGGATGATCTTTTAGTAAACTAATTAATTCTATATCTTGGCCGTCATTCGAAATTTTGGGGCAACTAGAACCTGCTTTTCTTACAATACTTCAATATTCTGCAATTTTGTGCTTAGCCAACAACACGGTATGGTATTTTTGCTAATCCCTAATTCATCTGCGATGTTTCTTATTTGATACCCATTTCTCAATCAAGTGTAAATGATCTCTTTTTGCTCGGTGGTTAACAATTTCAAAAAATATTTCTTTTGACACGCCACTGTCAGTCACAAAATTAAATTAAATTGATAACTTCAAAAAAAAAGCTAATAGTCTGGGAGATTAAACTACATTTTGCTGTCCCAGTTTTTTTTGGGCGCAATGGTACCTATTTACTTTGGTTAAAAATGTCTTTTCGAAAATGTCAAATCATTTTCATATTTAGCCTCAAAAATCATCTGGAACTAGAAGACCCGCAAAAAGTAACTGGTTTCGGGCAAAAACATCCGAATGCAAGATTTGCCACAAAAAATTCTTCAATCGGCGCCTGCTCCTAAAACACAGCGAAATTCATCCAGAATTTAAAGATTACCGTTGTGACTTATGCAGTGAAGTATTTGAAACTAACAAGGGATACGTCAATCATTATAAAACCCACCAGAAATTTCAATGCCAGGACCCAAAATGTGGTAAATTGTTTACCACGAAGAAAAAAGCGTATTTCCATAAGTATTCTCACGATAAGAATTTGAGGTAAGTTTAATTAATTATAGTTGATACCAGTTAGTAGCGACTCGTGACTTAGAAATACAGGGTGGCCTATTTGTCTGACAAAGTAATATACCGGCTCTACTATTAAAGATATAAAAAAAAGTGTTTATAAAAGTTGTGAGGTATAAAAAAATGTATGTCCTAAAATTATTTTTAAACATACAGGATGGTCCAGAAAAGTAGGACAATAAAGATACATTTTTAAATTAATTAAGTACCCTATATATTTTAGCATTTTTTGTTTCCCTACAAAATTATCCATATGACGCAATATTTAGTTTTTTAATTTTTTGCAACGTTGCCAAACAAAATGCAAAATTCTTAAAATTTTGAAAAAAACATGATAGTAGAAAATTACCTGTATTTCTCAATAATAGTATCGAAAATCGAAAATTTCTTGTAAGCTCTTCAGTTTAGGGATAGAAAAACTGTCTAAAATTTTTAAGTACCCAAAATTTTGAACAGGGTGTTTTCTGTTGACCTCCACATATAAAAAATTTTAAAATACAATAACTCTGTTTTTTCAAATGAAACACCCTAAATTTATTAAGCTCGTCTGATAGATATCGTAAGTATCTTTTATTATTGTTAAGTCATATCTATACCTAAATTTACTAGTTTCGCCAATGCTAATTATGATGATTATAGATATCGTTTTTACGTGATTTACTTTGTGATTAAAAAGTTTTATTTTTATTTTTCAATTAATTCAGTAGTGTACGTACTTCGTTGTGTGTTTTAAAAATGAACCCAATTAATGACATAGTTTGTAATTTGTTGGAAACTCCATTCAGTCGTTGGACAGATTAGGATAAGAGAAAAGTTTTGTTTCACGGGTTTTTAGTCAATGTTTGTTTAAGTACCCGCATTATACCTAGCTCTTCACCATTTTTTAAGACCGCGAGCCGCCACTGATTATTCGTTGAAATTAGTTTTTATTAAATTTCTGACGTTTGGTTTGACAGACGTAAAAAAGTATGGAAAAATTCCTTTTCCAATAAGCTTTCCAAAAATGTGGTATCATCTGATTCGAAAAAAAAGTTGGTGAGGACTGCGCGCGACCCCTTTGGCGTCCCAATTTTTTTCGCATGACAAAAGCGAGGCCCATAAAAAATCTTTAAGGACGTATCTTTGGATTTTAGAGAAATCTATTCCCAGAGCCGCTATAAGCGGCGTTCCATTTAAAATACCCATCACCCTGTATAAAATTCACATAAGGTTTTTTTTAAATAAAATTAGGTCTCTTTGAGAAATGGACTACTTCTTTGAATTTGGTTTCAAGTTATGGAAAAATGTATTATAATTGACTAGAGCTGAATTTAAAAAACATTCTGAATACTTGTCAATCCTCCTATTAAATTCCATTTATTTTTTTAGTTGTCAATTTTGTGATAGAATATTTAGGTCAAAAGCCCTGTTAGACCTTCACTTGAACGTCCATACAGGCGCGAGGCCTTTCGTTTGTGAAAAGTGTGGCCAAGGCTTTAGACAATCTGCTCATCTTCGAGTTCATGTGATAGCCCAACATGGTGGAAAGAAGCCGTGGCAATGTAGGCTTTGTGATAGGGCCTTTAATTTTAGCCACGGCTTGAGATGTCATATGCGAACGCATACAGGTGAGTCTTTTATGTTACACATTGAATAAGAAGACTGAAAGTAAGGAGTCTTTCACTAACCCCCTAGATCAGAGGTTCCCAAACTTTTTTTTTCTCATATACCACTTTAAAGATTTTGGTGGTTCGGGCTTGTTCCCCCTGCAGCTACATTTCTACCAATATTCCCCAAACTCGAAAAAAAATGTTATGATTAGATCTAACAATGGAAATTTGCGTTGCAGCTGAGTTCCAACCACAAATTAACGGTTTCCGAAAAAAAAAGTGAGAATTATTTTGTTAACTAATTAATTGTTTGTGCTGTGAGTGGATGTCAAAAAAGTAAAGTTGGCCAATCGAAAAAGTGATTCCATCAAACTTTACTTTTTTGACATTTACTCACAGCACAAGAAACCAATCAATTCTCACTTATTTTATTTAGAAAACTCCCGTAGTGGTAAAAATAAAATAATTTCTTGTGTTCTGTACACGTTGTACTGAATATGGAATAAGCTAAACTACCCAATCATTGGTACTCAACCAATTATTGGCACGCCTTCAGGTTTTTGTTAATAAAAAAAATATTGCTAAAATAACCCTTTTATTTGTTGATTTTTTAATTAGGTATCTGCTTTAGATATGTATATTATTATTAAAAACTACAATTAAATATGTAATGTTGCCCGCCCTTTAATCTACGCATCGGTCATGTAAGTCATAAAATTTAGATTTTTTGGTTCAATTTAGGGCTTAAGAGCCTCCCAGCCCAGCGTGAAACGCGGCATCGTTTCTAATCGTTTGTCTAATTGAAAAAGTTGATACAAAAATTTTACTAACGGGTGCACAAGAACTTCTAGTTTGGCGGATGATACCTTATTTTTTTTCAAAAAAAAAATTAAAAAAAGAATTTTAAAGTTTCTTTTATATAGGTTCAAATTAATCATCCACCATGCAGAATATAAAAATATTTTTTTTAGGTGAAAAGCCATTTCCGTGTCCCTATTGCAAAAAAATGTTTCGTGATACTTCTGGTAGGCACAAACATGTTAAAAAGGACCATCCAAAGAAAATGGACGACTTTTTAATTTATAAAGAAAAGCACCAAGATGAGGAAATTCAAAAAGTCGATCGTGAGACTGAGAGAAGAGAAGAAAATAAAAATGATAGTAACGATGAAAAACAACAAAATATATAACATTATTCTATCTAGCCTGGAGAAATTCAGAAATAAAACAATTGTTAGTTTTCTAAAATGTTTAAGTTTTCGTTTTCTATCATTTTAATACTGAAGTAGGTACCAACGCCGACCTATCATTCCTTATTCCTTATTTGGGACTGAAGTGGAAGAAAAATGAGAAAATAAATAATTTTCAGTTTCAGAATAATACGTACAGAGCTCTATAATTTGTTCCTACTTTTGTAATATCCAGAGGATTCTATACCCAGTTGATAGATAGATAGATAGATAGATAATTTATTAATGTCAAGGTACATAGTACTTACACAAGTCATATAAATGACAATAAAATAGTAGTATTGAAAAAGTAACAAAATACAAACGTTTAATACTGTCACAAACAATCTAAAATCATTACATATATAACATTCTAAAATCAACACTTAAATATTTTGCACATCACAATTTAAAAATTCATCAACCGAATAAAATGCGCCCTTCACAAGAAACGCCTTTACCCTATTTTTAAAAGCTTTAATAGGTAAAAGCTTCAGATCCACGGGAAGCTTGTTATATAACCTGATCCCCAGAAAGTCTGGTCCACTCTGGCATCTTTTTAACCTCTTATAAACAATAGCTAAGTTATCTTTATTTCGCGTATTGTACTCATGCAACTCGGAGTGAGATTCAAATTTATCTGCATTGACCTTCATGAAAAGAAGAGTTTCAAGTATGTAGACCGATGGAAAGGTAAGTATTCTATGGACTTTAAAGGTATCCCTGCAGTCCTCCCTGAAAGATAACCCCGCTATCGTTCTGATAGCTCTTCTCTGCATTGCAAAGACCCTGTCAGTATGGATGAGTGACCCCACACAATAATCGCATAAGTGAGGAAGGAGTGTATCAATGCATAATATGCAGTTTTTAATGTACTGGTGGATACGGAAGTGCTTAGTCCTCTTAATGCAAAGGCTCCTTTTTTTTAGTTTTTCGCAGACGTAGTCAAGGTGATGGTCGAATTTGAGTTTGTTGTCAAGTTGTACGCCAAGAAATTTTATTTTTTCCTGATTATCAGGCATCTCTGACATGTCTCTCAAGGAGAAGACCATTTCATAAGTTTTGTCTTTGTTGAGCGAAAGTTTATTGGCCTTGAACCAGTCCTCAGCTCTCGCCTGTGCCTCACACAAGGCCTCCCTTGCCAGGTCAAGCGAGTCCGCCTGGCACGACAGCGAAGTATCGTCCGCAAAGATAGTAAACAATGTTAGATTATCGACAAGTGGAAGATCATTGATGTAGATAAGGAACAACAATGGGCCCAGAACTGACCCCTGCGGTACACCCACATCAACCATCCTCTCCCCGGACAAAGCGTCTCCCACCCGAACAACCTTTTTGTTGGATTACACATGTACAAAATTTGCCGATTTTCTCTCAAAACTTATTAATTAACTGTACCCATCCGGTTTCAAATTAGAAAAAAAATCCTATATATTTAACTCAAACGGATTAATTTAAAAAGGTTCCTGCTCAACCGATCATTTTCTTCTCCTAAATAATGAGGATGGTATAAAAAATTGCTAGAGGATGCTGAAATGTCGGCATAAGTCAAAGTCTGACGGTCAGACGACTCTACATACCTACCCTTACTTTTCTGGAAAATGGGAATTATTAAAGAAGAACTCACCTTTTTCTCCTTTGTGATTATGAGCGGCGACTTATTGCTCTGTGATATAAATGGGAGGACGTTTGTCGTAACTTAAATCGTTATAGTAGTATCAGCCAACTTTTATAAACGAAGATTTGATGGTCTATCTTGCTGTCAATTACGTAACATACACATCTCTCTCTCACATTACTAGTTTTGATAAATCTATCTTGCTCTACTAATTTTGCACTTTTGCCCATTAGTAATTCTACGGACTGGCGGATTAAATTTTAGGATATTTTTACAAATTTTTAGGTGAAAACATGCTTTCCAGGGCTGCAATTTTGTCCGGTGAGTAAATTATCTTTATGTGTTGTTCAATTATTAGTTTTAAGTCCAAATTACCTGTATATTTCTCAAAATCGTTTATGTAACAGCGCCCTACTGCATGACATTGATATCAATTCAAACCATTTCTAGGGCAAAATTCCCGAGCTCTCCTTGCTCTTAGCAGAGCCACTGGGACATCTTCGGCGAGCAATGCTGCTGCGGTTGCAACTACAGACAGCCCCTCTTCGACAGCAATCCGACCTGTGAGTACCTACATTATAATTATATTGTTGAACCAACAAAATACCCAAGGGTTTTTGTGTTTTTATTTTTGTGAGCCTAAAACCTTGAACAACTTGTAGTTAATTTTATTTTTTACCCTACCACCTATGGTACTATAGCTACCTATATATTGAAAAGTAGGATATAATGACATTTTTGATAAATATTATTATTAGGTGTCCGCTTTACACTACACCTAGACTTATAGATTAATAACGTTTCTTTTTAAAGGTAAGACAAGAGCCAGGCAAAGTCCGTTTGGGTTTCATTCCAGAAGAATGGTTCACAATGTTCTATAACAAAACTGGAGTAACAGGTCCTTATACACTTGCTTTCACCCTTACCACATACTTGCTCAGCAAGGAAATCTATGTTTTGGAACACGAGTACTATTCTGGAATATCCCTAGCTCTTATTTGGATTGTGGGTATTAAGAAACTGGGACCTAAAGTAGCAACAGCTTTGGATAAGCAAATTGATGTAAGTACTTATGCTTATGCAATGTGTAGTTAAGGAATCACACAACCACTTCTGTTAGCTTATTATCAAACTCCTAATTTTTTCTTTTTTACTTAGAATTTTGAACAAGAATGGAATGAAGGTCGTGTAAACGAGAAAAAAACACTTGAAGAACAAATTTCTGATGAACAGAAAGCCCAGTGGAGTATGGAAGGTAATAGATAAAAACATTCATCTCACCACATCCTTCAATTATTTACCAAATAGATTTTAAAAAATACATGAAATGAACATTAAAAAAATAACAATTTGATCATATGACAACAATCATTGCATCGCTAAAATGAACCTCAACGTTAGTTAGCAACATGTCAGTTTCATTGGTTGAACTTACCTTTACAATTAAGCTATTTTTAGGTCAGAATGTTTTAATTCAAGCTAAACGAGAAAATGTTGGGCTTCAACTTGAAGCGAATTACCGTGATCGTGTTATAACCGCTTTCCAAGCTGTGAAAAATCGTCTTGACTACCAAGTGGAAAAAACTCAAGCTGAACGTAGAATTGCTCAGAAGAATTTGGTTGAATACGTTGTAACCAGAGTAAAGTCCTCAATTACTCCAGACCAGGAAAAGCAGAACATCAATAAGTGTATTTCTGATCTAGCTCTACTGGCTAAGGCTTAAAGTAATAGAAAAAAAAGGGAAGATTTTACCTGTTTTTAGGTGAGAAAATGTTTATTTTACTTTTTACAAATTGTGTTTATTTACCAACCTATTTATGATTTAAGTGAAGATTTAAAGTGTAAATACCAAACAAACAATAAAAAATAATTTTCATGGAAAAGCAACTTTTAAGTTTATTGTTACACAGTACTGTTGTAGCTGTCTTGTATAATATCAATAAAAAACTTTAAAAACAGGATATTTTTCTGTTGTATTCCCTTATTCCCATAAATATGACGATGCCATCGCGTTGAAAACTATTTTTAGTGGGATTCACAGTTGATAAACAAAATATTCTTGTGAAAATTGGTTTTCCTACAACCACCTATGAAAATTTGAAATAAAGCATGGTTATTTTGGCTACAAAGCGTTGTGTATCACACGCGTGTTGAAAAAAAAAATATATCAACACTAGTGTTAAAATACAAGGCATACTATTTAATTTAAATATGTTGCCAATTTGACAGACAACCCCTATTTATTAAAAAGAACAAATTTTAGAAAGCAGTAATTGTAAAGTGCTTAACTTATTTATCATGTATTTGTCGAGTGATTCAGAATTAGAGTGTCAAAATACGCCATCTGGAAAATGTTAATAATATACTGGAAAATCTATTACCAGAAAAAACAAATCGCGCTGAAGAGAGTGTCATGTATTAAATAACGAATTTTTATCGGTAGCTATAGCTTAGAGAATAATAGAGCTCTAGCCTAAGGATCACAAGGTCACAGGTTCAAATCCCATCAGGAGTATTTGACTTTTTTATAAAAACATTAAATAAATTTATAGAATTATTGTGAATTGAAATCTTCCTTGTTGGGTGACAAAAATATTGTTCCTATCACGTAAAGTGCCCCCCTTCCCTCTAGGTACGTAGAGTTTAAAATAAAACAAATATTGTATTGTTTTCTACACAAAGATTTTAATAATACTGAATATTTTCATACAATCAACATTTAAATTAATAAATTACAATAGTACAAATTACAATTAATTAAGTTTAAGAGGTACGTCCATAATAATATCATCATGTTACACAAAGTCTACTATTTCTAGGGGTGTATTGCGTAATCAAAAAGTTTTTATTTGCGACTTCAGTTCTAAATTTAGTAAGATAAATTATTCCTCAATACATTTTTTGGAAAAATTTCACCTTAAAAACATATGTTTTATTTTAATTTGATATTTTTTTAGTGGTTATGACCCCTTTTTGTGATTTTCCCTTTAATCGTTACACCGCTGTTAACGTCTTAAGAGCATCGGACCAATATTTCTAAATTATTCTCCAAGGTTACCAGGTTCATGCGAAATGATATCTACAATACTATCTATAAATCTATTAATTATGGAATAGTTAAAAAAGTTCTTGATTTTCAAAATTCCGTATTTTTATCAAAACTCAATCAATCCGTTCCATTTTCAGTTTATTGGGTAGACTGTCTCTTGGATCACTAAGTACAATGTGTTCGATTTCACTTTGTCTTTTTTATACAGGGTGATGGCTAAAATATCAAGCTGTGTAGAATCTACTGATTTTTAAATTGATCTTTCTAAAATACGATGCTATTTTATTGTTGTGTCGGTTATAGCTTTATGTTAGTTACTCCTGTACCCACTACAGCGCAGTGTCAATTAAAAAAAATTAAATTCCAAAATCTTTATATTTCCATTGGGCTCTTTCACTATTCTCATATTTGATAGTTTTGACATTCTAATTGTTAAATCGGTGCTATAATAGGAGTTTATCATCAATAAAACTATTGCTAAAAACGCAAAACTGGCGCGATTACTCGATGACGTATATCCGATAAAAATTTACAGTGACCATCGTTACCGATCTTTCACTTGTCATGTCGGTGTTTTTGTTTACATCCGGTTATTGTGGAATTTTAATGTATTTTTGTTTAAGCAGTGCAGAAAGATCGACAAATAACATAGGTTAGAGTTTTTCAACTGTCATTTCATTGGCTTGGGTCTTCTGTCAATTACTACGGCGTTGCCACATGTAAAACTTTTAAGCTAGTTAAATAATATATTCTGTTCCTAGAACTTTAATAAGTTATTTTAAGACAAAATATACCTACTTAGATAACATTTTGGAAATATTATGATATTTTTTTTCACATAAGTCCGTTTTGGACAATTCTTTTTATAGGATTATTTTTCAGACTTCGTCATTTTATTATAATGTAAAAATCAATAAAACTGATTTTGAAAAAAATGAGAAAATAAAAATCAGGGTTGCAATAAATCTGATTTTTTTCGATTAAAACGTAATTTTTTTGATTTTTATCAATTTATACTAATTTTTTTAAATATGTCAATAATGAACTTTAAAATTACTTACTTTTATTATTTTGTCTCTATTCGCCCAAAAATATTTGTTGTCTAGATTTACAGTTAGAAAATTCCCTCGGCAGCATACAAAAAATAACTTTTATTGTATTGACATAAAAATTTTCGGCATCGTGCAGCGTAATTTATGAACTTTATGAACGCTGGACTGATGACGATTAGTTATGTTTTTACACTTACATAATGTATCTAAATACTTCTTTTTAAATAAACTATCTTCGTTTTTGTTTGAATTTCCTGATGAGTTATTTGCTTCGGCGACTTGTTTTTACAGCAATTTATAATTGATTTAAATCACGAATAAAATTGAATAAATCAGTTGATTTATCGCAACCCTGAATTGAAAATAAAATTTTATTAGTGTTTTAGTCATAGCTACTTAGGTATGTACGTGCTGTACCCATTAATGTACCTACTTAATAAACTGAAAATGGAACGGAATGATGAATTTTGGCGAAGATAGGGGCGTTTGAACTTCAATTACTATTTATATATTCCATAATTAATGGACTCAGTGTGGTACATTCCTTTTAAATTTATGGCTACAAATTTCTGCCAGTTTTTTGGTCCAGAAATTAGCGGTAATCAACAAATCTTTAAAAACAACTCCTACTTACTAAGTCTTACATATTGAACCAAGTATAAATATGTACAGTATCTAGCGCTAACTCTAAAGTCAAATATATTAGGATTCTATTTACAAAGATTTATATAAATTCGTACATTACATTTATGTAGTTCATACACATTTATTTAAGATTCTTTTATTATCGATAATGTACCCCAGATGAGATGCACCAGGAGCGTAGCAGGGTTAGAAGTTTAGTATATATGATGTTTATAACCCTGCAAACTAAAACTTTGAACAAAATCATATCTACTTTCCAAAAGGGTCATCATTAACTGAATAAGAAAGCAAGCTTTCTCATTCAGTAAGAAAGCAAGCTTTCTCATTCAGTTAACGCCTTTAATTCACCGACAGTTTGTATATACCACATAAAAGTTAGATACTTATTGCGTTCGTGTTTTAATTATGGCGAAATAAAAAAAATTGTGTAAAATTTTTATAAACCTATTAAATTTTATTACAGTTAACTTTTACCTCTTTAAATTTAATCGTTCCTGATACAGCACGCGTTTTGGTATGGTAAAGTCTAATTCTTTAGAGCGTCTGAAGTAGATTATCGTTTCCTTAAAATAAATAAAATTTACAACATAATTCTATAAACCATTTAAAATGAAATAAAAGTGTATCTACACCCAGGTCTGGATTAATGGTAATAGCTAAGGAGGGGGAGTGAGGTGAAGCTCCTCGGGCCCTCGATCCTGGGGGCCCCGTATGACTGGCGTTTTTACTATAGTATATGAAAATCAATGTTTTTTAAAGATAATTAATAAACTTACATTTTGGAAATTGTTTACTATTTTTAGGTGAATAAAAATGCACTAGCAACTAGTAGACATGATAGCAAAATTAGATAAATTTTGCCATAAAAAAAATGTCAAAATAAATCTGTACTTAAAAATATGAAACATTTTTCAAAACCAAAACCAACAAAATATGAAACATTTTTCAGTTTTTAAAATTTTTTCCAAAAATGACGAAAAAAAGAGATTCTTTTTTGTCCAAGAATCCAAAAGCCAAATTAAGTTTTTTAATTTTAGAGCTCATTTATTGTGATAGGGCATGTAAGTTGCAGATGGCCCCTACTTTATACAAACCCAGGTGTAGTCTTCTTTTTAAATGATTTTTTAATTATTTTTAAGTATAACCCACTAGCCCATACTAATTTAGAATAATTATGATAACTTTTATAATCGAATTTATAAAAATACTGGAGACAAGATACAACAAACTGTATTTTATTGGTAGAGAAATTTTACTCTCGGGGTTGTACTTAAATTAAATTTCTTATCATATTTGGACAACTATATACAATAGCCAGTTTTTACCAACCAACAAAATCCCGCTAAACGATATTTCAAAGGCAAATTTCTCTGAAACTACAAAAACAATTTGGTAAAAAGCCTGTTTCATATTGAGCGGCAAGTATCATTCTTTCTAACGAAGCAAAATTTGGATTTCATGGTCAACCGTTGCCGAGATTTTAGCGTCTGAAAAATCGAATACCGGGATTTTGATGGTTGGCAAAAACTGGCTTATATCTACGCGGACACGTTCAGTACATTCATTAATAATTACCAGCTACTTTTAAGTACATAATATTAAAATAACTTATTTATAAGTACCACATAGCGCCTTTAAATTTAAGGTAGAAAATTTCAGATCTTTATACACATTGGAAATAATGTTCTAATCTAAACATATAAAAACTTTTTACGTTATCTTAAGTATTATTCAAGAATATATCTCAATACAGGTTTTTTCTTTATTAAATCACACATTTATTTGACGTTTTGAATTAAAAGAAAAAATTTCGACGCCATTTAAACTTTATATGATTGTGAATTATGATCATTTGTGTTATTTACAGTTCTTTCTAATACTGGAAAGGCCCCAAAAAAGATTTTCGGCTCAGACTAGTTACCCTAGACACAACTATTTATATTTGGCCATGAGAACGTCCGATGTGCATAGAATAAGAATTTACGCACTTTAGTAGTAAAAAGGTTGTGACCTGCACTAAATACAGGTTGATTCCTAAGTTGGTACTTATTTTTTAGCTGTGTATAGAAGGCATTAAAATAAACAATATTTTCAAATACCTTTTTTCAAAAAACTTAAAAATAGGCGAGATACAGAAGTAAAAAGTTTAAGTGCATCAAAACGTAGCCCGCTATACTTTATGTTGTTTGTCTTATCTCTTATTGGTCATGCAATTTCCGTGTCGCTGGTCAGTTATTTGGCAATACGCTGCGGTGTGTTTTTCTAAAGCAAGTTCATTTTAAATTGGTGAAATGTGAAAATGGTAAAATTTGAAAACAATGAACTAGTAGATATGGTGCTAAATTACGAGTGCCGTCAAACTGCGGCTGTTGCTTCGAGATTATACGCAGAACGCTTTCCCTTGCGGGCTCATTCTACACCCAGAAGTTTTCTTAATTTTATTTAACGGGCAAGTTAGGCAGAACCGTATTTGATTCATAGTATAATAAATGAATGTAAGTATATACCTTATTTTTGAGTTTTTTGAAAAAAGGTATAGACGCAGTGGGAAAACGAGAACGCACGTAAAAAAAGAAATATACATCTGTAAAAGTAATTAATATTTATGCATTATTTATCTTACTTTTAATATTTTTTAATAAACATGATAATATTTTGAAAACAATACTGTTTTTTCGTCAATGTCACAACGTCGCTTCTGTTATATTGGCGATCCGATGGTTGCCTACCCTTTCTGGTGGCATTCTGTTTATTAATCTATTTGTTAAGATCAGCTGTTAGACGTGTAGTATAAAATGTTTTAAGCACGCATTCTTCAAGGTGAGCTTCTTGTATATTTGTGACTTTATTTGACGTGGTTTTTATTTAATTAAATATACTGTAGATTTATCCGCGCGTATCGATAGATCTCCTCTTTTAAGGGCTGGAAACTTACTTATATCGCAAATGTGCCTTGAACTATGCACACACAATAATAGCTTCAATATGAATAAAATAGTTTATCTACGCTTGGGTAAGTGGGCCGAGATTATCGGTAATAAATGAAATAAAAATAGTTATACAAAATACGCTCCCCAAAAAACACGTAAACCTAGTTTTTACTTCATAGCAAACCAGCCAGTCGACAGCGGCCGATGACGTCCTGCTCGGCGCACTACCAAATCTCGTCTTTTATTTCTAAGATATCGAAACAATGATTATATTATAATCAACTGCTCGTGGAGATATTCTATAATATTGATTTGAATTTGTTTGCACTTGCGCAATAAAACGACATATTTTAGTTGAATAGAGTATAATAACACAATGCAATGCAACAGACTGATTAGTTATATGCCACTAGGTCTAGAACCGTAAACACGTCAGACTGGGCGCGTATACAGCCTCAATGGGGGGGGGGGGGGAGTATTCCGTTTTTTAAGCCCTGTCCAATGAGCTATCACAATTGTGATGATGTAAAAAATATGTGAATTAATAAAAACAAAAATTTGTGATATTTGTCCATTTTTCTTTTTCTGCTTTTATTACTTTATAAATTTAAACTCGATGATGACTAGATTGTAGGTAATTATGCTTTAAATGTGTGTATTTGGCCGATTTTTGGATAAAAGGAAAAAATAACGAAATATTGATCAAAAACGAAATGGTAAATGCATCATTAGACCACACTCTGAAGAGTGTTCATTTTATTCAAAAATCGGCTAAATACCGATATTTGAAGCATAATTACCTACCATTTAAAGTTAAACAAGTTTGAATTTATAAAGTATCTAATAAAAGCAGAAAAAAAAATGGACAAATTTCACAAATTTTCGTTTTTTGCTTTTTTTAATTCATTTAACCTTTGGTTGGGCAAGGATGGGTATTTGGCCCCTTTTTGAATAAACCGAAAACGATAAGAAATATTGATCAAAAAATTAAATGGCGAATGCATCACTAGACATCACTTCTAATAAAGACATGAACAAATATGGCAAACTAAAAATAAACGCAGCGGTGGTTCTGTATTTTTTCAGCGAATAAAATTTCTATCTTTTATATCCTTGTTCCACAATTCATCCCAAGTAAGTAATTGAAATTAGATTTTTTTTTCTTTCTTGTTCTGCGAATATTTTTTGACCGACTAGGACTACTAGGTTATTGGACTTTTTACTTGTTTTTTGAGTTATGTATACGCGTCTGCGTCAGACATTACTCCGTCCGCCGCTGTCGAATGGCCGTAGCTGCTATGACACGGCTATAGTTTAGATTAGAGAACGAATTTTGTTTATTTATTTTTTCTGAAATTAATTTAAAATTTTCAAAAGTGAAACAGTAGAAAATGTTCTTGCTCTATCTGGTAGTCAAAATCGAAATTTGGTAAATGGGCTCATTCTGTTAGGTATACTTTTTTGGGCCATGTTTATCGGTAGCATTTTTAGTCGGGCTTCATTTTTATAAATAATTATATTTTGTTTATACTTGCTATTTGAAATCATTAGGAGCATGTTGCAATTTTCTATAACACAAACGAACAAAATTTAATAGTCTTGATAAGATGACACGTTGGGGCAAGATAGTCCAGTCATAAATTTTAAAATATTAGTCTAAATACTATTTTAAAAATAGTAAGAGATATGTAAAACATTGTTTAGTCTACTTTTTTTGATACATACCTAATAAAATAATTTATAAAACAGTTTACTAAACTCTAAAATAAATAAAGCTTTAGACACACTTAAATCAAAATTGGTGAGATTTGAAAAGTTACTGTAAAAAATATTTTAATTGTCAAAACACTCGTGCTTTCGTACAAACATAGATAAACATAATAAAAATGTATAATATCCTACACTAACAAAAATAACTTTAGTGTTTTATTGCTACTGTATTTTAAAATCGACTATACAAACAAAAGTTAAACTAAAGGTCTGATTTCGACTGTTTTGAACAATAGTTATTGATTAAATCAATGCCGACGTTTCGGTGTAGTACACACATCATCATTAATAACTCTCATGTGATTGTTATAAATAACACAGTTTATTAATTCATATTATTTGTTTTACAATTTTTTAAAACAGTCCTTTGTTTCTTGTGCTTTAGCCCTAATGATAGTGTGGACTTTACCGAAACATTGGTAGTGATTTAATTAATAAGGGTTCTATATAGAAACACTCCACACTTTATATTTTTTAGTCGGTTGTCTTAAAAGTTGGTTAAGGACTCCATCAATGTAGAAGCATCTATCCTACAGTTTTTAGGTTGCATACTTTACCCGATAGATTACGTTACTGTCAGATCGAGACACCGAAACCGAATTCAAACAAGAACAACGGACGGGAGACCTCGAGACTTTAATAAGGGTGCCTGCCTTGTCTATCTCGATCAGTATGCTCCAGATGGGTTTAGATTATTTATTTAATATACTACACAAATGTTTGTAGTTAAACAATTTCTTCCAGGTCTTTGTTGAGGCGCAATACTTCATGCTGCCTGCGAAGATGTGCGTCGGCAGCGGATGTTTGGGGAGTCAAGGTAAAAGATGAGACAAGTGTGCTGTCATCAGCAAAGCTATAAATTGGATTTTGGGTTTTCACTAGAAGGTCGTTAATATACAGTAAAAAGAGGGTAGGCGACAATATACAATAATAGAAAGAAATGGCACAGGTAGACACCAACCATACCTACAGGAGACCCTTATATAAGTAGTGTGAGAGTGCCTATACTCCAGTTACTGGCAGTGATTCATCGCTTTCATATAGAGTGCAGCGGGTTGTACGAAGTGAGAGGAACAAATTCTATCGTATTTTTAATACTTTAATAGAACAGCAAATATGTATTTTCATGGATTTTTTCCCTCTAATTCCAACAAATGAGTCACTGACAGTACCTTTGGACCTTAAGTATAAGAACATTTTTATAATCGTTGTTTGACGAAAGTTAATTATCGTTCACCCAAAATTGACTGATACAATTTAGATATTTTACGTAATTCAATTTAGTAGCAACGCATTTCTTGTTTTGATATACTTAATACAATCATTTATTAATAAAAAAAAGCCCAGATTATTGAAACAGTCACTTTCACTTAGTTTATTTTGTATAGTCGATTTGTAATATAAAGAGGCGAGAAACAAATAATGTATGATTTGCTGCATTTTTCCGGTTTTATACAAATAACTAATCCTTCTAAATCTCACTAGTTGGTTAAATTAGGTCTGATTATAAAGTATGAGGTATGATTATAATAGTAGATTGATGGGTGTTTTTATGTAAATTAGTACAAATAAAGTTAATTGAAAAATGCTTCACTCAAAACTAGAGGTCAATGGAAATATTGGAAACTTTGAAGAGCCTAACGGAAATATTGAAAACGAAAAAATTTCAAAATGTTCAAGCCACCACACATAAAAAATATATAGTACAGACAATAATCCACCGCGCATATATGTGTTTGGTAAAAATAGGTACAAATATTAAACTTTGCTCTTGTACTAAATAAAATTATTTTACTTTCGTACTACCAATTAGCTCTTCAAGTCGGCTGCCCGGTACCGGAAATCGGAAATCACTCGTCAATCGTCGTAATATTTTTTGGGAAATCATACATTATGCTGTTGGGCGAGTCAGGGCCATAGTGGAGTGTGTCAGCAGATAAAATATGATTCGTTTAAAATGGAAAAAACAAAAGACTTAAAAACAATTATCAGCGCAAATACTGTACATAAACTTTTTTTAAAAAGCTTTACGAATAAAAATGGCATTGAAAACGAAAAAGATATTGAAACTATTGTGGAATATGTGGAAGAGGAAGGTAAAGTAATTGATACAGTTGATAGGCAGGACCAAGAGCAGGACAGTAAATGATGAAGATGATAATGGTGATAAAGACATGCCTCTTTAACTGACTTTTTATTTCTTTGTATAATATATATTTTAAAAATCTTTAGATTACTCATCAATTATTTGTACATGTGCAACATACTATCAGAGTGGCAGCTCTTGGGATTTGATCTCCGGGGGGGAGGTACTTTGAGAATGATCTGAAAAGATCGAAACACGTGTTAGGAAACTGAATTAAAAACTGTAAAACATAACCAGTAACCACTGTTTTATGTTCCGTATAATGTAGATTTCGTTTCACCAAAAATGTAGCCCAGCTCAAATAAGTTTATTACTTTTTCCTTGTATCCAAAAGTCGGTCAAACACCCATATTTGAAGTCTAATTGCTTACAATTTAAAGTTAAGCAAGTTTGAATTTATAAAGTAATAAAAGCAGAAGAAGAAATATTGACAAATTTCATAAAATTTCTTTTTTTGCTATTATTAATTCATTAATCAAAATTTATTTAGTTCAAAACTGTAGGTAATTGCTACTCAAGCAAGGACGGGTATTTGGCCCCTTTTAAATAAAGCGAAAAGGATAAGAAATATTGATTACAAAATTAAATGGCGAATGCATCACAAGACTTCACTTTTAAGTGACTAAGAACAAGTCACACGCCCTTATCGTAAAAAAACTTCTTGAAAACAGTTATCGGTTGGAACATCCTATTACAGACGCGCGCCAAGTGAAGCAGACGTAGACGCGATATCCGCGAGTATGTGGATGTGGAGTCTGAAATACAGCCTGAAACGCGTCGACAACGTCAGCGAAATTATTTGCACTCCATGCAGAGTATAGCCTAGTTCTCAGAGCTTCGTTCTGTCGCTGGCGACACGTGATGTAACCAATAGAAAATGAGTATTGGAGTCACATGTCAAAATACTCATTTTCTATTAGTCACAACACGTGTCGCCAGCGACAGAACGAAGCTCTGAGAACTGGGCTTATCAGTACCCCGATAGTATTGGTAAAATAGTATCGATGCTAAAAGTACTCGATACCACAGTAAAAAAAGGAATTCTAAACAAAACTGCCTATATTTCCAAAATTTTCTGCGATCCAAAAAAAAGGTCCAATATGCTACCCTATAGTAGTTGTGTCTTCTCAACAATATTTCTTCCTCCTCCTCCCCGAACATTTGATTTGTTATTAGCTCTATTTATATTATGGAACACTATGGTACAGTTACGGCGATTAAATCTTGGGCAGAACTTTTTTAGCTTTGTATGTACACCTCATTTCACTATAATAAAACATACCGTTGAACAAATTACCTCTTTAAAATGTCATCATAGAAAAAACAATAATGTCAGCGTTTTAATTTTCGAAAAATGCCAAACTTAACGACCCAGCAGAAAGTTTTTTAATATTAAACAGAAAGGTTGATCTAAAAGGACGTTTCAGAAAGGCTTAACATTCCAAAGAGCGGGATTTATTAAAACAAAGTGACAAGATACGTATTCCTTGAAAAGAAGATCTGGAAGTGATGGTCCCAAACAATCCAATGAAGAACAGGATAATAATTTAGTAAACGCATTAAGGGACCAATCTTTTAAATCCATTGTAAGAGAACAGTTCGACGAAGGAATATCTAAATTGCGCTGTCATCCAGCGGCTAAAAAGTCTTTTTCTACTGACGTTTTATAATAACCTCTTTTTGATTGTCATTATGGTTTTTTAATAACCTCCTTTTAGGAGCAGGGTGCTTAAGAAACTTTTAAGCGCGTTACCAGGAGCAACGTGCTTAAAAGTAATGCAGGTAATTATTTACAATTAAAACGTAACCACAGACTAGGTATAATTTAATTTTTTTTGGCAAGTGTCAATTTTTGAAAGGGGCAAATGAAACATAGGTAATAAAATGTTAGTAAAATAAATTAAGTTTTTTATTATAAAACCTCAGTAGAAAAAATATTGTATACAACTCGTTACGAAACAATGTCTTTTAGTCACTTTGACGTGTTGTCCAACTCGGCTTCGCCTCGTAGGACAATTCACGTTGCGTGCCTAAAAGACACTTCTTCGTTACTTGTTGTATAAATAGCTATTTAACTGATAAAAGTAAAGAACAATGGGTCGGGTTTGCGTTACAGTATTACCTTGAACCGTCAGTTTTATGGGAAAAAGTAATATTTCTGGACAAGAACGTGTTTCAGTCTTGCTATAAAGGAAGTCTAATAGGCCTCCAAGAACTCGATTCGAAGAAAGTTTTACCCAAAATGATCGAAATAGTGGTCGATTTTCTGTAAACGTCTGGGTGATGGATAAGTGCTCACGGAATTGGTGTCTGTATCACTTTATTGAAAGACGATTTAATACAGAGGTAGACATGAACATTTTACAAATTACCTTCTGTATTAGAATGATTTTCAAAAAGCGATTTCATTTATTAGCAAGATTACTGTCCCATTCACACAGCCCGGCAAGCAAGGTAATGGATGGAACAGGAACAAATTACCATTTTACCATGGCTCTCACGTAGTCCATATTTAAATGTAATGGAAAATGTTTGGGGTGTTTCAGTTCAAAAAATTAATGCTGAAAATAATGTTAGGCCACAAAATTTGGATGAATTTAAGAATAAAATTTCAGAAGCTTGAAAAAAGTTAAATACGGACTTGGCAAGGGCTTTGGTAACTTCAATGCTTAAAAGGGTAAACTCTGTTTTGGACAAAGAGGGGGCCGCGCTAAAATATTAAAATTTGATTATTATGATTGTATTAAAAATAGGTATCGATAGATTTGAATTTGTTATAGTTTTATAGTTTGTTCCTTTTTCGAAATTAAAAAAAGTTCTTCCACATCTTGTCAATTTCTAATGATTAAAGGTAAATTAAGGTAAAAAAACAATTTACCAAAACTTAGACATCAGACAGATTTCAAGCCCAAGATTTAACGGTTTAAAATTAGCGTAAAAAAGACTGAACGAAACCCAGAGGCAAGAAATTTAACCATAGCTCAAGCTATAGATAAGGACAGTTGTTTCTCACTTGTTAGAATATATAACGTAATATCAATACAATAAATAAGTTGTTTGCTATTTCATACTAGCCGTACTATTGTATAGTTTGTACTTTATCATCAGACCATGCACAGTTTAAAACAAAATCAGTTTTTCGAAAAGCTATTTCAATTACAAACATGCTCTTCTTTTCTCGACCTACACGTACTACACACAACGTTACAACACCACACAAATGCGCAGTTGCATTTCTCTTCCACGTCTTTTACTCTCGTTTGGTAGCCTCTCCCGCAGCAGAGCAGGCGGCACCCATCGATGCCTTGGCTAGTGAGGTTGCAGATGCGACCTCTCGTACCAAGAATGTTTAACCTGAAAAAAAAAACACCAAAGAAACTTTAGTATTTATTAATTTCATCTTATTGGTTTCATGGAAATATCAAGATGCAAAATAGGTGAAGTTGCGTTTGAGGTAAGTTTTTGCTCTTTTTGTTCAAGTAGATAACTAAAATCCGTTTATTAGAAAAAACAGGTGCAATTTAAGCCAAGTGTCTTTATTCTGACTAAGAACCTGCCCCCTAAACAACATTTTGTGACCTCAACATTGCACTTATATAATATTGTAATAATGTGACATTCGGAGGTATGTGAGAGTGTGCAAATACCTAGATTATGTCTTAGGTTTTAATATAGGTAACCCAATAAACACTTTTCGCAACTTATATGGTACATCAAGTTATATAATGGTTACACAAAGCTAATAAAAGTATGTAAGAAGGTTATAAGGGGTATATAAGATTACAATAATTTACAAGTATATAATAAGATAATATAACTGCTTCCATCACCATTTTATAAAACTTGTAGTACCTAATGGTTACGAATCTGTTTATAATGAATTGATATAAGGTTTGCAGCTACCTCATTTATACAACTAGAATACCCATAGTTATGTAGAAATGATGGTAATCATCTTTATAAAAACTGGAAGATGGTGGTGTTGGCTATGATGTATTATAAAGCACTTGGTGATATTTTCAGTAATCACCGCTTCTTCTATATAACTTCTTAAATACTAGTAACAAAAATTAGCCCTATAAACCTTTATAAACTTATAAACTTCTTGTTTATAAATTCCCCATAATAGTATAATCACCTTACTGTATAATATTTACCGTAAATGCTATATCACCAAAAAAAGTTATATGTTTAGTAACAGAAATATTTTTGGTTAATCTTATAAACCTCTTAAATAGCCCAAATGGGGTGTTTATAAGGGTTGTGAAACTATTGTTTAGTAACGTTATATAGATTCAAGTTATGTAACAAGAAGTAACAGAAAGGTTGTGGTAACGACTATATAACATCTTAAATAACCGCGTCTATCTGTCACTTGTCAGTAAAGGAGTTTATTCCTGTCTTTTAGATACATTTTATATATTATTACGGTCTTTTTCTTATATAACTATTATATAACATTATGTTACCATAAGTAGCGAAAAATGTTTATTGAGAGTGATATTCAATTTACAACATATTCCAGCAACACCAATGCAATGTGTTTTTGTTATAGGGCCTACTGTTGTAATATTAATTTCAAAATATCGTGGAGTGACGTGAAGATGCTTATATTTTGAGTATAATACAGTGCTTGACAAAAATAAACATACAAAAAGAAAAAAAAACAGGTAGATTAGCGATATGCGATGTTTCATAATCATTTAGTTACTTACGTTTCATTTTTTTCGCAGTAATCTGGCGATTCTTCCAGATAAACGAGGTCAGTTCGGTTTGGTTTCTTAAAATCGGGACTGATTACTTTTAATTTCTTCCGTCGCCTTTCGACGTATTTTACATGTGAAGCGCCTTCATATCTTAAAAAATACAATACTTATAATTAACAATATATTATTGTGCTGAACACAATTCAGACAAAGTTTTATTAATAATTTAGAGTAAGAGCTACAAATATAACATTCTTGTTTACCAACAAAAGAAGCTTAGCGGCAAGAGGACAGAGTAGTGCGTCTATCTTTTGCATTACAGTACACAAGAACGCCAAAGGTCATGGGTTCCCTGGGGGGCACAGGTAGACAATGACAGGCTGTTTCGTTCTTGTTAGAACTCATCAGAAAGTCATAACCCGTAAGCGACCTCCAGTATAGCGAGCCTGTTCTTTCAAGGCGTTTTTAAGAACTAAAAACGCGATGAAAACCCAGTAACGCCATCATAAGGAATCAACTCAATGCAAAAGATATAGCCATCTAACGTGAAAACGTAGAAATATAAATAAATCTAAATAAATCGAGCACGGAACGGCCACTTCACCAGTATAGGAAACATTTTTTCGCTTCTCCATACATCTCCAGCTTTGTGGATTCATATCTAGATCGCGCTGCAGTCGCCCACTGGTTTGCAGCGCTATTCCGTAATGCCGTGTGTAAGTATAAATAAAATAGTAGAATTTAGTGTCCGTTAAAATATATCAACAAAAGAAGCTTAGCGGCAAGCGGACAGAGTAGTGCGTCTATCTTTTGCATTAAAGTACACAGGGACTCCAAAGGTAATGGAATCCCTGGGGCGCAGGTAAACAATGACAGGCTGTTTCGTTCTTGTTAGAACTCATCAGAAAGTCATAACCCGTAAGCGACCCCCAGTATGTCCACATCTCAAATCTTTTAATCTCTTTGTTGTTACCTCAGTCAAGGTCCAAGACTCCACTTCGTATAACAAGATGGAGAATATGTATTAGCGTTGGAGTAGTTTGAGTTTTAGTCTTAAATTGAAATTATGTGTTCTGAACAATTTGGACATTTGATGGAAGAAAGCTGCTCGTGCTTTTTTAATTAATTTCTTGAGAATCATCCCACCGTTCATTTATTACTGTGCCAAGATATGTGTATGTTGCCACTTGTTCTACTACTTTCTCATTGATGATAAATTGTACTCTTTCAATTTTTTCTTTGCTAATTATCGTGACTTTTGTTTTACTGGTGTTAACGTCTAGGCCATATTTCTTACTAATTTCAACTACACTGTTCTTCAAAAGCTGTAGTTCCTGTGCAGTGTCGGCAAAAATGAAGGTGTCATCAGCATATCTAAAATTATTTATTCGTTCAATAGTATTCCTACTTTCGTGTATTCTAGAGCTTCTTGGAAAATTGCCTCTGAGTACATGTTGATTATACTTACTATATCCCCGCCGTTATCGTCTTATAGAATTTTCACTTCCTTTGTTTTTTTTTTTTGGTTAATTCTAACAGGTTGACTGATTCCAGTATAGGTTTTTAATTATGCGTAGGTCTTTGCCGTCCATTCCATTGTCTTGCAGAACTTCCATCATTGTGTTGTGTTGAACTTTATCAAATGCCTATTGATAGTCAATGAAATAGGCATACACATTACAATTTACATCTCTGCAACGTTGGAAGAGCACCTGTACACTAAATAAGGCATCTCTTGTTCCAAGACCTTTTTTAAAACCAACTTGCGTTGGTGATACTTGTTCTTCACATAATTTGTACACCCTCCTATGTATTATTTAAAAAAATATTTTTAACAAGTGACTCATGAGGCTTATTATTGTCCTGTAGTTACACTTTTTGGCCCACTGCTTTTTTGGCAGAACTATAAACTCTGACCTCAACCATTCTTTGGGTATTTTTCCACTGTTGTATATTTCATTGAAGATGAGAGTTAATTCCTTTTTGAACTCTATATCGAAGAGTTTATTAATTTCTCACATTTGCATATACGTACGTTTAAAATTCATACTGGAACATTTTACGTTTAAAAGGGTTAGTTTTGGTGTTTTGATAAAGTGGTAATATTTTCATTTCTGTACGAGAGGAAAAAATGGAGGAGTGTTAAAGTAATATATTCTATTATAAAAGGTGGTATATAATATGAACCCATTTAATATATTAATTTACTGAATACATCTCTATGTAATATCAACAGGTGGTATTGTTGCTTAATTTTTTTACGGAAGAGGGAAATGTAAACAACAATGCTATATTTGTAGCTCTTACACTTTACCCTTATGCTTTAGAAGGGATGGTAAAAAATTAAGGGTGATTTCTTACCATCCCTCCTTAAACATGAATGTAATGTATAAAGTGTCATTTACCTCCTATAAAGACCTTCTGCTACTTTTCTTAATGTTGGCAGCCGCCTCCAACAGATTTGCATACTGCAGGAGCCTGAGACTCCATGACACTTACAGGTTCTTTGCATTCTCGATCTTACCGCCTAAAAACACAAGAAATAATATAAAAATGCAGTTATTTAACATTTTTTGAAGGGAATATCATTTAAATGGTTTAAATGATATTTATTTTTGAATTCAACATATGGACAGACACTCGGAAAAAAAATGAGAGGGCGCAGATCTAGACGGGCAAAAATGAATGGATGCGGAAATTGATTCAAGTATTAATTAAATTCTGCTTTTTTTTGGAATTTGAACCTTTTTAAGTTCCTTTCTGAATGCACTTCTCATATTAAGTATCTTATATTCCACATATTCTACAGTAGTTTTACTATTTACTGTTTTATACAGTAAAAGTAATTTTTCATAAGTCTGCGCGGCCTTGCGTTCTCAAGGAAAAGCAGCCACGACAGCGTTAACACATGAGTTCATTACTTCCAAGATCCATTTAAGTAAAAATAAATAAAACTATGATCCGCACAACAAAAAAACTCAAATAACTTACTAACCCTCCTTCCGGCTTCGTTATTATGTAGGTTCATCAGTCCAAGGGCTGTGTTCGCGTCTTCTTTAATATCTAAAAACTCTTTTGAGAATCTTTCTCCATATCTTATGTCGTCTGAACAACCGCCCCATTTCCATTTTGTCGTTTTTCTCTGTCTAAAATAAATGAAAATGTCTTAGACTATTTGAAATACAGGACAGTGGCGGATCCAGAATTTTGCTGAGGGGGGGCGACTAAAAAAAAGTGACTTTTAAAAAAAAAGAGAATTTCGGCTCTAAAAATCTACTTACCCTCAAAAGTAACTTCTAAAAAAAATTCTGACCCTTCACATGCCTCACAATTTTCAAGGCTTCCCCCCATGAAGCAAGAATTAGGCCGATCGCTGTAATATATTCGATGTTTTATTGAGTTTATCCGTTTCTGCGGGTCAACATTTTACAGGAGTGTAATTAGATAGTTAGATTTATTTTAGCACTTATTTGACGATAAAATTCAACTGAAACAAGGAAGAACCAATAAAAACTACCTTATTTTGTTGT
The DNA here is from genome assembly GCA_935413205.1 of Polydrusus cervinus. NCBI lineage: Eukaryota > Metazoa > Arthropoda > Insecta > Coleoptera > Curculionidae > Polydrusus > Polydrusus cervinus. The sequence continues at coordinate 99,627,682 of OW284510.1, read as the reverse complement.
CACACGAACACCATTCCGGAAGTTCTCCTTTCGTGCATGCTCGGGTAACCGCGTACGCCATCGACGCCGCTGAGATTGCGTTCAAATAGGCTGCTTCACGACTTTCTAAAAAAAAAATTATATTATTTCCCTTAAGTAAAAAAATTAGTACAAGCGGATCTCGAAAACGGTAAGAGATCCGAAGATAGTTAAATTGAGGAAAAGTTGCGTAATTTGGGGCTCAATAAGTTGGTGAAAGAAAATTGTCAATACTCCGAATACCTTCGGAGATATTCGAAAAGAACCAATATTTTTAGTTTTGGTTTTTAACTTTTTGAACCCTTATTTTTAACTAAAAAAACAAAAACATACAGGGTGATTCACGTTGAGTGGCCTATTAGAAAATCTCGGAAAGGAGTAACCCTATTTTTCTAAAAATTTGATAGTAGGCATAATTGGCTTTGAGCTTTTAAAGCATTATATTTTGACGTTTTTATTACTTCCCGTTATACCGGAAGGTAATGCCAACTTTGCTATTTCAAATGGAATACCCTGTATATTTTAGCATTTTTGTATACCTTATTAAAATCTAAAAAACTTTTGTTAATAATAATCTATTCCTATCTCTAACCGTTCTTGAGATATGAATTATAAAAGGATTTTTTTGTGTAAAAACGCTCCGAGAAGAAAGTTTAGTAACTCTGAAACTGAAGGTAAGGTAAACATTTAAAATTTTCTAAGCTTTCAAGTAATACATAGATCTTTAGTTTAAATTACTTAGGTTTCACGTTTTTTATACAGGGAGTTCTTAAAATTATGCCAATGTTTCCATTTAAATAAATGTGCATAAGTCAATTTTTGCAAATGGAACACCCTATTTTTTAGCTTACTAACGTGTAGAGAAATACATTTTCTATCTAAATGCTTAATATGTTACAATCCACATTTTTAGTCGTTTTGAAATTATGAGCAATTTAAATAAAAAATCTTAAAATTTCTGTGTGTGTTAATGCGACAATATTTTTGAAAAGAAGGCTTCGACTGGGATTTTCGTTTGACTTTGAGCTTTGCTACCATTTGTTATTAACTGCCTATGTTCGTTGCTTAGCAATTTCTCATTCAAAGCCAAACGAAACTCCCAGTCGAAGCCTTCTTTTCAAAAATAATGTCGCGTTAACACAAACAGAAATTTTAAGATTTTTTATTTAAATTGCTCATAATTCCAAAAACACTAAAAATGTGCATTGTAACATATTAGGCATTTAGATAGGAAATTTTATTTTCTACACGTTAGTAAGCTAAAAAATAGGGTGTTCCATTTGTAAAATTTGACTTATTCACATTTATTTAAATGTAAACATTGGCATAATTTTAAGAACTCCCTGTATAAAAAACGTGAAACCTAAGTAATTTAAACTAAATATCAATGTATTACTTGAAAGCTTAGAAAATTTTAAATGTTTTCCTTTATTAGTTTCAGAGTTACTAAACTTTCTTCTCGGAGCGTTTTTACACAAAAAAAAAATCCTTTTATAATTCATATCTCAAAAACGGTTAGGGATAGGAATAGATTATTATTAACAAAAGTTATTTAGATTTTAAAAAGGTATACAAAAATGCTAAAATGTACAGGGTATTCCATTTGAAATAGTAAAGTTGGCATTAACTTCCGGTATAACCGGAAGTAATAAAAACGTCAAAATATAATGCTTTAAAAGCCTAAAACCAATTATGCCTGCTATCAAATTTTTAGAAAGATAGGGTCACTCGTTTCCGAGATCTTCTAATAGGCCACTCAACGTGAATCACCCTGTATTTTTAATTCCGTTTTTTATATTCTACTAGATGGAGTTATTACTTTTCAAATTCAACATTTCATTCTTTAGATTTTTTTTTGCTGGGGTTGGCGGAAGAGCCAGTATACTTAGGCCTATATGAGGCCCATTGTATCCCCTATCGTCTGAGTAATGTCAGCCAGACGCGACCTACAGCTTAACGTGGAATCCGAACCACGTGTATGCACTAGTTATCCTTTTTACCCCGCCAGAAGTCCAGTCCATGACTCTCTTCTCGGTTCCGTTATTAGGAATCACTAGTGACATACTGCATTCTTAAATCCACTGAATTTCGGACATACTTTTTTTATTGTACGTATGCCCACTCCAGAAATCGAACTCGGGTCGCCACTGTTCAATGCAAGTAACTTAACCTCTGAGCCACTACCGCGGTTTCATTCTTTAGATAGTATCAACCTCAAATCAATTTTTTATACGGACCTGGAGGGACTTCTAAGCTTTAGAAATTTAATGCAATTTCAAAGGTTTATGAAATTTTAAAGTTTTGTCATCTAATTTTGTTCAAATTATCTTTTTATTTGTGATTTGAAGAATTCGTCCATTTTTACTCCCTTTGAGAATCATGGACCATTTCTTTTATTTTTAATAAATTGTTTGTGCGAAGATAATACTTACTTATTGTTACAACATTACCAAATGAGTTATTTTTGTCAGGGAACGTCGTGCAGTTCCATCGACTGTATTCAAATTGGTTTTGGCATTCTTCTATTGCTAGCTTCGCCCCATTGCCTATTATCTGAAATCAACAAAATCTGTTACGAAAATAAGAACATTAAAGTAATTTGTTAAACAAGTTTCATTTGGGATTTTTGCCAATATGATTTTATAATTCTTAAAGAAAAACAAATAAATACTCGTTTATTATGTTTTGTTTATACCATATAATACGGGCGCAACATGTAGATGGTCGTCCACCACCTAGTTTAAATAAACATACAGGGAGGATAAAAAATGGGAAGTACCTACATACCGGGTGTCCCACTAAGAATGGCTCTCGGCCGTATCTCGGAAACTACTTGGCATAAAAACTCAGGAAAAAAAAATTAGAACTAAAGTGGTCATGAAAAATCCTGGAAATAATTTTTAAGTTCCGCATTTTGCCGCAAGAGGGCGTAATTGAAAAGTAAATTTTAAAAGTTTACATATCTCCGAAAATTCCACATTAAGGTATATCTTTGATAACACCATTGAAAAGCTTGGACAATTATGCATCATTTTGGTCTTATGCTCATTGGCGTACCGACTTTAATAAAAGGGGGGGAAGCGGTTGAATTTGTAATCAGTTAAATCGCTTTAACTTATAAACGACTTATCCGATTTTAGCAAACTAAAGACTGTTTGGAAGAGAAATATATGCACTTTTACCAATCGTATTTAGTTGTCCATAATAGTTCTCAAAAAAAATGCTAGAGGGCGCAATTTGTAATAATAACACATTTTTTGATTTTACTCCGAAAAAATAAATCATACGGTATAATTATGATACCATAATCGAAAAGTAGATTAAATTTGCTAGAACAAATATTAAAACCGCAGCTCGATATCTCCGTTCGTTTCAGCGTTATCGCCAATAGAATAATTTTTAAAAGTAAGCGATTATATATTTTTTAGAAAAAAAGTGGGACGCCACTGATATTTTTTCATGTGAATATTATTTCTGATTAGCCTGGTCAATTCTGCATAAAAATGGTCTCTTGCGTTTTTCTCCTCAGGCACACCGTTCTTAATTAAGATAATTAAATTAAATTAGACAGGCGGAAGTGAAGGTGGTCATTTCCAACAATTTTTATAAAACTAAATTTCATTATCAATGTTAATAATGATAATAATAAATAGTAGAGCAAATTTATTTTAATTAAGAACGGTGTGCCTGAGAAGATAGACGCAAGAGACCATTTTTATGTAAGTAACCCCTTTTATTAAAGTCGGTACGCCAATGAGCATAAGACCAAAATGATGCATAATTGTCCAAACTTTTCAATGGTGTTATCAAAGATATACCTTAATGTGGAATTTTCGGAGATATGTAAACTTTTAAAATTTACTTTTCAATTACGCCCTCTTGCGGCAAAATGCGGAACTTAAAAATTATTTCCAGGATTTTCTTATGACCACTTTAGTTCTAATTTTTTTTTCCTGAGTTTCTATGCCCAGTAGTTTCCGAGATATCCGAGTCTATGTACGATTTTTCTAGGTGAATTGGAGGATGTGAATATGCAAATTCATTATACGGTTTTGTATGTTTGATTTTTAAATGATATGCAAACACTGTGGTGTGTTGTGTGTTTTTATACATATTTTTTGTAGAAATAATTACTAGTTTATTCATAATAATAGTACTATGCGCATTAAGCTAAAGGTCTTTTTTTCACTTAAAGTGCAAGCGTACAGTATAGGTATTGCAGGAATTACCAATGGTAGCAAGCAGGTCGCAAGCGTGTGTAATGAAAAATAACATTTGCAGGTTTGATGCGGAGCAGATGCCTGGCACCAGTGGCATAGCCAGAAAATAAGCTCGGGGGGGGGGGGGGGGGGGCTCAGTGGGCGTAAGTAGGACATTTTTTATCTGGAGAGAGGGACAATCGGGACTACATGTAGAAGGCGGAAAAGCGTCGCAGGCGAAAAATTTTTGGGACCTCGCCCAAAGTTCGTTTAAAATTCATCTATTTAACTACTATCCCCCACTTGTAAATGTTTTTTTTTCTTTTTTTTTGATATTTCTAGCTGGCTTTTTATTAAAAATTTTTTTTTTATATTTGTGAAAAATATTAGTGTCAATCCAAAATTTTAACATAAGACGTATGTATGACTCTAACCAGCGTATTTCGGGCTCGGTTTGTCATGATTAAAAATAAATTAAATATCGCTCACCACGCCAAAATTGATGATTTTTTTCAGAAATCATGTATTTTAGGAGCGTAGATCGAAGAGCAGTATTGTGTGCAAATGCTTAGGTTCTTAAATACTCCTTCTTAGGTGCCGTTTTGTATATTCATAATAATGCATTCTCGTTTCTTCCCGCACAATTTTTTTTATTATAAATTATCACACTTCTTCCATAAAAATGTTTCAATTAAAATGTTTACTTTAATTTTTCTCTTTAAAAATAAATACCTAATTGTTTTCTGTTTTTGTTGTAAAAATATTTTATTGCATTGGGTTATATTCTTGTTGATTTAAAATAGCTCTAAAAAAAGGAAGAGACAAGTAGGTATATAATAGAAAAATACTCTGAAATATTATTCTTTTTACTCGTTTTCCTTAAAAATTGCATCATAAATCAATAACTAAAACGATATGCGTCCGAAACCCTAATCTCTATATAAAACAGGATTTCTAGAAGGAAAAGTTTAAAAACTAAACGTTTCCTACAAGACCTTTGTAATCTAAGCCAAGACCAAGAATACTTTATTTAAAGATTTAAATTAAGGGTTCAAACGTGAGACGAAAAATTAGGTTTCAATTAGACTTTTAAACACGAGTTCCGAGGCTCGGGGGAGGCCTGCAGCCTGGCAGCCCCCCCCCTCTAAAAACACCACTGCCGTATATCCTTTTAACGAGTTTTAAATTTCAGTTTCAAATATAATGTCAGTAGTTTTCCAAAAAGTTTCCCGGACTCCATAAATCACCCTGTATAGTATAAGTGTATCCTATAATAAACAATACACTACCTATACATACCTAGTATAATCCAGACAGAGAATACATACATAGATAGAAGATACAGCAAACATACAACATACCTCGATTTGTTTTTGTTTGCAGCTTAAGAAAAACAAATATTGATAATTGTTGTTGAGTAAGTGTAAAGTGTTAATAAACTGGCTTTTAAAAACCACTCAGCTAGCATCATCCATTCCCTAATGGTAATGTAACAATGTCCAAATACCTTTTACCATTTGTGATTGCGTAAATAAGTAAGTTTGTAAATAAGTTGAAATGACATTTTTTTATAATTCAACTCTCAAATAATTTTTCTTATGATGACAGTTCGAATTTTTTTTACTTTGATGCTATGATTAGATAGAGATTGCGTTCATATACCGGGTGACACAAGAATTTCTATTATTACCTAATAAAACCAATAAATTCCCGCTCATCGATTTTTCAGGCGCTAAGATCTCGACAGTGGTTGATGCCTGAAACAAGATTTTCGATTCGCTGGAAAGAATTATGCTGCCCGTTGAATATGAAACAGGTTTTTACAAAATTGTTTGTGTGGATTCAGAGAAACTCACTTTTGAAATATCGTTTAGCGGGATTTTGTTGGTTGACAAAATGTCACTATTAACTTGTGATACACCGTTAGAAATAAAATTAAACGCGATAGAGAAAAGCCGTTCAACTTCACAAACAACAAAAGAAAGAAAACAAACAAAGTTGTTAATTGCGAGTTTAATAAAACATCGAGTGTAGTAATATGAATTTACAACAAGAATATTGTACAAAATTTTATCTACTTTCATCTATGAATAAAAATGTTTGGCAAAAGACATTTAAAAAAATAAAAATGCACCTGCTATTAAGTTTACTAATCAAGTTTTTTATGTTACCTTTCGCATTGTTACTGTTTCGCATGGTTACTGTCGAAACTTTGTCAAACAAATTCAAAAATATAAAAAGCGTTTTTCAAAATGAGCGATGATTCTGATGGAAGTTTACCCTCTGATATAGAAGCAGCGGCAAACGAAGCGATCTCAAATTTAGTTCCGACAAAATCCAAGGTGCGGTATGAGTTGGAGTATCAGAAGTTTGTAGATTGGGGCAAAGCTAACAAAATAAATGAGGTGTCTGAGAAAATCCTTTGGGGTTATTTTCCGTAAAGCAACGCTCCCAGAAACCATCTACACTATGGACTCACTACTCAATGTTGAGAACTATGATTTCAGTTAAGAAAAATCAAGATATAAGCAGATTTTCTCAACTAATCGCATTTTTGAAAAGAAGTTCAGAGGGTTACAAGGCCAAAAAGTCCAAAGTTTTCACAAAGGAAGACGTATGTAAGTTTCTTAGTACTGCAGATGATGAAACATATTTACTTATGAAGGTTATTATGATAATCGGCATTTTTGAGGCTTGTCGGCTCGAAGAACTAGCTAAGTCAATGTTGGATCATATTGAACACAATGTAGTATATAAAAATTGTGATTCCATTCTCGAAAACCAAAATTATGCGAGAATTTGTTATAACAGAAGGAAATGTGACAGGTGTCAACTGTTTAAGTATTTTTCGAAAGTATGCTAAACTTCGTCCTCTTAATGCAACTCACAGGCGGTTTTTGTATTCTATGGAAAAGGAAAATGCACCTCACAGCCTGTCGGAATTAATAGTTTTGGAAGTATACCAAAAAAGATTGCAACAAAACTTAGCCACCATTCTAGTTGATGGTGGTGCAGATATGCAGATGTTAAAGCGTCATGGAGGCTGGAAATCCTCTTCCACGGCAGAAGGCTACGTTGAGAATTCTTTAGAAATTAAGAAACAATTAGCAAAGAATCATGGGGTCAGACACGGATTTAATGATTGGAAATTCGAACGTAAAGGGCTCCATCACATCCACTTCTGGTATACAAATTTCTAACTGTAAAAAGTGTATTATTAATGTTTATAATAAACCTCAAGTGTTATATTTTAATTAATAATTGGTAAATAATTTTATAATTGTTAATAATAAATCATTCTTCTAAAAAGTGTGGTTTTATTTAACAGCAAAATTTTAATAAAACCGTTTTTTTTTCATTACAGCACTAGTGCTGTAATAGATGCCCTTACAAAACAATTTACAGAATTGTAAAATTCATATTACTAAATGAAAGTAGATAAATCATTTTACCGTTTCCATGGCCTACTCTTTACCATTTACCTTGTTTTACCAAATTATGGACATTTTAGGAAACAGATGAAAATTGATCTAGGCGTCCATTTTTAAAACAAATGATAAAGTGTGATATGTTATTGAAAAAAGAATTTTTTATAGAATTTAAACGTCGAATAAAAATAAGAGGTGTACATTTAAAACTTAAAAGTTGACTTAACTTCCGGTTAAACCGGAAGTGGTTTCGGAGGTTTGAATTGGTCAAAGAATGGCAAATTACACACTTTTTGCTCATAGACCAGAAACATCGACAAATAACTTAGGTGAGACTTTTTCAACTGTCATTCATTACCTTGGTCTTCTGTCAATAATATTTATGTAATATACTTTGTTAATAAAAATATTGAGCAAAGTGCTTTTTAACGCTTAACGTAACATTGCTTTTGTACTAGATCTAACTTTTTGATTCAAAATTGTAAACAACTTTTAGAAACCCTTACATCGAGACCTTAATCATATCTACTATTATATTTATGAAATTAGATTTTGTTTTGAGTTTTTAACCATATTTCTTCGATTTGATTTGTACGATTTTAAGGTAACTTAAGATAAGTTATGACGCTCGCAGGTAATCAATAGCGACATTTTGCAAACCAACAAAATACCGCCAAACGATATTTTAAATGTGATTTTCACGAAATCCACACAATTAACTGTGTAAAAACCTGTTTCATATTCAGCGCCAAATATAATTCTCTCCAGTGAATTGAAAATTTGGTTTCATGCATCAGCCCGTGATGAGATTTTAGCGCCTGAAGAATCGTTTAGCGGGATTTTGTTGGTTGGCAAAATATCACCATTATTATTATCGTTACAACTTATGGTATAATAATAAAAATACTTACCGGTAATATCTTATCATACTTAGCACATAGCTCCTTCTGCTTATCCACAAAAAATTCCAGCTTCATACATCGTTCTTTGTGTTCGGTTGGGGTCAGATTCAACATGGTGGGCAACGTCGTGGGGAATCCTAACTGCCTACAACAATTTTTTGGTCTGAGAATTTTATTTTAAAAATTACAATATATATATAATATAATAACATCCAAAGTACCGTTTTTCTTCGCGAATTGCTACGTAAGCTGAGTACTAAATCAAAATTTAAAAAAAATTTTGAATTATAATTTTTTTAAAATTTTTGAAAGTCACTAAATAACTTTTATTTTAATAAAATGAACGAGTGAACATATTTAATTCCCCTTCCTTTAAAAAAACAACTGGGGTGCGCCTAGGGTTGCCACCTTTAAAGATCAGTTGACCCGGAGACTTATGACCAAAAAAAAAAAAAATGAAAAGGACTCAGTAGGTGTCTTTTATTATTTTTATATAATACTTGTAAATGGCATAGCTGTATTCATTACTAAAACTTTTTAAAATATTTTTAAATATAAAGCTATATTTGGTATTCTTTTGGCATGCTTTTAATAAAGGCTTTTGTTCACCTTTCCCTAAATATTGAGCAAATTCTTGACAGGTCATATTAAAATTTACTTTAGTGCATAATTCTGTCTTTACTAAAGCTACTCTCATTCGGTTACGTTCATCAGTTTACATATTAAGCAATGATGAGAATATCCTTTCTGGATAAGCGTTGCTTATAGGAATTGACAGAATTTTGAACAATTGAGGCATATCTGCATTTTGAAATATCTTACACCATATTTTATCTATGTCGGTTTTAAAAGTCACAAAATATGTAAAAAGAGAGTTTTTAAAATTATAATACCGATTTAAGTAATCCAATATCCCTTGGTAAACTAAACAAGCTCCTTTTACAAATGTTTGTTTTTCAGATGATGTAAGGTATTTTAAAGCCGATGTTATTTTGCTCCCGAAGAATTGATCTTTTAACCGCTGTTCTATTTGGTCCTTTAAATCTAACATTATATTATGTAATTCTAAACTTGTTACATAATTACTCTCCATAACGAAGTCGTATCTACTCTCCAGAAGGGACATGATAATGTAGAGTTAGGAACAAAAAGCCCTATCTTCCTTCTTACAAATAAATATATTACAACCTACGCGTTTCGGCCTACAAGGCCATCATCAGGGCGTAAAGTAATAAGGTCTACACATAAAGACCACAAGCAGGACGCACCCTAGTCAACCAGTCAACCAATAAACACTTGACACACAGTGTGGTTGTAATTTATTTGTAAGAAGGAAGATAGGGCTTTCTGTTCCTAACACTACATTACTCGCCAATTTAAGTATATGTGTATTTAATATATGCATATAATGGTGCAGCAAGTAAACATAACATTTAGAAAAGGAAATGTTAGGTTTCAAATCATTTTCTAATTCACTGTCTTGACTTTTAAAAAAACTCCATATGTTTTTTTGGCAGTTTTCCTCACCTAGTTCTAAAAAATATTTTTTTACTGCTGGCGAAGATCGTATTAAACGTTCAATAGCAGCATAATGAAAGCCATCTTGTGGTAACGTGCCTTATCATTTTTTGATATTCAATGTCTAAAAAATCAAAACACTCTTTTAAGGATTCTGATTTTTTAGCGCTGTTTGAAAACTCTGCATAAATTTTTAATATTAAATTTTCGACATCAAAAGATAGTACTTTACAGGCATTTCTACCAGCATTATGAAGTACATGGCAGTTACAGTTAGCTTCCACAATCCCTTTATTTTCATTGATTAGTTTTTGATAGATTGAGTTATGAATGCCGTAGTTTACTGACGCATTATCAGCGCTGTATGCACTTATGTCAGCCACTCTTAGTGAGCACATTTCTAAAGTCTTAAGGATAGATTTAGTATATTTATAAGGAGAGTATAACTGATGACATGACCTCGGCCTTTGTTGTTACGCCGTTGCTAAGATTTTAACTTTTTCCTAGCATATATGTATATAGATAAAAAAAAATTTTTTTTAATTTTTCGTGAATGTGGTTTAATCCGGAGCCCGGAGACCCCATATCAATACCCGGAGTCTCCGGGTGAAACCTGGAGAGGTGGCAACCCTAGGTGCGCCACTAGCAGTGGAGTCTCTTAAAACAAACAAAATTGTATCGGTATTTGTATTTTCACCATTATTCTCCATGAAACCCTGAAATCTGTACATTGAGACGAATAAGAACAAAAATATTTGTTTTTTGCCGCCATAAAATCCAAATACCTCCACGATTTGTTTTCGATGTGTAAATCAGCACAGCTGTGCGGACAACAGCCGAGACATTCGATTGTTTCTTTTAGTGCCCTCATCGAGATTTCGAAAGCTCTTTAGTCGGCCATCAACGCCAGGGATGGAGTTCTGTAAGAAACGTTGCTTGCTGTTATTAGATTAGTATTAGAAAGGTAGGTCTATTTCTCCGGAAATATGGGTATGAAACATCGTTAAAGTCGCTAACATTGCTTATAAAGTTAAAAAAAAACTATTGTTCTTTTAAAAATTTCAAAACCTTAAAACAGACTATTTCTATGACATTAAGCCAAGTAGTGGAGCATTGATATGCGAGGGCTCGTGAGGTAGTGTTAATGAGTCGTGGCTCACCTTATTTTCCTGTAAAAATATATTCTATAAGTTCATGTACCTATGATTAAGATCTATATTTTGTACTTTTTTTATAAATTATATAATATCCGGCGATAGCACATAATTTATCCAAGAGTCAACGCCGGCTAGAACTGGTCAGTGGCGGCTCGCGGTCTTAAAAAATGGTGAAGAGCTAGGTATAGTGTGGGTACTTAAACAAACAATGACTAATTTATATTTTAATTACATACTTATATAGCTAGTTTTTGTAAATCAGATCGATTCGTCTGTTGAGGTCTAGTGTTTTCTTTTAAAGCATCGGCAATAGTATTTTGATTTTGTTTAAAATTTCTGACATTTTAAGTGTTTTCCAAAACCCCCGTGTTTACGCAACGATCGAGTAATATTTAAAAAATCTGTAAATCCGTCCCTATTTCAAACGCAATGTTTATTCGAAAAGAGTAAACACGACCAACAAAACAATTTTTGTAAGGCGGCACTACTACATAGCCAATTATATTCTGAAAACCAGGAACACTTAAAAATAATCTTCTAGGATCTGCCACTTTTTTTAAATTCTTTTTAAAAATCTATGTTTAAGATTCCAGTAAGTCACCCGTGTAAAAAAACGTCTCTCTTATCCTCATCTGTCCGACGACTGAATGGAGTTTCCAACAAATTACAAACTAAGTCATTAATTGGGTTAATTTTTAAAACACACAACTGAGTAGGTACGTACACTACTGAATTAACTGAAAAATAAAAACAAAACTTTTTAATCACACAGTAAATCACGTAAAAACGATATCTATAACCGTAGGTTTGGCAAAGCCTCAAAATAAATACCTTAAGGTTAGACGTACCAATACTAAAACAATGGTGCATACGACTGATCTATTTTTAAACTGCCCTTCATCATAATGCATGATGTTCTGACGTCACGTAACCATAGCAACGGTAAATATCAAAGCCGTGTTGGGCGTTTGTCTTCACTTGCTTTGAGCTAACGGACACGATCGGTTGGGGCGCGCCAAAATGCACGAGTGTATTTAATTATTGTCGATCAGAGTTAACCGTGGCCCTAATATGCATAGCATTGGGATTAAATTAATATTATTAATTCGAACATAAGTATTTTTTAAGGACTAGAATGTATTGGTACATTAATATTGTCGAAAAAATTTCCTCCTGGTTTTATTTGACGAGCAGCCACTGGAACTGGTTTCACTTTGAATCCGACCGGTATCGTCAAAAATGAAAACAGTTTCTATATCTATACCGTAATCTACACGTAATAAAAACATTTCTTACAGAGTTTCACCCCACATGATGAGGTGATTACCGAGGGAGCAGTTAAGGTCGAAAAAGGCCACCTGAGACCCGATCAGAAACCAATTTCACCGTCTGCGGTTATATCTGTTTTATGCCATTCTTTATGGTCTGTTTTCTAAACGGCTTATCTTTATATATATTTTCCATATTTGTTTTTAATCTATAGAATGTACAAATGTGGGCTATCCTATTGATATAGGCTATACTTATATCCATCCCTATCCCAATAATTCTGTAATTAAAAGAAGATATCTAATAACGTTTTATGAAATAAGCCGTGGAAGACATAGCTGAAAAACATAGTGTAACTTGCTGCGCATACCACCATTTTATTCCGAACTAAATCATATATAAAACTTATATGGGCGCAAGTGAAAAGATTTGTAGCAAGATACAACACGACATTCAAAATGAAAGACGTTAACCCACTGTTTGATCAAGCAATTGAGGAAGTGACACCAGAGAACTGGCGAAAAGCAGTCCATCATTTCATTAAAGAAGAGGAGAAAATGTGTGATCTTGACCACCTGATCGATCGGACCGTCGAGGAGATGACAGTTCCTCAGACGACGAAGAATATTATTATTTTCTATAATTTAATTTCTGTAATGTATTTTTTGTATTCTGAACTTTTTTTATAATGTTTAATAAAAAATAAGTGTACTATGTACATAATGCACGCCTTTGTCACACCATTTTTAGTATTTGTGAATGGATAACAATAGGCAAAACTCATAAATTGACCCAAACCCGGGTGGTACTAGCTGCACTTGATGAAAATAAAGAATTTTGCAATGAAATCAATGCCAAATTATGAATGTGGTTTAAATATTCGTTGGGTCACTCTGTAGTCCCCTTGCATACCTAATGAGCTTTTATTACTCTACACGTTTCTGAAATAGACTATAACTATTAAATAAGAGGGGAACGGGGTGCGAGAGTAATTATTAAAAAAATACCTATAACGTAAGTTTAGCTTACCGGAATTTAACCATCTTGAACTAGTTAAATAGAGGTTTCTGTTTTATCAAGTTAATAATAAAGAAACAAAGTCGTTCTAGATTTGTGGCGACACCTAGAGGGCGCTATTTAGCAAAATCAATCAACTTGTCTATGGCATCGTGCTCAATTTACTACCTCGTGCGATATTGAGATAATTAACTATTATTGTTGCTCAAACTACTATTAACGGCAGGCACTCCATTAAATTATAAAAATAATCTATTAAAAAAGAATAAAAGCAGAATATGAAGAATCTAACTTGATAGATACTTATTGTGATCGAGAACTGAACACTAAATATATTACAGACCAAGTGATGAAAGTGATACTTGTCAATCGAGGAGATATTTAGTACGAGGCGTTGCCCGAGTGCGGAAATTCTCCGAGTTTTAAAATAATCTCCTTCACACGAGTAATGTACGCTATTTTTCCTACGACCACAAAGAATTATTAAAAAACCCTTTGATTTGTAAAAAAAATATTTCAACACTAGTGTTGAACAAAATAATATTAACACTAGTGTTGAAATGAGCATACTTAGGATTATGTTCCACTTCATATCTGGTTTCATAGTTTGTCAATAGGCTTTTCCTTTATTTGTAGTTTAACTTTTTAATTTTTTCATATTTTATATAAGTATCATAGAAAGAACTAATCCTGGATTGACTTCTACATTAACCAGAATGAAAAATTTTAAATTTAATCAACATGCATTAAACATAAATTTAAAAAATTCACCCAACAAGGAAGATTTCAGTACAAAATAATTCTATAAATTATTTAATGTTTTTATAAAAAAAATCGAGGACTACTGACGGAATTTTTTTTCAACACGTGTGTGATATACGGCGCTTTCTAGTCAAGTTAACCGTGATTTTTTTCTCATTTTCATAGGTGGTGGTAGAAAAAATAATTGACGAGCAACTGTGCAAAACGCATTAAATCCATAATATGTTGTTTTAAATAAAACTTTAAAAACTAGCAAAGTAAGTTAGAAGAAAAACTAAGATTTTGAGATGTGGCGCAGAATGATTTATAAAATAGGATTAAAAAGGAATATTTCCTTTTTTAATCTAAATTTTCGATATTCATGACAATATGGTATATTTTTTAGTGGACTGCATTTTGTTTAACCAGAATGTGGATTTATGCCATTTTGCTAGGTTAGTATGGATTTATTCCTTTTGGCTTACTTCTTGTTTGGATTTATTGTGTTTTGCTTGAAGTAATTAAGTTTACATTATTTTATAAGGCCAATAAAATTTAAAACTTCAGTGAAATAATTAATAATTATATATATAAGATTATTGAAATAAAAGAATGCAAACGCTTTAAACAGAAATAAATATTCTTTTTTTGGATTTATTTTAATTTGCTTAAATGCGAATTGGATTTATTGCACTTTGCTTAAATGTGCATTGGAATTAATCCGTTTTGCTTAGCTGAGTGTTTTTAATATGGCTATTTCTAATTGATTTATGGCGCTTTGATCAAACTGGGTTGTTCTAATGATAGATTAACCAAAATGCACTACATTTTTATATTCACCTTAAAAATTATAAAAAATGGATTTAATGCGTTTTGCACAGTTGCTCCTCAATTTATGTATTAGCGATGCTGAAATTAGAAAGCTGATGATATTTTTATATAAAATATAAATCATGATATAGTTGGCCGCCTGTGTGCGGTGCGCACCTTGCACATGTGGCATAATTACTGAGTATTTTGTGCCTCTGTATTTTCACACACACATCAGCTTGTTTATTAATCACTGTAACAACAAAAGGTCTTTTATGTTTTATCACTCCCCGTTATTGCATTATAACCTGCAGTATGCAATTACCGTTGAAAGTGTACAAAATGTGTTACTATCTCACTCTTTAATCAGCAATTAACTCGAGTGAAAGATAAAAGTTGTCTCTTTGTTTCTTTTGGTCGTAATGTAAAATCACCGACTAAGATAAAGATAATAATTATTATTTCCTTTTAATACGGGTTATAAATAATAATTATAATGTAATAAAAAATGTGGTTAAGCATTTAAGAGGCTACACTGAGAAAATCTCTGTTTATCCCTTGCGAAAATTTAAGCAAATAACAAAAACATTTTGTTAAATAGAAAAATAGAAAACAGTAAAGCACTTTACTCTATCAGGAGAATGCACTTTGCAGAACAGACTTTGCTGTGGTAATAAAACTACTTTGCAAAAAATAATTCTGTTATAACTGTAAAGTAATTTTGCTATAAAAGTTTAATCTTGCAATAATAAACTTGTACTTCATAGTGTAGTGTAACCAGTGGCGTAGCCAGAAAATATGCGCCGCAGGCGAAAAATTTTCGTGGCCACGCCCAAAGTTCATTTAAAATTCATCTAAAAGTTTCGAAAATTAAATTATTACCTCTTCCCCTCTGCATGGTTGGATTAAATTTGTTTTTGTAAATGTTTTTTTTTCATATTCCTAGCTGGCTCTCAGATTATATTTTTCTCAGCGCTAAGCCGCGCCGCCGTTATGACTGTTATTTTGTATTCTTGAGCGGCTTATCCTCCGTTCGACTATTAGTAGCGGAATAAAGGCGCGACGACAAGCATCGCTTTAACTGTTACAATTATGTATTTTGCTATTGTCAAAAAAAAAAAATTTAAGGAAATATTGACAGAAAACTCTATTTTACTGCTAAAAAAAGTCAGTTTGCAACTTTGGTAAATATTTTGGGATAGCCAAAAATAAATAATTTTTTTAAGCTTCTTGTTTTTATGTATTCGTTTTCAGTGGCGGCTCGTCAGGTGAAGTAGTGGCTCTTCACCAAAAAAAATAAAACCAGGAGGGAAGTTTTTCGACAATATTAAATATTAAAGTATCAATACAGCTACCATTTTAGCCCTAAAATAATTATGTTCGAATTAATTATATTAATTTAACCGGATGCTATGCATAATAGGGCCACGGTTAACTCCGATGGGCAATAATTATAAACAGTCCTGCATTTTGGCGCGCCCCATCCGACCGTGTACATTCCCGCTCAAAGCAAGTGAAGACCCAACGCCCAACTTGGCTTTGATATATAATTTAAAAATAGATCAGTCTTATACACCATTGTTTTAGCATTGGTTCGCCTAACCTTAAGGTATTTATTTTGAGGCTTCGCGAAACTTACGGTTATACTTAGATATCGTTTTTACGTGATTTACTGTGTGATTTAAAAGTTTTGTTTTTATTTTTCAGTTGATTCAGTAGTGTATGTACCAACTTAGTTGTGTGTTTTAAAAATGAACCCAATTAGTGACATAGTTTGTAATTTGTTGGAAACTCCATTCAGTCGTTAGACAGATGAGGATAAGAGAGACGTCTTGTTACACGGGTTTTTAGTCAATGTTTATTTGAGTACCCGCACTATACCTAGCTTTTTACTATTTTTTAAGACCGCGAGCCACCACTGTTCGTTTTAATCCTTCAAATATATAAATTGCCCTTTACCTAAATCCGATTTCCACTTACAAATATTTCGAAAAGTGTATCTTTAGTTTTGAATCAACCAAAACGACTTATAATCTTCTGGTTGTAGACCCTTTAAAGATTTGAAAGTAAATGTGTGGAGTTGGTTGTACACTGTGTTCTGAAGAAAGGAAAAACGTTGTATTTCAGTGTAAG
This sequence comes from Polydrusus cervinus, assembly GCA_935413205.1. Lineage (NCBI taxonomy): Eukaryota > Metazoa > Arthropoda > Insecta > Coleoptera > Curculionidae > Polydrusus > Polydrusus cervinus. Next base: position 99,610,490 of record OW284510.1, on the reverse strand, counting down.
TGTTTATTTAATGACGCCAAGCGCTTTCGGCCTTATTTACTTAAGGCCATCATCAGGGCTTAACCTAGTCAAAAAGAGTTTTAAAAGCAATGCTTAAAAAGCCTTTGTGGTACATAACTTATGTTTATACACTCCTTTCTTCCTTCCTTTCTTCTTATACAACGTTTTTCCTTTCTTTAAAGATTTGTTAGTTGCCTAAAAAGATGGCCTACCAAACCGCATTACATTCCAATGCCCTTGTGATACGTCATGCTCCATTGGCCCTATTATCATGGGTCCTTACTGCGAAAACCGGAAGCAGTCCGTGCTTTTCTCCGGCTTCTCTCATCAGCTAATTAGTCCGGGATTGGCCGAAGGCCGCCAATTGAAAAGGGGCGCCACTTACGCCCCATTGGCTGCCATTATGCATTGTACGCAGAACAAGGGCTCTATTATTTTGTAGTTAGTCTTGTTAGACCTAGAATGGAAGAGCTAAATAACGAAATCAACAATTTAGGGCGTAATTTTCTAATTGGCTGGCAGACAATGAGAGCGGAACAATTTTTGATAAGAAAAACGTAATTTGGGTCAGTGGCGGCTCGCGGTCTTAAAAAATGGTGAAGAGCTAGGTATAGTGCGGGTACTTAAACAAACATTGACTAAAAACCCGTGAAACAAAACGTCTCTCTTATCCTCATCTGTCCAACGACTGAATGGAGTTTCCAACAAATTACAAACTATGTCATTAATTGGGTTCATTTTTAAAACACACAACTAAGTGGGTACGTACACCACTGAATTAACTGAAAAATAAAAACAAAACTTTGTAATCACACAGCAAATCACGTAAAAACGATATCTATAACCGTAAGTCTCGTGAAGCCTTAAAATAAATACCTTAAGGTTAGGCGAACCAAGGCTAAAACAATAGTGCATACGACTGATCTATTTTTAAATTGCCCTTCATCATAATGCAAATTGTTACATGCTGCTTGCGTGACTGACGTAGCATAACCATAGCCAACGGTGAATATCAAAGCCATGTTGGACCTTGGGTCTTCACTTGCTTTGAGCTAACGGACACGGTCGGCTGGGGCGGGCCAAAATGGACGAGTGTTTATAATTGTAATTATTATTGTCCATCGGAGTTAACCGTGGCCCTATTATGCATAGCTACATTCGGATTAAATTAATATTATTAATTCGAACATTATTTTTTTTAAGGGCTAAAATGGTAGCTGTATTGGTACATTAATATTTAATATTTCCATTTATTATAAACCCATAAGGTCAATCGTTGGTTAACATAAAATATGGTCGCGAGTACTTCAAACTAGATATGTACCATCGCGCCGATAAAAAACTGGGACAGGAAATTTTTCTATTTTCTCCTAGACTATTAAGAATAATTTTACATCAAGCCTGGTACCAGTAAAATGTCATGAAAATTTGCATGTCAATAAAGATTGTCACTTTATGATTGACTCGTCAAACATACAATCATATATTATTTGTAAATATGCCACAATTAACCCCCCAGCAAAAGGCAATTATTTATAGTCGGTTGCGAGATAGTGTTGCTATTAGGGATATTGCAGATGAACTGGGAGTAAGCAAGAATACCGTGCTATTGGCAAAACAAAAAATAGCAAGACATGGGACTATTATTAGGAATGCAGGTTCTGGTCCCCCTAAAATTTCTACTGATGATCATGATAGAAGACTGGTTAATTATCTAAGGGATCATCCCTTCGAAACTGCAATCAAGGCAAAAGAAGAGACGAATTTTCCAGGTTCTGCAAATACCGCTAGAGACAGGGTTCGAAATTCCGATATACGAAGCCGTTGTGCTTCCAATAAAAATTTTTTAACGGAAATAAATAAACAGGGCAGGTTAGAATTTGCACATGAATATATTAATCAAATAAATTTATGGGAAACAGTTATATTTTCTGACGAGAAAACTTTTCAGTCATGCAATAATGGGAGAATTCGGGTGTATAGGCCTTCCGGCATGCGGTATGATGAGAGATACACCCACAAAACCAACCAAAGTGGGCGTTTCTCCATAAATGTTTGGGGCTGGATTAGCGCTAGAGGACCAGGACTTTGCCAAATCGTCGAAGGAAGACTAACTGCAGCAGTATACGTTAATATACTAAACGAAGTGATGATACCATCGGTAAACGCTGTATACGGTCAAAATTACACATTTCAGCATGATAATGCTCCAATACACACAGCGCGCATTGTACAAAATTTTCTCCAAGAAAATAACATAGCAGTTCTTCCCTGGGCTTCGAAGAGTCCCGATTTGAACCCGATAGAAAACATTTGGGGTGCCATGGTCAAATCTATGTATAAACATGATTTTCAACCTAGAAACAGGGATGAATTACGTCATAGGATAAATCAAGCTTGGGATGAAATAACTGTCGAATTATGTAGAAACTTAGTTTTAAGTATGCCACAAAGGCTCCAAAAAGTAATAAACAGAAATGGTTCTATGACCAAATATTAATTTTGTGTTGTTTTGACAAACTTTGTGTTCGCAATTTTTTTTTTTTTATTAAATGTATTTTATTACCTGTATTAGCTTTATTTATTATTTTGTGGTAATGGTAAATATAATAATTTATAAAATATTTGACTTTAAAAAAATCTAATAAATTTACTTTATCCATATTATATGATGTCTCTCAAATTTAACCACCCCGTATCGAAAAATACAAAACATTCCATTATGTAACCTAGGTTACTTTTTAAATTTTGAATGTTTTCCTTTTTAGCTCTAGACACCTTTTATAGTCTAGGGGATATGTATTTCTTACATTGTTTTTGTAAATCTCTTGTCCCAGTTTTTTATCGGCACAATAGTACATATATTGGGGAGTTTTCGCGTGACACTTACTTTATGGAACTTGAATTTTATCAAGGATAATCATTTTTTTTTGTTTTAAAAATAAATTAATAAGGTGGGTCAAATTTGTAGATTGGTCATTGACCAAATAACCTTATGGACAGGCCGCGCCTGTTTCCAACGATTTATTCTTTACGTCAAATCATATATACCTATTTTTCTTTCGATGCGAATTCAAATTTTTCCCGATTTTATATTATGACCATCATATCATCAATATCCTTTTTTCCTGTCTGGTTCAATAAGTAATATGACAAGGGCGGTAAAAAGAAAATAGGAATTTCGAAATCTATTGCCCAACTTTAATAAGAATTCCCGTTTCCCGCTGCTGGACATAGGAAAGGCGATCATATACTTGCAATAACCCCGGATTCATAAACTACCCCTAGCCGTTACTTTTTACGACCCCGGACGAAATATAATTTTGTAGACCCAGCGGGACAATGGCCAAAACAAATTACGTGCATTGAAAACTCATATAATAAAGTGTCGGAGGCATAAGTTTTCCTTTCTGGCCTTTCGGGTTTAATTTTGTAAAAGTTGGGTATTGCAGGGTTGAAGAAGTTTATGCGTTTTTATTAATGGAAGCATTTTTCTCTGTGGTAATCTTCGATCATGTTTAAGAGCAAATAGTAGTCGATGAGTCATCACGAACAAATGGTAGTTTGTACAACAAGAATGGATATGATGTCCATATCGCACAAGGAAGTAAATTAAGCACGACACCGTAGGCGGAGTACTCAAACTTCCGAGCGCACTCGAGTTGTACAGTATATTTCTTCTACGATTTAATTCCCGAACTTCATGCTAAGAATTTTAAAAAATTATTTAAATTAGGCATCATAACTTGTCTTTTAAGTTGACTATGAACTTGTGAGAACGGTAATAAAAAAACAATTGAACAAAAATTAATTTTGATGGCAAACCCATGGACCAAATTACACTGTAACATATTTATCGATTTGGGTAAGTTCTTATATTTATACAAACTCACTTTTGAATATATCTATCTTTCTCACATTCAACTTTTTGCAGAATAACAGACAAAGAGCGATATATGTATTAATAAAAACGAACAATTTATTTTCTCAACCAGGTAATTTGATCAATATTGTTTTACTGAAATGCACAGAAGAAAAATAGGTTTTGAGGGTTTATTTCTGCTTGCGCAAAGAATTATAACTCCGAAAGTACAACAAAATAGCTGTAGAATTCGTTTCAAACAGTTAAAAATGGATTTTGTGCATTAATATGATTTTTTAACGTTCGCTATGGTCAAATTTTTCAAAATAATCGCCAATTTACAAACTAGCAACACTGTTAACGTGGAAAGAGAAGACGAGAAGTGGCAATAGTGTAAGTAGAAATAACATAACCCTCAAAGGGTAAGTAAAAAATGTCTTTTTTTTCTAGAAATCTTATAATTTTGTCTGTTCTATCGGGTTATCTTTATGTTCTACCATTTAAGGAAGAATTACCAGTTAATTTTCTATGTTTGTTGCGTATAATAAAAGTTTTAATCCCCGTTCAAAATATATCGGAAAATATCCCCATACACAAATATTTATAATAATATATATTATTTATATAAAAATAAATTACTAAGGTTAGTAAGAAAACGTTCATTTGGTAGGTATATAGTACATTTTATATAAAGCTTGTAGTAATTGTCTAGAAATGAGTGGAAATAAAAATATTTTTGAGATAAGAAAGTGCGCCTGTGTGCAAATCGTTAGTTCGGCAGAAAATAACAATAATTTGGTAGAAATATATTTTGGTATTAATTTTGTTTTTATACCTTCAATTTTTGCACCATTTAGTGTACTCTTTAGGAAAATATTGTGTATACCTACACATAGACCCTGGGATAAATGTTTTGATTTAAATTTAAAAAGAACAAATTTCATCTGACAGATTTGAATATTTTTGAAGCATATTGTTAACCTAACTTCTTTCAACTGTCAGAAAACGAATTTACAACATGTAAATTTGGCTTCTCTGTAATTGACTACTGTGATTGGTCAGTTTCATGACCTAACTAGGATGGATATAAAATTTTACCGCACAGTTAACTGGAATAGCCTACTTTTTCCGTCACTTAAGTGTAAAGGGAACAGCAAATTTCCATGTGGGAGTAGAAAATAGTACATTTCCACCCAGTGGCGTATTTAGGAGGGGGGGGGGGGGCGCCGGGCCCAAAGTTTATTGTTAGTTCTATGTTTTTATGTCTGATGGCTATCTTTTGCATTGAGTTGATTCCTACAGATGGCGACACTAAATTTTCATCATATATTTATTCTTAAAAATATCTTGAAAGCATATTTTCGCTGTATTGGGAAATGCTTACAGGTTTTGGATTTCTGATGAGTCATAATAAGGACGAAACAGCCTGTTATTGTATACCTGTGTCTCAGGGAACCCATTACCTGTCGTCTCAGTGTACTTTAATGCAAGACATAGATGCACTACTTTGTCCGCCTGTCAGTGGCGGCTCGTGAACTTAAAGAATGGCGAAGAGGTAGGTATAGTGAGGGTACTAAACAAACATTGACTAAAAACCCGTGTAACAAAAGTCTCTCTTATCCTCATCTGTCTAACGACTATATGGAGTTTCCAACAAATTACAAACATATAATTTTGTTAATAAATTGGGTTCATTTTTAAAACACACAACTAAGTAGGTACATACGTACACAACTGAATTATCTGAAATATAAAAACCAAACTTGTTAATCGCACAGTAAATTACATAAAAACGATATCTATAACCGTAAGTTTCGCGAAGCCTCAAAATAAATACCTTTAAGTATCTTAATGTAAATTGTAACCACAGCAACGGTAAATATCAAAGCCATGTTGGGTGTTGGGTCTTTACTTGCTTTGAGCTAACAGACACGGTCGGCTGGGGCGCGCCAAAATGCACGAGTACTTATAATTATTGTAGGTACATCGGAGTTAACCGTGGCCGTATTATGCATGGTTACATTTGGATTAAATTAATATTATTCATTCGAACATAATTATTTTTTAAGGGCTAAAATGGTCTGTATTGGTACATTATTATTTCATGTTATCAAAAAACTTTCCTCCTGGTTTTACTTTTTTTTGTTGAAGCCCCTTCACCTACTTCACCTAACGAGCCGCTACTGCCGCCTGCCGCTAAAACCTTTCTATTTTACTTATACGGACACTAAACTCTTCTACTTTGAAAATAATACTGTATTTCATAGCCTTGTTTCACATTTTCACTTCTATCGTCCATATTTTTGTTTATTTAAAAATAATAATTATTTACATTCATTGTAGTGCCCTGAGGATGACGTATAAACATCGGAACGTGGGCATTGCAATTAATTGGTTTCCGCGTTTTATTTGACCCCTCCCAACAAACTCCCGCCATTATATTAACATATTCTTTTAAAAAATGTGAGAAAAAAATAGTTTTATTTAAACTTAAAAAAACCATGTAACAAATATTGATGTTAAATAATAATTATGAATTACTCCTTGTCCAGACGTCTACCCAATTTGATCATATATTTATTATCTACTAGACAGATTGATAGACATATTTTCCAAATAACATTTTGTTTAAATTAATTTGATGAATTGAACGTTTAACAAATTACGCAAATATACAGTGGCGTATTTAGAGGGGGGGGGGGCTGCTAGGAGCTCGGGTCTAAAAGTCTAATTGCAACCTAATTTTTCGTCTCACGCTTGTACTTTTAATTTAAATTTTTAAATAATGTATTCTTGGCTTAGATTACAAAGGTATTGTAGGAAACGTTTAGCTTTTAAACTTTTTCTTCTAAAAGACCTGTTTCATATAGAGATTAACGTTTAGGACGCATATCGTTTTAGTTATTGATTTATGATGCAATTTAAAAAAGAATAAAAAGAATAATATTTTATAGTATTTTTCTATTATATACTTGTGTTTTCCCTTTTTTGGAGAAAAATATATTATTAACCCAATACAATAAAATATCTTTACAACAAAAACAATTAGGTTCTTATTTATTTTTAAAGAAAAAAGTTGAAGAACAAATTTTACTTGAAACATTTTTTTATGGAAGAAGTGGGATAATTTATAATTAAAAAAAAAATAGTGCGGGAAGAAACGAGAATGCTTTATTATAAATATACAAAACGGCCTTTAAGAAGGAGTATTTCAAAACCTAAGCATTTGCACCAAAAACTGCTTTTAGATCTACGCTCCTAAAATACATGATTTCTGAAAAAATCATTAATTTTAGCGTGGTGAGCGATAATTTACTTTATTTTTAATCATGAAAAACCGAACCCGAAAAACGCTGGTTAGAGTCATACATACGACTTATGTTAAAATTTTGGATTGACACCAATATTCATATTTTTCACAAATATAAAAAAGTTTTTTTTTAAAGAGCCAGGTATATCAAAAAAAAAGAAGTAAAGAAAACATTTACAAAAACAAATTTAATCCAACGATGCAATGGGGGAGAGGTAATAATTTAATTTTCGAAATTTGATAGTAGTTAAATGAATTTTAAACGAACTTTAGGCGTGGCCCCGAAAATTTTTCGCCTGCGGCGCTTTTCCATCTTCTTGTTCTTCTCTCCAGAAAAAGAAATGTCCTACTTACGCCCACTGAGCCCCCCCCCTCCCCTCCCGAGCATATTTTCTAGCTACACCACTGCACATATACGTATGTAAAGTTTCAAAATTTATAGAACCACTCAATTTTTTACGTAAATTTATAAACGTTATTTCTGATGAATGAAATACTTACAAACGGTTAAAATCTCGATGGTCTGTATTTAATCCGTCAATCAAGCGAGCCTTGGCTGCATCACTTTGACACTAAAAATTTTACAGCTTTACACCCTGCCACTTTGTTTATTCCCGAATAAAAACAAATTCATCCGATTTACGACCTATAAAATATTATTTATAAATTTCGGTTTTAATTAGAAAAGTTTGATATAACGATTATTTCGTTTATTTATCGATTTAGAATAGAATACTGCAACAATGTCGTCTAATGTGAAATCGTTTTATTTGATGTATATAATTCTTTTACTACGACCACCTATGAAAATTGGGTTAGAAAGCGCCGTATATCATACGCGTGTTGAAAAAAAAATTTGAAATACAAGGCACACTATTTAATTTAAACATATGGTGCCAATTTGACACCTGCTAGACATCTCCAAAGCCTTCGACAAGATATGGCACGAAGCGATAATACTAAAAATGATAAGGGCAGGATATCCGACATACCTGATCAAAACGGCCAGGTCATTCCTAGCAGATAGAACCTTCATTGTAAAAGCAGACAATCACAAATCAGCCAGCCAAGATATTCTAGCAAGAGTCCCCAAGGTTCCCCTTTCTCGCCCCACCTATTCAACATTTATGGCAGACATCCCACATGATCCCGAAAACCAACTGTTTCTGTTCGCCGACAATACAGCCATGGTTACAACAGCAATATATATGAACACCATTGCAGTAAGACTCCAAAGACACATAAACGAAATAGCCAAATGAATGACTAAATGGAAAATCACCCTAAACCCACAAAAAACACAGGCCATTATATTCACCAAATCTAGGAAACCGCTACCCAGGCAAATCATATTAAATAACACCCAACTGACATGGTCCAAAAAAGCCAAATATCTGGGTTTACACTTCGACTCCAAGCTTATCTGGAAGGAACACCTGGCCCAAACATTAACCAAAGCAAACAGGCTCCTACACCAGTACTATCCACTAATACATAGAACTAGCAAGCTAAACACCCGCAACAAAGTTACCATCTACAAACTATGCATAAGACCAGCACTACTGTATGCCGCCCCATCATGGTCAACACTCTGCATGACGGGGAAAAGCAAAATACAAACATATCAAAACAAATTGTTACGAATAATAACTAACGCACCATGGTTTGTACGTAATACCACGTTACACAGAGACCTTAAAATGGAAACGATCCAAGACTACATCACGAACACCAGCAACAATTACTTCAACATAGCAGAACAAAGCCAGAACCCGTTAATCCGCCATTCCCACCAACCACAACACCAGGCAGGTCCATACAGGCTACCACGACAATGAGGGACCCAAGTTCAAACCCCTCACACAACACGAACTTAATGTACTAGTTTTTAGGTAATGTTTTATCAATAATTAAGAGGAGTTATAGGCCTAGCCTCGCTTAAAATTTTAATCAATGAAGATCCTAGTCCAATTTCACAAACAACCCCTATTTATTAAAAAGTACAAATTTTAGAAAGCAGTAATTGTAAAGTGTTTAACATATTTATCAAGTATTTGTCGAGTAATTCAGAATTAGAGTGTGAAAATATGCCATCTGAAATTATAAAAAAATGTGAATAACATACTGGAAAATCTATTACCAGAAAAAACAAATCGCGTTGAAGAGAGTTTCATGTATTAAACAACAAATCTTTACGGTAGCCATAGAGTAGAGAATAGAGCTCTAGCATACAGATCGCAAGGTAACAGGTTCAAATCCCATCAGGTGTATTTGACCTTTTTAAATAAAAACATTAATTACTTTATAGAATTATTTTGAATGGGTTTTGTTGGGTGGATTTTTTAAATGTATGTTTAATACATCTCTTATTGATTAAATTTAAAAATTTTCATTCTGGTTAATCTAGAAGTCAATCCAGGATTAGTTCTTCCTATAATAAAATATGAAAAAATGAAAAAGTTAAACTACAAAATATAAAGGAGAAGACTATTGACAAACTATGAAACCAGATATTAAGTGGTACATAATCCTAATAAGTATGCTAATTTCAACAATAGTGTTAATATTTTTCTTTCAACACTAGTGTTGTGTGGTCGTAGAAACAATAGTATACATTACTCGTGTGAAAGTGATTATTCTAAAAGTCGGAAAATTTCCGCACTCGGCTGATGCCTCGTGCTAAATATCTCCTCGTTTGAAAAGTATCACTTTCATCACTTGTTATGTAATATACTATTCCACAAGAAATGGTTTTGACCTGTTAACTGCAATAAATCTAAAGGGTCGATCGGTCGATCCCATTATGTGGACAAGAGTTTGACAAAGTAAAGTATAAAGGTACAGTATATGGTCTGACAAACAAATTAGGTAATTATACTCGTATGGTATGTTTATATTAAATAATGAAATTAAAAAAATATAGATACATTTTTTATAACTAGGTTCTTAAACTTATTTACATGTAAAAAGTTATTCTGCAGGGTCCTGCACCTCACCTCCCGTCTTCTATAGCTCACTTATTAATTAGGTTAGGAATTTGATATTTTGCACACTTTACCTGTATCCTAGGGCGCATTTCAGGAAAATATTTTTGTTTATACAGGGTGTTCCAAAAAAGTGTGACGTCATAAGGATATGTTTTTTTAGATTACATGCCATATATTTTCTTACTTATTTGGATGCATCTTGTAGTTGCCTACATACCCCTAAAATTTTAATGAAATCGGTTCAGTATTATAGGCGAAAAAAAATAAAAACTAAAAAAAATCAGTTTTGCACCACTGGTTTTAAAAATTAATAAAAAATAAAAATAATGCCTCGTTATTAAAATTATACAAAGGTACCTAATAAATAAGGTCAAACCGTCTCGTTAACCAAGTTTGATTAATACGAATTGTACAGGGTGTACAAAGTTTAGTGTCAAACTTTGCAAACTTGAAATTACAATTTATTTTTATATTTCAAATTGGAACGAATAACATAATAATTACAGGGTATATTATTATGTCATTCGATGCAAAATTAAAAATCAAACATTTGTCCTAATTACAACCCTATCGCTATTTCTAACGCATTAGTTTTTTTTTCAAATATTTGTTCTTGAAGTTCCTGGGGAAGTGCCTCTTCCCCCCCCCCCCCCCCCCCCACACCCCCCCACACCCTCCCCCCCCCCCCCCCCCCCATTAATTATCAAGCTGTTTTAATATAAAATGGGCGCTTAAATTTACTACAAAACACTTTAAGAATAAGGACATATCTATCATAGTATTCATTCAGAAGGCCCGAAAAAAAAATTACTAGGGCTTGAAAATTATTTTACAAATATTTCTTTTTAAAAAAGTACAAGACTCGTAAGTTGTGCTTGGGTTTTGGAAAAAATGTTCTTATAACTCGAGTGGGCCGCTCATATCACGCTCAGAAGTTTAAGCAATCTGTCTACGACGTCGTGCTCAATTTACTTCCTCGTACTGTAGGGTCACAGTGACATGACCCCACCTACCTGTACCAAGCTTTTTATTTTACACTTATAATTATTCTTTGTCTCCCTACACTTTATTCTATTTGTAAATATGAATAATTTATAATTCAAGACGTGGATATCTGATAACGTCTAACTATGCAAAAACTCCCTGATGTGTGGGTGACACCGCAAAAATTCCCTGCCGCCACGCTGCTTCGGCCAACTTAGTATTTGGCCTGATATTAAACGTGTAAGAGAGAGATAATAACACCACAATGAATATATCGCCCTCTCTTACTGACGCATAAGGAAATCGGCCTTGTTTGGCCTAGCCAGATCCTCATAATGATTTGATTTTGATTTTATTGAGAATGAAGAGTGGAAGGAGTCGAAGAGACCCAATCTGATTAGGGCACTACTGGGGTTCTAGGGTATATAGTTATGCTTTCGGCTTTGCTACCGCTACCAGACACCAGGTGGCAGCTATTTTTAAAACGATTTATCCTGTCGAGATATTAATTTTAAAATCATTTTCTTTTAAACAGTTTTTACTGTGAAAGACTTAGCGCTTTGGGTATGTTGTCTGCCGAAAAACATTTGGTAAACAATATTGATAACTTCAAGAACTAAAGTGATTGAATCGTTTTCAAATAAAAAAAAAAGACGTATGATGGAGTTTCTTATAAGAAAATTTGAGTTTTTTGTAAATATTCTTGTTACAACTACTGAAATACTGAAATACCTTATCAAATACTACTAGTTGTTAAGTTTTTTTCGATTTTTTTATATACAGGGTTTTACAAATTCGAAGCATTAGCATCGCTATCCCGGTAACTATAAAATATAGAGAGTTTGTTAAATGAAGGCAAAGTTGCATATTTTAATGCTGAACAATTTGTTAAAAGGAAATTTAATCAAATTTCGATGACTTCCGGAGATATCCGTTTTCTATGACACTTTCTTTAGGTACTTTTCAAGATAATAATTTTAAGAGGTCAGAAGCTCTCAAATTTTTTTTTTCAAAAAATTAAGTTGATATAGGTAGAGATCATATCGCGATAGAAAACGGCGTTTCGACAGTTGAAAGCCACAGATGACATTCACAGATTCTAGTTCCGCCGAAAAGTTACTAGATTTAGTCTGGACCGTAACAAGTTCGCGTCCTATTATTTTCGTTGTTTTTTGGTGTTTTTTAGTATTTTTGTGGCTGTTTTTTATATAGTGTATATAGAGTTTTTTGATTGAAAGTTAGAGTCATAACTAAACTGAAGCATAGTGATTGTTTTGTATACCAATATTTTAACCATATTAATTAATTAATTAACCATGTTTTACGTATTCTATCTAGCTGGTGCAGTATTACCGGCATTTATTACATTCTTTAATATTCACGAGCAAAGGAGAGTAGTGTGTCGATAAGTTAAATTTTTTAAAAGCTTTGTCGATAATATTTATCTTACTAGTACATTACTTTATTGTAAGTAATTCCTATCACAATATCTAGGTAGTATTCAGTGGATACCTAATAGGTTCTTGACTTTTGTTCCAATTTGGATAACATCTCCAAAAGTTTCTTGACAACTTTATAGTTAAGAACGATGATTTAAATAGAAAAATTTGTAAAGTCTTCTTTGATAAATTAAAATAGGAGATAAGGAACCTAATATTTATATATTTTTTAGTTTGTTAATTTAACATAAAAATAGTCCGGTCCTGTCTTTTTAGCCAACCTCTAAACGTAAAATAGACCAGACGTCAACAGGGTGCCATAAATGATAAGTGACTTGGCGTTTTCTTAAAAAAATTTGACTTTATTTAAAACACGAACGTCGAATCTGAAAAATAAAATATTTCTTGAAGAGCATCATAAAAATTATTTCAAGTAAGTGCCCTTGGGTTTTCAAAATAATCACTATTTTGTCGTAAAGAAAATATCGTTTTTTCGTTTCTGTTTTCGGATGCTCCAGAAAATATCTGAATTAAAAAATTTTTTTGACAAATAATTTAGCATTAAAATATGCAACTCTGCCTCCAATGTCAATGTATCGAATTTGTAACACCCTGTATTCTTATTAAAAATTTTTGACTGGATATTTTGGCCCCACCTGTATCGACTATCACTTAGGGGCGCCACTGTCGTGTAGTATGGACATCATATTCACTCTTGTTGCATAAAATATTAATTTATATTTAAAAATGTTGTGTTGATTTTACAGAATGATTACATCAATGACCTTTTCAGGCCAGCTGACGGCTTAAAGGGTGGTCCAGGCTTGTTAACATTTTTACCTTTAAAACTTATTATTAATTATAAGAAGGATGCAAAGGAAGCCTTCTTACATGGGTGGTCAAAATATTCTGCAACCTATAAACACATAAAGTCATTAAGTATTTAAGTGCAAAGTATGCAGGATCATCCTGAGAAGCCTATAAGCAGATGCCCGGTAGGAGAAGAGCGCGAAAAGTATACAAGCAGGGGCTTACGAACAAATTTAGAAGAATAAAAAAAATTTATAAAAAAAATTTGCAAACTCTGTTCTAACGATTAAAATAGTAGTTTGTACTACAAGAGTGGATATGATATCCATATCGCACGAGGAAGTAAATTGAGCACGACGCCGTAGGCGGAGTGCTCAAACTTCCGAGGGCAATATGGACAATTTACTCGAGTTGAACAGTATATTTTTTCTACGACCTTATGTTAAAAAATGTAAATAAAAAGTTTGTAGGTTGCCGGGCTCGAACTCACGACCATTGATTCCATAGTCCAACGCTCTACCTCTCGACTATCGAAACGTTAAGCTAATTATGGGAAAACCAACTGATAAATGATGCTACATGAAATTAATTTTCTATGCACATTCAGCAGGTTGCATTATTAATAAATCTATTATAAATGAGTCTAGATTTAATTATATTGAACAAATTAATAACAAATTGTACCATATGCATTTAAATTATATAATTTAGTGTCTTGAAGAAGAAGGCGGAGCCTCAGTAAAAATAATATACTGTGATTGGTCAGTACTTTTATGAACAACAATGGCTTCTCTGTAATTGACTACTGTGATTGGTCAGTTTAATTACCTATCTAGGATGGATATGAGATTTTCCCGCACAGTTAACTGGAATAGCCTACTTTACTGGAAACAATTTTCATGTGGGAGTAGAAAAAATTATTTGTAATGCAATTATTATTGCAAAGAAAACATCAGGCGTTACTTTCCAGAATACTTCTATATTTCCATTTAACTTTTCAACAATAAGTAGCATGTAGCCGTGGTGCAACCAGACAATATGTTCGGGGAGGGGGGGATTTTCTCCCTAATTAATTACTAAAAGTAGGTGGCTTTTTCACGAAGTGTCTGTGAGTTACTGGAATAGAATGACCTTGACGATCAACAAATTTTTTTATACTAATAATAGTTTGTACAACTGTGAATGTGATGTCCATATCGCACTAGGAAGTAAGTTGCGCACGACGCCGTAGTCGGAGATCTCACTTTCGAACGCAATATGGACAATCCATTTGAGTTGAGTAAATTTTTGTACGACCGAACATCATACTAAAAATTTTTCAAATTATAGACATCATAACTTGTTTTTTTAGTTGGCCTTAACTTTATAAGAAAGATAATAAAGAACAATTGAAGGAATATTCATTTCGTTGGAAAATCTAAAAACATATTCATTGATTTGGGTAATTTCTTATATTTACATAAAATTACTTTGAATATATCTATCTTTCTTACTTTCTGCCTTTTGCAGAATCACAGACATAAAGCGTTATATTTATTAGGTAATAAAAATGAACAATTTATTTTCTCAACCATAGCTAGTTTGATTAAATTGTTGTGCTAAAATGCACACAAGAAAAAAATTGTTTTTTAGTTTTTTTTCTGCTTGAATAAGAATTATAACTCCGACAGTACAACAAAATAGCTGTAGAATTCGTTTTAAACAGTTAAAAATAGCTTTTGTGCATTAACCCAGATATGCCTGAAACTGAAAAGTCTTTCAGAGTCATAATTTTTTAAAGTTTTTTTATTTAGCTACCTTAAATAAACATAAACAAACCTCATTTGGCAAAACGAATTTCAACATGAGGTCCTTTAGGGCTATACCTATATTTAGGACGCTAGGAAAATCACCTACTATTCAGAAACAAATAAAAGGTACACACAAAAACTAAACTAGCCTATTTTAGGACGCTAATTGTAACTCCTTACACTGTATCGTACGCAAAAAAGCATTTCACGTGCACTCCAACGTTACACTTAAGCACAGAATATATAGCTACATATTATATTCTGTGACTTAAGATATCTTGTAGTCGCCTTTATATGACAGTTGCGACATTTCGTTTACTTGTCTTGTGGTATAACAAAGTGATCGATTCTATCAAATCAAAAATCAAATCAAAAATATTTTCATTTTGGCGAGGACGTCCTTTAAAAAAGCTATGGATTTTCTTATTCTGTTTCAGAAGACCTACAGAAATTTTTCTTCTAAAAGATAAATGATCCATGCTCCCTTTATTATTTTTATGAATTTGCCATGCATTGTGTACCGCCATATCTGAACAATAGGAAATGAGTGGAAAGTACCACTTTTTGCCTCAAATGGCGGTACGATAGTGGCAAATATTTTCATCACTGCAGTCTACACCTTCCATATTGGCATTATTTTTCTTGATCACATAGGGTTGATCAATAGTCATGCGCGACCGTCACGCTGTGAGTACCTAGTAACACTTTGTAATGGTAGAACACCTAATGCATTGGAGCACATTGATACATTGTTATTGTCATTCCACTGGACTGCGGAAACACAAAATTCAAATTCACCTCTTTTTCGTATTTTTAAGTCAGTGTCAATAAATGGATAATTGTTCATTCAAGGGGCATATCATATTCACTATCGTCAGAATCAGACTCTTCCGGAATATGTGGCCTTATCTCAGTGAGAGCTGTCAAAAGGCTAGAAGGTAAATTTTCTGGTCTAACAAAATTTTCATCCCCCGAATCTTCATCAGTTAAGATATCAAACGCATTGTCATAAACAATAGATTAAGCCTTATTAAGCGTGAGTTCCCTAAAATATATAAAAAGTTGATAACAATTTAAAAAAAATTATTTATTATAATGTTTGAATATGTTGCAATACATTTTCCTAGCGACCTATATGTAGGACGCTTACCTATTCGTTACTATTGCTTCGAAAAATCTTTTTTTAGGGAAAAACTAATGTTACTAACCCTTAATAGGGACTTTATAGGTAATAAATAAAATAAAAATATAAAAGAAAAAACATATGATGCAACAAAAAACTTATTCTACAAAATTTATGTCACATTCCGCTATTTTTACTAACCAAAATAAACGTATATCTTCTTAATATTTCATTTATCACTTGTTCTCTTGCAATTAGAAGTTAATACTAAACATGTGGCTGCTGCCTAAATGCGCGGAAGACCTAATTTTTCTTCAGCTAAATCGTGGTGGGGGGTTTAAATTGCCGACCTATATGTAGGCCTACAGGCATATCTGGATTTATGAACTTTAATAATGTTTGCTACTGTAAAGTTTTTCAAAATAATCTCAATTTCCAAACTAGTAACACTGTTAACGTGGAAAGAGAAGTGGCAATACTGTAAAAATAACATAACCTTAAAACCTTTAGTAAGAAATGGAATTAATTTTTTTTAAACTTATAATTTCGTCCGTTTTATCGGGTTTTACGTACTCATCTACATGATCCACCATTGAAGAAATATTTACCAGTTATTTTCCTATATCTGTTACGTATAATAAAAGTTTTAAGGTCGATTGGGGTTGGATCCCCGTTCAAAATATATCAGAAAATATCCCCGTGCACAAATATTTATAATAATATATATTATTTATATTGAAAAAAATAAACAAGGTTAGTAAGAAAACGTTCATTTGGTAGGTATATAGTACATTTTATGCAAAGTTTGTAGTAATTCTCTGCGGTATTGCGATGGACAAATATTTGCATGGCAAAAAACGAACCAAGATTAGTAAAAAACGTTCATTTTGTAGGTAAATAGTACACTTTATGCATTAAATCTTGTAGTAATTGTCTGGAAATGAGTGGAAAACTGGAGATTTTTGAAATACGAAAGTGCATCTGATGTGCATAAATATTTAGTTCGGGCAGAAAATAATAATTTGGTAGAAATATGTATGGTATTGATTTTGGTATTATAGTACCGTCAATTTTCGCACCATTTCTTACACTCGGGTCCGGTCGACTTAAGAGACGGTAGAATTTTCGAAATTTTTTTTTTCTATTATAATGTAGACATAAAATAGTAAATATCACCAAAAAAATTTGCGGTATATCGAGCATTGTTGGTAAAAAAAATGTTTTACCTACGACCAAAATGAAGCTTTTTGTAATTTCAATCGTAAAAACTAGCTGGTATCATATTTGTTAAATGATAGATGATGACAGCAACGTTGTCAGATTGTTTTAGAAATATGTAGTCAGGAAATAATAGTCAATAGTAACATTAACAAAAAAATGCCCTGATGAACAAGTTCTAACCCGCCCCAATACACCGTTTTAGGGTTTCAATTATTTATATACATATTTAATAACAAATTTTTTTATCAATTTAACTTGATCGCGACGCGACGTATTGTATAACAAAAAAAATCCCGTTAAACACGTGCTAACCTACCTTAAAACACCTATTCAGTTCAGCTCCAAACAGTGTATAGGGGCGGGTTAGAACTTGTTCAACAGGGCATTTTCTTTGTTCATGTTACTATTGACTATTATTTCCTGACTTTACATATTTCTTAAACAATCTGAGAACGTTGCTGTCATCTATCATTTAATAAACATGACACCAGCTAATTTTTACGATTGAAATTATAAAAAGCTTAATATTGAAATATTTTGTGGCTTAATGTTGGTCGAAATACTCGATATCCCGCAAATTTTTTTGGTGATATTTACTATTTTATATGTCTACGTTATATTAGAAAAAAAAAATTTCAAAAAATCTACTGTCTCTTAAGTCGACCGGACCCTTACACTCTTTAGGAAAAAATTGTGTATACATTGACTCTGAGATAAATGTTTGGATTTAAATGAAAAGAGGACAAATTTTATCTGACAGATTTACATATTTTTGAAATATATTTTTAACCTCACTTCCGTCAAGTGTCAGAGAACAACTCGTAAAATTTACAACGTGTAAATTTGGTTTCTTTATAGTTGACCACTGTGATTGGTCAAATTCATACCCTAACTAGGATAGATATGAAATCATATCCGTTCAGTTAACCGGAAGAGCCCACTTTTCCAATTACTTTAGTGTAAAGGAAACGGCAAATTTCCATGTGGGAGTAGAAAAAATTAATTATGTGTTTATGGCATAAAGCGACGCGCCTCCAGGTTTAATAGTGAACGTAATTTAAATCTCCTTAAAATAATTTTTATGTATATGTAAGTTGTGGGCTTGTTACATTGGTCGTAAAAAAACAAATTTCCATGTTTTAAAAAGTTTACATAAGCAAATAAAACCCAAAATAAATTACTTATGTTTATACACGGTGTTCCAAATTTGTATACAGGGTGATTCGCGGTGGATGGTACGTTAGATGTATATGACGAATCAGCTAATGAATCGTTCTGAAAATTTGATCATTTACATAAACGGACATGCTCTATTTATCTAAAATATTTTTAAATAGTACAGTGTTACCAGTTTTTCCAAAAATTAGTAGTGACTTCGATACTTTAAATAGAACACCCTATATTTTATTATATTTTCTAACCCCCTATTATGTTCTCAACAACTTTCTTTAACATTTTCCTATACTTCTCTTTTAGCGTTGCTTAAATAATAATTAATTCACAATTTTTAACTCTGAATAGAAAGTAAGAAACCTTCATCGCTGTGTTAATATTTCCCTGAATTAAGAGTACGTAGGTACTAGTGACGTATTTGGAAGGGGGGGGGGGGGGGAAGGGTGACGGGCTGCAGCCTCCCCCTCCCCAAGCCAAGGAGCTCGGGTCTAAAAGTCTAATTGCAACTTAATTTTACGTCTTATGCTTGGAATCTTAATTTAATTTTTTAAACGAGTGTTTCGTTTTTAAACTTTTCCTTCCAAAAGTCCTGTTTTATACGGAGATTAAGGTTTTGGACGCATATCGTTTAAGTTATCGATTTATGATGAAATTTTAAAGAAAGCCCGGTAAAAAGAATAATATTGTATAGTATTTTTCTATTATGTACTTGGCTGTTCCGTTTCCCGTTTCCCTTTTTTAGAGCTATTTTAACTCAACAAAAATGCAATAAAACATTTTTACAACAAAAACAAAAAACGATTAGGTATTTATTTTTAAAGAGAAAAACATTTTTTATGGAAGAAGTGTGATAATTTAAAATAAAAAAATAGTGCGGGAAGAAACGAGAATGCTTTATTATGAATATACAAAACGGCACTTAAGAAGTATTTCAAAACCTAAGCATTTCCACCAAAAACTGCTCTTAGATCTACGCTCCTAAAATACATAATTTCTAAAAAAAATCATCAATATTGGCATGGTGAGCGATTTTTACTTTATTTTTAATCATGAAAAACCGAGCCCGAAAAACGCTGGTTAGAGTCATACATACGTATTTTGTTAAAATTTTGGATTGACACGCCAGCTAGGAATATCAAAAAAAAAGTAAAAAAAAAATTACAAAAACAAATTTAATCCAACCATGCAGAGGGGGAAAGGTAATAATTTAATTTCCGAAATTTGATAGTAGTTAGGTGAATTTTAAAAGAACTTTGGGCGTGGCCCCGAAAATTTTTCGCTTGCGGCGCTTTTCTGCCTTCTTTACTAGGCACATAAAATACATGTAGTCCCGACTGTCTCTTTCTAAAGAAAAGAAAAGAATGTCCATCTCTGTATCTTCTATGGTTTACGAAATCCTTGTAGAGTGAATACTTATCTGGGCCACCCTGTATACCTTACTAGTAAAGTTTTTGACTTACAAGCCATTATTTGTAAAATTATCTTAACAAAGTTCTTTTTGCTACCACCTGACTAGTACAAATTCTGTGTTTTACAAATTTTAAAAAAGTAATGTCTATTTGAATTTCAGTAAGTGTGCCATGACTAACTCCTGTTTGGCATAAAAATTATGACACTTGCGTTGTTGTCACTTTTTGCCCTTTTTTCGAACTAGGCTTTTTACCTCTTCGTCTCCCTCATTTTTTTAGTATAAGTCTTTAAATAAAAATAATCCCTCCAAGGAAAGCGAATGAAGCCACTAGCATTGACGTGCCGCTTACTACTATAGTCTAGCATGCGAGGGGTGCAAAGCTCGATTTGTGGTGAATGGGTATAAACCTTATCTGAGATTTTTTTGTAAAGAAAAATTCTAACTGTACCATTTTGTTTATGACCCCTACAATTATTATTGTCCTTACTTTCGATTTATTTAATTAATTCTTTAACGTGTAACAGACAATTTTTGCAAATAAGTTATTGCAACGAAAAAATCTCTGAAATCAAATATAAAATTTAGTAAACACGTTTTTATTTAGAGGTAATCACTTTTCTTTTCAGCGAACCGAAAAGCTTATTTCAGGAGTGACTAGTAAACGTATAATTTCCATTTAAAAAATCGGTACAAGTGTTTGCGAAAATTCTCAATTAATTGAAAATTCAGCAAACACCTGGCATAATATTTTAAAAATCAAAACAGTTATAACCATTACGCAAACGGAAGCTTTTAGTCATAATAATAATACGAAGTTCAATCAAAACTTTTGTGTAATTTTCATTTTATAATATGACATTACTTGAATTGAATCAAATTAGTTTTAAAATAAGAAAACAGGTCATTTTATAATAATACTTTTAAATATAAATAACTTTTTTAAGTTACTAATACTCTATTCAAACGATATTCCATTTTTATAACCTATTATAATTAGCACCTATTCACCTGAAGATGACTGGAGATATTTACCAGTTGAAACGTTGTGATATAAAACAAATAAGGACAATGCAAGTCCAAAACTCTTCTATCAGTCTATTATAATTATTTATTGCTAATTATTATTGTTTGTTTCATGTAAAATAATAAGTTTCTGGGCATTGGCGGATCCAGGATTTGGCCGAAGGGGGCGATTAAAAAAAGTTACTTCCAAAAAAAGAGCAAAACACCCATTTCGTAAGGCTCAGGATCTTCCCCTGTTTCTGGAGTAGGTCAAGAATGGGCTTGTTGAATTATTTACTAAAATAATTAAACATAATACGCTCTCTAATAAAACACGGGGAAGAAATGTTATCACTGTTATAACAGCGGAGGAAGACTTTGAGTTCTTATTTCTTTTCTTTTGTGACAATTAAAATAATTTTTGCTGATAGCTTCATAATATTCAATAATCAGTAAGCTTATCATCATATTTCACATAATAATTGACCTCGTTTTTGGCAACATTGGTTCAATCAGGTCGATGATAGATTTTTAATTTATAATTAGTGTTTTCGGCCTTTTGCTAGACTTCGCGCCGTCCGGTTTCGGAAAAAAAATATAGAGGCGTTAATTGTTACTATTCTGGCTAGCAGTGCGTCTGCAGAACGATCCTGTTTTGGATTACAAATAATTCATAGGTACCTATTTACAAAACACACAGGGAGAGACACGCTTAAGTGAATAAACAATAATGTCTCTGGAGAGCGACCTTTTGCAGAATTTAAAAACGCAAAAACAATTTTTAAGACGATGTTTTAAAAGAATTTTTACGTAAGGATCGCCGTGTTTAACTAATTTATAAATAATGTCGTTTTATTCTTATTCTGTCACAGTGTTCTTAACACAAACTCAAAAACAAGACATTTTGTGAAAAATTTCAAATTAGGATGCTTAAATGCTACGAAAGGTAAATTTTTGTCTTCAATGCAATTTTTGCCCATCCTGGTTAAAACATCATTGCACGCCACTGTTGTTTACATACCATTTCATGATTAGAAAACTAACAATATTTAATATTTTTATGAAATTTATTTAATTGGTCCGCATTGCAAGTTGTAATAGCTTAATGGAGGTTTTTTGGTCAAACAAACACTTAAAAAATCAAAAAGATCGCACTGAATATTTACAAACCATACTTAACGTCCAAATGCGCTCGAAAAATTATCACCGTGTGACGCAAAGAAGAACAAGCCCCGCCCCACATGCGCAATTTTTTTTTTTTTTTTTTTTTTTTTTTTTTATGATAAAACACCTGCACTGTAGGAAAAATCCTTTAAGGCGCTCTGGGAGCGGTGTGAGTGCGAAAAAAGCGATTAACGTTGGTCTTGAAACGTTGAAGAATGTATTCATTGGGAAACACGACCTCAGAAAGATCATTCCACAAAGATGACGCTCTCCAGATGAAAGAATTCTTGAACAATGAAGTTCGAGGAGTACTAAGCTGAACAACATATGGATGAGCGGCAGTGGTTTGCCGTGTATTTCTGTTTTGAATTGCTCTAGGTGGAATCAAGTGGGCAATGTCAGTCGAACACCTGCCATGGAAATATCTGTAAAAGAGAGCCAAATTACCAACCTGTCTTCGATGCTCCAGGCTATCGAGGGTCTTGGTCAGCTCGGGGTCGCCGATCAGACGAATGGCTCTCCTTTGAATGGAATCCAGTAGCCGAAGGGTGTGCTTGGGTGCAGAGCTCCAGACATGAGAGCAATATTCTAATGATGGTCGAATCTGGGCTTTGTAGAGTGTCAAAAGTTGATGAGGTGTGTACAACCTTTTGGTGCGGAAAAGTACACCAAGTTTCTGTGCAGCTGCCTTGGCAATTGCGGCAACGTGATCGTGCCAAGACATATTACCTCCCAGATTGACCCCCAGCAAATTAATAGACGGTGCCAGGGGAATTGCGTGTCCTGCCATGACTATATCCGGTTCTGCAATGTTAACCTTTTTGGAGAAGACTGCTGCCTGGGTTTTCTTAGCATTAAATTCGACTTGGTTACTGTCACCCCAAGCCAAAATTTCGTCCAGGTCTTTGTTGAGGCGCAATACTTCATGCTGCCTGCGAAGATGTGCGTCGGCAGCGGATGTTTGGGGAGTCAAGGTAAAAGATGAGACAAGTGTGCTGTCATCAGCAAAGCTATAAATTGGATTTTGGGTTTTCACTAGAAGGTCGTTAATATACAGTAAAAATAGGGTAGGCGACAATATGGACCCTTGAGGAACACCGGCATTGATGGTGAAGGTGTCTGAGAGAAACCCGTCAATCGCCACTTGCAGAGAACGGTTCTTAAGGAAGCTGGTTAACCATAAACAGAATCCATTAGGCATACCGTAGGATCGCAATTTACTTAGATATCATATCTTCTATTCCCAAAAGTTTAATTTTCGAGATGTGATCTTGTCGAGTTAAAAATAAGTCCATTTTTTTACCGTAGTCCTGGTATAAATTAAAACAAATTAAGTATTTGTATTCGATACTACAAATTATGCATTTACATGTTCGTTAACCTGTTCGGGTAAAATAAAGTCTGTCAAGAGCAATTTATATCACTTGTTACACGCTTTTTATCCTTATACGAAGAGCGTATAAAACTTGAATTATTGTAATACCTAGTACCGTATAATTATCCCATAAGGTATGTCCATAACTCTTACAATTTTATTGGCTACTTTTCACACTATTTATTCCAGCGGCGGTTCCTCCTTGAGGCCGCGTGCCCACTCGCCCCCTGCTGCATGCCAAACATAATTTTATTTCATCATATTTATGTTTTAATTTTTAGGAAAACAATAAATAAATTTGGTAGATCTACTGATAATTCAGGAGAATTGGCAACACTGCCTGCAACTCTCTTACCACCCTCGTTATCTACTAATCCACGCGTCAATATGTAATGCGCTCGGTTGTGGCTCGGTACCGAATTCTGTGCGATCGTTCTTTAAAAGAGCCACTCAAAAATCATCGGGCCCACTTGTGCCCACCCATTCCAAAAATTCTGGCGCCGCCACTGTACTGCCGTATTCCACCCGCTGTATAACTGAAAACAGGCTGTAATCTTGTTGGTTTATCCGTGAATGTATCGCGGCAAACGGCAGCAAGCACAATCGTAAAGTTGGAGACGCAACAAGTAGATCTGACCGCGTTAAAATTTGCGATGTAAAATATCGGCTTTTTTACCCGAATTACAAAAAACTAAGCGAGATATTAAGTTTCTGTTTTTACCAATCGAAAGATGGTATCTATGTGGGCGTGAGAAACTTATTTTTAGGCAAAAAAATTGTAGGAAAAAAATATAAGCCAATGACAACCATTAACATTATTATTTAATTTCATTGTATTGTTAAAAATAATTAAAATTATATTTTAATGAAAATTAGGTACCATTGCGCCCAAAAAAAACTGGGACAGCAAAATGTAGTTTAATCTCCCAGACTATTAGCTTTTTTTTTTAAGTTGTCAATTTAATTTAATTTTGTGACTGACAGTGGCGTGTCAAAAGAAATATTTCTTGAAATCGTTAACCACCGAGCAAAAAGCGACCATTTACACTTGATTGAGAGATTGGCATCAAATAAGAAACATCGCAGATGAATTAGGGATTAGCAAAAATACCGTGTTGTTGGCTAAGCACAAAATTGCAGAATATTGAAGTATTGTAAGAAAAGCAGGTTCTAGTCGCCCCAAAATTTCGAATGACGGCCAAGATATAGAATTAATTAATTTTCTAAAAGATCATCCCTTCGAAGCAGCAATAAAAGCTAAAGACACATTTTCCTGGTTCGGCTTATACAGCGAGTAGAAGAATTCGTAGTTCAGATATAAAAAGTTGTTGTGCTGCCAATAAAATATTTTTGACCGAAGCAAACGAACAGAGAAGAGTAGAATTTGCTTATGAATATATAAGTCAAGGTAATATATGGGAAACCGTAATATTTTTCGATAAAAAAACCTTTCAATCATGCAATAATGGGAAAATCCGCGTTTATAGGCCTTCTGGTACAAGATACGATGGAAGATATACAAATAAGACTAATCAAAGTGGACGCAACGGAACATTTGGGGCTAGATTAGTGCAAGGGGCCCAGGAGTTTGCCAAATAGTGCATGGGAGGTTCAATGCACCATTATATTGCAACATACTAAACCAAGTTATGATACCATCTGTCGACGCAGTATATGGCCAAGGTTTTATATTTCAACAAGAAAGAAAAGAAAATCAAATTCGTATTCTGCCTTGGCCCTAGAAAAGTCCGGATATAAACCCAATTGAAAACGTTTGGGGTGAGATGACAAAGTTTATGTATAAACACAACTTCCAGCGTAGAACTCGGGATGAATTAAGCCAAAGAATAATGCAAGCATGGGATGCCATAACACAAGAGTATATGATAAACTTAGTATTAAGTATGCCACGACGTTTACAAGCAGTAATCGATAATATTGGTGCAACTACCAAATATTAAAAATATGTTATTATACTAAGGTTTAAATATGATTGAAATTAAAATTTATTGGAACATAATATTACAAAATTTTGTTTTATTTTTGTTACATTTTAAAACACAATATATGGCCCTGGCAGCGAACGAACAGGAAAAAAGCCTAATTCGAAAGAAGGGCAGAACGGCAAAACACAATATGCGTATTTTTATATTTCCTCGTATTTATAAAAATGTGGTATTGTTAAACCTTTTCACTTCCATGACAACTATTATAACAACAATGATAACCTTCCCTCAATAGATTTTACATATTCCTTATAGTCAAGAAGCTACTCTACAACAACAATTTTGCTGTCCCAGTTTTTTTTGGGCGCAATGGTACATAGTTTCTCACCAATCGATTGATTAACCAGGATTCAATATTTTGATTATGTTTATCTATAATTTCGCATGGAGCTGGTATTTGGAGAAGAATTTAGAACTATTGTTAGAATGCATTTAAAAAATAAAGAAACATAAATCATATCGTGGCCAATGTTCCAACTAATGGTTTCGATGTAAATTTGTAAGTCCGGCATTTTAGATATTTCCTCAAAAATGAGAAAAGTATCCGCAGGCACTCAATTTTGCGTACTATTCTACGTACCTGCCGTACTCAATATCGAGCCGTCACTGATTTACTCTTACTTAGAGCATTTAGGTATTTCATAAGAATTGAAAATTATATAGGTTAAAATTGTTTTTTATTATTTAGATTATTCCAATGTGATTCGAATGTCTTCGTGGGTTTTTTCTTTTGTATACAGGGTGCTACAAATTCGTGTGCGTACAAAGGAATCTCGAAAACGGTAATAATTAGGGCAAAATTGCGTATTTTAGTGCTTAACAATTTGGTAAAAGAAAATTTTAAATTTTCCAAATACCTTCGAAGATATCCGAAAAAATCGAAATTTTTATTTTTGGTTTTTAATTTCTTGTGCTTTCAATTTTGGCTTGGGAAAAAAATAAAAAACTTTTTTTCATAGCCGTTTTCCATGTTCTACAAGATGGCGTTATTAGTTTTAAAATCGAAGTTTTGTTCTTTAGTTACCAATCTCAACTTGATTTTTTTAAATACGGACCTGGAATTTTAAATACAGTTTTAGGGATTTCTAAGCTTTAGAAATGTAATACAATGTACCGGTCAACTAAGAATGACCGCCGGCCATATTGTCACGCCCAGATTTTGGGGTATGACGAGGGACGTAAGGTAGCACGGGACCTTGGCGACTATTAGAAAAACAAATCGGTTTTGAAAACAAATTTATTGAAATGATAAAAATAACAATCACCTGAAGGGCTTATAAGAAAATCAAAATAACAAACTTGGATTTAGACCTTTATAAAACAGTTGGCAATAAATTATACTTACTTAAATTTTATGCTCATCTCTGACGTCTGGGGGACCAACAAAATTCACATATTGCAACGTGGATGCGTCACCGACCGGAACACTAGTGCCGTCCGATATTTTTCTAGCGCGATGTGTAGTTTCATCAAGTCAGCGATTTTTCCCACTTTAGGGAGACAATGGACTTAGGTCATGTACCTTGTTTCTATACCGACTTGATGACGCCACAATAATATAACATTTCATAATTGCAACTGTTTTGATTTATTTAATAAACTCGGCGTCGGTTTCATGTTGCGTTGAACGGCCGGCGATAAACGCGAATAATGATTAGAATATTAAAATGGAAAATATATTGATTTATGAAATGTTATGATCTTATGATTCCCTATCGTGACAATATCTCAGAAACTAGTAATCGTACAGCATCCAGGTAATTTTTTTTATGACAAAAGTGTCCAAGAGAAAATGCTGGAAATTATTTTTAAGTTCCGCATTTTGCCGCAAGAGGGCGTAATTGAAAAGTAAATTTTAAAATTTTACATATCTCCGAAAATTCCACATTAAGGTATATCTTTGGTAACACCATTAAAAAGCTTGGACAATTATGCATCATTTTGGTCTTATGCTCATTGGCGTACCGACTTTAATAAGAGGGGGGGAAGCTGTTAAAAGTGTAATCAGTAAAATCGCTGTAACTTTTAAACGACTTATCCGATTTTAGCAAACTAAAGACTGTTTGAAAGAGAAATGTATGCACTTTTACGAATCGTATTTAGTTGTCCATAATAGTTCTCAAAAAAATGCTAGAGGGCGCAATTTGTAATGATAACACATTTTTTGATATTACTCCGAAAAAATAAATCATACGGTATAATTATGATACCATAATTATAAATATATTATATAAATTAAAAATAGATGAAATTTGCTAGAAAAAATATTAAAACCGCAGCTCGATATCTCCGTTCGTTTCAGCGTTATGGCCAATAGAATAATATAAAATAAAATATCAGTGGCGTACCACTTTTTTTCTAAAAAATATATAACCGCTCCTTCATTTAAAGTTTTAAAAAGTATTCTATTGGCGATAACGCTGAAACGAACGGAGATATCGAGCTGCGGTTTTAATATTTTTTCTTTTTTTAGCTTTTATCTTTCAAACAGTCTTTAGTTTGCTAAAATTGGATAAGTCGTTTAAAAGTTACAGCGATTTTACACTGATTACACTTTCAACAGCTCCCCCCCCCCCCCTCTTATTAAAGTCGGTACGCCAATGAGCATAAGACCAAAATGATGCATAATTGTCCAAGCTTTTTAATGGTATACCTTAATGTGGAATTTTCGGAGATATGTAAAATTTTAAAATGTACTTTTCAATTACGCCCTCTTGCGGCAAAATGCGGAACTTAAAAATAATTACCAGCATTTGCTCTTGGGCACTTTTGTCATAAAAAAAATTTACCCGGATGCTGTACGATAACTAGTTTCTGAGATATGGCCGGCGGTCAATCTTAGTTGACCACCCGGTACAAGTATTTAAAATTTTAACGTTTTGTCATCTAATAACACATTTTTAAAATTATCTTTTTCATTTCATTACGGTCCTGAACATTTAGAGCAAAACTAAAAAAAAACAAAATATTTCTGATTTGAAAACAATTTTTACTCAAAGAGGCCTAATATTTGATATTTTATAATGAAAGAGACCCAAAGTCTCGGCCTCAAATATTTTTCTGTCTCTTTGTTTTTGTTTCATGTTTCGCCTTAGAATTTAAGGATTGTAGACCTCTAGTGATCGACACATTAATTAATTTGCATTACTGGAGAAACAGCGAAAATCACACACATTCGCAGATCATATAAACAGTAAAAAAAAATTAAAATAAACGTAAGCGCATCACAGTAACATAACTAGACTAACACTCCAGTTATCTTTTCTTCACTCAGGATCATTTTTTTTTCTGTTTTACAGTATCTCGGTTTAGGTCTTAGGCAAAAACCATAGGACTTAAGATCTACGTTATATTAATAAACTACCTAAATAAAATACGTATAAAAAATAAAATTACCTCTCATGGCTTAAAAACTTGTTTACTTTCTAGAGTAATGTGAATGTAAATTTTTTTGGAAAAATAAACGGCCTAAACACAATAACTTTCTGTAATGTAATTTTAATAAAGTAGTAGAGTTTAGTGTCCGTATAATTAAATAGAAAAGAAGATGTTTTAGCGGCAGGCGGACAATGTAGTGCATCTATCTTTTGCATTGAGTACACAGGGACGCCAAAGGTAATGGGTTCCCTGGGGCACAGGTAGACAATGACAGGCTGTTTCGTTCTTATTAGAACTCATCAGAAAGCCATAACCTGTAAGCGACCCCCAGTTATGGCTTTCTGATGAGTTCTAATAAGACCGAAATAGCCTGTCATTGTCTACCTGTGCCCCAGGGAACCCATTACCTTTGGCGTCCCTGTGTACTCAATGCAAAAGATAGATGCACTACATGGTCCGCCCGCCGCTAAAAAACCTTCTTTTCTATTTAATTATATGGACACTAAACTCTACTACTTTATTTTAAAAACACGGCATTGTATTACGGGTTGGCAGCGCACAGTGGGTATACTTCAGCGCGAACTTATTTGAATCTACAAATCCGTAGAAAAATTGGGGGATGCGATAAATGTTGCCTATACTGGTGTGTTGGCCTAACGTATTTGGTTTATTGTTGCTTCGTCACGACTATCTTTTGGATTGAGTTGATTCCTATAGATGGCTTTACTGGGTTTTCATCGCGTTTTTATTTCTTAAAAATGCCTTGAAAGCATAGTCTCGCTATACTGGGGGTCGCTTACAGGTTATGGCTTTCTGATTAGTTCTAATAAGAACGAAACAGCCTGTCATTGTCTACCTGTGCCCCAGGGAACCCATTATCTTTGGCGTCCCTGTGTACTCAATGCAAAAGATAGATGCACTACATTGTCCGCCCGCCGCTAAAAAACCTTCTTTTCTATTTAATTATACGGACACTAAACTCTACTACTTTATTGTAATTTTAATATTTAAGTAATCGAAAAAATAATTACCAGGGCCGTAATAGTAAAGAAGACATAATTTGAAATACTAGTGATGTGTTATTTGATTGAAACGTTAAAATTTTAAAAACCTTTAAATCGTATTAAACTTTCAAAGCTTAGAAGTCCTTAAGACTGTTTTAAAAATTCCAGGTCCGTATTTAAAAGAAATTAATTGAGGTTGGTATCTAAAGAACGAAGCGTCTAATTTGAAAACTAATAACGCCATATTGTAGAACATAAAGAACGGCTATGAGAAAGTGTTTTTGTTTTTTTCCTAAGTAAAAAATGAAGGCGCTAAAAATTAAAAACCAAAACTAAAAATTTCGGTTTATTTCAAATATCTCCGAAGGTATTCGGAATATTTACAATTTTCTTTTACCAAATTATTAAACCCCAAAATACGCAACTTTGTCTTAATTTAATCATCTTCGTATCTCTAACCGTTTTCGAGATCCCCTTGTACGCACACAAGTTTGTAGCACCCTGTATAAGACTGTTCCAAAAAAACCCTAATGTACCTTTCTATTTGGTACTTAATCTTAATAACGGCTCATGGGTTTCGAAAGAGGTGAAATGTTTTATTGAAATAGAAAAAGGTTACTTAGTAATTTTAGTAAATAATAAGTATGTTATAAAAGTCATCCCTAAGAAATAATTTATTATTTTGAGAGTTAAAAGGGTTTGAATAAAGTTTTTTAACAGTTTTTATTTTTATTAAGATCGATAATTCTAAAGTTCTTGTTATTATCTTAGCCTCATTATTCTTAATTCGGAGTTTTCTTGATATGCTTGGATGCTGCACTTCCATTAGTAGAAAATGTACCTACATTTATGAAAAAACCTAAAATTGATATTTTCACTTAACATTTGGTCTCCTTTTCATAAACAAATACTTTTAGTATCATCTCGCTCTTCCAATGTCTGGATAAAGTGCGGATTGAAAGAAAATAACTTACTAAAAAAAAGTTTTTTAGCGGCAGACGGACAAAGTAGTGCATCTATCTTTTGCATTAAAGTACACAGGGACGTCAAAGGAAATGGGTGCCCTGGGGCACAGGTAGAGAATAACAGGCTGTTTCGTCCTAATTGGGACTCATCAGAAAGCCATAACCTGTAAGCAATTCCCACTACAGCGAAAATATATTTTCAAGATATTTTTAGCGATAAATATATGATGAAAGCTAGTATCGCCATCTATAGGAATCAACTCAATGCAAAAGATAGCCAATGACGTGAAAACAACAATAACCCAAGTACGCTAGGTCAACACACCAGTATAAGAAACGTTTTTGCGCATCCCTACACCTTTTCTACGGGTTTGTAGATTCAAATATAGGTCGCGCAGAAGTAACCCACTGGGTGCTGCACCATTCCGTAATACGATGCCGTTTTGTTGGGTTGGAGTTTAGGGCCTTGAGGGCAGCTTAACTGTCTTACGGAATGTATATCTCCTGGTCGTGGTAGCCCTTTTCGATATTTTTCAGTACACAGGCTTATACAGGGTGATTCCTAGTTGATACTTCTTTTTTAGCTGCGTATAGAAGACATTAAAATAAACATTTTCAAATATCTTTTTCAAAAAACACAAAAATAAAGTAGATACTTACATTCTTTTATTACACTACGAATCAAATACGGTTCTGCCTAACTTGCCCGTTGAATAACATTAAGAAAATTCCTGGATGAGCCCGCAAGGGAAAGCATTTTGTGTATAATCTCGAATCTCATATCTATTAGTTCATTGTTTTCAAATTTTACCATTTTCATGTATCCATCACCAATTTAAAATTAAATTGCTTCCGAAAAACACACCGCAGCGGTTTGCTTAACACTAGCCGTATGACTAATACTAACTAATAAGAGATAAGAAAAACAACAGAAACTACAGCGGGGTATGTTTTTATGACCAGACCCGCACTTAGATTTTTTACTTCTCTATCTCGCCTATTTTTGAGTTTTTTGAAAAAAGGAATTTGAAAAAGTTGTTTATTTTAATGCCTTCTATAGGGGAGACTGTGATATCTAGGAATGGTTATTTTATTTTTGGTATTAACCGCCGACTAAAGGTAGATTTTTTTAATTTTTTTTTTAGTTAAATGCAACAAACATTTGTCCCTTAATAGTATCTCTGAATAAAATTAACCATAAATAATATTGGCTCTAATTGCTGAGTATTAGAAAATAAAATACAAAGTGTTCCAAGCTACGATATGTTCGTGTACCTTGAAACTTACCCCTTGTTATCAAAATAAAAGAATAATAAGGATTTTAAAGTATGAATCACCCAATATAACGTTTATAAAATAGCAACAAACACACAAATATTAAAATTGAAAATTTAGTCACATATTATTTAACATCTTGTTCCTGGGAACATACACGATATATGTATGTTTTTAGGTACAAGAGAATGCCATTAGAAATCAAAATTTAGCGTTAGCTGATATGTTATGGTAAAAACTAAATAGCATGCTGCCATTCTACTCACCATCCATCGGGGAATCTCGTAAAACTTACTGTATATTCACTAACTGGCAGTCAACGCTAATATTTAACCCTAAACTAAAGGTAAACTATTTACTTTTATTGTGTAAAACCTATTTTTTTACTGGAAAATCACAAAAGACGTTTTAAACTGTAATAGAATGGTTGGCTTGGCTGCAGGGTACAGTGAATCTCGCTGGTTAGCCGCTAGATGACGGTACCTACCGATAAAAAATCGACATCGTTCCTAGGTACACTATGCTCTAGGTACAACAGTACAACACAGCTAAAAAAGAAGTATCAACTTAGGAATCACCCTGTATAGCACGTATTTCCGCTTAGTATACTGTGGCGCAGTTTCCCAGGGGAATGCTGATTTCCATACTGAGTCTTTCCCCAAATATACCTACGCCTACTCCGTCAGCCGTTTTTGATCAATCAGCATACCAAACCAAATCCTCCAGGTCCTGGATTTCTCACAGTGTAGTGAAAAAGCCCATTCGACAAGAGAGGGGAAAAATGGATTCGGTGACCTCTTAATCAAAAATCATTATTTCAGAGTAAGAGTTATTTTTGTCGAGTACCTAAATTTAAAACTCCGAAAACAAAAAAACCTAATGGAATCAGTTATACCCGCGCGACACAACTTTAAAGGATTATCCATATCGGCCACCACAAAGGCTCATAATTATTTTTTCTTACTTCTTCTAATCAAAGAAAATAAACTGTAACATGACTTTTGGATATACGACTCAACATGTGCCACATTAAAGCCTCTTTAGCATTTCCAAACATTTGTTATGAGCATCAATGAGGTTCATGTAAAGAGTTAGTTGCATTATTACCATTTTTATACGAGTTATATTTATATACAGGGTGACTCCCAAGTTGATACTTCTTTTTTAACTGTGTATAGAAGAGATTAAAATAAACAAAATTTTCAAAAAACTCAAAAAATAAGGTACTTACATTAATTTATTACACTATAGATCAAATACGGTCCTGCCTAACTTGCCCGTTGAATAACATTAAGAAAATTTCTGGGTGTAGGATGAGCCAGCAAGGAAAAGTTTTCTGCGTATAATCTCGAAGCAGCAGCCGCACTTTGACGACACTCACCGTAAATTGACACCATATCTACTAGTTCATTGTTTTCAAA
Source organism: Polydrusus cervinus (assembly GCA_935413205.1). NCBI lineage: Eukaryota > Metazoa > Arthropoda > Insecta > Coleoptera > Curculionidae > Polydrusus > Polydrusus cervinus. Next base: position 99,576,790 of record OW284510.1, on the reverse strand, counting down.
TTTTACCATTTACCTATACGTGTCACCAATTCAAAATTAACTTGCTTCAGAAAAACACACCGCAGCGGAATGCCAAATAACTTACCACCGACCCGTAAACTGCATGACTAATAAGAGATAAGACAAACAACAGAAAGTATAGCAGGCTACGTTTTGATGACCATGCTCGCACTTAGATATTTTACTTCTTTATCTCGCCTATTTTTAAGTTTTTTGAAAAAATGTATTTGAAAATGTTGTTTGTTTTAATACCTTCTATACAAAGCTAATAAAGAAGTATCATCTCATGATTTACCCTGTGTTGTACTGTACATTAATTATTTAAGAAAAAATTGTTGAACACTTAAAAAGTCATTATCATTTTCCAAAAATAATTTAGAAACAAAAAAATTGTTTATGTTATACGATGTGTCAAAAAATGTTAAATTATGTTATATAAGACTTTTTTCTACTGACGTTTTATAATAACCTCTTTTTGATTGTCATTATGGTTTTTTAATAACCTCCTTTTAGGCGCAGCGTGCTTAAAAAACTTTTAAGCGCGTTACCAGGAGCAACGTGCTTAAAAGTAATGTAGGTAATTATTTACAATTAAAACGTAACCTCAGACTAGGTATAATTTAATTTTTTTTGGCAAGTGTAAATTTTTGAAAGGGGCAAATGAAACATAGGTAATAAAATGTTAGTAAAATAAATTAAGTTTTTTATTATAAAACCTCAGTAGAAAAAATATTGTATACAACTCGTTACGAAACAATGTCTTTTAGTCACTTTGACATGTTGTCCAACTCGGCTTCGCCTCGTAGGACAATTTACGTCGCGTGCCTAAAAGACACTTATTTCATTACTTGTTGTATAAATAGCTATTTTGAATCTTGAGCAATATTTAAAATAGCAAGCAAGTTGACAGCGACTTTGGGTGTATCCGGACGTTTTGGGAAAAGACCAATAATTTAATTAAGAGGGCACATCGAAACATTTAGATATATGTTTAAAAAAGAACATTTTTTACAAGTTTTCCCAAACGGTCCTTGTGAATCACCCTGTATATATTATCAAGGGAAGTGCCGCGAGTAAGGGTATTTAAAAATAAAAAATATCTATTCACTCTAGAATAAGGTCTCGTTTGCCTAGCCAGAGCAATAGATTCTTACTTACTTACATTTACAAAGCTAATTAGTGCCGCCGAAGTCTATTTTTACTTGAAAGTGTATTTCCGACTAAATTTCACTCACTCGGCAATTATTTTCATCTTAACGCATTCAGATAACAATTTACTTTTTTGTTTGAAAAATTATAATTAATTATGGTTGCATTAATTATTGTAGGTAATGCCATAAGCGCTCAGATTTAGCCAGATATTTTTTTAAGCTTGATTTAGAACACTTACTTTTTGTCAGTTTAACAGGAGCTGTTGCGACAAAATCACGAAAGCGCCCTTCCTTCGAATTAGGCTTTTTATCTCTTCGTTCACTGCCAGGGCCATTCCCGAGAGGACCTACTGCTTAACGTGGGTTCCGAACCACGATCATCAGTACTCTCCCCCCCAAGGGCTATCCTCGGTTTTCTGCGTTATTGCATGACCTTCCGATTGGGGCGAGTACCTTTTTCCGCACTTACGAGATATCCGATCTCCTCCGGTCTGGTTACCGGCGTGAATGACGTGGATTAGGAGATAATATCTATTTTCTTGCCTGTATTCTTAAACCTACTAATGTATGCCCACTTCGAGGATTGACCTCGGAACGCCACGGTCGAATTACAGGTACTCGCTGCTGAGCACCGCCGCGGCGCAGTTAATTGAAAAATGATGAGAAAAATTTTCAAATCTAGACATGAACACGGCCGTAGCTAGACGTAATTCATGGGGGGGGGGGGGGGTTAGGTTATTAAGTTAAAAAAAAGTTGCATTTTTTGGGTGCCATGCCCTGTCAAATTAGAAAATAGCGCCGCAGGCGAAAAATTTTCGGGGCCACGCCTAAAGTTCGTTTACAATTCACCTAACTACTATCAAATTTCGAAAATAAAATTATTACCTCTCCCACTCTGCATGGTTGGATTAAATTTGTTTTGGTAAATGTTATTTTTTACTTTTTTTTTGATATTCCTAGCTGGTTCTTTATTAAAAAAAAAACATTTTTGCCAATGCTTATAGGTTTTGAAATACTCCTTGTTAAGTGCCGTTTTGTATATTCATAATAAAGCATTCTCGTTTCTTTACGCACTATTTTTTTTATTATAAATTATCACACTTCTTCCATAAAAAATGTTTCAATTAATTATTTTTTGGTTTGTTGTGCAAATATTTTATTGCATTGGGTTATATTTTTGTTGATTGAAAATAGCGCTAAAAAAGGCAGAACGGAAGAGACAAGTATCTATTGGAAAAATGCTATAAAATATTATTCTTTTTACTCGGTTTCCTTCAAAATTGCATCAAAAATCAATAACTAAAACGATATGCGTCTGAAAACCCTAATCTCTATATAAAATAGGACTTTTAGAAGGAAAAGTTTAAAAACTAAACGTTTTCTACAAAACCTTTGTAATCTAGGCTAAGAATACATTATTTAAAGATTTAAATTAAGTGTCCAAGTGTTCAAAAATTAGGTTGCAATTAGATTTTTAGAGCCGAGCTCCGGAGCTCGGGGGGAGCTGCAACCCGGCAGCCCACCCCCCCCCCCCCCCCCCCCCCCAAATACGCCACTGGGTCGGACTGACTAAACGCACTTGTCGGAAATGGAAGTTGTACAACGGACAGACAAATAAAATTGTTAGTAAATCTTAAGATGATGAATGAGGTAAAGCGAACGTGGAAGGACACACCTTGATTCATTTAGGTAATATTGTTTTTAGTATCTAATATATTTTAGTAAATTTTTTTTTTGAAAAGAATCTTTTCTATCTTCTCTAGTAAGGCTAGGGAGACGATTTTTGAGTTGGGTAGTTCAGTCAAGTAATGGGAGGGGGGGGGGGGGGGTTTAACCCCCTAAACCCCCCTTACCTACGGCCCTGGACATGAACATCCGTATTCACTAAATGAAATACCAGTGAACAAGGAACTCGATAAAAAAATTACGAGGAGGTATTTCTGGAATCTTATTTTTCGTTTTCACAGACAATGATAAATAATTTAGAAGGGATTATTTTAAAGTAATATTTAGAGCCGAAAAGTTTATTCAGAATCCTTCTATTTGGTTTTTATTACTAATACAATCAACTAGTGCGATTTTGAATAGTTTTTTGGCTTAAATATTACATTAAAATATTGCCAACAATAGTAGATATATTACATAACAAGTGATGAAAGTGATACTTTTCAAAAGCCGAGTGCGGAAATTCTCCGAGTTTTAGAATAATCATTTCACGAGTAATGTACACTATTTTTCCTACGACCACAAAAAATTATTAAAAAAGCCGTTGATTCATGAAAAAAATATTTCAAAACTAGTGTTGAAAAAAAAATATCAACACCAGTGTTGAAATTAGCATACTTAGGATTATGTTCCACCTATTATCTGGTTTCATAGTTTGTCAATAGGCTTTTCCTTTATTTGTAATTTAACTTTTGTATTTTTCATATTTCATATATCTTAGGAAGAACTAATCCTGGATTGACTTCTAGATTAACCAGAATAAAAAATTTTAAATTCAATCACGGAAAGATGCATTAAACATAAATTTAAAAAAATCCACAAAACAATGAAGATTTCAATTCAAAATAATTCTGTAAATTATTTAATGTTTTTATTAAAAAAAAGTCAAATACCCCTGATGGGATTTGAACCTGTGACCTTGCGATCTGTAGGCTAGAGCTCTATTATCTACGCTAGTGCTACCAACAAACATTTTTACATGATTGGAAAAAAATTGCATTTACATCCGAATTAAAAGTTTAGACACCTCAATATTTTAAGGAATGTTACACTATACCTATAATAGCTTACCATTTAAATATATGACATATTCCAAAAAATGTTGATGACTTTGTAAAAAATTAATAACTTCTTGAATTTTGTATTATTTTACCTTTATTTTTTTTATTTTATTTTTATTTAATTTATTACTAATTTTTTACAAAGTCTCCGACATTTTCTGGAATATGTCATATAGTGGATACATAAGCTATAGGTATAGTCTAACATCCCTAAAAATATGGTGGCGTCTAAACTTTTATTTCGGATGTAAATGCAATTTTTTTTCAATTTATAAGCGGAATCTCGGAGTTATTAATTTTTTACAAAGTCCCCGACATTTTCTGGAATATGTCATCTAACATCCCTTAAAATATGGTGGCGTCTAAACTTTTATTTCGGATGTAAATGCAATTCTTTTTCAATTTATAAGCGGAATCTCGGAGTTATTAATTTTTTGAAATATGTCATATAGCTAGAAGTATAGTAAGGATTTAAGCTAAGCTTATTTAAACTACCGTGGCCACATTTACACTTTTTCCAACTGATTAAGAAATTCGTGGCTACAGGGAGATGTAACCATTTTCGTTGCTATGATAAATCGTTGCCAAATTTAACGCTAAATGGCTAGGTTTTACGGTAAAAAACCGTTGCCGCTAATTTTCGTTGCTTTCTTCACACACATTCTAATAAGGTCAAAATTTGCATTATTTACTTTCCCGCACTAGTGCGGGAAAGTGACACTTTCAAAACGAAAATGGGTTAAAACGCACGGTCGTAGAAAAAGGAAATTACAAAACTAGACATTTAAATGTCCCGCTTCTTGACTCAAGGTTCTCGCCAGACCCAATGGTGACGCCACTTGTTTTTGACGTTTCGTTCCTTTGACCAATTAACAACTTTGTTTGTTTTCTTTCTTTTGTTGTTTGTGAAGTTGAACGGCTTTTCTCTATCGCATCCATGATAGACATCATTGACTGATGGTTACTTTGAGTTACTTGTCCACACAAAGGTAAATTCCAATAAAATTTGTAAATAAATGTAAATTTTGGTGCATGTATTACTGGAAATTCTGCAGTAAGTATCCTAATAAGAGTATTTAAAAAAGTATTCCGATTCTTAGATTCGAATACGAATTTTGGTAAAAGTATCCGATATTGGTATTTGTGTCTTTCGAATACAAATAATGTACGTGGATCCAGTTCAGGTCTAAAATCTTAGGCCCATTTTCATTTCCGTCAGTTAAAACCCCAAAATTATTATCGAAATTTCTTTCAAAAGCTAGTAAAGAGTGTAAAGACTAGATCTAAGTTACGACCAAAAGTGGAAGAATCGTTTACGATCGTGTCATAAACGAAACTGGTTCTAAAACTGCAGTTCCTTTAACGTTTAATATAGGTTTTATGGTGTACCGTAAACTTTAGTTGAGCTATTACATAGGATATTAACCCTTAGGGCCATTACGTATCGTTATATCCAGTTTTAATGGACCTATATATATTTTTGTAGCACTTATAAAGCAGTGGTAGCAAACCAAAGGTCTGATATACGAAAATTGGACTGTATAAGAAATGTATTAGACAAAAGAGAATCATAACATAGGAAATCCGGAAGATTCTTCGATCACAATTCTTCGACCATAATTCTTCTCCCACAGTTTTTCGACAGCACAATTCATCGATTACACAGTTATTAGTCCACACTTTTTCGAGAGGAATATTTTTCGACGGGAAAAATAAAATAAGTTGTGTATGTGATTGTGGTAAATATTAGTCGTAAAATATTTACAATAATAAATATTAATTATGTTAGGTACTAATCCTTAAATTTTAACCTACCGTGTTCTGCCTGCCCACATTAGGGGTACTTCAAATTTTAATTAAAATTAATGCTACTTCTGTGAAAATTAAGTCTTGTAGTAAATATTGGTCATAAAATACTATTATTAAGGATTAGGTAATAATCCTTAAATTTTAAATATTTAAATAATTACTTAATTTCTGATTACCAATTATTTAGAATTATCTTTTGGGCGAATTACTCTTACTTGGTCCCTTCTTAGTTGGGGACTCGCCAATTTTCAGGTGAATAATTCTTAGTTGGCACCTTGGGATATATTTGTGCTTGGCCCCTTCTTAGTTGGGGACTTCCCTTTTTCAGGTAAAAAATTGATAAGCTTATCTAAGGCTTATTTATTATTATTTAACATTTTTTTTCTGGGCTTAAAAGGTATAGTCGGAGAGGTGAGAGCCAAAAACTGCAACTGGTTTCTAAAGGCTGTTTTCTTCGAAATAAAAATAGGAAAAAATAATTTGAAATTGTATTTATTCACAAGGTGATATCATTTAAAAACAGTGACACAAAAATTATTGCATTATCGGATTTTGTCGCAGCTCGGTGCATTTTCCATGATATCTAACCAACCATCATCTAATTTTCCATACGGTATATGTGACAAAGCAGCGCACATTCTTATATGTAAGCGAATTTCTGTATTTTTCCTGTACTCATTGGTAAGCCCTATTTCTTGCACTTTTCGCCATAAACACTGGTTGAATTGAAATTTACAACCTGTAATCTTCACATTTGGAAAGCATAATCGGAGGGCCTGAATTGTTGCTACTTCAAAGTCGATTTTGAATTTTTTCGGTGCCCACTTTGGAATTTTTCGTTGGATTAATTGAAACAACCGTTGGTAGGTTTTCTGATTTTTATCTGGAAGCAATGCAAAAGCAACAGGAATAATATTGCTTTCCAGGGATGTTCTTCAAACATCTGCATGAATTGTGTAAAGTTGTTGGAATTGTGGGCTGCAGCTTTTAAAAGCACCATCTCCAAAAAAATCTGAACAGTCCATCATAGTTTGTTGGGCAGTGGGTGAGGCAAATACCAAAATTTTGTCCATGCGACCGTCGTCTATAAGCAAAAATTCTTTCGATAACTGTTCAGGGACAGAAACATCCTCCCGTTTTTTGAATGTCATAGCACCCAGTGCCTTATTTCTTGCAGTATATAACAAAGATTTAATACTGGAAAATGCAGGAACTACTAACATACTCTAACCCAGCATCTCTAAGGGGGGCCATTTCTCGCTCGAAAATTTGTGTAACTGGCGCTACTTCTTCTCTTGACCTCTTTTTAGCCTTATCCAAACAGACACTTATATCATTGCCGGCAACATTAGGGACACACTGGTGAATACTTCGGCGCACAATTTCGTTTTTTGGTGAAGTAGTTACACTACCCGAGCAGGATTTTTTATTCTTGCAGATCCAAAAAACCATCGAATTTTTGTTCTCTCTTTTAAAGTAGTATTGGTAGCCAGATTCCAATAAAATAATACCACCTTTTGTACTTTCAATGATTTGATATTCCATGACACAAGCGAAAATAATAAGATCAATCACCGGCAAAGTGAACTGGAAATAATATTACCAAAATATTTTGGCCTGTATTTTATACTATAAGGTTGGTTCCTTAATTAACCGATTCCCTAAAATGTATAGAAATTAAGGTATTTTTGCATACATAATGAGGTTTTATTACACCCTCTACATTTTAAGAAAATAGATTAAAATTATTGAATCCATTATGAACAATATAGGTAAAGAGGGGTCAAGTAAGAAATCGAAGGGTTCATAAAAAGGTATGAAAATAATTGCGGGGTGAAATAAGAATGGTATAAGGTTTAGCAGGTAGAGTCTCTAAGTAAGAAGTCCCCAACTAAGAATTATTAATTCTTGCCAAAATGGTATTATACCTACCGTCTATAAGTATCCAAGATTTTATGAAAGGAATATCAGTTTGAATTAGAGTGTGCTATATTGTGCTTGTATCCTATATTCGTATCCGAAAATGTCCTTAGAGTTTATACAATCCGAGAAAGGAAATAAAAAATTACTTTAGAACGGACATCTGTTTTATAAAGATAAGAAAATAGACGTAAAAATTCATTGGAATTGTCAACAGTTTTTAAAAACAAAAGATGTTGTCAGCTATTGCTTTTGTACCAGCACTTTGGGTAATAGAAGTTTTTGAGACACCTTGCGATAGTGACGTTTTATCTGCAGAAACACAACAAGTGATAGACTATTTTGAGGTCACATGAATTGGTTGCGCACAGAGACGTCAACGGCGACCACCGCAATTTTCTCACGAACTATGGAATTTGCACGAAACCGTGTGGAAGGCTGGAATCGCGGATTTCAAGAGCAAGTTGCTGCGATGCATCCAAACATTTGGAAATTTATAAATTGCATAAAAAAACACAGCAAAGCTTAAATGAAGTAAGAATTGAACAATATATTAGTGGTGTTGATCCGCAATAACTAAAGAAGAAATACCGCGACTCTGCAACACAATAGTAAGCCAATTTGATCCCAACAATGTAATTGATTTTTTAAGGGGAATAGCACATAAATATATCATACTAAAGGAACGTTATCATTTTTGAATTTTAAATTAGCTCTGCATTTAAACATTTTAGATTTAATTATTAGTACCTAATATTGTCGGATATGGATTGGTACCCTTAAGGATGAATTAATCGGTTCATACTTCGCTGTGGTGCTAAGACTCTTAATAGGTGTTGAGTCTGCTGATAAGAATAGGTGTAGTGAAAAGATAGTGTGTAGAACAAGGACATTCCTAGTTTTGTAGGAGGAGTTTGTAGACGAAAGTTGATAAACATAATTATTTGAATTGGTTGGGATAAAGGGTTCCATTTTGAATAGTCCATCCAGAGAAATCCCCTCTTTTAATAAATTGCTGACATAGCAAAAAGGAACCCCTTCTCCCATCTGGTAAGGGTTACAAAACATTATAAAAACTCAAACGGACACTTACTCAGTGGAGTTGTTTAACGTTTTCAAATGTAAGGGTAACCTCTGCACATTTGGTCATTCTAGTAAAGATGTAGAAACATAATCTCAGATCAGAACAGTTTCCAGCAAGTGAGTAAGTGATCTTGATAATGTTTATTTAAATTGTTAAATTGTTTAGTTCTCTTTTGGCCTGAGTTGACTGTAAAGCGGAAGTTGTTTCTCTTGAACTTGAAACAAACAGCGTCGTATGTGAGTTTTAAGGGAACAACTCTTACAGAAAACTATTTAAATTTACTAATTTAATAACTTTATTTTTATTTCTAAAGACTTCTATGTTATTCATTATTATATAATCGTCAATTGCTCTTGCTTTGCTTCGCTTAAATAAAACTATTAAAAATCTTTGGTGTTTTAGTAACTAAATAGGGCACAACAAATTAAATAAATTAAAACGTAATTTTAAACTATCTAACCTACACGTTCCCGTCTCTTATCATTTTGATACGCGACAATATATTATTTTCATTTATAATTGTACGTAAGTATTTTATAATTAACTCCAAATAGAATTTTGAAAATCAACTATATTGAATTTTACTGGCAACCAATACAAGTCGGAAAATATTCCGGACGAAAAATTGTGAACCAACAATTGTGTAATCAATGAATTGTATCGCCAAAGAATTGTGGTCGAAAAATTGTGAAAGAAACATTATTGTCGAAGAATTGTGGTCGAAAAATTCTGAAAGCAGAATTGTTGTCGAAGAATTGTGGTCGAAAAATTTTCCTAGATTCATAACATGGAAAATATCGGCCTTAGTTGATGGTTGGTCGCGTCTATCTCCCAACACTATTGCAGGCACACTGCGCATGCCAGGCGGATAACTTGATGGCGGATTATTTAAAATATAAGTAGAAAAATAGGTATAATTTTATTGTGGTGATTTTTTAAGTCACGCTGTTGCTCATACTCGAGGTTCTAGTCCCAATTAATTTTTTTTTACAAAACAAATAGCAAAGAAGATCATGGGGCCAGACACGGATTCAATGATTGGAAATTCGAACGTAAAGGGCTCCATCCAATAACTCCTAGGAGTTGTTGCTCCATCACATCCACTTTTGGTATACAAATTTTTAACTGTAAAAAGTGTATTATTAACGTTTATAATAAACCTTAAGTGTTATATTTTAATTAATAATTAGTAATTAATTTTATAATTATTGTTAATAATAAATCATTCTTCTAAAAAGTGTGGTTTTATTTAACAGCAAAATTTTAATAAAACAGTTTGTTTTTCATTACAGCACTAGTGCTGTAAAGGCATCTATTACAGCACTAGTGCTGTAATAGATGCCCTTACAAAACGATATACAGAACTGTAAAATTCATATTACTAAATGAAAGTAGATAAAATATCAAATTTACGTATTTAATGCACAGATTAGAGACTCGGTTCATTGGCATAATCTAGTTGGGTAAATATTGATTGTTTATTGGCCATAAAACGCGAAACTATCTTAAACTTACAGGGTGGTCTCTATTACATTTTTATAACTGACTTAATAATTGTTTCTGGTGTTTAGTAAACACAAAACATCGTAAAACAAACAATAAATAAGCCTACAATAATGCCTATTTACATACCACCAATTTCTACAGTGTAGCTGTAGTGGATTAGGAAGTCGTTAAACAGATATTTTTTTGACGTTGAGTATTATTGTCCAAATTAAACATAAATCGATAAACAATCAAACCTATATAATTATCAATATAAACAAATTTGTGATTACGTGTACTATGATATTCTACACTGTGGCTCAAATTAAAGAAGTACACTTTTTAATTGTTAATATTTTTCTAGATTAATTTATTTTTGGAGTGATGATGAACTGAAATCGTCTTAGTAAAATGTGCAATTTTTTTTCAAAATATTTTGAACAGGGCCGGATTGACAGATTTTTTTCAACAAACGTGCACTTAAACTCGTTGTAAGCGAAAACTGATTTATTCATAATCCAGATAATACGTTTTTTTGGTAGATTAACTATCGAAACTTCTTCAGTATAAGTCTCACTCTGAACGATTCAAGAAATACAATTTATTTTGTTCAATATTAATAACAAATTTAATAATATTAACAATTACTGATATCAAGACTAACTATCACTTAAAATCGAAAGTAGTATAAATATTTATAGGATAACATTATGAATATGACCATCATGATTTTCTATCACGGATTGCAGTCGCCTTCGCCATAGGTCAATAGCTGCATTGATTATGTCCTGGTTAAAATTATTCCAACAGAACTGTAACCTTTCCTTTAGCTCTTCGATAGTGTTAAACCTTTGACCATTGTGAACATTTGCCTCGAAAATTCCCCATATGGAATAGTCAACAGGGTTTAAGTCTGGACTATTGGGTGGCCACATCTCCGGTTCGAAATAATCGGGGCATTGCTCAAACAAAAAACATTCTTGTACTCCGAGAGGTATGGGAAGGAGCACCGTCTTGTTGGAATACGTAATCGTCGCAGATTGCTTCAATTTCAGGAAGCAAGTGATGTAAAATTTGTTGTTGATACGCGTCCAAGTTGAGTTTTACTTCGGCATCTACAACAATGAGACTTGACTTCCCCAATTTGGAAACTGCCACAGAGATCATTACGCCAGGTGAAAAGTGACTTCTCTCGATTAAAAGAATTTCCAATGGGATTTCCCTCTTTACTCGCACATTTGCGTAAATCCGATTATTTTGTGTATTCTTTGGCGGCCTCAAGTAAAACATCTTCTCATCTGAAAACCATATATTTGCGATATTTTCTCGAGAACGGAATCTTCGTAGTAATAGATTACATCTTTCTAATCGTTTCTCCTTTACATTGGCACTAAGTTTTTGACAGTAAACTTTTTTAAAGACTTTAAGTGGGCAATCATATTAAATAATTCTTTGAACTGTAGAACGGTGGATTCTTGTTCTTTTCGCTATTTTTCTGGTACCTACAGATTCTTCAGGTCGTACATTTTCTATAATATTTCTTACCATGGTAATATTATTTCCTTGAGTTCTTGAAGTTTTTTTCCTTCCCCTTCCAAATTTTATTTTCATGGACCCATTATTTTCTCTAAGATGTTTTAAAAACTTGCCAACTGTTCCAACATAAAAAAAATTTTCAGGAAACTCCTTTACAATTTTTCTTGCTCCGTAATTATGTGTTTGTCGAAAATATTTGATAAGAATTCGATCCTCTTCACTTAAAACTGCATTGTGTACGGATTAGCTACCATGAAGCTTACAAAACGTCAAAAATAACATTGTTTATTATTTTATTAATAGTCATGGATACTTTGATTTTTAATAACGGTCATGGATGCTGCGATCATGGTTCAAATGACTTCAAATTTCCAAAATGATATCCGGAATGTTTTAGTACATCAATGAACAAAATAAATTGTATTTCTTGAATTTAAGAATCTTTCAGAGTTAGACTTATGCTGAAGAAGTTTCGATAGTTAATCTATCAAAAAAACGTATTATCTGAATTATGAATAAATCAGTTTTCGTTTGCAACGAGCAAAAGTGCACGTTTGTTGAAAAAACCCTGTCAATCCGGCCCTGTTCAAAATATTTTGAAAAAAAATTGCACATTTTACTAAGACGATTTCAGTTCATCATCACTCCAAAAATAAATTAATCTAGAAAAATATTAACAATTAAAAAGTGTACTCCTTTAATTTGAGCCACAGTGTAGTATACCAACACAGTATTCGTCATAAACATAACTAATTTTTTTGAACATCAGGTCACCTGTGTATAAATTGTGTGTCTTTTAGAACAAGGTATCTACTAGGCAGCGGCGGCGCCAGGAATTTTGGGTTGGGCGGGCACAAAAGGGCCCAATGATTTTAGAGTGGGCACTTCTTAAATCAAAGGTTAGGTTAGGTAAGAGTGGCAGACCCTTGGTTCTGACCAAACGGTCTCACGTAGTCCTGATTAGGTCCGTTGTGATACCACACGTGTTCCGTAGAACTCACCTTCATCAGATCACTGATGGTTAGTGCGACGTAACCGCGGAAGGATTTTAACAACTCATTCAAACCAGCCACTACTGTTCAGAAATCTGCTCAGCCGTCCAAGTTGTAAGTTGTTTAGTTCCTCCAGGCTATCGAAAGATGATTCACCCAGAGTAGTGAACCTCCTTCTTGCGAGGCCAGGGCATTCACACAGAAAATGTTGAATACTTTCTTCCTCTTCCTCATCTCTGCAGCTTCTGCAGAAGTCGTTAGTGGGTATTTGCATACGTTCGGCATGTCTAACGAAGAGGCAATGTCCGGTAACAACCGCAGTAATATTTCTCACGTCTTTTCGACTGTGTCTCAATAGCTCTGCGGTTCTCTTTTTATCGAATGTGGGCCACAGTTGCCTGGATGTACTACAGGTTGTCAACCCTGTCCATCTGTTCTGTGCAAGCTGCTTGGCCGTGTAGTCAATCTCCTCTTTGACCAATCCCAGTGGTTTGTTCACTGTATTATCTGCTAGATCAGCTGGCATGCCTGCGCCCTCTCTTGCGAGCGCATCGGCAGCCTCGTTGCCATCTATTTTGGAGTGTCCAGGAACCCAGCACAGAATAACCCGATGTTGGTTGCCAAGTGTGCATAGATTGTTGCGGCATCGCTTTACGAGCTTTGATTTGGCGCTGCTGGAACAGATTGCCTTAATCGCCGCCTGACTATCACTGAAGATGGTGATTGACGAGGCTACTCCCAAGCCAAGGTGTTCTTGCAGGATATTGACCGCCTTCTCTACTGCCAGTACTTCCGCTTGAAAAATACTACAATAGTTGGGGAGTCTATACGATTTCTGTATTTGTAAACTTTCGGAAAAGACCTCGGCTCCCACACCAACGTCCATCTTTGAACCGTCTGTGAAGATTGCGTGATCTGTTTTCGTTATATTCTGATTGCCTTCCCACTCTTCCCTACTCGGAATGAGTATAGAATACCTTTTATCGAAGCATGTTATTGGGACAGAGTAATCAGTCGGGTCTCGTAGATTATTCCCCGGGTGAATCTTTAGTATACTGCTGTGCCCGTAGTTAGTTTCCTTCCAGAATTTCGACTCTTTTAGTCGCAGGGCACTTTTTGCAGCTATACTTTTTCCATAGATATCCAAGGGGGGTATATATAATATGACCTCTAGCGCCGCTGTCGGGGTTGACTTAAGGGCTCCGGTTATTCCTAAACAAGCTGCCCTTTGTATCTTTGTTATTGACTTAGTGTGCACTGCTTTTTCCAAAGCGGTCCACCAAACCAGGACCCCGTATATTAATATAGGTCTTATAATAGCTGTATAGATCCAGTGTACTATGTGGGGTTTTAGTCCCCATTTTTTTCCAATTGCTTTTTTGCAGGCATATAATGCTACCGACGCTTTTTTAACTCGTTCTTGCAAGTTTATGCCCCAGTTTAGCTTGGAGTCAAGTACCAATCCTAAATACTTTGCTTTTTCCTTAAGCACTAAAGCATTATTGTCGAGTACTGGGAGTCTGAAGTTCTCGATCACCCTTCTGCGTGTGAATAGAACTACCTCCGTTTTTTCGGGGTTGATTTTTAACCCGCATTTCATGGCCCACTATTGTAGTATTCGTAGCGCCATTCCTGTTAGGTCGCTGATTGTGTTTACAAATTTACCTGACACTAGTATAACTATATCGTCAGCGTATGCAATCACTTTTATTCCAGCCTTCTCCAACGCTATGAGAACTTTATTTAAAACTCTCAGCCAGAGTGTTGGTGACAGAACCCCGCCTTGCGGAGTTCCTCTTCCAGCAAATCTGACCATCTCGCTTAAATCAAAAGTGACTTCTAAAAAAAAAAAAGGTCGCGGCCTCCCCGCGCTCGCTCTCTCTCTATAACGCAGTAAGCAGGAGGCAACCAAAACTTCTCTCTGCCTAAAATGACGTTAAAAAAAAAGGTCATGATTAAATAACACGGCTTGCCTAACCAAGCCCCCTGTAAATTCTATTAAAAAACCGAATCCATCAAATTTGGGGGGGCACCAGGGTGGGCACTCATGTTTCTAGGGTGGGCCGGTGCCCACCCTGGCCCCCCCCTGGCGCCGCCGCTGCTACTAGGGATGTCAATCCCAGGATATCGGAGTCTCGGGATTTGGTGCCAATCTTCAAGTTTGACCGTAGTTTGGAAAATACTTCTCTTTCTCAATATAAAATATGAAACACGCCTCTATAAGTTTTATTAATAATTAGTTTAGTTAGGATATTTTTAAAAGGATAACGAATAAGGTATCGTAAAATAAGAAGCACTTTTGTGACAATGTTACAATTAAAATAAGTTTTGCTGATAGGTTCATAATATTTAATAATCATTACAATTGACTTCGTTTTTGGCAACACTGATTCAATCAGGTGGATGATAGATTTTTAGTTTATAATTAGTGTTTTCGCCCTTTTGCTAGACTTCGCGCCGTCGGGTTTCGGAAAAAAAAGAAATATGGCGGCGTTAATTGTTACTATTCTGGCTAGCAGCGCGTCTGCAGGACGATCCTGTTCTGGATTAAAAAGAATTCATAACTGTTTACGAAACACGTAGGGAGAGACACGCTTAAGTGAATTAACCATAATCTCTCTGGAGAGCGACCTTTTGCAGGATTTAAAGAGCAAAACAAATTTTTAAGATGATGTTTTAAAAGAATTTGTATGTAAAGACCGCAGTGTTAAACTGAAATTTAGATGCTTGAATGCTACGGAAGTTAAATTTTTGTCTTCAATGCAATTTTTGCCTATACTGCAAAAAATTAGTGTAAAATTACATTTTTTTCCAGTAACATATTTGTTAAATTTCCCAAATAAACCGTGTGTTTTTATTTTTAAATAATATGTTTGGGATTTTTCAGATGTAACTAAAAATTCATAATATATCACTAAAATTTATCAAGTAAAACAAAATTATACTTTAAAATTCGCGTAAAAATACCAAAATAAATAATGTACCTAAGAATTAAAAAATTTTAAAGTATATATTCTGTAAATGCGTCGAAGTCGGTTGATGTCAAAATATGGTTGACAAAGTTGCATAAAATTTTACTGAAAATAAGACAATTACAATTTAAAAATCATTTTATTATAACTGAATAATATTTTACGGTATATATACCGTATAATATTCGGTAAATCTATTGTAAAGCCCTAACACGTTTAACAAAATCGCATTATATATTACTGAAAAGGTTCTATTCCCTCCCACCAACTGCCGATGCGACGCGACGATCTTCGGCATCGGCATTTATGTTTCTACGTTATCCAGGATAAGACAGGCTTTTATCTCCGCTGCCAAATTTTCAAAATGATCTGTTATTTAGTTCTGCATAAACGTCTAACGTTCCATCCATCGTGAATCACCCTGTATAAAGTAAGTATATAGATAATAATAATAATATGCAGACTTAATAAAATTTACAATAAATTGCATATCAAAAAATCTTTGTGGTTAGATAGTTATTAAGTCTGCATAAGAGTCCGGAGGACTTATTAACTAATATTATGAAAATTATATATTAGTGAATATCTATAGTTCTATAGTTAAGTTTAAGCACGTTTTCCTGTAATGGTTTATTCAGTTACATGTTTAACTTATGATTTAGGTATATGGTTGTTAGTAATATCCATCTTAGTGTATTACATAATGTATCTATGTATATATATTGTATAGTATTTATTTAAATAAATACCTTAAGTTTGATCAAACATCTGATATGTTCGTCATATGTGTGACCAACTTAAGATTCGTTACGAATTTTGTTTTTATAGTTACACCTTATAGGCTATAATAGACCCCCACTTTTTACAGTTAAATTGACCGTATAATTATTAATTTTGTTTGCATAATTTTTAAAGTATGCATAATTTTTAAAGTAAACTGTAAGCGTAATAAAGTAATCACAGTTTACAAAAAAAAAATACATTTAACTTGTGTTTATAGCTTTGGATAGCGGGGTTAAATTGTTTTCACAAAATTGATAAACTACTGTAAATTTACATTGTTTGTTACTTAATAGTATGGAATAATATTAAGTAATACATTCAATAAAAAATCAAGTTTATATTAAGTAATTCCCATAAGAAACCTAATTAAAATTCATGGTTATATTATTTTAATTTAAATAATTAATTATGAAGAATTCCTTAATTTTTAAGGGAAAAATAAGAATTACGGTATATATTTTGTAAAAGTTTACGCAGTTTCTCTATGAAATTTACTTCATATGTAACTCAAGAATGTCAACAATTTTATAATATTTTACGTCGGATATAACTTAAAAATATTTTATTTTTATTAAGTAATTTAACGGAATATTAAACTGAATAACGTCAAGAAATTTTTTATGTGATTTTACGGAACATTACGTTGGCCTCTGTGTGACCAACGTAATGTTACTGAAAATTACATAATTATTTTTTTGTAGTGATAGCCTGGTTAAAACATTATTGCACAACACTGCTTTTAGGCACTTGATGTCACCTCCTTGTTTATCCTATCTCGATGTTCGTACAGTAGCGGATCCAGGATTTTGTTGAGGGGGGGGGGGGGCGACTTTGAAAAAAAGAACGTATCCCGGCTTTAAAAATCTTCCTACTCTCAAACGCGACTTCTAAAAAAAACTTCTGACCCTTTACACGTCCTACAATTTTCAAGGCTCAAGGTAAAAAACACCCATTTTGTGAGGCTCAGGGGGAGGGGGGACTGTCTCCCCCCCCTGGATCCGCGCCTGTAGTTCGTAAATGAAAAGCTTTTGTCTTTAGACAATAGAAATACTCTTATACAAAGGTAATTTCTCTTGTCTCTAATAACTACTTTTCGGCGAAGAGCACCATATTTTTCATTATGATATTATGATAGCTCGAGGAAATGGAAATGGGTATAAAAATGGACTATTTATTGACTTTAAATATCGACGTGCCATTTAAACTATATAATGATTCCATCTTTCAGAAAACATATCTTTATCAAAATCCGCTTTAAAATATAAAATGAGCATAAAACACATATGGCTTTCATCAATTCGGTTTTATAGTGTATTTTATCCATTTAAAATTCGTGAGAAATTTCAAATTTTATATGTTTAGATAATAATTCTCATGTTTACTGGTTTTTTATTCTGTATTTTGAGGTGCTAGTGATGGACGGACACTTGGTTTATTTTTAGTGCCTGAATTCGAGACTATTTTGATAATCGGTTTAAAAATAGTCGTGTTGTTATTATCAATATCATCATTATTATACAATATACTTACTTACACGTATAAATAAAGCGTGCGTTTCCAAAATGCTGGTAGCGCCCAGTGGCGTATTTAGAGGGGGGGGGGGGGAGGGGGATGCGGCCCGACAGCTAGCCTTAGGCCTTTTTCACACGGTGCGACTGCGATGCGATTTTCCGTTTGCGACATATCGTATCGCATTCGCAGAAAGCTTTCACACAAGGCGATAATTTTTATCCGACGATTTAAAAATAAAACATTGTGCGCAGTGTTGTCATTGCTCAGGTGATCTTTGCAGTTAGTGGAGTGTATTTGCCGCTATTTAATCTTAGGTGTAACTTTCACTAATTGTGAAGATAACATAATGATCTTGA
The DNA here is from genome assembly GCA_935413205.1 of Polydrusus cervinus. NCBI lineage: Eukaryota > Metazoa > Arthropoda > Insecta > Coleoptera > Curculionidae > Polydrusus > Polydrusus cervinus. Next base: position 99,558,404 of record OW284510.1, on the reverse strand, counting down.
ATGATAATTTTGGACTTGTGGCATGGCATCTGCATCTATAATTGTTTTTAAAATTACAACGTTTCAACTGATAACCATCTCCAGTCGTCTTTAGGCGGATACTAAATAAGTACAGTAACTTCAGCTTTACTTAAACTAGCTAGATGCACTAAAGCTAGGGTTACCATCTGTAAAATCATTAAACTAGGACAAGAAGCTCGAAAACCCAGGATTTTTTAGCTTAAACCCCGGATATTTCTGCTAGAAAATTTTCATCGTACCTTAATACAATAAATTGAAATCCTTCTAATTTGACATCTTCATAAACTATTATTTTATAGAATATACCGTGGAGGAGAGTATACAGGGTGTTCCTTTAAAAATAGTCGTGTTGTTATTATCAATATCATCATTATTATACAATATACTTACTTACACGTATAAATAAAGCGTGCGTTTCCAAAATGCTGGTAGCGCCCAGTGGCGTATTTAGAGGGGGGGGGGGGGAGGGGGCTGCGGCCCGACAGCTAGCCTTAGGCCTTTTTCACACGGTGCGACTGCGATGCGATTTTCCGTTTGCGACATATCGTATCGCATTCGCAGAAAGCTTTCACACAAGGCGATAATTTTTATCCGACGATTTAAAAATAAAACATTGTGCGCAGTGTTGTCATTGCTCAGGTGATCTTTGCAGTTAGTGGAGTGTATTTGCCGCTATTTAATCTTAGGTGTAACTTTCACTAATTGTGAAGATAACATAATGATCTTGAATGATAATTTTGGACTTGTGGCATGGCATCTGCATCTATAATTGTTTTTAAAATTACAACGTTTCAACTGATAACCATCTCCAGTCGTCTTTAGGCGGATACTAAATAAGTACAGTAACTTCAGCTTTACTTAAACTAGCTAGATGCACTAAAGCTAGGGTTACCATCTGTAAAATCATTAAACTAGGACAAGAAGCTCGAAAACCCAGGATTTTTTAGCTTAAACCCCGGATATTTCTGCTAGAAAATTTTCATCGTACCTTAATACAATAAATTGAAATCCTTCTAATTTGACATCTTCATAAACTATTATTTTATAGAATATACCGTGGAGGAGAGTATACAGGGTGTTCCTTAATGAAGTGCTAATATTTTAGGGTGTGATTCCTCAAGTCATTTTATGAAGAAAAGTTCATATAAATATATGTCCTAAGCGGCTTAAATTTTTTGTTACAGGGTGTTGAATTATTATTATTTTAATGCGTTTTTTGTAAAATCTCCGAAAGTACTTTAGATAATATTTTCAATTTTGGCATGTGCTAATAGGATATAAAACCATCGATTTAAGTTATAAAAGTTATTTTTTTGTCCCACCAGTGGCGTCCCTGCAAACATGTCCTCTGATATTTTTTATTAAAAAAATGGTACGCCACTGACATTTCTCCATGTGGATATTATTTTTGATTAGCCTGGTCAATTCTGCATAAAAATAGTATATTGCGTTTTTCTCCTCAGGCGCACCGTTTTTAATTAAAATAATTAAATTAGCTCTACTATTTATTATTATTATTAACATTGATAATGCAAAATTTTGTTTTATTAAAATTGTTGGAAATGACCACCTTCATTAATAGGCATGCTTCCGCCCCGCCCGTCTAATTTAAATTTTTATGGTTTTAATTGAATAATAATTTTTTTCGATTTTTTTTGCATGAAAATAACTTTCCCGCAGCTACATAAAAACCAATTTTCCATTGGTGAAAAAAACTCAAAATTTGTTTAGTTTTTTTGTAAATCTGGTCAAGAAGAAGAGCAGTTTAACAAGGCAAATTTTAGCTCTCTCGGTTCCCAATTAAATTTATTACAAATAACTTGGTATAGGTTCTTTTAGAATATTGTGTTTTTTTTAGAATAATCAACAGAGAATACTATTTTCATACCCCCCTAAAAACCAAACTGATACTGGTCGTTATTATGATCCTTATTACATAAATAACAGTTATTATTAAAAAATTTTTAAATTTTTTTACACCAGCCAGCCATTAACAAAAATATGTGGAAAATAAAAACGTACCGAAACGTTACATTATTTATGCCATATTTACCTAATTAAATAACAAAATAAAATGCTTACAAATGTTGTAGCTCTTATATATCCTTGACTAATCCACCACGATGAGTTCTTTAACTTGAACTCAAGCAAAACGAACACTTCAGTGTAAGGCTGTTAAAGTTGTAAATCTGGGTTGTTTATTTTTAGCCCCGACATTGCTTATGAATATAAAATAATTGTTGTTTTAACGATAATTCTTCGTTTGGCGGGTAATTTATTGAACAATCACTCATTCTGAGCTGGAACGTTAATATGTTTGTTAATTTGCCAAAGGAGACTTGTTAAGGCGGTACGCCATCGGTATTTTCATTGGTTTAGTTTAGTTTCTTTCGCGTTGAAAACGACCTCAGAAGAAATTGTCAGTCGGAATATTTGTTTTGACATACATTGATTTACATTTTTTTAGGGAAAAAAAAATTTAACACCTATATTTTTTAGCCTGCGAATGTGGCAAATTTTGGATTGGTGAGACATTAAGGCCACTCAAAATAAGGGTCAATAAACACAGAAAAAATACGCTAAAATGAGAGACAGAAAAATCAAATGCAACTGACCATGCCTGGACAAACGGCCATCATATCAAGTGGACAGAAACTCAAATCCTGCATAAAGAACCACAATGGAGGAAGAGAAAGTTCAAGGAAGCTGCTACCATACACCAGAACCCAGATTGTTTTAGCAAGCCCTCGTTAGATACAAGAAATATCTGGAAACCTTTGTTAAGTAAATGTAAACTTAAAATACCACGCACAAACTGAACACTTAACTGCACCCATCTTAGTTATGCTCCAGTGCATCTAACTAGTATAAATAGAGCTGCAGTTGCTTTACTTATTTGGTATTCACCTGAAGACGACTGACGCATGACTGCACTTAACTCAGTTATCTTAAACAGCAGTAGAGTTTTAGACTTGCATTGTTTTTATTTGTTTTTAATCACAACGTTTCAACTGGTAAGTATCTCCAGACAATACAAGTCTAAAACTCTACTGCCGTTTAAGAAACGTCATTGTCTTCAAACTTATCTTAGTTATGCTCCAGTACATCTAGCTAGTATAAATAGAGCTGGAGTTAATGTATTTATTTAGTATTTACCTGAAGACCACTGGAGATACTTACCAGTTAAAACGTTCAACTTTAAAAGAAATTAAGATAATGCAAGGCTAATACTCTTCTTTCATTCATTCATTGTTTTCAACCTTAAAACAGACAATAATGTATTATTTTAGCTTAAATATTTTCTCATATTTTCAAATGATTTTGTTTATGAACTCTTGTGGAATCTAGTGACATTTGCAAATTATATCTTATCAACAGTAATATACCGTCTTATCGGTAATACAGCTGTTTTTTTACAAGAAATCGATTTTATGACAAATTTTCACGAAATGTAATTTTTACTTATAATCTGATATGATCCCGAGAGCTTTAGCTCGAGGGTCTAATCTTTGATTATAAGTACAAATTATATTGAGTGATAATTTTCTTAGAAAATCTAGTTTCGAGTGAAAAACAAAGGTATGAAGATAAGATGCCGCTTCTAGAGGTGTATTTTATTGAATAATTTACTGAACCTGAAATAAAAGCCGTTTGTGATAAAGGAAAATTTACAAACACATCATATTGATTTACTTTTAAATTTATAAATGCGTCACAACTAACAATTAAAAATCCAAGACTTAATCAGACGCGTGGAACGTCAAAAATCAAATTCGCTTGTTGTCATCACGGTTGTCATGAAAACGCCAAGATTTCTTAAGCTCACGTCAAAGCAAAGCACACTGGGTTTAATCTTGCATACCGTTTGTCATAAGACATTTCTTTAATAATGTCAAAATTAAGTTAAGTTTATGCCTTAAAATCACTTCAAATACTGTTGTGTGTAACTTTTATTTTGTAGGGGTTATAATATTTATTTATTAAACTTGATTTCTGGCAATAAATTACTGTTTGTTTGACAAAAAGCTACAGGGATCTTATCGAGCTAGCGGTAGGTCTTATCGGGTAAGACCACGTTACCAAGGTGGTTGCTATGAAAATTAGCGTTTTGATTGGTTCTATGTGTAAGGTATATTATCGTCTTATAATAAAAGGAAAGGCTGTGTCTATATTACTTGGTCGTCAAGAAGCTAAAGCCACCAATAGTGCTCGAATTAGCGAGATTCATAGCAAATTATGTTTAAAACATTTAGTTTGGACCTTTTATTAGCTATCCAATGATACCTGCATTTTGGCTAATCTGCAGTCGAACAACGTGATGGGTGCTAATTTTAAGTGTTTATTTAATTAAGAAGTGTATTCCTAATATTTCATCTAACGAGGACATTCTAGCAAATACCAAAATATGCTGCACCAATGGCTTTTAACGCAACCCCTCAACATTGTATCTATAAATTGACTTTAATACCAGCAACAACCGACTAAAAGGATATAAAAAATCTTGATAAAACTCATTTGCTTGCATTAATGCCTCTAGTCCGTAAGTCAGGTATAAAAACACCTAAAATCCTGCTTTAATGTAGTAATTTTACCAAAATTCCATCTCCTGAAACCGAAAATACCAATAAAAACCGAAGACATAACGCCGTTTACACTCGGTAGTTAATATTTGCATCAAATGAACATTGTTAAGGTTTTATAGACACATAAATTTTTATCTGCTTCTCACACTCAGCACTTCTCAAAGTTATTAGCCTTTTTATGAATCTATAAAGGCACGACTCATTTAGTTATGTTAACAAAATGTTCAGTCGAGTTGTTTTTGTAATTACATATAATTATGTCTTAACGTCTTCATAACTTTTGGACAGCATCAAACGTTTTATACAGTTAGTAGACCGAATAATCGTTTAATAATGGACGAGTGCGACACACCTTTTGTTTCGCTCAAATGGGAAGGTGAAAGTGCTTACATGTTGATGTCATCTGTCGACATTAATAATAGTTATTTACGATATAAGTGTTGTAAAGATTCATATTACAACACGAGATGTTAAAGTTGTCAAACGAGGCGTCAGCCGAGTTTAATAAAACATCGAGTGTAGTAATATGAATTTACAACAAGAATATTGTACAAAATTTTATCTACTTTCATCTATAAATAAAAATATTTGGCAAAAGGCAATTTTAAAACTAAAAATGCACCTGTAAAAATGCACCTGCTATTAACTGTCGAAACTTTGTCAAACAAATTCAAAAATATAAAAAGCGTTTTTCAAAACGAGCAATTCTGATGGAAGTTTACCCTCTGATATAGAAGAATCCAAGGCGCGGTATGAGTTGGAGTATCAGAAGTTTGAAGATTGGTGCAAAGCTAACAAAATAAAGGAGGTGTCTGAGAAAATCCTTTTGGGTTATTTTTCCGTAAAGCAACGCTCCCAGAAACCATCTACACTATGGACTCACTACTCAATGTTGAGAACTATGATTTCAGTCAAGAAAAATCGAGATATAAGCAGATTTTCTCAACTAATCGCATTTTTGAAAAGAAGTTCAGAGGGTTACAAGGCCAAAAAGTCCAAAGTTTTCACAAAGGAAGACGTATGTAAGTTTCTTAGTACTGCAGATGATGAAACATATTTACTTATGAAGGTTGTTATGATAATCGGCATTTTTAAGGCTTGTCGGCGCGAAGAACTAGCTAAGTTAATGTTGGATCATATTGAACCCAATGATTTGTATATAAAAATTGTGATTCCATTCTCGAAAACCAAAATTATGCGAGAATTTGTTATAACAGAAGGAAATGGGACAGGTGTCAACTGTTTAAGTATTTTTCGAAAGTATGCTAAACTTCGTCCTCTTAATGCAACTTACAGGCGGTTTTTTGTATTCTATGGAAAGGGAAAATTCACCTCCCAGCCCGTCGGAATTAATAGTTTTGGAACTATACCAAAAAACATTGCAACAAAACTTGGATTAAATAATCCCGAAGGATAGTTGATGGTGGTGCAGATATGCAGATGTTAAAGCGTCATGGGGGCTGGAAATCCTCTTCTGCGGCAGAAGGCTACGTTGAGAATTCTTTAGAAAATAAGAAACAAATAGCAAAGAAGATCATGGGGTCAGACACGGATTTAATGATTGGAAATTCGAACGTAAAGGGCTCCATCACATCCACTTCTGGTATACAAATTTCTAACTGTAAATATTGTATTATTAATGTTTATAATAAACCTTAAGTGTTATATTTTAATTAATAATTGGTAATTAATTTTATAATTGTTAATAATAGATCATTCTTCTAAAAAGTGTGGTTTTATTTAACAGCAAAATTTTAATAAAACCGTTTATTTTTCCATTACAGCACTAGTGCTGTAAATGCATCTATTACAGCACTAGTACTGTAATAGATTCCCTTACAAAACGATTTACAGAACTGTAAAATTCATATTACTAAATGAAAGTTAGCTCGACCTAAAGTTTTAACTCGGTTCTACTAAGCTTTTATTCTTCAGGTAAAGTGTCAATTTTCTAGGCTTAAACCAAGTTATTAATTACTGGTGACATATAACCCCAGATAGCAAACCTTATAAATTCTTTTTGACTTTAAAATTTGTGTTAAAATTTTAAAGTTGTGTATGCAAATGATGAGGTGAAATAGTTTCTGGATTTAACAGACGAATCGAATGATGACGATTTTATGGATGTACTAGGAGCTAGAGATGTTCGAAGACGGCTCCAAAACTACAGACTGAGACCTGATCTAATTTAAATTTTTGTAATTGAATTTAATTTCAATCTTTTTCAATATTCTATTTTTTCTTAATAAGCAATATCAGGGACGGATGGGCTCTGTGAGACCGGCACGGGAAAATTTCGGGTCAAGCGGCCCATTTCGTGTGTAAAAGGTATGCTCCTTATTAAAAGAGATCATTATGGTACGACCTAAATAAATGTGTTATTTAGTAATGACAAAACTAAACATATATTAGAGAACATTAATAATATATTATAACAAGAATTCCAAGTTATATCATATTATGCTAAAACTTAAGTGAACGCCTTTGAAATTTATAAATATTAAAAAATCAAAGAAAATGTAACACAAGCAAAGGTCTTCATATTTTGTAACCTGTAAAACTGTGAATCATGAACTTGGAAAGTCCTAAATTTAACAACTTTCAACAAAACATAATATATACAAGTAATGTTTGAAGGTCGGAGACAATGATGTTTCTTGACTAATAGAAGTGTTTTGGACTTGCATTGTCTTTATTTGTTTTATATCACAACGTTTCAACTGGTAAGTATCTCCAGCCGTCTTCAAGTGAATACTAAATAAGTAAAGTAACTACAGCTTCATTTATACTAGCAAGATGCACTGAAGCATGACTGAGATGGGTGCAGACATGCGTTTAGTTCGTGTGCGGTATTTTAAGTTTACATCTGCTTTACAAAGGTTTCCAGATATTTTTTATATCTAATAATGGCTTACTAAAACAGTCTGGGTTCTGGTATATGGTAGCAGCTTCCTTGAACTTCCAATCCAAAGGGGATCTGGTAGACACAGTTTTTCCTGTCTTTTTCCTGCGAATGTGGCCGATCTTACATTGGTGAGACTCTAAGGCCACTTGAAACTAGGGTCAAGGAACATAGAAACAACACGCTTAAAAGAGAAACCGAATGATTTTCGACGTTGTCAATATGCACCGACGGTAACTAAATATAATATAAAACGTAGGTGAACACAAAAAAAAATATTTGGTTTTATCCAAAATATATTTTTACCAATTTTGTAGTAACTTTTTGCCAACTGGCCGACCGGCCCACCGGGAAATTTCCCGGTCTCCCTTATGGCCCATCCGTCCCTGAGCAATATTATCTGTTTTTTTTCCAAAATACCGTTAAACTCCTTCACAAAAGCTAATAGCAAACATTCTTATTTGAAAGTAAAATGGACAGATAGTTTTGTGTTAGAATACATGGATAAAGTAACTGAAATTGTAAATACCCCAAACGAATAAACCCGAACAAATAAAGTTTGATGGTTTTGATAACGTAACCATTGTCAGCATGGTCATTTAATTATTGATCCCACCTGTGCAGACCTGTACTTAGAAATTGATTATACAATAGAATTACCTTTTTGAACCAAGTTCAACTTTAGGTCGAGCTTTGAGAAACTCGTACTTAAGCTCTAATTGGACGACCAGGCCCAAGAGTTAACTTAAAATGCTTAAAAAGACTGAAAGATCTGTCATACATCGAAAATGGTCCATTTTGTTTAAAATAATTTTATTTTTAATAAAGTTTTTCTCCCTTAGAGTTACGTGTAGTACTCAACTTCTCACCTCTTGGTCACTTGGTCTAATTACCAAATTTAGGTTTCTACTTTTTTTGCCTTGTACTCCAAAATACCAAAATGAAAGACTACAGCTTTTTACAATGGTTTGGATTAAATATTTTTTTTCCTTTACACTTTTCTGTATCCCAGCTTAATTTTATCAATAATATCAACCCCATACAATTATATAAATTTTAATGCTTATAACTTTTTCAAATTTACCGTAATACGTTTCTTCGATTAACTTTTGAACATGAATACATTTTTTAGAGTTCCATTATAGTCATAGTATAGTAAACTTCCTTTTTGAACATTGTTAAATTACGCTCTGTTACTCCTGATGATGAATGTTTATACATTGTTGACGACATGTAGGAAACTAATTTTTTAAAAATATTAAATATACCCGTGAATGATGACTTAAAGTGTTTCTTTTCCTTCCACTTCACGTAAGGTTTTTTTCAAATTAATAAGTGTTACCTGAGGTCCTGCATGTGCGTATATTTGTGTAATCTAATGATCCCTCCTGGTAATTAATGAAGAGATACTCACCTGAAATTAAAAAAAAATAGTATAATTTTTAATATACATATCATTAATACAAAAAAACTAACGGCAAGAACAAAATATCTATATTTATGCCAACATTTTTCTACTGGAGAGAAAAGGGTGCTGCTATGAAAAGTATTTAGAACCTTCTATATACAGGGTGATCGACTTATTATGAAAATTTTAATGATTGATGAACATTAAAAAAAATTAAATAAATATCTCCGTATCTTACAATTAGGTATTATAGCTATTAATATAACGAGATTATTATATGATTTATAATAGTCGAGGACATTACTAGGTGACGAGGCAACAGCCGAGTCACCCGCAATGTCCGAGACGGTGTTAAATCGCTAATAATCGATGTATTCAAAGCTTTATCGTATCATTGACAACGGCGATGCGAAAATAAAAACAAGGTTTTATGTCATTTCATTTTAGCATTTCAAAAAGTCATCATTAAAATCATGCAAGATTTTGATATTCCTGACGATATATTAGCTGCAGCCAACATTATAAGGTTGAACTTGCTTCCGGACAAATCTAAAATCCATTATAAAAAAGAATATCGACAGTTTTGTGAGTGGCGAAACAAAGTACATGGTCAAGGTGCATAAGAAACGGTATTGCTGGCGTATTTCGCAAAACTCTCTGAGGAAAACTCTGCTTCATCCTTATGGCCGAAATATTTCATGTTACGAGCGACTTTAGAATTGAAGGAAAGAGTGGAAATCGACAAATACGGCGCCTTAATACGTTTAATCAAGAAGAAAAATGTTGGATATAGAGCAAAAGAATCAAAAGTATTTACAAGAGAACAAGTCAACGCTTTTGTGTGTTCTGCCTCAGACGAGAAGTTTTTAATGATGCAAGTGGCTTTTTTAATTGGAATTGGAGGAGCCTGTCGAACTAATGAATTAGCGAAGATGACCATGGAAGATGTTGATGTTTTAGAGGACAAGCTGATTGTTATTATTCCCGACTCAAAAACCCACATGAAACGTATTTTCGCTGTGATATTTGACGGCGAAGTCAATCCTGTACTTTTATTTAAAAAATACGCAATGTTTAGGCTAGACCATGTCACTCACCAAAGATTGTTTGTATCATATAGAAAAGGGAAATGTACGGTACAGCCCTGCGGCAATCACTTCTTCTCTAATATACCTCAAAAAATAGCAGTATAGTATCTCTCACTTGAAAATCCTAATTTGTATACTGGTCACTGCGTTCGTTAGAAGATCTTCGGCAAATTTTCTTGTTAATGCTGGAGAAGATATATTAGACCTACAAGAACTTGGTGGATGGGAATCGGCGAAGGTGGCTAGAGGGTATTTAGAAGAAAGTGTGACCAAGAAAGTGTCCATTGCTCGCAAAATTCAAATCGGCGATGTTTCCGGCAGTGGATTAAGCACTGGGGAACCGCACGAAATCGAAAGAAGTGCTTGCTCGGTCATTAATCAGTCTTCAGAGGGCATACCTAAGATCGTGGACATTAAAGACAAAGGTGTATCCATCAAATTTGAAAACTGTCAAAATATTGTTTTACATGTTCATGAAAAATAGTTCTAATATTATTTGGTATCTAACGTATTATGCTTTCGTAACTAACGTATTAAATTATGGTAACTAATGTATTATGAGTAACTAAGGTGTTATGTAGGTTTTGGTACGTTTATGATGTTAATAATTATTAATAAAGATATTATATAAAAATGACTTAATCTTCAATGATAGGATAAAAATAATTATAAAACTATTTAAAAATGAAATCCATAATTAAAAAATTCTGCACGCCGACAACGACAACCCCCATACATTAAAATGAAAGACCTTTTTTGTATTTCAAGTGCAAACATTTTGACTGTAAATAGCAGAGCACTTTCGACCTCAGGAGGTCATCTTCAGTACCTCTTTGTCAGGTACAGCAGGTATTGCAACGAGCACCAAAATTGACGATTCAAAAAGGTACAGTTAAAGCTCCCAACTGCTACTAGCAAACTTCAAAAAACCGTACAGGGTGAGTCAACGAGACCGCGAAGTAATTTTATGCCTTGAAGGTAAGAGTTGTTGATAATAAGCTTTTATGCCGAGATATGGTTGGATATTCTGTACATTTTAAAAATATTTTCTATAAATTACACAGGGCGTGTTCAAAAATTAAGGGGTACAAAGTTTCATTTTATTAAAGGGAACATCCCGTATATTATTGCATTTTTATTATAGCACACTTCACGTCAAAATCAATTGTTTTTAGGATATTGACATTTAAAAAATTACTTTTATCCCAGCTTAACAGGCTACTGCGTCCAAATGATGCATCTGAGAAAAAAATACGATTTTCACGTTCCTATCTTAATTTTCAATTTTCTACCCAAATATGCCAACTTTTGATTTAACGGTTTAAACTGTAAAACAGGTTTTTATCAGTCGTCGCTACTGGGTAGTGGTCGTCAGCGACTATAGTCTATTTCAGAAAGGTGTAGAGTAATAAAAGCTCACTAGGTATGCAAAGGGACTACAGAGTGACCCAACGAATATTTAAGCCACTTTCATAATTTGGCATTGATTTTATTTCAAAATTCTTTATTTTCATCAAGTGCAGGTAGTACCACCCGGGTTGGGGCCAATTTATGGGGTTTACCTATTGTTATCCATTCACAAATACTAAAAATGGTGTGACAAAGGCGTGCATTATGTACATACATAGTATTAGGTACACCTATTTTTTATTAAACATTATAAAAAAAATACAAAATATTATAATATTCTTCCTGATCTGAGGAACTGAACTGTCATCTCCTCTTGACGTTATAATTAAGGGGTCGACGGTCCGATCGATCAGATGGTCAAGCTCCCACATTTTCTCCTCTTCTTTAATGACATGGTGGACTGCTTTTCGCCAGTTTTCTGGTGTCACTTCCTTAATGGCTTAATCAAACAGTAGCTTAACGTATTTCATTTTAAATGTCGTGTTGTGTCTTCCTACAAATCCTCTCACTTGCGCCCATATAAGTTTTATAGGATTTAGTTCGCAATGATATGGCGGTGTGCGCAGCACAGTTATACTATGTTTTTCAGTTATATCTTCCACGGCATATTTCATAAAACGATGTTCGTGTAAATTTGCTCTAGCTAATAGTTTCTTCTTATAATATATTTTTTTAAATATCTATGGTTAGTTATCATAAATAATTTAATGCACAAAATTTACCCGCGCCTATGGCCGACACTGAAATTAAGCCGAACTGGACCGAATTTCCGATTTTATTACTCTACACCTTTCCGAAATAGCTTTTAGCAACCGCGGAGGAAATAAGTAAACTTACATAAATTAAACCAGCATCTTAACACTCAGAATACGTAAATTAGGTTATTATAGAGCAAATACGGACAGTTTGTATTTGGTTTTAGGTTTTTTAAAATTATCTTGTGAAAAACAAGACCCTAAAATTGGCTCTCATGATAATATGGCGGAGTCACGTCGTTACCTAAAAGGGTTTAAAGCCAGCATGCTTTTGGGGAAGAATTAGTCGAACACACATGACGTATAGACAGATTTAGTTAAAATAAGTACATTTAAATTATGCATAGGTAATGAAAGTGCAAAAAATAAGTTTTTATTATGATTAATATTAATAACGAGCAGATAAAGTCAATGACCTACTCTCCCCTAAAGACTACCGCTTTAAATTGGTATCTACGAATTGAAAAGAAATAAAATACAAAGCAAAATTATTATATGCCCATTTCCCAGACTTCAGCCTACTTCTTCTATTAATAAATTGGACTGCATACAACATCCGCAGCGCAACCACGATTTGCCCAAAGCATTTCTTAACAATACGTATTTCCAGCTCTATAATAATTATTCATTGATGATGTATAGATAGAGCTTACGGGAGTAAATATCTCAAATCGCGATACGAATTATTCATGATCATGAAACTCAGGAGATAAATCGTAATTTAATCAATCAAGATATTTAATTATTATCTACTTAGGTGTTTTTAATGAATATTTGGATATTCACGTAGTTAAGGATGGTTTTCAAAAAATCAAAATTTTTTTCCGACGTTTTTCCACTCTCTATAGCCTCTAGAATAACCGTGTGTAAACGTTTTTACCAAATCTACTCCAAAAAAAAGTTACATCCAATTTTATGATTGCCGGTCAGTTCTCACCACTAGCCGCTTTTGAGTTAAGCCGCGTTCTCAGGGGTACGTTCTGTCGCTAGCGACATCATTTCGACCAATCAGGCCTGGCTCGCAAAGAGGCAGGAAGAATCAGCTCGTTTATCGTTTTTCAAGGAAGAGGAGGGTGTAATCTACGGGCCAGGCATCGCAGACTAAGTGACAGTGAGACTATTTTGTTGTGAGCCACCGTTAAAACTATAAAGTTGTTTTTCTCGAAACCTTGTTTTTCGCGCTGGCGGAAAGTACTTCGGTATGTTCAAATTATCAGAATTTAATGATTTTGGTCTTAAAATGCTCAGAATACAAGTGGTTATAGCCCGCTCTAGAATCAAGTATTTTGCGATATTACAGAAAATGTTACGGCCCTTAAAATAAAAAAAATGGTAAATTTAAAAAAAAAGTTTAAATCTCGCGCCATTTTAACAGTTACTCGAGTTTTGACTTGATTCTAGTGGGGGCTATAACTACATGCTTACAACTGAAGAATCTGGGTCAATTTTATTTTTGTCCTGAATAGAAAAATTTATTTGAATTCCGCCAGCAAGTTATGTTTTTTTTGAGGGGGTAACTTCAGCACCCTGTAGCACCCTCAAGTTTTTCATTTTTTGGGGGTTGAAAATTTTGTTTTGGTACATCTTATCTTTAATAAAAAGAATTGAAAACTTGTTTTTCTGCATTTGTCTTATTATCTCCAGAAAAAAATCGTAAAGAAACGATGAAAATAGGATCATCACAGTAGAAATCCCCCTTAATATAAAGTTTATCAATCCTAATCATGAATCCTGTGAATGTATATGAGATAAAAAGAAAGTTTTTAGCGGCTGGCGGAGAAGGTAGTGCATCTATCTTTGCATTAAAGTACACAGGGACGCCAGATAATGAGTTCCCTGGGGCACAGGTAGGTAATGACAGGCTGTTACGTCATTATTAGGACTCATCAGAAAGCCATAACCTGTAAGCAAACCCCAATTCAGCGAAAGATATTTTTAAGAATAAATATATGATGAAAACCTAGTAGTGCCTCTGTAGGAATTAACTTGATGCAAAAGATAGCCATCAGATGTAAGACCATAGACTATTGGGTGCTGCACTAATCCGTAATATAATGCCGTGGATAAAAAATAAAGTAGAGTTTAGTATCCAATAGTTTACTCTGAATTTAACTAATATTTTTAAATTAAAAGAACAATATTTTCAAAACGGATCTTTTAATAGAAAACGAAATAGTTTACTTACAATAAAACCTATTAAATAGTATTAAAATCATCAAGAATTGCTAAAAGGGGAAGAAAAATAAGGTATAAACCTAATAATTTTTTAAGAAAACCGTACAATCTTTTGGAATATTGTTAATTCTTACTTAAATGTTCAAATAAACCGCCATTTGCTGCTAAATGATCGTTAAATTCTCTACGAATATTGTGTGATGTTGGTACTGGGTAATTTTTTCAGATTGCATTAAAATTGAATTTTTTAACTGCTCTAAATTTTCAAACCTGACACTTTTATAAAGAAAATTTTTTTAAATGCCCCCAGAGGAAGAAGTCGTTTGGTGAGAGGTCAGGAGACCTAGCTGGCCAATTAATTATTGAGTTTGGACCGGCAACGTGCCCATTAAAGGCATTATTTAGAATTAAGGGCCGTGCAACCATCCATTTGGAACCAAATCTCCTGATTTTCATCAGCGACTTTTTCCAGTGCGGGTCCAATTTGATTTTGAAGAAGATCTAAATATGTTGGCTCGTAAGATTTTCATCAATAAAAAATGGTCCAATGATGCGATGCCCAAAAATTCCTGCCCAAATTTACTTTCTCAGAGTATTCGGTTTGAGTGCATGCAAGACGATGTTCATTTTATAGGCTCCAGTATCGATCATTTTATATATTCGGCCTATTATGTAATATAAACGTTCATTCATATGAGAAGCAAATATTTTGTAAAAAATATCTGTTTTTGTTAGCTCGCTCCATCATTTCAAAACAAAAAAGTAATCATCGCTCTTAATTCCCTTCTAGCAATTCTTGATGGTTTTGATACTTATATATATGATATTTATGCTTTTTCAGAGTTCTGTGGTGCTTTTCTACCCCTTGCCCGAGAGTTCCAGTGCTGATATTTTTATTTTCTTCGACGTGAAGGTAAATATTAAGGTTTCTGTCATTGTTTTCTTCGGTTTTCTCATGATTCTGTGCTGTGCAGTAATAACTTTTTGTATTGCCGACTTGGTGGGAATGGGTCTATCAGGGAAATAAATGGAAGACATATCAGATACAATACTTAAGCTTTTCCTTGCATAGTACTATTTTATTATAGTAAAGTTTTCTTCTGTTCGGGTCTGTTCGGGTAATAATAATAATAATAATAATAATAATAATAATAATAATAATAATAATAATAATAATACCGTGTCATTCGAACTCGAAACTATGAAAAGGTCATCATGAAAAGGAATGTGGAAGATGTGTGCAGAAAATGCAACTGCCCCGGAGAGACGATAGAACATATCACGGCGGGTTGTGGTGCTATGGCCCCCAACGCTTACCTGAAGAGACATAATCAGGTGGCAAAGATCATCCACAAGGAACTGGCCCATAAACTAGGGCTAAGGGAAAACCTCCCACCATACTACCAATACTCACCCGAGCCAGTCCTTGAATCCCCTGAATATCTCTTATATTGGGACAGGCCAATAATAACGGATAGAACAGTAGACCACAACCGTCCGGATATTCTTCTCATCGAAAAAAACACCAAGAAAGCTTTCATAATCGATATAGGTTGCCCACTAACACACAACCTCTCTAAAACCGAATCGGAGAAGAAGACCAAGTACTCGAATTTGGCTATAGAGATAAAAAATATATGGAAGCTGGATAAAATTGACATAATTCCGATCATAATATCGGTGGAAGGAGCAATGACGAAAAATTTCAAGCCCAACTTGGAAAAACTGGGCCTATCAGGTTATTTATACCAACTAATTCAGAAAAGCGTCATCCTCCAAACATGCCATATAGTGCGGAAGTTTCTAAACAGTACAGGTTAAGATGAATTTCTTCTCTGTACTGTAAATAATACCAGCAATACCAACAAAAAGCTGTAAAAACTAACATTGAGAAAAATAATAATAATAATAATTATTACCTAGGTCAAAAATTATTACTAGTAAAAAATCTAATATGTTCAAATTACATTTTACAATGAGAAATCACAGGTTGACAAACCCAATCAATGGTGGTTTCCGCAACATCACTTGATGAATTTCAATAAGTTAAGATCGGGTTGTCCAAAAATGTGCCAACTCGTTTTGAAATTTACCGACACAACATCGACAACAGGACTTTGTTATGCAATACAATGTTAACGTACAGAACACTTAGTCTGAATTCCCATGAAGAGTAAACTGCTTAAATATGATAGCGTATTAACACATAAACATATTAACCTAATTTTTTGTTTTGGATTTTTTTCTGAGCTTGTTTTGGGCGGTTCCGCCTTCTTTATGCATTTTTCCATAAATAAAAAAAAATAACAGACGTAAACTGCGTAAATATGATAGCGTATTAACACATAAACGTATTAACCTAATTTTTTGTTTTGGATTTTTTCCTGAGCTTGTTTTGGGCAGTCCCGCCTTCTTTATGCGTTCTTCCATAAATAAAAAAAAATAACAGACATAAAATACTTGTTTTTATTACCTCTTTTCCGTGTCGCTAATATAGATAGCTCCAACTTAAAAACAGTCTCTAACATAAAACCTTATTGACCCGTAATTTTTCTTCATTCTTCATGCTATAACCGAATGATTGACGTAGCGTCTACATGGAGTAAAAAGAGCACAAAAGGTCCATCATAAAGGCTGCCTTCTAGCTATGCTCGAATCATATTCATAATTAGAAAATATTATATTGCACACACGGAAATCGGGGAATAGGATTTCTCTGTTGCGTATAAATGCATATGGTTGGTTTTAATTTTAAAATTGCGTAATAACGTGCATTTAGAATTAATTATGCAAGGATATTGGGGTTTTTAAAGTTTTAAACAATTTATAAATTAGGGCTCCATCTTCGATGTAGGCTTTGTGCAGTGGCGTCTTGTAGGAAACGTTTAGTTTTTAAAAATTTTCTTCTAAAAGTCCTGTTTTATATAGAAATTAAAGTTTCAAACGCATATCGTTTTAGTTATTGATGTAATAATGCAACTTTATAGGAAAACGGGTAAAAATAATAATATTTTATAGTATTTTTCTATTATACATATACCTACCACTCTGTTCCGTTTTCCCTTTTTTAGAGCTATTTTAAATCAACAAAAATATAACCCAATGCAATAAAATATTTTTACAATAAAAACAAAAAACAATTAGTTAGAAATTTTAATTGAAACATTTTTTATGGAAGAAGTGTGATAATTTATAATTAAAAAAAATAGTGCGGGAAGAAACGAGAATGCTTTATTATGAGTTAAACAAAACGGCACTTAAAAAGTATTTCAAAACCTAAGCATTTGCACCCTAAACTGATCTTAGATCTACGCTTCTAAATTATACGATTTCTGAAAAAATCATCAGTTTTGGCGTGGTGATCGTTATTTACTTTATTTTTAATCAAAAAAAAAACGAGCCCGAAAAACGCTGGTTAGTCATACATACGTCTTATGTTAAAATTTTGGATTGACACCAATATTCATATTTTTCACAAATATAATTTTTTTTTAAATAAAGACCCAGCTAGAAAAATAAAAAAAAAAACATTTACAAAAACAAATTTAATCCAACCATGCAGAGGGGGAGAGGTAATAATTTAATTTTCGAAATTTTATAGTAGTTAGGTGAATTTTAGAAGAACTTTGGACGTGGCCCCGAAAATTTCTCGCCTGTGGCTCTTTTCCACCTTCTTCACTGGGTACAATATCATGAAATACATGTAGTCCCGACTGTCCCTTTCTCCAGAAAAAATGTCCTACTTACGCCCACTGAGCCCCCCGAGCATATTTTCTGGATACGCCACTGGGTTTGCGTCTTGTATTTATGTAGTTGTGTAATACTCAAAATTATTTTAAAATATATTTGTTTAGTGAAATATATTAACGTCATTTACAGTGCCGTCTTGTAATGTAAACACTGGGGGGGTTCACCAAGCGCGGCTTGTTCATAAGGCCATTTGGCCAATGACCCATCTAATTAATTTATTTTTCAAAACAAGTAAAAATTATTATCCTTCAAAAAATGTATTATAATGATTTTTAACGCTAATTAACTAACCAGCAACTTTAACTGTGGCATTAATGACATTGGCAGGCATTATTTTACCAAAATGTCTGATTAGTTAATCAAGAATTAAGCTAACCGGGCCACCTTGGTTGTAAGAAAACTATTTCTGCCCATGTAATTTATGCTACAGTCAAAGTTGCTGGTTAGTTAATTATTGTTAAAAATCTATATGCAACCCGACATTATTATATTATGTATAAGCATATCAATATTGTTTAATTTTTTAACTTGTAACGGAACTCTAAAAAAAACCGGGTTAGAAAATATCGCCCCCCCCCCCAACATATTTCCTGGGTTCACCACTGGCCAATAACGATCGCGAACATTTTGAATTAAAGGAGTATCTATAAGTATTTCTTCCAATATATTAGTTTTTTCGGCGGCATCGTTGGCAATTGAAACGTTATACAGTGAAAGTTATAGCAGCATAATTTATGTTACGTTATTTTATTTTTTAAACAAAAAAGGGAAATATTTATAAAAAACAAAAAGTAATTCAAAGAGAAACATTAATAAATCTAATAAGTAAGTGGTAATAAGTCATAGTCGGTTACCACACGTCAAAATAACATTAATAAGCTTCCTAGTATCTAAATAAACTGGGAAACACTGATTTATGAGTTCTGTTTTTAAAACAGTTCCTGTTCGTAGACGGTAGAATTCTAACCATGCTGACGTGTTTTATTTATTTATTTTTATAATTATGGATTTTTGCTGCTGATTTTTGGTATAGAGAAGAGACCATTGAAAATTAATTTATAAAAAGGTCTTTTTGGTAACGTGGTAACGTAATCATATTCTACTTTATCCTACCATAGTCATCTCATCAATTTACTTCTTTCGCATTTTATTAACATTTATCTTCCTCACACTTATATACACTTCGTTTCCATAGTTTTTGATATACCGAGTATTTTTCAAAATGAATTATTGAATAACCCCTCACAAAGCTTATTGGAAATGGTTTTCGGTTAATTTTACTGAAATTTTAGTATTTTGTAGATCTTGACATCCTAATTAAAAGTGTCCATGGCCGTAATCGAATCCTATGACTAGTTTTTAAGTTGCGGCCTTTTAAATTTGCCAACTTCTGACTTCTGCATTGTCTGGAGTTTTCACTTGTTTCTTAAAAACTATCTACTTTTTTATTTTTCTTTATTGGTGGAAAAGGAAGACTTTTCTATTACTCTAACAGAAATAAAATATGTACAGGATAATGAATAATTTGTAGACGGATTAAATCACTAATAATATTTAGGAATTATGGAAATCCAGAAAAATATTGTTACCCATTTTTTGAATTTCGAAAACAAACGGCTAGATTTTGTTTATATTTTAATATCTTAGAGTACCAAGCTATAGAGGAAAATAAATGGGCATAGGTTAATGTAGAGTATATTGCCTGGTAGTTTATTCCTTAAAAAAAATTAAATTCACCTGAAGAAACGTAATAAACTACAGAAAAGAAGGTTTTTTAGCGGCAGGCGAACAAAGTAGTGCATCTATCTTTTGCATTGAGTACACAGGGACGCCAAAGGTAATGGGTTCCCTGGGGCACAGGTAGACAATGACAGGCTGTTTCATCCTTGATGGGACTCATCAGAAAGCCATAACCTGTAAGCGACCCCCAGTACAGCGAGACTATGCTTTCAAGGCATTTTTAAGAAATAAAAACGCGATGAAAACCCAGTAACGCTATCTATAGGAATCAACTCAATGCAAAAGATAGTCGTGACGAAGCAACAATAAACCAAATACGTTAGGATCCCCCCCGTCCAAGTTTTATGTGAAGTGGTGGAAGTAAAACTTTTTAAGGGTCAATAAGACTTTCGCGAAATAAATTTTTGGTTTCAGGGGTTAAAGTCTCTCTTTGTGGCCAGTATCTTTTTATCCAATGCTATTCTCGGTTCCTGCTATCCCACTCGCACAGGAAACATGGAAATTTGGTAAATCTAGACTGCTGACCCAAGAGAAGGCCTCAAATTTTTAGATCTCCACACAATTCCCAGTAGTGATCTTTATATTGTATTCTTAAAAGTAATTCCTTTAAATATTCATAGTTTTCCTTTAAATGAACTGAATTGCCGACAGAAACAGAAGCAAAAACATTGCCCTTATGTAAAAAAAGAGTTTTAAGGCTCCTGGCTTTAAGGAATTTGAATCACTAAATTTATTTTAAAATGTATTCCGCCTATTATTGCACTAGTTTGTGTAGGTCAACTGGGGAGAAGGTAAGGATGTCTTCTGGTTCCAGTTTTGTTTGCCCGAGTATTTGTTGCCTTTTCCGATCTAGTAACTCGCAATGGCAAATTATGTGCTTACAGTCTGTAGTCAAGGTTTCCATTGTACCGGGTGATTCATTAAGGGTGACGAGCGGCCATATCTCGGGCATAGAAATTCAGGAAAAAAAAAATTATAACTAAAGTGGCCATGAGAAAATTCTGGAAATAATTTTTAAGTTCCGCATTTTGCCGCAAGAGGGCGTAATTGAAAAGTAAATTATCAAAGTTTACATATCTCCGAAAATTCCACATTAAGGTATATCTTTGATAACATCATTAAAAAGCTTGGACAATTATGCATCATTTTGGTCTTATGCTCATAAGCGTATCGACTTAGAGGGGGTATAAGAAGGGGGGAAACTGTTGAAAGTGTAATCAGTTAAATCGCTGTAACTTATAAACGACTTATCCGATTTTAGCAAACTAAAGACTGTTTGTAAGAGAAATGTATGCACTTTCACCAATCGTATTTAGTTGTCCATAATAGTTCTTAAAATGCTAGAGGGCACAATTTGTAATAATAACACATTTTTTGATTTTACTCAAAAAAAATAAATCATACGGTATAATTATGATACCATAATTGAACAGTAGATAAAATTTGCTAGAAAAAATATTAAAACCGCAGCTCGATATCTCCGTTAGAATAATTTTTAAACTTTTAAATAAAGAATATTTTTTAGAAAAAAAGTGGGACGCCACTGACATTTTTCCATGTGGATATTATTTCGGATTAGCCTGGTCAATTCTGCATAAAAATGGTCTCTTTCATTTTTCTCCTCAGGCACACCGTTCTTAATTAAAATAATTAAATTCCCCCTCCTCTCGGTGTATGTCCCATCATCCTTTTTTAGAAAATAGGGAGCACTAGGCTCCTTTGATAACACTTTTCTAAGTCTAGCGGCTTCGCTTGTACTCTCAATCCGCTCGCTGTAATTGTGCCAAGCGCTTCTTTGAGATTTTCTAATCGCTTTCTTGCACTTCATCTTCAACTTCCTTACAACTATCACTAATTATACTTTCTTTTAATTCCATATCAACAACTGTTCCTTTTCTATCACTTTTTTTTATCCATCATTCGAATCGAATCGATCTTTTCACAAAACTAATACGTCCAAAACTTACGACACTTTGTGATTGTAAAGAAACGTTTTTGGTCTATAAAAATCGACTTTTAAAGAAAACGCAAAGTTTTTATTACAATATAACCTGACTCCGCATCTGAATTGTGACTTGCATTGTTTCAATTTATTATTGCGTGCGTAAGGCTACCAACTTCTTAAATTCAAGAATAAAAAACAGTCTTTGTAGGTAGGCGGGATATAATTATAAAATACGAGTGGTCGTAAAAGGAACAACAATTATGCGAATAAGCCATAATCTATTTTCACTTTTTTAACTGATGTCAGGACCATATTACAAGTTTTGTTATAGAACATCCGACAGATATTTCTAAATTCTTCTCCGAAATTAGCAGCTTCACGCGAAATTATATCTACATATAAACAGGGTGTGTCAGTAAGGTGTCTGTCTTAGATAGCACCTAAACTATCAAAGATAGGGAAAAAAGTGTAATACAAAAGTTAAAGGGTTTTTTAGGATACATAATCTAAAAATATTTTCTAATCTATAGGGTGATCCTAAAAAGTGGTACTGAATAATAAAAAAGAAAATTAAATAGGACACCCAGTATAATTTTCTAGAATATGATTCAATTGAATAAAAACTTTGCAACCATATTAAAATTTTTGAAGTGAAATGCAACGTTGCCAAGTAATTAATTTTTTCCGAAATTTTAGTAATTTTAAGGGTATCGTTAAAAAATCATAGCAACCTGTGGTTAACCCTAGGCAAATATAATTTACGTTGTAAGTACTTTAAGGTACGATATATTGATTTATAATAATGTTTTTTAAATCTCTTATACAGAACGTTCATTACAAGTTGGACAACTCGATAGTTTTAAAAATGCTTAATTTCAATTTTTTTAAATGGGACCCCCCTAATTTTTTTAGGCAAAAAAAATTTATCTTTCGAAAACCTTACTTTTTTGTTAAACATGTCATATATCTAAATATCATAGTTTTTGAAATATTTTAGGATTTGTCTTAAATCAGGGCAAAAAAGGAAAGTTCTAATTAAACAATTTAGTCAAGATTGCTTTGGAACAAAAAATAAATCATTTTCTTTGTCACAGCTGTCATTGCAAAATTATTTCGACAACATTTTGTGCTTTATTACTGTTTAAAGTTTAGTTTCCCGAACTGACTTAATCGAAATAGAAAAATATGAGTTATGATAAAGTCAGTTCAGGAAACTAAAATTTAAACAGTAATAAAGCACAAAATGTTAGCGAAATAATTTTGCAATAACAGCTGTGACAAAGAAAATTATTTATTTTTTGTTCCAAAGCAATCTTGACTAAATTGTTTAATTAGAACTTTCCTTTTTTACCCTGATTTTAGACAAATCCTAAAATATTTCAAAAACTATGATATTTAGATATATGACATGTTTAACAAAAAAGTAAGGTTTTCGAAAGATAAATTAATAAAGTTAAAAATAGGGGGGTCCCATTTAAAAACGCATGAACGCTCTGTATAAGAGATTTAAAAAACATTATTATAGATGAATATATCGTACCTTAAAGTACTTACAACGTAAATTATATTTTCCTAGGGTTAATCCACAAGTTGCTTTGATTTTTTAACGATCCCCTTAAAATTACTAAAATTTCGGAAAAAAATTAATTACTTGGCAACGTTGCATTTCACTTCAAAAATTTTAATAGGGTTGCAAAGTCCTTATTTCATTGAATCATATTCTAGAAAATTATACTGGGTGTCCCATTTACTTTTCTTTTTTATTATTTAGTACCACTTTTTAGGACCATCCTGTAGATTAGAAAATATTTTTAGATTATGTATCCTAAAAAACCCTTTAACTTTTGTATAACACTTTTTTCCCTATCTTTGATATCTTTGTTAGTTTAGGTGCTATCTAAGACAGACACCTTACTGACACACCCTGTATATTGTCCCAGATAAGGATGCACTCTACAGAGATCTTGTAAACCATATAAGATACAGAAAAAGTAGCGGCCTACTAAATTCTGTACTTGTCTTCTCAAATTTAAAAAACTCCGAATATTTCCCTTTGGGCAAAACCGAATTTTCGCGATTTCGTTTTTATTTTATTCTGACTCTATTTGAAGAGTTCTGTTTAAATAAAGTTTACATTTTTCATTAAATTTCTCTCTTCTATAAGTTAGTGTAATTGGAGTTTAAATCCCGACGTTTCGTTTTTTCAAAACCATCATCAACTGTGCTTTTTCCAATAGTCGGGGAATTTTATTTTATTATTTTTAAATTCGTTGTCCTAGGCTTTTTATTCTCTCAGATACTCCTTTGACATACGGAAGGTTGAGTATTGGTTGTATACCTTTGTCTGCTTGATGTGCGTTTGGCATCGGCCAAATGAATCGTGTTGCAATTTTGTCTCAACCAATTTCATGGCAAAGCCGTTCTTGTTGAGGTCGGTCTTGTCTTGAAGTGGTTAGTTTATCTTTTGAGAGCTTCGTTTGAGTTACAGAGGGTAATTGCCCTACCAACAAGTTTTCTTACTATGCCATGTATTGTGTTATTTGGGTGATTTGATGTATAATTATTTTGATATTGGCCTGTATGCGTAGGTTTTCTATATACTATAGTTAGGAAGGTGTTGCCATTCTTCTCTATTTTCTCTACGTTGACGTCTTGGAAAGGTAATTGGTTATTCTCTTCTTTCTCCATGGTGAATTTCTTTATCGGTGCAAAGTTATTGATGTGATGTAGGAATTCTCCGAGTTCGTCATCGTTTCCATTTCCATTCCATTTTATTTTTGGTTTCTTCTTTGCGGGTTCTATTGCTTGGAATTTAAACCATTCCATGTAAATATGTTGGCGATTATAGCCGAGAGAGAGAGAGATGATAGTCCGTCCACTTGGCTAAAGAATTTTCTTGGAAATAAGAATTGCTGAGACAGTATTCCAATAGTTCCATGATGGCATTTGTAGGTAGCGGTGTTCTTTCTTGTAGAGTCTGGTGTTCCTCAAGTCTGCTCGTGATAACCTTAAGTGCGTCTTTTACAGAGACGTTGCGTTGGTATAAAAACTTTAGATATCAAAGCCGACCAGTTAAAGGTGACCCCAAAAGTTCCTAGATTACCAAAGTGCAAAAGTAAATTGTGGGTCGTACACCCTTTCCAACAAGATATCACAATACATACCTATACTTTTGAAAAAAAAAGTTGGAGCTATTTCTACCCCAAAAAGAAGGGTAATTTTTACGAAGACACGAAAAAAGTAAGCTAAACTAAAAATAAATGCAGTCGTAGTTCTGTATTCTTTTAACAAATAATAACAACTTAACTTTTTTCTAGTTTAATAGATTTTTAAAAACACTAAAACTAAAAAGGTGTAGAGTAATAAAATGGGAAATTCCATCCAGTTCGGCTCAATTTCGGGGTCGGCAATGGGCGCAGGTAAATTTTGTGAATGATAACTAATAAAGATCATTTAATAAAGAAGGAATTATTAGCTATAGCAAATTTACACAAACATCGTTTTATGAAATATACCGTGGAAGATATATAAGAAACATAGTGTAAACTGTGATCCGCACACCGCCATATCATTGCGAACTAAATCCTATAGAAGTTATATGGGCGCAAGTGAAAGGATTTGTAGCAAGACACAATACGACATTCAAAATAAAAGTCGTTAAGTTTCTGTTTGATCAAGTCATTAAGTTTATCCGACCGCGCAAAAATTCGCCGTGTAAATTTGCCGTTTCTTTTGAAGTGAATTACAAAAAAACTAAGCAACTTTTTGTATTTTTTTTTTCACCAATGGAAAGGTGGTACCTATGTGGGTGTGCGAAAGTTATTTTTGTGCAGAAAAAAAAATCGAAGAAAAAGATACAAGGTAATGAAAACCAAATTTTTTTTTACCAAATTTCATTGTATTGTTAAAAATATTTAAAAAAATAATTTTTTAATGAAAATAACTTTCGCACACTCCCCAATTCCTGTAGAGTCTAACTAAAAAAAAAATTTTAAATCCATTAAAAAACATGGTCAGGATTCACTTCAAGAAAATGCAATGTTTTTGGTCTCTAAAATCAAACGAAAATAATTTGTCTCTGTTGAAAATCGACATTTGGTTTTTGCTACACGTGTTGTACTTAGGGTAGTACGCCTAAACATTAAAATATTGCTTTCTAATCATTACTAGATTATATCCTAGGCTTCGCTTGCGTAGAATATGAAAATAATGACAAAATCAGTTGGTTTCCATTGCAAAGATCTTAAACGGTCTTCAGCGCAGTTTTATGCTAACGTGTTAAACGTTTTCTTATGTGTATATATTATATTTGATTAACTTTCTATAGGGTGTTAAAAAATGAAACCAAGTTCAGAAAATTAGATTTAGAAAAAATATATATTTAGCAATGATGAATATGAATAATAACAATAATAATATAAATAATTAGAGAAGCGCCGAAAAGTGGTTTAGGCCATTAGCCCAATAACGAGTACCTATTTTCAAGGCCGAATAACGAATATTCGGCCTTTATTCAAAAGTGGCCCAAATACTTGGTGCATCTCTACCAATTTGAACAAACTTTATCAGTATATTTTTTTTTCTTACTTTAGTTTATTTTGTCTGCAAAGCAAATGATGTTTGGCCGAATATATCAGCTCTACTTGCCGAATAACGAATATTCGGCATGACATTATGTCATTGTTCAATACCTGAATGCATCAAATCAGTAAAGACAGAAATTAAAAAACTTTAATTTAAAATTAAAATTTTTTTTATTACATCGTGGTTAATGCTACAAGATTTCTGAGAATATTAAAAAATAATTTTGAATGGAGATAAAAAAAAACATTCCAAATTTTAAAAATCCATCGTCATATCCGTAACTCACACTGAAAATGCTTTGCGTAATGTATTAGCTTATGTACTGCCGCTCTTGAATTGAAGAGAAAGATCGCCGTTCAATACCTGAATGCATCAAAGGAGTGAAGGACGATAACTGGTACGACGAGGAAGATAATTCGGTATATTTTTTCATAACGTCGTGCTTCGAGCCGGTAACTTTGGAAAAGATTTTAGAAATACTGTTCGGATCCTCTTAAGGAAGTGACACCAGAGAACTGGCGAAAATCAGTACATCATGTCATTAAAAACAAGGAGAGAATGTGGTTTCTTGACCACCTGATCAAACGGACCGTCGACCCGTTAGTTATAACGTCAAGAGGAGATGACAGTTCGTTAGATGATGAAGAATATTATGATTTTTTAATAATTTAATTTTTGTATAATGTATTTTTTATATTTTATATTTTTTTCAAAATGTTTAATAAAAAATAAGTGTACCGTGTACCGCACTATGTACATAATGTACGCCTTTGTCATTTGTCATGCCATTTTTAGTGTTTGTTAATGGATAACAATAGACAAAACCCATAAATTGACCCAAACCCGGGTGGTAATACCTGCATTTGATGAAAATAAAGAATTTTTCAATGAAATCAATGCCAAATTATGAAAGTGGCTTAAATATTCGTTGGGTCACTCTGTAGTCACTTTGCATACCTAATGAGCTTTAATTACTTTACACCTTTCTGAAATAGATTATAATAGCTATCTTAATTTAAGAAATAATTGACCGTTTTTATACATAAAAACGACCCTGTATTTAGTTTTGTTGAGTTCCTTTATTTAGTAGCTACTTCGAAAATTTATTGGGTGAAACCAAGACCGGTTATTAAAATCCGCTCAAATTTTCTTTGTCGACATGTTGGCGGGACCCGATAATAATTCTTGAAACGGTCATGCATCTCTGGTCTTTGGTCCTTTGTATTACTCTTTTAAATTATCTATAGCAAATTAAATCGGAGAATTTAAATTTACACCCATACAAAGAAACAGAAGGCGCATTACTTAGGTTTGGTTGATCTTTAACTCTCGTATCGGACCCGCGTCAGAGCAACTCAAGCCAACCAGTCGACACTATCGAACGGAATCTTTCAAGAACTATACCTGGAGCTTTGAATTTCAATATTTAAAGAAAGCCGAGTAGATAGGCGCACTATGATTCATTCGCTACGTAAGAACCGACGTGACATCGAAGCGCGCCGTCTTTTAGTGCATAAAATAATACAATATCTTGTGTCTGAAATCGATCGAAAACGGAGACAAACATTAGTTCGTCTCCAAAAACGGTTGCCACATTTTTGCACTGATCCGTCGTTCTTTAAATATTGAAATTCAAAGCCTGGAGTCTTGTTCAACAGTTTCCAGGCTATTTTGAATTAAATTATCGGTTGATAAGTTATCAAATAAAGAAATTCTGTAAACCCTATTAACTAACGGCTTTCAAACTCTATGCTTTTTAAAATTATTTCTGGAAAAGTTTTGTGATATCTACCCTAGGTCTTGGACGATATTTATTACAGTGTGGCCATAGCCTCCTGCTCCTGGGAACGACGGCAGTGGCTCAGTGGTGAGTTAGGGGAGACCGGGGCTGGTTGGCGCATTTTTGAAATAGTAATTTCTGCTAACATTATAATAAAACCAAAATCAATGTCATGGTCCCCTTACCATTGTTTATAGCTTCGACTAATAGATTGACATGAAAAACTTTTGACATATCAACTTTAAATGCCAAAAAAACACTAGATTCTTGACCGCATCACGTACGCCAACCTACCCCGCGTACGGTGTTGAATGGCGCAGTGTATGGGGCAGTTTGGCGCAAGAATAACAATTAAGCACAACAGTAATTAATTATAATACTTTTACTTTTTTAACATAGACAACTTTTTTTAACAAGAAACAGAACAGAACAAAACAATACATTCAAAATATTTACATATCATCATCCGAATCGCAGTTTATGCATCGATAGAATAGTTGACTTTCTGGCGCAGCGCATGCTTCATGTGCCCACATGCTACAAGAAGTGCAACAGATCCATTTTTCCTTTGGTTTACTCTTTGAAAAATCACCCCCACGCATCAAGCAGAAGCATTCATCGTCATCCTCTTCATCAATTTTAAGGTTTGTTTTCTTTATTCTGATTTTTCCCTTATTTGGCGATTTATTTTGAAGGTCGAATCAGCGTTTGTGAAGCAATATTAATATCTTTGGCTACGCTTCTTCTTGATTTTCCATAAATTAAAACTTCTTTGGCAGCTCTTATCATAACTTACTTGGAAGTTTGTCCATTTTGGGTTTTTCGTTGGTAGTTTCTCATTTTAAGAACCTTAAAAAGAAAAATCATTTAATTTTTACATTGCAAATAGCAGTGGGGCAGGTTGGCGTAGCGTCAACCTGCCCCAAATTTTTTGTGCCGACCTGCCCCAAGGCCATCTTCAAATTTTAAACATTTATAAAAATATCAACACTTACGACAATTAAAAAATCTCCTAGCGGCAAATAATAGCACACATGTCAGGTTTAAATTACTATATTTAACATAATATTGTTGCTACTTACCTATGAGATATCACAAAAACTGTAACTCGATAGAAAATTACTAATATGGCTGAAAAATAGACGTTACTCTTTCATGGACCAACGAAGATTAACGCGACCTTCGCGTTAAGTGGGCATAATCCTACACCACTAACGGCTTTAGACTGACAAAACAGCCTTGCCAATGTTTCTGGAAAGTACTAAACGGAGCAATGCGCCAACCAACCCGTGCGCCAACCAGGCCCGGTCTCCCCTACTGGCAAAATTATAAACCATTGTTTCTGGATGAAACTTATAACATAATTTCGGTCTGTATATGGTGTTATGGAATTGACTTATACAGGGTGATTCCTAAGTTGATACTTCGTTTTTAGCTGCGTATAGAAGGAATTAAAATAAACACCATTTTCAAATACCTTTTTTCAAAAAAGTCAACACATTAAGAAAACTTCTGAGTGTTGGATGAGCCCGCAAGGGAAAGCGTTCTGCGTATAATGGTAAAGCACTTTGCCACACTTACACTAAATTACCACCTTATCTATTAATTCATTGTTTTCAAATTTTACCATTTTCACGTATCATTAATTTAAAATGAACTTGCTTCAGAAAAACACACCGCACCGGATTGTTCAACACTACCCGTATGACTAATACTAATAAGAGATAAGAAAAACAAGACAAACTATAGCGGGTTATGTTTTGATGCCAGGCCCGCACTTAAATTTTTTACTTTTCTATCTCGCCTATTTTTGAGTTTTTTGAAAAAAGGTATTTGAAAAAGTTGTTTATTTTAATGCCTTCTATACACAGCTAAAAAAGAAATATTAATTTAGGAATCACCCTGTATTTAAATGGAATGTCCTAGATAAACACTCCATATTTTTTTCAACCGACTATTTAAAACGTTGTAAATACACCTACAACCGAGTTGGGCGGACGCCAATGAGCTCCTCAACAGAACCTGATTTCAATGACGATTGACGTTTCGTCAGTTCTCAGTTCGCCACCGGCTTTTTGCCGCATCGCCGTTTAACGATTACAGTCTGATAATAAATAATAGTGACATTTTGTGAAACAACAAAATACGTCTAAACCATATTTCAATACACACAAACAATGTAGTATAAACCTGTTTTATATTCAGCGTATCATTCTTTTCAGCGAAATAAAAATCCTGTTTCAGGCGTCAGCCACTGCATGGTTGGCAAAAGTTACCAATGGTGCCCGCATTTGACTACCGTTTGTTTGTTAGTTTCAGACGTTTGTGGATAATTTTTAATATCGAGTTGCCTTAAAAAACGTTAACAGTTTTTTGGCACAGTTGACTTTTGTGTTTATTTATTGTAGTAAGTAGCGACAAAAGTTTTAATCGTAGATTGGATTCATAGCTATGGTTTTTATTATGGTCTTGGATTTTTTTGGATTTAATTAAGCTTAGAACAGGTAAAAAATGAAAATGTTATAGAGCCACTGATAAAGTTCAAGTCAGAAGGCCAAAAAACGCCCCCCTCCTTCAAATTACCGTTAAAACACTTCACAGTTATTGCAAAAACGAGTCGTCACTGCTATGCGCTTGGTCTTAACAGCTATTAAATGCTATTATTAATCTCCAATATCTGCGATTCTGCGCCATTTCTCACAAAAATGCACCCCAAATATTTTTCCATTGTCTCAAAAATCCAATAAAAATATAATGGGGGCAAAAGCATCTGGCTTGTCTTGTATTTAACCAATAAATCTATTTTGTGATACCTATATCCAGAGGCTTTTCATGTTTAGTGAGTTTAACATGGCCGCTGCCGAAAGGCACTTGCGACCCGATAGCATGCGGACAATAGAAGAAGAAAAATGTACAAGGTGGAAGGTATTAGAGAAGTTTAACTGCACCAATGATAGACAAGTAGAAAAACTTTATTCTAAAGTAAGTAAGTAATGTTTCAATGCGGTTTTTTCCATCGAAATAGAATCAAACAGGAGATGTCGCCTCCGTAACTCTACCTGCGCCATATTGATACTACACTTCCGTCATTCGTGTAATCAGCTGTTCGAGCTGTCATAATCGAGGTGATTTTAGGAGATGTTTTTTAATTTTTGTGTAAAACTATCGCTAGTCTGTGATAGATAATAATTGTTTCTTGTGCCGTGCGAAGTTGTTCCAGCAGAAATGCTGTGGATAAGAAGAAAACGGCGAAAATTACGTTGTATAGGTTAGTATAAATAAAGGGCAGGTGCGTATTTATAAACTTTGGGTGTTAATTGTTGCCCATGGTTTGTTTACTTGCAATTTTATTAATATTATTAAATAACAAAAAAATGTAACAACAGTACATCTACAATTAAGTTAAAAAAAAACACGGAGTAGGCCTTGCCAGCTTCTGATTAAATGTTGTATTTTTAATACTCGGTTAAGCTAACTGAGCACGAATTTCTTTATGCAATCCACTTTTAATCTCTTGGTGGATTTAGTTGGTTGGTATAGATTTATTTGTTATTGTTGGGTTCAAAAGTAAAATATCATTCTTAAATAACACTGGTCAACAAAATTTAAGATTTTTTTTGTCCCACGAGCTGAAGTGGGTGTACTTGGTAGTACTTTTTAAACATATTTCATATATGTTTTCAGAATTTTTCCATCACGCAGGGTTTTAAAGTGACAAAGCAATGAATTTTTGTGAACGTATATATTTATATGGGTATAAGCTATGAAAAAATAAAGTACAAAGTGATATATTTACTTAGAAAATGTGGTCATATATGACTTTCGACTGTACTTTGCATCAGAAACATCTCTCTTCAGCGTCCAGCAATAGTCTGCCAACATAGCGGGGCTCCATTTGCCTTGGTATCTCTTCTCCATGTCCGGAATGTCCTGGTGAAATCGCTCGCCATGTTCGTCACTTACTGCTCCAAGGTTTTTCGGAAAAAAGTCCAAGTGTGAATGAAGAAAGTGTATTTTTAGACTCATGTTGCAACCCATGGCTTTATATGAGACCAATAAATTGTTAACATTCTCTACGTAATTTTCGGATTTACGATTTCCCAAGAAGCCGTTTCAAATGTCCTTGAAAGAAAACCATGCTGCTTTTCAACTCCATTCAGAGCCTCACTAAAGTTTTCATCTCGAAGTAGCTCTCTGATCTGAGGTCCCACAAAAATACCTTCCTTTATCTTGGCATCACTGATTTTAGGGAACTTACTTCTCACATATGCAAACGCACTGTTCGGCAGTTTCATCGTCGCTCGGTGTCATATTTTGTGGGGGGTCAGGCACAGGTAATTCCGGACTGTGCGGCACTGGTCTCAGTGCAGATGGAATATGAGGATATTTAACAGTATGTTTGGATTTAGAAGTTATACCACTGATATTTGTAAGACAAAAATAGCAATCGGTAATATGGTCTGATGGTTCCCTCCAAATCATGGGAATAGCAAAAGGCATATGTCGTTTACCTTTTGCCCACGCTGTAAGAAGTCTGACACACGTAACACAGCAAATATGGGGAGCCCAGCTTTTGTCTTGATCGCCGACTTTACACTTGAAATACTGTTCATAGCATTTATTAACGAGAGGCGTGAAAGACCGTTTTTGAGATTTAAATGTCAATTCACCGCAGATGTAGCAAAAAGAGTTCGGGTGGTTTACACAATTTCTTGGCATTTTTACAGGTGAGTTACACTACAATAGCTTAAAATGCACCACAGCACATTCTTCAAAACGTTAAAAAAGTCTGCGTATATGTTCATTCACCGAGCTCTAGCCGATAACTAAAACAACAATAAATGTTATGTAGGACTCGGAACTGCTTGCAGGTCTCAACAAGCCAAGACATGTTCCGCGTGACACACAGAGCACACTTTGATATTTCTAGTCACAACAAGTTATTGTTACAATACACAAATAATAAAATAGCAATGCCTGACACAAGTTTTTTGTTAGATGACTCTTATAGTACAGACCTATGCGTGCATTTTATAGGTAAATAATCACATATACTGGAACATAAAAACTAAGGGTGATGGAGAAATTCTGAAAACATGATTGATTTCAGCATGCAAAATTATATTGAAATCAGACATTTTTGCGCTTGGGACAAAAATCTTGTTAACCAGTGTAATATAATCTTAGCTCAGTGTTAATATACGACTACAACCGTTAGTATCGATTCAACTGTCGAATAATTAATTTTATATTACACTCGACTATATTTTGTAGATGTTGGTGCAAATCGTACATTATGAAGTAAGATGCAATAGCCCGGGGTTAATGAGATATTTCAGGCAGTCGGCTTCAGTTAAATCCGCCTATAGTTAATTATAGCCGGGGTTAAACTTACCTGAGGGGGTGGGGCACTTACAACTTCTAAAAAAGAATATAAATCCACGTTATTTAGGGACGCGCTTTGGTAAAAAAAATATATGTTCTTATGTACGTGTATTTAAATTTTAAGATGTTCGTAGGTATAGGTTGATATTTGATTTGAAGTGAGAGACCAATATACAGGGTGATTTCTAAGTTGATACTTCATTTTTAGCTGTGTATAGAAGGCATTAAAATAAGCAAAATTTTTAAATACCTTTTTTCATAAAACTTAAAAATAGGCGAGATACAGAAGTAAAAATTCTAAGTGCGGGCTTGGTCATCAAAACGTAGCCTGCTATACTTTATGTTGTTTGTCTTGTCTCTTATTAGTCATGCATTTACAGGTCGGTGGTGAGTTATTTGGCAATCTTCTGCGGTGTGTTTTTCTGAAGCAACTTAATTTTAAATTGGTGACACGTGAAAATGGTTAAATTTGAAAACAATGAACTAGTAGATATGGTGTTAATTTACGGTGAGTGTAGTCAAAATGCGGCTGCTGCTTCGAGATTATACGCAGAACGCGTATTACGGGCTCATCCCACACCCAGAAGTTTTCTTAATGTTATTCAACAGGCAAGTTAGGCAGACTCGTATTTGATCCATAGTATAATAAATGAATGTAAGTACCGTATTTGTAAGTTTTTTGAAAAAAGGTATTTGAAAATGTTCTTTATTTTAATGCCTTCTATACACAGCTTAAAAAGAAGCATCAACTTTGCTTTATAGTATTATACAAATCAACACCTCATCTTATAAAGTAATAGACAAATCGTTCTATTTTTTAAACCAAGAGCCATTAACTACAAACAACAAAGAAGTACCAATTTAGGAATCACCCTGTAATATGTACCAAAATAATACATTTTTGTGTAATTTTTATTTTTTGCCCTTCTTTCGAATTAGGCTTTTTACCTCTTCGTTCGCTGCTACAGCTTAACGTGGGTTCCGAACCACGTTCCTCAGTCATGCGACACATCCCCCCCCCCCCTCCCCCCAAGGGCTATCAACCCTCGGTTTCTTGCGTCAATGGATGACCTACCGGTTGGGGTGTACCTTGTTACGCACCCCACGAAATATTCGGTTTCATCCGGCCTGGTTACCGACGTGAACGGGGTGCGTTGGAAGATGATACAATTTACACTCTTCCCTGCATTCTCAAATTTACTAAAATGCGGACATACTTTTTTTTATTGTGCGTATGGCCGTTCAAGGATCAAACTCGGAACGACACGGCCCCCCATGTCTTTGTTGCTTTTTTATTTCTATGATTTCACGTCCAGTGATTTTGTCTTCTGCATTGGAATTGATTCCTACGGATGGCGATACTGTATTTTCACCACTTATTTATTTGTTAAGTAGGTCCTGAAATTTCCATTTTCACTATTTCTTAGTTGCACTACTTTAAAATGGAATATATTTAGATTTCAGATTAAAAGTAGGAGCCATGCATGTACTTTTAGTTGTAAGTTTTCTTTTATTTTTGCTAGAAACCCATAAATGTGACAAAGTTTTCTTATCTTTTTATTGAGATAACGTTGTATACGTAGACTAATGGCACATAAAAGATGTTAGTATAAAATTACGGTTTAGTCAAACGTATAGCTTTTAAGAATGAATAAATAGATTAAATGGAGGATAATTACAGTATTCTAATTCTTAAATAACATCATAACAATAAATATGTGGTAATGATTTAAAATCAACTTGCAATATTCTTCATTGATAACTTCTGAGTTATGCAAACACACGGGCATATTTTATTAATAAAAGATAGATAGATAGACAAGCATTCATTTCAAAACAAATTTGTTAACTTGAAGAAATAGTCCATACTTAAAAAAATTGTTAAACTTACAAAGTTTGAAATACGTCGAAAAAAATGTTACAAACATACTTATTATAAATCTTACAAACAATAATAAATTGTAAAATACACCTAATTTGTACCAGGTATACCTATTCTCAGTATATAACAAGATGTGGCAAGGTTTCTACAAAGGCTGTCTGTATGAGTATTCCATTTAAGATTTGCATCGATGTGCATACCCAAAAATTTGCAAGTCTCAACAATATCAACATTGGAACTATCTATAGTGATAAAATCAGGAATATCTTTCTTATTTCTTGATATCTAAAAATGAAGCATTGGGTTTTTTCTGTATTGAAAATAAGGCCATTGTCATAGAACCACTTTTTTACTATTAGGAATTGTTCTTTCAAGATACTTAATAAATCAATGATAATTTTCTTTCTAATTAGTAGATTGGTATCATCGGCATAATTTACGATGGATACAAGTGAGCCTAATAAAATTGTTGGTAGGTCATTTAGATTAATAATAAACAGAAGTGACCCTAGAATACCGCCTTGTGGTACACCAAAGTTAATTATCAGAGACGTCAGAAACGAACTCTTGACTATTCTTATCCTTAATAACAACTTTTTAGGTTTTATCTTCAAAGTAGAATTTTATCCACAACAATGCCGAAACTGTACCCCATTTATATAGCTTATCTAATAAACCTGTTTGAGAAATACAATCAAAAGCTTTAGAGAGATCAAGAAAAAGACCGCATGCCAAATCTCCCCCCTCCAAAGCTTCCATAGTCCTCTCAATAAAATCAAAAACGGGTATTTCCACCAATGGACTCTCCAAAAACCCACATTGAAAATTCAAAAATAAATCAACTGACAAAGAATACTGATTAAGTCGATTGTAAAAAACATTTTTAAATAATTTTGAAAACGAGAGCAATTCTCCAAGTTATCTGTATCACCTTTTTTGTATAAAGGTATGACATAAGCGTTTTTTAAAGTAAGGTGGGAATTTGGGGCAAGTGGGTTTTTTTGTAATAATTGTAAAAAAATTACTTTTAAAAACTAAAACTACAATAAAATGGTTTTTTGGACTCTTATAGACCCCAGCATATTGTTAAAATAAATTTAATATTTTTTTTTAAAGTAACACAGCTTATGTCAAATGTATCTAAACTTCGTCTATAGTTAGAAGTCACCACAAAAATGTTTAAAATTTTTTATCTGTACTAATTTAAAACTTAGGTTTAAAGTTTTTACAACCTCAAAGTTGTAATCATTAACGTTATCTCTTGTATTTTTTTAACATTTCAATTTTTTAGGTGTTCAGTTTTGGGCCCATAGTTCCCACTTGTCCCATTTAAAATTTTTATATTAATAAAATTCAAAGTGAAAAGTTTTAAGAAGTTGAAAGGTGAGATTGTGTGTAATCTGCAAAAACTATAAATGAAAAAAAAACTTAAAAACCATATTACGTAGTTTTAAAAAAAGTTGTAGAAGAAGAAATCTCTAACATATAAACTTCTTTATTTTTAGGAATTTTTTAAATCTGAAAGAAACCTGTTGTTGCTGAAGTCGCAATAGATTAACCAACTTGTTCCAGTTAAATATAACATTACTCAAACGCGATTTATAAGTTGAATACCCACTTACCTCTGTACCGGGGAAAGTGCGTTCTATGGGTACATTTTCATAACAATTTTTTGTTTTAATGAAATTCTTGAGTAAATAATTAAACGAATTTTGTTGTAATTGTAAATATCACTAATTACTTCCTGTCTAAAGCAAATCTCTGTAACTCGATTTTTAAAAAAGCTATGTAGTTTCAAAGGCGACCTTTTATATTTTTAATCCCCATTTCACCTTATTTGGATATTTACCTTCCAAAAGATAACAATTTACCATTTTAGTGAGAGGCATGATAATATTGTTTATACATTTTTTACTTAAAAATAGTGGAATTTCATCATCCCCTGCGCTCCTTTTATTTTTCAAATTTTGGACAATAATAATTAATTCAGACTCAGTAATCAGATTTACATATATCGACTTGTATCCATTGTCTAAACATAGACTAGAGTTACGGCCTAACATAAACAACGATATTGTTAAGTCCCCAAACTTGTATTCCCCATCTTCTAATATTGCAGCATAATAAAAGTAAGGACGAGCAAAAATAAAGGACATTAGCAGAAACATGTTGCCTCGTTAATTAGTGTATGTTTTCCAACAAAAACCCTTTTTCAGCCGTCAAGTGCCCCCGGAGAGTCATTCAGAATGTGAATTGCCTCAGTCACTCCACAACTTTTTAATTGGCTCACTAATCTATTCTATCTATTATGAATGAAGTGCTTTTGCATTGTCACGTACAAATAGAAGGAAAAAGAAAAGTAATTCTCTGACAAGTTGTACTTGACTTTATATACTTTATTATCTTTTCGAACTTCTATAGTGGTACATACATCAATAAACAATATTGAATCAAATATTTTTAATAATGCGAGGGAAAGAAAGAAAATAAATCTACCTAGAGATGATATAAACAATTAACTGCATAAGTTGTTTTTTTATTTTTGGTAGAAAACAATTTTGATAAACCTAGGCAACATTTTCCGTCCCTTTGTAATATCATGCGGCCACGCTGCAATGAATTAGTCTCGCTTTTCTAAGTCGTTTTAGTTAGAAGTATAACTTATAACAATAATGTGTACTCTGAGTAAAGGACTGTAAGTAGTTTAATTTGGTTTTTTATTCCTCCAAACCGCCCTTTGTATTTGTCGATTGTTGTTTAGGTTGGAAGCTTCTATAAGATCTATTACAAACCGGAAGATATAACTTTTTGATAGATAATAAGAAACTCAGATCGGGAGGTGAGAACCATTTTTCTCTAAAATGTGCCGTGTTACAGCCGGTAAAAGTCTGAAAATTACATATTTTAAACATCAATATCTCAAAAATGATTGAATTCAGGCATACGACATTTTATACAAAACATACATGGAATTGAGGGAATTAGAAAATAATATAATATACAGGGTGTGTCAGTAAGGTGTCTGTCTTAAATAGCACCTAAACTATCAAAGATAGGGAAAAAAGTGTAATACAAAAGTTAAAGGGTTTTTAAGGATACATAATCTAAAAATATTTTCTAATCTACAGGGTGGTCCTAAAAAGTGGTACTGAATAATAAAAAAGAAAATTAAATGGGACACCCAGTATAATTTTCTAGAATATGATTCAATGGAATAAGGACTTTGAAACTCTAATAAAATTTTTGAAGTGAAATGCAACGTTGCCAAGTAATTAATTTTTTTCCGAAATTTTAGTAATTTTAAGGGTATCGTTAAAAAATCATAGCGACCTGTGGATTAACCCTAGGCAAATATAATTTACGTTGTAAGTACTTTAAGGTACGATATATTGATCTATAATAATGTTTTTTAAATCTCTTATACAGAGCGTTCATTATAAGTTGGACAACTCGATAGTTTT
This sequence comes from Polydrusus cervinus, assembly GCA_935413205.1. Taxonomy (NCBI): domain Eukaryota; kingdom Metazoa; phylum Arthropoda; class Insecta; order Coleoptera; family Curculionidae; genus Polydrusus; species Polydrusus cervinus. The sequence continues at coordinate 99,519,535 of OW284510.1, read as the reverse complement.
AAAAATGCTTTATTTCAATTTTTTTAAATAGGACCCCCCTAATTTTTTTAGGCAAAAGAATTTATCTTTCGAAAACCTTACTTTTTTGTTAAACATGTCATATATCTAAATATCATAGTTTTTGAAATATTTTAGGATTTGTCTTAAATCAGGGTAAGAAAGGAAAGTTCTAATTAAACTATTTAGTCAAGATTGCTTTGGAACAAAAAATAAATAATTTTCTTTGTCACAGCTGTCATTGCAAAATTATTTCGCTTACATTTTGTGCTTTATTACTGTTTAAATTTTAGTTTCCTGAACTAACTTTATCATAACTAATATTTTTCTATTTCGATAAAGTTAGTTCGGGAAACTAAACTTTAAACAGTAATAAAGTACAAAATGTTGGCGAATTAATTTTGCAATGACAGCTGTGACAAAGAAAATTATTTATTTTTTGTTCCAAAGCAATCTTGACTAAATAGTTTAATTAAAACTTTCCTTTCTTACCCTGATTTAAGACAAATCCTAAAATATTTCAAAAACTATGATATTTAGATATATGACATGTTTAACAAAAAAGTAAGGTTTTCGAAAGAGAAATTCTTTTGCCTAAAAAAATTAGGGGGTACCATTTAAAAAAATTGAAATAAAGAATTTTTAAAACTATCGAGTTGTCCAACTTGTAATGAACGCTCTGTATAAGAGATTTAAAAAACATTATTATAGATCAATATATCGTACCTTAAAGTACTTACAACGTAAATTATATTTGCCTAGGGTTAATCCACAGGTTGATATGATTTTTTAACGATACCCTTAAAATTACTAAAATTACCGAAAAAAATTATTAACTTGGCAACGTTGCATTTTATTTAAAAAATTTTAATAGGGTTGCAAAGTCCTCATTCCATCAAATCATATTCTAGAAAATTATACTGGGTGTCCCATTTAATTTTCTCTTTTATTATTCAATACCACTTTTTAGGACCACCCTGAAAATTAGAAAATATTTTTAGATTATGTATCCTTCAAAACCCTTTAACTTTTGTATTACCCTTTTTTCCCTATCTTTGATAGTTTAGGTGCTATCTAAGACAGACACCTTACTGACACCCTGTATATAGGATGTTCCATTTGAAATAACGACGTTGCCACCTACCTCGGGCAGAAGCGGTAACGCCGCATTGCTGAAAATATTTTAAAACGATAGATCATAAGTTGTTTATCTGAGCCACCAAATTTTTGCAGAAAGCCTATTACCCGCTTTCCATAAAAGACTAATGTTCCATCCACCGTGAAACACCTTGTGTATGTTACACGGGTACTATAATCCTGAAAACTATATTACTCTACCTTTTAGAACGCTTTTAAAGTGGTTTAATGTTTTTCATATCATTTTTTATATGTCAAGTTTTACTAGCAAACTTTTACTTTTGCTTTTACTAGACTTCTCAATTACACTGGTCAACAAAATTTAAGATTTTTTTTGTCCCACGAGCTGAAGTGGGTGTACTTGGTAGTACTTTTTAAACATATTTCATATATGTTTTCAGAATTTTTCCATCACGCAGGGTTTTAAAGTGACAAAGCAATGAATTTTTGTGAACGTATATATTATAATATGGGTATAAGTTATGAAAAAATAAAGTACAAAATGATATATTTACTTAGAAAATGTGGTCATATATGATTTTCGACTGTACTTTGCATCAGAAACATCTCTCTTCAGCGTCCAGCAATAGTCTGCCAACATAGCGGGGCTCCATTTGCCATGGTATCTCTTCTCCATGTCCAGAATGTCCTGGTGAAATCGCTCGCCATGTTCGTCACTTACTGCTCCAAGGTTTTTCGGAAAAAAGTCCAAGTGTGAATGAAGAAAGTGTATTTTTAGACTCATGTTGCAACCCATGGCTTTATATGAGACCAATAAATTGTTAACATTCTCTACGTAATTTTCGTATTTACGATTTCCCAAGACGCCGTTGCAAATGTCCTTGAAAGAAAACCATGCTGCTTTTTCGGACAAGGTCGTTAAGTTCTTCTTGACTTAGAAGATGCGGCGCACAAGAAGACGAATCTGGTGTAAATGTTGGATCCAGATCAATATTTTCGGCTGAAAAACTTTCGTTGTTTACTTCGTCATCGGCAGTTTCATCGTCGCTCGGTGTCATATTTTGTGGGGGGTCAGGCACAAGTAATTCCGGACTGTGCGGCACTGGTCTCAGTGCAGATGGAATATGAGGATATTTAACAGTATGTTTGGATTTAGAAGTTATACCACTGATATTTGTAAGACAAAAATAGCAATCGGTAATATGGTCTGATGGTTCCCTCCAAATCATGGGAATAGCAAAAGGCATATGTCGTTTACCTTTTGCCCACGCTGTAAGAAGTCTGACACACGTAACACAGCAAATATGGGGAGCCCAGCTTTTGTCTTGATCGCCGACTTTACACTTGAAATACTGTTCATAGCATTTATTAACGAGAGGCGTGAAAGACCGTTTTTGAGATTTAAATGTCAATTCACCGCAGATGTAGCAAAAAGAGTTCGGGTGGTTTACACAATTTCTTGGCATTTTTACAGGTGAGTTACACTACAATAGCTTAAAATGCACCACAGCACATTCTTCAAAACGTTAAAAAAGTCTGCGTATATGTTCATTCACCGAGCTCTAGCCGATAACTAAAACAACAATAAATGTTATGTAGGACTCGGAACTGCTTGCAGGTCTCAACAAGCCAAGACATGTTCCGCGTGACGCACAGAGCACACTTTGATATTTCTAGTCGCAACAAGTTATTGTTACAATACACAAATAATAAAATAGCAATGCCTGACACAAGTTTTTTGTTAGATGGCTCTTATAGTACAGACCTATGCGTGCATTTTATAGGTAAATAATCACATATACTGGAACATAAAAACTAAGGGTGATGGAGAAATTCTGAAAACATGATTGATTTCAGCATGCAAAATTATATTGAAATCAGACATTTTTGCGCTTGGGACAAAAATCTTGTTAACCAGTGTTATTAATAGAATGAATCATCTTGGAAATTCATGGAAAATTCACGTGAGACGATGAAACGACCTCTCGAAAAACGGGGTCTGGCAAATTGTCTTATATCACGCGGTCTTTTAAGATTGAAACACGGAGCATGAATCAGACTATTAGTATAAAAATGTTATGATAATAATATTATTTTTCATATTTGTACCTTATCATAATTATGAAAAGGCGGTTATAGAAAGCTCTGTGTGTCTGTCTGTAGTCGCGGATCCAGAATTTTGTCTGGGGGGAGAGTCATTTTAAAAACACTTTGTTCTGATTTAACTTTTTTTGCAGGACAAAGAAAAAGCGTCCGCAGGCGAAAATTCCTACGGGTTCCTACGCACAAAAAACTTTTTTTTGTTTGTCAATAAATTCTTCAAAATAAAAAAAAAACAGAACAAGAAATATGGACAAGTGGCCCTAGATAGTGAGATCCAGCGGTGGTTTTCAGAGAGAGGTTCAATACACTAGGAACCTTGTTTCAGAAGCAACTTTAGAAAGAGGGAGAGATGTCAGCACACGAGCGCATGATTTTGAAACCTTTTTTTGCCATCCCCTAAATAACTGGCGCTGAATAATTGACGCCCTGCTACTAGATAAAATTTGCTGACAATACGTGTAGTAATAGTTATTTACGATATAAGTGTGTAAAGATTCATATTATAACACGAGATGTTAAAGTTGTCAAACGAGGCGTCAGCCGAGTTTAATAAAACATCGAGTGTAGTAATATTAATTTACAACAAGAATATTGTACAAAATTTTATCTACTTTCATCTATGAATAAAAATATTTGGCAAAAGGCATTTTTAAAAATAAAAATGCACCTGCTATTAAGTTTACTAATTAAGTTTTTTATGTTACCTTTCGCATAGTTACTGTTTTGCATGGTTACTGTCGAAACTTTGTCAAACAAATTCAAAAATATAAACACTGTTTTCCAAAATGAGCGATTTTGAGGAAAGTTTATCCTCTGATATAGAAGCAGCGACAAACGAAGCGATCTCAAGTTTAATTCCGACAAAATCCAAGGCGCGGTATGAGTTGGAGTATCAGAAGTTTGAAGATTGGTGCAAAGCTAACAAAATAAGGGAGGTATCTGAGAAAATTCTTTTGGGTTATTTTTCCGTAAAGAAACGCTCCCAGAAACCATCTACACTATGGACTCACTACTCAATGTTGAGAACTACGATTTCAGTCAAGAAAAATCAAGATATAAGCAGATTTTCTCAACTAATCGCATTTTTGAGAAGAAGTTTGGAAGGTTACAAGGCCAAAAAGTCCAAAGTTTTCACAAAGGAAGACATATGTAAGTTTCTTAGTACTGCAGATGATGAAACATATTTACTTATGAAGGTTGTTATGAAAATCGCCATTTTTTGGCTTTATTTTATAATTGTTAATAATAAATCATTTTTCTAAAAAGTGTGGTTTTATTTAACAGCAAAATTTTAATAAAACCGTTTTTTTTCCATTACAGCACTAGTGCTGTAAAGGCATCTATTACACCTTACAAAACGATTTACAGAACTGTAAAAGTCATATTACTAAATGAAAGTAGATAAAACAATTTCATATATCATTTTCATCATCAATCAGTATGGCTATAGAAAAACCAAACCAAAATAGAAGGTCCAACGTAAAAATGTTACCGCTCATAAATGTCCAAAACGGTAACGGGTTACGTCAAACGTTGTCTATAATAAACATTAGGCGAGCGCGAAAATTCGTCTAAAATCACTTCTCTTCTCGGCATTTACGTCGAGGCCTTGAGTCTCGCTTTAGCTCGTGGATGTGTAGGTTTACTTAGTTTATGGTATCACTAAAGGATACGAAGAAGAGATCATTTTTAGCGGGGATGTTCCCCTAAATAATGCTGCCATTGCCAAAGTTTCCGATTTTTACAACCATTTTATGTATTTTTGATTTAGTTTTTTAAAGTCGGTAAAATCAGGTATATACAGGGTGCTACAAATTCGTGTGCGTACATGGGGATCACGAAAATGGTAAGAGATACGAAGATGGTTAAAATGAGGCAAAGTTGCGTATTTTGTGCCTTAATAATTTGGTGAAATAAAATTGTAAATATTCCAAATGCTTTCGGAGATATCCGAAAAAACTCGAAATTTTTAGTTTTGGTTTTTAATTTTTTGCGCCTTCATTTTTGACTTAGGAAAAAAACAAAAAACACTTTCTCGCACACGAATTTGTAGTACCCTGTATATGGCTTCCATATCGGTAGAAATACCGAAAAATCGGTAAGTTCGACAACACTGCCCATCTCCCACCACTTCGCCACATATAAATGTTAACATAGCTGCCGCCAAGGTCTTCTGGTTCGTCAAGTAAGTAATCTTGTGTCAAGCCAAAGTTCTTAATAGGTTCAGCCCAAGAAACTTCGCTAATGCATCATGCATTAAAACGGTCCACATGAATTTTTCTCGTACTTTTTTTTTTTTTTTTTTTTTTATGATAAAACACCTGCACTGTAGGAAAAATCCTTTAAGGCGCTCTGGGAGCGGTGCGAGTGCGAAAAAAGCGATTAACGTTGGTCTTGAAACGTTGAAGATTGTATTCATTGGGAAACACGACCTCAGGAAGATCATTCTACAAAGATGACGTTCTCCAGATGAAAGAATTCTTGAACAATGAAGTTCGCGGAGTACTAAGCTAAACAAGATATGGATGAGCGGCAGTGGTTCGCCGTGTATTTCTGTTTTGCATTGCTCTAGGTGGAATCAAGTGTGCAATGTCAGTCGAACACCTGCCATGGAAATATCTGTAAAAGAGAGCCAAATCACCAACCTGTCTTCGATGCTCCAGGCTATCGAGGGTCTTGGTCAGCTCGGGGTCGCCGATCAGACGAACGGCTCTCCTTTGAATGGAATCCAGTAGTCGAAGGGTGTGCTTGGGTGCAGAGCTCCAGACATGAGAGCAATATTCTAATGATGGTCGAATCTGGGCTTTGTAGAGTGTCAAAAGTTGATGAGGTGTGTACAACCTTTTGGTGCGGAAAAGTACACCAAGTTTCTGTGCAGCTGCCTTGGCAATTGCGGCAACGTGATCAGGCCAAGACATATTACCTCCCAGATTGACCCCCAGCAAATTAATAGATGGTGCCAGGGGAATTGCGTGTCCTGCCATGACTATATCCGGTTCTGCAATGTTAACCTTTTTGGAGAATACTGCTGCCTGGGTTTTCTTAGCATTAAATTCGACTTGGTTACTGTCACCCCAAGCCAAAATTTCTTCCAGGTCCTTGTTGAGGCGCAATACTTCATGCTGCCTGCGAAGATGTGCGTCGGCAGCGGATGTTTGGGGAGTCAAGGTAAAAGATGAGACAAGTGTGCTGTCATCAGCAAAGCTATAAATTGAATTTTGGGTTTTCACTAGAAGGTCGTTAATAAACAGTAAAGAGAGGGTAGGCGACAATATGGACCCTTGAGGAACATCGGCATTGATGGTGAGGGTGTCTGAGAGAAACCCGTCAATCGCCACTGGCAGAGAACGGTTCTTAAGGAAGCTGGTTAACCATAAACAAAATCCATTAGGCATACCGTAGGATCGCAATTTACTTAGAAGCCCATCGGGCCAAACACGATCAAAAGCCCTAGAGATGTCCAGTGCAACAGCCCGGGATTCTCCATGATGTTCGATGGTGTTGCTCCACTTCATCGCTTTCTTTTCATACTTTAGCACGTCAACGCTTGTATAGGTCTTGCCGGGCTGTCCAACATTAGCTTTAAAATTCAATATTTGCGTTATAAATTCGCCTCGATGATGAGGATAATTACCCTTAATAAAGGAAATTATAGCTGACTCCGTGAATAACGTATTATTCCTGATTAAACAATCCGATTATAGAGGGCTGCCACCCTGAATAAACAAGGCGTCTGTGTAAAGTGAAAGCGATTTCGATTAAGAGTTCATACCGCATGAAAAATAAATTCGCTGTTAACTCTCGTTGTCCCTGAAATTGTTAAAATTGGGACAAAAACTTTATTTAACGCTAAAACTACAAACGTCGCATCGATTATATCTGTAACATCTTCAATGACGCCGCGCTACTTAATTTTCCTGAAATTTGTTTTTATAATATTTTGTATATAAAAAACTACATTTTATTGCTATCGCCAGACGCACGATTTGTTCGGGATGACTCCTCGACTACTGTTGGCTCTTAAGGGTGAGGTCTAGTGACGCATTCGCTATTTCGTTTCTTGATCAATATTTTGTTACTTTTTCGTTTAATCCAAAAATCGGCCAAATACCCATATTTGAAGCATAATTGCCTATAATTTAAAATTAAACAAGTTTGTATTTATTAAGTAACAAAAGCAGAAAAAGAAAAATAGATTAAATTTCACAAATTTTCGTTTCTTGCTTTCATTAATTTATTAATCAAAATCTCTTTAGTTCAAAACTGTAGGTAATTAATACTCAGGGACGGGTATTTGGCCCCTTTTTGAATAAAACGAAAATAATTAGAAATATTGATCAAAAAATTAAATGGCGAATACATCACTAGACTTCACTCTTAAGTTAAATCATATTGAAAGGCGCTCCCTTACTACGTTTCTTATATAAGTAACGGATTTGCAGAATCTTAGTTTCATTTTTAGTGTTCCATCAAAGAGTTCTAAACAGGTGGTAACATTCTACTAGCAAAAAAATCTTCCGTTCCTATTAGTTCTATGCAATTTTAATTTTAAGCAAGTATGAGTTCTAGTAAAACATTATTATGAAATAAAACACTCGTGGTTTGTAATTTTCACTCGTATAATGTCAACATGACACGTGTTTCGCTGTCACAGCAGCTTCATCAGATGTGATATTAAAAACAAAATTTCCCTAAAATATAGAGGTCCTAATTGACAATAGCTATACAGATGTTGGTAAAACCAAGTTATAAAATTATTAAGATACTACTTTATAAGGACAGGTAGGTGGATACTAAACTAATTATGCATTGAATAAATTTAATAAAGGAGAAGTGCAATTATCTAACTGGTCATTTAATAAATGTGGTGAATTTTTCCATTTGTTGATTTCTAAAGACTCCAATAAATTTAATTTTAGACTTTTTTGTTCTACATGTAAAATATCAAAATTATTATTAAAAATGTGGTTTTCTGAATTTAAATGATCTGCATATGTGGAGTGTTTATTATTTTTGGTAAAGGAATCCTGGTGATCTTTAATTCTAGTTCTAAATGAACGACCCGTTTGACCTATGTAATATTTGGAACAAGAACCACAATTTAACCTATATACTCCACTTTTGTTGTCTTTTTTAAATTTATCTTTATTATTTTTTATGATTTTGCTTAAATTATTGTTTGTTTTGTTTGCTATTTTCATATTATGTTTAGTTAAAAAGTTTTTTATATTATTACTAGCTTTGCCGATAAATGTTAAAGTTGTGTACTTAATTTGATCTTTTGTTGTAGGGAATACTTCATTTATTGTCATTTTATACTTCATTTTTGAATATTATATTATCTATTAGTTCATGATTATATCCATTGTTAATTGCTATTTGTTTTATTAAGTTAAATTCTTTGGTAAAGTTTTCATTTGACATAGGAACATTGATAAGGCGGTGAACCATACTATGGTAAGCTGCTACGTTATGTTGATAGGGATGATGTGATTTATTGTTAATTGTTGTGTCCGTGTGTGATGGTTTATGATATATTGAAAAATCAAAATTATTATTAATACGACTAATTGTTAAGTCTAAAAAATTTATGGAATTATTATTTTCATGTTCAATGGTAAATTTTATGTTAGGATGAATAGAATTAATGTAATCAAAAAATATTTGGAGCTGTCTAGTAGTGCCAGTAAAGGAAACAAAAATATCGTCCACATATCTGTACCAAAATTGACAATATTTGGACAAATGATGTTTGTGAATAATCTTTTCTAAGTTATTCATAAAAATTTCGGCCAAAAGTGGGCTTAGTGGATTCCCCATAATTAATCCATTTTTAGCGGTATACAATGTATCATTAAACTGGAAATAATTTTGATCCAAACATATTTCCAGTAAATTAAGAATTTCATTTATGATAATTACGTTTACATTGTTAGTGTGTAGTAATTCTTTGACTAATCCAATAGTCTCTAGAGGTGGTATACTAGGAAATAAATTTGTAACATCAAATGATATTAATTTTGAATTGTTAGGTATGTTAAGATTTTTTACTTTGTTAATTAGGTCAAATGAATTTTTGATACTATATTTGGGTTGAAATTGGCAGTAATTATTAATAACAGTAATTAAGTGATTTGATATTTTGGTAGTGGGGGCAGTCACAAAAGATCTTTTGTGACATTAATTCTATTCATCCTAACATAAAATTTACCATTGAACATGAAAATAATAATTCCATAAATTTTTTAGACTTAACAATTAGTCGTATTAATAATAATTTTGATTTTTCAATATATCATAAACCATCACACACGGACACAACAATGAACAATAAATCACATTATCCCTATCAACATAAAGTAGCAGCTTACGGTTCACCGCCTTATCAATGTTCCTATGTCAAATGAAAACTTTACCAAAGAATTTAACTTAATAAAACAAATAGCAATTATTAACAATGGATATAATCATGAACTAATAGATAATATATATTCAAGAATGAAGTATAAAATGACAATAAATGAAGTATTCCCTAGAACAAAAGATCAATTTAAGTACACAACTTTAACATTTATCGGCAAAGCTAGTAATAATTTAAAAAACTTTTTAACTAAACATAATATGAAAATAGCATACAAAACAAACAATAATTTAAACAAAATAATAAAGATAAATTTAAAAAAGACAACAAAAGTGGAGTATATAGGTTAAATTGTGGTTCTTGTTCCAAATATTACATAGGTCAAACGGGTCGTTAATTTAGAACTAGAATTAAAGATCACCAGGATTCCTTTACCAAAAATAATAAACACTCCACATATGCAGATCATTTAAATTCAGAAAACCACATTTTTAATAATAATTTTGATATTTTACATGTAGAACAAAAAAGTCTAAAATTAAATTTATTGGAGTCTTTAGAAATCAACAAATGGAAAAATTCACCAAATTTATTAAATGACCAGTTAGATAATTGCACTTCTCCTTTATTAAATTTATTCAATGCATAATTAGTTTAGTATCCACCTACCTGTCCTTATAAAGTAGTACCTTAATAATTTTATAACTTGGTTTTACCAACATCTGTATAGCTATTGTCAATTAGGACCTCTATATTTTAAGGAAATTTTGTTTTTAATATCACATGTGATGAAGAGGCTGTGACAGCGAAACACGTGTCATGTTGACATTATACGAGTGAAAATTACAAACCACGAGTGTTTTATTTCATAATACTATTATGGATTTTCATCAAGTAAAGGCTGAAACAATTCGTTTCTAGTAAAACAGTTTAAGATTCTGGATCTCGTTTCAGCTGTGCTATAGCAGCGGATATGACATGAATGCGTTTCCGTGGGTGAGCGTTACCGATTTAAATAATTATTATTATTGTATTATTGTAAAAGTTCAATACTAGGCTATTTTTATGTATCGACACGACGTGTAATAATTATACAAAGCAAAACAAGTAGAGACCAGGCCAGAAAGATCAGAAAGTCCTTAAAAGTGACTCTTTTAGTTAGACTGTTCTGCTTTGCTCCGCTATCAACATGATAACCGGCAACCTGGCCCGACGTGGCCCAAAACAACGAACAAAACAGCTTGATCGCAATGCGATGCAACAGGAGAGCAGCGTGAAAAAATTAGTTTAATTCTACGTTTTCAAATAGTTTGGAACTGGCGCTGGTTCCTTGAAACGGGTATTTTTTAAAACTGGAACAGATTGTATAGATTATTTAAAAATAAACCATCTCCAGTGCAATTTTTGCCATCATTTTCAGGGAAAATTTAATTATTTATGTAAATACTGACACCATAGAGGAAATTATGACATACCATTTACTATAATGAAATGCGCTATAACAATTTAATAAACTATGACTTACCAAATTTTGTTTGGTTGTTTTCAAAAACTTAACTAAGTAACTGCTGTAATTAATTGCCAAACAGTAACCAAAGTGGCAGCTGATATTTGGTGTAAATCCATAACTAATAACGGCTAATCCCGCCAATAATCGCCAACAGGGAATGGTGTGAATCCGAAGCCATAGAACAAGCAAAGAAAAAACCAAAAATGTGACTGAGGTATGTGGATGAGACCTTCATTAGTTGGAATGAAAGATCAAATAATAAGCCCCAATATGCTTCAAAAAGCATTCATATATCTTATACGTTTCCTGAGATACTTATATGAATGTGCAAATTTTCAAAAATTATATTCACCTTTTCTTGAAATATTTATTTGCAATATTATAATAATTTTTTGACGTACAACGCAAGTTCTAATACATACAAACGATGAAAAACTAGTAGACGTCGCGTAATATACATGCCCATGCCCGCGGAGTGCAGTGGTCTAATTAAATAAAAAATTAGCGGCCATAAACCGCAGAGATTAAATCTGCGTTAATAATTTAATAGACCACAGAAGCAACACAAGGGAAAGGCAAATTTATTGGCTCTTTTATTTGAGGAGACACGGACATTAGGGCGAGGGTGACTTTCCTATTAAACAAGGGGTGATTTTCAACGAGTTTGTTTTTATAGAGTCAGTACATAAGAAAATGCCTTTTAATTACTTGGCAAGCATTAGTGTACATATAACAAAACAAGTGATGAAAGTGATACTTTCCAAACGAGGAGATATTTAGCACGAGGCGTCAGCCAAGTGTAGAAATTCTCCGAGTTTTAGAATAATTACTTTCACACGAGTAATGTACACTATTTTTCCTACGACCGCAAACAATTATTAAAAAAACCTTTGAAAAAAACATATTCTTGTGGAATGATCTTCCTGAGGTCGTGTTTCCCAATGAATACAATCTTCAACGTTTCAAGACTAACGTTAATCGCTTTTTTCGCACTCGCACCGCTCCCAGAGCGCCTTAAAGGATTTTTCCTACAGTGCAGGTGTTTTATCAAACAAAAAAAAAAAAAAAATATTTCAACGCTAGTGTTGAAAAAAAAATATCAACACCAGTGTTGAAATTAGCATACTTAGGATTATGTTCCACCTATTATCTGGTTTCATAGTTTGTCAATAGGCTTTTCCTTTATTTGTAATTTTTTAACTTTTGTATTTTTTTATATTTTATATATCTTAGGAAGAACTAATCCTGGATTGACTTCTAGATTAACCAGAATGAAAAATTTTAAATTTAATCAAGGAAAGATGCATTAAACAAAAATGTAAAAAATCCAACAAACAAAGAAGATTTCAATTCAAAATAATTCTATAAATTATTTAATGTTTTTATAAAAAAAAGTCAAATACTGATGGGATTTGAACCTGTGACCTTGTGATCTGTAGGTTAGAGCTCTATTCTCTACGCTATCGCTACCGATAAAGATTTAATACATGACACTTTCTTCAGCGCGATTTGTTTTTTGTGGTAACAGATTTTCCAGTATATTATTAATATTTTTTATAATTTCAGATGGCGTATTTTCACACTCAAATTCTGAATCATTCCACAAATACATGATAAATAAAGTTACACACTTTACAATTACTGCTTTCTAAAATTCGTTCTTTTTAATAAATAGGGGTGGTCTGTCAAATTGGCACCATATGTTTAAATTAAATAGCGTGCCTTGCATTTCAACACTAGTGTTGAAAACAGTTATTATTATGAATAAATATCAAAGGTGGCTTTGAAAAACAATTTATTGGTATTAAAGTTTACTTAAGTGACGAAAAAGAATTCTTTTCGCATGCTCCTAATATGAGAATCATATTTACGAGCTCTTCTTGGTTGTATCCATCACAAAAAATAATACAGCTTAAATAATTAATAATAATCTAAAAATATTTGAAACTTTATAATAACTAATGTGAAAATGGGCTTTTGTCACTTTAAAAAACTTAAATACCAATAAATTATTTTTCAAATCCACCTTTAATATTTATTCATAATAATAACTGCTGGAATAGTTGAAAAAATTAGTTTTCTGCAAATAAGTTTTGATGCGTTAGAAATTGCGATAGGGTTGTAATTAGGACAAATGTTTGATTTTTAATTTTACATCGAATGACATAATAATATACAGGGGATCCAATTTGAAATAAGAAAAATAAATTGATTTAAAGTTTGCAAAGTTTGACACTAAACTTTGGACACCCTGTACAATTCGTATTACCTAATCAAACTTGGTTAAGGAGACTGTTCGACCTTATTTATTAGGTGCCTTTGGATAATTTTATTAAAAATGCATTATTTATATTTTTTATTAATTTTTAAAACCAGTGGTGGAGAACTGATTTTTCTTAGAGTTTATTTTTTTTCGCCTATAATACTGAATCGATTTTATTAAAATTTTGGGGGTATGTAGGCAACTATAAGAGAAATCCAAATAAGTAAGAATATTTATAGCATGTAATCTAAAAAAAATAGATCCTTGTGACGTCACACATTTTTGGAATACCCTGTATTAACAAAAATATTTTCCTGAAATGCGTAGTAGGATACAGGTAAAGTATGTAACATAATAAAATCCTAACTTAATTAATAAGTGGGCTATAGAAGACGGGAGGTGATGTGCAGGACCCTGTATAATGTGATAAGAAACATATTGTTTGCTAGTAATAATGTGATATAAGTATAGCTAAGAAAATTGTAATATAATATTAAGTGTATACAAATAGATATGTTTCCTAATTAACATTAGGAAATGACAAAATAATAAGTTAACCGAATTAGTTCAATTATTTGTAATGTGTATGCTTTGTATGCAATTCAATATAAGTGTTGATATAGCACAATCAAGGGGATTGCTGCAATGCTTATATTGATAGAGAAGTCAATAGATTTAGTTTGAACATTAAGCTAGTAACTTGTTTTATTGACGTCACCCAATAGAATGCATTAGAGCAAGGAAGAACATCTTTATATTTATTACATGGCGATCCTGCCTAAAAAAGAACAAATAATGGAAATTTAGGCAAAATTGGTATGGAATAATGGATGGCAATATATTAATTTAAAGGAAAATGGGTAAAACTCAAAGCAAGGAGGAGATAATTATTGGCTAAGCAGGAAACAGTGGGGGGCAAACCACTTCTGCACATTTTGGTTCCATCCAGGACATTTTAAGTATGGTATTGATTATCCTAGTCTTTACAGTACTTTTATAGCTTGGCTATAGGAGATGCAAAAAAGCATTAGAGAGAAAGATTAGAAGGACAGTAATAGCAACCCAGAGCCAAGCAGAGTTGTAAAAATAAATATGGATATGGTTATATGGTTAATGTATGTATAAATATGGTAAAAATAAATTTGGATATGGTTTTATGGTTTGTATGTATAAATATGGTAAAAATAAATATGGATATGGTTATATGGTTAATGTATGTATAAAAATGGGTTATAATTATATGGTTAAATGGTATATGGTTACATGGTTATATGGATAAATTGGACATAAAAATTATAAGTAAGGAAAAAATATTATGGAATGTCGAAAGAAGTTGATGAATTTAAATATTTACTGGAAGAATTAAGAGTATTCTCTAGAAACATTGGCAAAGACAATCAAGATCGAAGAAAAAGTTCAAAGGTACTAGAATATTATTGTAGGAAATTGGACAATTTAAAATTACAATTTAATGAAATTAGGGATACATTTAAGAGTAAATCGTATGTAGGAGATTTATTAGGAAATGCTAAATTGTATGTAACCGATATAAATAGATATTTAGACCATTTAGATAAAACTTTGCAAGAAAGGCTTACAGAAACCCAATTGCTGAAATTACCATCTGTGGAAAACCTTGATTCTAATTATTCAGATAGTGAAACGGAAGTAAAAATGTCTGAAAAATTCGAATTAAAAACGCAGCGGGTTTAATTCCAACAATGGATGACTCTGAGGCTTCCACGAAAAAACTTATTGATGCTATAGAGTTGTATGATTCTTTATTAGACAATGATGGCAAAAAACTTTTAACTATCTATGTTCTAAAAACTAGACTGACGGAAAGCGCAAAAATTAGGATTAAACAAGCCTATGCAACAAATGCACTTTTAGTTGCCGATTTAATATCTTATTTTATTTCGAAAAAATCAGTTTCAGCGCTCTCATTAAAATTAAATAACGCAAAACAAAGTTCGAAATCAATCGATGACTTTGGAAGGTCGCTAGAAAAATTGCTAGTTGATCTTACTTTGACGCAAGCGGACGGAAATGAGCAAAACGTGACGATTTTGAGACCAATAAATGAAAAAATCGCGGTGAATTCGTTTGCAAACGGGCTTTGTTGTGGAACTACCTAAGTCTTAATGAAGCGATTAGGTGTGCTAAGGACGAAGAGTTATCACAAAACAATTTGACACCAATTTTTTCTATGCGTTCAAACGGCCATAACGCGAATAATAGAGGCTCAAATCATAGACGAAATTTTAATAATAATTTCACAAGGGGCTCTTTTAGAAATTCATTCACAATAATAATAATAGACAGTATAATTTTAGCAACAATATACCGCAACCCACTTATAGGCAAACTCCACGTTTTTCAAACCCACATTCATTTAATAACAGGGGGAGCAATAATCGTTATGCGCAAAGAGGATATTTCATGCAAAATACAAATCAAAGAAATATAAGTACGGATAATGCAATTGCATTGCATTACAAGTATTTTTCAAAAAAAATTTTAATAACAGCATAACTGGCATATAGAAAAATTGCATTGTCGATAGTTGGCAAATTATTTATTCTCTTCAGACACAGCCTTATCTCTAAATATAAAAACTTGGCGACAACCATTAACTGATGGTTATCCCGAAGACAACCCGTAAGGGATAGTGTAATTCTCGGTGTAATACCACATAACCCACTGTGCAAGTTGATATTTACAAATGATAGGGATCTTTATGGGGAGATGCGTGTGTTTTAGGTATTTATATTTAATTTTCATTGTTTAGCTACCCCAAATATTATTCATAAGATTTCTTCTGCATGAAATATTGAGAGCAGAATTATGATAACATTTTAAACAGACGATGTTTTGGGATAAATTTAAAATTTTTTTGGATCACTACAAAGTTTTTTTTTCGTTTTATCCAAAACAACCTCCAAATCCCTACAGAAAATCAAAAAATTCAGTTTGATCAAAATTGTCATTTATTTTTTGCTTTTCTCGCTTTTAATAAATATAAAATCGCTTTAACTTGAAAATGTAATTAATGAGCTTTTTCACTATACTTTAACTTTAATTTAGCTACAACATACTTTTTTCTACTCCCACATGGAAATTTTCTGTTTCCTTTAGACTTAAAGTGATTGGAAAAGTGGGCTATTGGGTTAACTGAACCGATATGATTTCATATCCATCCTAGCAGTGGCGGCGCCAGGATTTTTGGGATGGGAGGGCACAAATGGACCCGATGATTTTTGAGTGGGCACTACCCAAATCATCAAATAAAAAAAAAAGACGCTCTCTCTACAACGCCATAAGCTGCGACAAACAAAACTTCTCTCTCTATCCTCTTCTCCTCTTCTCTTGTCCTCGTAGCCAAGTCCCTCTTCCCCGAAAATTCCATTACAAAACCGAATCCATCCATCAATTTGGGGGGGGGGGGGGGGCACCAGGGTGGGCACTCATGTTTCTAGGGTGCAGTGCCTACCCTGCCCTCTCCCCCCTGGTACCGCCGCTCCATCCTAGTAAGGATATGAAGCTGACCAATCACAGTGGCCGATTACAAAGAAACTAAATTTACATGTTGTAAATTGAACGAATCGCTTTCTGACACTCGACAGAAGTGAGGTTAAGAATATTCTTCAAGAATATGCAAATCTGTCAGATTAAATTTGTTTTTTTAATTTAAATCAAAACATTTATCTCAGAGTCTATGAATACACAATTTTTTCCTAAAGAGTGCACGAAATGATGAAAAAATTGAAGGTATAATATCATAATATATGTCTACCGAACTATTGTTATTTTCTAACCAAACTAAATATTTGTGCACACGTATTTCAAAAACCTCCATCAGTTTTCCACTCATTTCTAGACAAGCACCTACTATAAGATTTAATTCATGTACTATAAGCTGCAAAATGAACGTTTTACTAACAAAATTATGATAATTAGAATTATTCAAATTAGTTTTCTTATAAGGAATATTATTTTAATTCTTTTGGTTTATTTTTATATATTATTTGGAAGAGATGAGTACTATTATTGTAAGATTTCTACTTTTTTTTTTTATGATAAAACACCTGCACTGTAGGAAAAATCCTTTAAGGCGCTCTGGGAGCGGTGCGTGTGCGAAGAAAGCGATTAACGCTGGTCTTGAAACGTTGAAGATTGTATTCATTGGGAAACACGACCTCAGGAAGATCCTTCCACAAAGATGACGTTCTCCAGATGAAAGAATTCTTGAACAATGAAGTTCGAGGAGTACTAAGCTGAACAACATATGGATGAGCGGCAGTGGTTTGCCGTGTATTTCTGTTTTGCATTGCTCTAGGTGGAATCAAGTGGGCAATATCAGTCGAACACCTGCCATGGAAATATCTGTAAAAGAGAGCCAAATCACCAACCTGTCTTCGATGCTCCAGGCTATCGAGGGTCTTGGTCAGCTCGGGGTCGCCGATCAGACGAACGGCTCTCCTTTGAATGGAATCCAGTAGCCGAAGGGTGTGCTTGGGTGCAAAACTCCAGACATGAGAGCAATATTCTAATGATGGTCGAATCTGTGCTTTGTAGAGTGTCAAAAGTTGATGAGGTGTATACAACCTTTTGGTGCGGAAAAGTACACCAAGTTTCTATGCAGCTGCCTTGGCAATTGCGGCAACATGATCATGCCAAGACATATTACCTCCCAGATTGACCCCCAGCAAATTAAAAAAATAATTGCATTTTTTACTTAAGGTTATGTTATTTCTACTTAGAGTATATTGCCACTACTCTTTCCACGTTAACATTATTGCTAGTTTGTAAATTGGCGATTATTTTGAAAAACTTTACAATAGCGAACGTTAATCATATTAATGCACAAACGCCGTTTCTAACTGTTTACAATGAATTCTACAGTTATTTTGTTGTACTTTCGGAGTTATAATTCTAATGCAAGAAAAAAAAACGAACAAACCCTTTTTTCTTCTGTGCATTTCAGCAGAACAATTTAATGAAACTAGCTATGATTGAGAAAAATAAACTGTTTATTTTTATTAGCAAATATATCGCCTTTTGTCTGTTATTCTCCAAAAGGCCGAATGTGAGAAACATATATATATATATTTAAAGTGATTTTTCTTCAATTGTTTTTTATTATCTTTAATAGAAAAATTAGATCTTAATGTTCAGTGGTAGTGAATGAGTTCCCTTTTTCCTTATAACTTCCTCCGGTCTGTGAATCGCAGGAGATTCTTGACTGTTACAACTAACATAAAATTGAATAAGTTATATGACCGAAGTTGGTGAGAGAATATCGGGTCCTCCGTAGCTAAATTGGCAGCACATTAGAGGCTTAATCGAGAGGTTCTGGGTTCAACTCCCAGCGGAGCCATAAAACTTTTTCAATTTTAATCTTGTCTGCATGCCGACAAACATTTTTCAATTTAAAACTTGTTTACAGATACCAACATACCTACATTTTAAAATAAATATCGTTTTGAACGTGTACGGAGATCTCTCAATGTATAATATTCTTTAAAAAATATTTATAATTTTTAAAGCAATTTTAGCGGCCCACTTTATTTTGGATTTTTTACGAGAATGGTGAATATTTTTTAATTTTAATTCGAAATCTTAAAGAATTCACAGAAGAAGAATTTCTCTTTATTTCGCCAGATCCATCCCTAGACGCGTTTCGTCATATCATGACTCATCAGTAGAGCTAGGATCCGACGAAACAAAGAGAACTCAAAGCTGCTTATGGCAGCACAGTGGTGGGACACACCAGTAAGATGTGGCACGGAGCGCCATCTGTATCGTTATTAGACACTCTTGAGCATACCAGCACCTCTAACAAACTTATAGAAATAAGTAAAAATGTTAAGAGGAAATGTCTTTACAGGAGATTTCCTCTTAACATTTTTACTTATTTCTATAAGTTTGTTAGAGGTGCTGGTATGCTCAAGAGTGTCTAATAACGATACAGATGGCGCTCCGTGCCACATCTTACTTAAAGAATTCAATTTATACACTGTTCGACGAAACTGACATGTCTTTATCGATGCAGTGGAAAGATAAATGTTAATACAGCCGTCTTCAAATTATTCACGGCTCGCAGATAAAGTAAATTTATTGTAATTACATTCGATACTGGCTTTTTTTGATTATATCAAAACTAATGGGACAGTAAAAGGTTTATAATGACTATTAATTACATGTTTTCTAATTAGAAAAAAAATTACAGCGCATATAAAATACTTAGTTATACTACAGCTTAAGGCAATTGGTGCCTACTTATTTACAATTTAATTTTTTTGACGAATTTTTTTCATTTAGTACCTATATATTGCATTTAAGGAAGATTTACCAGTTATTTTTCTCTATCTGATGCGTATAATAAGAGTTTTTAGGTCGATTGGAGCTGGAGTTCCTTCATTGAAAAAACGTTTATTTTGTATACAGGGTCCTGCGCCTCACCTCCCGTCTTCTCTAGCTCACTTATTAATTAAGTTAGGATTTTGATATTTTGCAGACTTTACCTATATCCTAGGGCGCATTTCAGGAAAATATTTTTGTTTATACAGGGTGTTCCAAAAAAGTGTGACGTCGTAAGGATATGTTTTTTTAGATTACATACCGTATATTTTCTTACTTATTTGGATGCATCTTGTAGTTGCCTACATACTCCTAAAATTTTAATGAAATCGGTTCAGTATTATAGGCGAAAAAAAATAAAAACTAAAAAAAATCAGGTTTGCACCACTGGTTTTAAAAATTAATAAAAAATAAAAATGATGCCTCGTTATTAAAATTCTACAAAGGTACTTAATAAATAAGGTTCTTAAATCTCGTTAACCAAGTTTGATTAATACGAATTGTACAGGGTGTGCAAAATTTAGTGTCAAACTTTACAAAGTTTAAAGCGATTTATTTTTCTTATTTAAAATTGGAACCCCTCTATATTATTATGTCATTCGATGCAGAATTAAAATTCAAACATTTGTTCTAATTACAACCCTATCGCAATTTCTAACGCATTAAGACTTATTTACAGAAAACTCGTTTTATCAACCTTTCCACCAGTCATTATTATATAATAAATGGTGGCTTTGAAAAACAATTTATTGATATTGTTAACTAGATCTCTGTATAAGCATTCCGTAAGACCGTTCTAAAAGCAAATATCTCGATGTACATTAGCGTCTTATGCAAGAGCAAAAGCACTGCTTTTGTACGAGTGGAAGCAAGCGAGATAGCCGGTAGGCAGTAGGGTGGAAAGAGATGTAACAAATAAACTCGTCGCAACCTTCGACCTTCCTTTATCTATCAGCCCGCGATAAGAAAGTACGCGTTTGGTAAGTGCATTGGTGCCAATCTTGAAGTTTTACCGTAGTTTGGAAAATAATTCGCTTTCTATAAGTTTTATTATTAATTAGTTTAGTTAAATAGGATATTTTTAAACGGATAACGGATAAGGTATCTTAAAATAAGAAGCACTTTTGTGACAATTAAAATAATTTTTGCTGATAGGTTCATAATATTTAATAATCAGTAAGCTTATCATCATAATATTTCACATAATAATTGACTTCATTTTTGGCAACATTAGTTCAATCAGGTGAATGATTTTTAATTTATTATTAGTGTTTTCGCCTTTTTGCTAGACTTCTGGTTTCGGGAAAAAAAGACATATGGAGGCGTTAATTGTTACTATTCCGGCTAGCAGCGCATCTGCAGAACGATCGTTTTCTGGATTAAAAATAATTCATACCTATTTATGAGACACACAGGGAGAGACACGCTTAAGTGAATTAACAATAATATCTCTGGAGAGCGACCTTTTGCAGGATTTGAAACGCAAAACCAATTATTATGACGGTGTTTTAAAATAACTTTTACGTAAAGACCGCCGTATTGAAGTAATTTACAAATAATGCCGTTTTATTCTTCTTCTGCCAGTGTTCCAGTTTCCAAAAACTCAAAAACAAGACATTTTGTGACAAAATTGGAAATTTAGATGTTTGAATGCTACGGAAGGTAAATTTTTGTCCTAAAAGCAATTTTTTGCCTACCCTGGTTAAAACAGCATTGCACGCCACTGGATGGGCACAAACATGCATTATATTTCTAGGATGGCTTTATGTTTCGCGTTTATGGAAACACGTTTTTAAAAAATTTACTTTTTTATTTTATTTTACAATTGTAAAAATTGAAAAATAGAGTACAATAAAAACATATATGTTTACTTGATAAAGTCTATGTCAAATCTAAATGTTGAAAGCCAAGTAGAATGCACTGTTCGGTTCTCGTGGGAACCGTGCTTAGGTCAGCATTCTGCAACGCAGCAGTTCTATGAATTACCGAACACATAACTCCTCCATCCCTAAAAGGAACTCGAGGGTGGAACCATCTGAGTTGCTATAAACGGTGCTTCAACTGGATTTCTTTTGGCTGCTGTAGGCTTCTTCTTGCGTAATAATTTGTAGATTTTTTCTTTTCGTGTAATCAGGAAGTAGATAGTGATACATGAGACTAGCGTTACGACGCAGGCCAGAGACCAAGTGGAATAGCTTGAATGGAGATGGAGTTCTTCCAGTGGCTCCTCTTGTAGCTGCTGGAGCTGGACTTCGTGGAGTTTATCCAATGATACCTTTTCTAGTTTAAGTTTATGTACTTCTAAGGTGGGGATATGGAGTTCTTTGATATCTTGTAGTGTGACTGGGTGGCCGGAAATAATACCTTTTTCATTTTTGTAAATAAACTTTGTGTCTTTTATTGCGCAATTTGGCGGAACAACAAAAAGGTAGGTCCCTTGTAGTAGGGCGACGTCATTTTCGGTGCATTCAGCTTGAAGCTTCTTGGTTTTGGGAAAGATACCAATGTAGTGAGCATCATTGATTTCTTCGATGATTTCTTCACCGACATGGACAGGAACTTGATGACATTTCTCTATTTTGGGTCCATTGGAAAGTAAAGACGTTACACAGTCTAGGTTGTCCTGTAGTGGTAAGAGGTGGTTCTTCATGCAGAGAAAATTTGGTCTTAGGTCGATGCACTCGTCTTCTTGGTATTGGTAGTCATTGTTGCTTATAACAAGGTATGTGGATGGTGGAATTATTATTGATTGGTTTTGGTTTGGAATGGAATACAAATGATAGTGATCGAAGGTATCGGGATGTACCAGAGGAAAATCGAGTGAAAAAATAATTTTGTCTTTAATATAGAAAACATTTGTTTCTACTATGCTATAATATTTTAGGTAGTTATTATCATTAAATAATATTTGCGAATGACTATGAATTTTATATAGGTTATTTACGATTTCTTTGAGGTCTGTGGGAGAGACGATGCTGTGGTGTAGTGTCTTAAGACTTGCGAAACTTATAGCATTTTCTATTTCTGAAAGAAAGTTTAGCAACGAATCTAAGTTTAATTTGATTTCATCTAATATTTCTCGTATTTCTATATAATGGGTGTAACTAAAAGCAAGGTCGTTTAGGTCTTTCCGTATTTCCTCAATTTTTGATTCGATTAATTTTTGATTACGAGTTACGCTCGTCATAGTTTCGTTAATGTTTTGCATTAAATTTGATGTTAGAGACATTTGTTTGTTTACCTTCTTTACTATTTTATTTTGGTTAGATTCCAGCTCTGACAAACTGTCATTAATTTCTCTAGCATCTTCCTGATCTAGATTACCAGAAATATATTTTACTAGAGAGCCTAATGGGTTTATAAGGCCCCGTTTATTTCTTTTATCTGGAAATACTGATTGTAGTTTTCTGTTAACAACTGTTACTTCGTATTCTAAATGTTTGTATGCACTATACAGGGGATCTGTATGAATGGTAGCGGACTTATTAAATAGTCCTTCTAAGTTATTGTATTGATTTGTTATGGACTTGATTTGGTTTTGGAGAGGTTGAAGTTGAATATAATGTAGAAAAGTATGAGAGGCGATTTTTATTTTAGCAGATCCCAGTTTAAAGGGTAGGATTCCCGGGTTGGACTGGAGGGGTCGTATCTGGATTTTCTGTGTCATCGAGGTTTGAACCAGAAAGGTCATCAGCCTGTAACAACGATTTGTCTATAAATTTTCGGGGGTTTTTAAATACTTGTTTGTGGTAAGTATTAAGAGGGGTTGTAACGGTAAGATTGTTACTTCTTACTACATGTTCGGGTCGATAAGGCGGTTTTGTTTTTGACTGTCTGTCTGTCAGTTTTCTATACGCAATAGTACCTGGCTCGACGTCTGGTGGGTCATCGCGTTTTTCATTTAATTTTGATATGATATTAGATTTTTGTTTAGATGTATTCTCGTGTATCTTTTTGTATAGGTCAACCATAATTTCTTTGTGTTCGTTTATTTGGTGACTAATTGGTTCCGCTTGATTATCGATATCGATCGGGTCTTTAAGTTCCAAATGTCCTAATAGTAAGTCAATCGGTTTTCGTTTAGTTGCCGAATGAATAGAATTATTGTAGCCTAAGACTGCGTACGTGATTTTTTCGAAAGGGTTTAAGTTGGGTTTTGTAATAGATAATGTACGCATGTGTTCTAGTATTGTAGAATGAAATCGTTCTACAATAGCATTACTATTGGGGTTTAATGGTAGTGTATAATGCCAGTTGATTTTGTATAGTTTTGCAAAATCTTTTAATAAATTTTGGGAAAATTCAATTCCATTATCAGAAATTATGTTTTCGGGTATCTTGTATGAAGAAATAAACTGTAATAGTGATTGGTATACGTGTAATGTCGACAGACTAGGTAGTACATAGGCTTGGCCAAATCGAGAAAAACTATCACAGATTGTGAGGGTTACGGTGTTGCCAAATTTAAATGTGTCTATATGAATCGTTTCAAATGGTTTTTTTGGAGTAGGCGTTAATTGTAGTCTAATTAATGGCGGATGGCGGTCATATTTTACTTGTTGGCAGATATGACAATTACTGATAAATTTTCTAACGTCATCGCTCAGTTTAGGCCAGTAATATTTAGTCCTTAATTCGTCAATGGTTTCGTGAATGCCGCGATGGTTCGTAATACCTTCGTGTTGCGCTTTTACGAGGTTCTGTTGCGTGTTTTCGCGTGTGACGTCATGTAGGAGGGTGTTGGATTTAAGGAGTCTATATGTAGAATTTTTAAAAGTTTCGGGGATAAACTTACACATTTCTTTATAAAATTTTTGGTCGTCATCATTTTCGAAGTAAAACACATATTGCCGTTTTGGTTCGGCATATTCTTTTAAAAATTGTATTGTTTGTTCGCGAAACGTTTCGTTTATCACGTAGAGATACCACCGCGTACGGTTGATCGGGTTGCCAAAAATTCTTTTCATCTCAATGCGTGGATTTTGGTCAACCTTTTTAATTATGATTTGACAAAGAAAATAATTTAAAGGTTTTTCGGTAATATTAATAGTTAATATGGGATTTTCGGCACTAGTGTGCACTGTCTCGTTATCGGTATTTTCGTCCGGGTCAGCTTGTACTATTATCGATTGATTATCGGTTTCACGGCTTGTCGAGGGTTGTGGATTTAACACAGCATTAGTAGTTTCATTACTCGTAGAGGGTTGTGTGTCTAAGACAGGGTTTTCGTTAAATTCGTTCATGTATTGTAAAACAGGTGGGAGGTTAGTTTCGGTGGGGTATATTTCTACCCTAGAAAGCGCGTCCGCGTTTGTATTTTTCTTTCCTTTTTTATATATTATCTCGTAGTCGAACTCTTCGAGCTTTAATCTCCACCGAACTAAACGGGAATTTGGTTCTTTTAGAGACATCAACCATTGAAGAGGCTTGTGGTCCGTGATAATTTTAAATTTTCTGCCAAACAAGTAGGGCCTAAAATATTTAGTTGCCCATACAATGGCCAGTAATTCCTTTTCTATAGTCGAGTAGTTTTGTTCCGCGTTGTTAAGAGTGCGCGACGCGTACGCGATAGGTTTGTCTTTTCCTATTATTCCTTGTGATAAGACGGCGCCGACGGCGACGTTACTTGCGTCGGTAGTCAGATTAAAATCGTTAGAGAAGTCCGGATATTCTAAAATCGGGTCATTAATTAAAAGTGCTTTGCAATCTTCAAATGTTTTTATATATATTGGGTCTTCAATATTAATTGTGGAGCCCTTTTTTAAACAATTGGTAAATGGCTTCGTAATATTTGCAAAGTTTTTTATGAATTTTCTATAGTATCCCAAAAGCCCTAAAAAACCTTTAATTTCTTTTGTTGTTTTTGGAATGGGGTAGTTTGAGATTGCATTTATTTTGTCCGGATTTGGTTTTATACCTTCAGGTGTTATAATATGGCCAAGAAACGCGACTTCTTTGCGCAAAAACTCTGACTTGTCGAGTTGAATTTTTAGATTGCTTTCACGCAGTTTTTGGAAAACAGCTTTTAGGTTAACTATGTGCTCTTGAAGAGAGGTTGAGAAGACAATTATGTCGTCCATGTAGACAAAACATATTTTATTTATTAATTGTTTAAGCACGTTATCCATGACGCGTTGAAATGTTGCGGGGGCGTTCTTGAGCCCAAAGGGCATGCGCAAATACTCGTAATGCCCGTTCTCAACATTAAACGCGGTCTTTTTGATGTCGTCATGATGCATTTCTAACTGGTGGAAGCCGCTGGCTAAATCTAAAGTCGAGAAGTATTGACAACGGCCAAGTTTATCGAGAATGTCTGTTATATTTGGAAGTGGGTATCGATCATCGATAGTTTTATCGTTTATTTTTCGGTAGTCCACAACTATGCGCCATTTCTTTTTTCCGGATGCGTCGGATTTTTTTGGCACGATCCAAATTGGGGATGACCAGGGTGAGTCACTCGGTCTTATAATTCCCTGATTTAACATGTCGTTAATTTGTTTTTCGACTTTTGGCTTGTGGATAAATGGATATCGATACGATTTTGTATATACCGGCGTTTCGTCCGTTGTTTTTATGCGGTGTTTGACTTGATTTGTAAATGTCAAGGGTAAATTTTCGCGATGAAAAATATCAGAAAATTCTATGCATAATTTTTCAATGTGATATTTCTCTTCGGCGTTCATATGTTGCGTTCTTATTAATTCGGGTACATCGATTTTTTCTGAATTTTTGTTATGTTCTACGGTAACGTGAAATATTTCGTATTCATTTTCGGCGAAAGA
Organism: Polydrusus cervinus; assembly: GCA_935413205.1. Lineage (NCBI taxonomy): Eukaryota > Metazoa > Arthropoda > Insecta > Coleoptera > Curculionidae > Polydrusus > Polydrusus cervinus. The sequence continues at coordinate 99,493,058 of OW284510.1, read as the reverse complement.
TTTGACCGGTATCGGAGAATAGAGATAAATTTCTTGTACATTCTCAGTGCGATTTTGAATATCAACCGGAGCATATCCGTTTGTCGATGTTGTCAAACATTCGCGAATAACGCAGTTAAATAGTCTGGTTTCGATAATAGTGACGTCACCATCTGCTACGGTGACGGGTATTTTTAAGGTTTCTATGCTGTATGGTTCAATGCGTGCGAAAAATAGAAGTTTGTTTTTTGATTCGTAATGAGTTAAGGGTAATTTAGCTGAGGGTGTTTTTAAAACAGAGTTTTGTAAGTCTAACTGAACATTTAGGGTTTTTAAAGTCTCATAACCAATAAGGCCATCGAAAAAATGGTGGAATTTAAATAAATAAAATTTTATATTTTTTTCAGAGTTAAATTCTTGAAATGCTGGTATTTCGGCACATAAATCCCTGCTAGTAGTTTGAAATATTGATGATATAGTGAATGGTTCCTTTTTTATACAGTCTGAAAAATATTTTTCGGCAATTTCTGGGTTTAAAAATGATTTTGTCGCACCGGTATCAATTAATAGTTTTATAGGCGGATTTAATATTTTTATATATGGTAAATCTTTGCGGTCATAAATTGAATGAATTTCTATATGATTGGCTCTTGAGGCGTAATTTCTTGAAAATTTTGCTCGGAATCGTCATTTTGTTCAGAGGGGTATTTATTGTTTTCTTCTTCAAAATTTTCGCAGGGTTCGTATTGTTGGTTAGGTACATTTACATAGTTTTGGTTGTCATAGCTGGGATAGAAATAATCGGGTTCATAGGAACCATAATTTTGGTAAGAAGGACCGGGAGTGTTCGGGTCAAAGAAAGGGGGTTGTTCCATGTTATATAGTTCTTCAAAAACAAGGTTCGGTCTAGTGTATCGGGGAGGTTGTTGTTGCATCATGGTTCTAGGTTTTGGGAAAGTCCCGTGTGAAATTCCGCTCATAGGGGTTGGTCTTGGTTGATATTGAGTTTGGGGGTTATGTTTCCAAACATTTGTTGGATTTTTAGGGGGCCCAAAGACTTGTCTATTAGTTGGAAATCTTTGATTAAATATCGGCCTAGGTTGAATATTAATGGGGCCGCGTGGAAAAGTAGGGTTAGAATAAGATTGTTGGGGGAAATTAGGTTGAAAATTATTATTATTATAAAAATTATGGGGTTGATTGTTATTATTGTAAAAATTATGAGGATGGTTGTTATGGAATTTTTGTACTGGTTTATTTTTTTGAAATTCGACTTGCGGTTTTTGCAAATGACGGATATTATTTTCTGATATAATGAACTGTCTGGCGACTGCTAAAGAATTAGGTCGCATAGCACGAATAGTCGAACCTAAGGGATCTTTTAATCCCGCTAAAAATATTTTTAAGGCATGTTTATTGTAAAATTCTTTCTTTACACCAATAATGTCTGCGGTATTTTCGTGTGTGTCTACGTAATTATGCAGAGCACTTAGATTCGACATTATTCTAGTATAAAATTGCAAAGAAGGTTCATTATTTCCTTGTCTCAACTGGTCTAAATCAAACAATAAACCGTTTTCGTCGCGTTGATCACCAAAGTGAGAAATTAGGGCGCTTGTTACGCTCGCCCAGTCTTTCGCAATACAAATGCTATAAACTTCCCTAGCTTTGCCTATCAATTTTGCATAAATACCGTAAATAAGTGTGACGTTTTGAACAGAGTTCCTATTTTCAGGTGTTGAGTCCCAGTAAGTTTTAATTAAAGTATTGGCAGTATCCAAAAAGGAAGATAATTCTAGTGGGTTCCCATCAAATTTGGGAACAATTTCTAAAAGTTTACTATCAAATTTTGGTGTTGTCATTTTTGTTTTAATATTACTTGGGTTCTCTTTTACTTTGTTTAAAGAAAGATTCGAAAATAACGTATCTAAATTTAAATCAGTTTCAGTACTGATGAAGTCGTTTAAATCTAACTCGTTACTACTATTTTCCTCTGTGGAACTAGAATGAGACGAGGAGAATGACATAGACGGGAAAAATGGAAAGCAACTTACATAAATGAAGCAATTTTCATTATTTTAATCCAACTGGTATGGTCCAACACGATGCTGCACTTTCTCTACCACCTTTACGCACTACACTGAAAGTCAAAATTTTGACGATGCAAAAGGTTCGATTTTTGAATAAACGGTTGAAACCGACGGGTTTTTCACGATGAAAGTCCCTTTCAAATCCTACACAAAAGACTGCGCCACTTTATGTTTCGCGTTTATGGAAACACGTTTTTAAAAAATTTACTTTTTTATTTTATTTTACAATTGTAAAAATTGAAAAATAGAGTACAATAAAAACATATATGTTTACTTGATAAAGTCTATGTCAAATCTAAATGTTGAAAGCCAAGTAGAATGCACTGTTCGGTTCTCGTGGGAACCGTGCTTAGGTCAGCATTCTGCAACGCAGCAGTTCTATGAATTACCGAACACATAACTATGGGCACTGGATCCCCCGATCAAAAGTAACTTCTAAAAAAAAATGACCCAAGCGCTGGACCTAATGCACCCTTAAAAATAATGTGAACTACTAAAATTTGGCTCTGACAATCATTTATTTTGGTGAAATCGGATTGAATCCAAAAATTAATCTATACAACTAAAAAAAAAAAAATTGCCGTTATTGAACTAATTAATAACTGAACCAACTCAACCTACAAACTTTAGTTCTCACAACGAAATTTTATATACGGATATCTAATAGCTATTTATGCCATCAGTTACGAAATGCCTAATTTTGTGTAACGCGTGAGATTTTTGCGGAACGAACGAAGTGAGTTTTGCAAAAACTCACAAGTTACACAAAATTTCATTTCGTAACGTATTGCATACAAGATTTTTTCTAATTTTGAAGAAAGTAATAAAAAAATAAAATTTAATATAATTGATAAAAATTTGAAAAATATAAATTTAGTTTTTCTAATTTTGACATATAACTGATGGCATAAATAGCTATTGTTGCTGTTACTTCATGTTAGTTGTCAGTTTGACATTTTGTAAAAAAGTCCAAACGGAAGGTTTTTAGCGAGATTGATATATTTTTAGTTTTATTTTTTTTAAATGAGTCATTCAAGTTCTGAAGAGCTACCAAGCGATTTTGAAGAGGCAGCAGGTAATGCTCTATTATCAGTAATTCCCAAAAAGTCAAAGGCAGTTTATGATTTGGCATACGAAAAATTTGTTACATGGTGTGATGAGAAGAAAATTAAACATGTTAATGAGAAAGTTTTACTTGCATATTCCGAGGGTAAGAAAGATCTAAAAGTTTCCACATTATGGACACTTTACTCAATGTTAAGGTCTGAACTAAATCTGAAAAGGAATATTGATATTAAAAAATATACAAATTTGGTAGCATATATTAAAAGGCAAGCGGACGGGTACAGTGCTAAAAAGTCAAAAGTTTTTATTAAAAAAGATTTTGCCAAATTTTTATTGGAAGCTGATGACAAAGAATACTTAATGGCTAAGGTTGCAATGATAATTGGAATAGCAGGAGCATGCAGAAAAGCAGAATTAACTTTTCTTCCAGTTGAAAATGTTATAGACGAAGGAAGCCATTTTCGTGTAGATATCCCACCTTCAAAAACAAAAGTTATACGGCAGTGTGTAATTACCACTGGAGACATTGAAAATACGAATCTTGTTGAAATATTAAAAAAATATATTAAGTTGCGTCCCCAGATTCTTAAACACAACAGATTTTTTGTAAAATATGCGAATCGAAAATGTAACAGAAATCCTGTGGGAATTACCACATTTAGCAGTCTGCCAAAAGTTATTGCACAATTTCTTGGTCTTTCAAATCCTGTTCTATATACTGGCCACTGCTTCAGAAGAAGCTCTGCCACTTTCCTAGCAGACAGTGGCGCTGATCTTTTAAAATTAAAGAGGCACGGAGGTTGGAAATCTAGCTCTGTTGCGGAGGGATATGTTGAAAATTCCATTAATAATAAAAAACTTATAGCGCAAGAAATATTTGGTGAAACATCTAATGTAATGTGCGTCGCCTCTCAAATAACAGCAAGTTCGAGCAATGATAAAAATATGTCGTCGGGAATTAATTTGAATAATTGCAATAATAGTGTTATCAGTATTTATAATAATTAATTAATTTATAATTTATGTTTTTAACTTGTATTATAACAGTTTAATAAATAGAATAATTCTTTATGTCACTAATTTTGAAATACATTTTTCGTCACCAATTGCATAAAATTTTACTTTATGCAACTAGTTACAAAAAGTAAGACGTTTCATAATGTCAATCAGTCTTAAAAAGTGTCACTTTATATGTCAAAATTAGAAAAAGCAATTTTTTCATCTTATATATTATATGGTACTCCCATACCTATTAGTTGTGACAACTAATGTGGAAAATTGAAATTTTTTTTCAAGGAAATATCGCAAGCAATCATTTATTTGGGCCAAACTTGAAATTTTCTTAGAGTAACAATTACGTATGTAATTACAACATTGTGTTTATTATCTTTTTTCTGTATATTCTAATTGTCAGAAAGAAGTTGAATCATAAACAAGTAAAAATTTTATATTTTCGTCATTGTAGTTGAACATTAAAAAGTGTAAATGAACTGTTTATAAAGCATGGCAAAATTAGTAAGTTGATTTTAAAGAAATAACTTGAAAAAAAGTCTGTTTCATTTCTAAAAATATGTCATATGTAATTTATATTTAGTAACGAAAAATATTACTTCCTAGAGTCCCCATTTAAATAAAAAAAAGCTTTGATATTACTACTCTATTAGGTATGCGTTAACTAATTAGGATAAATTATGGTTTTTTAAAAAAAATTGTTTCCAATGTCCTTGTTCTCTTATGTTCTTTATAATATATACTTATGTAATACAAAACAGAAACACTAGATTTTTACTTATTTTAATCAACCTTTTGGGTTGTTTAATTGCTTATTATAGAACTGAATTGTTCTTATTTAAATTTTCTTATCTGCAATTATTAAAAAACACAAAAAATATACCCGAACTTTCTAATTAAAATATAACAGCTATATAAAATTAGTTGTACTTGGTCAGATTAAAGAGTCGTCAATATGACGCTCTTTTATGGAAATGGAACAAAGAACAAAAACAAAACAAAAAAAAAAAATATTTTTAAGTTATTTCTTATCGGGTCCCCTTGCCATGCTTTATAAAAAGCTCATTAAAACTTTCTAATATTCAACTGAAATGATAAAAAATTAAATGTTTACTTACTTATGATTTAACTTCCTTCTGACAATAAGAATGTACACAAGAAAGACAATAAACAAATAAATTACATCACATAGTGTCACAGCCACGCATGCGTTCAACAACCAGGAAATTAACATGAGAAAGGCCTATTCTTGCTTTGAAAACACGAAGAAATGGACACGGCACGGTAATTTCTAAAAAAAATGTCATATGTAATTTATACTTAGTAACGAAAAATATTCCTTCCTAGGTCCCCATTTAAATAAAAAAATGCCTTGGTATTACTACTCTATTAGGTATGCGTAAACTAATTGGAATAAATTATCAGGGATATTATGGTTTCTTTAAAAAAAATTATTTCCAATGTCCTTGTTCTCTCATGTTCTTTATAATACATACATATGCAATACAAAACAGAAACACTAGATTTTTAACTTATTTTCTCAACCTTTTGGGTTGTTCTATTGCTTATAGAACTGAATTGTCCTTATTTAAATTTTCTTATCTGCAACTTCGTTTATTAAAAAACAAAAAATATCCCCTGGACTTTTTATTTAAAATATACAGCTATATGAAATTTGTTGTACTTGGTCAGATTAAAAAGTCATCAATATGACGTTCTTTCATAGAAATGGAACATAGAACAAAAACAAAACAAAAAAAAATATTTTTAAGTTATTTCTCATCGGGTCAACTTGCCATGCTTTATGAAAATCTCATTTAAACTTTCTAATGTACAACTGCAATGATAAAAAATGAAATGTTTACTTACTTATCATTAAACTTCCTTCTGCCAATAAGAACGTACACAAGAAAGACAATAAACATAAATAAATTACATCAAATATTGTCACATCCATTTTCCACACGGGCACGGCCATGAAAATGGCCAATTATTGCCTTAAAAACACGAAAAAATGGACACGGAACTGCAAAAGCACCCTAACATAAACATAACCTCCTGACAGCCCTGGTTAGAATGATTGCACCCACCGGTCAAGGGCGTCAAGTCTCTATTGATGCCGTTAGTTATAAATATGAAGAATAATATTACTTGAAAAGAAAAGTTAGTTCTGGTAACTAAGAATGTATCTTGATCAAAATTAACAAAATGATAAGGACTACAAATTCATAATGTACTTAATTGATAAATACAAGTTTAAAGGAACCTTGATGTAACATTTAAATAAAATATATACAGAGTAAAATTCAGCTAAACAAAATATTTTATTTCTGCCAACTAATATGAAATCAAGATATTTTCTTTGTTCTGATGGCATCATTTTTTGGTAAATATAACCAAGAAAAAAATCTTTTTTGTTTTCCTAATTAAAAATAGTTATTTTTCGTAACTTAAACACGAGAAAAAATAAAAATTAGTACCAAATACCAAGTCATTTTTAAGAGGGTAACCAAAAATAGTTATTTTTGGTAACGTAAACATGAGAACAAATAAAAATTAATACCAAATACCAAGTCATATTTAACAGTGGAAACACAATTGGGCGAGCACCTGGGTGGGCACCCTTAGTTTCATGGTGGGCCACTGGCCCTGCCCCCCTGATGCCGTCGCTGAACCTGATTGCATTATTAAAATAAACAAAAATAATAATTTAGCACCAAAAGTACCTACATAATACCACAGATAAACCTGTCAGTGTTATACACTCGGTGTGCAATATTCACAATACATAAAAAGCGGGCTTAATTAATATTTAAATTGTACCACTATTAAATACACTTACTCCAGTTACAAAACGGTGGTAACCGGCTTAAATTTAATACCAGCTCTTAGCTTTTACAACTTTTTTCTTGTACTTACGAGGAAAGCAGCTTTCGACAGCTTTTTCGGGCACATTTTTAACCGGTACCGTAATTAATTTCATAAGTAATTAGGTATTTTTATTGCATATTAATGGTGAACTAAAATGTCGGCAGATTTTTTTACTGCATTTCATTATGACGACGAATTGAAGACCTCGCTGTAAAAAACCGGGTAAATCACAAGTTTTGGGAAAAATATAATAAAAAACAATTTAAAAAAAATGTATTTCGTTGGCAAATTCATGGACCAAATTACACTGTAACATATTATTTGTCGATTTGGGTCATTTCTTATATTTACACAAAATCGCTTTGAATTTATCTTTCTTACTTTCGGATTTTTGTATAATAATAGACAAAAAGTGATATAAATATATCATTCATAAAAATAGTGGAATTTAGTGTCCGTTAAAATATATAAAGAAAAGAAACTTAGCGGCAAGCGGACAGAGTAGTGCGTCTATCTTTTGCATTAAAGTACACAGGGACGCCAAAGGTAATGGAATCCCTGGGGCACAGGTAGACAATGACAGGCTGTTTCGTTCTTGTTAGAACTCATCAGAAAGTCATAACCCATAAGCGACCCCCAGTACAGCGAGCCTGTTCTTTCAAGGCGTTTTTAAGAAATAAAAACGCGATGAAAACCCAGTAACGCCCTCAGAAGGAATCAACTCAATGCAAAAGATAGCCATCTAACGTGAAAACGTAGAAATATAAATAATTATAATAAATATACTGGTGAAGTGGCCGTTCCGTGCTTGATTTATTTAGATTTATTTATATTTCTACGTTTTCACGTTAGATGGCTATCTTTTGCATTGAGTTGATTCCTTCTGATGGCGTTACTGGGTTTTCATCGCGTTTTATTTCTTAAAAACGCCTTAAGAGAACAATCTCGCTGTACTGGGGGTCGCTTACGGGTTATGACTTTCTGATGAGATCTAACAAGAACGAAACAGCCTGTCATTGTCTACCTGTGCCCCAGGGATTCCATTACCTTTGGCGTCCCTGTGAACTTTAATGCAAAAGATAGACGCACTACTCTGTCCGCTTGCCGTTAAGCTTATTTTTATTAATAAAAATGAACAATTTATTATTCTCAACTATAGCTAGTTTGATTAAATTATTCTGCTGAAATGCACAGAAGAAAAAAAGGTTATATAGGCCGAGTACAGATGGGGTTCCAGTAAGAACAATTTGGTCTCAATTTTAGATAATATTACATAAAAATAAACGCATCTCCGCGTCATTCCACGATATTTTTAAATTAATATTACAACAATATATAGAAATAAACTTAGCGGCAAGCGGACAGAGTAGTGCGTCTATGTTTTGCATTAAAGTACACAGGGACGCCAAAGGTAATGGGTTCCCTGGGGCACAGGTAGACAATAACAGGCTGTTTTGTAATTATTGGTACTCATTAGAAAGCCATAACCTGTAAGCAATTCCCATTACAGTGAAAATGTGTTTTCAAGATATTTTTACGAATAAAAATATGATGAAAATCTAGTATCGCCATCCGTTGGAATCAACTCAATGCAAAAAATAGCTTTCTAGCGTGAAAACATATAACTGTAAATAAATCAAGCACGGACGGTCACCCATCCGTATAGGAAACATTTCAATTTCAATAAGGACGAAACAGTCTGTCATTGTCTACCTGTTCCCTAGGCCCAGGAAATCTATTACCTTTGGCATCCCTGTGTACTTTAATGCAAAAGATAGACGCACTACTCTGTCCGCTTGTCGCTACGTTTCTTACTATATATTTTAACGGACACTAAATTCCACTATTTTATTTATTACAATAATATAATTTAAAAAAAAACATTAAAAAAAAATACAAAAAATACATTATATCTACAGAAATTAAATTATAAAAAATCATAATATTCTTCGCCATCTGAGGAACTGTCATCTCTTGACGTTATAATTAACGAGTCGACGGTCCGATCGACCAGGTGGTCTAGATCCCACATTTTCTCCTCTTCTTTAATGACATGATGGACTGCTTTTCGCCAGTTCTCTGGTGTCACTTCCTTAATGGCTTGATCAAATAGTAGCTTAACGTCTTTCATTTTGAATGTCGTGTTGTGTCTTGCTACAAATCTTCTCACTTGCGCCCATATAAGTTCTATAGGATTTAGTTAGCCATGATACGGCGGTGTGCGCAGCACAGTTACTCTATGTTTTTCAGCTATATCTTCCACGGCATATTTCATAAAACGATGTTTGTGCAAATTTGCTATAGCTAATAGTTCCTTCTTTATCAAATTATCTTCTTCTGTTTTCTTTGGTTAGCTATCATAAATAATTTAGTAAACAAAATTTACCTACGCCTGTGGCCAACACCGAAATTGAGCCGAACTCGACGGAATTTCCCATTTTATTACTCTACACCTTTCTGAAATAGACTTTAATATGACAGATAAACACCCCCACCCCTTCCCCTCCCCTTAAACAACGTTTGGCCTTACCTTAACCTTACTACATTATGTTCTTTATAACGAAAGTAAACGCAGCGGAATAATAACGCCATCGCCATGCTGATTTAGACTGAGGTATAATAATTTCTGTGCTAAGTGCAAAGAAAAGTCCATCCTTAAACAAAGAATGCTCGCCATATACAAAGTCATTCATTTATAGCTGCAAAGGCATCTCCGCTTAAAGGTCATACTGCTGCAGAATCGCTGCACCTGAAGGCCATGCCACAGGCCAGTGGCACTCCGGCATGGTCAATTAATTATTTTAAGCCGATCGGAAACTGAAAAGTAGGTGATTTATCTCGAGCGTTTGACTCTTATAGTGCATCCAGCTAAGAGCAAAACAACTGTTGCGCACGGATAAATCTGGTAATATCGTATTAATCATTTGTACTTTTGCTAGTAAAATGAGATTGATACAGCCACAACTACCGCCAGTTTTACAAGAAGAAAACGTCCCGTTGTTGGTTTTAGAGAAGACATAATACAGGGTGATTCCTAAGTTGATACTTCTTTTTTAGCTGTGTATGGAAAGCATTAAAATAAACAATTTTTTCAAATACCTTTTTTCAAAAAACTTAAAAATAGGCAAGAAACAGAAGTAAAAAATTTAGGTGCGGGCCTGGTCATCAAAACGTAGCCTGTTATACTTTATGTTGTTTGTCTTATCACTTATTAGGCATGTGATTTACGGGTCGTGCTCAGTTATTTGTCAATCCACTGCGGTGTGTTTTTCTGAAGCAAGTTAATTTTAAATTGGTGACGCGAAAACAGTAAAATTTGAACTAGTAGATAGTGCTAATTTATGATTAGTGTCGTCAAAATGCGGCTGCTGCTTCGAGATTATACGCAGAACGCTTTCCCTTGCGGGCTCATCCTACACCCAGAAGTTTTCTTAATGTTATTCAACGGATAAGTTAGGCAGAACCGTATTTGATCCATAGTGTAATAAATGAATGTAAGTACCTTATTTTTGAGTTTTTTTACACAGCTAAAAAAGAAGTATCATCTTAGGAATCACCCTGTATAGTCCTATATAGGTGTCAATTATTTATCAAGTAATATTTAAGAAGAATTACAGATCCATACACTGAGAAAATATATTTTTTCTACTCCCACATGGAAATTTGCTGTTTTCTTAACATTAAAGTGACGAGAAAAGTAGGCTATTCCAGTTAATTGCACGGAAAAATGTCATATTATTACTATTCAGTACCCAGTCGACTCAAATCGAGGATCACACTGGAGTGCCTAAACGACCTGAAACACCTGGCCGCAAGGAACAACAAGGTAGAACTCCTATGGGTTCCTGGCCACTCAGGGATAGCAGGCAACGAAAAAGCCGATGAACTGGCAAGAGCCGGATCATCTCAAAAACTCAGGGGCCCTGAACCCGCCCTTGGCATATCAAAACAGGCAACCAGAGCAGCATCAGACAGGTGGGCACAACAACAACACCTGTCCCGAAGGAATAGGATACCCAAGCGAGGGCCACAATTGGAAAACCCTCCAAAAAGTTATCAACTGGAATAATACCTCTAACGCGCACCCAGCTAAAACAAGTGGTCGGCCTACTAACAGGCCACTGCTTAAGAAAACACCTACGGCAAGTAGGAATTTACAATGGTCCCATTGAATGCAGATTTGCGGCGATGAGGACGAAACCGCCTCACATATCATATATAACTGCGAAGCACTGACCCGAGGAAGACTCAGAATCTTCGGGGACATCCAATGTGGGGATAACCTCCCACATGAAAAACTTGGTAGGAATTTGCTGGACCTTATAAAAGGAACAAACCTTTTCTAGCAAGATAGGGGAGCACAATAAGCCACTAGGCTGCAGTGCAAGAAGCTTGGGCCGAACGCCCGACCCCCGCCTTAGAGCAACCAACCAACCAACTATTCAGTACTGCAGTGATTTAAAAATAAAATTCCCCTTTTTTAAAGAAACATTCCACGAATGCACACAATAATGAAAAGTATTTTTTTAACAGATCACAACCGTAAGTGATCCTAAAGAATTTCTTGTGATTATATACCTCAATCCGATTCTGACCAATTAAACGCTGTTTTGCGACCAATCAGATGCATATTATACTGAATATACCCCGCATAAGTGGATATACCCCGGGCCACCTGCCACAACAATGCCAATGCATAACAACATCATAAAAAGTTTAAAATATTTGATGGTTGCTATAGACCGTTTCTATAATAACAAAAATCCCTTTCAACAAATCAAGTTTTTGATGTTGTCAGATTCATGTCACATTTTTTTAAAAATGGAATCTTGCCGATTCGGTAATGTTTCAGTCGAAAATATAAGAAAAAACGCTGAAAAGACTATCCCAGAAAATACAACAAAAACAAAAAAGTATATATGGACCCAATTCGAGAAATTCTGCGAAACACGGCAGTATATATTGACCAAAAATACAACTATAATACAGCTTGCCGCTATATTGGAAGACTGGAGTTTTAATATGAAGAAAAAAGATGGTTTTGACTACAAGGAAGGGGTTATCAAGACAATGTGGAACCAAACAGCCCAACTGCTTCAAGAAAGGTACTTCAATAAATACAACATTAAATTTGATCCTTTTAAAGATCCTGAATTCCGAAAAGCACGTATGGCTAGAAATTCTAAAAGAAAACTGCTTCAGGCTGATCCAAAAAATCACCGGAAAAGTGCAAGAGCACTAACCTACGACGAGTACAAAAAGATGGTAAAAATTTTTGACGAAAATAACCCCGAGGATTTACAGAAAAAGTTCTATCAAATAGCGGCTGTGGAATTAGCATGGAGAGGAGGAGAAGCCGAGACATGCCTAATTACGTATTTCAGAGAAGAATATTATAGCGATGGTACAAAAAGTAATAGAATGGAATATAACCCAATCTTTTCAAAAACATCCCAAGGCGGAGACAAGAAGCTTTCAAATTCAAAATGGTTAGTGGCAAACACAAAAGATGCCTATTTATGTCCAGTTCGCCTTTACAGAAAACTAATTTCAAAAAGAGGGCAAAATATAACTACCCAAAAACTATTCCTGACAGTAAATCGAAATTGGAAAATGGGAAATTGGTACAAAAACTGTCCCATTGGAAAAAATACTCTTTCTAATTGGACAAAACAAGCAGCACAAAAAATTGGACTAGATACTGAGAAAGAAAAAATCACAAACCATTCCAATCGAGCCACAGCTGTCTCTACATTAAGCAAAGCAGGTGTGAGCGAACAAACTCTTATAAAAATAACTGGACATAGTAGTGCTGCATCCATAAAGCCATACTTGCAGATGGACAAAACTCATCACGAAAACACTATTCAAGGTTTAAGAGGTCACCCTCCAACTAATGGGTTGGATCAACACGAAGCTCCAGTCTCTTGCAGCTCGAAGAGTTTCCAGCAACACCAGCAAGTCACTACTGTTTATTATAATAACTGTGTGTTTAACAATAATACTTATAACTAATTTTCTGTTAGTTTTATTACTTTGTCAATTGTTTAGGTTTTGTTTCGTTTTGTCCGTTTTTCTTATTTCGTTGTATTTTTTCTTTTTTTTTGGTATATAATCTCAACATATACCACTCGAGGTAAATATTTTATTAAGAATATTTTTTGACATTTTTCCGCAAAATTTCTGTAAAAAATTCGCGAGACAAAAATTCTTTAAAAATATCCCGACAGCGAAGCTGGAGGGATATTTTTTTAAAAGAATTTTTGTCGAGGGCACAAAAATGTCAAAAAATATTCACCTCTTGTGATATAACTTATGAATATTTTCCTTTTGGAGACTGCGCCGACCTATCATTTCTCTGGGCTTTGTTCTCACAGATCCGGAAATTTCCCATTAGTTGACAACATTGTTAAATAATTATTTAATTTAATTAAATAAATATTTCTCTGTGGCGGTCTTATAAAGTACTGACCAATCACAGTTTGTTGTATTTACTGAGGCTTCGCCTATTTTTTCAAGACCTAATTATACTTATAATTTATATGTATATGGTACCATATTATTTATTTATTCAATATAACAAAATATTTACCATCTATAATAGTTTTATTAAAAATGAAACCTGCTGAATGTCTATAGAAAATTAATTTTATGTTCAACATTATTATTGAGTTGGTTTTATCATTATTTCTAATTTGATTCTGTGGCTGAGACGGTAAAACGTCGAATAATGGTCGAATGGTCCTGAGTTCAAGCCCGATAGCCTGCAAACTTTTTTTTGTACATTTTGCAGTATACGGTTCGTAAGTTTGATGGTAAAAAAAATATGCTGTTCAACTCGAGTGGATTGTTCATATCGCACTCAAAAATTTGAGCACCCCGACTACGGCGTCGTGTTTAATTTACTTCCTCGTGAGATATTGACATCATATCCACTCTTGTTGTACAAACTACTATTTATCACTGGCAAAAATGCAAGCAACCATTGTTAAATATAGAACAGACAAGCCCAGGGCCGTAGGTAAGGGGGGGCTCAACCCCTCCCCCCCCCCCATGATATATTACTTGACTGAACTACCCAACTAACTCAAAAATCGTCTCCCTAGTCTTACTAGAGAAGAAAGAAAAGATTATTTTCTAAAAATAATATTACTAAAATATATTAGATACTAAAAACAATATTACCTAAATGAATCAAGGTGTGTCCTTCCACGTTCGCTTTACCTCATTCATCACCTTAAGATTTACTAACAATTTTATTTGTCCGTCCGTTGGACAACTTCCATTTCCGACAAGTGCGTTTAGTCAGTCCTGTTCTGTGGTCAGTCCGATTCAGAGGCGTATTTGGGGGGGGGGGGGGGGGCAGCCGGGCTGCAGCTCCCCCCGAGCTCCGGAGCTCGGCTCTAAAAATCTAATTGCCACCTAATTTTTGAACGCTTGGACACTTAATTTAAATCTTTAAATGATGTATTCTTAGCCTAGATTACAAAGGTTTTGTAGGAAACGTTTAGTTTTTAAACTTTTCCTTCTAAAAGTCCTATTTTATATAGAGATTAGGGTTTTCAGCCGCATATCGTTTTAGTTATTGATTTTTGATGCAATTTTGAAGAAAACCGAGTAAAAAGAATAATATTTTATAGCATTTTTCCAATATATCCATATTCCATTCTGCCTTTTTTAGCGCTATTTTCAATCAACAAAAATATAACCCAATGCAATAAAATATTTTTACAACAAAAACAGAAAATATTCAGGTATTTATTTTTAAAACGAAAAATTAAAGTACAAATTTTAATTGAAACATTTTTTATGGAAGAAGTGTGATAATTTATAATAAAAAAAATAGTGCGTGAAGAAACGAGAATGCTTTATTTTGAATATACAAAACGGCACTTAACAAGGAGTATTTCAAAACCTATAGGCATTTGCACCAAAAACTGTTGTTAGATCTATGCTCCTATAATGAAAACATGATTTCTGAAAAATCATCACTTTTGGCGTGGTGAGCAATATTTACTTTATTTTTAAATGACAAACCGAGCCCGAAAAACGCTGGTTACAGTAATACATTTGTCTTATGTTAAAATTTTGGTTTGTTATCAATATTCATATTTTCACAAATATAAAAAATGTTTTTTTTTAATAAAGAACCAGCTAGAAATATCAAAAAAAAAGTAAAAAATAACATTTACCAAAACAAATTTAATCCAACCATGCAGAGTGGGAGAGATAATAATTTTATTTTCCAAATTTGATAGTAGTTAGGTGAAGTTTAAACGAACTTTGGGCGTGGCCCCTAAAATTTTTCGCATAACCTAAACCCCCCCAATTTCTTCTTCACAATGTCACGAACCGTTTGTTTTCCAATGTTATATGCTCTAGCCAATTCAGCAACACATATGTTATTTTCAAATTGTTTTACAATTTCCATTTTTTGTTTAATAGTTAAAACATTGCGTTGACGCTTTTCATTAGCACCGGTACGCTGCATTTTGGGCGCCTGTTTACGTTTAACTAACGAGTCTGTCAGCCGTTGGCGAAAATAATAAGTAAACACCTAAATGGGGTATTCCCCGAAATTTAAAATGCCCCACGGATAATCCGCCGCCCGGATAAACAATTACAATGCCGCACGGAGAATCCGCCGCCCGGACAGCGGCGGCGCCGGGGGGGGGGGGGGGGGCAGGGTGGGCACTGGCCCACCCTAGAAACATGAGTGCCCACCCTGGTGCCCCCCCAAAATTGATGGATCCGTTCTGTAAGGGACTTGGCTATAAAAGTTTTGATGAGTGGTTGTATGGTACTTTGAAGAGAACGATGACCTTTTTTTTTTTTTTAGACATTACTTAGAAAACAAGAGGAGGAATGTTTTGTTTGCGTTCTAGGGCGTCGGGAGGCCGCGACCTTTTTTTTTTTAGAAGTCACTTTTATTTTGGGTAGTGCCCCCTCAAAAATCACCGAGCCCATTTGTGCCCTCCCATCCCAAATCCTGGCGCCGCCACTGCACCCGGATAAAGCGCGCACGGAGAATCGGGGTTCTACTGTACTGTGATTGGAAACGTGGGCTATTCCGGTTAACTGAACGGATATGATTTCATATCAATCCTAGTTAGGATATGAAACTAACCAATCACAGTGGTCA
This sequence comes from Polydrusus cervinus, assembly GCA_935413205.1. Lineage (NCBI taxonomy): Eukaryota > Metazoa > Arthropoda > Insecta > Coleoptera > Curculionidae > Polydrusus > Polydrusus cervinus. The sequence goes on along the minus strand of OW284510.1, from coordinate 99,476,900 downwards.
TACAAAGAAACCAAATACATGTAAATTTCACTAGTCGTTTTTTGACGCTTGACAAAAGTTAAGAATATACTTCAAAAATATGCAAATCTGTCAGATGAAAATTGTTATTTTTTAAAAAAAATCAAAACATTTATCCCAGATTCCAGGCATACACAAGTTTTTCCTTGAGTGCACGAAATGATGCGAAAATTGATTGTATAATACCATAATATATTTCTACCGACGTATTGTTCTTTTTTGATCGAACTAAAGATTTGAGCACACATGCACTTTCTTATTTTAAAAATCTCGAGTTTTACACTCATTTCTAGATACTTACTACAAGATTTAATGCATACAACATATTACATACCTACAAAATGAATGACTGGTTCTTTGCCATGCAAGTATTGGTTCACAGCGATATTTTCAAACATATTTTAAACGGGGATCCAACCCCAATCGATCTTAAAACTTTTATTATACGCAACAGATATAGAAAATTAACTAGTAATTGCTCTTTAAATGGTGGAACATAAAGATGAGTATAAAAAACCAGATAAGACGAAAATATAAGATTTCTAGAAAAAAATTGCTTCCATTTTTTACTAAAGGTTTTAAGGTTATGTTATTTTTACAGTATTGCCACTTGTCTTTCCACGTTAACAGTGTTGCTAGTTTGTAAGATGGCGATTATTTTAAAAAACTTTACCAAAGCGAACATTAAAAGTTCATATTAAAGCACACAGGCCGTGTTTAACTGTTTAAAACGAATTCTACAGCTATTTTGTGGTACTCTCGGAGTTATAATTCTTATACCAGCATAAAAAAAACTACAAACCCTTTTATCTTCTGTGCATTTCAGCAGAACAATTAATCAAAATGGCTATGGTTGAGAAAAATAAATTGTTAATTTTTATTAATAAATATATCGCTTTCTATCTGTTATTATGCAAAAGGCCGATTGAGAGAAAGATAGATATATTCTAAGTGATTTTGTGTAAATATAGGAAATTACCCAAATTGATAAATATGTTACAGTGTATGTTGGTCCATGGATTTGAAAACGAAATGAATATTTGTTCAATTGTTTTTTTATTATCTTTCTCACAAGTTCACGGCCAACTAAAAGGACAAGTTATGATGCCTACTTAATAAATTATTTTTAATTTTTAGTATTAAGTTCGTAGAAAAAATATACTGTACAACTCGAATGGATTGTCCATATTGCGCTCGGAAGTTTGAGCTCAACTTACTTCTTCGTGCGATATGTACATCATATCCACTCTTGTTGTAGAAAATACTATTATAGATACTTTAACTTATCAATATTTCACGAAGAAATTAAATATACTAAATTCTCTAAAAGGCTCGCCAGAAAAGCGAAAAAAAATAAAATACGCCACTTAGTTAAATTAACCCACTTATAAAACCCTTTGTGTGTGTTGTGGTATACAAGAGGAATTTATTAAATCACTTATTTTTAAACAATTTCATATTATTTATTACACCTGTACTATCTAAATACCAATCGTGCTTGAGCTTACAAGTTTTATAACAATACACATGCTCAATCGAATAAATTGATATTAGATATACTCGTGGTGGGTATTTGATTAATTTGTAGTATTAATTTATTGCCTTTGTATTCCGACGACGGCGGAGAAACACCTGTTGACTGGTTTTAACTTAGCAATAATTATTGTAAACAATAATAATTTATTATAGGATATAAATAGAGATCGGATATCAATAGTACATTCCAGTAATGGATTTGAATTATTCACAATAAAAATGTGTCTAATTTGCAGTATCCCGTAACTGAGGTTGCGTTATTAGTATATTACATAACAAGTGATGCAAGTTATACTTATCAAACGAGGAGATATTTAGCACGATGCGTCAGCCGAGTGCGGAAATTCTCCGAGTTTTAGAATAATCACTTTCACACGAGTAATGTCCACTATGAAAAAAACATTTCGACACTAGTGTTGAAACAAAATATCAACACTATCAACAACTGTTGAAATTAGCATGCTTAGGATTATGTTCCACTTAATATCTGGTTTAATAGTTTGTCAATAGGCTTTTCCTTTATTTGTAGTTTAACTTTTTCATATTTTTTATATCATAGGAAGAACTAATCCTAAATTGACTTCTGGATTAACAAGAATGAAAAAGTTTAAAATTAATCAAGGAAAGATGCATTAAAATAAATTTAAAAAATCCACCCAACAAGAAAGATTTCAATTCAAAATAATTGTATAATTTTTTTAATGTTTTTATAAAAAAAGTCAAATACTCTTGATGGGATTTATACCTGTGATTTTGCGACCTGTAGGCGAGAGCTCTATTCTCTACGCTACGCTATCGCTACCGATAAAGGTTTGTTGTTTAATACATGACACTCTCTTCAACGCGATTTGTTTTTTCTGATAATAAATTTTCCAGTATATTATTAACATTTTTTATAATTTCAGATGGCGTATTTTTACACTCTAATTCTGAATCACTCTACAAATACATGATATATATATAAGCTTTGAATATCAACATTTAAAGAAAGCCGAATAGATAGGTGCACTATGATTCATTCGCTTCGTAAGAATCGACGTGACTTCGGAGCGCGCCGTCTTTTATTGCATAAAATAATACAATATCTTGTGTCTGAAATCGATCGAAAATGGGGACAAACATTAGTTCGTCTCCAAAAACGGTTGCCACATTTTTGCACTGATCCGTCGTTCTCTAAATATTGAAATTCAAAGATATAAGTTAAACACTTTACAATGGTCTGTCAAATTGGCACCATATGTTAAAATTAAATAGTGTGCCTTGATATTTCAATACTAGTGTTGCAATATTTTTTTTCAACACGCGTGTGATATACTGCGCTTTCTAGCCAAATTACCCGTGTTTTCTTTCACATTTTTATAGGTGGTCGTAGGAAAACAATCATCTTGCTTTCTTGCTCCATATTTTTTAAGAATATTAAATAAATACAAATTTTTCGACAATGGCGGATAATTTAATAGTTTTACCAACATAAAATTTAGATATAAAAATTTACGAAATTTGAAAGGCGTATTTTCTTTTTAAATACGTATGTCTTATTCAAAAAGATGCACAATGATAGTGTAAGTAAAGTCCTTTTCAGGATAAATGGTTCTGACTTAATGACTGCAATAAAATGGGTGCTAAGTGCGATCGTAAATTCTGGTTAATCCCTAGCATTTATTTTCGGGGCCAGATTATAATGATTTCTAGGTAAGGTTAAATTAAAATAGGATGATTTTAAATGTTTAAAAATCCCCCTATTACTTTGAAAGATTGAATGTCAGTCTTTATTTCTCAGTGTTCAGTTGTATTAAAATATCATTTTCTTACGACCACCTATGAAATTCAGTTATTTGGCTAGAAAACGCCGTATATCACACGCGTGTTGAAAAAAATATTTCAACACTAGTGTTGAAATATCAAGGCACACTATTAAATTTAAATATATGGTGCAAATTTAACAGACAACTTCTATTTATTAAAAAGAACAGAGTTTTAGAAAGCAGTAATTGTAAAGTGTTTAACTTATTTATCATGTATTTGTCGAGTGATTCAGAATTAGAGTGTCAAAATACGCCAACTGAAATTATAAAAAATGTTAATAATATACTGGAAAATCTATTACCAGAAAAAATAAATCGCGCTGAAGAGAGTGTCATTGACCTGTGGAAGTACATATTGTATTGTTACACCAATAAACTATTTGATTTGATTTGTCATGTATTAAACAAAAAATTCTTATCGGTAGCGATAACATAGAGAATAGAGCTCTAGCCTACAGATCGCAAGATTACAGGTTCAAGTCTTATCAGGAGTATTTGACTTTTTTTAATAAGAACATTAAATAATTATAGAATTATTTTGAATTGAAATCTTCCTTGTTGGGTGGATTTTTTAAATTTATATTTAATGCATCTTTCCTTAATTAAATTTAAAAATATTCATTCTGGTTAATCTAGAATTCAATCCAGGATTAGTTTTTCCTATGATATATAAAATATGGAAAAAGAAAAAGTTAAACTATAAATAAAGGAAAAGCCTATTGACAAACTATGAAACCAAATATTAAGTGGATCACAATCCTAAGTATGCTAATTTCAACACTTGTGTTGATATTTTTTTTCACAAATCCTTTTTTAATAATACCTATTACTCGTGTGAAAGCGGGTGAAAGTGATTATTCTAAAACTCGAAAAATGTCCGCACTCGGCTAACGCCTCGTGCAAAATATCTCCTCGTTTGAATGTATCACTTTTATCAGTTGTTATATTATTATGTAATATACTATTATTTTTAATGTCTATTGTCTAATGTGTTAATGTTATTCCCCCCGAAAAGAGAAAAATTCAATCCATTATGTAATCTACGCACCAAAATTTATTAATTCTGAAAAATCATCAATTTTGGAGTGGTGTGCGTATAATAGATAATAACCTACAAGTTTTTTTATTTCATTAAATTAATATAAACAAATATAATTACTTAATTTCCTTAGTCCGACTGCACCTTTATACTTAACTTATTTATTACCAAGCTCTTGTCCACACAATGGGATCGACCCTTTAGTTTTATTGCAGTTAACAGGCCAAACCAATTTACAGTGGTAGATTTGTGACCCAATTTGGTATTCAATGGAGGGAGTTTGTTGGGAGGGGTCAAATAAAACAGGGAAACCAATTGGTTTCAATGCCGACGTTTCGACGTTTATAGCGTCATTCTCAGGGCACGAAAAAGACAGGCTTCCCTGGTCAATGTTATATTCAGGAAAATACAGATAAGCTGCTTATCTGTATTTTCCTAATAATAATAACATTGACCAGGGAAGCCTTCGTGCCCTAAGGATGGCGCTATAAACGTCGAAACGTCGGCATTGAAACCAATTGGTTTCCCTGTTTTATTTGACCCCTCCCAACAAACTCCCTCCATTGCAAATTTAGTATAAAACAACCATACATGTTTTATAAAGTGATTAGAGCCCTTGTCCTGTTAGAAGACTCGCCGCAAGCGGTTAGTTATCTATCTAACATGAAGGCGTGCTGTAAAATGATGCTTTATAAATCGTATACTTTAATATATTATTATATACTTCCAAACATACATACGAAATGTATTTACTAATCCATCAATAATTCTTTAATTCGAATTTAATAATATTACTGGGCCCAATATCTTTACATTTTACAATCCCAAATTTATTAGTCATTATTTGAAGGATTACCCAAGATTATTGTATTACAATTAAATATATATTTATTTTTTTAAATTTCTTTTAAAATCCCATGATAAATTGCAATTAAATCAAATCCCTAATTTTATGTAACAATTAGTTTACTTGTGATTCATTCACATATCTATAAATAATTATTTGATTCATCATGTATAAACCGAAAAAGACTGATAACACTGGTTAACAAGATTTTTGTCCCAAGCGCAAAAATGTCTGATTTCAATATAATTTTGCATGCTGAAATCAATCATGTTTTCAGAATTTCTCCATCACCCTTAGTTTTTATGTTCCAGTATATGTGATTATTTACCTATAAAATGCACGCATAGGTCTGTACTATAAGAGTCATCTAACAAAAAACTTGTGTCAGGCATTGCTATTTTATTATTTGTGTATTGTAACAATAACTTGTTGTGACTAGAAATAACAAAGTGTGCTCTGTGTGTCACGCGGAACATGTCTTGGCTTATTGAGACCTTCAAGCAGTTCCGAGTCCTACATAACATTTATTGTTGTTTTAGTTATCGGCTAGAGCTCGGTGAATGAACATATACGCAGACATTTTTAACGTTTTGAAGAATGTGCTGTGGTGCATTTTAAGCTATTGTAGTGTAACTCACCTGTTAAAATGCCAAGAAATTGTGTAAACCACCCGAACTCTTTTTGCTACATCTGCGGTGAATTGACATTTAAATCTCAAAAACGGTCTTTCACGCCTCTCGTTAATAAATGCTATGAACAGTATTTCAAGTGTAAAGTCGGCGATCAAGACAAAAGCTGGGCTCCCCATATTTGCTGTGTTACGTGTGTCAGACTTCTTACAGCGTGGGCAAAAGGTAAACGACATATGCCTTTTGCTATTCCCATGATTTGGAGGGAACCATCAGACCATATTACCGATTGCTATTTTTGTCTTACAAATATCAGTGGTATAACTTCTAAATCCAAACATACTGTTAAATATCCTCATATTCCATCTGCACTGAGACCAGTGCCACACAGTCCAGAATTACCTGTGCCTGACCCCCCACAAAATATGACACCGAGCGACGATGAAACTGCCGATGACGAAGTAAACAACGAAAGTTTTTCAGCCGAAAATATTGATCTGGATCCAACATTTACACCAGATTCGTCTTCTTGTGCGCCGCATCTTCTAAGTCAAGAAGAACTTAACGACCTTGTCCGCGATTTAAACTTGTCTAAGAAGCAAGCCGAACTTCTAGGTTCTAGATTAAAAGACTGGAATCTTCTACAGAGTGGCACAAAAGTTGCTTTTTATCGTAAGCGCCAGGCAGAGTTTGAAGAATTCTTCTCTATGGAAGACGGGCTTGTATTTTGTAATGATGTATGCTCTGTTATGAAGGCACTTGGGCATGACTATGATACAAATGAGTGGCGTTTGTTCATTGACTCTTCCAAATCAAGCTTGAAAGCGGTACTACTCCACAATGGAAATAAGTTCCCCTCTGTTCCTTTGGCTCATGCAGGCAACATGAAAGAATCATATGACAACATGAAGCTTCTTTTGGAAAAAATTAAATATATAGACTTTAAGTGGAATATTTGTGGCGATTTGAAAGTTGTTTCACTTTTGCTCGGCATGCAACTCGGTTACACAAAGTATTGTTGTTTCCTATGCGAATGGGACGGTCGAGATAGGAAAAATCACTATGAAAAGAAAGAGTGGCCTAAACGAACTTCCCTGACACCAGGAAATAAGAATGTCAGTGGTATCCCACTTGTTGATCCTCAAAAAATTTATTTACCACCTTTGCACATTAAGCTTGGGTTAATGAAGAATTTTGTTAAAGGTATGGATAAAACTAACAGTGCGTTTGCATATGTGAGAAGTAAGTTCCCTAAAATCAGTGATGCCAAGATAAAGGAAGGTATTTTTGTGGGACCTCAGATCAGAGAGCTACTTCGAGATGAAAACTTTAGTGAGGCTCTGAATGGAGTTGAAAAAGCAGCATGGTTTTCTTTCAAGGACATTTGCAACGGCTTCTTGGGAAATCGTAAATCCGAAAATTACGTAGAGAATGTTAACAATTTATTGGTCTCATATAAAGCCATGGGTTGCAACATGAGTCTAAAAATACACTTTCTTCATTCACACTTGGACTTTTTTCCGAAAAACCTTGGAGCAGTAAGTGACGAACATGGCGAGCGATTTCACCAGGACATTCTGGACATGGAGAAGAGATACCAAGGCAAATGGAGCCCCGCTATGTTGGCAGACTATTGCTGGGCGCTGAAGAGAGATGTTTCTGATGCAAAGTACAGTCGAAAGTCATATATGACCACATTTTCTAAGTAAATATATCACTTTGTACTTTATTTTTTCATAACTTATACCCATATTATAATATATACGTTCACAAAAATTCATTGCTTTGTCACTTTAAAACTCTGCGTGATGGAAAAATTCTGAAAACATATATGAAATATGTTTAAAAAGTACTACCAAGTACACCCACTTCATCTCGTGGGACAAAAAAAATCTTAAATTTTGTTGACCAGTGTAATAGTACGTGCAAAGTTAGAAAAAAACAGTAGATCAAAATTTTTGGAATATCACATAAACGAGAATTTTCTTTGGTATAACTTCAAAAATCAAAAACTGGCACAAAATGTACAACAATAATAAAAATAAATAAATTTTTATAAATCCAATCTAAGAAAAATTTTACATTACACAACATAACTGTGCCAATTGTGCAAAATATTTTAACAACGACAAACATTCAAATAGTGTATTAACTAAAGGTTTAAAGGTTATGTTATTTATACAGGATTGCCACTTCTCTTTTCACGTTAGCAGTGTTGCTAGTTTGTAAATTGGCTATTATTTTGAAAAACTTTACCATAACAAATGTTAAGAGTTCATATTATTACACAAAATCCGTTTTTAACTGTTTAAAACGAATTATGTAACCATTTTGTCGAACTTTCGGAATTCTTATACAAGCAGAAAAGATCCGAACAAACCGTTTTTTCTTCTGTGCATTTCAGCAGAACAATTTATTCGAACTAGCTATGGTTGAGAAAAATAACTTGTTTATTTTTATTACTTAATATATCGCTTTTTGTCTGTTATTCTGCAAAAGGCCGACGTGAAAAAGATAGATATATTCCAAGTGATTTTGTGTAAATATAGGAAATGACTCAAATTGATGTCATAGTGTAATTTGGTCCAATGCCAATCAAATTAGTTTTTCCTCAATTGTTTTTTATTATCTTTCTCACGAGTTCACGGCCAACTAAAAAGACAAAATATTAAGTATGAAGTTCGGAAGTAGATTCGCAGAAAAAATATACTGTACAACTCGAGTGGATTGTCCATATTGCGCTCGGAAGTTTTAGCACGATAGCGTAGGCGGAGTGCTCAATTTACTTCCTTGTGCGATATGGACATCATATCCACTCTTGTTATACAAACTACTTTTTTTTTGTTATAAGTTTACATAATATAAGTATATTAGTCCTAATCCACTCTGTATATACTGAAGTTCATGACCGATTAATTTATTTTTATATTTTCAACGTCCGTAAAAAGTATGTTTGTAAATTTATCTAACTCACCGTATAACTTGAGACTTAAATGTATATCCAATCCATAATCCATAGACTATTAAAAATTTATGAATAATAAATATAAGTTATGGAATATTAAAAAATTTAAATAGTTCATAAAATTACGTTAAAAATTCTAATAATATAGTAATTATTATTTTAACGTAAAATATTGTTTAAGTTTTCGAAGAACAAGTTTATTATAATTCCTATCAGTCAGTCAGCGGTTAGACTGTTTTAGTTGATCATCCACTTCAAGTCATTTTGGGTTATTACGGACTAGCACGTGATTAGAATGTATCCGTGTGATTCTAGTTGAATAAATAATTCAGAAAAAGGGTAATTAAGATATATAATTCTAGGATTGATATATAATCTTATTTTTTCTACTCTCACATGGATATTGTTTTCATTATAACCAAGTGCCTGGATAAATGGGCTTTACCAGTTACCTGAACAGATATTATTTCATATCCATCCTTATTAGGATATAAACTGAGTAATCCCAGTCAGGTCATTATAACTTGAAAATGATGACAAGGGAGTCAAATTTTTAGCCATAATATCCCTAGGACATTAATAATGTTGAAAATAAAAGCCCGACGCCGAAGGCGGAGGACAGTTACCAAAGTCAAAGTCGTGCTTTCGATTGACATAAAATTATGAGGCATTTGTCAATCTTCAAGGGATATTCGGTCAGAAAATGTGTGTGTTTTTTTTTATGATAAAACACCTACACTGTAGGAAATATAATTTAAGGTGCTCTGGGAGCGGTGCGAGTGCGAAAAAAGCGATTAACGTTGGTCTTGAAACGTTAAAGATTGTATTCATTGGGAAACACGACCTCAGGAAGATCATTCCACAAAGATGACGTTCTCCAGATGAAAGAATTCTTGAACAATGAAGTTCGAGGAGTACTAAGCTGAACAACATATGGATGAGCGGCAGTGGTTCGCCGTGTATTTCTGTTTTGCATTGCTCTAGGTGGAATCAAGTGGGCAATGTCAGTCGAACACCTGCCATGGAAATATTTGTAAAAGAGAGCCAAATCACCAACCTGTCTTCGATGCTCCAGGCTATCGAGGGTCTTGGTCAGCTCGGGGTCGCCGATCAGACGAACGGCTCTCCTTTGAATGGAATCCAGTAGCCGAAAGGTGTGCTTGGGTGCAGAGCTCCAGATATGAGATCAATATTCTAATGAAGGTCGAATCTGGGCTTTGTAGAGTGTCAAAAGTTGATGAGGTGTGTATAACCTTTTGGTGCGGAAAAGTACACCAAGTTTCTGTGCAGCTGCCTTGGCAATTGCGGCAACGTGATCATGCCAAGACATATTACCTCCCAGATTGACCCCCAGTAAATTAATAGACGGTGCCAGGGGAATTGCGTGTCCTGCCATGACTATATCCGGTTCTGCAATGTTAACCTTTTTGGAGAAGACTGCTGCCTGGGTTTTCTTAGCATTACATTCAACTTGGTGTTGATAAAAAGATAAAATAACTCGCAAGTATTTATTAGAAATACCACTTGCCACAACGTGAAATTTAGAAATTTATTTAGAATATGAAGCTGTCAAAGTCTTGATGTCATAGTGATTGAAAACTACCCGAAGTGTCGTTTTCAATTAAATATTAATATGATTGGGTGAATTGTGCAACATGACAAAAATAACAAAATTTAATTGGCTGTTGGAACTGTCAAAAATCCATTTGTTACCAGAATTTGGCGACTCGGTCCAGTCAGGTCGGTTAGGTCCGTGAACCAAAACCGAACAGCCCGGTAGGCTAGACAAGCCAGACAGGCCCTGCAAGCCCAACAAGCTTTGCCGGCTCGACATTAAGCCCAGCAGTTTTTATTCTTTAGGCATAGTTGTGCGTTTTTATTATTTGCACATTGATAAGCCCGGCAGGTCCGACAGGCCCGACAATAGGCCCGGCAGTTTTTACTCTTTAATCACAGTTGTGCGTTTTTATTCTTTAAGCACAGTTGTTGTGCGTAAGAATGAATTTACTTAGAGAGCAAACTGTACAAAAAACAATGTTTACTAATATAGGAGTAGAAATACGTGTTTTTTGTATACTTTTTATCAATTTATTTAACTTTAGCCATTTTATCTAAAGTTTCTCTACCATTTTGCCATTAATTTCACAAAACTCATAAAAAAGCTATAAAAGGCATAAGTACTCCAATTAATTGTTATAAAAATCTCCGATTTAACACATCAGACCCGTCTAATAGAGATAAAATGATGGGCTGCAGCGCTCAAATCTTTCAACTTGTTTATGTTAGTTCGGGATTTCGTGAAAAGTGTGGAATGATGAGCATCACTCCCGAATGTTGTATACAATCCTGCTATCCTTGTCTAAAATAGAAAAATCTTATACAATGTACGGTCATAACGCTGTTGCCATGTATGCTGCAAAATCCCCCACTTTAATGGCAAATATATTTGCTCTAAAACATATATAAAGCTAGAACTCCATTATCAAATATTCGCTTAGTACAGTGGCGCAGACAGAAACCCTAGAAACATGAGTGCCCACCCAAAATTAATGGATTTGTTTTGTAATGGAATGTCTGGGGGAAGGAGTATAGACTATGAAAGCTGTGATAATGAGAAAAGAGTGGTGACCTTTTTTTTTAGGCGTCACTTTGGACAAGAGAGAAGAGTTTTGTTTGAAGTCACTTTTTATTTGGGTAGTGCCCACACAAAAATCATAGGGCCCACTTGTGCCCACCCATCCCAAAAATCCTGGCGCCGCCACTGTAAGGGGATAATATCTATCTAAGAGGACCAATTATACTCGTCCTTTACCTTTACCCATAGATCCGTATTATCATGTGTTCTTCTTTAGAAACCCTCATCTGCCAGCGCAGCTTTGAGTTACTCCTTTGTAACTCAAAACTGCTTATTAATTATTTGTTAAATCTACATAATACCGGAATATTACAAAAAAATGTGGCAACATTGTACACAGTGGTAATTCCACAATCTATTCTTAATTCGGTGTTTATTTTTTATTCACAATTGGCTGGGTAGAATAAAAGATTTACGGTAAATCCACCGGTTTATTAAGAGTGTCCGATAATGTACCTTGATAAATGAAGTATCGAAATGTTGATTATCTGGAACCGAATATGATAAATAATTTTATAATTTGTGTAGTTTTTTTTGGAAAATTTTCATCAAACATTTTTAATTTTTAGAAAATATTAATAATTACAAAAGAAATGTATGAAGGCTCACAGAGTAGGTCAAAACTGGACCAAAGAGGACATTTTAGGCCACTTAGGATTCTGACCAATCACCGGTTTATTAAGAGTGTCCGATAATGTACCTTGATAAATAAAGTATCGAAATGTTGATTATCTGGAACCGAATATGATAAATAATTTTATAGATTGTGTAGTTTTTTCGGAAAATTTTCATCAAACATTTTTAATTTTTAGAAAATAATAATAATTACAAAAGAAATGGATGAAGGCTCACAGAGTAGGTCAAAGCTGGACCAAAGAGGACATTTTAGGCCACTTAGGATTCTGACCAATCACCGGTTTATTAAGAGTGTCCGATAATGTACCTTGATAAATGAAGTATCGAAATGTTGATTATCTGGAACCGAATATGATAAATAATTTTATAATTTGTGTAGTTTTTTCGGAAAATTTTCATCAAACATTTTTAATTTTTAGAAAATAATAATAATTACAAAAGAAATGGATAAAGGCTCACAGAGTAGGTCAAAGCTGGACCAAAGAGGACATTTTAGGCCACTTAGGATTCTGACCAATCACCGGTTTATTAAGAGTGTCCGATAATGTACCTTGATAAATGAAGTATCGAAATGTTGATTATCTGGAACCGAATATGATAAATAATTTTATAATTTGTGTAGTTTTTTCGGAAAATTTTCATCAAACATTTTTAATTTTTAGAAAATATTAATAATTACAAAAGAAATGTATGAAGGCTCACAGAGTAGGTCAAAACTGGACCAAAGAGGACATTTTAGGCCACTTAGGATTCTGACCAATCACCGGTTTATTAAGAGTGTCCGATAATGTACCTTGATAAATGAAGTATCGAAATGTTGATTATCTGGAACCGAATATGGTAAATAATTTTATAGATTGTGTAGTTTTTTCGGAAAATTTTCATCAAACATTTTTAATTTTTAGAAAATATTAATAATTACAAAAGAAATGTATGAAGGCTCACAGAGTAGGTCAAAACTGGACCAAAAAGGACATTTTAGGCCACTTAGGATTCTGACCAATCACCGGTTTATTAAGAGTGTCCGATAATGTACCTTGATAAATAAAGTATCGAAATGTTGATTATCTGGAACCGAATATGATAAATAATTTTATAGATTGTGTAGTTTTTTCGGAAAATTTTCATCAAACATTTTTAATTTTTAGAAAATAATAATAATTACAAAAGAAATGGATGAAGGCTCACAGAGTAGGTCAAAGCTGGACCAAAGAGGACATTTTATGCCACTTAGGATTCTGACCAATCACCGGTTTATTAAGAGTGTCCGATAATGTACCTTGATAAATGAAGTATCGAAATGTTGATTATCTGGAACCGAATATGATAAATAATTTTATAATTTGTGTAGTTTTTTCGGAAAATTTTCATCAAACATTTTTAATTTTTAGAAAATAATAATAATTACAAAAGAAATGGATAAAGGCTCACAGAGTAGGTCAAAGCTGGACCAAAGAGGACATTTTAGGCCACTTAGGATTCTGACCAATCACCGGTTTATTAAGAGTGTCCGATAATGTACCTTGATAAATGAAGTATCGAAATGTTGATTATCTGGAACCGAATATGATAAATAATTTTATAATTTGTGTAGTTTTTTCGGAAAATTTTCATCAAACATTTTTAATTTTTAGAAAATATTAATAATTACAAAAGAAATGTATGAAGGCTCACAGAGTAGGTCAAAACTGGACCAAAGAGGACATTTTAGGCCACTTAGGATTCTGACCAATCACCGGTTTATTAAGAGTGTCCGATAATGTACCTTGATAAATGAAGTATCGAAATGTTGATTATCTGGAACCGAATATGGTAAATAATTTTATAGATTGTGTAGTTTTTTCGGAAAATTTTCATCAAACATTTTTAATTTTTAGAAAATATTAATAATTACAAAAGAAATGTATGAAGGCTCACAGAGTAGGTCAAAACTGGACCAAAAAGGACATTTTAGGCCACTTAGGATTCTGACCAATCACCGGTTTATTAAGAGTGTCCGATAATGTACCTTGATAAATGAAGTATCGAAATGTTGATTATCTGGAACCGAATATGATAAATAATTTTAAAGATTGTGTAGTTTTTTCGGAAAATTTTCATCAAACATTTTTAATTTTTAGAAAATATTAATAATTACAAAAGAAATGTATGAAGGCTCACAGAGTAGGTCAAAACTGGACCAAAAAGGACATTTTAGGCCACTTAGGATTCTGACCAATCACCGGTTTATTAAGAGTGTCCGATAATGTACCTTGATAAATGAAGTATCGAAATATTGATTATCTGGAACCGAATATGATAAATAATTTTATAGATTGTGTAGTTTTTTCGGAAAATTTTCATCAAACATTTTTAATTTTTATAAAATAATATTAATTACAAAAGAAATGGATGAAGGCTCACAGAGTAGGTCAAAACTGGACCAAAAAGGACATTTTAGGCCACTTAGGATTCTGACCAATCACCGGTTTATTAAGAGTGTCCGATAATGTACCTTGATAAATGAAGTATCGAAATATTGATTATCTGGAACCGAATATGATAAATAATTTTATAGATTGTGTAGTTTTTTCGGAAAATTTTCATCAAACATTTTTAATTTTTATAAAATAATATTAATTACAAAAGAAATGTATGAAGGCTCACAGAGTAGGTCAAAACTGGACCAAAAAGGACATTTTAGGCCACTTAGGATTCTGACCAATCACCGGTTTATTAAGAGTGTCCGATAATGTACCTTGATAAATGAAGTATCGAAATATTGATTATCTGGAACCGAATATGATAAATAATTTTATAGATTGTGTAGTTTTTTCGGAAAATTTTCATCAAACATTTTTAATTTTTATAAAATAATATTAATTACAAAAGAAATGGATGAAGGCTCACAGAGTAGGTCAAAGCTGGACCAAAGAGGACATTTTAGGCCCCTTAGGATTCTGACCAATCAGGAAGTTTCTAGGTTTCCCCAATATAACTGAAATCACACTAGGAATGGGTATGGTGTGACCTTATTTATTCAATTAGAATCAAGGCGGAATTTTTTAAAAGTGCAATCCTTACTAAAACTTTTTTTTAGGATTTTTAAAATTATTTGAGAAATATTTCTTGCTTACTTGTTCCTAAACAACACATTTTCGGGGGTAAATGCAAAATTACCGATAATTTTTGAATGAAATGTGTTTTTTTTTATAATTGCAAGAGTTTGTTTTCATATTTTCGCGAAAAAGCCCGACTCCGCAGGAAGAGGGTAATTTATTTGAATATTTCCCAAATTAATTAAGAACTCGAATCAAATAAAATTAAATATTTTATATAACAGAAAATACTAACAATAAAATTCACTCAATAAGATGACGTTAATTGTCAGAATATTACATTTTTTGACGTTTGTTAACAATAAAATCACGCTTTGACGTTTCGTCAACAATATAAGCTTGCGATTATGTTTGTCTTCGTTGCTTGCGATGCAATTTTCGATTTCTGGCAGTTCTGTTTTCGCTGTAATTTTGCGAAAATTGCATTTCTTTTATGGGAACTTTAACATATAAGGCAAATATTCTGAATAACTTCTACCAACCTTAAGTAACAACAACATAATTTGGTGACATTGTTTACAGTGGCGGCTCGTGATCCTAAAAAATGGTGAAGAGCTAGGTATAGTACGGGTACTTAAACAAACATTGACTAAAAACCCGTGTAACAAAACGTCTCTCTTATCCTCATCTGTCCAACGACTGAATGGAGTTTCCAGCAAATTACAAACTATGTCATAAATTGGGTTCATTTTTAAAACACACAACTAAGTACGTACGTACACTACTGAATTAACTGAACAATAAAAACAAAACTTTTTAATCACACATCACACAGTAAATCACGTAAAAACGATATCTCTAACTAAAGTTTCGCGACGCCTCAAAATAAATACCTTAAGGTTAGGCGAACCAATGATAAAACAAGGGTGCATACGACTGATCTATTTTTAAATTGCCCTTCATCATAATGCAAATTGTTACATGTTGTTTATGTGACTGACGGCACGTAACCATAGCAACGGTGAATATCAAAGCCTTGTTGGGCGTTGGGTCTTCACTTGGTTTGATCTAACGGACACGGTCAATTATGTTCAAATTAATATTATTAATTTGAACATAATTATTTTTTTAGGGCTAAAATTGTAGCTGTATTGGTAAAGAGCTCCTTCACCTACTTCACCTGACGAGCCGCCACTGATTTTTTAAAAGTAAATGTTGTTACATTTTTAAAAGTATATGTACCTGTGATACAACCGAAGACGACAAGTTCTAAATATTACTTTTCTTATTTCAGATTCATATTATTAAGTTATATTTCTTTAACATCACAAAAGCAATAAACCAAGCAATAAGTGTCCAACTCCGACACTAGATGTCGCCCCAGGTTACGTCCTCTCGCTTTAGCTTGAAAAGGGCTTAATAACAATATAGCTACTTACTTTCGATGATCATTGGGTTTGTTTGGAATAATGCTTGCTTACTTACCTAAAACAAAAAGAAATATGCTTGATTATTTTTAACTATAATGTAACGAGAATATGCTGAAATCATAAACTGAAAAGAGTCAGAACCGCGGCAGTGCCTTTGAGATGAGTTACTAGCATTCGACAGTGGCGATCCGAGTTCGATCCTCGATACGCACAATACAAAAAAGTATGTCTAAAATTTAGTAGGTTTAAGAATGCAGGGAAGAGTGTAAAATGTATCATCTCCCCACCCCCCCAATTCACGCCGGTAACCAGGCCGGATGAGATCGGATATCTCGTGTAATGCAGAAGAAGGTACACCCCCCCAAATTGGTAGGTCATGCAATGACAAGAATCCAAGGATTGAGAGCCCTTGGGGGTGTCGAATGACTGAGGATGGTGGTTCGGAACCCACGTTAAGCTGTAGGTCCCTTCGGGAATGGCCTTGGCAGAGAACGAAATGGAAAAAATTACACAACAAAAAAAGTGTCAAAGTAAAATATAAAGTAAATTTCTTCATTTTTAGCAAACTTCTTAGGTTGGTTTTACGCAATGTTTCGTGGTTCGGAACCCACGTTAAGCTGTAGGTCCCTTCGGGAATGGCCCTGGCAGAGAACGAAATGGAAAAAATTACACAACAAAAAAAGTGTCAAAGTAAAATATAAAGTAAATTTCTTCATTTTTAGTAAACTTCTTAGGTTGGTTTTACGCAATGTTTCCAATTTCTCAAGAGCGTAAGTTTGGCAAATAAAGTGGACGGGCGTGATTCACATTTTAATATACTTTAGACTGGAGTAAACTATACTCCAAGTCCAAAATTAACGTCAGTAATTCATCGCTTTCATATAGGTAGAGTGCAGCGGGTTGTGGTTGTAATTAGAGAAAACAATAATTCCAATGTTTTCCAAATTTTTAAAAGACTCGAAAATTTGTTTTCATGGAATTTTATTTCTCTGACTTTGTGGGTGATTCATTAAGGGTGACGAGCGGCCATATCTCGGAAACTACTGGGCATAGAAATTCAGGAAAAAAAAATTATAACTAAAGTGGCCATGAGAAAATCCTGGAAATAATTGTTAAGTTCTGTATATTGCCGCAAGAGGGCGTAATTGAAAAGTAAATTTTAAAATTTACATATCTCCGAAAATTCCCCATTAGGGTATATCTTTAATAACACCACTAAAAAGCTTGGACAAATATGCATCATTTTGGTCTTATGCTCATTGGCGTACCGACTTTAATAAGAGGGGGGGGGAATCTGTTGAAAGTGTAATCAGGTAAATTTGTGTAACTTATAAACGACTTATCCGATTTTAGCAAACTAAAGACTGTTTAGAAGAGAAATGTAAATGTAATGTAATGTAAACTTAAAAAACATATCCTTATGACGTCACACTTTTTTGAAACACCCTATATAAACAAAAATATTTTCCTGAAATGCGCCCTAGGATACAGGTAAAGTCTGCAAAATATCAAAATCCTAACTTAATTAATAAGTGAGCTACAGAAGACGGGAGGTGAGGCGCAGGACTTTGTATATTTAATATGCAAATTTAATCTACTTTCCGAATATGATGGCATAGTTATACCATATCATTTAAGTTTTCGGAATAAAATAAAAAAAACTGTTACTACAAATTGCGCCCTCTAGCAACTTTATTACGAACTATCGTGTACCAATGAATTCGGCAATTAAAAGTGCTTACCTTTCTTTTCCTTACAAGCTTAAATTTCTTAAAATCGGATAAGTCGTTTAGAAGTTACAGTTATTTAAATGATTAATCTTTTAATAGCTACCCCCAATCTTATTAAGAATGGTACGCCAATAAGCAGATGCAGAATTATCTATGCTTTCTAATGATGCTACGAAAGGTAACCTTAATGTGGACATTTTTGGAGAAATTTAGAATTTTAATAATTAATTTTCAATTGTGCCCTCTTGCGAAGGCATGTGGAACTAAAAAATTATTTCCCGGATTTTCTTATGGCCACTTTAATTACGATTTTTTTCACCTGAGTTTCCAGTAGTTTCCGAGATATAGCCGATGGCCACCATTAATGAATCACCCTGTATAATGCCTCAATTCCATAAATGTATAGCTATATTAAAATTAATTTTTCTACGACCGTGCGTTTTAATCCACTTTCCCGCACGCCTTTTAGTTTTGAAAGTGTCACTTTCCCGCACTAGTGTGGGAAAGTAAAATAATGCAAATTTTGACCTTATTAGATAGTTTTTTACTTCGGAAGTTATAACTATTGTGTTTTTAATATTAATATTTATAATAATTAGTAGTTAAAGTTTTGTATATGTATGTTCAAATAAAATAATTTTTGAAAAATGGGTTGGTATACTTTTTTGTATATACGGTCGTAGAAAAAATAATGTTATTAACTCATGCGTAAAGTGTCTTTCCGCACTTGTTAGGAAAATAACTATTTTAAGATAATAATTGAAAATCAAAAATGTTAAGTCACTTCATTTAATAAATAATGTATGTATATGATGCCTTTAAAATTTCTTTCGATTTTTCTGTGGGTAGATCAAAAGCAAATCAAGAGCCTGGTAACCTTAACATGCCTACGTGTAGACGACAAAAACTAGTTGGAGTTAATAGTAAAAGTAACCAACGTCTTGAATGCAGCCTACAGATTTTTTTCTGGTATCAATGACAAAATAAGATAAGACTATAATGCTTAACGGTACATTTATTTAGAAGAGGAAGTCATACCACAACCATCAGACCAATTTATGGTCTAATTGTGTAAAAACGTGAGCAAACAAATTTAGAAGAGAGATTTTTCCCAAGTATTTTTAAATTAGTGTTGATAATACGAGGACCGATTGAAACGTTATCGGAATGAAACTGAAAATAAAGGGAATCTAAACGTACGGTACATTTTATATTTTCACATATTCGCTCGGACTTCGTTGACGTTCTATAGTCTATTTTAGAAAGATGTAGAGTAATAAAATGGAAAATTCAGTCCAGTTCGGCTCAATTTCAGTGTCGGCCATAGGCGCAGATAAATTTGTGCAATAAATTATTTATGATAACTAACCAAAGAATAAAAAGAAGATAATTTGATAAAGAAGGAACTATTCGCTATAGCAAATTTATACAAACATCGTTTTATGAAATATGTCGTGGAAGATATAGCTGAAAAACATGGCGAAACTGTGCTGCGCACACCGCCATATCATTGCGAGCTAAATCCTTTAGAACTTATATGGGCGCAAGTGAAAGGATTTGTAGGAAGACACAACACACAACAGGACATTCAAAATGAAAGACGTTAAGCTACTGTATGATCAAGCCATTAAGAAAGTGACACCAGAGAACTGGCGACGAGCAGATCATCATGTCATTAAAGAAGAGGAGAAAATGTGGGATCTTGACCACCTGATCGATCGGACCGTCGCGTCGACCCGTTAATTATAACGTCAAGAGGAGATGACAGTTTCTCAAATGACAAAGAATATTATGATTTTTTATAATTTAATTTCTGTATAATCTGTTTTTTCTATTTTGTATTTTTTCTATAATGTTTAATAAAAAATAAGTATATATCTTAAGATGGAAAGTTCTTGTGTATAAACACCTAATTTGAAATTCAAAAAAAAGTATTTCCTCGAGCCGGATTCGAACCGACAACCTCCGTATATCCAGTACAGAGCGCTAACCAATTGCGCCATCAAGGAAGTAGATTCACAACGGCAAATCGGGAAACACTTTCGTCCGAAAATTTCAAATATTTACTGAAATACGCACAGTGATAGATATTGTAAATCATTTTTACCCTTTTTAAACAACAACATTACCGTTTCGGCAATCAGCCGCCTGAAAAGCATACATCTGGTTGCCGAAACGGTAATGTTGTTGTTTAAAAAGGGTAAAAATGATTTACAATATCTATCACTGTGCGTATAAAAAATAAGTGTACCTAATACTATGTACATAATACATGCCTTTGTCACACCATTTTCAGTGTTTGTGAATGAATAACAATAAGCAAAACCCATAAATTGATCGAATCCCGGGTGGTACTACCTGCACTTTATGAAAATAAAGAATTTTGCAATGAAATTAATGCCAAATTATGAAAGTGGCTTAAATATTCGTTGGGCCACTCTGTAACCCTTTGCATACCTAATGAGCTTTTATTACTCTATACCTTTTTGAAATAGACTGTAATATTCTATATTACATTTTTTTATATACATAATCAGGTATATATGTATCTATATTAGTAAAAATTGTTTTATGAATAAAACAAGATTCAAATTTTATATTATGTTGTCTATAGGTTTAAAAAATAACATTGTCATATTTTTTAAGGGTTGTTGTAAATCTGCTGATGTAAAAATGCAATTATTTTGTAAAATTTCTAACTTTTACTTTTCTTCGCGTCCTATATAGAAAATCATGCATGTAAAAACACCAGTAGTTCTAGGGGGGTTAATCTTGATTCGGCAGGGGCCAAGCCCCCCTTGCCCCCTTTTCCCTCTAGTTGCGCCTATGCACACAATAGACTCTCATCATGAAATCTATGAATGTATGTTTGGTACTACGTGAGTGTTCCTTCTGTGTATTGTCATTGTCCGTTGACCAGAAAAACGCATCTTTTCCCATTAAGTCGTGTCAATGTCCAGTGGTATAGGTATCTCTTTAGTCAAACAAAAGAAATCGATGACCGATGGCCAAAGTTAGTGGTCAAACACATAACTGCTAAATTAGATACGGCTCCGCGATTCCACGCAACATCATGCCTGTGAATAACGATCGTTTCTCATTCTTCCGAGTCGATACAACAATCGGCTCGGTGGCAATAAATCAGGTACAATAATATTGGTCAATTGGTTATGGTGGAAGGAACAGCCTTCACGAAAGGGAAATACTTTTATTTTCATATGCTTTGATATTTTGATGGAAGTTCCGAAAATAGCTTTGATAAGGCACCCACAGTCATCATCGTAAATAATGATTTATTTTTATCTGAAACGATGGTATTATTGCGGCTAGGAAGAATTGTGTCTAATAAAAAAAGATACAAAGAAATTGGAAAACGTTGACGGAGAAAAGAAAGGACAAGGTTACAGATATACACAGAAAAAAAGTCTGTCAATTTAAGATTTTTTATGATCTCAAAAATATTTCTTTATATTAAGTAGGTACCTTTATCTTTAATTTAAGGTAATTTCGTTGAGACAAAAGTCTTAAACCTTTTATTTTTAATAAAAAAAATCAAAAAAGTATTTTATTGTAGGCCCAACCTAAGGTTAAAAATAGGTTTAAACCGAAGACTAATTATAAAATCGAGGAAATGTCAGAAATGGTCTTTTTATAATGTGGGATTGACCGCAAAGTTCGAGTTAATAGTTAATTACGATATAAGTATTGAAAAGATTCATATTACAACACGAGATGTTAAAGTTGTCAAACGAGGCGTCAGCCGAGTTTAATAAAACATCGAGTGTAGTAATATGAATTTACAACAAGAATATTGTACAAAATTTTATCTACTTTCATCTATGAATAAAAATATTTGACAAAAGGCATTTTTAAAAATAAAAATGCACCTGCTATTAAGTTTACTAATCAAGTTTTTTATGTTACCTTTCGCATAGTTACTGTTTCGCATGATTATTGTCGAAACTTTGTCAAACAAATTCAAAAATATAAAAAACGTTTTTCAAAATGAGCGATTCTGATGGAAGTTTACCCTCTGATATAGAAGCAGCGGAAAACGAAGCGATCTCAAGTTTAGTTCCGACAAAATCCAAGGCGCGGTATGAGTTGGAGTATCAGAAGTTTGAAGATTGGTGCAAAGCTAACAAAATAAAGGGGGTGTCTGAGAAAATCCTTTTAGGTTATTTTTCCGTAAAGCAACGCTCCCAGAAACCATCTACACTATGGACTCACTACTCAATGTCAAGAACTATGATTTCAGTCAAGAATAATTAAGATATAAGCAGATTTTCTCAATTAATCGCATTTTTGAAAATTCATAGGGTTACAAGGCCAATAAGTTTCTTAGTACTGCAGATGATGAAACATATTTACTTATGAAGGTTGTTATTATGATCGGCATTATTGGGGCTTGTCGGCGCGAAGAACTAGCTAAGTTAATGTTGGATCATATTGAACCCAATGATTTGTATATAAAAATTGTGATTCCTTTCTCGAAAACCAAAATTATGCGAGAATTTGTTATAACAGAAGGAAATGTGACAGGTGTCAACTGCTTAAGTATTTTTCGAAAGTATGCTAAACTTTGTCCTCTTAATGCAACTCACAGGCGGTTTTTTGCATTCTATGGAAAAGGAAAATGCACCTCCCAGTCTGTCGGAATTAATAGTTTTGAAAGTATACCAAAAAGATTGCAACAAAACTTGGATTGAATAATCCCGAAGGATACAGTGGACATTATTTTAGGAGGTCCTCAGCCACCATTCTAGTTGATGGTGGTGCAGATATGCAGATGTTAAAGCGTCATGGGGGCTAGAAATCAGCAGTAGTGCTGTAATAGATGCCCTTACAAAACGATTTACAGAACTGTAAAATTCATATTACTAAATGAAAGTAGATAAAAGTGATTAACCTGGTCATAGCCAACACAATCGACTTCTTGCAAACCAATCATCCGAATGCCGAAGTTGCTATCTTTGGCGACTTTAACGTCCACAATGTCAACTGGCTTAAATACTCAAACACCAACGATGAGCAAGGCCGAGAGGCCGAATCTTTTGCGATCAGTTCTGGTCTAACTCAACTCGTAGAAGAACCAACGCGGGTTCCAGACCGAGCTGGGGATTTTGCTAGTCTTTTAGATCTCTTTTTAACTTCAAATCCAGACCTATATACGGTCACCGTACAACCACCATTGGGCTCTTCCGATCACAAACTTATTTCAACCCTAAGCGAGCTGCCAATTAGTTCTGAACAACCTCCTAAACCCCGTAAGATTTGGCACTACACATCAGCTAAGTGGGAAGACCTAAAGGACCATTTTCGCAACTTTCCCTGGCTAAGCGTATGCTTTTCTTCGGATGATCCATTTGTCTGTGCAAAGGAGGTCTCCGATGTCATTCTAACTAGCATGGAGGCCTTTATTCCTTTCTCCAAAAAGCGCCCTTCTAACGGCAAGCCCTGGTTTAGCAAGAATTGCGAGCGTGCTGTCAGATCTAAAAACCTGGCTTACCGACAGTGGAGTAAAAACCCTACTCCTGAAAATCGCGCCATCTTTGTTACCACCCGAAACTAATGTAAGCAAATGATAGACCAAAGCAAAGAAGCTCATAACGAGAGAATCAAAAACAAACTTCTTGCCAGTCCTAACGGATCAAGGTCCTTTTGGTCAGTCGCTAAGGCCGTCAGCCAAAACTTTACAAAGTCAACTATTCCACCTCTAACACGTTCCGACGGCACAATAGCAACCACAGCCGGGGATAAAGCAAACCTACTTGCTGAACTGTTTTCCTCGCATTCCACTGTAGACTTTCAGGGAAAACCACCACCCAACATTCCCTCAGTTCAATCGCAAATGTCTGAAATCGTGTTTCGTCAGCGTCTTGTTAAACGGATTCTTAAAGGACTCGACGTCAATAAAGCTTCTGGTCCAGACGAAATTCCTATCATTGTTCTCAAGACATGCGCCGATGAACTTACACCAGTATTTTGTAGACTTTTCAACTTATCCTACAAAAAAGGAATATTTCCATCCTGCTGGAAGTCGGCGCGTGTCCAGCCCATTCCAAAGAAAGGTAAAAAGATCCTGCCAAGCAACTACCGACCCGTCGCATTGCTTTCAGTAATTTCAAAAGTAATGGAGAAAGCTATTAACCAACAACTCCTAAAGTACCTGGAAGGGCTTAACATTATCAGCGACCATCAATACGGTTTTCGTAAGTCCAGATCAACAGGTGGCCTTCTGGCATATGTCACCCATCTTTGGAGCAACACCATCGAACATCATGGAGAATCCCGGGCTGTTGCACTGGACATCTCTAGGGCTTTTGATCGTGTTTGGCACGATGGGCTTCTAGGTAAATTGCGATCCTACGGTATGCCTAATGGATTCTGTTTATGGTTAACCAGCTTCCTTAAGAACCGTTCTCTGCAAGTGGCGATTGACGGGTTTCTCTCAGACACCTTCACCATCAATGCCGGTGTTCCTCAAGGGTCCATATTGTCGCCTACCCTCTTTTTACTGTATATTAACGACCTTCTAGTGAAAACCCAAAATCCAATTTATAGCTTTGCTGATGACAGCACACTTGTCTCATCTTTTACCTTGACTCCCCAAACATCCGCTGCCGACGCACATCTTCGCAGGCAGCATGAAGTATTGCGCCTCAACAAAGACCTGGAAGAAATTTTGGCTTGGGGTGACAGTAACCAAGTCGAATTTAATGCTAAGAAAACCCAGGCAGCAGTCTTCTCCAAAAAGGTTAACATTGCAGAACCGGATATAGTCCTGGCAGGACACGCAATTCCCCTGGCACCGTCTATTAATTTGCTGGGGGTTAATCTGGGAGGTAATATGTCTTGGCATGATCACGTTGCCGCAATTGCCAAGGCAGCTGCACAGAAACTTGGTGTACTTTTCCGCACCAAAAGGTTGTACACACCTCATCAACTTTTGACACTCTACAAAGCCCAGATTCGACCATCATTAGAATATTGCTCTCATGTCTGGAGCCCTGCACCCAAGCACACCCTTCGGCTACTGGATTCCATTCAAAGGAGAGCCATTCGTCTGATCGGCGACCCCGAGCTGACCAAGACCCTCGATAGCCTGGAGCATCAAAGACAGGTTGGTGATTTGGCTCTCTTTTACAGATATTTCCATGGCAGGTGTTCGACTGACATTGCCCACTTGATTCCACCTAGAGAAATTCAAAACAGAAATACACGGCAAACCACTGCCGCTCATCCATATGTTGTTCAGCTTAGTACTCCTCAAACTTCATTGTTCAAGAATTCTTTCATCTGGAGAACGTCATCTTTGTGGAATGATCTTCCTGGGGTAGTGTTTCCCAATGAATACAATCTTCAACGTTTCAAGACCAACGGTAATCGCTTTTTTCGCACTCGCACCGCTCCCAGAGCGCCTTAAAGGATTTTTCCTACAGTGCAGGTGTTTTATCATAAAAAAAAAAAAATAACTTAATATAATGTCACATACCATAACAAGTTATGACCAGGTTGATTACTCTTGAATTGCACAATACTGATAGTGATTTTTGAAAATTTGTTAAAATGTAGCGGAATGTGGCCGAATATAAAATATTAATAAAATGTGTAAGAAGAAAAATTAGACAATTAGACTTCGAGCTTTTGAGCTCGGGAGTGGGCTGCCGGGCTGCAGCCCCCTAAATACGCCACTGCAAAGGATTATGTCTTAGACTAGAGATTAGAAACATTGTTAGAAATAGGTACCATTGCGCCCAAAAAAAACTGGGACAGCAAAATTTTTGTTTTAGAGTAGCTCCTTGACTATAAGGAATATGTAAAATCTATTGAGGAAAGGTTACCATTATTGTTATAATAGTTGTTATGGAAGTGAAAACAACAATACTACCTTTTTAAAAATACGAGGAAAAATGAATCTACGCATATTTAGGAGTTTTAAAATATAACAAAAATAAAACAAGATTTTTAAATATTCTGTTCCTATAAATTTTAATTTCAATCATATTTAAACCTTAATATAATAACATGTTTTTTAATATTTGGTAGTTGCACTATTATTATCGATTAAGGCTTGTAAATGTCGTGGCATACTTAACATTAGGTTTCTCGTATACTTTTGAGTTATTGCATCTCATGCTTGCATTATCCTTTGGCTTAATTCATCCCGAGTTGTAGGCTGGAAGTTGTGTTTATACATACATTTTGTCATCTCACCCCAAACGTTTTCAATTGGGTTGATATCCGGGCTTTTCGAAAGCCACGGCAGAACATGAATTTGATTTTCTTCTAAATAATTTTGAACTATGCGGGCTTTATGTATAGGAGCAATATCTTGTTAAAATACAAAATTTTGACCATATACTGTGCCGACAGATGGCATCATAACTTGGTTTAGTATGTTTCAATATAATGGTGCATTGAGCCTCCTCTGCACTATTTGGCAAACTCCTGGGCCCCTTGCACTAATCCAGCCCCAAACGTTTATAGAAAAACGTGGTTAGTCTTATTTGTATATCTTTCATCGTATCTCGTACCATAAGGATAAGGCCTATAAACGCGGATTTTTCCATTATTGCATGATTAAAAGGTTTTTCATCGGAAAATATTAAGGTTTTCCATATATTACCTTGATTTATATATTCATAAGCAAATTCTACTCTTCTCTATTTGTTTGCTTCGGCCAAAAATATTTTATTGGCAGCACAAAAACATTTTTTTTTATCCGAACTACGAATTCTTCTACGCGCTGTATTAGCCGAACCAGGAAAATGTGTTTCTTGGCCGTCATTCGAAGTTTTGGGGCGACCAGAAACTGCTTTTCTTACAATACTTCTATATTCTGCAATTTTGTGCTTAGCCAACAGCACGGTATATTTGTTAATTCCCAATTTATCTGCGATGTTTCTTATTTAATATGTTTAATTTGTAAATGATCGCTTTTTGCTCCGTGGTTAACGCTAGCATTTCAAAAAACATTTCTTTTAACGCGTCACTGTCAGTCACAAAATTAAATTAAAGTGACAACTTCAAAACAAGCTAATAGTCTGGGAGATTAAACTACATTTTGCTGTCCCAGTTTTTTTTGGGCGCAATGGTACATTAAAACCTTGAATTAGTTCCACATATTCACACAATTTGCTAAGATAATTTCCCAACTTTTGAATCAACTTTTCAACAATGATATTTGAAGAATCGAAACAAAAAAACAATTTTTAGCAAAAATGCTTCAAATATTTTGGGTATAGTGAGCTAGTAAACATTGCTAGAGGTTTTTAAATTATTATTGTGTACCAAATTAATAGATTTGATGTGAATTACTTAATTTAAACCATTAGTGTTGGAGTAAAGTGGAAAATGGTAATTGTGTATACTACTCAATTTTTTGCATTTTTCATACTTATTGCATTATTCACTGAACAAATATATCCCTAATTACGTAATAAATAGAACCATTATGCCTATTTAATACCTTTCAACAGTGCTACCTTGTTTCTTGTATTGACTAAACTCATTTGCGAACAATTATTACCGTTTTATTGTTTTCGCAGTGTTAGTCTAAGAATTTAGAATCTTTTTTGCCATCAAAAATGCAAATATTGATACATTAGAGTTGTTCATTTGCGTCTGGGTTCTGTCTGAAAAAGCATGAACAATAATTATCAGTAGCTTCGAGCTAGAGGCCTGCACGGGCTGGGTTTTCATCTCGCGCCTTCACTCATTCCGCATCCCGGCTCCACGGCGGGTCGGGTCGGGTCACTTAATCAATAAAGGTACGGGTTTTCGGGCCCTAACAATTTTTTCCGGGCCTGTCGGGCTTGACAGGTTTGCCAGGCCTGCCGGACTTTTGTGGCCAGCCGGTCTTTTGGGCCAGCCTTATTTTGCTTATGTGTTTTTCTTTAAAGAAATATTTGTAAAATAAGTTTCAAGTAATTATAATATATTAATTACTTGAAAAAATGATACTTTTCAAACGAGGAGATATTTAGCACGAGGCGTCAGCCGAGTGCGGACATTCTTCGAGTTCTAGAATAATCATTTTCACACGAGTAATGTACACTATTTTTCCTACGACCACAAAGAATTACTAAAAAAGCCTTTAATTTGTGAAAAAATAATTTTAACACTAGTGTTGAAATTAGCATTATGTTTCACTTAATATCTCGTTTCATAGTTTGTCAATAGGCTTTTCCTTTATTTGTAGTTTAACTTTTTCATTTTTTCATATTATTTTGTATATCATAGGAAGAACTAATCCTGGATTGACTTCTAGATTAACCAGAATGAAAAATTTTAAATTTACTCAAGGAAAGATGCATTAAACATAAATTTAAAAAATCCAAACAACAAGGAAGATTTCAATTCAAAATAATTCTATAAATTATTCCATGTTTTAAAAAAAAAGTCAATGACTCCTGATGGGATTTGAACTGTCACGTCGCGATCTATAGGCTAGAGCTCTATTCCTTACGCTATCAATACCAATAAAGATTTGTTGTTTAATACATGACACTTTTTTCAGCGCGATTTGTTTTTTCTGGTAATAGATTTTCCAGTATATTATTAACAAGTTTTATAATTTCAGATGGCGTATTTTCACACTCTAATTCTGAATCACTCGACAAATACATGATAAACAAGTTAAACACCTTAAAATTACTGCTTTCTAAAATTTTTTCTTTTTAATAAATAGGGGTGGTCTGTCAAATTGGCACCATATGTTTAAATTAAATAGTGTGCCTTGTATTTCTACACTAGCGTTGAAATATTTTTTTCCTACGAGCGTGCGCAAAGTAGTACTTTGCGCACGCATTTTTGTGTGCAAAGTTACACTTTTCCGCACTAGTGCGGATAAGACTTTTATCCGCACTGGGTGCGGAAAAGTAAAACTATTCAAAAATCTCCTTGGTAGGGAATATTTATATTTATTTTAGTAGCTGTAAACTATTTTATGGCAATGTGAGAAGCCGTTGCAAGAGTATTCTCTTTTATCTTTTAATCGTAATTCCCGATATTTGTATTTCAGCTTAAAACGAAAAAAACTGTATTTTTTAAGTACCTCGTATAGTGATAAATGATTATAATATTGCCAAGCAACAATAAATGTACATGTCGATTTTGACACATGATGTCAGATTTTTCCTCAGTTTCTATGTCCACAAGAATCTACAAACACCGACACTTTTATTTTTATCAAATCATAAAAAGGCTTAAACACTGTTAAATAAATTATCATATTTTTATTTTTGTTGTTATCTGATATGAAGCTCGTAGGAAAAATGTTGTTCCTAACAAGTACGCAAAGTGCTTTTCCGCACGCAAGAACTTATCCGAACTCCGCTTCGCGTCGTTCGTCCAACTGTACTTGCGTGCGGAAAAGTATCACTTTGCGCACTTGTTAGGAAAATAACTATTTCCTACGACCACCTATGAAAATGAGAAAAAAAGCACGGTTAACCTGGCTCGAAAGCGCCGAATATCACACGCGTGTTGAAAAAAAATATTTCAACTCTAGAGTGGTAATACAAGGCAAACTATTTAATTTAAACATATGATGTCAATTTGACAGACCACACCTATTTATTAAAAAGAACAAATTTTAGAAATCAGTAATTTTAAAGTGTTTTAACTTATTTTTCATGGATTTGTCGAGTGATTTAGAATTAGAGTGTGAAAACAGGCCATGTGAAATTATAAAAAATGTTAATAAAAGAATAAACAAGTCGCGCTGAAGAAAATGTGATATATTTAAACAACAAATGTTAATTGGTAGCCATGGAAGCCATAGCGTAGACACTAAAGCATCAGGAGTATTTGGCTTTTTTTTTATAAAAACATTAAATAATTTATAGAATTATTTTGAATTGAAATCTTCCTTGTTGGGTGGATTTTTTAAATTTTGGTTTAATGTATATTTCCTTGAAACTTAAAATTTTTCATTCTGGTTAATCTAGAGATCAATTCAGGATTAGTTTTTCCTATGATATTTATAAAATATGAAAAAATGAAAAAGTTAAACTACAAATAAAGGAAAAGCCTATTGACAATCTATATGCAACCAGATATTAAGTGGAACATAATCCTAGGTATGCTAATTTTAACTCTAGAGTTGAAATATTTTTTTCAACTCTAGAGTTGAAATATTTTTTTTTACATATTAAGGGCTTTTTTAATAATTCTTTGTGGTCGTAGGAAAAATAGTGTACATTACTCGTGTAAAAGTGATTATTCTAAAACTCGGAGAATTTCCGCACTCGGCTGACGCCTCGTGCTAAATATCTCCTCGTTTGAAAAGAATCACTTTCATCACTTGTTATGTAATATACTATTTTAACAAACGCGTGTGATATTCGGCACTTTCGAGACAAGTTAACCGTGTTTTTTTTCTCATTTTCGTAGGAAATTTTTTTTTAAAGCCTTCCGCTTGTCAGGTTTCTATGTATATTTGGTACATTTTTGTTGTATTTTTTGGGAATTGCGAAAACCTGCAAACCTGAGTTAAATCAGCCTATATTTCTACATTATATTAAATGGTCACTTTCCTTCTTGTCTACAAGTCGCTGTCCTGTGTGCTAAGGCCCAAATCTTTGGCCACACAAAACATATTTCGCAAATATTCCAGTAGTTTACGATCCTATATTCCTGGACCGGGAATTTTACGACGATCGTCCAGGAGATTTGATTGCTATATTGCTAAAATCGTCGTTTATTGCAAGTATATAAATCTCGGAACTCTCGGCTTCTGTGGACAGACCTGTCGCGTTATTAAATACTTCTGATCGATAAATGACAAAAGTTCTGATTCTGAAGTCCTAGTTATGTTTGTTGGTTTGTTCCTCATCTACAATTTTAGCGTGCTAATGGTCTAAAAGCATACGGCAAGTAGGAGTAAGAGACGGAGGATGTAATAGTATGTGTATATAAATTTCCTACGAAAATGAGAAAAAAAAACACGGTTAACTTGTCTCGAAAGTGCCGAATATCACACGCGTTTGTTAAAATAGTATATTACATAACAAGTGATGAAAGTGATACTTTTCAAGTAGGTGTTCCATTTAAAAATCGAAAGTTGGTGTCACTTCCGGCGAAACCGGAAGTGAAAAAAAAATCATTTGTAGGTCAAAAAATGCCGCTTATTATGTATATGGGATATCCCAAGTTTCTATCAATTACCTTTAAAACTAACGGAGATACGGGGGTGTACCATGATTATCATACACACGGTATATTGGGTGGTCATCGTGGTTGGAAACATATGAAATCCCGCGCAAGTTTAAGTCTGTCTAAATATTTGCTTTCCTGTTGACTTTAGAGCGAGGTAGTAGGAAGACTTTTTTTAGGGTATCTGTGTGGTGAGTGCACATGTGGAGTTTAAACAATTCTGGACAACCCAATCTTAACTTATTTGAATAGAATAACGGTTGGCTTTGCTTTGAAATTAAACAGGTGATGATGCTAACACCAGCATTGATTGGACTTGTCATTAAACCCCGAGAACTATCTCGTCTGTTTGCAAAATAATTTTCCGTCTTACACCCAGGGCCGTAGCCAGAACCAAATTTTTGGTAAAGCTATTCGATTCCTTACCAGGGCCCATATTCTCACGTTGAAAGATAATGATATTTGATTTTTAAGGGACGCTGTAGAATTTTTTACATTTTAGAACGACCGATATCCGACATGCTTTATTCATATGCATGTATTATATTTATTATAAGCAGTGGCGTAGCCAGAAAATATGCTCGGGGGGGGGGGGGGGGGGGCTGAATGGGCTTAAGTAGAACATTTTTTTTTTGGAGAGAGGGACAGTCGGGACTACATGTATTTTATGATATTGTACCTAGGAAAGAAGACGGAAAAGCGCCGCAGGCCAAAAATTTTCGGGGCCACTTCCGAAGTTCGTTTAAAATTCACCTAACTACTAACAAATTTCATCAAAATTATTAAAATTTGGTTTTGTAAATGTTTTTTTTTACTTTTTTTTTGATTTTCCTAGCTGGCTCTTTATTAAAAAAAAAACATTTTTTATATTTGTAAACAATATGAATATTAGTGTCAATCCAAAATTTTAACATAAGACGTATGTATGACTCTAACACGCGATTTTCGGGCTCGATTTTTCATAATTAATAATAAGTAAATATCGCTCTCCACGTCAAAATTGATGATTTTTCAGAAATCATGTATTTTTGGAGCGTAAATCTAGGAGCCGAAAAAAATATATTTTAACGTTTTTCCTGGCTTTTCGATCAGTAAAACAGAATTTCGTTTAGAATAACCCATTTTTGGTCCAAGTAGATGCAGGCAAAGCTATTTGATGTCGTCAACCTTTATAAACAAATTTTCGATGGTCCCTTTTATACTAACATGACTTCATTCTGCTTGCCTTGAATGTTGTTGCTATTAAATTTGGTCAATTCGGTGGATAAATAAGTAGGTAATATAAAGATCTTTAACAAATATTAACTAACCAGCAACTTTGACTGTGGCATTAATGACATTGGCAGAAATAGTTTTCTTACTATTACTAAGGTGGCCCGGTTAGCTTAATACTTGATTTACTAATCAGACAAAATAATGCCTGCCAATGTCATTAATGCCACAGTCAAAGTTGCTGGTTAGTTATTTTTTGTTAAAAATCTTTATATTACCTCCTTATTAATCCACCGAATTGACCAAATTTAATAGCAACAACATTCAAGGCAAGCAGAACTTTGACTGTGGCATTAATGACATTGGCAGGTATTATTTTGTCTGATTAGTAAATCAAGTATTAAGCTAACCGGGCCACCTTGATTGTAAGAAAACTATTTCTGCCAATGTCATTTATGCCACAGTCAAAGTTGCTGGTTAGTTAATTTTTGTTAAAAAAAATTTATGCAACCCGATATTATTGTATTACGTATAAACATATCAATATGGTATTATTTTTAACTTGAAACCCCGAATCCTAAAAAAACCTTGTTAGAAAATGTTCTGGCCACTGTGTAGGTATTATGATGAAAAATAAAATTATTACAAGAATATTTTGTTATATGCAGTATTTATTAGGAAGAACACTATTATATAAAAATGTATTCCGAAATTAGTTTTAAAAATGATCCCCTCATTCCCATCCCACAATGTTTGAATAGTCAGCATCCGTTGGGCAATATTACAAAAATTGCTGAATTTCTTTTATATATATTGAACAAAAGGTCCTTTATTGGCCACTTCTAGAAAATGATTATATACATCGTCTTGCAATTGCAGGATTTTATTTCGCTTTGTCATATCAAAATACAATTTTTAATAAAATGTTTTAATGCGGGGTAGACAGCATAGACAAATTACCAGTACAGCGCACTGCGTGCACAAACAAAAATTTACAAATTAAAACATACATGGGACATAGGCACAAACCTACTCCAATCATCTGTTCCTTCTTTAGAAGCTATCATATGCCAGTGTTTAAACTCGTACTATCGCCATATGGTAGCGCCATTTTTATTAAAAATTTTGTTAAAAAATTATTATTTTGAAGGCAATCCTTAAATTTTGGAAGTATTATATTAATATTTAACAGTAAAGTGGCCGTTAATTGCCATTTTTAGTATACAGGATGATTCGTAAGTTGATACTTCCTTCGTAGCTGTGTATAGAAGGCATTAAAATAAACATAAACATTTTCAAATAACTTTTTTTTTAAAACTCAAAAATAAAAGGTACTTTTACACTATGGATACGATCCTGCCTAACTTGCCCGTTGAATAATATTAAGAAAACTTCTGCGTTCTGCAAGGGAGAGCATTATGCGTATAATTTCGAAGCAGCAGCCGCACCTTGACGACACTCACCGTATATTAGCATCATATCTACTAGTTTGTTTTCAAATTTTACCATTTTCACGTGTCACCAATTTAAAATGAACTTGCTTCAGAAAAACACACCGCAGCGGATTGACAAATAAATAACTGACCACCGACCCGTAAATTGCATGACTAATAAGACAAAAATAACAAGTATAGCAGGCTACGTTTTAATGACCAGGCCCGCACTTAGATTTTTTATTTCTGTATCTCGCCTATTTTAAAGTTTTTTGGAAAAAGGTATTTGAAAATGTTTTTGTTTGGCCAATTTACTTGATTTAAGTAAAGGCTGTAACTGCAGATCTTAATAAATAAAATAAGAATAATTCCCAAGAGCTATCAACCTTCGGTTTCTTGGATGACCTACCGATTGGGGAGTGTGTACCTTCTTCCGCACCCCACCAGATGTCCGATCTCATCCAGCCTGGTTACCGGCCTGAATGGGGTGGGTTGGGAGATAATACATTTTACACTCTTCCCTGCATTCTTAAACCTACTAAAATTCGGACATACTTTTTGTATTGTTCGTATGCCACTCCGAGGATCGAACTCGGAGCGTCACGGTCGAATGCCGGTGACTCACCGCTGAGTCACCGCACAGTTATCTTTTTTGTTTGCATTTTTTTTATTACTGGCAAGTTCTATATTTTTGCATTGTATTCGAAAATATAAAAAAGTAAGGAAATACTCGCGTTTCAAGAATCGATTAGCGGACAGCCAACTCCAATGTTAGAAGTCCACTTATGCAAAAAAAAAGTGATTGGTATGATTTTTGCGTGCCAAATCCCCATCTCTACTGAAAACCTCCTATTAATTACGTGGTTAGCCATAAAATACCCCCACACTATCATTATCGTGGTCCTGGCATCATGTTTATGGTACTAAACTCTGAAAGGTCTATAAAGAAGTCGGATGCATTAACCCAAAGTAGAAATTTTCATTTGATTTATCGCGTAGTTTATAAGCTCTGGGTACGTTTTTAATTACAAAGACTTTAATTAGAAAGTTAATACTTTGTTTTTGTTCGAGTATCTAAGTTTTTGTTTTTCGTATACTCAGTTCGGTTTACCAGCAGTGACGGATCCAGGAACTTATTGCAGAAGAGCGCAAGATCTAAAAAGTAGGGTCCTTCAGGGGCCTAGCCAGAAAATATGCTCGGGGGGGGGGGCGAATAAGTGGGCATAAGTAGGACATTTTTTTTTGAGAGAGGAACAGTCGGGACTACATGTATTTCATGATATTGTATCTAGTGAAGAAGGATGGAAAGCGCCGCAGGCGAAAAATGTTCGGGGCCACGCCCAAAGTTCGATTAAAATTCACCTAATCAAATTTCGAAATAAATTATTACCTCTCCCCCTCTGTTGGGTTAAATTTGTTTTTGTAAATGTTTTTTTTTTGATAGCTGGATCTTTATTTAAAAAAACAATTTTTATATTTGTGAAAAATATGAATATTGGTATCAATCCAAATATCTAATATAAATAATAGATGTATGACTCTAACCAGCATTTTTCGGGCTCGATATTTCATGATTAAAAATAAAGTAAATATCGCTCACCACGCCAGAATTAATGAGTTTTTCAGAAATCATGTATTTTAGGAGCGTGAATCTAAGAGCTGTTTTTGGTGCAAATTCTTAGGTTTTTAAATTTTTTAAATTACTTTAATTTTTCTCTTTAAAAATAAATATCTAATTATATTCTGTTTTTGTTGTAAAAATATGTTATTGCATTGGGTCGTATATTTATTGATTTAAAATAGCTCTAAAAAAGGGAAAACAGAACAGACAAGTATATAATAGAAAAATACTATAAAATATTACTCGTTTTCTCTTAAAATTGCATCATAAATTAATAACTAAAACGATATGTGTCTGAAACCTATCTCTATATAAAACAGGACTTTTAGAAGGACAAATTTTAAAACTAAACGTTTCCTACAAGTCCTTTGTAATCTAAGCCAAGAATACATTATTTAAAAATTTAAATTAAGAGTTCAAGCGTGAGAAGAAAAATTAGGTTGCAATTAGACTTTTAGACCCGAGCTTCGAGGCTCGGGGAGGGGAGGGCTGCAGCCCGGCAGCCCCCCCCCCCTCCCCCCATCCCCTAAATACGCCACTGGGGTACTTAATGATACAAAATTAATAGTATATTACATAACAGGTGATGAAAGTGACTTTTCAAACGAGGGGATATTTAGCACGAGGCATCAGCCGAGTGCAGAACTTCTCCGAGTTTGAGAATAATCACTCTCACACGAGTAATGTACACTATTTTTCTTACGACCACAAAGAATTATTAAAAAAGCCTTTGATTTGTCAAAAAAATATCAACACTAGTGTTGAAATGAGCATATTTAGGATTATGTTTCATTTAATATCTGGTTTCACAGTTTGTCAATAGGCTTATCCTTTATTTGTAGTTTAACTTTTTCATTTTTTCATATTTTATATATCATAGGAAGAACTAATCATGGATTGACTTCTAGATTAACCAGAATGAAATATTTTAAATTTAATCAAGGAAAGATCCATTAAACATACATAAATTTAAAGAATCCACCCAACAAGGAAGATTTCAATTCAAAATAATTCTATAAATTATTTAATGTTTTTATAAAAAAAGTCAAATACTCCTGATGGAATTTGAACCCGTGACCTTGCGATCTATAGGCTAGGGCTCTATTCTCTACGCTATAGCTACCGATAAAGATTTGATGTTTACTACATGACACTCTCTTAGGCGCGATTTGTTTTTTCTGGTAATAGATTTTCCAGTATATTATTAACATTTTTTATGATTTCAGATGGCGTATTTTCACGCTCTAATTCTGAATCACTCGACAAATACATGATAAATAAGTTAAACACTTTACAATTACTGCTTTCTAAAATTTGTTCTTTTTAATAAATAGGGGTGGTCTGTCAAATTGGCACCATATGTTTAAATTAAATAGTGTGCCTTGTATATCAACACTAGTGTTAAAATATTTTTTTCAACACGCGTGTGATAATCGGCGTATTCAAGCCAAGTTAACCGTGGTTTTTTTTTCTCATTTTCATAGGTGGTCGTAGGAAAAAGTTAATTTAAAAAACGGTCCCCCTTCCTATCCAAAGTGACTTCTAAAGAAACATGTCTCTCGCTCTTCAGGATCGGTATACGATGAATTGTTTGGCCGGGTTTGAGGGGGAGGGGCCAAAACAGTTTTGAACCGAATTGTAAATATTATTTTAATGTATACAGGTTGCTAAGAAGTCCGGAATAAAAATAATACAGCCTTAACCTGTAACTTTTGGGGAAAACGCCCGGACTCGTCAACTTAGTTTAATTTTTATGCTCACATTTTGACGTTATTCGTTTTTTTTATAGACATTTATCACAGATATGACGACATCGATTTTTTTTTTATGGAAACATACAGCTTGTGATACATCATTTAAAAGCTAATAACTCGTACAATATGCTTATAAATTTTGGCGCGATGCTGTCCAGTTATTTCAAAATGATCCACTGTTAAAAGTTTTTAAAAAGTTCCTATCTAAATAAGCGAAAATGATAAATGATTTTTTACCTTTCAAGGTAAGAAATCTTCATTTTTTCACGTTCTGACATTTTGTGACAACAATAGTTATGGTTTATTTGTTATTTATTTTGTCAAAAAAATAAAAATGTAACGAAACAAAACAAAACACAACAAAAAGGTGGTTTACCGTGGCAAATGCTGAAAATGTCCTTCACCCTCTACTTGGCATGCTCCCAGACGATGGTAAAATCCGTCGACGGAATTCTGAATGACATCAGCCGGTATGTTATGTGCCTCCAATCTAATTTTGTATTTCAAATCTTCAATATTATTTGGCCTATTTTGATAAACTTTTTCTTTTAAATATCCCCAAAGAAAATAGTCTAGAGGCGTTAAGTCTGGGGATCTCGGTGGCCATTCAATTGTACCACGTGGTCCAATCCAGCGACCTGAAAATATCTCCTCTAAATATCTTCTCCCATTGACACCAAAATGCGGGGGAGCATCATCTTGCTGAAACCAAATTGTTTCATTAGGTATATCTGGATCTACTTTGTAGGGAAAATTATAGCTAGAGAAGGCATCAACTCGAAGATTAAGAAATCCAGGTACCGTTCAGCTGCGATGTTTCCTTCAAAAAATATTGTCCCCAGAATTCGGTTATTAATGATACCTGCCCATACATTTACTTTCTGGGGCCGCTGAGTATGCAGTTCAAATATTCATCGTGGAGTTTCTTGACTTCAGAAACGATAATTATATGTCTGTTAATCACCCCGTTTAAATAGAAAGTAGCTTCATCCGAAAATAATATGTTCTGTGGAAACCTATTATTCTCGTCACACCGTCTCATCATTTCTTCGCAAAATTGCAAATGCCTGTCATACTCATCTTCTAAAACCTCTTGGACAATATATACTTTATAATGGTGATATTTTTCTGCTTTTTTTTACTAACAGTGCCCTTTGAAATTTGATTATCCGGACATTTAGCATCAATAAAGTGCACACTTCACTTTGACTTCTTATTTTATCTCCACATCCTAACAATATCAAGACCTATACACTGTCTTTCCGACAAAACAATTTTTGTTTAGAGAATTGTACAAAAATACCTAAACATGTCAGAACGTGAAACAATGAAGATTTCTTACCTTGAAAGGTAAAAAAACATCAATGTTTTATCATTTCCGCCTAGTTAAATAGAGATCTTTTAAAAAAAACTTTTAACAGTCGCCATGTTGAAAAAGCTCGACAGAATCGTGCCAAAAATTATGAGCATACTGTACGAGATATTAGCTTTCAAATGACGTATCACAAGCTGTATGTTTCTATTTAAAAAAAGATCGATGTCGTCATATCTTTGACAAATGTCTATAAAAACCAAACGAATAAAGTCAAAATGTAAGCATATAATATAAAACTAAGTTGACGTGTCCAAGCGTTTTCCCCAAAAGTTACAGGTTAAGGGCATATTAATTTTATTCTGGACTTCTGGGCAACCCTGTATATTATTAGAAATTTTTTTTTTGTCGATTTTCGGAACTAGAAATATGTAAAATTCATGATTTTTATTAAGCAATTTAATTACTTATACGGAAAACAAAATAGAGCATAATATATTATTAATCCCAAAGGCATAACTGTACAACGGATTTCGATAGCTAACAGGCCTTCCGGTGCCTATTAATTTTCAAATACTGTGAAGTGATTTGTAATATTGGCTCTCATTGATGATAGGTTAATATTTTAATGATATAAAATTAATAGATTATAATGGCATCTCTCTCTACGATCTACCCACGGAATTATTATTAAATATGTATTTTGGTACCACCCAGATTATCATATACACGAAGAAGACCTAGATAGATAAACTAAGAAAGTTATTATAATTAAAAGCATTAAAGAATCCGCTAAAAATTTACAACTTTTCAAGACCATAGACAGATTACCTTCATCCGTATAACGTATAACTAATTAGGGTGCACAGATAAAAGCTAAGATTAACAAAGATTCACGTGGAAATGGGCATGATCACAACTCACCAAACAATGTTTTGTTACCGCAACATTGCACTCTTATAATATTATAATAATTTGACATTCGAAGGTATGTGGATGTTATGATGATTGTAATATGTATACTATAGATTATGTCTCAGATTTTAATATAACAAAGTGATATTCAGTGTCTGTTTGAAGGTTGGAGACAAACGATGTTTCTTGAATGATAGAAGCGTTTTGGACTTGTATTGTCTTTATTTGTTTTACATCACAACTGGTGGTTTCTTAAGAAGCCACCTGACGAAGACGAAACCAAACCAACAAGTTAAAAAGACAGGAAAAAATGTGTCTACTAGACCGCCTGCGAATGTGGCCGATCTTACATTGGTGAGAGTCTAATGCCACTCGAAACTAGGATCAAGGAATACAGAAACAACACGTTTAAAAAGGAGAAACCGGAAAATCAGGTATAGCTGACCATGCCTGGACACACTATCATCACATCACAGAAGCTCAAATCCTGCTGTGGGCGTTAGTAGAACATTTTTTTTTCTGGAGAGAAGGACAATCGGGACTACATGTATTTCATAATATTGCACCTAGTGAAGGAGGCGGAAAAACGCCGCAGGCGAAAAATTTTCGTGGCCACGACCAAAGTTCCTTTAAAATTCACCTGACTACTATCAAATTTTGAAAATTAAATTATTTCCTCCCCCCTCTGCATGGTTGGATGAAATTTGTTTTTGTAAATGTTTTTTTTTTAATATTCTTAGCTGGCTCTATATATAAAAAAAACATTTGTTACATTTTTAAAAAGTATCTATGAATATTGGTGTCAATCCAAAATTTTAACATAAGACGTATGTATGACTCTAACCAGCGTTTTACGGGCTCGGTTTTTCATGATTAAAAATAAAGTAAATATCGCTCACCACGCCAAAATTGATGATTTTTTTAGAAATCATGTCTTTTAGAAGCATAGATCTAAGAGCAGTTTTTGGTGCAAATGATTAGGTTTTGAAATACTCCTTCTTAAGTGCCGTTTTGTATATTCATAAAAAAGTATTCTCGTTTCTTTCCGCACAATTTTTTTTTGTTATAAATTTTATAAATTATCATACTTCTTCCATAAAGAATGTTTCAATTACATTTTTACTTTAATTTTTCTCTTTAAAAATAAATACCTAATTGTTTTTTGTTTTTGTTGTAAAAATATTTTATTGCATTGGGTATATTTTTGTTGATTTAAAAGAGCTCTAAAAAGGGGAAAACGGAACAGACAAGTATGTAATAGAAAAATACTATAAAATAGTATTATTTTCACTTGTTTTTCTTTAACGATATGCGTCTGAAACCTTAATCTCTATATTAAACAGGACTTTTAGAAGGAAAAGTTTAAAAACTATAAACGGTTCCTACAAGACCTTTGTAATCTAATCCAAGAATACATTATTTAAATATTGAAATTAAGAGTCCAAGCGTGAGACGAAAAATTAGGTTGCAGTTAGATTTTTAGACCCGAGCTCTAAGACTCGGGAGGGGGGGGGGGGGGGGGGGAAGGGGCTGCAGCCCGGCAGCCCCCTCCCCCCTTAAATACGCCACTGGGTGTGGGTGTGACAGTAGCTTATTGAAATGGTCAATGATTGAAACACACTTGGAACGCTTCGAAATATATTCAAGTCATGACAAAAAAAAAGACAAAAAGTTCTAAAAAAGATAAATACTATTTTCCAGACTAAAAGAAGGTTCTTATCTAAAAACATATTCTGAACCCTAGATTTATCCTTAACAAGATCCCGAAATAG
This sequence comes from Polydrusus cervinus, assembly GCA_935413205.1. Lineage (NCBI taxonomy): Eukaryota > Metazoa > Arthropoda > Insecta > Coleoptera > Curculionidae > Polydrusus > Polydrusus cervinus. The sequence goes on along the minus strand of OW284510.1, from coordinate 99,435,412 downwards.
CCACATCCACGGTTAAAGTTATTTAATGAGGCACGCTGGTTGGCTAATGGGCTTCATATTCACTGGGGTCTAACGAGATGTCAAAGTAATCCTTATTTTCTAACTAAATATTCCGTTTAGTTTTTCCTTTTTCTATATTTATTTGTATTATGGAATTCACTAGCTTAAAATAGAAAGGTCAAGTTTAAATTTTACCACCATCGGTCGATTATAGAGTGCCAATGTAGATATTTGGCTTTTAAGTTTAAAAAGATACATAAACTGCTGGACAATTGCTTTCGAGCAAGAAAAATTTCGCGTAAATTTAACAGTTAATATTTTCTGAACCAGATATGATATCGACCTACGGTTTTGAATGGTTGATAGATCCATCCCTTGGGAAACAATTGGCAATGTTGGATTGTCTTTAACTGTCAGAAAATTTTATATACAGGGTGTTAAAGAGGACGATGATTTTTGCTCCAATTTTAATGGCGTGTAACTTTCACAATAATATTTTAAAATTTTATCACTCTATGTCAATTGAATCACTGGTTCATAGCAAAGAAAGTAATTTGTCAAATTTTTGATATCTGCTATATTTTAAGAAATACCGATTTTTTTGGGAAACCTTGCTCTATTTACACTTATTAGTAGCTAGATCTCACTGTGCGTTGTATCGTGCAAACTTTGCGAGTGATTATTATACCTTATGAAAAGCTTAATTATGTTTAGTATCTAACAATAGTTGTATGTAAATGTTCGGATGTACAGTGGCGTACTTATAACCACCTATGTGTTTATGGTTTATGAGTATCTCACAATTTTTCACGATTGTTTTATATTGGAATGTACTGACCCCTAGATTAGGTCAATTTTTTCTTATTTTTTAGTTTTTTATATCGCACTACAGGTATATTATACAGTGTGTTTACAAAATTTTAGCAAAGATAATTTTTTTAATTTAATTTTTGGAAAAAATGTATTTCTTAATTTCTAACTTTCTAACACTATACTCATAAACCATAGACATATAGGTGTTTATAAGTACGCCACTGTACATCATAACATTTAGGTACAACTATTGTTACTGAACATAATCAAGCTATTCATGAGGTATAAGTTTGAGAGAGCAAAGTTTGCACGATACAACGCACAGTGAGATCTAGCAACCAATAAGTTGAAATAAAGCAATGTTTTCCAAAATAATCGGTATTTCTTAAAATATAGCAGATATCAAAAATTTGGCAAATTACTTTCTTTGCTATGAACCAGTGATTCAATTGACGTAGAGTGATAAAATTTAAAAATATTATTGTGAAAGTAACACGCCATTAAAATTGGAGCAAAAATCATCGTCTTCTTTAACACCCTGTATATAAAATTTTCTGACAGTTAAAGAAAATCCAACATTGGCAATGTTTCTCAAGGAATGAATCTATCAACAATTCAAACCCGTAGGTCGATATCATATTTAATTTAGAAAATATTAACTATTAAATTTAGGCGAAATTTTTCTTGCTCGAAAGCAATTGTCCAGCAGTTTAGTTGCAATTAAATTTTTTTTAGAAAAATGAAGAAGTTGTTGATTTTGCTCGCGCCCTCTAGCGGTCGCAACTGGATCTAGAAAGGCTTCGTTTTTTAATAAAACAATGAAAGCCTTATTTAACGAGCCCAAGTTTGTTAAATTCGGGGTAAGCTAAACCAAAGATATAAGTATTTTTTTGTTGACTACTTTTTTTTGATAAAAAATAAAATAATATACGCCACAGATGAATGTTAGTTCAACCGTCTCACGTAAAAGCAAATTAAATTACGGTAGTAAACGACCTGCACGCTTCGCAACTTGCTTTATTATTCATGTATGTTTGGTTGCGTAAATCTATGAATTAGGTTTATTGTTAAGTACATTATTAATTTCATTCAAAACACAATAATTACTAATTTTATTGACACAGATATATAAAAGTTTACAAATATTAATTTGAGACTAATAAACACAACTACCAAGTATACATATTTTGTTACCCATAGTTTCTTAATGGTGCAGTGGTTATAAATATTTATTGTGATGACTATAATTTTTGTCCGAAGCGGTAACCTTAAAATCAGGCATCGTTTGAGAATTTAAAATGTTTTACTTATGATTGATACTTATTTAAGAATTTAATAAACCACTTTTTGTTAAGGACTGGTTGGAAAATAGTTGATCTAATGATAAAATATCCCCTCCCTCCAATAATGTTAGTACAGAAGGGAATATTGAAAATTCATTTATAAAGGTTGCCTCATCAAACAGCTTAGCCGGCATCTACCTGGCCCAAAAATTGTTTGTTCTAAAAGAAATTGTTTTACTAAAGGAAAAGCAAAAAAAACGTTAAAACATATTTTTTTCGGCGCTTGTGTAAAAATTTCTCTATCCAGAGGATTACCCTTATATTTAATATTTTTTGTTCTCTCCTCGCTCCCTATATGACACACATGATGACGCCGAGTTAAAATGTTCTTAAAGTGCTTTTTTGTTTTTATGCGGCTTCATCAATAAAAATAAATTTTCGATAGTCTCTTCTATAAAAACTGTAAAATTTACATTTTTTACTTACAGCAACTAGGATTATTTTTTCGTCACACAACTCACAAACTACTTAGCAACGTGTAACCGATAAATATATATAAAATCAGCTAAAACAATAATTCACAATCATTCGGCGTTTAGGCGAATGAGTAAAAACGTCGTTTTCAACAAACTAACGGTGCCACTCGAGTACGGTGCATAACCGGTAGACCCCCCCCCCCTTAATACGCCCCTGATTGTCGCTCTTGTAAGGCTCGTTTGTGTCTGACGGTTTTAATAAACTAATAAAATTTTATAAAGTAATGCTGACGACAGCAATATTCATAAAAAATCGAATTATCCAAAGAAGTTATGTTATGGCACGTAACTCTACTATTTCAAGTAATATGTTTTAGCTCTTTACCGTAAAAAATAAAGAATGCATATTGAAGGTAAAGGTGTACTTAAGAGAAGATGCCTAACTGCTTAACAGGTTTTCCAATTAACAAGTTTAGTTGTCACTAAAACAAAAGGTCAAATACTTTAACCATAAGTACTCGTATATATTTTTATAGACACACAGGCCAATAGGCAACATACTATTACATAGTAGTGGATTAAGGGGTTATCATCGTTATTTTCCATTTGCGCGTTGTATTGACAAGGATTTACTGTACCTATTTGTTTTTAAAATTATAATCTACGTTAAAAGTTATGCATGTGTACAAGAACTGACGAAGGAAGGGGAAAACTCTTTTTATTTCCTATCTATTATTGTTTTTTAGGTCTTTAATAATTTGCACAACCAACATTTTACTGTGTAGTCTATTTCAAAAAGGTGTAGAGCAGAGGTTCCCAAACGTTTTCTCATAGATCACTTTAAAAATTTCCCTGGTTCCGGTGGACCCCCTGCAGCTACATTTCCACAATATTTCCAAAACTCGGCAAAAAATGTGAAGATTAGATCTAACTGTGGAAATTTGCGTTGCGTTGAGTTCCAACCACGAATTAACAGTTTCCAAAAAGAAAGTGAGAATGCAAACGTTGTACTGAATATGGAATATGCACATTTTTACAAGTAACAGTCGATGAACTTCTTAAAATATTATCTGCCTACATTGATAGGTGAAGTCAAGTCAACATTTTAGTTCTTCACTATCGAAACCAAATAAATTTTGTGGACCCCCCGCTTATGAATTGTGAACCCCCAATTTTTGTCACGCCAACGTAGACCCGCGTCAAGTCTCCCGTGGACCCCTAGGGGTCCACCCGGACCACTTTGGGAACCAATGTTGTAGGGTAATAAAAGCTAATTAGGTATCTAAAGGGACTATAGAGTAACTCAACGAATATTTAAGCCACTTTCATAATTTTGCATTGATTTCATTGCAAAATTCTTTCTTTTTATCAATTACCACCCGGGTTTCGGTCAATTTATGGATTTGGCCTATTGTTATCCATTCACAAATAGTGTGACAAAGGCGTGCATTATGTACATAGTAATAGGTCCACTTATTTTTTATTGAACATTACAACAGAAATTAAATTATTAAAAATCATAATATTCTTCGTCATCAGAGGAACTGTCATCTCCTCTTGGCGTTATAATTAACGGGTCGACGGTCCGACCGATCAGGTGTTCAAGATCTCACATTTTCTCCTCTTCTTAAATGACACGATGAACTGCTTTTCGCCAGTTTTTCGGTGTCACTTCCTTAATGTCTTGATCAAACAGTAGCTTAACGCCTTTCATTTTGAATGTCGTGGTGTGTCTTGCAACAAATCCTTTCACTTGCGCCCATATAAGTTTTATAGGATTTAGTTCGCAATGATATGGCGGTGTGCGCAGCACAGTTACACTAGGTTTTTCAGCTATATCTTCCACGGTACATATTTCATAGAACAATGTTTGTGTAAATTTGAAATAGCTAATAGTTTCTTCTTTATCAAATTATCTTTTTTTGTTTAGTTATCAAAAATAATTTAATGCACAAAATTTTCCTGCACCAATAGCCAACACCTTTCTGAAATAGACTATAGGTTAGTATTCAACGGATGAAACAGCACTATGCAAAAAATTAAGACAATATCAACTGACGAACATGGACAAAAACAGGTAGCTTTACATCAAATGCCAAAATGGGATCTCTGATGAAACGGCACTTTACTTTATGTTTAAAAATAAAATTTCGCGGCGGTTTCTACCCCAAAAAGAGGGGTACATTTCATGAAGTCGGGAATAAAGTATGCCATACAAATAAACGCAGCCGTAGTTCTATATTTTTTCGACAAATAAACAGGCTTCCTAATACTTACTGAATTTATTCCAGTTAAAAATTCCATCTCGTATAAATATAATTTTGCATAGAGCTGGTAACCTTGGATAAGAATTGGTTGGACGCTCTTAACATCATCGCAGGCATAAATAAATCAGATTTGTTTAATATTGTCTAATTTTAGACAGATTGATGGTTGATAAATATCAAGTTCATGATCTAATAATTATTTTGATGTAGCTTATTGCAGAAGGGAATACGTTGACCTCTGTGTTTTTTAGACTGAAGTAATTTACGATGTTATAATAATGTATATAAACAGGGTGTTACAACTTCGTGTGCATACATGACAATCTCAAACAAACACATACAATGTGCATGTGAAAACAACAGGAGGACTTGCTTTAATAAGCGGATTTAAATATGCTCTGACAGTCAAGTTCTAGTAGTTGGAACAGCGAGAGTCGATATTGTCAGTTTGAATGTTGGAGACAATGACGTTTTTTGAATGATAGAAGAGTTTTGGACTTGCATTGTCTTTATTTATTTTACAGCACAACGTGGTAAGTATCTCCAGTCATCTTCAGGTGAATACTAAATAAGTAAAGTAACTGCAGCTCTATTTCTACTAGCTGGATGCACTGGAGCATAACTAAGATGGGTGCAGTTAAGCGTTCAGTTCGTGTGCGGTATTTTAAGTTTACATCTACTTAACAAAGGTTTCCAGATATTTCTTATATCTAATGAGGGCTTACTAAAACAATCTGGGTTCTGGTATATGGTAGCAGCTTCCTTGAACTTCCTCTTCCTCCAATGTCGTTCTTTATGCAGGATTTGAGGTTCTGTCTACTTGATGTGATGACCGTATATCCAGGCATGATCAGCTGCACCTGATTTTTCGGTTTCTCCTTTAGGCGTGTTGTTTCTGTGTTCCTTGATCCTAGTTTCAAGTGTCTCACCAATGTAAGATCGGCCACATTCGCAGAGGATCTGATAGACACAGTCTTTTTGACTTGCTGGTTTCGTTTTCTTCAGGTTTCTTTTTAAAGTGTCTTTCGAGCTGAATACCGTATTAATGTGAGTCTCTCAGATACTCCTTTGACATGCGAAATATATGTGTGAGTGTTGAGTGTGACTCTATTTGCTTCTTTTGTATATTTGGCCAATTCTTGCGATTTTTCAATAGTTTATCAACTAAATGCATGGGTAGTTAGTTTCTTTTTTGACGGCTTCATTTGAGTTACAGATGGTAATTGCTCTATCCACACGCGTTCTTACTATGCCTTGTTTTGTGCTTTTTGAGTGATTTGAAGTGTAATTGAGATGTTAACCTGTATGCGTAGGTTTCCTGTACACTGAAGTATGGATGGTGTTGCCATTTTTTCTTTACGTTGACATCTAGGAAGGGTAAGGAAAGTAAGAGTCGACATGATGTCTATATCTCACGACAAAATAAATTGAGCACGATACCGTAGGCGGAGTGTTCAAACTTCCGAGGTACCTGGAGGTACCTACGGAATAGTGTCGCGCGGCGTACAACGATCAATATAGAACGTTCCTTTTTCGGTCCCTTTTTAAAATGGGGGTTTGAACGGCGTCATAAAGTATGTTCACAAGGAATTTGGCAATATTACATGTCAATAAGTACAACTCTTTGTTTTGCATTTTTAATTTAGAAGGCGCTAAAATTTTATTGTATTATAAAAATATTGGGAATTATTTTTTTTAATAAAAATAAGTTTCCCACATTCTCCAATATCTGTAGAGCCCAAACTTAAAAAGTTTTCTAAAATCCGCTAATAAACATGGACATGATTCGGTTCAAGCGAACGCAATGTTTTTAATATATATATTATGTAGATATAATTTGCCAAAGAGCTGTTAACTGTGACGAAGAATTTAGAAATACTTTTCAATATCACTAATCAACACAAATCTTTCTTTTCTTAGTTGGGCCCTAAATGTGTAGGACCGTAATGAATAAAACACTTAAAATGTGTAATTTGATGATCAAACATTAAATTTTTAAAAAACTTCGAGTTGTTTTAAATTTTTAAAGTTTAGCGATCCCTAAAACAGTATTTAAAATTCCAGGTCCATATTTAAAAAAATTGTACGGCAGGTGGTATCCAAACAACGAAACGTCGATTTTGGAAACTAATACCGCCATCTTGTAGGACATATAAAACGGCTATAAAGAAAGGTTTTTGTTTTTCTCCAAGTCAAAAATTAAGGCGCAAAAAATTAAAACCAAAAATTGAAATTTACAAATTTTTCGAAAGTATTCGGAATATTTACAATTTTACCAAATTATTTAGCCCCAAAATACGCAACTTTGCTTTAATTTAACCATCTTCGTATCTCTTACCATTTTCGAGATTCCCACGCACCCGAGGTTGTAGCACCATGTACAGCATACAGTATTGTAAAGTTTATTAATTTATAGTATATGCTTTAAGATTGTAGACACACATTTGATAGTAAAGAATATGATTTATGATCAGAATATGATATTTTCACTTTTTAAAAGGTTCGTTATAAGTAGAAAAGGTCAAATTGTCTGGGCCGTGAGATGTGATTTAAAAAAAGAAAAGCAATTAATGTATTTAAAGACGATCAAGCAACATACAGGGTGGCCCATTTGTCTGACAAATATACCATCTATACTATTAAAGATATCAAAACATTTTTTTTATAAAAGTTGTGAGATATAAAAAAATATATGCTCTAAAATTATTTTTAAACATCCTGTATGTCCAAAAAAGTAGGACAATAAAAATATACATTTTTTAAAATGGAACACCCTATATATTTTAGCATTTTTTGTTTCCTTACAAAATTATCCATATGACGCCATATTTAGTTTTTTAATTTTTTGCAACGTTGCCAAACAAATTGCAAAATTCATAAAATTTTGGAAAAAACATGATGACCTGTATTTCTCAACAAGAGTATCGAAAATCGAAAATTTCTTGTAAGCTCTTAAGTTTAGGGATAGAAAAACTGTCTTAAATCTTTAGGTACTGAAAATTTTGTACAGGGTGTTTTCTGTTGATATCCAAATATACAAAATTTTAAAATACAATAACTCTCTTTTTATAAATAAAACACCCTATATTTATTAGGCTCGTCTAGTAGATATTATAAGTATCTTTTATTATTGTTAAATCATACCTTTACCTAAATTTACTAGTTTTGGTAATATTTCGATTTTTATTTAAATTTTGGTGAAAAAAACTAGTTTTTATTTTTCTAGTAAGCCATGTTCAGCAAAATAAAAACAAATGTGATTGAATATAATTTCATATTAAAAAAAATTGATAACCATAGTTAGTTACGTATTTATTTAATTAAATAAAATTTCTCTTTTATTACGCAACTTGAAATTGAAAATAAGTTTATAAACATTATAAATATAAATATAATAAATATGACATTATATTTAATTACATTTGTTTTGACTTTGCTGGTCATGGCTTACTAGAAAAATAAAAACAATAGTTTTTTTCACCAAAATTTAAGTAATCGAAATATTGCCAAAACTAGTAAATTTAGGTATAGGTATGACTTAACAATAATAAAAGATACTTACAATATCTATCAGACGAATCTAATAAATATAGGGTGTTTTATTTGAAAAAACAGAGTTATTATATTTTAAAATTTTGTATATTTGGATATCAACAGAAAACACCCTGTACAAAATTTTCGGTACTTAAAGATTTAAGACAGTTTTTCTATCCCTAAACTTAAGAGCTTAGAAGAAATTTTCGATTTTCGATACTCTTATTGAGAAATACAGGTAATCTTTTACTATCATGTTTTTCCAAAATTTTAAGAATTTTGCATTTTGTTGGGCAACGTTGCAAAAAATTAAAAAACTAAATATAGTGTCATACGGATAATTTTGTAAGGAAACAGAATATGCTAAAATATATAGGGTATTCTATTTAAAAAAATGTATATTTTTATTGTCCTACTTTTCTGGACCATCCTGTATGTTTAAAAATAATTTTAGAACATATAGTTTTTTATACCTCACAACTTTTATAGAAACTTTTTTTTCATATCTTTAATAGTAGAGACGGTATATTACTTTGTTGAACCCATTACCATTGGCGTCCCTATGTACATACTTTAATGCAAAAGATAGACACACTATTCTGTCCGCTTGCCGTTAAGTTTTTTTTCTGAATTATATTTTATACAATTTCACAGCGATTGATAGATTAAAATGTATATTTACTTAACAAAAGTAAAACTACAATTAGAATATAAATTTGCTGTGATGTTTGACGGCTGAAAATAACCAAACGTGTTTATTGTAATTTTAACATATCTTGGTTTATATTTTGAACATTTTTTTAAAGATACATAATTTCTTACGCTGGCATTCTTTTGCAATTAAGAAAGGCATCTTTAGTAACCTCTCTTAATGACAGCCTTTCATTAATTTACATCCAAAAATTTACGAGTTGGCCATGGGTCATGGGCCGCTGGACTCGACTGACGAAAAAAGAAAGACCTCTGGTAAAACAAATGCGGTACAAGATATACCACTTAGTCACCGCTCACGGGCTCCCATGATTTATAAATGTTTGTTTTATGACCGTTTGATACTAGAGGAGCGGTTTATAACCGCCATAATTGTGTTAAACTCCAAACGCTTTTCAAATTCTTTTTAATTCGATCGTTTCTTCGTATGAATAGTTAAAAATTCTCTTCAAATTAATTAAATTAAAAACCACTTCCATAGTACACAGTTATTAATTATCAGCGATACACAAAAATAGAATCACACGCACGCACTATATTATTATTATTATTTTTTAATTTGCCGTAAACTAGAAAGTCGCGTAAAAATTCTATACAAACAACGGATATCTAATACCCAATACCGCGCTGGACTAAATGCAGCCAACTCTTCACTTAAATTACGGCTTTGTTTTTAGACAGACCTGGAGACATCGGAGTACCGCGCGGGTGTTTCAAGGAGCTCGAAGGGCACGTTCGTGTGGCCCAGATAAATGAATAAATAATAACTCTGCGATAGTGTGAGTCTGTAGGTTATTCCACTGGTCGACTTTACTTGCATGGCTTCCGGTTTCTTATAATTTACAATGCAAATCGCGAATGCCAAGTATTATATTTGCCTTATGGTAATAGAAAATATTTTATAGTCTATTTCAGAATTGTGTAGAGTAATAAAATGGGAAATTCCGTCCAGTTCGGCTCAATTTCGGTGTCGGCCATAGGCACAGGTCAAAATTTTGTTATTGTTTAAATTGTTTATGATAACTTACTAAAAAAAAAAATTATTTGATAAAGAAGAAACTATTAGCTATAGCAAATTTACACAAACATCGAGTTATGAAATATGCCGTGGAAGATATAGCTGAAAAACATAGTGTAACTATGCTGCGCACACCTCCATATCATTGCGAACTAAATCCTATAGATCTTATATGGGCGCAGGTAAAAGGATTTGTAGCAAGACACAACACAACACGACATTTAATATGAAAGGCGTTTAGCTACCTACTGTTTAAACAAGACATTAAGGAAGTGACACCGGAAAACTGACGAAAAGCAGTCCATCATGTCATTAAAAAGAGGAGAAAATGTGAGATCTTGACCACCTGATCGATCGGACCGTCGACCCGTTAATTATAACGTCAAGAGGAGATAACAGTTCCTCAGATGACGAAGAATATTATGATTTTTTATAATTTAATTTCTTTATAATGCAGTTTTCGTATTTTGTATTTTTTCATTATGTTTAATAAAAAATAAGAGTACTTGCACTTGATCAAAATAAAGAATTTTGCAATGAAATCAATGTAAAATTATAAAAGTGGCTTAATCATTTGTTGGGTCACTCTGTCGTCTCCCTTTGCATACCTAATGAGCTTTTATTACTCTATACCTTTCTGAAATAGACTGTAGTTAGATAACAATGTTTAATTTTTTTTAGAAGCTCTGCAGAACAGCAGCGCTTATGCACCGGCTGCCATTGGCTCACAATATTGTCCTATTATTTATACTGAATAAGTTCCCATTAGTCGAGATTTACTAATAATAATTCCCCGCTATTATTTAAACAGCAAGAACATAACCACACTTTTAAAGATTTCCTCTTGGTCACCAATATATCACAAAATTTAGCTAATTAATATTAAAACAAAAAAGTCAAGCTGGTACACGAGATTAAATTAAAAGGAATCCGGTGTCAATGGCGCGTTATCGGAACCACAAAAGGTCTAATCAGCGGGCTAAGTGGGGCCCGCTAACGACAATTAAGACGGGCCGGGCCCCCGGGGAGGTTATTAATCAGATACACCCCCTTATTGCTAGCAGCTGCACTGCAGAGGGGTGGCTTTTTAAAAATATACCATGCATTGCTTGGACGTCGGTGGTGGTTGGGAAATTAAGAAAGTTTTAAGTGTTTTAATTAGTTTTGTTTGTGTTTTTTTTTTATTAAGTTTTATATTCTTTGAGTATGTTCAAAATGGGGGAGGGTGGGTGGAATACAAATAATTCAAAATATCAAAATAGGTTTAGAATTTTTTATTCTTACCTACTCAATTTTTCTTTCTGGACACCTTTTTTAATAACATTTTTTTGTATCTCCTGGAGAAAACGCACTTTATCAATGGAAAAATTAAGTTTTTAGTAAATTTCCAAAGCATATTTTTCGTACCTACCCAAAATAATTACACAAATTTGTTTCTATCCAAGTAGGGCTAAACTTCAGAAGATGAAGTTTGAACTCAGAAAATGGTTGTCTTTTTCACCTATTCTTGGATCAATCCGGGGCCAACATAGTTTTATGAAATATGTCGTGGAAGATATAGTTGAAAAACATAGTGTAACTGTGCTGCGCACACCGCTATATCATTACGAATTAAATCCTATAGAACTTATATGGGCGCAAGTGGAAGGATTTGTAGCAAGACACAACACGACATTCAGAATGAAAGACGTTAAGCTACTGTTTGATCAAGCCGTCAAGGAAGTGACACCAGAGAACTGGCGAAAAGCAGTCCATCATGTCATTAAAGAAGAGGAGAAAATGTGGGATCTTGACCACCTGATCGTTTGGACCGTCGACCCCTTAATTATGACGTCAAGAGGAGATGACATCAGTTTCTCAGATGAGTTGATGATATTATGATTTTTTATAATTTAATTTCTGTATAATGTGTTTTATATTTTTTTATAATGTTTATTAAAAAATAAGTGTCCCTAATACTGTGTACCTACATAATGCAACCCTTTGTCACACCATTTTCAGTGTTTGTGAATGAATAACAATAGGCAAAACCCATAAATTGGAACAAACCCGGGTGGTACTACCTGTACTTGATGAAAATAAAGAATTTTGAAATAAAATCAATGCCAAATTATGAAAGTGGCTTTGTTGAAGAAATATTTTGAATATATATTTGTTTCAATAATCTGGCATATATTTCTGGTTAGGGCTCATCTGACACGCCTAATGGATTGGCTTTGTCTGTCGGCAATGAAATGTCGCCATGTGTTTTTTTTGGGTCTTTTGCAAGGGCCAATGTAGGTACTAAAATTTAGATAGTTTTTAGTAAAACTGTAACCTTCGACGTAGCAACTGATTTACTCGTTTTAACATTAATTTACTTCTTTATTTCAATAAATTCATTATTACTCTGGGTGTTGGTATATTTATTTATTCCTTTAAGTAAAGATCCAACAGATTATGGGCCCAGCACGCTTCCACTGCGCGAGATAGTAATTTATTGAATTAAGAGTAAGTTTTTGTTAGGTAAAACTTAATTCGTGCGCGGTTTGTTTTTTACTCAAGCTAGAGTTCACTGTCGTGTATTGTGTAGTTAAGTGAGAGTGTATCAGTGCCAAGAAATCCTTCATCATGACTGATAAAGAAGCTTTGGAATTGACGAAACTTGACGGATCAAATTATTCGATGTGGAAATTCGGTTTATATTTTCTTTTACAAGCAAAAGACCTAACAGGCTTGATAGAAGGCACGGAAGCTGAACCGGACAAAGAAACTAAGCCGAAAGAACATAAAGAATTTGTGAAAAGATCGTCGCAAGCTGCGGTGATTTTGCTGAGTTCCGTTGAGAGATCATTACATCCAAATTTGATTAACTGCACTAATCCAAAAGAAATTTGGGAAAAGCTTAAAGCGTTATACGGTGACACCAGCGTCGATGCAAAGCAGAATGCATGGGAGCAGTTTTACTCATTTCGGATGTGTAAAGGTGAGTCTGTTGCTCTTCAAATTGAAAGACTCGAAAGCATATGTAAAAAGCTTGAGGATGCGGGAGAAAAGCCTTCCGAAACAGCAATAATCTCCAAGCTGTTAAGTAGCCTACCCAGCAGATTTTCTATATTTCGCATAGCATGGGATTGCACGCCTGAAGCGGAACGGAAGAAAAATAATTTAATTACTAGGTTACTTAAAGAGGATAAGCGACTCACTGAAACTGATGAGAATATGTCAGTTCTTGCTCTTCAAGTACAGCAGACATCTTTGGGAGGAACCTCAACGAAATTTCTTAAGCCGAGCAAGAAACAAAATATTCAAGATTTGAAAAATCGTACCAAGTGCGCGTATTGCAAGGAAAAAGGACATTGGGTTCGTGAGTGTCCTAAGAAAAAGCGCGTAAATAGAGACATTGCAAGTGCGTCAGCATACGTTGGTGATGTCGTGGCAAATGTGCCTGTGTTCTTGGATGACAGTGATGTGTGGATAGCAGATTCCGGTGCCAGCATGCATATGACCTACAAAAGGGAATATTTCACACATTATGAAAACCTGCCCCAACCTTATTATGTTCAGGTGGCCGACAATAAGGAATTGACAGCTATAGGTAAGGGTACGATAATTGTTGAAGAGACTGTAAACAGGCGAGTTATAGAGCGCGAGCTAAGAAACGTTCTTTTCGTTCCAGACTTAAAAAGACATTTGTTTTCAATCGGTACTATCAGCAGCATGAATTTTTCATTTCATGTTTACAAAGAGAAATGTGAAATTCGCGATCACGCTGGAAAACTATCGTCAGTAGGTGTCCGATATAAGAACCTATTTCGTATGTGTTTTAAAGTGAAAATACCTCTCCAATGCAATGCAGCTCAAGTAACTACAACAGCGGTAAAGCGCTGGCATGAAAGAATGGCTCATGTAAATGTTCGCGCAGTTCAAAATACATGTAAGCAGCTTAATCTATTAGAAATGGATGCGCCTTGTGAAAAAATTGACTTTTTCTGTGAAGCGTGTGTCGCGGGTAAGCAATCGCGAAAGCCACATGCAAGCTTAAGTCATCCGTGTACTTATGGACCAGGTGAAAAGATTCACACTGATGTTTGTGGACCTGTAAACATTGAGTCACCACGCGGAACAAGATATTTCGTGTTGTTTAAGGATGAGTGCACGTCTTTTCGAAAAATATACTTTTTGCGACATAAATCGGAGGTCTTCGGAAAATTTCGAGAATTTGAAGCATTTGTGTCAAATCAGCTTAACACGAATATAAAGGTATTGCGGTCAGATAATGGAACAGAGTATACATCTAAAGAGTTTAGTAGCTACCTTCAAGAAAAAGGCATAGTACATGAATTTTCATCCCCTTATGTTCACGAACAAAATGGAAGATCAGAGCGTGAAATTCGAACAATAACAGAATCAGCAAGATCCATGTTATTAGCCAAAAATGTGGATCATAAATTGTGGCCAGAGGCCATAAATACCGCCTGTTATGTGTTAAATAGGGTTATTTTACAATCATCAGAAAAAAGGACCCCCTATGAGAAATGGTTCGGCCGCGAACCTCAGGTCAAGCATTTAAAAGTTTTTGGGTCACTAGCGTACCTGCAGGTACCGAAAGAAAAACGTCATAAATTTGACCCAAAAAGCCGGAAGGTTGTCTTTGTTGGTTATGAAGGCGAATCAACTAATTATCGATTGTGGGACAATAAAACAGGGAAAATTTATATCAACAGCGATGTAGATGTTAAAGAGGACTTTGGTGTCATTTCACAAAGTGCTGATAACCATTTAATTAACTTCAATTGTAATTTTTCCAACAACGAGGAGCCGCTTCCTATTTCTGTCGAAAGTGTAAATAATCCCATTATACACCCAGATGTGCCACCCGTGGTTCAACCCCAGTTGAAAGTGTCAAGCGGGGAAGAGAGAGAGGCAGAACCGAGAAGTTTGCGTAACAGGGAATCGATTAAAGTACCTGATTGATATGGCGTACCTGTAGCATATTATACAGAAGTAATACCATTGAGTTATCATGAAGCGATGGCTAGTGAAAATGCGGAGAAATGGAAAAAAGCCATGGATGAGGAAATGGAGGCACTTAAAGAAAATCATACATGGACTTTATCTGCGTTACCCGCGGGTAAGCGTGTTATTGGGTGCAGGTGGATTTTTGCTATAAAATCTGATTCATCTGGAGAGCGGTCAAAGTATAAAGCCAGATTGGTTGCAAAAGGATTTTCTCAACGAGAAGGTATCGATTATTTTGAAACCTACGCACCGGTTGTGAGATATGAATCCGTAAGATTATTGTTAGCGCTTGCGGCGGAACGTGATTATGAACTTATGAAGTTTGATGTAAAGACAGCTTTTCTTTATGGTCATCTTCAGGAGGAGATATATCTGGAGCAGCCCCCCGGTTATTGCCAGGATGAAAATTCTGTATGCAAGTTACATCGTAGTCTTTACGGATTAAAGCAGTCCCCCCGGTGCTGGAATGAGAAATTTGTAGGATTTCTAAAGACTTTCAGCTTCGCCAGTTGTGAAAGTGACCAGTGCGTATTTGTTGGGACCGTCAGAGGTGTTTCGGTATATTTAGCATTGTATGTCGATGACGGGCTGCTAATGTGCGAGAATCGTAGCGCGATAGTTGAAGTGCTAAAATACCTGCAAAGTAATTTTAAGATAACTGCAGATATAGCATGTGAATTTTTGGGTTTTCAAATAATACGCAATCGGGAGCGGCGCTCCTTAAAAATTTGTCAACCTATATATGTAAATAAGCTTTTAGATAAATTTAACATGCAAGACGCAAAATTTTCTAGCATACCTGCTGAGCCCGGTGTTTATCTTACAAAGGAAAAGTCGATAAATTCTAAAAATTGGGATAAAAGTAAGATACCATATCGTGAAGCAATAGGCTCTCTACTTTTTGCAGCGCAAATAAGTAGACCAGATATAGAATTTGCGGTGAATTATGCCAGTCAATTTTTAGAATGTTTCGATCAAGAACACTGGAAATTTGTGCAGAAAATTTTGCGTTATTTAAAAGGCACGGTGGATTTTGGAATCACTTTTGGGGACAGTGGGAGTTTGTGTAGTTTGTTGGGTTTTACTGATGCCGATTATGCCGGCTGTTTAGATACTCGAAAATCCAGGAGCGGTTTTGTTTTTGTGTTTAACGGGGCGCCAATTTCCTGGTCAAGTCAGCGTCAAAGAGTGGTTTCATTATCAACCGCTGAGTCCGAGTATATAGCATTATCTCAAGGTGCAAAAGAGGCCATATGGTTGCGTCAGTTTTTAATTGAGCTTGATATTGATTGTAATTGTGTTACAATTTTTGTTGATAATCAAGCTGCTATTAAATTAGCCTCAAATTCAGAGCACCATAAGCGATCCAAACATATTGATGTTAGATTTCATTTTATTAGGGACATTGTACATAAAAATCAAATAGCATTAGAATATGTTAGTAGCAAGGATCAGTTAGCAGATATTTTTACCAAACCATTAGCGAAAGCACAGTTCTGTCAGTTGAGAAAAAATTTATGCATTTTTTAGGGCATTCAAAATAAGTGGGAGTGTTGAAGAAATATTTTGAATATATATTTGTTTCAATAATCTGGCATATATTTCTGGTTAGGGCTCATCTGACACGCCTAATGGATTGGCTTTGTCTGTCGGCAATGAAATGTCGCAATGTGTTTTTTTTGGGTCTTTTGCAAGGGCCAATGTAGGTACTAAAATTTAGATAGTTTTTAGTAAAACTGTAACCTTCGACGTAGCAACTGATTTACTCGTTTTAACATTAATTTACTTCTTTATTTCAATAAATTCATTATTACTCTGGGTGTTGGTATATTTATTTATTCCTTTAAGTAAAGATCCAACAGGCTTATATATTCGTTGGGTCACTCTGTAGTCCATTTGCATCCCTAGTGAGCTCTTATTTCTCTATACCTTTCTGAAATAGACTATAGGCCAGACTGTGATAGTGTAGGGATTGAAAAAAAATATGAATAAATTGGTCCAAAATTAGAAACAGTTACACAACCATCCACCACCTGCTTAAGAATTGGAATAGCAATAAGTAGTTGATTTAAGACATTACCTACAATCAAGTTATTTAAGTTTTTATTACAACTTGACTTTTTTCATTCAAGCTTTTTTTTTAAATTATTTAAATTGGTTAAAAGAAACCTGATACAAATTTCCCATAAAAATGATTGGGCATTCCATAACGACTGACCAGATTACATGTGTCGATTATTTCGATTCTTTGGCTTGTCGGTACCAATTACGCTCCTCCTAAGCCACACTGGTTCATCTTTTTTGGTTCTTTTAACGTTAATGTGTCGGGTTATTTTAGAATCTTGATTATAAAAGAAACAGTATACCGGGTATCAGTTGTAACATCATTTGATCTTGTCAGGCATGTAAAAATATTCCATTTTTCCCTCCGCTGTCACTGAATTATTCTAAATTGGGACATACAATTTGCATCAGTTTAAAGGTATTAAATTCACAACAGATTTTCAGATTTATTTTTCGAAATATTCACGAAGGACCGCGCACAAAGCTTATGGGAAATGGCTTTCGGCTAATTTTTCTGAATTTTAAGTATTTTCGTCAAGATCTAACGTCCTGATTAAAAGTGTCCATGGCCGTAATCCAATCCTATGACTAGTTTTTGAGTTATGGCCTTTTAAAGTTGGCAACTTCTTACTTTGAGATTTTATGCATTGTCTGCAGTTTTCACTTCTTTCTTAAAAACTATTAACTTTTTTATTTTTTTTTATTGACGGAAAAGTAGGCCTTGAGTTTTCTTTCACTTATACAGGGTGCGCCAAACTCAGTGGCCTATTAGAAATATTTAGAAAACGACAAAAGATATGTTTTTGAAAATTTGAGTGTATTCATAAGAGCTAGTGTTCTAGCGTTTAAAAATATTTTGAAAGGGGCGGTGTTGCCAGATCATCTTGAAACTCCTAGCAACTTTTAAATGAGACACCCTGTATATTAATTTACTTTTTGTTTCTGCTTAATAACACAAACATTTTTTGTATATAATAATCTGTGCCTATCTCTTATAGTTTTTGAGATATTAATTAATTAGTCATTTTTTGGGGGAAAAACATGCTAACCAGAAAATCAAATATTTTTGTGATTAAGGCACCTAGAAAAATAAAATTTTTACAGATGGTTCTTATAGCATGGCCATCTAGGAATTTTGATGATATATGAAAATATTTTTACACAGAGCGTCACAAAAAAAACGTAATCTTGTTAATATAAATAAATGCAAAATTCTCAACTTTTTTAAATGGAACACCCTGTATTTTATTTTTTTAACAAAATCTAGTTTATATTTTCTACCAATAAGTATAACATGTTCCTATACCTATCTCTAACCAATTCGATCTTACAAGGGGTTTAAAAAAATTAATAACTTAATAAAAAGGTTTAAACACATTTAATAGTAGGCTTTGGCAGAATTTGTTTGGAAACAAATGAAAGAGAAAAAATGTCAACCGAGATGTTAACTTAATTTCCTATAATATCTTATATTTAAAAAAATTATTCGTTCTATGGATTTATACGTCACACATTCACATTATTATACTGCAACATATTTCGTTCTATTTTTCTAAACTTTTTTGCTGTCATTGGAGATGAATTGGGATACCATTCATTAAATCGTCTACATGTTCTTGATACAATTTTATTACACTCTCCATGTATAAAAAGTAAATTCAAAATTTCTGCGTTTGAATAAGAAATATTGGCCATTTTAGTCAATAATTTAAAAACACAGATTATAGACAAAACCAATTAAGTTGACATTTTTTCTTTTTCATTTGTTTCCGAACAATTTCTGCCAAAGCCTACTATTAAATGTGTTTAAACCTTTTTATTAAGTTATAAATTTTTTCAAACCCCTTGTAAGTTCGAATTGGTTAGAGATAGGTATAGGAACATGTTATACTTATTGGTAGGAAATATAAACTAGAATTTGTTAAGAAAATAAAATACAGAGTATTCCATTTAAAAAAGTTGAGAATTTTGCATTTATTTATATTACCAAGATTACGTTTTTTTGTGACGCTCTGTGTAAAAATATTTTCATATATCATCAAAATTCCTAGATGGCCATGCTATAAGAACCGTCTGTAAAAATTTTAACTTTCTAGGTGCCTTAATCACAAAAATATTTGATTTTCTGGTTAGCATGTTTTGGCCCCAAAAAATGACTAATTAATTAATATCTAAAAAACTATAAGAGATAGGCATAGATTATTATATACAAAAAATGTTTGTGTTATTAAGCAGAAACAAAAAGTTAAATAATATACAGGGTGTCTCATTTACAATTCCAAAGTTGCTAGGAGTTTCAAGATGATCTGGCAACACCGCCCCTTTCAAAATATTTTTAAACGCTAGAACACTAGCTCTTATGAACACACTCAAATTTTCAAAAACATATCCTTTGTCGTTTTCTAAATATTTCTAATAGGCCACTGAGTTTGGCGCACCCTGTATAGAATTAAAATATGTACCAAATGTTGAATAATTTATAGGCGGATTAAATAAATACTAATATTTAAAAATTATGAAATTCCAAAAAAAAAAATTTACTTATTTTTTGAATTTTGAAAAAAGCGGCTAGATTTTGTTCATATTTTAATATCTTGTAGTACCAAGCTATGGATGAAAAAAAAATGGGTATAGGTTGACGTAAATATATTGCCGGGTATTTTATTTTTCAAAAAAAAAATGAAAATTCAACTGAACATTTAATAAACGACTTTTAATTGATTCATTTAATTATTAAGACAATCTGTAACAATTTTATTTTACAATAATTATTCTCTAACACATACTTATCTTAGATATACAGGGTGAACCAGTTACAATGATTTACATAGGCGAAAACTTTTAAATATAGGAAAATAAAAAATATAAATTATGAAAAGAAAACATTTTGGTATGACTCCAAGATAATCTAAACGTATCATGTACAAGAGCCAAGGTATTTTACGAAAAAAATATTTTAAAATTTAACAATAATTTTTGTCATTTGATAAAAAAAACATTTTTAAATTTTCCTATATTTAAAAGTTTTCTCTTCTGTAAATCATTGTAACTGGTTTACCCTGTATATCTAAGATAAGAAGTTGTTAGAAAATAATTATTGTAAAAGATAATTGTTACAGATTGGCATAATAATTAAATGAATCAATTAAAAGTCGTTTATTACGTTTTCAGGGGAATTTTCAATTTTTTTTTTTGAAAAATAAAATACCCGGCAAGATATTCTACATCAACCTAGAGCCATTTTTTTCATCCATAGCTTGGTACTACAAGATATTAAAATATGAACAAAATCTAGCCGTTTGTTTTCAAAATTCAAAAAATGAGTAATTTTTTTTTTGGATTTTCATAATTTTTAAATATTAGTATTTATTTAATCCGCCTATAAATTATTCAACATCTTGTACATATTTTAATTCTATATAAGTGAAAGAAACTTAAGGCCTACTTTTCCGCCAAAAAAAAATAAAAAAGAAAATAAGTTTTTAAGAAACAAGTGAAAACTCCAGACAATGCATAAAATCTCAAAGTAAAAAGTTGCCAACTTTAAAAGGCCATTGGTTGGATTTTCCATTCAAAAACTAGTCATAGGATTGGATTACGGCCATGGACACTTTTAATCAGGACGTCAAGATCTAGAAAATACTAAAAATTCAGAAAAATTGGCCGAAAGCCATTTCCCATAAACCTTGTATGGGGGTCCTTTAAAAAAAATGTAATCATATATTTTACATCCTCCGTATCGAACAAACCCGTTTAATAATCGTTCTGATAGTCCTATCATTTTTTTTGTCCAATTAGATACTTTAGCAAGGAAATAAAAATTTAAATCTCAAAGTTGCATATTGATCTTCCCTGTTTTAATGGGCATCGATTTCTTCTCACACATAATATTTAATTTTTAAACAGACACTAAAGATCTTTTTTATTTACAAACTCATAGACCTGTACCACTTGTAACCAAACAGTCACCGACTTCTTTGTTCGTGGCCGCCCTTTAGCATAACAAAGGTATCTTTTCCACACTTACAGGGTATTACACGGACAGGTAGACAAAAGGTCTCTTTTTGTATCGTTATACAGCTACTAAATAGTTGGTGAGGCTCTTTGGCAGATACCGATTCTCAGTGCAGCAGAATAAAATATTTAAACAGGTAGTAGCCGAATAATATTAAGTTTTATAGGAGTCGGTCGTCATACGTAAGGAAATTCTGAAACGATCTATTTATTAATAAAAAACAATCTTATACAAATGAATTATGAAAGTTTTTTTTTTATTGTTACCTATTTGTTATTAGGGTTTTTTGGCCAGCTTTATTTAAGCTAAGGCAGGTCGGTAGAGCGCCGACTAAGAAGGGGAAAACGTAAACACGTGACCCGACAGAAATACGGTGTAATTTACATTTTCCATGCGAAGTTGTTGCAGCATAGAAGTTTGCAGTATTCGCATAAAGTATTAAATATTATTGCTATGTTTCCCGAACAAAATATACCTATTGGCTCAAAAATATAGTCTATAGTCTATTTCAAAATGTAGAGTAATAAAAGCTCATTAGGTTTGCAAGGGGACTACAGAGTGACCCAACGAATTTTTAAGCCACTTTCATAATTTGGCATTGATTTCATTGTAAAATTCTTTATTTCCTTTATAGAAAATCCCATGCATCTTTTAGACTGTCCAAATATTTACTCCCAAGTTAACTTTAGAGCGGGGTTGAAGGGAGATTTTTTAGGGTCTCTGTGTGGTGAGTGCACATGAGGAGTTTGAACAAGTTTGGACAACCCAATCCTAGCTTATTTAGATAGGATTGCGGTAGGTTTTTTTTATTGGAATTTAACAGGTGATGCTCTGGCCATCGGCAATGATTGGAGTTGTCAACTTGTGATTTACAATATTATTGCTAAAATGATCTTTTTTTTTTTTTTTTTTATTAATGGCATTTGGCTAATTAGCCATACAGCCAGTCACAAAGCTAAAATGATCAAATTTGATTAAATAGTAAAATAGTTAGTTTATTTAATAAATTCTTAATTTATCGTTAGAAGTTATTGCCAAAATAAACAGGTTCAATACACTATAATTGCGTGCTTAGTTGTACATTTCCCATTCATAAAAATATTTATACCGCCAGCACAGCCCACTGCGATAAATTGAACTGATTCTTATCGGTTTTTGGCATAGTTATTGCGTCTAACCTTGGGGATATTACACAGCTTTATTTGCATAATAATGAAACAACATTCAGGTGCAAAGAGTATAAATCCTTGTTAGCCTTGGTCTCTTGGTCTATCTAAAACGTACAGGGTGTAATTATGTTTTTGTTTTCTTAAATCATTCTCAAAGTTCTAGGTAGTGTTGTAAAAACCTTGTTCTTATAGTGCTTTAAGAAAACACGAAAAAAAATATATGTTTTTGAAATTTAAAAAAAAACTGTTTTTCACCTAAATTTTGATTTTGACCCTATCGTACAGAACAAGAAAAAAATTAATCTTCTACGGTTTCAGTTTTTAAATTTTTCAATTATTTAATAATTAAACAAAATACGCTCTCTAATAAAAACACACAAAACACGTCATAACAATTCCAAGCAATGGCAGCAGCTGATCGCTTTGTGAACGACGCACTCCTACCTAACTGAGGTCTCGCCTATGGTTTTCTGTTTCGAAACTGTCTTTGTCTATTTAGGTTATCGAATCATATCTAACAATATCAATTTGTCAAAAAAAAAAAAAAAAGAATTGCGTGGTTAATATGATGACGTACATCTTTTCTTATATTATGTTTTTAAATTTCCCACTTCCGCGCCGTGTTTTAATTGTTTCTGGAAAAGGTTTCTGATACGCTTGGAAGATTTTTTTATTGACATACCGGGTCCGCCAAGGTAGCGGGGATGGAAGATTAAATCATTATCGAGGAGCTTATCAAAAATACTAAACCAGCATAAGGTATCGACTTAAAAGCGGCATATTTTAAAAATATTTTACATTATACAGGGTGGCTCAAAAAAGTGTGGCGGACTAAACTTGCATTTTTTTAAATGGAACACCCTATATATTATATTATTTTCTAATTCCCTATACAATTCCACGTATATTTTGTATAAAATGTCATATGTCTAAATTCAATTGTTTTTGAGTAATTGACGTTTAAAATATAGCATTTTTGACTTTGACAGGCTGTAACATTGGAACGGTTCATCTTAGAGAAAAATGGTTTTCACCTCCCTATCTTAGTTTTTCATTCTCTATCCAAGGAAACCAACCTCCGATTTACTATGTTAAACCGTTAAAACCCTTTTTTTGGTTTAACATGTTAAACCGAAAGTTAGTATTCTTAGATAGAGAATAAAAAACTAAGATAGGGAGGTGAAAACTATTTTTCTCTAAGATGAACCGTTCCAATGTTACAGCCTGTCAAAGTCAAAAAATGCCAAATTTTAAACGTCAATTACTCAAAAACAATTGAATTTAGACATATGACATTTTATACAAAATATACGTGGAATTGTATAGGGAATTAGAAAATAATATAATATATAGGGTGTTCCATTTAAAAAAAATGCAAGTTTAGTCCGCCACACTTTTTTGAGCCACCCTGTATAATGTAAAATATTTTTAAAATATTCCGCTTTTAAGTCGATACCTTATGCTGGTTTAGTATTTTTGATAAGCTCCTCAATAATGATTTAATCTTCCATCCCCGCCACGCGGACCCGGTATATTTTCATTAGATTTTAGTTCAGGATGTCTATTTCAAACAGGTAAAACGTAATAAAATGGAAAATTTCGTCCAATTCGGCTCAATTTCGGTGTCGGCCATAGACGCAGGTAAACTTTGTGCATTAAATTATTTGATAACTAACCAAAGAAAAAAAAACAAGATAATTTGATAAAGAAGGAACTATTAGCTATAGCAAATTTACACAAACATCGTTTTATGAAAATATGCCATGAAAGATATAACTGAAAAACATTGTGTAACTGTGCTGCGCACACCGCCGTATCATTGCGACCTAAATCCTATAGAACTTATATGCGCGCAAGTGAAAGGAATTGTAGCAAGACACAACACGACATTCAACATGAAAGACGTTAAGCTACTGTTTGATCAAGCTATTAAGGAAGTGAAACCCGAGAACTGGCGAAAAGCAGTCCGGCTACCCGGTAATTATAACATCAAGAGTAGTTGACAGTTCCTCAGATGACGAAGAATATTATGATTTTTTATAATTTAATTTCTGTATAATGTATTTTTTGTATTTTGTATTTTTTTAATTATGTTTAATAAAAAATAAGTGTACCTAATACTATGTACATAATGCACGCCTTTGTCACGCCATTTTCAGTGTTTGTGAATGGATAATAATAGGCAAAACCCATAAATTGACCCAAACCCGGGTGGTACTACCTGCACTTGATGAAAATAAAGAATTTCGCAATGAAATCAATGCCAAATTATAAAAGTGGCTTAAATATTCGTTGGGTCACTATGTAGTTCCTTTGCATATCTAATGAGCTTTTATCACTCCACACCTTTCTGAAAGAGACTATAGTGCTGAATATGATAAATTCAATTATAGTGAAAAAGCCCACGACATTTAAAAGTTTTGGACTTGCATTGCCTTTATTTGTTTTACATCACAACGTTTCAACTGGTAACTATCTCCAGTCGTCTTTAGGTGAATACTGTATTCACCTGAAGATGACTGGAGATACTTACCAGTTAAAACGTTGTGATGTAAAACAAATAAAGACAATGCAAGTCCAAAACTCTTCTATCATTTAAGGAACATCACTGTCTCCAACCTTCAAACAAACACATTTTATCTGACAGATTTGTATATTTTTAAAGTATATTCTTAACCTCAAGAAAAGATTGTCAACAAAGAAGATTACAAAACTGTAGGCATTTAAATATCCCCGTTTTTGACTCAACGTTCTCGCCAGACACGATGGTGACGCCACTTATTTTGGACGTTTCGACCGATTAACAAGCTTGTTTGTCTTCTTTGTTCTTTCTCTATTTGTTTTCGTTGGTGGAGATTTATCAGTCCACCATTCACTTCAACCTAACCTAATCTAAAACACTTAAATCTGTTACATAAAGCACACAATCTGTAACGTAAGAACTGGGTGCAACCAGTAGGAAAAATTAATGTGTGTGAAGAAAGCAACGAAAATTAACGGCAACGGTTTTTTACCGTAAAACCTAGCCACGAATTTAGCGTTAAATTGTCAATTGCGCCTGCATATTTGGCAACGATTTATTACAGCAACGAAAATGGTTACATCTCCCTGCAGCCATTAATTTCTTAATCAGTTGGAAAAAGTGTAAATGTGGCCACGGTAGTTTGAATATTAACATCTTTTAACTTTAAATAATTAACAACGAATCTTAACTTTACTATCAGTGAAATTATTAAATTAATTAGTTAATTAAACACATCGTTTATTATAAAGCTTAGCTAAAATCCTTACTATACTTCTAGCTATATGATATATTATTTCAAAAGATTCCGCTTATAAATTGGAAAAAGTTGCAGTTAGATCCGAAATAAAAGTTTAGACGCAACCATATTTTGAGGGATGTTAGACTATACCTATAGCTTACGTATCCATGTCATAAAGTGGATACATAAGATATAGGTATAGGCTAACATCCCTTAAAATATGGTGGCGTCTAAACTTTTATTTCGGATGTAAATGCAATTTTTTTCCAATTTATAAGCGGAATCTCGGAGTTATTAATTTTTTATAAAGTCGCCGACATTTCTGGAATATGTCATATAGTGGATACGTAAGCTGTAGATATTGTCCAACATCCCTTAAAATATGGTGGCGTCTAAACTTTTATTTCGGATGTAAATGCAAATTTTTTTCAATTTATAGGCGGAATCTCGGAGTTATTAATTTTTTTTAAAGTCCCCGACATTTTCTGGAATATGTCATATAGTGGATACGTAAGCTGTAGGTATTGTCCAACATCCCTCAAAATACGGTGGCTTCTAAACTTTTATTTCGGATGTAAATGCAATTTTTTCCAATTTATAAGCGGAATCTTTTGAAATATGTCATATAGCTAGAAGTATAATAAGGATTTAAGCTAAGCTTTATAAAAAAAAATAGGTGTGTTTAATTAATTAATTAATTTAATAATTTCATTGATAGTAAAGTTAAGATTCGTTGCTAATTATTTAAAGTTTAAAGATGTTAATATTTAAACTACCGTGGCCACATTTACACTTTTTCCAACTAATTAAGAAATTCGTGGCTACAGGGAGATGTAACCATTTTCGTTGCTGTGATAAATCGTTGCCAAATATGCAGGCGCAATTGACAACTTAACGCTAAATTCGTGGCTAGGTTTTACGGTAAAAAACCGTTGCCGCTAATTTTCGTTGCTTTCTTCACACACATGAAAAATGATAGTCTATTTCAGGAAGGTGTGGAGTAATAAAAGCTCATTAGGTGTGCAAAGGGACTACAGAGTGACCCATATTGAAAATGGTGTGACAAAGGCGTACATTATGTACATTGTATTAGGTACACAAATACAAAATACAAAAAATTCATTATACCGAAATTAAATTATAAAAAATCATAATATTGTTCGTCATCAGATGGTTAAGATCCCACATTTTCTCCTCCTCTTTAATGACATGATGGACAGCTTCTCACCAGTTTTCTGGTGTCACTTCCTTAAAGACTTGATCAAATAGTAGCTTAACGTCTTTCATTTTGAATATCGTGTTGTGTCTTTTTATAAATCCTTTCACTTGCGCCCATATAAGTTCTATATGATTTAGTTCGCAATGATATGGCGGTGTGCGCAGCACAGTTACACTATTAAGTGTGAAATTGAGCCAAACTGGACAGAATTTCCCATTTTATGACTCTACACCTTTCTGAAATAGACTATACCAGGTTTGAGCTCATTCAGACGAAGCACTTGACGTATAATTAATATTAAACTAATTTTCTTCATTTATACTCATTGAAGTAAAAACTTGTCGAGCGCGGCGCTACGAGCTCTATGAATACCTACTGTAAGTTGAGCTATGCATGTTGCACGAGTTACACCCACCAAACAATATTGCATTTCAATCTAATTTGAAACGTAAACAACTTGCCCATTCAATTGTTTAAAAGCCCATAGGAAGCGCTAAAATGGTGTTGGATTAAGACGGCTGAACTACCCATACCAAAAAGCGCTGAGGTAAGCGCTTTCGATGTCATTGACATACTAAAGGTTTCGGTTCTGTGTTTACAAATATTTGCTGGCATTATGCAAATGCAACACACCATAAAAGTATATTTGTTTATGGAGATTATAAAGGGGTTTATACATTTTTGATCATCTTGCTTGGGAAACGAGTTTTCCTTAATCTTGTAAGTATACGGTAATCGTGTGCCATTAGTGTCATAATTTTCGTTTACTAATTGAGACGTTTATTGTAAATAAGGATGCAAAAGATAATGATTTGTCATTATCGTTGATTTTATAGCAGTACATGCACTTAACCTTATGTAAAATAAACTCACTTTTTGCCGTTCGCTGTCACTGAATTTCTTTGAAACTAGACATAATATTTGATTTAATTTCCCAACTAGCATTTTCACGACTTATGACTAAATATGAACTAAATCTGACGTCAGAGTTGGTGTAACTTTGGGTAATACATTTACTTAAGATGTCAAGTTAGTATTTATCGGCTAAACTACGTCGTGTAGACGTCACTGAGTTTCTTTCGGATTGAGGTCGCAAATAATCATTGACTCACACGTCGTTTAAACGTAATAATCTGACCTTAATAGCCGAGGTAGTATCTGTGATGCTAAAAGTAGTCACACATACGTAGCACTATGACTTATTTCTGAAGGTCTTTGAGGGACTACATTTAACATCGGCCGGACGTAAAAATATTATATATTTTGCACTTTCATTACCTATGCACGTTTTAAGTATACCTATTTTAACTAAATCTGTCTATACGTCATTTCTGTTCAAATAATTTTTCCCTAAAGCGTGCTTTAAACCCTGTTAGGTAACTACGTAACTCCGCCATATTTTGACGAGAGCCAATTTTAAGGTTTCGTTTTTCACAAGATAATTTCGGAAAACATAAAACCAAATACTAGAAATTGCCCCTATTTGATCTATAATAATCTACTTTACGTTTTCTGTGTGTTTAGATGCTAATTTAATTTATGTAAGTTTTCTCCTTTATCCAAGATATTTTTTTATATTTCTTTTTTTGATTAATTGAGGGGCGCTTAGTTTTTAGGCTCTATATTGCCAAATTTTAACAATAAAGTGCCTTGCGTTTCAATTTTGAGCGATCGAAACATTCTAACACAAGTTTGTTCTAGTAAGAGTAAGCTTTTATAGCAGCCATTACTTATATTTTATGAAAGAACTCACAAAATATCAGTTGGTCATATTTGTTAGTAATCTAGTATGTTTACCCGTGCAGAAGTCAAATAAAGATATTTTTAAAACTTTCAGACATTTTAGGTGCAGGATAAGTTACTTACATTGTGCAGAAGTCATATACTGACGTCCTTACAACCTTTATTTTATTCACCAAATTGGTCGTCAGATCAACGTAAGTTTCCGTCAGGTTGAAAAATAAAAATGCTAGTTGGGTTAAATATATCAAAACACTTATCCTTTGACCAGTGGGCTTATCCTTAAGGCCGCATGTCTTTCGCCCCTGCCTCCCCCGAAAATACTATCATTTTATTTTATCAGGTGTATTCTTTAATTCATTGGGAAACGATAAATTAATTTGGTACCTAGATCTACCGATAACCCAGACAGATTGGCAACACTGCCTACAAATTTCTTATAAACTTGCATTTGTACCATTGAGATAGAATTAACAAGGAGGCGACATGACGTAACTAAAAGTAACCCTACCTGCGCCATATTGGTACGACACTTTAACATAAGACGCATGTATGACTCTTACCAGCGTTTCTCGGGTTCGGTTTTTTTTTTATTAAAAATAAAGTAAATATCGCTCACCATGCCAAAATTGATGCTTTTTTCAGAAATCCTGTATTTTAGGAGCGTAGATCTAAGAGCACTTTTTGGTGCAAATACTTAGGTTTTTAAATGCTCCTTCTTAAGTGCCGTTTTGTGTATTCACAATAAAGCATTCTCGCTTCTTCCCGCACTATTTTTTTTTTTATAAATTATCACACTTCTTCCATAAAAATTGTTTCAAAAATTTATTTTTTGGTTTGTTGTAAAAATATTTTATTGCATTGGGTTATATTTTTGTTGATTTGAAATAGCTCTAAAAAAGGGAAAACGGAACAGACAAGTATATAATGAAAAAATACTATAAAATATTCTTTTTACTCGTTTTCCTTTAAAATTACATCCAAAAATCAATAACTAAAACGATATGCGTCTGAAACCCTAATATCTATATAAAATAGTACTTTTAAAAGGAAAAGTTTAAAAACTAAACATTTCCTACAAGATCTTTGTAATCTAAGCCAAGAATACATTATTTAAAAATTTAAATTAAGTGTCCATGCGTTCAAAAATTAGGTTGCAGTTAGATTTTTAGAGCCGAGCTCCAAGGCTCCGGGGGGGGGGGCTGCAGCCCGGCAGCCCCCCCCCCCCCCCCCCCCCTTCCTAAATACGCCACTGTTTACTTCCTCCTGCGATCCACTCGTGTTGTATAAACTACTATTACTGGTATCACTGGAATATAACACACCAACCCATTTCAATAGAATTAAATTTTTATGATTGTTAAACTCATTTTACAATTGATTTTATTGCGGCATTTTCTTTTACGACAGTTTTACTATTATAGTGTAACAATAAACTTAATTTAAGTCATTTTGTGCTTAAAATGTGGTGCTTGCGTTGGCCATTGTAGACATTTTATTGTTAAGGTCGTCAAATTTTATTTCCGTAGCTATTTCGTCTACATCTGGAATAGCGGGGTAGAAATGTTATTATACCTTTAACCGTTGTTAATGGAAATAATTTATTGGGCTTTGAACTACCTTGGTTTCAGGCGTAATTATTTTCTTTATCTCAGCAATGAAATGTTTATTTTTTGAATTCACTAAAAGAAATGTCCCTAACGTATGTACAGGGTGTCCTAAATTCGATGTTCAATCTCGTTGAATTATCCGCGAAGGTATCGCGGCAAGTGGAAAAACACCAATGTAAAGTTGGAGGCGCTATATGTAAATCCGACCACGCTAAAAATATTTTGACAGGAATTAGAAAAAAAACTGAGGAAGATATTTAATTTATGTTTCCACGAATAGAAAGCTATGTGAGTGTGAAAAAATTATTTTCATGCCAAAAAAAAATTCAGCAAAAAAATATAAGCCAATGGAAACCAACCAAATTATCGTTTAACTATATTGTATTGTTAAACCATTTAAAAAAAAAAAATTTTAATGAAAATAACTTTCTTACACTCCCCAATATCTGTGTATACAGTGGCGTAGCCAGAAAATATGCTGGGGGGGCTTAATAACCGTAAGTAGGACCTTTTTTTGTCTGGAGAAAGGGACAGTCGGGACTACATGTATTTCATGATACTGTATCTAGCAAATAAGGCGGAAAAGCGCCCCAGGCGAAAAATTTTCGGGGCCACGCGCAAAGTTCGTTTAAAATTCACCTGACTACTATGATTTTTTTTCGAAAATTAAATTATTACCTCTCCCCCTCTGCATAGTTGAATTAAATTTGTTTTTGTAAATGTTTTTTTTTATTCCTAGCTGGCTCTTTATTAAAAAAAAACCTTTTTTTATATATGTGAAAAATATGAATATTGGTGTAAATCCAAAATTTTAACATAAGACGTATATATGTCTCTAACCCGCGTTTTTCGGGCTCGGTTTTTCATGATAAAAAGTAAAGTAAATATCGCTCACCACGCCAAAATTGATGATTTTTCAGAATTTATGTATTTTAGGAGCGTAGATCTAAGAGCAGTTTTTGGTGCAAATGCTTAGGTTTTGAAATACTCTTTCTTAAGTGCCGTTTTGTATATTCATAATAAAGCATTCTCGTTTCTTCCCGCACTATTTTTTTATAATAAATTTTTATACTTCTTCCATAAAAAGTGTTTCAATTACAATTGTTACATTAATTTTTCTCTTTAAAAATAAATACCTAATTGTTTTTGTTTTGTTGTAAAAATATTTTATTGTATTGGGTTATATTTTTGTTGATTTAAAATAGTCGAAAAAATCCATTCATAAACATTAGCCAGTATTCGGTTCAAGACAACTCAATGATAAAAGATTTAAGCTGGTGGCTTTGGAGAAGAATTTAGAAATATTGTTAGGGTACTCTTAAAAGAATAAAGAAACGTGAATCATATCGTGACCAATTTTCCTAGCTTATGTTTTCGATATGAATTTGTAAGTCATGCATTTTCGACATTTCCTCAAAAATTAGTAAAAATATTCGCAGGCCCTCAATTTTGCGTACCTAGATTCGCGCCCTCCCATACTCAAAATCCACGAGCCGTCAGTCATCGTTTGTAACTTGTTGGAAATGCCATTTAGCCGATGGAATATAAGAAAATCTCAGTTTAATTTTATTATTTAATAAAATGGGGAACTGACATTAAAATTATCTTAAGAGTAAAGGTCTAGTAACGCATTCGCCATTTCGTTTTTTAGTCAATATTTCATTACTTTTTCCTTTTATCCAAAACTCGGCCAAATACCCAAATTTGAAGCATAATTACCTACTATTTAAAATTAAACAAGTTTGAATTTATAAAGTAATACAAGCAGAAAAAGAAAAATGGACAAATTTTCGTGTTTTGCTTTTATTAATCCGTTAATCAAAATTTCTTTGGTACAAAACTGTATGTAATTGCTACTTAAGGACGGGTATTTGGACCCTGTTTACATAAAGCGAAAAGGATAAGAAATATTGATCAAAAAATTAAATAACGAATGCATCACTAGACCTTACTCTTAAGCACTTTAACTGATGAGTAATTATATGACGAAACGCGTCTCGAGATGGATCTGATGACACAAAAGGAAAATCTTTGATTCAAAAGAATTTTTATATTTAAGTGCGAATATTTGCCTTTGGACAGAATCTCACCCTAGAATGTTCACTTTAAATCTTATAGTTACAGATATTGACACTTAATTATTAATTCTAAAATATATACCTATTAATTTTTAATCGCTTTCCTGTTTTCACTTAGATCTTAATTAACAGAATGAAATATAACAAAATTATTTTGATTACGATATTAATTAATGTAAATTCTAAGAAAAACTTGCTAAACTATATATGCGCTAATATTAGTAATTAAAATAAAATATATTCCTTCATATATTATTATGCTGGTAAATTTTAATATTAATGCGCTATATTCTGGTATAACAAAAATACAAACGCCATATAAGTTATAGAGTGGAAGAAAAAGACTTTGACTTTGTATTATGTGTAGATGCTTTATTTAATTAATTTTGTAGCAGAGCGCTTTCGGCTTTCGCCATCATCAGCTAGTGATTAAATTACATTTTTAAAATTTTAGCCATCGGTAAAATAATAGAAATTAATTTATTAAATTCTAAACATTAAAAGATATTTTTGCTGATTAAACATGTCGTGGGAGTTATAATTTTTATCTACTTTCATTTAGTAATATGAATTTAACAGTTCTGTAAATCGTTTTGTAAGGACATCTATTATAGCACTAGTGCTGTAATAGATGCCTTTACAGCACTAGTTCTGAAATGGAAAAAACCGGTTTTATTATAATTTTGCTGTTAAATAAAACCACACTTTTTAGAAGAATGATTTATTATTAACAATTATAAAATTAATTACCAATTATTAATTAAAATATAATACTTAAGGTTTATTATAAACATTAATAATACACTTTTTACAGTTAGAAATTTGTATACTAGAAGTGCATGTGATGGAGCCCTTTACGTTCGAATTTCCAATCATT
Source organism: Polydrusus cervinus (assembly GCA_935413205.1). Lineage (NCBI taxonomy): Eukaryota > Metazoa > Arthropoda > Insecta > Coleoptera > Curculionidae > Polydrusus > Polydrusus cervinus. The sequence continues at coordinate 99,402,274 of OW284510.1, read as the reverse complement.
AAATCCGTGTCTGACCCCATGATCTTCTTTGCTATTTGTTTCTTATTTTCTAAAGAATTCTCAACGTAGCCTTCTGCCGTAGAAGAAAATTTCCAGCCCCCATGACGATTTAACATCTGCATATCTGCATCACCATCAACTAGAATGGTGGCTCAGGACCTCCTAAAACAATGTCCACTGTATCCTTCGGGATTATTCAATCCAAGTTTTGTTGCATTTTTTTTTGGTATACTTCCAAAACTATTAATTCCGACAGGCTGGGAGGTGCATTTTCCTTTTCCATAGAATACAAAAAACCGCCTGTGAGTTGCATTAAGAGGACGAAGTTTAGCATACTTTCGAAAAATACTTAATCAGTTGACACCTGTCACATTTCCTTCTGTTATAACAAATTCTCTCATAATTTTGGTTTTCGAGAATGGAATCACAATTTTTATATACTATACAAATTATTGTGTTCAATATGATCCAACATTAACTTAGCTAGTTCTTCGCGCCGACAAGCTCCAAAAATGCCGATTATCATAACAACCTTCATAAGTAAATATGTTTCATCATCTGCAGTACTAAGAAACTTACATATGTCTTCCTTTGTGAGAACTTTGGACTTTTTGGCCTTGTAACCCTCTGAACTTTTTTTCAAAAATGCGATTAGTTGAGAAAATCTGCTTATATCTTGATTTTTCTTGACTGAAATCATAGTTCTCAACATTGAGTAGTGAGTCCATAGTGTAGATGGTTTCTGGGAGCGTTGCTTTACGGAAAAATAACCCAAAAGAGTTTTCTCAGACACCTCCTTTATTTTGGTAGCTTTGCATTAATCCTCAAACTTTTGATACTCCAACTCATACTGCGCCTTTGATTTTGTCGGAACTAAACTTGAGATCGCTTCGTTTGCCGCTGCTTCTATATCAGAGGATAAACTTCAATCAAAATCGCTCATTTTGAAAAACGCTTTTTATATTTTTGAATTTGTTTGACAAAAAGTTTCGACAGTAACCATGCGAAACAGTAACTATACGAAAGGTAACATAAAAAACTTGATTAGTAAACTTAATAGCAGGTGCATTTTTATTTTTGAAAATGCCCTTTGCCAAATATTTTTATTCATAGAAGAAAGTAGATAAAATTTTGTACAATATTCTTGTTGTAAATTCATATTACTACACTCGATGTTTTATTAAACTTGGCTGACGCCTCGTTTGACAACTTTAACATCTCGTGTTGTAATATGAATCTTTACAACACTTATATCGTAAATAACTATTTTTTCTTTCTTTCAAAACACACTCGTCCATTACACAGAGACATCATCATTCGGGTAGAGTGGTATTCCGTCCAATATAAAAATTTTAAAAAACAATAATTTTAAAACAAAAAGCAAATTTTTAACATCCTTGGCCGAAAAAAACAAAAACATCCTAAACATGGTAAAGGCAACGAACTGTTACTTGTTCATCTGTGCAGAAATATTTAGTTCTGTCAGAAAATAATAATTAATAGTTTGGTAGAAATATATTTTCCTTCAATTTTTACATCATTTCGTGCACTCTTTAGAAAAAAATTGTGTATATATAGACTTTGGGATAAATATTTTGATTTAAATTAAAAAAAGTTTTATCTGACATAATATTTACATATTTTTAAAGTATATTCTTATCCTCACTTCTGTCAAGTGTCAGAAAACGACTCTCAAAATTAACATGTAAATTTGGTTTCCTTATAATTGAGCACTGTGATTGGTCAGTTTCATATCCTAACTAAGATGGACAGGGACGGATGGGCTCTGTGAGACCGGCACGAGAAAATTTCGGGTCAAGCGGCCCATTTCGTGTGTAAAAGGTATGCTCCTTATTAAAAGAGATCATTATGGTACGACCTAAATAAATGTGTTATTTAGTAATGACAAAACTAAACATATATTAGAGAACATTAATAATATATTATAACAAGAATTCCAAGTTATATCATATTATGCTAAAACTTAAGTGAACGCCTTTGAAATTTATAAATATTAAAAAATCAAAGAAAATGTAACACAAGCAATTCACAGTTTTACAGGTTACAAAATATGAAGACCTCTTCATATTTTGTAAAATGTAAAACTGTGAATCATGAACTTGGAAAGTCCTAAATTTAACAACTTTCAACAAAACATAATATATACAAGTAATGTTTGAAGGTCAGATACAATGATGTTTCTTGACTAATAGAAGTGTTTTGGACTTGAATTGTCTTTATTTGTTTTATATCACAACGTTTCAACTGGTAAGTATCTCCAGCCGTCTTCAAGTGAATACTAAATAAGTAAAGTAACTACAGCTTCATTTATACTAGCAAGATGCACTGAAGCATGACTAAGATGGGTGCAGTCATGCGTTTAGTTCGTGTGCGGTATTTTAAGTTTACATCTGCTTTACAAAGGTTTCCAGATATTTTTTATATCTAATGATGGCTTACTAAAACAGTCTGGGTTCTGGTATATGGTAGCAGCTTCATTGAACTTCCAATCCAAAGGGGATCTGGTAGACACAGTTTTTCCTGTCTTTTTCCTGCGAATGTGGCCGATCTTACATTGGTGAGACTCTAAGGCCACTTGAAACTAGGGTCAAGGAACATAGAAACAACACGCTTAAAAGAGAAACCGAATGATTTTCGACGTTGTCAATATGCACCGACGGTAATTAAATATAATATAAAACGTAGGTGAACACAAAAAAAAATATTTGGTTTTATCCAAAATATATTTTTACCAATTTTGTAGTAACTTTTTGCCAACTGGCCGACCGGCCCACCGGGAAATTTCCCGGTCTCCCTTATGGCCCATCCGTCCCTGAAGATGGATATGAAATCATATCTTTTCAGTTAATCGGAATAGTCCAATTCAATCACTTTAGTGTAAAGGAAACGGCAAATTTCCATGTAGAAGTAGAAAAACACCTTTTTGGGGTTATTATGAGATGTCGTTAAAAATTATATACAACCCAAGAAGGTTGTAATATGAGGGTTTACGCAATGGCGTAGCCACAGGGGCAAAAGGGGGGCGCTTGTCACTCCCGCCTCTCGTTTCGGTGCCCAACCGCTCTTGTAATACTAATATAGGTACATATAAGATGTATTTTTAAAATTTTATATTAAGGCACTCTTTACACAATTTAGCGTAAAGTAAAGTTAGCTGATTTTTTTTCATTGATTTTCAAATCGATGAAAGATGCTCTGCTACTTAACTAAGAAGATGCAAAAAATTAATTTCCCAGATTGACATTTTGAGGTTCCCCAAGCGACTCAAGTTTTAAAAAAACAAATAAAAAAAAAATTATAAAAGGCAATATCTAATAAAGAGTCTGTTCTTTACTCTTTGTATAATAACCAGGGTTGCAATAAATCATGATTTTTTTGAAAAAATCAATAAATCTAATTTTTTCGATTAAATCGTGATTTTTTTGATGTTTATCAATTTATACTAATTTTTCCTGAAATATAATATAAAAAAATATGGCAATAATAAACTTTAATATCACTTAATTTATTATTTTGTCTCTATTAGCCCAACAATATTTGTTGTCTAAATTTACAGTTAGAAAATCTTCTCGGCGACATACAAAATAACTTGTATTGTGCATGGTACTTTATGCTGTCAATCACTTTTCTAAAGGGCTTAGTGCTCTAAGCACTTTTTCGATAGCTTTGCCCAGCTCTGCTTTGGAGCTACCAGAGCTATATTATGTCTGTTATATTTAATTTTAATTTGTGAAAAGAAAATACTTATTATCAAATTTATATTAACAAAAGAGAGCAACACACCGAATGTTATTTGTTTATTACAAGAACTACGCTATCTTCACTAAACTAACATGTCTCTTGATGTAGAAATGTAATATTTACTTTGTAGTCCTGAAGATGGTTTAATATTAACCGAAACATTAACAATATTAACAACACAATATTTTATACCATAAAAATTTACCTTTGATGTGAAGAAAGGTTTTTTTGTATGAAAAATAGTTAACTAATTGTGACACAAAAACTGTAAACATATACTTATTTCCTTTTACACTGTCCTCTACTAAAAACGTTTTGAAATAAACTATTATCAGTAGACACTAATGCTATGTACTGTCAGTACTTACCACCAATCAGCTTCGGTGACCTGCCATAATGCCATCCACACTACAGTGGCGGCCAAGGCAGTGACCCCCACGTTGTGGCGCCCCATTTCCTTCGAGGCTCCCAAGGGAAAGTTCCTCAAAACCAACCTCACTGTACTCAAAGTACCTCACTCAAAAAGTAACAAAACTCGCCGACTTGCCAGGTAGATTCCGGACGCACCGATGTCAGCACGACAGCGGTTCAAACGAGACTGGGCCCTCTTCCTGCGGGGCCCCCACGTGGGGCGGACCGGGCCTGCCCACACGGCGTGGCCGCCCCAGGCCCGCCCTGCGCTGCACGTGCAGGCGTCGAGACGCTTAGGTGTCCTGCGGCGTCGGGCGTCGCAGGATGGGATGCGACACAGGTAATAATATGTTGTTCTTATAATGATGGGTATTAATGATTACATAGACAAAATATTGACAGTTTCATTGATAAAATTATGTTAATCGGGAATAAAATAAATTCAGTTAATCCCGCGTTAATCCGCAGCATTATCAGGAGATAGTGAATTATTTTTTTTTGTTATCACTTCACTACCGTTGCTCTTACTTTAAAATTAGGAGATTTGTATGAGATATATTTTCTGATTTGATTACGAATTATTATGCGATTAGAATTTAGAATATGATGATAAACCTATAAGATTTCTAAAGTATGTAGATAGATTTGTCCGGTTTTTAAATGGATAGTCCGATAATCAAAGAGAATGTCAGGCAATCCAAGAGTTTGTACGGTTGCGATCCATTGCACTCTACAAGTCCAGAACAAGTCACTCTAGAACAAATTATGCCAACATTTTAACCTTCGTCATGGGCCTCCGAAGAAATTTTCCCAGGTGGGAGGGCATGCATTTTCACTGGTAAATGGATTGGGGGGGATAATGTAAAAAGAAATGTTTCCAAAATTAAAAACACTTGTAAATATTTTATAGTTTAAAAGGTTCTGTAATTTTTTTATCTACTTTCATTTAGTAATATAAATTTTATAGTTCTGTAAATCGTTTTGTAAGGGCATCAATTACAGCACTAGTGCTGTAATAGATGCCTTTACAGCACTAGTGCTGTAATGGAAAAAACAGATTTTATTAAAATTTTGCTGTTAAATAAAACCACACTTTTTAGAAGAATGATTTATTAATAACAATTTATAAAATTAATTACCAATTATTGATTAAAATATAACACTTAAGGTTTATTATAAACATTAATAATACACTTTTTACAGTTAGAAATTTGTATACCAGAAGTGGATGTGATGGAGCCCTTTACGTTTGAATTTCCAATCATTAAGTCCGTGTCTGACCCCATGATCTTCTTTGCTATTTGTTTCTTATTTTCTAAAGAATTCTCAACGTAGCCTTCTGCCGTAGAAGAGGATTTCCAGCCCCCATGACGCTTTAACATCTGCATATCTGCACCACCATCAACTAGAATGGTGGCTGAGGACCCCCCAAAACAATGTCCACTGTATCCTTCGGGATTATTCAATCCAAGTTTTGTTGCAACCTTTTTTGGTATACTTCCAAAACTATTCATTCCGAGAGGCTAGGAGGTGCATTTTCCTTTTCCATAGAATACAAAAAACCGCCTGTGAGTTGCATTAAGGGGAAGAGGTTTAGCATACTTTCGAAAAAGTCTTAAACAGTTGACACCTGTCACATTTCCTTCTGTTATAAAAAATTCTCGCATAATTTTGGTTTTCGAGAATGGAATCACAATTTTTATATACAAATCATTGTGTTCAATAATATGATCCAACATTAACTTAGGTTAGGTAACCTAACCTAACCTAACATTAACTTAGCTAGTTCTTCGCGCCGACCAGCCCCAAAAATGCCAATTATCATAACAACCTTCATAAGTAAATATGTTTCATCATCTGCAGTACTAAGAATATGTCTTCCTTTGTGAAAACTTTGGACTTTTTGGCCTTGTAACCCTCTGAACTTCTTTTTAAAAATGCGATTAGTTGAGAAAATCTGCTTATATCTTGATTTTTCTTGACTGAAATCATAGTTCTCAACATTGAGTAGTGAGTCCATAGTGTAGATGGTTTCTGGGAGCGTTTCTTTACGGAAAAATAACCCAAAAGGATTTTCTTAGACACCTCCTTTATTTTGTTAGCTTTGCACCAATCTTCAAACTTCTGATACCGCGACTTGGATTTTGTCGGAATTAAACTTCCATCAGAATCGCTCATTTTGAAAAACGCTTTTTTATATTTTTGAATTTGTTTGACAGTTTCGACAATAACCATGCGAAAGGTAACATAAAAAACTTGATTAGTAAACTTAATAGCAGGTGCATTTTTATTTTTGAAAATGCCTTTTGCCAAATATTTTTATTCATAGATGAAAGTAGATAAAATTTTGTACAATATTCTTGTTGTAAATCCATATTACTACAATCGATGTTTTATTAAACTCGGCTGACGCCTCGTTTGACAACTTTAACATATCGTGTTGTAATATGAATCTTTACAACACTCATATAGTAAATAACCATTATTAATTTTAAAAAACACTCAAAAAACCAAGTAAAATTACATTGAAAAAAGGGAATATGAAATCACAATTTAAAAGAAAAATAAGGTACATTTATACTTATTTTCATGTAAACCTGTACGTAATTTGTAATATTTCGTTTCCTTATAAAGTTCACCATATGATAACAGTAAACATACCTACTCATTTTATGTTAAATCAACATTTTTGCGTTTTGAATACGCGTTGTACAAATACAAACGGATTTTGCTATATTATAGTATATATTCTGTATAGTTGCGTTGGCATTGTAAATTCACAAATGTCATGTAATGGGATGGGTGGGCAAAAGTGGACCCGATGATTTTTGAATGGGCACTACCCAAATAAAAAATGAGAATTCTAAAAAAAGATCGCCTCCACCCCCGCGCTCCATAACGGCCTAAGCGATAAACGTGATCAGAATAAACGATAAACTCCTCTCTTGTCAAAAAATTGACCTTTAAAAACAAAAAAAGGACCTCTCCTATCTTTTATTACATTAATTACATCCCCCTTTCCTTCCGGACGCTCCATTGCAAAACTGAATCCCTTAATTTTGGGTGGGCACTAGGGTGGGCCAGTGCGTACCCTGGCCCCCACTGGCGCCGCCGCTGAAGGGTATTATTTGTTCTTGAATAATTAATACATATGTATGTAGGTTAGAAAAACGTTACTTACACTTCCTATAATTGTTAAATTTTCTATTAACAAGATATCTGTACTTTAAATATGCGATTTCAGCATATTTTTCATTGTATGTACCTACCATAAGAATCATTAAATTAGATTTTTTCATTATACGCGCAGTGTATAATAGAAAAATGTAATTAATTCTGGAATACTTAAAACGGTAATTAAATTTCAAAAACCCATATTTTCATCAAAATTCAATCAATCGGTTAAATTTTTAGTATATTGGTTAGGCTGCCTCGTGGACTATAGTCTATTTCAGAAAGGTGTAGAGTAATAAAATGGAAAATTCCGTCCTGTTCGGCTCAATTTCGCTATCGGCCATAGGCGTAGGTGTATTTTGTGCATTTAATTATTTATGACAACTAACCAAAGAAAAAAAAGAAGATAATTTGATAAAGAATATTAGCTATACCAAATTTACACAACACAAACATCGTTTATGAAATATGCCGTGGAAGATATAGCTAAAAAACATAGTGTAACTGTGCTGCGCACACCGCCATATCATTTCGAACTGAATCCTATAGAACTTATGGGCTCAAGTGAAAGGATTTGTTTGTGTAAGACACAACACGACATTCAAAATAAAAGGCGTCAAGCTACTTTTTGATCAAGCCATTAAGGAAGTCACACCAGAGAACTGGCGAAAAGCAGTCCATCATGTCATTAAAGAAGAGGAGAAAATATGGGATCTTGACGACCTGATCAATCGGACCGTCGACCCGTTAATTATAACATCAAGAGGAGATTGCAGTTGGGGGGGGGTTACCCAAAATAATCCTCGGCTCGTGATTATACTTTTTTTGTGTGTTATTTTTGGATTTCAACAATCATGCTAATTGCGGCGAAAATGTCTCTATTATCTTTCCTGGCGACGAAAACTTTACCCATCATCGCACCGAAATAAATTCTAAAATTGAGATCAAACACCGTCATATCATAACTCAAACAAGAATACATAAAGCACAAGATTCTAAGCGCCTCGAGGCGGCTTGTCTTAGGTAAACACTAACATCGGCTTAAGTAAGTCAAATAAAAAGCACAAAGCGTTTCTACATATCCAAATAATCAGATGGGTTTCAAAAGTGCCGAAAGAATAAGGAAACTTGTTTTAAGATTTCTTTTAAGAACTTCACAGACCGGAGGGCGCTGTGGATTTAACGAAAACTTCTTGGAACTAAATGTAAAATAAGTAATTTTGAAGCTCTGGTGTTTTGCAAAAGATTTAAATTTTGAAAAAATGTAAAAATGGTATGAAGAGCTCGGTGACTTTTTTTTTATGAGTATCATATTTAAATCTGTTGAGGGCCATGGGCATCCGAAGAAGAGAAGCAAAGAAACCACTTCCCCTTAGTGTTATTTGGAAATAAGTCGAAAACGAATAAAGATAATAACGCGGTTTTCGCCCAAATGTAGAGGTATTTTTATGCTTTTTTCAAGGGGCCAGGCGCGGATCCAGGAAGGGGGGCGAAGGCAGTTTCACCCCCCCCCCCTGAGCCTTACAAAATGTTTTTTTTTACTTTGAGCCTTGAAAATTGTAGAGCGTGTGAAGGGTCAGCATTTTTTTAGAAGTCTCTTTTGAGAGTAGGAAAATTTTTAGAGTAGGAATATTTTCTTTTAGTCCACCCCCCCCCCCCCCTAAACAAAATCCTGGATCCGCCACTAGCTCGGGCCCTTGCTAGCCAACAAGTTATTGTCTATTACACTGAAAAAAAAAGGTGCTTGTGGTCCAAAATAGTGAACGGTCATTTTATTAGAGGCACAAGAAGTTTACTATAAAGAAGCCGTTACAATCGGTGAGGCGTGTGATTGAACGAATACCCATCAAGTGTACGTCGGTGAAGGCTTCTTATAATATTAATACTATTTACATTTCTTAAAATATACAGGGTGTTTCAGGGTGGATGGAACGGTAGACGTTTATGGAAAATGGGTGATACGTTTTTCTTTAATAATTTGGTTTCTCAGATAAACAACCATGATCTATCGTTTTAGAATATTTTCAGCAATCTGGCGTTGTCGCTTCTGATCCATCCACATCTTTATTTTAAAAGAAACACCCTATACCTATATTATATTATTATTAAATGTCATAATACCTATGTCTAAATTCCATTGTTTTTGAGATATTAGCGTTTAAAATATGAAATTTTTAGACTTTGACAGGCTGTATCATTGAAACGGCGCATCTTAGAGAAAAATGGTTTTCACCTCCCTATCTTAGTTTTTTAGTCTCTATCCAAAAATAGCAACTTCTGGTTTAACATGTTAAACCGGAAGTTAGTAGTAACTTTTAGATAGAAAATAATAACTCAGCTAGGGAGGTGAAAACCATTTTTCTCTAAGCAGCGCTGTTCCAATGCTACAGCCTGTCAAAGTCTGAAAATGGGATACACATATTCAAATAAGTATTGCCAAAAGAAGCTCCTAGCTCCTAATATATGTAGTAGTTATTAGTTCTAATGCCAGTGGCGTAGCCAGGGAACCCCCCCCCCCCCCCGAAATCCAAACAAAAGATTTAAAATAAAGAAATGAAATTACGGCAACCTTATCAATAACGCACCAAATGAAATAACACATTGTGACACAAAAACTGTAAACATATACTTATTTCCTTTTACACTGTCCTCTACTAAAAACGTTTTGAAATAAACTATTATCAGTAGACACTAATGCTATGTACTGTCAGTACTTACCACCAATCAGCTTCGGTGACCTGCCATAATGCCATCCACACTACAGTGGCGGCCAAGGCAGTGACCCCCACGTTGTGGCGCCCCATTTCCTTCGAGGCTCCCAAGGGAAAGTTCCTCAAAACCAACCTCACTGTACTCAAAGTACCTCACTTAAAAAGTAACATGATGATGATGATGATGTTACATATATACAAAATAATTACAAAACAAACTGACATCTACGCAAATCTTAAAAATTTTAAATAAACCCGCGGCGCGCGACCCCCTCCTCGGATTTTATTTATTATTTTAAAAAGTTTAATTGGTGTTTGCATGTCGAATCTTTACATGACTATGGCTTCTTATAATTATCGATTATAGTTAATATATTTTTTGGTTATAAGTTTTAAATTATTTATATTAGTATATTAGTATAACTCCCACAAGTTTCTATGAAAATATTATATATTTTTCTAATTTGAAATTTATATTATGGTTCAAAAAAGGGTTTTTTATGCGTGTCACCGGCAAAAATTTTCTCCTTCAATGTCAGATCCAGTGTTGCCGTTCCTAATTTTGACATTACCCTCTGCAAATATAAGGAAAACCCGTTTTTACCCGTTATCGTCAAGCAAAATACCCAACATTTTACCCGCAAATTATAATTGGGTCTGATATCTTAAAAATCCAAAAAAAAAATCATTTTTTTTCTGTTCCTTAAATTATTCAAACTATTTGTAAATTCGTGTTTAAACCTTGTCAAAAATTCTAACCTCACAAAATTTAAAATTAAGCGGGAGTTTTAAAATGCTCGTAATTCATAATAATACCTACATTATACTAATGACACATTCTCATTCTTATCGGTTGCTAGGCGTGCTTTTTACGTTTGTTCGACTTTATGTCAATTTTGGTAAATACCCGGTTTTACCCGCATGCAAAATTTTACCCACATAACAGGTCAAAAAACCCGATTTTCGGGTAATTACCCGGCAATCGGCAACACTGGTCAGATCCTTTTGGACCCCCCCCCCGCCCCAAACTAAATATCTGGCTACGCCACTGCCTAATGCCATCTATATTTTGAAATATAAAGTACAAGAATGGAAACATTATGTAAAAGAGAAATCTGATCGGTCAGGTAGTAGTACCACCTTCCTACACCATTCATTATAAGCTTTTGGCTGTACTCAACAGATGTTGCTGCAGGTACCAGTTTGTGAACGATATATTTTATAGCTGTGGGAATTTTGGTTGGCTTTTATTTTTCTTAAGTGGATCCGAATAATATTTCTAAATTCTTCTCCAAAGTTACCAGCTCCATGCGAAATTATATTCATTCTCTTGAACCGAATCATGTCCATGTTTACTGACGGATTTTTAAAAACTTTTTAAATTTGGACTATGCATAGACATATAAAGAGGAGACAAAACATTTCATTCATAAACACAATTTTTTTAGTTTTAAGTAAGTTGAAAAAGGATGGCATAAAAAATGGCAACGCTGTAACTTGGCTGTCCCCTTAGCCGATTACCTTTACCAGTGGCGTGAGCCTTGTTTAGAGATTAGGGAAAAATAAAAGTCCATTAATTAAAAAATATTTATAATGTACTGTAAAATATTTTTTCTACCACTAACCTGGGAACTATTAGCCATAATTTACGCCATTTCTTGAATAAGAACAAAAATTTCTGTACAGGGTGTCCCATTTTCGACACTTTTATAGGGTATCTCCGTTATTGTTAGTGCTATCGAAAAAGTAATATAGGCGTCATGTGCTCTTTTTGGGTCAAACTTAAAATGGTAAAATCAAAGTTTGAAAATGTTCGCTTGCTTAAGAGATACGAGGGAAAATCGAAAAATTGACAATTTCAAAATTACCCTATATTTTCGGAGTTAAAAGAGATACAGAAAAATATTTTATACAAAAGTTTCTTTATAATGATTGCTGAATAATCAGCCGGTTTCAGTATAAGTATACGGGATCAGGTAAAAAAGTTATCGGACTTAACCTCATTTTTTAAAATGGAACACCCTGTATATTTTAATCTAAAAAGATAACATTTTTAAATCTCTTTTTTATTTCTTCGGTTTTTTCATTTTCAACATATGATATAATATCAAACTTTTCATAATGTTGATAAACGATTTTCACAAACGAATAGGTAAAAATAAAATTGACGTTAAATGTTATTAACAACTAGACTGTTAACATAGTTGTTTCTAGGATATTAGCTTTTGTTTCATGGCCTACTGTGATTTATCTAATGAAGTTTTAATAAATCGCCTAGGAAATCAATATCATCCATAGTGTTATATATTTAGAAAGAGAATATAAAATGCTATTTTTTAGATGAAAATATACAGGCTGTTATATATTTATACTCCACTTCTCAACGTAGGAATATAACACACTATTTTAATATACTTTTGTGTGTGTAGGTAAATTATTGGCACTGGTTTAAACCCTATCATAAAATTAGTACTAACCTATAGTAATAAGTGTATTACTTTCATTCCAAATTGAAGCACTGATAAACATATTGCCAGTATACATCAACTAACCATGGTCAATATTTATTCAATGTATACGGGCACAGCGCTTCAATTCGGAATAAAAATGCTATACCAAGTTTAGTAAAACCCTTTCATAATATATTTTCTTTCAGACAGGAAACCTCTCTAACATTAAGATAATTTTACAGTTAATGCCACAACAATATTATAAAGTAGGTATTTAAAATTCACGAAAATTGTAATTTTTTTCAAAAAAATAAATATACATAATATTCTAGATGTATGATAACCTTTAATTAAATCCTACATTTAATGTAAATTAATGAGACATAGTACAGACATAGAATGTCTATGTGTGTACTGCAATATATTAGTAAATAACTACGTGCATTAAAAAATGTGTAGAGGGTAAAGAAAAGCTTTAAACTGGGAAATCTAGATTAGAATTTTACAATAATACAAATTCCTTGTTTAATCCGTCATCTACGCTTTTTTAAAGAAGTTTAGACAAAATGCAATTGTTTTTGCAGTTATTTACTTTAAATATACAATAAACCACACCACTGGTTAAGCTACCTCACTTACCGCCGAAATACCAATCCGGGGCTAGAAAAGTCAACTTTTTTGCAAATCACGCACTGGCGAACCATTTAGAATTGGCAATAAAAGAGCTTTAACAACTCTTTTGCCAAAAAAACACTAAAAATCAATCGAAAATTGCAAAACGTAATAGGCCCCGCACAGAAACACTGTAAAATCGTATTTTCACATAAAATGAATGAACGAGTAAAATACGCGTCACAGTTCGTAATAAAAGGCGTTACAGCGGTGCCAAAGGTTTTTCCCATATACACTTTAGTTTTATGTAACTAGGAAACTAAATAATTTTAAAAGTAGAAATTGCGTATTTTGATGGAAAAAAGTACACTAATAATTTAGTGTATTATTATTACTTAAGTACACATAAAAATTTACTCATTATACTATGATTAAGTATACCCTTTATTTTCAAACACAGGCGTTAGATCTAGGGCACCCCGCAGAAATCTGTCATCATCGCTTTGTGTTAAAAATCGGTCTGATTGCGATAATATGTAAACAATTCTGTCTCTGTTTCTTTTATGTCTATGGACTATACCTACAGATAAATTTCATTGGCTTATAATTCTTCCTCCTCAATTTTTTCTTCATTGGTGAAAACACAAATTTCAAATATTGGTTAGTTTTTTTCGTAGTAATTCGGTTTAAAAAACAGAAATTTAACATGAGAAATTTTAACACGTTCAGAGCCATTTATTGTTCGCCTTTAAAATTCTGGATAAATGGCTATCAAAGTTTCCCATGCTGTCTCAAGGGTAGGTGACACCCCAGGGCAAACAGTGACAAACAACCCCCCCCCCCCCCCCCGCCTATTGCTCTTTCCGCAACCAAATAAAAACAACTTGGTAAGATCATAATCATTTCAGATCTTACGTTACACGCAAATAATGGTGACATTTTGCCAACCAACAAAATCCCGCTAATCCATTTTTCAGAATCTAAAATCTCAGCACTGGCTGAGGCATGAAACCGGATTCTCGATTCGCTGGAAAGAATTATATTTGTCGCTGAATATGAAACAGGTTTTTAAAAAATTGTTTGTGTGGATTCCGAGAAAAACACGTTTAAAATATCGTTTAGCGGGATGTTGTGGGGTTGGTAAAATGTCGCTAGTATTTCAAGGCATCTTTAAGTTAAAATCTGATCTTTTAAATTCATTGTGTTAGTGGGTCTATTTCAGAAAGGTGCAGAGTAATAAAAGCTCATTAGGTTTGCAAAGGAACTACAGAGTGGCCCCACGAATATTTAAACCACTTTCATTATTTGGCATTGATTTCATTGAAAAATTCTTTATTTTAATCAAGTGCAGATATTACCACCCGAGTTTGGGTCAATTTATGGGTTTTGCCTATTGCTATCCATTTACAAACACTGAAAATGGTGTGACAAAGGCGTGCATTACATAGTATTAGGTACACTTAATTTTTATTAAACAATGAAAAAATACAAAATACCTACAAAAAATACATTATACAAAAATTAAATTATAAAAAATTATAATGTTCATAGTCATCTGAGGAACTGTCATCTCCTCTTAACGTTATATTTAAAGGATCTTGCTACAAATCCTTTCACTTGCGCCCATATAAGTTCTATAGGATTTAGTTCGCAATGATATGGCGGTGTGCGCAGCGCAGTTACACTATATTTTTCAGCCATATCTTCCACGGCATATTTCATAAAACGATGTTTGTGTAAATTTGCTCTAGCTAATTGTTCTTTCTTTATCAAATTATCTTTTTTTTTTCTTTGGTTAGTTATCATAAATAATTTAATTCACAAAATTAACCTGCGCCTATGCCCGACACCGAAATTGAGCCGAAATGGGCGGAAATTCCTATCTTATTACTCTACACCTTTCTGAAATAGACTATAGGGAATTTTTACTGAAAATTTTACGATGTTTGAATCATAACATTAGCAATATTATGGACCGCGGAACAAACAACTGGCCTGACATTTATTTTTTTTAAAGTTTGTCTATAAAGGTCACCAGGTGTAGAACTCTGTATGAAAAATAGCGATAGCGGCTGTAACTATTGGTGACATTTTGCAAACCAACAAAATCCCTCTAAACGCTATTTCAAACGTGATTTTCTAGGAATCCACACAAACAATTTTGTGAAAACCTGTTTCATATTTAACGGCAAATATAATTATTTCCACCGAATCCGGTTTCAAGTATTAGCCAGGGCGGAGATTTTAGCGCCTGAAAAATCGATTAGCGGGATTTTGTTGGTTGGCAAAATGCCACCATTATTTAGCACACGTTCCTGTCCAGGCCGCCATTCAGTGGCGAATTAATGGGGGGGGGGGGGGGGGCTGCCGGGCCGCAGCCCCCCCCAGCCTAGGAGTTCGGGTCTAAAAGTCCAATAGTAACCTAATTTGTCGTCTCACGCTTGGACTCTTAATTTAAATTTTTAAATAATGTATTCTTGGCTTAGATTACAAGGGCTTGTAGGAAACGTTTAGTTTTTAAACTTTTCCTTCTAAAAGTCCTGTTTTATATAGAGATTAAGGTTTCGGACGCATGTTATTTTAGTTATTGATGTACATATAATGCAATTTTATAGGAAAACGAGTAAAAAGAATAATATTTTATGGTATTTGTCTATTATTATACTTGTCTGTTCCGTTTTCCCTTTTTTAAAACTATTTTAAATCAACAAAAATATAACCCAATGTCATAAAATATGTTTACAACAATAACAAAAAAGTAAGTATTTATATTTAAAGAGGGTGGGGCCGTATAAAAGAAGCATGATGGAAGCTCCAAGACAAAATATTCCGGAGGTAAACTCGCCCCCCGATCGGATCTCCGGGTGGGGGCTGGTCCTGTGGCTTCATCAAGCGAAATTAATGAATTATCCACAATTTCCGACAATTTACTGGGTTCCTCCAACAACACTCAACGTGGAAATGGTGTGGCGCCTGCAGTTGCTAACAGACCCAAAAGTAACAACTTCAAAATTGATTTCTGCAATATTAGAGGGCTTAACACTAACATCAATTCAGTCCACCAGCACTTACAATCTTCCAAGCCTCATGTGCTTGCACTGACCGAGACAAAAGTCAGAGCGTCAACGAACACCGTCAGCTATTTATATCCTGGATATGATTTTCACTTCCGTTTTAGACGCAACTTTGGGGTCTGTCTGTTCATTCGAGATGATCTTTGCTGCCAACGGGAGGAGATACTGGAACCGAAAGACTTTGATGTAATGTGGTTTAAAATATCTTCACAAAAAATCACTAAGTTTATATGCTGCCTTTACCGTCCTCCAAGTGACATGCATTACAGGGCCCTCTTCTCATCACTAGCCAACACAATCGACTTCTTGCAAACCAATCATCCGAATGCCGAAGTTGCTATCTTTGGCGACTTTAACGTCCACAATGTCAACTGGCTTAAATACTCAAACACCAACGATGAGCAAGGCCGCGAGGCCGAATCTTTTGCGATCAGTTCTGGTCTAACTCAACTCGTAGAAGAACCAACGCGGGTTCCAGACCGAGCTGGGGATTTTGCTAGTCTTTTAGATCTCTTTTTAACTTCAAATCCAGACCTATATACGGTCACCGTACAACCACCATTGGGCTCTTCCGATCACAAACTTATTTCAACCCTAAGCGAGCTGCCAATTAGTTCTGAACAACCTCCTAAACCCCGTAAGATTTGGCACTATACATCAGCTAAGTGGGAAGACCTAAAGGACCATTTTCGCAACTTTCCCTGGCTAAGCGTATGCTTTTCTTCGGATGATCCGTCTGTCTGTGCAGGGGAGATCTCCGACGTCATTCTAACTAGCATGGAGGCCTTTATTCCTTTCTCTAAAAAGCGTCCTTCCAAGGGCAAGCCCTGGTTTAGCAAGAATTGCGAGCGTGCTGTCAGATCTAAAAACCTGGCTTACCGACAGTGGCGTAAAAACCCTACTCCTGAAAATCGCGCCATCTTTGTTACCACCCGAAACCAATGTAAGCAAATGATAGACCAAAGCAAAGAAGCTCATAACGAGAGAATCAAAAACAAACTTCTTGCCAGTCCTAACGGATCAAGGTCCTTTTGGTCAGTCGCTAAGGCCGTCAGCCAAAACTTTACAAAGTCAACTATTCCACCTCTAACACGTTCAGACGGCACAATAGCAACCACAGCCGGGGATAAAGCAAACCTACTTGCTGAATTGTTTTCCTCGCATTCCACTGTAGACTTCCAGGGAAAATCACCACCCAACATTCCCTCAGTTCAATCGCAAATGTCTGAAATCGTGTTCCGTCAGCGTCTTGTTAAACGGATTCTTAAAGGACTCGACGTCAATAAAGCTTCTGGTCCAGACGAAATTCCTATCATTGTTCTCAAGACATGCGCCGATAAACTTACACCAGTATTTTGTAGACTTTTCAACTTATCCTACAAAAAAGGAATATTTCCATCCTGCTGGAAGTCGGCGCGTGCCCAGCCCATTCCAAAGAAAGGTAAAAAGACCCTGCCAAGCAACTACCGACCCGTCGCATTGCTTTCAGTAATTTCAAAAGTAATGGAGAAAGCTATTAACCAACAACTCCTAAAGTATCTGGAAGGGCTTAACATTATCAGCGACCATCAATACGGTTTTCGAAAGTCCAGATCAACAGGTGACCTTCTGGCATATGTCACCCATCTTTGGAGCAACACCATCGAACATCATGGAGAATCCCGGGCTGTTGCACTGGACATCTCTAGGGCTTTTGATCGTGTTTGGCACGATGGGCTTCTAAGTAAATTGCGATCCTACGGTATGCCTAATGGATTTTGTTTATGGTTAACCAGCTTCCTTAAGAACCGTTCTCTGCAAGTGGTGATTGACGGGTTTCTCTCAGACACCTTCACCATCAATGCCGGTGTTCCTCAAGGGTCCATATTGTCGCCTACCCTCTTTTTACTGTATATTAACGACCTTCTAGTGAAAACCCAAAATCCAATTTATAGCTTTGCTGATGACAGCACACTTGTCTCATCTTTTACCTTGACTCCCCAAACATCCGCTGCCGACGCACATCTTCGCAGGCAGCATGAGGTATTGCGCCTCAACAATGACCTGGAAGAAATTTTGGCTTGGGGTGACAGTAACCAAGTCGAATTTAATGCTAAGAAAACACAGGCAGCAGTCTTCTCCAAGAAGGTTAACATTGCCGAACCGGATATAGTCATGGCAGGACACGCAATTCCCCTGGCACCGTCTATTAATTTGCTGGGGGTCAATCTGGGAGGTAATATGTCTTGGCATGATCACGTTGCTGCAATTGCCAGGGCAGCTGCACAGAAACTTGGTGTACTTTTCCGCACCAAAAGGTTGTACACACCTCATCAACTTTTGACACTCTACAAAGCCCAGATTCGACCATCATTAGAATATTGCTCTCATGTCTGGACCTCTGCACCCAAGCACACCCTTCGGCTACTAGATTCCATTCAAAGGAGAGCCGTTCGTCTGATCGGCGACCCCGAGCTGACCAAGACCCTCGATAGCCTGGAGCATCGAAGACAGGTTGGTGATTTGGCTCTCTTTTACAGATATTTCCATGGCAGGTGTTCGACTGACATTGCCGACTTGATTCCACCTAGAGCAATGCAAAACAGAAATACACGGCGAACCGCTGCCGCTCATCCATATGTTGTTCAGCTTAGTACTCCTCGAACTTCATTGTTCAAGAACTCTTTCATCTGGAGAACGTCATCATTGTGGAATGAACTTCCTGAGGTCGTGTTTCCCAATGAATACAATCTTCAACGTTTCAAGACCAACGTTAATCGCTTTTTTCGCACTCGCACCGCTCCCAGAGCGCCTTAAAGAATTTTTCCTACAGTGCAGGTGTTTTATCTTAAAAAAAAAAAAAGAGAAAAATTAAAGCAAAAATTTTAATTGATACATTTATTATGGAAGAAGTGAGATAATTTATAATAAAAAAATAGTGCGGGAATAAATAGATCTACGCTCCTAAATACATGATTCCTGAAAAAATCATCAATTTTGGCGTGGTGAGCGATATTTACTTTATTTTTAATGATGAAAAACCGAGCGCGAAAAACGCTGGTTAGAATCATACTTTTATGTTAAAATTTTGGATTCACACCAATATTCATAATTTTCACAAATATAACAAATGTTTTTTTTTAATAAATAGCCAGCTAGGAATATCAAAAAAAACATTTACAAAAACAAATTTAATTCAACCTTGCAGAGGGGTAGAGGTAATAATTTTATTTTCGAAATTTCATAGTTAGGTAAATTTTAAACGAACTTTGGACGTGGCCCCGAAAATGTTTCGCCTTCGGCGCGTTTCCGCCTTATTCACTGGGTACAATATCATTAAATAAATGTAGTCCCGGCTGCCCTTTTTTCCAGAAAAAAAAGTCCTACTTGCGCCCATTGAGCCCCCCGAGCATATTTTCTGGCTACAACACTGCCCCGACGTATAGACGGTAAACAATCCGTAAAATAAAAAGTACCAGCAATAAACGTGCATTGGTAAAACCCAGGAAATTCCAGTGTTAAGGGACACAAATTAATTACCTACTATTCATTTTACCTACAATGTATTTAGGATGCGTTTATGTACAAAATAAATAATTTCTTAATAAATTATAATAATACCCCAATATATTGACTAGACGCACCCCTAAAATTTCCCATGGTTTAAGGGTTGGAAATTTTGTACATTAATTAAGAGGTACCTATACAACCAGATGTTAATGAAAATACAATAAAATCTATAGTTTTATCATGAAAATTTCAGTTAAGTTTCAGTTTCGCACGGCAACATATCGTGGGTACTTAAAAAACATTTTTTGTGTAAATATATTTACAAAAATAGTTTATAAAAAGACATTGCGACTAAATAAGTACCTATCTACTCATACCAGCTAAAGTAATTTGTAATTAGATATTAAGTTTATTTTAAATACTTGAACATGTTTGCAACCTTGAAAACGATTGTTTTGTTATTGTTTATTTTTGCGTTTCTTCAGGATCTTGTTGCAGGTAAGTAAACAAGAAAACTTATTTTATTTTAGCAATTTTTTGAAAAAAAACTTAATGACGTTTTTAATTCTTAGTTTATTGTTTTTCTTTCACGGGCTATGTTTACATAATAATATGATCCCTGCGACTTCCAATTAAAACGTAAAAATATAAGTTTAAAAAATATTTTTGTACAAAATTTTATTACAATATTATACAGGAGCGTAGCCAGAAAATATGTTCGGGGGGGGGGGGGGGGGCTCATATTTTCTGACCAGGTTTTTTTGGGTTCAGTTTTTTAAGTTAAAAATAAAACCATATTGATATATTTGTATGTATACAGTGGCGTATTTAGGGGGGCTGCCGCCCCCTCCCCCCCGAGTAAAAGTCTAATTGCAACCTAATTTTTCGTCTTAAGCTTGGACTCTTAACTTAATTTAAATTTTTAAATAATGTATTCTTAGCTTAGATTACAAAGATATTGTAGAAAACGTTTAGTTTTTAAACTATTCCTTCTAAAAGTCCTGTTTTCTATAGAGATTAAGGTTTCGGACGCATATCGTTTTAGTTATTGATTTATGATTCAATTTTAAAGGAAAACGAGTAAAAGGAATAATATTTTATAGTATTTTTCTATTATATACTTGTCGGTTCCGTTTTTCCTTTTTTAGAGCTATTTTAAATCAACAAAAATATAACCCAATGCATAAAATATTTTTACAACAAACACAAAAAACACTTAGGTATTTATTTTTAAAGAGAAAAATTAAAGTAAAAATTGTATTTGAAACATTTTTTATGAAAGAAGTGTGATAATTTATAATAAAAAAAGTATTGCAGGAAAAAACGAAAATGCTATTATGAATATACAAAACGGCACTTAAGAAGGAGTATTTCAAAATCTAAGCAGTTGCACCAAAAACTGCTCTTAGATCTTCGCTCCTAAAATACATAGTTTCTGAAAAAATCATCAATTTTGGCGTGGTGAGCGATATTTACTTTATTTTTAATCATGAAAAACCGAGCAGGAAACCCTGGTTAGAGTCATACATACGTCTTATGTTAAAATTTTGGATTGACACCAATATTCATATTTTTCACAAATATAAAAAATGTTTTTTTTAATAAATAGCCAGCTAGGAATATCAAAAAAACATTTACAGAAACAAATTTAATCCAACCATGCAGAGGGGGCGAGGTAATAATTTAATAATCAAAATTTGATATTAGTTAGGTGAATTTTAAACGAACTTTGGGCACAGCCCAAAAAAATATAGTTTAACGTTTTTCCTTGCTTTTCGATCAGTAAAACAGAGTTTCTTTTAGAATAACTAATTTTTGGATCAGGTAGATGCAGGCTAAGCTGTTATTATTAAGATTTTTAACAATAATTAACTAACCAGCAACTTTGACTGTGGCATATACGACAATTACAGAAATAGTTTTCTTACAACCAAGTTGGCCCAGTTAGCTTAATTCTTAATTTACTAATTAAGAGAATAACGCCTGTCAATGTTATTAATGCCACAGTCAAAGTGCTGGTTAGTTAATTATTGTTAAAAATCTTTATAATACCTATTTATTTATCCACCGAATTGACCAAATTTTATAGCAACAACTTTCAAGGCGCGCAATCAGATAATAGTAAAAACTACTTTTTTTTTCAATTTATTAAAAATATTTTTCATTGCTGTTTCCAAAATAAAAATGTCCAGGTATTTTATAATTTTTACTATAAGTATTTATTATTTAAAAAATCAATTAAGCGCAAGCCAAAAGCAAAGCATTTTTGTATATTATCTCCAACTGGCAGAAAATTACAACAAATATATGCTAATATTTAATCGGAAGAGATGTTTATTCAAATGCAGTCCTGTTACGATAGAAGGGACCATCGAAAATTAATTTATAAATATTGCCTACATCAAACAGCTTAGCCGGAATCTACCTGGCCCGACCAGTTAAAAAAAAATGGGTTATTATAAAAGAAATTCTATTTTACTGATCGAAAGCCAGAGAGAAACGTCAAAATATTATATTCTTATCGGCGCTTGTGTAAAAATGTCTCTATCCAGGGAATTACCCATATATTTATAATATTTATTTGTCTATTAGACCCCGAGTTTCAGATGGGTGGATGGGGGGTGGGGGGGATTCTGCCGCACAGCACCCCCCCCCCCCCAGAAAGCAGCTATAAAGGTAATACTTTTCAAACGAGGAGATAATACTACGAAGCTGTGGAAATTACTCCATTTTTAGAATATTATTTTCGAGTAATGTAAGCCCAGTTTCATGACTAACTTCCAGGTACAAATAATGAAAATAACGAAATTATGGTTGTTTGTTGCGTATCATTTGAACAATCGGCCATATTTTTGTTATTTTCATTATTAAATTTTTATGTTTTGTTTATTTGGAAGTTCGTCGTGAAATCGGGTGACCCACCATTTCTCCTACAACCACAAAGAAGAGATATATCGCTATTAGAGAGTTTTTAAAACAATCGTTAATTTACATGCCATCACTGTAAACGTGGTAACAGAAGTGGCAATACTGTAGTGATACCGGCCACAAAATTGATAAAACCAAATAAAACAACATTAAAAAATGGAGATTTTTTTTAGAAATCCTATAATTTCGTCTGTTCTATCTGGTTTTATATTTTATGTATTTTTATTTTACTTATATTCATTTTCCACCATTTTTAAGGAAGACTTACCAATTATTTTTCTATTTGGGTATTATAGGTAAAGGTTTTGAGGTCAATTGGGGTTGGACCCTAGTTGAAAATACTTATCAAAACATTGTAGTATAAAATTATTTACAATGCAAAAAAGTAACAAAGGCAACTACAAACGTTTATTTTGTATTTACATTTTACGCTTTAAATCTTGTAGAAATTGTCTAGAAATTAGTGGAAACTGAAGATTTTTGAACTGTTCGAAAAAAAACTTCACTCTTTGGACTATTCGAAAAAAAAAATTGAGTTTTTGTTTTTTAAATTTATCTGGCTTATTTTAACCGCTACAGAAAAACAAATGCAACATTGTTAAATCTACATTTCTAGCTTTATACTACCATGGTTTTAGAAGTTCGGTACAATGTTTCGTTTTTGTGGAAATGTTACCAACTTTAATTTTTTAAATACCTAAACCTGGATTTTTATATTATTTCTTGAGACTCCTTACAGCCCTAAATTCAACCATGTATCACACATATTACTTTTTAGATGTTTTGATGTCATCTTTACATCATCAGGAATTTGATAATTACTTTTAAATAAATATGGCTCTGGTGTCAGTTACTTAATAATTTTTACCAAATACAACATACAAATAAATGCGGAAGTTAACAGTTATAGAATGAATTAATTATATTAGTATAATATCTACTTATATCTGTTTCTAGCAAATTTTATTACTTAAATTACCGATATGTAGATTAAAGGGCTATCGAACTATTAACCAAAAATTACATCTTAATTCTAGTTTTTGATAATAATATATCTAAAGCAAATAATTAGAAAACAAACAAAAATTTAAAAAAAAAAATTAATAAATGAAAAGTTGTATCCAATCACACAATTAAAACTGAACAAAACACAATTTAAGATTTAGTGTAAATTATAACAAAGCATAAAATATAGTTAAACAAAAGGTGGCTATGACGGAAACTTTATACTTGATTGTAGTGAGTTTGAGTTGTGGTTATGTTCAAATTGCGGAGACTTACTTAAAAATGCATTCGAGAAAGACACTTGTTTGAACATCTAATATAAAAATTTTTTTAACTTTTTGTTTTTGTTGCTGGTCTTTTCTCTTTTAATTTGTCTAATTGATGCCCCAAATAAATGATGATTTAAAGATAATATCAAAACATCTAAAAATGATTAAATGTGATTAATGGTTAAAATAATGGCTTAAAGTGATTTCAAAAAATGCAGTTCCGTATTTCAAAAATTAAAGTTAATTTCAGTTCCACAAAAACGAAACGTTGTACCGACATTCTAAAAACACGGTAGTATAAAGCTAAAAAAGTTGCTTTAACAACGTTGTATTTGTTTTCTGTAACGATTAAAAAAGTCAGATAAATGAAAAAAACAAAAACTTAAAATTTTAGTTTTTTTTAATATTTCAAAAAATAAAAAAGAGAGTTCACATTTTTTTTAAAGATATTACTGGGTACAAAAATCTGTAACTTTGCCCCCATTTGACCGATGTAGTATCTCTTATAGTTTCCAAGATACCCATGATGAGCATCGAATTTGGGACACCCTGTACAATGTTACATTCATTTAATTAATGTATATGTTCTTTTATTTCTAGCTATGAGGCGCGAGTTTCCATCATGCAGATCACGTGATAGCTGTATCCGACTGACATACTGTACTCCTTATATGAACCTCATTAGAAGTCTCAAGAAGCCCCTGTCGCGAGCTGCTGTTTTATTTTTGAGGCAGCAGGAATGTGGCTTCGACGGCATGTATCCTATGGTTTGCTGTTTTCCATCTAATATAAGGAGGACACAAGGCAACAGATTCCATGCTCTTGATAATGGTAATTATTTAAAAACCTATATTATTTTATGATAATGAAAAGATAAAATTTCAGAGAAGAGGTATTCTCTTTTGAGGTGAGCTGAGCATCCTTTGGAACTGCTAATTAAGCCGCTATTAACGTTAAAATAAATTTGCTATTATTTTTCTTAATTTACTAATTTTCTGCAATTCTATTTGCTTTACTATATAGGTACAGGGACATTATTTTAAGTGTCTCACTTGATTGGCGACTTTCCTATCGACCACAATAAGAAAAAAAATTACGTATTTCCTAATAGTTTTTTGTGTAGAAGCCAAGTTTAATGTCAAAAAAATACTTGTTCACAAATTTGACAGATAGCACGCCACATTTGGGTTTCTCAAATAGCAACCTACTTTATTGTAAGCCTACTGCATTCAATTTCTTGCTCCAACATTAAAAATATATATTCGAAGTTGGTGATTTTGTTCTCGTCCAATTAATAGACGCTTTGATATTAGTAACCCAATTCTTTTTGGGGATACGTAATTGTTATAGCCGAGCTAAAAAAAAAATAAAACTATATATGTAGTTGTCTGCATCGTTCGATTTTGTTTTTAAGTGTCTCACCCCGGTAAAAAATTGAAGCTTTTTTTAAGATTAGAAACCCAATTCTTATTGGGGATACGAAGTGGCGTAGGAGCTCAGGAGCTCGGGTCTAAAAGTATAATTGCAACCTAATTTTTCGTCTCATGCTTGGACTCTTAATTTAAATTTTTAAATAATGTATTATTATTGGCTAAGATTACAAAGGTCTTGCAGGAGACGTTTATTTTTTAAACTTTTCCTTCTAAAAGTCCTGTTTTATATAGAGATTAAAGTTTCGGACGCATATCGTTTAAGTTATTGATTTGTGATGGAATTTTATAGGAAAACGAGTAAAAAGAATAATATTTGATAGTATTTCTCTATTATATACTTGTCTTTTTAGAGCATTTTAATTAAAAAAAAAATTATAACCCAATGCAATAAAATATTTTTACAACAAAAACAAAAAACAATTATTTATTTAGAAGAAGAATTTCTCTTTATTTTGTCAGATCCATCCCTAGACGCGTTTCGTCATATCATGACTCATCAGTAGAGCTAGGATCCGACGAAACAAAGAGAACTCAAAGCTGCTTATGGCAGCACAGTGGTGGGACACACCAGTAAGATGTGGCACGGAGCGCCATCTGTATCGTTATTAGACACTCTTGAGCATACCAGCACCTCTAACAAACTTATAGAAATAAGTAAAAATGTTAAGAGGTATTATTTATTTGTTTTTAAAGAAAAAAATTTAAGTAAAAATTTTAATTGAAACATTTTTATGGAAGAAGTGTGATAATTTATAATAAAAAAATAGTGCTGGAAGAAACGAGAATGCTTTATTATGAATATACAAAACGGCACTTAAGAAGGAGTATTTCAAAACCTAGGCATTTGCACCAAAAACTGCTCTTAGATCTGCGCTCCTTAAATACATGATTTCTGAAGAAATCATTAATTTTAGCGTGGTAAGCGATATTTACTTTATTCTTAATCATGAAAAACCGACACCAATATTCATTTTTTTCACAAATATAAAAAATGTTTTTTTTTTTTAATAAAGAGTGAGCTATGAATATCATAAAAAAACATTAACAAAAACAAATTTAATTCAACCATGCAGAGGGGAAGAGGTAATAATTTAATATTCGAAATTTGTTAGTAGTTAGGTGAATTTTAAACGAACTTTGGGCGTGGCCTCAAAATTAATCCAATGTATTGTATTTCGCGGTCCAATTTAAAAAAATAGTTGTCGATATTTATTTCCAACAGTTATGGAAATACGGTCGCATCAATAACTGCATCGCTCGATTTTGTCTTTTAAGTGTCTCATCCCATTAAATCGGATAATAGGAGTTTTGAGATTAGAAACCCAATTTTCTTTGATGTAGTTATAAATAATGTGGGTTGTTGCCATTTAAAAAATCATCAAATCTCAGTCTCAATCATTTTTTTACAACTGACACATTTGACAATAGTATAGTTAGCTCGACTATAAAAAATTACGTATCCTAAAAGAAATGGGATTTTTATCTTAAAGCTTCTATTTTTTAATGGCATGAGACACTTAGAAGACAAAATCGAACGATGTAGTTTTTGATGCGGCCGTATTTCCGTAATGGTTGGAAATACTCGTAGATATCGGCATCTATATATTTTTGAAATCGGGCGAAATGGTTTTGGTTTAATTATAAATGTGGCTTGCCATTTAAAATAATGCAAAATGGCGTCGTATCCAACATTTTTTGACATCTGACATATTGAACAATAGCATACTTAACTCGGCCACAAAAAATTACGTATCTCCAAAAAGAATTGGATTCCTAATCCCAAAGCTTCTATTAATTGGATGCGAACAAAATCAATATTCACGAAGCCTTGTACCTCCAGAACGGTTAAACATACCTACCTACATGTGGACAACTAAATATTTTCAATGTTGAACCAAAAATCAAATGCAACAGCTTGATATAAGGTATAGGGTTGTTATTAAAAAAAATCCAATATGGCAATTTTGTAAACATATTTTTTTTTGACATCAAATTTGGCTTCACGAAAGACTATTAGGGAATACGTAATTGTTTTTTTTTTATTGTGGTTGGTAGGAAAGTCGCCAATCGGGCGAGACACTAAAAATAATGTGCCTGTACCTACTTTCCATTTTCATAAATCATAATTTGCATTGTTTCAGGGTACACCACGAAAACACCAACGTACTATGTACCAAGTTTTGACGATACGCATTACAACCAAAAAGAAGGGACCGAGCAACTGTACCGAGCCCCCAACAAACCAGATTTTACCCCCAGTGATTTAAGTGACTACAGGTCTTTTAAAATTAAAGAAACAAACTTGCTGCCAGCCCCCGCGCCGCAAGCTTTAAAAGCTCCTGAAGAGGAAGAATTTTTAGTCGAAACATCTTTGCCAAAATCCACTACAGAAAAGGTTAAAACTACCACGACATTATTTAAAAGGCAAGTGAATAGTGATTATATGAAAAAAGCAATGGTGCCGCCAGTAAAAGTTTCTCAAAATGAGGAGGCTAAAAATAAAAAAGCGGAGGAAATGAGAAGAAAAATGGAGGCCATTAATAATGCCTTTATGCATTCGACGATGGACTATTTCTTTGTTAGAAGAATGGACAATGAAAAGAACTGATAGTTTACCGTGTTTTTTGTAAGACATAACTACTCCAGTGCTGTAGGAAAGTCTAGGTAGAGTTGTCACTTGTCTACATGCGCCAGTGGTAAGTGACGCTAAAAGATCGATGAAAACCTAGGGCCTATTTTTTATGTGTATGTTTTTTATTAAATTAGCGATGTAAATGAAAAACCTATCTCGCCCCCTCCCTCCAAGCCTAAGAGCTCGGGTCTAAAACTTAAAGTTAAATGTAATTGTAAAAAAGATTAAATGTTTTTTTTTCAATGTAAAAAACGGTTTTTACATCACTATTTGAAATAAAAACAAATTTGTTACGAAATAGTAACATTATAATCTATAAGCTAATTAGGTCTTGTAACGATGGCTCAAAACCTCTAACTTGCCTTAAACCAATTTTGGCTACGACATAATGTAAAATTAAAAAAAAAAATAGTTCTTTAACCCTGCCGTGGAATCGATTCTGCATGTCCCAAATTACTTTAGAACTACAGTTTTTTACCTATTACCTCTTAGAAGTAATAATTTAAGACATGAAGGATTGATTCCACTGTATTTGAGGACTTTTTTTGATCTTAAGTTATCATGCTCATACCAAAGATTATGTAATACGTATATAAAAATGTAATTATTGTAATTGTATAGCTACATAGCTCACAGTAAACTTGACCTAGCAAATCAACCTAATTTTTTTTATAACCCAATACTTTTAATACTAAAAAAAATTGCCAATTTTCAAATTATTTAACCGTTTAAGTTTAACATCGAAAATATAAGAAAACCAATAAATTTATAGAAACTATTTAGGTTCTTTATGGTACCTACTATATACAGTGCGGTTTTCTTGTATTTTACATGGTTATATGGGTTACGGTTCTAGAGCAGGGGTTCCCAAAGTTTTTTCTATGGCGCCCCCTTTTGGAAATCAAGAAATGGTCGCGCCTCCCTCTCCCTCCATTATACAGATACAAGTTGTATTAATTTTGCAGTTTTTCAGAGCTCTCGTGCCACCTTTAATGCTGCTTAGCGCCCCCCCCCCCCAGGAAGGCGCGCCCCCCAGTTTGGGAACCCCTGTTCTAGAGGTAAAATTTTCAGTATAAATAGTTTAGGGATTTATTTACAAGATTCATTGTTGTTGGTAACTATGAAAAATGAAACTACAGTGTATATATTTTATTTTTTATTTTCTTGCGTTTAGGTTCGGTTTGTGATGACGTTTCGCCCCCAGAGGCATTTTAAAAAATGTATATATTGACTAAAAACCATAATCTTAGAAGAAATAGTATCTCAAAGTCTTCCTCCACTATTATATTAATGAAAAACTTATTTCAAAATATAAATTATCTACATGTTTCGAATGCAGAAGCATTCATCTTAAGGAAAACAAATGAACTTAAGAAAAAAAGGGTAGATATCATCTTAACAGAGCCTTAAGATTATAATATTAGATGAAATAAAGGTTCAATGAGTAGAACAGTGAGAAAATCATCACCAAAATACACGTTACACTGTGAAACGGAAATAGTATATTACATAACAAGTGATGAAAATGATACTTTTCAAACGAGGAGATATTTAGCACGAGGCGTCAGCCGAGTACGGAAATTCTCCTAGTTTTAGAATAATTACTTTCACACGAGTAATGTACACTATTTTTCCTACGACCACAAAGAATTATTAAAAAAAAAACCTTTGATTTGTGAAAAAAATATTTCAACTCTAGAGCTGAAAAAAAATATTTCAACTCTAGAGGGGAAATACAAGGCACATATTTAATTTAAACATATGATGCCAATTTAATAGATCGAAAGGTCACAGGTTCAAATTCCATCAGGAGAACTTGACTTTTTTTTATAAAAACATTAAATAAATTATAAAATTATTTTGAATTGAAATCTTCCTTCTTGAATGATTTTTTTTAATTTAATTAAGAAAAGATGCATTAAAAATAAATTTAAAAAATTCACTCAACAAGGAAGATTTCAATTCAAAATAATTCTATAAAATATTTAATGTTTTCATAAAAAAAAGTCAAGTGCTCCTGATGGGATTTGAACCTGTGATCTTTCGATTCGTAGGTCATGGCTCTAGTCTCTAGGCTATGGCGACCCATAAACATTTTCTGCTTAAGTGTAATATATGACATTTTCTTCAGCGGGGCTTGTTTTGACTGGTAATAAATTTTCCAGTATATTCTGAACTTTTTTATAATTTCAGATGGCGTATTTTCACACTCTAATTCTAAATCACTCGACAAATACGTGATAAATAAACTAAACTGCTTTCTAAAATTTGTTCTTTTTAATAAATAGGTGTGGTCTGTCAAATTGGCATCATATGCCTAAATTAAATAGTGTGCTTTGTATTTCCACTCTAGAGTTGAAATATTTTTTTTTTCAACACGCGTGTGATATTCGGCGCTTTCAAGCCAAGTTAACCGTGCTTTTTTTCTCATTTTCATAGGTGGTCGTAGGAAAATATATGTAGGGTTTGCAGCTTTGGATGCTATAAGAATTGAAGTGTAGAATAAAAGGTTTCACAACCAGGTATGAGAAAGAAAATTGTTAAGAGAAATGAAAAGTAATATGGGAAATGGGAAAAAATTTAATAATTCATTTAAAAAAATATATTATGCCCTCAGCATATCAAAAACTATGGAAACTAAGTGTATTATAAGTGTGAGGAAGAAAAATGTTAATAAAACTTAAAATATTTTAGGCAGCATCTTTTAACAATTCTCTTTCTCATAACTGGTTATTAAACCTTTTATTCTACACCTAAATTCTTATAGCATCCAAAGCTACAAACCTTACATAGGGGAGAGTCGGGTATTGGTGCGCACCTAAGCCAAAATTGTAATATGTCCGAAATGACAAAAGATTGGACTTCTACGTTCGCTATCAAAATTCTTTAACGATTTGGCTTTAATACGGATGTGAATGGAGCGTTGGAGGGTTTTTATTCTGTATTTCAAAACATATTTGAGGGGTGTGTCCCTAAGTCCACGCAAATAGGTAAGAGATATCCTGTCTGGTTTACCAAAGAAATAATTAAACTTAGTAAACAAAAACATAAGTATTTGATTAAATCAAGAAAATTTAAATCTCAGTATTGGAAGCTTAAATATAATAATTTAAGAACTTTAATTAAAAATCGAATCAATACTGCTTACACAGCATACCTGACGGAAGTCGAGGTTAGTGTCAGGAGTAATCCTAGACACTTTTGGTCATATTTAAAAAATTTAAAAGACAGTCCAGACCTATTGGATGAAATGACACTGGACAATAAAATGTTCGCTGGTGCGAGGGACGTTGCTGATGGGTTTGCAACGTTCTTTAAGTCTGTATTTGTTGATGATAACGATATAAGTTGTAACGCAACTGAATTAAAATCATTTTTTTGTAATAAAGAAATTTCACTGGCCGATATTAAGAAAGCCGTAATGGAAATAAAACCTAATAAAGCTATTGGTCCAGATGGGATCCCTTCTTATGTCTTAAAGGGCTGTTGTGAGTTTTTGAGTCGTCCTCTTCAACTATTATTTAATTTAATACTTAGAACCTCAGTTTATCCTGATAGGTGGAAGCTTAGTAAGGTCATTCCAATTCATAAAAATGGCTCCAGGCAGGATATTAAGAACTATCGTCCAATAACTATTGTATGTGCGGTCTCCAAGATTTTTGAACGGATAATTTTTGATATGCTCTACAGTGAGGTTTCGGGTGGAATATCCTCCTGTCAGCACGGTTTTTTACCAAAAAGATCTACTTTTACCAACTTGACTACCTTTTCCCAATACGTGCATGATGCCTTACACCGGAGAACCCAAGTAGATGTTATTTACACTGATATGGAGAAAGCCTTTGACAGAGTGAGGCATTGTGTTATTCTGAACTCTTTGTCTGACTTAGATGTTTCTCCTTTTTTAATTAAACTGATTCAGTCATATTTGGACGATAGACGACAGTATGTAGAAATAAAAGGATGTAGATCTGTTGTTTATAAGAGTACATCAGGGGTGCCGCAAGGCTCTAATCTAGGACCGCTGCTCTTCATAGTAGCTTTTAACAAGGTTATGACTAAGGTTAGGAATTCAAAGGGCTTAGTTTTTGCAGATGATTTTAAGATTTTTCTTGAGATTAATTCAAGGAATGACTGTGAGACACTTCAGCAGGACTTCTGTGATGTTGCTAGTTGGTGTAATGTGAATGGTTTTAACTTAAATGTAAATAAGTGTGCCTGTATGTCGTTTACACTTAATAAAAATACTGTTGTCCATGACTATAAGTTGAATGATGCGGAGCTTCGGAGGGTTAATGAACAGAAGGATCTGGGAATATTATTTGATACTACCTTGTCTTTTTCCAGTCATATAATTTCTAAAATTGAGAGTGCCCAAAGAATTGCAGGATTAATTGCAAGAAGTACTAAAAACTTCAATGTTGATGTCAGCCTTTATTTGTTTGACTCCTTGGTGATACCAATTTTAGAATATGGCACCATAATTTGGTCTCCTCAGTATAACATTTGGATAAGGATGATTGAGGGAGTACAGAGAAGGTTCTTAAAATGCATGCATTATAGAAAGTTTGGGATTTATCCACTTCAGGGTTGTAATAATGAGGATCTTCTGGGAATTTTTAACAGATTATCTTTAAGTAAAAGAAGGATAAGGATATTCTTGTGTACAATGTTTAAAATCCTTAAGGGTGATATTGACTGTCCTCATGTTCTTGAACAGCTTCCGTTTACTTTCAATCGCGTAAATTCTAGAAATCGAAATGTTTTTTATCTGACCTTTCCGCGAACGAATCTTTACAGAAGTTCCCCCCTGTATAGATTATGTCATTTATTTAATTTGTATGCTTCTGATATTGATATCGACCTTGTAAATCTGAGAAGCTTTAAAAAAATTATACAGGATAAATTACTTATAAACTAATTGTTGTATTGTGACGTATTTTATAAATTCTGTGTTATACATACTTTGCTAAGCCTATTGTTATTTATGACTTTGTTGTGCTGCCTGACTATAGTTTAAGTTGAGTGTCTGTAATTGGCTTTTTGCTGTTGATGCTTTGAAATAAATAAATAAATAAATAAATAAATATACTGTAATTAATTTTAAATAAAAATGCACATTGTGACTTTAAAATTTCAAAAAGTGACACTGCACACAATTACCCGACGTATGCGGCTAATGGTGCGCATGGATAGGATAATCGTGTGCATTGAAAAGGGAAATGATTAAAATAATTTATTGAAGCTAAGATTATACTTATTTATTCTTATAGCCTGAATCATGATTTCTGGATTCCACTGCGCCTTTGTTGTTTTACGTTGGTATTTCGGCATCTGCAGAAATGCAAAATATTATAATCTAAGATATTTAAGACTGTAATTATGGGTTCTTTTGAGGTTATGCCGAAACTCTGACGTGCTGACTTTTTTGGATCGCGCACTGCGCCCGATTAACCGAAAGTGACAGATTCGGTTTTAAATTCTTTAAAACAATATAAACCCTTTTTTTGCCTAAATTATATATATCAGTGTCAGGAGGACTCATTAACCAATGTATTAACGCACACAATTATCAAAAAATGTAAAAATGGAAATACTTACGGCTTATTTTTTTCGAAGCATCTACTGGTACACGACACGCCTAAACAACGAAGCGACCATTTTGGATAAGTAAAGTAAAGCGATCCACCTGACTCATATGTCATAGTACACAGGCTTGGCAAGGGATGGCGCCTGAATACCGATTTCGAATTATATACCGCCGGTTATGGAAATAAAGGCATGCGCACGATTAGCCGCCGCACACGATTAGCCGACTCTCCCCTACATTTCCCTTTTCACATTATGACGTGTATTTTGGTGATGATTAATATAGAATGTATGTTTGCTCCTTAAATTATGACAGATGCTAAAATAATTTTAACCTTTAAATTTAATATAAAGTTAAAAGAATTCTTCTTTAAATTAAACAAAAACATTAATTTATGTTCAAAATATCCAAACCACAAAATGCGAAATTACAAAAGAACACCGTTCACAGTCTTAAAGAAAAAGTGTAGCCATTGACGTCATTGCGCAGGCGCAGCCTCTCTACTCCGTAATAATTTGCAGATCAAAGAAGAGCACTCGCTAACGGATTCAGAGTAACCAGATTTGTAAATCGAACGTATTACTTCGAGTGAGATTTTGACAATCGAACACGCAAATCTCGGAGAGAGCACTCTCAGAGTGCCCGAGGGCAGTAAACCGAAAACGCTATAAGTTTAGTCTATTGTTTTAAGTATACTGGCTTTGTTTTATATTGATAATTTGCGGTCAACTCTATTAAGAACAAAATAATTTATAGTACCTACATAAATATAAACAAAAGTTATTTTTAAATATATGATGCATTTTTTATAAGGGCGTTTACTGTAGAAAATTATAATCACTTAACTTATACAATTATACAGTGACGAAGACTACAATTATTCAAAAAAACCATTAAATATAAAATGTTATAAAGAAAAACCTAATTAAATATTTAATTTTTGTGTGGTGATTTTAATTAGACTCATTATAAACGATACGTGTAAATTATTCCTCTCATAATTCTACGACTATTTCTTTGCAAAAAGGAATTTGTATATTATAAGTCAAAAGTTACTGTGAGCGACTCATCGCTTTCATATTGAAAAAAAGGGTTGTATAAACTTTATACTGTAATGTCAAAGGAGGAAAAATTCATGAAAATAAATATTCTGCTCTATGAGAATTTCAAAAATACACTAGATGGGGTTCCTCAAACTCCGTATAACCCGCTGCACTCTGTATCAAAGCGGTGATTTACTGACAGTAATTTTGGACGTGGAGTATAGATAAAAATATATTTTATTTGTAATAGGCCTGTGTTTTATTTTCCTCATGTACCATCGCGTTTAATAAAAACTAGGACAAGAAACTTAAATCTCCTGGCCTATAAGGACAGTGTAAAATTTAAAGGTTAGACTTTTGAACTGTCATAGTAGTCTTGAACCATAAAATACTTATCAATTTTGACAATCTGCCAAGATGACAAAGTCAAATTGTCATAGACAATAACCTCAAATTAAAATTTTCATGTCCTAATTTTCATTTAACGCGATGGTACATATATACTAAATTTCACATACGTTTTAATGGTTTGACGTTTCTCTTGTCAAACGCGTTGGCGAACATGTGATTTAAAAATTCTTTAATTTAGACAAAGTTAAAAATATTGAAAATAATAAAGTAGTAGAGTTTAGTGTCCATATAAGTAAATAGAAAAGAACGTTTTTTTAGCGGCAGACGGACAAGGTAGTGCATCTATCTTTTGCATTGAGTACACAGGGTCGCTTACAGGTTATGGCTTTCTGATGAGTTCTAATAAGAACGATACAGCCTGTCATTGTCTACCTGTGCCCCAGGGAACCCATTGCATTTGGTGTCCCTGTGTACTCAATGCAAAAGATAGATGCACGACTTTGTCCGCCTACCGCTAAAAAAACCTTCTTTTCTACTGAAAATAATATTTTTTTAATAAAAATTTAAAATGTCAGAAATGGTCGATTTATAATGTGGGATTGATAGCAAAGGTCGAGTTAAAAGCAATTTACCTGTTTATAATTGTCCCTGTCCTATCATAAATTGTAAATAAATAAATGAGTTACTAATTTATTCACACCGGGTTTGGGAATTCCCATAACGTTCGTCGGGTAAGTAGGTATACAACATTTTTGGATAATTCCACTTTTGTGTGAATTAAGTTTAAGCACCTATAATCCTAAAAGTTAATTACATCGTTCAAAAATTAGTTGACTTTTGTTGTTCCACTATAGACTCGGGAATAATAAGAAACAATGAATAATATATTTGAAATCAATTTAATGAAATGTTAGTTTTGTATTTATATCATCTTTCTTTGGTTCCAATTCCTTAGGCGGAGCCAATGGGGTAGAAAAGTAAATTAAAAGTAAAAATGTTAAAAACGCAGGTTAAAAGTACATTATTATTATTATTATTATTATTATTATTATTATTATTATTATTATTACTATTATTATCTGTCACACGATTTTTAAACCACCTAAAAATGTAAAATAAGTTTGCGATGTTGTCGGCTTGATCAGTACTAAATCCAAATACACATTTTACCTCGCACACAATTTATAAAGAATAACATAAAAGTAGTAAAATACCCACCTGCTACTCGTAAGACACACTTATGGATATGGATTGGTATTCTTAAGGGTGGATTGCTCTAAAGTTAAGGCTCTTAATGGGTAATTTTAATTAAAAAAATAGGTGTAGTGGAAAGATAGTGGATAGAACAAGGACAAGAACATTTCAGGTTTCGTTCGAGGAGTCAGTAGACAAATGTTTATAAAAATGACTATTAGTAATTAGTTGAAGAAGGGGTTCCATTTTGACTAGTACGTTTAGGAAGCTTTTCTCCTAATGATGTACCTAATTTCAAATGCTACCAGTTCCAGTCCCCCTACTATTTTGATACGCGACAATATAAAATGATCTGTTATATTATACAGGGTGGCCCATTTGTCTGACAAAGTAATATACCGTCTCTACTATTAAAGATATCAAAAAAAAGTTTTTATAAAAATTGTGAGGTATAAAAAAAAATGTATGTTCTAAAATTATTTTTAAACATACAGGATGGTCCAAAAAAGTAGGACAATAAAAAGATACATTTTTTTAAATGGAACACACTATATATTTTAGCATTTTTTGTTTCCTTACAAAATTGTCCATATGACGCCATATTTAGTTTTTTAATTTTTTGCAACGTTGCCAAACAAAATGCAAAATTCTTAAAATTTTGGAAAAAACATGATAGTAAAAAATTACCTGTATTTCTCAATAAGAGTATCGAAAATCGAAAATTTATTGTAAGTTCTTAAGTTTAGGGATAGATAAACTATCTTAAATCTTTAAGTACCGAAAATTTGGTACAGGGTGTTTTTTGTTGACATCCAAATATACAAAATTTTAAAATACAATAACTCTGTTTTTTCAAATGAAACACCCTATATTTATTAGGCTCGTCTGATAGATATTGTAAGTATCTTTTATTATTGTTAAGTTATACCTATACCTAAATTTACTAGTTTTGGCAATATTTCGATTTTTATTTAAATTTTGGTGAAAAAAACTATAATTTTTATTTTTCTAGTAAGCCATGACTAGCAAAGTCAAAACAAATGTAATTGAATATAATGTCATATTTATAATTATTATATTTATATTGATAATGTTTGTAAACTTATTTTCAATATTAAGTTGCGTAATTAAAACAAAATTTTATTAAATTAAATAAATACGTAACTAACTATGGTTATCAATTTATTTTAATATGGGATAATATTTAATTACATTTGTTTTTAGTTTGCTGGTCATGGCTTACTAGAAAAATAAAAATTATAGATTTTCTCACCACAATTTAAATAAAAATCGAAATATTGCCAAAACTAGTAAATTTAGGTATAGGTATGACTTAACAATAATAAAAGATACTTACAATATCTATCAGACGATCCTAATAAATATAGAGTGTTTCATTTGAAAAAACATAGTTATCGTATTTTTAAATTTTGTATATTTGGATGTCAACAGAAAACACCCTGTACAAAATTTTCGGTACTTAAAGATTTAAGACAGTTTATCTATCCCTAAACTTAAGAGCTTACAAGAAATTTTTGATTTTCGATACTCTTATTGAGAAATACAGGTAATTTTTTACTATCATTTTTTTTCCAAAATTTTAAGAATTTTGCATTTTGTTTGGCAACGTTGCAAAATATTAAAAAACTAAATATGGCGTCATATGGATAATGTTGTAAGAAAACAAAAAATGCTAAGATATATAGGGTGCTCCATTTAAAAAAATGTATCTTTTTATTATCCTACTTTTTCGGACCATCCTGTATGTTTAAAAATAATTTTAAAACATATATTTTTTTATACCTCACAACTTTTATAAAAACTTTTTTTTGATATCTTTAATAGTAGAGACGGTATATTACATTATCAGACAAATGGACCACCCTGTATATAAAAAAATTAATAATTGTTTGCAGGAATACAATATTCACCCGTTTGTCGTACGAACAAATAAAAATGTGTTAATCCTCTGATATTTGTCAAACATGGCACTTAAATTATAATAAAAAGTAATGTTACAATTTTTCTTAAAACCTAATAATAATTCTGTACTTAATACCGGGAGACAACGAAATTTCTACCCATCTTGTCACGTCACAACAAAAAAAGCAGCGCCACTTGTACCTGATAGCGGTAGCAAAGCCGAAAGCATAACTATATACCTCAGTAGTGCCTTAACCCGATTAAGACTCTTTACTTTCGATAAAATAAAACATCATATGAGGAACTTGTCAAACAAGGCCGATTTCCTTACGCTTCAGTAAGAGAAGGCGATATATTCATTGGTGTTATTATTTATCTCGTACGCCTTTAACATCGGGCCAAATACAGAGGCATCACCTAGGTATACATTAGGGAGTTTTTGCATAGTTAGCCGTTATCAGATATCAACGTCTTAAATTATAAATGATTCACATTTACAAAAAGAATGAAGCGTAGGGAGACAAAGTAACAATAATTATAAATGAGAAATAAAAAGCTTGGTGTACAGGTAAGTAGGGAGGGCCGTGGTACTGTGACCCTACTGTACGAGCCACCACTGGTTTTTGGTGTATAGTTCTTAATAGTTACTGTGTCGTAATTTGCATCTTACCAGCAATAATAATAATAATTGCTTTGATGTATTTAAGTATGTATAAAATTAATTAAGAAATAGTAATAATCATAATATGAACTTAAACAACTTTTTATGTTTTATGACGTACATTTATACTTTGACATCTCTCCATTCTGATCAATAAATGTTTTCAATAGAGGCACAGTTACAGAAAATACACTAGGTACATATTTTATTAGGCGGTTTAAAATTTTCCATAATAATAAAGCGGGTATTAGTGAGTGATTTTATAGTAATCATCCCCTAACAAAGGGATTAACTTGAGGGTAATAAATATTTGACCATTTGATTTTGTAACCGACCTTCTGGATTTTCCAAGTGTTTTTACAACCAATTTTCGATAATCCCTTAAATCATCGCAAGTTTCAGGTGTTATAATAATTGAAACTAATACTAGAGTTAAAGCCAGTATATTATTGACTACTGACCACACTACTGACTATTAATCACTCGACTAAACGAAAAAAAAACTCGTGTAAATATGTCTAATATTAAGTGTTTGTGTTTGTGTTTTTATTATTATCTTTTATGCCTGGTTACTCACGGAGTATCGGGTGGATTTATATCTAGATTTCTTGTCAGTAAGTACATACTTAGCTAAATAACTTGTAGCATAGCACCTTTGACGGATGTAACAGAAAGACGTAAACGCCGCGCCGTTTGCAACATTTTACAGAAAATGAGTCATTAAAATCGCGCCATAGTTCGAAAAATTACCTAGATCGAAATATGCCATTGAAGTCTCGTGCATGCACATTACACACACAAAATTCAGTTTTTTTCCGTTGGTTACAAATATACCTGTCTATTATACGGTATCACGCCAAACTTTATAATTTTTCACGAACGATGTATTTTAGGGCGTAAATTACGAATCTGGAAACCAGCTTTCTCGAAAACGTTTAGTTTTTAAAATATTCCTATGTTATTGTTTATAGTCTATTTCGGAAAGCTGTAGAGCAATAAAAGCTCATTAGGTACGCAAAGGGACTACAGAGTAACCCAACGAATATTTAAGCTACTTTTTAAATTTGGCATTGATTTCATTGCGAAATTCTTTATTTTCATCAAGTGCAGGTAGTACCACCCGGGGTTGGGTCAATTTATGAGTTTTGCCTATTGTTATCCATTCACCAACACTGAAAATGGTGTGACAAAGGCGTGCATTATGTACATAGTATTACATGCACTTACGTGCACTTATTTTTTATTAAAAATTAAAAAAAAATACAAAAAATACATTACACAGAAACTAAATTATAAAAAATAATAATATTCTTCTTCATCTGAGGAACTGTCATTTTCTCTTGACGTCACAATTAACGGGTCGACGGTCCGATCGATCAGGTGGTCAAGATCCCACATTTTTTCCTCTTCTTTAATGACATGATGGACTGTTTTTCGCCAGTTCTCTGTTGTCACTTCCTTAATAGCTTGATCAAACAGTAGCCTAACTCACTTTGAATGCTGTGTTGTGTCTTGCGACAAATCCTTTTACTTGCGCCCATATAAGTCTATAGGATTTAGTTCGCAACAATATGGCGGTGTGCGCAGCATAGTTACACTATGTTTTTCAGCTATACCTATCTTCAATGTCATATTTCATAAAATGATGTTTGTGTTCATTTGCTATAGCTAATAATTGCTTCTTTATCAATGTATCTCCTTTTTTCTTTTTTGGTTAGTTACCGCAAATAATTTAATACACAAAATTTACCTGCGCCTATGGCCAACACCGAAATTAAGCTGAACTGGACCGAATTTCCCATTTTGTTCCGCTACATCTTCTGAAATAGACTATAGTTGGACCATTATATATTTGATATAATTTTTAAAATATCTTGTAAGCGGTATACGCTACTGATCTACCGGAAGTCAATCAACTTCATTTTAGTCTCTGAAAGGCTGTTGAACGATCATTTCCTTTAAGTCTTTTTTTTTAAAGGGGTCAAGCCAAGATCACCATTAAGGTGGTGTTGGTGAAGCCACCTTGAAATACTTGTAGGCGGCCTTGGCAAGAAGTATTAACCCACACCGGTTCTACAAAAATCAAAGAGAGTATATGCCATAGTATAAAGTTTATCCACTTATCCAGTACTAAAACTTTTTGTCTACAGGTTATGAAGATCAGTTGTGTAGGCCTCCACAAGGCGATACTTGCATCGAAATAAGAAAATGTCCATTTTTCTCAGACCTTCTAGATAGAACACCGATTCCTCGACCAAGAAGTATCGTTAAAATTATTCGAGATCACCAATGTGGATTTGAAAATAACAAACCCAAAGTTTGTTGTTTTAGGTAAATAACATTTAAGTTTCAAACCTTTAAGTTAGCCCAATAAATACAAGTAGGTATGCAGTAGATAAATACCAAGAATTTACAATATAAGTTAATTGGATATACCTACTATAACTTTTGGGTAAAAAAAATTGCTAAAAATGTAACCTTCGTCAGCAAAAAATATGCCGGATGGTGCATCGTGGTTGGAAGCATAGGAAATCCTAGCATGCAAGTTTTAGACTGTCCAAATATTGGCTCCCCTGTTGACTTTAGAGCGGGGATGTAGAGAGACTTTTTTAGGGTTTCTGTGTGGTGAGTGCACATACGGAGATTGAACAATTTTGGAAAACCCGATCTTAACTTATTTGAATAGGATTGCGTTTGGTTTTTGATTGGAATTCAACAGGTGTTCTTGCGGATATCAGCATTGATTAGACT
Source organism: Polydrusus cervinus (assembly GCA_935413205.1). NCBI lineage: Eukaryota > Metazoa > Arthropoda > Insecta > Coleoptera > Curculionidae > Polydrusus > Polydrusus cervinus. The sequence goes on along the minus strand of OW284510.1, from coordinate 99,360,811 downwards.
TGTCAACCTGTGATTTGTTATTGTCAAAAGTATTATATTTTTTACTAGTAATAATTTTTTACCTGGGTAATTATTATGAGTTACACAATAAAAAAAAAAAATATGATATAATGGTACTTTGCGGGGAAAAACTTAAGTATTTTATCTGATATGTTTTCCGTTTATTTCCCTGATAGACCGGATTCTACCAAATCCGCAAAACAAAAAGTTACCACTAAACGCATTCCTTCCCTTTTAGCAATACTTGATGATTTTAATACTGTTTATTATAGGTTTTATTGTAAGTACAATAATTCGTTTTCTATTAAAAGAAGCATTTTTAAAATAATGTTGGTTTTATTTAAAAATATTAGTTAAATCCAATGTGAAATGTATCTGTTAAAGATTTTTAAAAAGCCTACCGTTTGCAAGTTACATTTGACAATGATAAGCCTTACCTGTTGAATTCTTATGAAAACCCAATCGCAATCCTATTCAAATACATTAAGACCGGGTTGTCCAAAATTTTTCAAACTGCGCGTGTGCACTCAGCACACAGAGACTCTAAAAAAGTTTTTCTACAACCCCGCTCTAAAGTCAACAGGGAAGCAAATATTTGACAGTCTAAAACTTGCATGAGATTTTCTATGTTTCCAACCATGATGCACCACCCGGTATTTATGTAAGTACTTAGTATATTTAATAGAATTGATATACTTACTTATAAGTACAGGGTGATTCTTAAGTTGATACTTTTTTTTAGCTGTGTATAGAATGCATTAAATTAAACAACATTTTCAAATACCTTTTTTCAAAAAACTTATAAAATAGGCGAGATACAGAAGTAAAAAATCTAAGTGCGGACCTGGTCATCAAAACGTAGCCTGCTATACTTTATGTTGTTTGTCTTATCTCTTATTAGTCATGGCCGGTGGTGAGTTATTTGGCATTTCGCTGCGGTGTGTTTTTCTGAAGCAAGTTCATTTTAAATTGGTGACATGTGAAAATTGTAAAATTTGAAAACGATGAACTAGTAGATATGGTGCTAAGTGTCGTCAAAGTGCGGCTGCTGCTTCGAGATTATACGCATGCTTATTGCGAGCTCATTCTACACCCAGAAGTTTTCTTAATGTTATTCAATGGGCAAGTTAGGCAGAACAGTACTTGATCCATAGTGTAATAAATGAATGTATTATTGAGTATTATTTTTGAGTTTTATAAAAAAGGTATTTGAAAATGTTGTTTATTTTAATGCCTTCTATACACAGCTAAAAAACCTATCAACTTAGACATCACCCTGTAGGGGATTCCATTTTGTCTAGCACACGATAACCTAGTTAATAAAATGGTGACATTAAAACGCGATTTTCTTACACACAAAAGTTATTACAAGAATGTTTCACAAGGAACCAACCTCGGAATCAGTATACCTACATAGAGTTTGGTGTCTGTTTGAAGGTTGGAGACAATGATGTTTCTTGAATGATAGAATAGTTTTGGACTTGCATTGTCTTTAATTTGTTTTACATCACAACGTTTCAACTGGTAAGTATCTCCAGTCATCTTCAGGTGAATACAGTATACTTACAGACACTTACCAGTTGAAACGTTGTGATGTAAAACAAATTAAAGACAATGCAAGTCCAAAACTATTCTATCATTTAAGCTACATAGAGTTTGCTGCGAACACTATATTCAAGTTATAAATAGATCAGATCGAGTACACGTACTTATTAATCAATGGTTTTTATTTACAGTGCAAAAACCACAACAACTACCACCACAACTACAACCACAACCACTCCGCGACCATATCACCACTCGGCAATACGTAAAACGTCAATTTTCGAAGACCGCCTGACCAATGATCTATACGACCATCCGAACTACTATTTATTGCCATCTGATAGGTGTGGACCGATTTCCACACACACACGAATAACTTCGGGAAAGAAGACCGACCTTGAAGAATTTCCATGGATGGCTTTGATTGCCTATAACACTCCAGGTATTGTATAATAATCATTTAACATAATGTTGTAAAATGGTGTGTGAGAGGTTTCCTTCTCCTAACTACTTTACTTACTCCTTAAACCAAAAAAACGGTTTAACATGTTAAATCGGAAGTTATAACTTTTAGCACTTGCATGGATACGATCCTTTGTAATGGATCGCCAACAGTATGTCAGTATTGGTAACTTAAATGGTAATGCCAAGAGGATTGCAAATTCGCCACCCTTAACAGTTAATATTGGCGTCCCACATGGTTCCATTTTGGGCCCTGTGTTATTTTTATTATATTTTAATGACGTTGCCCATGTGGGACAAACGACGCATCGTACGGCTTTTGCCGATGATATTGCGTTTTTAGTTTCGAATAGGTTTTCTAATATCTTAGAGCAGATGTTAAGTGGTGTTTTATCTGAACTATGTGCTTGGTTTGGAGAGAACTCGATGTTCCTGAATGTGGACAAGACCCAGTTCGTTAGGTTTCATAATAGACAAAAAACGGTTGATAACATTAACTTAAGTATCGACAATAAACCCTTATGCCGTGTTCAGAGCACAAAGTTTCTTGGTCTTTATCTGGACGAGTGCTTGAACTGGAGGGTACATTGTGAACCTATTGTATCTAAACTGAGTTCATCATTTTATCTGTTTATAAATTTAAGATCCATATTAGGTAGAGAACAGCTAATAATGGTATATTATGCATATATAGAATCATACTTGAGGTAGGGTCTGACGTTCTGGGGTACTTCGACCCTATCTAAAAATATTTTTATAAAATAAAAAAAGATTTTAAAAAGTATTGCAGGATTTGCAAAAATTTTAAAATCCTACCCCTTTTTAGTTTACATAATAATTCGAATTGGCAGTGTTTGTGTTTTGTAATAAGGGTTACTTTGTACAAGGCAGGAACATGCACAATTTTAATACAAGGTATAGAGATAGTTTTCGTGTCTCGCACGCTGGGGGAATATATAATTCTCCTAAATGCCTTGGCATAAGAGTTTTTAATGTTTTGCCAGACAAAATTAAAGACTGTAATACTGTTCCATATTTTAAAAAGTCACTAAAGTCATTTTTACTATCTAAATCTTTTTATGATTTAGATGAGTATTTTAATTGTTTGTCTTAGCACTTGTTTTGTATTTTGTGTCGTGATTATTGCGTTATTATAAAGTTATGTTTGTATTATTAAGTTTAATACCTACTTTAGTTAGTATCCAGTTTTAAATTAAACCTGACTATTCCTCTAATAATTGTCAATTGTCTCTGGGAATATAAACGTTTTTATTTGATTAGATAGAGAATAAAAAACTAAGATGGGCAGGTGAAAACCATTTTTCTTTAAGATGCGCCGTTTCAATGCTACGGCCTGTCAAAGTCTGAAAATGCCATATTTTAAACGTCAATATCTCAGAAACTACTAAATTTAGACATATAACATTTTATAGAAAATAAGCGTAGAATTTAATGGGAAATTAGAAAATAATACAATATATAGGGTGTTCAATTAAAAAAAAAACTAAGTTATATTCGCCACGTTTTTTTGGGCCACCCCGTATACTTCAATGTCATTTTAAAATGTGCACCTCAATGATCTCTACAACTTTTATATTTTGAGTTTTTATCTAATTCTTAAGATAAAGGAGAAAATGAACTTTACTCTATCGTTAACCCACTCTGTACCTACAGTATGTAAAAGATAAAAGAATACTTAATATTTTTTTTTTTAGATGTTGGTATTGAATTTCGTTGCGGAGGAACTATAATCAATCAAAAGTATGTATTAACTGCTGCCCATTGCATCGTTAATGCCACCATGTAAGTAAATAAAGGTATTTTTCCATTTTTGTTTCATATTTTCTTTATGATTTTTTTTATGATAAAACACCTGCACTGTAGGAAAAATCCTTTAAGGCGCTCTGGGAGCGGTGCGAGTGCGAAAAAAGCGATTAACGTTGGTCTTAAAACGTTGAAGATTGTATTCATTGGGAAACACGACCTCAGGAAGATCATTCCACAAAGATGACGTTCTCCAGATGAAAGAATTCTTGAACAATGAAGTTCGAGGAGTACTAAGCTGAACAACATATGGATGAGCGGCAGTGGTTCGCCGTGTATTTCTGTTTTGTATTGCTCTAGGTGGAATCAAGTGGGCAATGTCAGTCGAACACCTGCCATGGAAATATCTGTAAAAGAGAGCCAAATCACCAACCTGTCTTCGATGCTCCAGGCTATCGAGGGTCTTGGTCAGCTCGGGGTCGCCGATCAGATTAACGGCTCTCCTTTGAATGGAATCCAGTAGCCGAAGGGTGTGCTTGGGTGCAGAGCTCCAGACATGAGAGCAATATTCTAATGATGGTCGAATCTGGGCTTTGTAGAGTGTCAAAAGTTGATGAGGTGTGTACAACCTTTTGGTGCGGAAAAGTACACCCAGTTTCTGTGCAGCTGTCTTGGCAATTACGGCAACGTGATCATGCCAAGACATATTACCTCCCAGATTGACCCCTAGCAAATTAATAGACGGTGCCAGGGGAATTGCGTGTCCTGCCATGACTATATCCGGTGCAACAGCCCGGGATTCTCCATGATGTTCGATGGTGTTGCTCCAAAGATGGGTGACATATGCCAGAAGGTCACCTGTTGATCTGGACTTACGAAAACCGTATTGATGGTCGCTGATAATGTTAAGCCCTTCCAGATACTTTAGGAGTTGTTGGTTAATAGCTTTCTCCATTACTTTTGAAATTACTGAAAGCAATGCGACGGGTCGGTAGTTGCTTGGCAGGGTCTTTTTACCTTTCTTTGGAATAGGCTGGACACGCGCCGACTTCCAGCAGGATGGAAATATTCCTTTTTTGTAGGATAAGTTGAAAAGTCTACAAAATACTGGTGTAAGTTCATCGGCGATATCCCACCAACAAAAAATACGATAGTCCATCAACAAAATTACTTTTTTATTTAGAATGAAAGTCCCTTTCAAACGAGGCAAAATTTATTAAAATTGCATAAAAGATGTGAAAGATACAGTATTTTTTGTAATAACTTATTTACCAGTTTTCCCTCACCCCTATTATTGGAGATATGGAAAAAATCCTTAGAAAAGGCCGCAAGAATGGATAAGCTTTTTATTTCCGATATAAAAATGGGGCTATTTTTAAAATAATATTAATTTAATATTTTGTCTTGTCAGTTATGCCCTGAATACGTGTTTTGTTTACATTGAGGCTTGAAAATTGAAGGACATAAAATACAAAAGTAGATTTGCTTACTCGTTTTGGCATTTTGATGAGTATTATTAGGGACGAAACAGCTGTCATTGTCTACCTGTGCTCCAGGGAACCAATTATTTTGGCATCCCTGTGTATTTTAATGCAAATAATAGATAGCTAGATAGATAGATGCACCACTTTCTTTGCTTGCCACTATTTTTTTATTTTCTATTGTAAAAAACAATGTTAGTATATTTGTGGCGGTAACTTTACCACTGTTTAAACAAAAAGTACAGCTCACAAAATTTGTTTTATAGTGGCTAATGACACATGGCTAAAAGGCAGATTATGAGTAAACTACTATAAACTTATTCTTCACACAACATTTTTAAATTAAAGTATTTTAGCAGTTATATTTTACCTCCTTACTCTTAGCATGTGTGAATTCCTCAAAACTTTAAAAGCCATTAACATCATCATTATTAATCAGCCTTATCGCGTCCACTGCTGGACATCAGCCTCCCGTAATCTGTGTCACTCCTCCCTGCATTGCGCCACCTGCATCCAATTGTGCTTAATGCGCTTTATATCATCAGTCCATCTCGTTGGTGGTAGACCTCTATTTCGGTAAGCCTCGTGTCTCGGCCTCCATTCAAGACTTTTCTTGGTCCATCTGTCGTCAGTTGTTTTTGCAATGTATCCTGCACAATTCCATTTTAATGTTGTTATTCTCCTGACGACGTTCGCTACACCTGTTCTTTTTCTTATCTCTTAGGGAAATACCCAAAATGGCTCTCTCCATAGCCATAGCTCGTTGTGTCACTTATAATTTATTGAGGGATTTTTCCAAAAAATCCAAAGTCATTATAATAACATATAAATATGACATTTTCAGTATTGGTGTTCGACTGGGGGAATACGATTTAAGCAGTACGCAGCAAGATTGTGAAGGTTCATACTGTTCGCCGCCAGTACAAGACTTCAACATAGAGGAAATCATACTCCATCCAAAATACAATCCCAAAACCTTTGAAAACGATATTGCTTTACTACGGTTGGCAGAGACTGCAAATTTTAGCTCTTGTAAGTGCCTTTATTATGTTTTTTGTGTTCCCACATGGATATTTTCTGTTTTATTTATAACCAAGTGACTGGAAAAATTAACTATATCAACTAAACGGATATAATTTCATATTTATCCTCGTTAGGATATGAAACTGACCAATCACAGTAGTTACATCCATATTACTTTTAAGAATTATTATAAAGAAACCAAATTTATACGTTGTAAATTTTACGCGTCGTTTTAGGACACTTAACTAAAGTGAGGTTAGGAATATACTTCAAAACGATGCAAATATGTCCGATCAAATTTGTTATTTATTTATTTAAATCAAAACATTTACCTTTGCACACAATGTGAATACTGGAGATATTTACCAGTTGAAATACAAGTTAAAAACTCTTTTATCATTCAGTCGTATTCAGGTGAATATTGTATTCACCTGAAGACGACTGGAGATATTTAACAGTTGAAACGTTGTGATGTAAAACAAATAAAGACAATGCAAGTCCAAGACTCTTCTATTAAAAGATAAAAAAACCATAATTAAATCATCTGTTGCAGCAAATGTTCAGCCAATCTGTCTTCCAGTTAGTGAATTAAACGACGACCTTACAGGCAAGTTTGCTATAGTTACAGGATGGGGTGTTACAGAGGATGGTAAGTATATTTATTTTTATAAAAATTATATTTCTCTGTAATATTTTTATACAATGCTGACCAATCACAGTTTATTGTAGTTACTGAGGCTTCGCCTTCTTTTTCAACACACTAAATTATATCATTTATACAGGGTCCTGCGCCTCACCTCCCGTCTTTTATAGCTCACTTATTAATTAAGTTAGGATTTTGATATTTTGCAGACTTTACTTGTATCCTAGGGCGCATTTTAGGAAAATATTTTTGTTTATACAGGGTGTTCCAAAAAAGTGTGACGTCATAAGGATATGTTTTTTTAGATTACATGCCATATATTTTCTTACTTATTTGGATGCATCTTGTAGTTGCCTACATACCCCTGAAATTTTAATGAAATCGCTTCAGTATTATAGGCGAAAAAAAATAAAAACTAAAAAAATCAGTTTTGCACCACTGGTTTTAAAAATTAATAAAAAATAAAAATAATGCCTCGTTATTAAAATTCTACAAAGGCACTTAATAAATAAGATTCCAAAGTCTCGTTAACCCAGTTTGATTAATACGAATTGTACAGGGTGTTCAAAATTTAGTATCAAACTTTGCAAAGTTTAAAGCAATTTATTTTACTTATTTTAAATTGGAACCCCTGTATATTATTATGTCATTCGATGCAGAATTACAATTCAAACATTTGTTCTAATTACAACCCTATCGCATTTTCTAACGCATTAAGACTTATTTACAGAAAACTCGTTTTATCAAACTTTCCACCAGTCATTATTATATAATAAATATCAAAGGTGGCTTTGAAAAACAATTTATTGGTATTAAAGTTTATTAAAGTGACCAAAGACCATTTTGATTTTATAATTTCAAATATTATTAGATTAGTATTAATTATTTAAGCTATATTATTTTTTGTAATGGAATACAAGCAAGAAAAGCTCGTAGATATGATTTTCATATTAGGAGCATGCTAAAATAATTTTTATGTGTCCTTTTAGTAAACGTTAATACCAATAAATTGTTTTTAAAAGCCACCTTTGATATTTATTATATAATAATGACTGGTGGAATAGTTGATAAAATGAGTTTTCTGCAAATAAGTCTAAATGTATTAGAAATGGCGATAGGGTTGTAATTAGAATAAATGTTTGAATTTTAATTCTGTACCGAATGACATAATAATATACAGGGGTTCCAATTTGAAATAAGATAAATAAATTGCTTTAAAGTTTGACACTAAACTTTGGACACCCTGTACAATTCGTATTAATTAAACTTGATTAACGAAACTGTGAGACCTTATTTATTAAGTACCTTTGTATAATTTTATTAACGAGACATTATTTTTAATTTTTATTCATTTTTAAAACCAGAGGTGCAAAACTGATTTTTTTTAATTTTATTTTTTTTCGCCTATAATACTGTAAGCAACTACAAGATGCATCCAAATAAGTAAGAAAATATATGGCATGTAATCTAAAAAAACATATCCTTATGACGTCACACTTTTTTGAAACACCCTGTATAAACAAAAATATTTTCCTGAAATGCGCCCTAGGATACAGGTAAAGCCTGCAAAACGTCATAATCCTAACTTAATTAATTAAGTGAGCTACAGAAGACGGGAGGTGAGGCGCAGGGCCCTGTATGTATTTGTATATGGTAGGTACAAAGTATTATTAACTTGTTCAATATAACAAAATATGTATATACGCATTTAGGTATAATAGATTTATCAATAATGTAACCTGCTGAGTATGAAAATATCCTAAATCACCTCACACATACATAATGAAATTCAGTATTTTCTTATTAAAAATATTTAAATTCAATAATTCCCTTAGATTTTTTTAGTTGAAATCGATTTAAAAAAATAAATCGTTACTGAAAAAAAAAATTTAAAACAAAAAAGTAAAACTGTCTGAAGCGGGATTCGAAACCATGCACAACCATTAGTTCCAAAGCAAAAAACCGTAACACCCCGCCAGGGCACACTTTCTAACTAATTGGTTTCAATGCCTTACATATATAACTCTAAACGCCTAATATGACAAATTAATAATTTTATTTACCGCCAATCCAACAATCAAATACTAAATAAAACGTTAAATTTGATTTCCAAAATTACAAAGTCTGACACTAAAATCGACGTTAATAAACATCACAAACTGATGACTGCCTATATTAGTCTCTGACAAAATCTTTATTAAAATATATTAAGGTCCTGATCAGCTGGCCGATGTCATATTGTATCTGGGTGTCAATTGTCGAAAAACGAGTTCTCTGGTGATTTTTTCTATATGAAGCTGGTAACTTTGAATAATAATTTGGGAATATTGTTTGGATGCTCTTTAAAAAAGAAAATAAATGTGAATCATATCGTGGCCAATTTCCTAAATATCCGACGGCACTCATTTTTGCGTCTGCGCCCTCCCATACTCAATTTCCACGTGCCGCCACTGGTTATTTCCATAAAAGATCTTGTATAAAAATATTTCATCAAAATGATTATTTATTATAATAGCAATAGCAAAAACCTCAGCACGTTCAATTCTTTCTTTTTTTAGGCCACAGAAGTTCAGTTCTTCTAAAAACATCAGTTCCTGTTCTCCCAATAGCCACCTGCAAAAACGTGTATCACCGCTTCGCACCCATAACTCCAAATCAAATCTGCGCAGGAGGTTACAAGGGACACGATTCCTGCGCAGGAGATAGTGGAGGACCAATGACGTATGTGGGTCTAGTGGATGGGAGTCCAAGGTTTGTTCAATATGGTATAGTTTCCTTTGGACCTCGGGAATGCGGCAGTAATGGACAACCTGGAATTTATACTAGAGTAGGAGGTTATCTAAGGTGGATTTTAGATCATATGAAACCTTTTCATAAATAAATATTGTTTTAAAAAAATAACTACACGTAGTTTTAATCAGGTTTTCATGTTATTTATCAAGAATAAGTAGTAATATCAAAAACATTTAAAAAAAAACATCAAATACTTTTTCTGAGAAATTTCCTCTCTATAGTCTATTTCAGAAAGGTGTAGAGTAATAAAAGCTCATTAGGTATGCAAAGGGTCTACAGAGTGACCCAACGAATATTTAAGCCACTTTCATAATTTGGCATTGATTTTATTTCAAAATTCTTTATTTTCATCAAGGGCAGGTAGTACTACCCGGGATTGGATCAATTTATGGGTTTTGCCTATTGTTATCCATTCACAAACACTGACAATGGTGTGACAAAGGGGTGCATTATGTACATAGTATTAGGTACACTTATTTTATATTAAACATTATAAAAAAATACAAAATACAAAAAATACCTTATACGGAAATTAAATTATAAAAAATCATAATATTCTTCGTTATCTAAGGAATTGTCACCACCTCTTGACGTTATAATTAACGGATCGACGGTCCGATCGATGGGTGGTCAAGATCCCACATTTTATCCTCTTCTTTAATGACATGATGGACTGTTTTTCGCCAGATCTCTGGGGTCGCTTCCTTAATGGCTTGATCAAATAGTAGGTTAACTTTTTCATTTTGAATGCCGTGTTGTGTCTTGCTACAAATCCTTTCACTTGCGCCTATATAAGTTCTATAGGATTTAGATCGCTATAATATGGCGGTGTGCGCAGCACAGTTACACTATGTTTTTCAGCTATATTTTCCACGGCATATTTCATAAAACGATGTTTGTGTAAATTTGCTATAGCTGATAGTTTCTTCTTTATCAAATAATCTTCTTTTTTTCTTCTTTTGTTAGTTATCATAAATAATTTAATGGTGGTACATTATTGTGGTTGGAAACATAGGAAATTCCATGCAAGTTTTAGACTGTCTAAATATTTGCTCCCCTGTTGACTTTAGAACGGGGTTGTAGAGAGATTTTTTTAGGGTCTCTGTGAGGTGAGTTCACCCGCGAAGTTTGAACAATTTTAGACAACCCGAACCTAACTTATTTGAATAGGATTGCGGTTGGTTCAACAGGTGATGCTATGACACCAGCATTAATTGGACTTATCAATCCGTGATTTGTCATTGTCAAATATAATTTGCAAACGGTAGGCTTTTAAAAATCTTTAACCGGTGTATTTTCGAATAAAACGAACCGTATTTTCAAAACGGATCTTCCATAAAAATTGTTCAACAGAAACCAGAATTTTGTTTTTATATAATAACTTGTTTATTTATGGACTGAATTTATTGATTTTTATCTTGTTTGAGAGAAGATGGATCAAGAGAGACCGCTAATATTTAATATTTATTGAAAAAAAAAAGTGGTAGACACACCTCAACTTGGTTAAACTTTAAAAACTTGCTGGAAATTTTTAGATAGCACTGTATGTATATCTTTACGTACAAGATTCTAAAATCTTAAACATTTCTGAACAGAATAAGGGGTCATACATGCAAATATGTTAAAAAAATAGCTGACGTATGACAAAATAAATACATGTAGATATGTGCAAACATGTTGATTTCGACTTTTGTTTCGTTACTCTTCAAAATCAAGTGGGCGATGACTAGGGATGCACGATAGCTTTCAATATATTTAAAACATCGATACATCGAAGAAAAATATCGATGTTTTCACATCGATGGAATTAGAGGCGATGTATCTAAATATCGATAGTTGTCGCAATACATCGTTGTTAATATTCAGTTACATTTGTTTTGACTTTGCTGGTCATGGCTAACTAGAAAAAAAAAATTATGTTTTTTTTTTAAATAAAAATCGAAATATTAGCAAAACTAGTAAATTTAGGTATAAGTATGACTTAATAAAAATAAATGATACTTACAATATCTATCAGATGAGCCTAATAAATATAGGGTGTTTCATTTGAAAAAACAGAGTTATTGTATTTTAAAGTTTTGTATATTTGGATGTCAACAGAAAACACCCAGTACAAAATTTTAGGTTCTTAAAGAATTAAGACAGTTTTTCTAGCCCTAAACTTAAGAGCTTACAAGAAATTTTCGATACTCTTATTGAGAAATACAGGTAATTTTTTACTATCATGTTTTTTCCAAAATTTTAAAAATTTTGCATTTTGTTTGGCAACGTTGCAAAAAATTAAAGAACTAAATATGGCGTCATATGGATGATTTTGATGGGAAACAAAAAATGTTAAAATATATAGGGTGTTCCATTAAAAAAATGTATCTTTTTATTGTCCTACTTTTCTGGACCATCCTGTATGTTTGAAAATAATTTTATGACATACATTTTTTTATACCTCTCGACTCTTACAAACACATTTTTTGATATTTTTAATAGTAGAGCCGGTATATTATTACTTTGTCAGACAAATGGGCCACCCTGTATAAAAGGCAGTTCTTCATCATAACCCTGTATATTATGTGCTTGTGAATGTAGGTTGTGTGTGAAAGAATCTGCTATCCCGTTTGCAAACAACAAACAACGTCTATCTTAAATAATAATATGGAAAGCGGGTTTTTCCCATACAGACTAAGAAATTATCTGTTACATACATACTTACTTAATATTCCCATTAGATGCAAATTCCGTTAAATGCCTATAGATTAGAATCTGGTAATTTCTGTAAATAAACTAATTAAGAAAAAAATGATTCATTTCAATTTTGTATTATTATTATTACATATTTAATACTCGTATCATTAGGCTGCTAGCTGGTCGGCAATGCTTTAATCAGAATTTCGTAGTTTTAGTCGCAATTTTAACGTCACCAGTGTAAGATGTCGTGCTCAAGATCATCAAGTTTTTGTTGGCTTCTTTTGTATTTTGGATTTTATGTAAATTACTGTTTTGCACGTAAGTAGATACTTAGCAAGCCATATTTTTAAAAATAGTTAAATTTTCCAAAGATGATAGCTGCTGTCGATGCTTCTTTGCTTAAGAGTGAAGTCAAGTTATTCGCCATTTCATTTTTTGATCAATACTTCTTATCTTTTTCGCTTTATTCACAAATGGGCCAATTACGCGTCCTTAAGTACCAACTACCTACAGTTTTAAACTAAAGAAATTGTGATTAATGAATTAATAATAGCAAAAAACAAAAATTTGTAAAACTTGTCCATTTTTCTTTTTTTGATTTTATTACTTTATAAATTCAAAGTTGTTTAACTTTAAATTGTAGGTAATGATGCTTCAAATGTCGGTATTATGCCGATTTTTGGATAAAGGGAAAGAGTAACGAAATATAGAGTGGCGGTTCTAATTAATCAAGTGCCAAAATCCCGGAATTGCAGATTTTTCCACTAAAGGTATCTATGAACCGAAGCCAATGCAGGGCTATATGATTTAAGTGTCGATGCGCTATACTTTTCGTTCTGTTAGCCGTCAAAGTTGGTTGGGCTGCTAAGTGCCTGATGTTGCACGGCTAATAGATCTAAGTGCGAATGATAAACAAAAACGTGTCGAATTTCGTCAGTCTGTAATAGTCTGTATATCGATACTGTTCGTATTTGTTGCAGTGCCCCTCAAGCCTTCAAAAAAAAGACATTGAAGCTATGCTAGACTATTTGTCTGAGGACAACCGGGAGTTTTTAAGAAAAATTCTAAGTGCCTAATAAAACTGCCATATTGAGTTACATTATTTCTATGACCTTACATTAGGCACTTAAAACTTTTCCATTTGAATGATATTTTTTTTGCAAAAATACCTTATTTTTCTAGTCAAAATTTATGTTATTTTTGAATGTTTGTGTTAAACGTATTTATTCACCGTCTTAAAAATAAAAATTTATGTTTGCTTTCACTAATATGCAGTTTTTTCATTTTCCTGGTGATAATGTTTTTGGCACAGATTAATTAACCCTGCCACTCTACAAATATTGATCAAAAAACTTAATGGCGACCAGTGACGGCGCCAGTATTTTTGTGATGGGTGGGCACAAGTGGACCTTATGATTTTAGGGTGGACACCACCCAAATGAAAAATTACTAAAAAAAAAAATCGCCGCCTAACCTACTCAATAACGCCATAAGCTGGGACGCTGGGTAAACAAAACTCCCCTCTTGTCCAAACTGACGTCTAAAAAAAGGGTCTTTATCGTTCTCTTTATCTCTTATTACATTATTACATCCTTCTATAATACCACTCCTTTCTCATCAAAAATTTCATACTCAAATCCCACTTTCCCCACGGAAATTCCATTACAAAACCGAATCCCTCAATTTTAAGTGGGCACTAGGCTGGGTACCCATGTGTTTAGAGTGGGCCGATACCCACCCTTGGCGCCGCCGCTGTTGCTTAAGAGCATCCAACCAATATTTCTAAACTCATTGGCGTACGGATTTATAGGGGTTTTTAAATAATAATTTAAAGAGTAAAATAGGTACATAATATCAGAAGGCGATTTGGCATCCCTTAAAACGAGCAAATACAAAATTTCAGTAAGCTTACACAGCCAGTGGCGTGCATATGACCAATTTTTAAAAAAATATTTATATCTAAAATACGCGCGATAAGGGGAACATGGTAATTACCAAAAATGTTGACTGTTTATATCCGCTTTCTCTAAAGAAACATTATACATTAAAAGCTGTGGCGTACTCAATTTTTTGCTATAAAATTTAATTTTGTACAGGGTGTCCCAAATTCGATGCGCATCATGGATATCTCGGAGACTGATATCCAGCAGCAATCAAATGAGGGCAAAGTTACAATAAACCTGCTATGTTCGGGGGGGGGAGGGGGGGGGGCTCAGTGGGCGTAAGTAGGACATTTTTGTTTCTGGAGAGAGAGACAGTCGGGATAACATGCATATATTTCATGACATTATACCTAGTGAAGAAGGTGGAAGAGCGCCGCAGACGACAAATTTTCGGGGCCACGCCCAAAGTTTCTTTTAAAATTCACCTAACTACTATCAAATTTCGAAAATTAAATTATTACCTCTTCCCCTCTGCATAGTTGGATTAAATTTGTTTTCGTTAATGTTCTTTTTTGATATTCCTAGCTGGCTCTTTATTAAAAATAAAACATTTTTTATATTTGTAAAAAATATGAATATTGGTGTCAATCCAAAATTTTAACATAAGACGTATGTATGACTGTAACCAGCGTATTTCGGGCTTGGTTTTTCATGATTAAAAATAAAGTAAATATCGCTTACCACGCCAAAATTGATGATTTTTTCAGAAATTATGTATTTTAGGAGCGTAGATCTAAGAGCAGTTTTTGTTGCAAATACTTAGGTTTTGAAATACTTCTTCTTAAGTGTTGTTTTGTAAATTAATAATAAAGCATTCTGGTTTCTTTCCGCTTTTTTTTCATAAATTATCACACTTCTTCCATAAAAAATGTTTCAATTAATTGTTGTTTGGTTTGTTGTAAAAATATTTTATTGCATTGGGTTATATTTTTGTTGATTTAAAATAGCTCTAAAAAAGGGAAAACGGAACAGGCAAGTATGTAATCGAAAAATACTACAATATATAATTTTTTTTACTCGTTTTTCTTTAAAATTGAATCAAAAATCAATAAGTACAAAACGATATGCGTCTGAAACCCTAATCTCTATTATGTCATTCGATGCAGAATTAAAATTCAAACATTTATTATAATTACAACCCTATCGCAATTTCTAATGCATTTAGACTTATTTGCAGAAAACTCATTTTATCAACTATTCCGCCAGTCATTATTATGTAATAAATATCATAGGTGGCTTTTAAAAACAATTTATTAATATTAAAGTTTACTAAAAGGACAAATACAAATTTTTAGCATGCTCCTAATATGAAAAACATATCTACGAGCTTTTCTTGGTTGAGATTTAAATTATGTGTCCAAGCTTTTAAAAATTAGGTTGCAATTAGATTTTTAGAGCGGCTCTGAACCTGATACATGATGACATGTCTCTCCCCAATTTGCCTGCACCTTTTTTGACCATCAATTATTTTTTGCTCTTTCTCCCCAACTTACCTTCCATCGAAAGATCAGGTTTTACCCAATCGTTGAATACTTTGAAATTTGATTAAATTATATTTGAAACAAGGTCAGAATCTATTTTTCAACGAATAGAATTTAATATATTTATTAGGCATTTAAATTTACCATACTCGTATATTGATTTAATTTTGCGGGAAACCCTAAATTTTGGGAAAGTTAATTATTTTGTTAAGTAAGAATACCTACATGGTATTATACAGGTTGATTCCTAAGTTGATACTTCTTTTTTAGCTGTGTATAGAAGGCATTAAAATAAACAACATTTTCAAATACCTTTTTTCAAAAAACTCAAAAATAGGCGAGATACAGAAGTAAAAAATCTAAGTGCGGGCCTGGTCATCAAAACATAGCCTGCTATACTTTATGTTGTTTGTCTTATCTTTTATTAGTCATGCAATTTACGGGTCGATGGTAAGTTATTTGGCATTCCGCTGCGGTGTGTTTTTCTGAAGCAAGTTAATTTTAAATTGGTGACACGTGAAAATGGTAAAATTTGAAAACAATTAACTAGTAAATATGGTGCTAATTTACGATGAGTGTTGTCAAAGTGCGGCTGCTACTTCGAGATTATACGCAGAACGCTTTCCCTTGCGGGCTCATCCTACACCCAGAAGTTTTCTTAATGTTATTCAACGGGCAAGTTAGGCAGGACCGTATTTGATCCAGAGTGTAATAAATGAATGTAAGTACCTTATTTTTGAGTTTTTTAAAAAAAGGTATTTGAAAATGTTTTTTAAAGATAAGATTTGGCAATTATTGTAAAGTTTACCCTAAAGAATGTGTCCCAAATTAAATAAAATGAGCTTAGGTACGGGGTGAGTCAATGATAGAGTAAAGGTTATTTTCTAATTTATCTTAAGAATTAGGTAGATAAAAATTCGAAGTACAAAAGTTGTTAAGATCATTGAGGTGCAATTTGGAAATTTTACTGGAGTATACGGGGTGGCCCATAAAAACGTGGCGAATATAACTTAGGTTTTTTTTATTCAACACCTTATATACAGGGTGTCCCGTAACTTATGGGCCGTAGAGTAACTGGAGATACTAGACATCAAACTAAGCCGATTATGTCATATAAGTTTTTTCGGAGTGTCACTTTTGTTTTTTTTTGTTATTTTAATTATTTACTATCTTTTTTAATGCTTTGGGATGTTTAAAGGGAAATATCTCGAAAACCGCTAAAGATATTAAGATCAATCAAGTACACTTTTTGACTCAGAAAATGCCCTTCTTTAAGAAACTATAATTGAAAAACACCTAATATCACAGGTAAGAAAAAAAATCATAGATTTATGAAGCCCAGTTTATGCAACTAGCGCCCTCTAGTTTCAAACTTAAAAATGTCTACAAATTCTTATTTCTTGCTCATAAAAACATAACATTGCAAACTTTCATCATCATCAATCAATCATAACACTTAATAATAATAAGGTAATAAGGTTACCACATAAAGTTACAAGTAGGACGCACCCTAGTCAACAAGTCAATTAGTAAAACATCATTTCACATTAACAAGTGTACTAATTGACTTGTTGACTAGGGTGCGTCCTACTTGTAATCTTTATGTGGTGACCTTATTACCTTACGCCCTGATGATGGCCTTGTAGGCCGAAACGCGTAGGTGGTAATTTAATATATTTATTTGTAAGAAGGAAGATAGGGCTTTTTGTTCCTAACCCCACTTTATATGACTTAATCGGCTTAGTTTGATGTCTAGTATCTCCAGTTACTCTAAGGCCCATAAGTTGCAGGACACCCTGTATTGTATAATATTGGCAGAACGATCGACATGTAGTCGATAGGTTCTGGGTTTATATCCCCAGCGGAGCCATAAAACTTTTTCAATTTTAAAAGCTTTGTCCGCACGCCGGTAAACATTTTTCAGCCATGTTAAAAAAATTTTCAGAAAACCCTTGTGTGACTCCAGACCAAGTAGATGGAAAATGTATTGAACTAATGACATGCCAGCCAATGATACGATTAGTTAGCTCCCTTACACGACCTTTCTCCTCAAAAGTATCACAAAGACTGAATGCGTTTAAGTGTGAAGTTGAAGGAAACACTGTAAAGGTAATTTTACAAAAGTTAAACACGCATTTACGTAATAAAGACATATCTTTAACTTAACATATCATTTATCGCAAAAAAAAGTTTAATTTCCACTATACTCAGTGGCGAATCTAGGGAGGGGGCTATAGGGCTGTTGCCCCTCCCACACAAGAATAGGCTTTTCTGCCCCCCCCCCTCTTAGATCAAAATACTGGATTCGCTACTGACTATACTCGCTAGCACAGCAAACACAAATAAAGCTACTGTAATAGCACAACATGTCAAGTTCTTCAATATAGTAGAAACGTAAGGTCTTATTCATTAAGAACTATAATAGTTATTTACGATATAAGTGTTGTAAAGATTCATATTACAACACGAGATGTTAAAGTTGTCAAACGAGGCGTCAGCCGAGTTTAATAAAACATCGAGTGTAGTAATATGAATTTACAACAAGAATATTGTACAACATTTTATCTACTTTCATCTATGAATAAAAATATTTGGCAAAAGGCATTTTTAAAAATAAAAATGCACCTGCTATTAAGTTTACTAATCAAGTTTTTTATGTTACCTTTCGCATAGTTACTGTTTCGCATGGTTACTGTCGAAACTTTGTCAAACTAATTCAAAAATATAAAAATTTTCATTTTTTCAAAATGAGCGATTCTAATGGAAGTTTACCCTCTGATATAGAAGCAGCGGCAAACGAAGCGATCTTAAGTTTAGTTCCGACAAAATCCAAGGCGCGGTATGAGTTGAAGTATCAGAAGTTTGAAGATTGGTGCAAAGCTAACAAAATAAAGGAGGTGTCTGAGAAAATCCTTTTTGGTTATTTTTCCGTAGAGCAACGCTCCCAGAAACCATCTATACCAAGGACTCACTACTCAATGTTGAGAACTATGATTTCAGTCAAGAAAAATCCAGATATAAGCAGATTTTCTCAACTAATCGCATTTTTGAAAAGAAGTTCAGAGGGTTACAAGGCCAAAAAGTCCAAAGTTTTCACAAAGAAAGACGTATGTAAGTTTCTTAGTACTGCAGATGATGAAACATATATACTTATGAAGGTTGTTATGATAATCGGCATTTTTGAGGCTTGTCGGCGCGAAGAACTAGCTAAGTTAATGTTGGATCATATTGAACACAATGATTTGTATATAAAAATTGTGACTCCATTCTCGAAAACCAAAATTATGCGAGAATTTGTTATAATAGAAGGAAATGTGACAGGTGTCAACTGTTTAAGTATTTTTCGAAAGTATGCTAAACTTCGTTCTCTTAATGCAACTCACAGATGGTTTTTTATATTCTATGGAAAAGGAAAATGCACCTCTCAGCCTGTCGGAATTAATAGTTTTGGAAGTATACCAAAAAAGATTGCAACAAAACTTGGATTGAATAATTCCGAAGGATACAGTGGACATTGTTTTAGGAGGTCCTCAGCCACCATTCTAGTTGATGGTGGTGCAGATATGCAGATTTTAAAGCGTCATGGGGGCTGGAAATCCTCTTCTACGGCAGAAGGCTACGTTGAGAATTCTTTAGAAAATAAGAAACAAATAGCTAAGAAGATCATGGGGTCAGACACGGATTTAATGATTGGAAATTCGAACGTAAAGGACTCCATCACATGCACTTCTGGTATACAAATTTCTAACTGTAAAAAGTGTATTATTAATGTTTATAATATACCTTAAGTGTCATATTTTAATTAATAATTGGTAATTAATTTTATAATTGTTAATAATAAATCATTCTTCTAAAAAGTGTGGTTTTATTTAACAGCAAAATTTTAATAAAACTGTTTTTTTCCATTACAGCACTAGTGGTGTAAAGGCCTCTATTAAAGTACTAGTGCTGTAATAGATGCTCTTACAAAACGATTTACAGAACTGTAAAATTCATATTACTAAATGAAAGTAGATAAATTAATTAACATCTTTCCAAAAATTTTAATTAAATTTAATCTTTCACATTTTAGATTTGCTGTCCACCCGGTACAATTCTTTTAGACCCAAACGATACAACACCCATCCAGGACAGGATAGAACCTCCGGATGTAACAAACCATAAAAATTTGAACATCCTTCCCCAGACGTGTGGTTACCTAGACGATTCTAGAAGGATTGTTGGTGGAGATAATGCTTATTTGAATGAATTCCCATGGATGGCGCTGTTGCAGTATAAAACTGGTAAGAAGGTTCTGAATCGATTAAAGTAAATATTAGACAAAAAATAAATTGGTTGATTCAACCGATACTTGGTGGAAATCCATAATTATAATATGTTGAACCTATAAATTTCCACTATATCCAAATAGTAGTTGATTTTTGTTATTTCTGCCAAGTCTTGCCATGATTTGACGAACAAAAATAACCTTAAAGTATACCGAGGTCAACTTAATCAGGCAATCCAACGATGTGTTAAAATGGCGGATCGATTAAAAATACTGCTTTGTAATTGATACACGTGACCATAAAAATAATAGTAAAATTTAACGGGTGACTGGTGCCATCCAACCGCCATATTAAATCACGTGGTTTGAATTCCCTAATTTTCCAAACCACGGGATCCAATATGGCGGTTGGATGTCAAAAAGCATTGAGTTATTCGTTAAATGCCACCAGCACTGTTATTTTTATGGTCACACACACACACACACAAGTCATTACATCACTTGCTATCCAGCCGCCATTTTTAACACATCGTTCGATTGCCTAATAGGTAAACAAAACTAACCTAAAAATAACTATTTTGGGTAAAGAACAAATACTCTTTTCGCATATGAATCTAACTGTCATATTTCTTCTTAGGTCCAAACTTAAAATATCTATGTGGTGGTACCATTATCCACAAAAACTACATCCTAACTGCAGCTCATTGTTTATCAGAATTAAAAACAGGACAGGAGTTGTAAGTATTTTGCAATTCATTATTCTTAGGTGTAATTAAAAAATTAATCTACTAACAACTAATATTGAGTTGAATGATAAAATATTTTTGGAGTTGCATTATCTTTATTTGTTATATACAGTGTGATCAGTAAAGTCCGCATCATATGGGAATTTTTTTTATTCGTAGCTTTATTCGAAATTTGACTTTGGCATCAGTTTCTGCTTTAATCGAGATGAAGATTTAACCAAAAAATAGTAGTCACGTGATTCGCATTATAGGTCAAATTTTAATTTTTTTACAAAAAAATTTAAAAAGTGGGGTTATTTGTCAAAATATTGAAAGAAGTTATTTGAAAAAGTTTTTCTAAATACAATTTTTTGCCCATATGCAAAATTTCAGCTGCCTAAGATAGTTTTGATTTTTTTCCCATATTTTGTAAATTACACCACTGTTTAATTAATAAATATTCCACCTTACGATGAGCCACGAAAACCAAGTTGGCCGTAAAACAAATGATAAAAAAGATCAACAGACCATTGCTTTATTAATGACAGTCAAATCGCTTTTCTGTTTGACATAGTGGTTTTTAATTAGTACTGCATATTAAATAACAAAAAATCTTAACTTTACAGGAAAAAATCGAAATTGTATTAATATGTGGTGAAAACACAAGTCATCGTGTAGCAGCCAACATTTTTAATGAAAGGTATCCAGGAAAAAATGTGCAACAATCTACTGTTAGTAGGATTATGGTAAAATTTAAATCAACTGGATCGGTGGAAAATTTATTTAAAAAGCCTCACAATCCTATAAAACATACTGAGGAAGTCCAATTAAATGTGTGCCTAGATGTTGTGGAACATGCTCAAACTAGTGTTAGACATGTATCTTGCAGAACTGACGTTCTAAGAGAGAGTGTAAGGAAAATTTGGAAGAAAAATAAATTTAAACCTTATAAACCAAAATTTATAAATACTCTTAAGGAACAAGATTATGACATACGTTTGGGATTCTCTTTTTGGTACCAGGGAGAAAAAGAAGGAAATGCGTCTTTTCCCTTTCACGTTTTATGGACCGACGAGGCCACTTTCACTTCTAACGGCGTTGTTAGCTCTCAAAATTGTAGATGGTGGGCTCAAGAAAATCTCAATTTTATAATAGAATGCAGGGACCAGTATTCCTTTAAAACAAATGTGTGGTGCGGTATCTTAAACGACCAAGGTGTTGGGCCCTATTTTTTTCGAGGTAATTTAAACTCTGAAGAATTCCTACGCTTCCTTAATACCGAGATCGTTGAAGTTTTGGACAATATGCCTATTGAAATAAGGCATAATTTGTGGTTTCAGTGTGACGGTGCTCCCATCCATCATGCAAGACAGGTTAAAGAACGTCTCTTGGAAATGTTTAGGGGTAAGGTAATTGGGCGTAATATGGAACAATACTGGCCGCCTAGGTCCCCGGATTTAACTCCACTTGATTTTTTTTTGTGGGGTTACCTAAAACAAAAAGTCTACAAGCAAAGACCTTTCCGTAATATTGAACATTTGGAAACGGTCATTCGAAACTGTATTTTTGAAATAAGACCCCCTCTCATCAGAAACACCATCAAGGAAGTGTCAATAAGAACAATTGTTTGTATTGAACGCAATGGACAGCACACAGAAATGTAATTTTAAATTTTAAGTTTTGGAATTGTTTTAAATTTAATTAATATAAATTAAAAAGGTGGAATTATAAATTATTATAATATGATTTTTGATTAGAAAACTAGACTCTTTTCAATTATACTATTTTGTTAATATTAAAGTGTTTTACTTTTAGACACAAACTACGTGTTCAAAAATACTTATTTTATGAATTATACAGGGTCAAAAATAAATAAACTTTGCATCACATGTGACGAAATTTTAAAAGCCCTATTTGGATTTTGTAGAAAAACTCACATTTAATATGGCGCCAGCTTAAAGGAAATGTGTCTGGAATAAGACATTGTTGCAACTAAGAAGTTTTATGTAGGTTGCATCGAGTTTTATTTTGCAACAGTGGTGTAATTTACAAAATATGGAAAAAAAATCAAAATTATCTTAGGCAGCTGAAATTTTGCATGTGGGCTAAAAATTGTATTTAGAAAAACTTTTTCAAAAAACTTCTTTCAATATTTTGACAAATAACCCCACTTTTTAAATTTTTTTGTAAAAAAATTAAAATTTGACCTATAATACGAATCACGTGACTACTATTTTTTGGTTAAATTTTCATCTCGATTGAAGCAGAAACCGATGCCAAAGTTAAATTTCGAATAAAGCTACGAATAAAAAAATTTCCCATATGATGCGGACTTTACTGGTCACACTGTATATCACAACATTTCAACTGGTCGAGTGAATGAATTCAAAACTCTTCTATCAACAATAAAAAGAAAGAACATTAAGGACATGCGGTTTGACTTAAGCTTCTAAAATTAATCACAGGCTAACATCAATTAAAAATTAGGAATTACAAAACTCTTAAATAATAAGTCTTTTTTGGTATGCAAGAATGTTTGGTGAATAATTTATCCTAATTCAGGGTGGTATGTAGGGTCGCTCTTAGATACCTTGAACGCTTCCTTTACCTACACTTTTGTGTAGGCCAAAATATCACCTTTTAAAAATTAAATACTAGACAGATATTTTCCAGAGTCACAGTTCGCGTTGGAGAACATAGTATTAAAAACGAAACAGACTGTGAAATACAACACGATAAAACAACAAAATGTAATCCTCCAGTACAAGATTTAAAAGTAGAGGAAATAATTCCTCATCCCTTGTTTGGAGGAAAAAAAGGACACGTTATTAATGATATTGGTTTGGTACGAGTGTCCACAATTAATTTGGAAGTTGGTAAGTGGTCATTTAATTATTATTATATTGTAATCAATAATTCCACAACACACGCTTTAAGCATAATTTATAAATTCGAAGTCCGCGTCGGCGCTTGCGCTGGCGTTCTTGCTAAAAGTTAAAACAAAGTAATTATAGTGTAGGTAATTTACGTAAACTTTTAATGGCCGTAGGTTACCCACGTCATTTCTAGTAATATTAATTTTACAGAACCTAAGGTTTGGTCAGGGCCGGACTGGTGTTCCTGTAATAGTTAATTACCAAATAAACAATATATTAATGCTTTTTCATTAAAAGAACAGTTCACAAATACACACAGTCCTACAGTTTATAACTAGAAAGTCAACACACAAAAAAATAGTAAAATGATCTCTAAAAATACCAAATACAAAAACAATACTGCACTTGTATTGTTCAACACGTAAACGATAATGAATGAGGTGCCGCGCACGCAGTGTAACTCTGTGTTATTGAAAGAACGCAGAGAAGATAACGCGGATTGATGAAATACAGAAAGAGAGATATGCGAGGGCATAAGTATAAGAAAGAGATACACATACTAACGGCATCAATGACAGGTTCTGTAACAGTAATCTATTGACGGGTTTCAGCTGATTGAAGGGCAATAGATTGGAGTGTTCAGTGTGTATCTTTGTCGGGTACATGTAAATATACAGTTAGTTATGTATCGACCTCTAATGATTCTAGCTAACGTTCGTGGAGAAAAGTCTTTTTCTTAAATCACATGTTGGCCAACGAGTTTGATAAGAGAAACATCAAAGTATTAAAAACGTACGTGAAATAATATACTTTTCCGAAAATCGATAGGAAATATTGACATTTTTGATAATATTTTTGAAAGAAAAAGTCAATATTTCCTTACATTTAGTCGTTGCTAGGCAAGGGAAAATAACTGTTAGGAAATATTTATTATTGTACTGTAAGAAAATATTATTTCTACACGGCTACTTGTAAACTAAAATGTGTTAGGCTTGACAATTCGATTTTACTGTGTTTCCATAGTTACAACACAAATATTTAATGGCATCCTTTATTAGTGAACAAAGTTAATAATATTTATTTCAAAAGTTTAACAAGTTGATTGCAATAAGTTATGTCCTTTTAATAATTATCGATTTACGGAAAAATAGAAAAAGGTAGAAAAAGCCACATTCCCGGACTCAGTATTGTCAGTCTCGGCTTGCGTCTCGACATACAATCTTTACGGTCGTCCGGGAATGTTCAGCTTTTCCTACTAGGTATACAATATACTATTATAATTCAGCGTAATAAACATATGCATTATGTACTACCTAGTAACAAAAATATATATTTGGCTCTTTTCGGTTTCCCTGAAATAATACGTTTTTAAAAACCGGTTTTCAGGGGGAAAAACCACATCACTTCTTAATTTTTTTTTAAATACGATTGTTTTACCTGTAAAATTTTTATTTCTGGGCTCATAATAACAATTAACAAAACCAATAAAATAATAAATTCGTTAATTTTTTTTCAGAAAACGCTAGACCTGTTTGTTTGCCAATAGGAGTTGTGAGAGACAGACTTTTTAAAAATGTCTTCGTTACAGGCTGGGGTGTTTCAGATATAACGACAGGTAAGTTCCTTATTTAACATAGAGTTAAAGGGTCAGAAATTGCAATTTTGTTTATATGTTTACAAATAAGCAAGCATAACTTGGTAGCAAAATAATCCGTAGATGCAGTATCCAAACGGTTATGGAAATTACATTTTAAAGCGTTGTGTGTTCTCAGTGTAAAGTGTATTAAGTAGCCAGACGGTTTCGACCCCAACAGTCATCATCAGTATCTCCTGAAAAGTAACAAATGAAGCTGAGGGAGTTAAGATTTAGACATTATGTTAAGAGATTTGAAAGTTTAAAGTATTGAGTGATGTTTGTCAAAAAATAAAGAAAGAAGAACATTTTTGAAATATATTGTTTTCCTACGACCACCTATGAAAATGAGAAAAAAAGCACGGTTAACTTGGCTCGAAAGCGCCGAAATCACACGCGTGTTGATAGAAAATATTTCAACTCTAGAGTGGAAATACAAGGCACACTATTTAATTTAGGCATATGATGCCAATTTGACAGACCACACCTATTTATTTAAAAGAACAAATTTTAGAAAGCAGTTTAGTTTATTTATCACGTATTTGTCGAGTGATTCAGAATTAGAGTGTGAAAATACGCCATCTGAAATTATAAAAAAGTTAAGAATATACTGGAAAATTTATTACCAGTCAGAACAAGCCCCGCTGAAAAAAATGTCATATATATTAAACTTAAGCAGAAAATGTTTATGGGTCGCCATAGCCTAGAGACTAGAGCCGTGACCTACGAATCGAAAGATCACAGGTTCAAATCCCATCAGGAGCACTTGGCTTTTTTTTATGAAAACATTAAATAATTTATAGAATTATTTTGAATTGAAATCTTCCTTGTTGGGTGAATTTTTTAAATTTATTTTTAATGCATCTTTCCTTGATTAAATAAAAAAAATCATTCAAGAAGGAAGATTTCAATTCAAAATAATTTTATAATTTATTTAATGTTTTTATAAAAAATTGTTAAGTACTCCTGATGGAATTTGAACCTGTGACCTTTCGATCTATTAAATTGGCATCATATGTTTAAATTAAATAGTGTGCCTTGTATTTCCACTCTAAAGTTGAAATATTTTTTTTTAACTCTAGAGTTGAAATATTTTTTTCACAAATCAAAGGTTTTTTAAATAATTCTTTGTGGTCGTAGGAAAAATATTGTACATTACTTGTATGAAAGTGATTATTCTAAAACTCGGAGAATTTTCGCACTCGGCTGACGTCTCGTGCTAAATATCTCCTCGTTTGAAAAGTATCACTTTCAACACTTATTATGTAATATACTATTGGATATGCAGAAAAACATCTATTTATGTTCTTCTGCAATTAGGTAGAGACTAAATTAATTGGAATGAAAAATTGGAAAACATCTATTGTATTCCAAAATTAAAGAAATTTTTAAGAATAATGTATTTTGGAAGAACTTTTTTAATATATTCCTTTTTAAGGATCCCTCAGACCAACGTGTTGCTGCGTTGACGGTTTCGCCGCATTGCCACGTAACACCGCTGCGGTGCCGAACTAGCGTTTCCCGCTGTGACAACGTTATATTTTAACATCGTCATTTGCACTGTTTTCACCACTCACCGACACATCAGCCACAAGTCTTGTGTTGTTTTGACATATTTTTGCAGGTTAATTCACAGAACAATAGAAATCGCACCGCGCTGATATGAATAGTCAATAAAGAAGGAACGCGGTGTACCGCAGGGTGTCCACCGGCACCATCACCATTATTTTAAGAAATCCTTTAAAGTACTGCTTTTCTATACTACCCTAGTATTTGCCAATTTTCCTTCTTTATTGCAAATAATCGCTATTTTTTATGTTACTGATAATTGAACTTTTCACGATGCAAAAAATTTAAGAACAGGGCACATTTTATTAATTTTTTAATTAAAATATTTGTTTCCAAAACCCAGTTCCTATTTAAAACTAGTTTTCCTATATTGTTGCATTTTGGTTAATTGTCCATTTGTTTTTAATCAGAAAATCATGTGCTAAATACGATTTTGCATCGCAAACAGGGATTTTAGAAGGAATATGTTAAAAACCAAGCGTTTTCCGCTGAAAATAATTCGTAGTCTATGCCCCAAAATTTGTTATTTCTGAATCTCATTTTTTGCGCTAAGAGCGTATAATAATAAATAATAATTATCAACAAAAATTTTATAAAAATAATCTTTGTTGAAAAATTTACCAGAATATTTTTGATGGGTGGGTATAAATGGTCCCGATATTTTTGAGGAAGGCATGGGACTATGGTATGTAGCTGTAGCCACAAAAAAAAAGTTTGTCGCTACCGTGTGGAGATATCCTACTCCTCGAAAAAGTGACTTCTAAGAAAAATTGCCAGCCGCAAAGTTATCAGTAAATTAATCACATAATTTAAGTGGGTACATGGGTGAATACCTTTATTTTCAGGGCGGGCCAGGGCGCTTACGAAAACTTATAATTATTTCAATAACTTTCAATTAATTAAAGTTTTTTGTATTTTTGTTAATTACTACTTTTGACAATATAGTTAATGCTAATTAAAGTTACTAATGGCAAAGTGTCAAGATTCAAATTGATACTTTTTTACCAATGGCGTGATTTTAGAGGTTCTTACCTATTTTTAGATGCACACAAAAAAATCTATACTCCAGTTGAATATAAAATAGTCAATTCAATCTTTCATATTATACTCCCTATTTAACGCACACGAAGTTGAATTCGAAATGAACTTACTGTTGGCGTCAACAAACATTGAATATAGGGAAAGGGGGATAAGATGGCGAATCGGGTAAGATAACGAATTGGAAAATTCCGATTATTGTAATTAGATAGCGCCACTTGGTTGATTGCCGAGTGTAGTAGGCGTGCTTCGTAAGTTGCCTATGTATTAACATCAAAATCTGACTTACTTTGTTGACGATATTTCGCCATTTGTGTTTAATGGTTATATCATTATAATATTAGTGTAAGACAAATAAGCTTTATAGCGTTTGTGATGAATCTTATTTTCAATCGATAAGTATTTTCTTCAATGTTATGGTATTGTTTATCCATAGCCCATTAGGTTTTCGTGAAATAATATCTCTTTGTTCGTTAATACAAAACTCGATTCAAAATTTCCTGGTCGGCTAAGATGACGAATTCGCTAAGTGGGCAAGATGGCGAATTCGTCATCTTATCCGACCGAAGGATGTGGCGGCATTATTTAATGTGGCTTACGATAAGGTAGCCACAATAAAAAATGCCGTATAATCTTTCAGAGCAACTGGATTAGTCCCACTTAATTCTCAAATATTTAATGATTCTGACTTCGAACCCTCAATGACCACAGACAAGCCATACGAGCCTTTCAAGAATGTCGACCAAAACTTAGACCATGATGTACCGGAACTACCAGATGTCACTAATGCTCTTTCAGCAAATATTCACTGCAATAGGAGGAACATCTCAAAATACTTCCTCTAATGTCTTAGATATTTCACTACCAGGGCGGTCTAATGCAGAATCATTGAATTGTCTACCTCACTTGCCTATTGCTGCTTATAAATAAAAGAGACAGAGGAAGAAGCTACCTACTCTGCATATAACGAGTACCCCTGTTAAAAGTGCATTAGAAGAAAAAGGTAATGAAACGAAAACTAACAAGGAGAAAAAAGAAATTAATCGAAGGAGAGAAGAGAATAAAAGAAAGAAAGTTGAAATGAAGAAAAAGCAGATCAAAAGAGTCAAACATGTCAGAAAAGTGAGGTTTGACGATCATGATGATGGGGAATCCGCTGACTCCTCCATATCAGTAAATTACTTGGAAGAAGATGACGATAATGTGGAGAAACACGAAGAAATTTGTTTAATTTGTAACGATTCTGGAAAAAATGAAATTTGGTACGCCTGTTACCTCTGTCGTTAATGGGTTCATGCAGCATGCTCAGGACTAACATCCGCAGAAGCGAAGCGCAAAGCATATATTTGCGACAATAACTAATATAGCTTTCTACCTACTGTTTTTCTTTTATTCAATAATCCTCGGCATCTTACCCGCATGCTTTTGTCATCTTACCCATACATGAGGGCAAGATGACGAATTTGTCATAAAATTTTGAACTTACAAAAAAAAATGTACAGTGAAGATAGCATGATAAGAAGCAAACTGTTGGGAACTAAAATTATCCTGGATGCTCTAAAATACGAAACAAAGTTTTAGGGCAAGATATGACGAAGAAAATAAAAATATATGCTTACTGTCGTCATCTTGCCCTCCTTTCCCCTATGGTAGAGTTACTACTAATTTTTGTTATGTCGTATATTTTGGGTTAGTGTTATTTTGGTGTCAGACTGTAGTCTAATCGAATATAGTTATTTTTGTATTAAGATTAAAGTGTAAAATTAAAATTATACTTAGATAAACTAAAGATTAATGTTAATAGCTTTCCTAAGTAGCTTTGTTCCGATTTTACTAGCCCGATTCTAATAGTATAGTCAGATTTGATCCTAGGTTTTTTTTTGTGTGGTCGATTTAAAAAGAATTGTGGAAGTGTTTCTTCAGAATACACAAGAAGTCACCCATTTGACTATAATAAGTCAATTTCCATAGGGCCTTGTCCATACTTTTAATCACTGAGGATCTAAAATGCACTAAAAACAGATTGAACTGAAATATTGCTAAATGTAATGTTATGACATATACAAACAAAAACACCACTTTTGATTTTAATTATAACATAAATGGTAAGATTCTGGATAGACCTACTGTGTTTAAGGATCTAGGAGTTATTTTCGATAGAGAACTATCCTTTCTTCCTCATATTGATCACGTCGTATCCACCGCCTATAAAATACTTGGTTTTATCCTTAGAACTACTAAAGATTTCAGGTTACTTGACCCGTTAGTAACTTTGTATTGTTCTGTTGTTGTATCCAAATTGGAATACTCTTCAATCATTTGGTCTCCGTTTTATAAAGTCCACATTGACAATATTGAGAGCGTTCAGAGACGTTTTTTGAAAGCTTTGTGGTATATAGATCTGATGGAGTTTATCCCGACAGAGGTTTTCCTCATGACCAGCTGCTGCAAAGATTCTCGTTTGTTAGATTACATGATAGACGCACATGTTCTACGCAGTTATTTTTACATAAACTGCTCAATAACAATATTATTTGTGAAGAGCTGCTGCACAAACTGAACTTTAGAATTCCTTCTCTAAATGCCCGAAACTTATATACCTTCTATATGTCTTCAAATATTCTCCCATCAATAGGATGTGTACATGTTACAATGACAATGTCCATACCTATGATGTCTTTAATTGTAGCTTAAGCGCTGTCAAAAGACATTTTTATCACTAGTACCTATACTACGTATGTAATTACTTTTACCTACGACCACTACTGTAAATACTTAAAAACACACCGTTTCCGATCAATGTAAGATTCCCATTACGCACGGTAAAAAAATCGCACAGCTTGGTAAAAAAATCGCACAGTTTTCCTAGCAACCGCTTAGCAACGGTCAATACAAACAAACTTATTCAAAAACTGACATAATCGTAGATCAAATTTGTATGTGAGTAATATTATAAAGTGAAATTAGTTTGATTAGGTACATAAAAAATGTCGAGTGACAGTGAAATAGAAAATTTAACTCCACCCAATATTAGCGAAATTGCAGAAGCTGCTAAAAACAACTTGTTACCGGCGAAATCTGAATATCGATACAAATTTACTTACCAAAGATTTATGGAATGGAGATAAAAAAACGACGTTAAATCATTTTCCGAGAATGTAATGATGGCATATTTCCAAGAACTATCAAAAACGATGAAGCCTTCCTCACTTTGGTCATTTTACTCAATGTTAAAGGCCACAATTAATATAAATCACAATGTCGATATTGCAAACTACTCCAAATTACAAGCTCTTCTGAAGAGAAAATCGGACGGCTTTAAATCCAAAAAATCCAAGATTTTGACAAGCAAGAATATAAACGATTTTCTAGAAAACGCACCAGATGATAAACATTTGTTTATGAAGGTAATATATTGAGCTCAATATAATGTTAAATGTGTAAATTTATTTCAAATCGTCTTTTAGGTTGCTCTTATAATTGGTATAAGCGGTGCATGCAGGAAACAAGAGTTGCGTAATATAAAACCGTCAGATATCCAAGACACAGGGAAGAATCTAATTATTAATATTCCCGATTCAAAAACTAAACGGCAACGTTCTTTTGTGGTGTCAGAATATTTTTACCCAAAGGTTAAAAAATATATAAACATTCGCTCTGCAGTAAGTACAGCTCCAAATTTACCTTTTTTTCTAAACTATATAAACGGAAAATGTACCAAACAGTCTGTTGGTATTAACAAGTTAGGAAAGGTTCCAAAAGAAATAGCCAAATATCTGGGACTACCAGAAGCAGCGAATTATACAGGACACTGTTTTCGACGCTCGTCCGCGACTATTCTTGTTGACGCGGGTGGTGACTTATTAGATTTAAAAAGACACGGCGGATGGCAGTCCTCAGCCGTAGCTGAAGGGTATGGGGATAATTCCCTAAATAATCAAACTAACAATTCGTCTAAAATATCATCTGCAATAGCAAGTACTAGTAGTAGTACTAATAGTATTGTCACGATAGGGAATCATAAGATCATAACATTTCATAAATCAATATATTTTCCATTTTAATATTCTAATCATTATTCGCGTTTATCGCCGGCCGTTCAACGCAACATGAAACCGACGCCGAGTTTATTAAATAAATCAAAACAGTTGCAATTATGAAATGTTAGATTATTGTGGCGTCATCAAGTCGGTATAGAAACAAGGTACATGACCTAAGTCCATTGTCTCCCTAAAGTGGGAAAAATCGCTGACTTGATGAAACTACACATCGCGCTAGAAAAATATCGGACGGCACTAGTGCTCGGGTCGGTGACGCATCCACGTCGAAATATGTGAATTTTTGTTGGTCCCCCAGACGCCAGAGATGAGCATAAAATTTAAGTAAGTATAATTTATTGCCAACTGATTCATAAAGGTCTAAATCCAAGTTTGTCATTTTGATTTCCTTATAAGCCCTTCAGGTGATTGTTATTTTTATCGTTTCAATAAATTTGTTTTCAAAAACGTTTTGTTTTTCTAATAGCCGCCAAGGTCCCGCGCTACCTTACGTCCCTCGTCACACCCTAAAATCTGGGCGTGACATATGGTGGAGGCGCCGCTTTTTTCTCGGTATTTCTTTTTTAACCATATTTTCTCTTTTCACCATTGACACATGGTGGAGGCGCTCGGTCTTTTTTCTAAGAAATCGCCGGTTCTCCTTTTTTTTTCACAAAATTTTAATTTTTTTAACCATATATATTGATATATAATGGAGGCGCTCGGTCCTTTTTTTTTTTAAGAAATCGCCGGTTTTTAAGAAATCGCCGGTCCGTTAATTTCTTTTTTCATCATTGACATACAATGGACGCGCGCCGGTTCTACTTTTTTTACGAACTTTTATTTCTTTTCTAACCATAACAACCCATGCGTAAATTAAAATTTAGATTTAACACGCGAAAACAGAACGACAACGAGGATATTAAAAAATATTATTATGATTTGCTAACCCTAGCACGGGAAATTGATCCCACAATAAATTTCGAAACGTTTAGAGACCATTTTGAAAACGGCTCACATTCGTCTTATTATGAAACATATTATTTAATGAGCACAGCGAACATGGGATTCGAAGAACTAAAAACCTTGATTTTAAAATTGAGTGAAATTAGAGAAAGAGCACTAGTCGAAAGAATGACATACGCCGGTCTCTTTTAAGAAATTGTATTTTCTTTTTTAACCATTGACATACGGTCTTCCTTTTTTACGAAATTTTAGTTTCTTTTTTAACCATTGAAAGATAGAGGCGCAGCACTCCTTATCTTTAAAAAATAAATTCATTTTTCTTCTGTAACACTTCGCGATAAACACAATTTTGTTCATACGTTAATGCAATTTTTTTTTTCAAAATTTTAGCAAATTTATTTTTATACAATAAGCCAGGACCTTACACTATTATTAAACATAATATAAGAGCATAACAAGGATTTAGGCCTTTGAAATATTTATTTGTGGTGAAGATTTAGTTTTTTTTCAGGGAAATACTTATTTACTTATTGTTTCGCATATTCGCCTTCTTTTAGCATATTACGAAATATATTACTTAATTACTTATCTTTAAAAACCCTTGGTCTTGAAATTAAGCAAAATAAGAGCACTAGTCAATCACCACCTATCATTACTGTCAATCACGGACCTACCACCAAAAAATTTTGTATTTCCAGGAAGTTTTTTTATCAAAATTTAAGACCAAGTCATCAAATTTAAACTTATTTACTTAATTTCTTTTATTCAGTGAATTTTACATATTTTAATTTCAATTAATTACAAACACAAAGTGAATTCTAAAGACAGATCGGTATCTTTCATTACAATCTAATTTTTTAATTATTCTAACTAATCGATTTTGAATTACAAAAATATTTTGAATTTGACAATCCTTTCCCCAAAAAAATGATTACATACAGGATTCAAAGTTAGCAAATTACAATATTTTTAGAGTTTTTCGTGTATTTAATAATAATATAGTAGGTATTTGTTAAAATAATGGAAGAGTTAAATTACAAATAAAGAAAGCGTTTAAGTATATCCATGCAAATATTAGCGAAGTTTTTTTTTGAAGATGTGGGATAACGAAATTTCGAAAAATATATTATTTATAACAACATTAATTAAAATATTTACTAAAACATTTCCAAACATTTTGTTAAAAGAATATCGTAAAATAGCAGTTAACTTTTGTGAAAGACCTTTGATATGGAAAGCCCAGTCTAAATATTCATTAATTCGTACCCCTAAAAAAATTTTGTACTTTGGGTCGATTTCTGATGGATTTTTATCAAAAATCTCGAAAACCACCTAAGATATTATAATACATTTTGGTATATGTAAACTACTACGATATGAAAACACATATTTCTAATCCAAAAAATTTTTTTCTTTCTCAAAGCAGTGGCGTCGGTACAGTCGCGCCTCAATACAATTTTAACCAAAAAATATGTTACGCCATTGAATGTTCCAAACAATTACTGTATCATTACTTAATATATAATTTTAAACAAAAAGTTCTCTGTCATCTTTTTCTTAAAATTTACCGTTTGAAAGAAAATAATTAAAATAATAATCATTACAGAATCGACAACATTGCTAACTTAAATCTAGTTAAACGAATTTTGCTTAAGAGTGAAGTCTAGTGATGCATTCACCAATTCATTTTGTTCAGTATTTCTTATCCTTTTCGCTTCATTTAAGAGCGGACAAATAATCGCTTTTTTTTCGAGGACACGTCTGTGCGTCGGATGCACTTAGGCCAGGTTTCGCCCATTATGCAAATAATCGTGCTCGCGTAGCCATTACCTACAGTTTTGAACTTAAGAAATTTTGATTAATGAATTAATAAAAGCATGTGTGTGCCTATTACTTTATAAATTCAAACTTCCTCAACTTTAAATTTTTTTTTTAAAATATATTACGGCTTGTTAGAAAATTTATTAATCTTGAATACATTGCCATTTCAAATAATTTTGAAAAAACCTGTCAATAATTATCCATTTAATGGTGATACAGACCTTTTTACTTGTTTTATTAGTGCAACTTTTAAATTTTCACGGAATATACCATACTTAAAAGAGTTATACATTATATAACAAATAATGTTTTTACATACACTAACAGAAAATTTTACAATGCTGATAGGAATTTCAGCAAAACCGGAACTATATTATGTTATTATATTGTGGTATAAGTAAATATATGTTATCACAGTCAAACAGAATACTTGATACATTTTTTCATGAGATCAGTTCATCATACTCCTTTTTCTTTTCCTTATATTGGTCTTTATAATTTTGATGATGTAATAATGATGTGATAATAGTAATACCTCTCTATTTCAAATTACATACTGATTACAAAAAAGGATAAAAAAAAATGACGTCACAGAATGGAATAGATTTACCAAGAAGTCCACTACTGAATAGGGCTCAATGTCTATTAACACCTTTTTAAATGTT
Source organism: Polydrusus cervinus (assembly GCA_935413205.1). NCBI lineage: Eukaryota > Metazoa > Arthropoda > Insecta > Coleoptera > Curculionidae > Polydrusus > Polydrusus cervinus. The sequence goes on along the minus strand of OW284510.1, from coordinate 99,325,397 downwards.
TTTTCCACTTTGACACAGTAGCAATTGATTTTATATTATTTGGCAATTTGTTGTAAAGTTTGATGCACATGTAATAAGGATTTTTTTCTCTGTGACAATGAAGCGGTGACGAAAATATAATAAGTTATTCGTCCTTGTATAATTACTATAAACATTTACAGTTTCAAATTTCAATTTCTTAATTTCTAAACAAAAACATTAAATACGCAAAAATATAAAGACCACATACTGTTAATAGGTATATTCGTTTATTTAAATGCAAGAACCTAGAAAGCTCATTTTAGTTATTAACCTTACTTTTCCTTTTGTATTACAAAAACCTTTTGTAGCTCAAAGCTACTTCCTCAAAACGGTATGCCATATCGCAGGACAGATTCAAAATTTTCATGGTATAGAATTTCTAAGGTGTTTAAGTTCATATAGTTAGCCAATAATTTCATTCCATAACCTATACTACTCAGTTTCAAACACAAACCATTTATAAGGTTGCTCCATGATAAAAATTCTTGGGTATTACCAAGAAATAAAAAATAGCTAAGAATTTTGTATTATTTCAAATTACAATTTTGTCACATACACTGACAGTGCCGGGTTCACTTAATTTATTTTGTTTAGTCCTGAAAAGAATTAATTTAGTTTTCTCATCATTTAAAATTAATTTATTTTGTGAAAACCAGTATACTCCCCTGAGGTATACCAATACAGCTTTCTTTAACTTTGATTTCTCTGCTACCGTCCTGAACTTTTTTTTGAACTTTAGATGGAAATACTGTTGAAAAATATATTAATAAAATTATTCATAAATACACGCCACTGTCCATGAACGTCATTTCTTTCAACCTCATAGACATTTAACCAGTCCTGCTTACTCAGACAGGGCAGAAATTCATTTTCGATTTAATTGCCAAAAACTTTGTTATTACTAATAAAAATACCCTGGTATAAAATTCAATCAAACATATGACAGAAAAGTAATAAAAATATATTATATCGATGAATATAGATCAATATTATGATCATACAAAATAAAACAGATAATAGATATGGGCTATAGGTATACTAAATATAAAAAATAAAAACAAAAAACAAAAAAAAAAAATCATATAAGTATAAATAAAATGCACAGTATATTAATAAACAAGCACTTTAAAGTTACAAGAGTTCTTCCAATTACTCAAAATGGGTTTACTTAAATAAATAATTTAAAATAACAATTTCTCAATCTAATGTTAAAACATTGATTTGATTTGATTTGATTTCAATGAGTTTCAAATAAAATAACAATGACATACGTATCGTTAGGCTATCATGAAACTAAAAAATATAAAAAATACTTTTATTATAATCATAGCAGCATCATAAACAATACCATTATAATTAGGTATAGAATACAGAGAAAAGATACAAACAATCTCAATATTATCCCATATAAAAATATCTTCTTCAACAGATTTGTGTTACCAATAGTTTGAGGAATGCGGTTAAACCAAGAAAGTAAGAAAAAAAACTGTGGTCAGGAGTTAGCCATCCCTGTCACAGAAATTTTTAAATAATTTAAAATTCCATTTGCAGATTGATCCTACAAAAATATTTTTTTTAGCAGCAGATGTGTGTTACTAATAATTTAGAGTTGACAATTATACGAAAGAAATAAGAAACTCTGGTCAGGAGCTAGCCATCCCTGTCACAGAAATTTTGAAATTTTTTTAAAAAAACTTTCATTTTTACATTTCTCTTTCACACATCCCAAGCTTTAAACTAAAATTTAAATACAAATTGTAATAAAAAATATACACTGGAAATACTTGAGCATAAAACCTTCTACTACTATCTTCCGAAAATAAATATGGCACAGATTTAGTGCATCGAAATATAAGATATTTCAATTAAATTTTTCCAATAAGGGTTAGTAGGCCCGACCCATATTGCAAATATTTAATACATTAGTCGGTGTTTCACTTTGTTATTTACGCCAAGACTATGCGTAAAGGTTTTGGATAAATATCATCGTAATTCACAATGACTTAGTCTCGGGGACATCAAAATTTCACAAGAAGAAATTTTGACATTATGAAAAGTTGATAATGGATATAGATTGAATATGAAATAATGATTTTAAATGTGGCAGCTAAATAAAGCTTGCAATTATGAAATATATATGAAAAGCTGAAATAAGCTATTGTTATAAGTAGGTACTTTTATTATGTATGTTTATGTTATATAAAGAAAATATGAATCCTGCAAAAGGCAGAAGTAAGGTTACTGCGTAGGTGGAAGATAGGGGCTTACAAATCGGTAGAAAGCTTTTTCAAGTATTATCCAAAATCCTACGCAAGGAAAAAAAAGGAAAAAAGGAAAAAAGGAAAAATAGCAATGAAAAATAAATGCATTTATAAATAGTAATTTAAGAAAATGATACAATCGAGGACACAATTTTATAGGTAGATCAATCTAACCTCAAATCTTTAGGTATAAGTACCAAACCTTTGACATTTCAATTTTACAGCAACTCAAAATGCAATGCTAATAAATAATATTATTTCTACAAAAAATTCAGTAGCAGACGAGATAGAATACAAAAGAATTTATCAATCAAAAATTTAATTAGCAAATTATCAATTTAAGTACTTGATTTAATAATCCAAATACAATAAATAAACCTCAAACTCTGCATTGCCTGCTATTTCTTTAATTTTCTATTGATAGCTGAATTAAGATAGTCTAATGTAAATTTTCAAATAATAAAGTCATTCAACGAATGCTACAAGTTTTAATTCTGAATTTTCTCTTAACAAAAGTATATGATATTCAAAATATCAAAAAACCCAAATGCAAATGTAAATAAGATTTTAATTATCTAAGCATTTTAGCGCTAGAAAGTGCAATACTCTGGCATTAATAAATAAAAAAAATATAAAAAAAAAATAATTGAAAACATTCAGAGATTTTAAATAAAATATTAAGCAAAAAAAATAGGAGCATATACTTACTCTTTGTTTCATTCTTTTCATGTAAACACTGCTGCACTACCACGAAGTCACCTGGTCGGACACCTGTTCCATCCTCAATCAGTATTGCTGTCGGCCCCAACACTAGAGACAGAACAGCCATTGCAACCATGACTCAGTATTGTTGGTGTCCAGCCTTTACTGCCAAGACACATCGATGCCTGCTGACTAAGCCACATAGCCCAACCCATCAGCCTCATCTCGATATGGAACAAGATCAATGAAGTCTTCATCAATCCATAATCAAGCAGATGAAACACTAAAACCGCCATTCATCAACACTAACTACGTATTACGTCCGAGAAGAGAAAGCAAGGCTGCGAACAAACACTATTGGTTGCCAATTTAGACGATTTTCTTCAAGAAAAGCCATCAATCGCGCCGTTTCCCGAAGCCTTGCACCGCAACACTGGAATTTGCAACATTTGCAAATTTCAAATCATCCAACAATCTTCCAATTTGAGGTTAGCTTACAAAAAACGACTCTTGTAGCAACAGAACAGACGTCCAGCACAGAGGAAGGATAGGTGATCGCTGTCGCGTCTAGCAACAACTAAGGATCACAGAAGAAAAAAGGGCTTTATAGGGCAACAACCACAGAGGAAGGACCCAGTATGGCACCGGCTGTCTACGCAGTAGGCCTTGGCACCAACATCGACGATGCATTCCGTCGATAGAGCACCCACAGCTACGGCGTGCTTCAACCATTCGGCCAATGGACCCAACCGCGCGTTGGCCCACCATCTAACCATTGACGACACGACAGGACCGTACCCAGGCATGGACTTTATTTTGGTGTAGTGACCAAGTGCAAGCGAAAAGTGTTTAGGGACAATTAAGATGTTTCATTTTATATAAAGTTTGTTTGTTTTGTTGTTGTTTGATATTCAATGATATTTTTTTCTTTATAAATTTAATACATTTATTCATAAAAGAAGGGAAGTGGAGCCAACTTTTGAGTCAATATTAAAATTTTTTTTTCATACACTTCAATTTTTTAAAGTAAATAATGTAACCTCTACTTCCTTTCGGCCATCGCTGGGGGCCAGCTCTTTTAAGACCGGGGGATGTGTCACGATAGGGAATCATAAGATCATAACATTTCATAAATCAATATATTTTCCATTTTAATATTCTAATCATTATTCGCGTTTATCGCCGGCCGTTCAACGCAACATGAAACCGACGCCGAGTTTATTAAATAAATCAAAACAGTTGCAATTATGAAATGTTAGATTATTGTGGCGTCATCAAGTCGGTATAGAAACAAGGTACATGACCTAAGTCCATTGTCTCCCTAAAGTGGGAAAAATCGCTGACTTGATGAAACTACACATCGCGCTAGAAAAATATCGGACGGCACTAGTGCTCGGGTCGGTGACGCATCCACGTCGAAATATGTGAATTTTTGTTGGTCCCCCAGACGCCAGAGATGAGCATAAAATTTAAGTAAGTATAATTTATTGCCAACTGATTCATAAAGGTCTAAATCCAAGTTTGTCATTTTGATTTCCTTATAAGCCCTTCAGGTGATTGTTATTTTTATCGTTTCAATAAATTTGTTTTCAAAAACGTTTTGTTTTTCTAATAGCCGCCAAGGTCCCGCGCTACCTTACGTCCCTCGTCACACCCTAAAATCTGGGCGTGACAGTATTAATGAAAATTTCATTGAGGCAACTAATAATGTAAATCTTACTTATGCTTCAACAAGCAAAAGAAACGATATACCTTTTGTCTTCAATAATTGTTCTGTAACTATAAATAATTATTGTAATGAGAATAAATAATATTATAAAAAATAACATTTGTAAATTTAAATAATCATACTGTAGAATTATTACAATATATACCTTCTCGTTGATGTTATCACGTTCTTAAATTAATAATATTGTTACCAGTTAAGATGAAAAACTAAAACTAAATGATGTTGTGTGAATAAGTAGGTCGTAGGTAAAGTATGGTACGTAATACGTGTTGTAATGCAATTACGCACTCATAGAATTACGCACTCGCCGCTACGCGGCGTCGTGCGTAACTTTTCTATTTGTGCGTAAATTGCTTTTTACAACACTTATTACGTAATATACTATTTTTTTATTATTATTTCTTGTTGTAGGGTACCTATTATTACTACCATATTGTTAGTTTCATAAATTTAAATATTGCTAATCTTTATGTTAATTGTTAAATAATTAATTTTAATTTTTACTTAATTAAATTGTGTTTTCTACCTGTTTTGTAACTGGGAAACTGTAAAACAATGTATGAAATAAATAAATCAATAAAATAAATAAATAAATAAAATAAATAAATAAAAGTTGCACTATAGCCTCTAAAATTATGTATTTGGCCTTTTCAGCTAAGGAGCTAATTTAATTTTTAGGTTCTACAAGCGATATACTTCAGAAAGTAGGGCTACCAGTGGCTGATAAAGAAGCCTGTACAAAAGCCTATAGCGATGCTGGTATACCACTGACAAATACTCAAATTTGCGCAGGGGGACAAAGAGACAAGGACTCTTGTTCTGGCGACAGCGGAGGACCAATGGTGGTACCTACTTTGCTTGGAGATGATAACATCGTATATGTTCAACAGGTAGGTAATGTGAACCAGTGGTCGCTTTACCTTGTTATTGCAGGTTTGCAACCTCCTAAAAAATATAAATAGAAAGAAAATATAAAAAACACAAATTATTATTTCTTAAATTCTACTAAAAAACCATTGGTGACATTTTGCAAGCCAACAAAATCCCGCTAATTGATTTTTCAGGCCGTAAAATCTTCGCACTGGCTTATACCTGAAACCGGATTCTCAATTCGCTGGAAATAATTATAATTGCCGCTGAATATAAAATGGGTTTTGACAAAATTCTTTGTGTGGATTCCGAGAAAATCACGTTTGAAATAGCGTTTAGAGGGATTTTGTTGGTTTGCAAAATGTCACCATTGATTTCACCCGCAATCGCCGCATTACTTTATTCAGCATTACATCTATCTAGAGTATCTAGATAGAATTAACAAGGAGGCGACATCACGTGACTAAAAGTGACCCTACCTGCGCCATATTGGTATGACTGCACTTATTCGTGCAATCAGCTGTTCGATCTGTCATAATTGCGGTGATTTTAAGTTGTTCAATTTTTGTGTAAAACTATGATATAGATATTAATTATTTTTTGTGCGTGCGATGTTGTTCCAGCAGAAATACTGTGGATAAGAATAAAAAGGCGAAAATTACTTCTCATATGTTGGCATAAATAACGGGCAGGTCCGTATTTATAAACTTTGGGTTGTTTGGGTTGTTGTCTATAGTTTGTTTAGTTGCAATTTTATTTAAATTATTAAATAACAAAAAAAGTAAAAACGGTCTAGCCGCTCAACTTATCCGTTATTTTCATTACAAAGCTGTTCATTGCTTAATGAAATTATATTATTCTAGTTGACTCAAGCATTTTTAGAATTGTTCAAAATAAATTTAATCAGGCTCTTATGAATCGGCCATATTGGTATGACACTTAGCCCCGCCCACTTGTACCGTTTGTCACAGACGAAATTAAATGGTAAAAGCGCCTCCTTGTTTTTTCTATCCCGATGATTCCAGCAAACTCTACGAAGCAACGAATATACAATACAGGAACAAGACAAACAATCATATTAATTGGTGAAAGCAAAGAAATGTCAAAAACAAGTTAATGTCGCCGCCATCGTATCTGGCGAGAACCGGAACCTTTAAATGCCTCCATTTTGTAATATTCCTTGTTGCAGGCAATATTTTAAAGTAGGTAATAAGTCAAAAAACTATTCAAAATCCCCCTAGTTCGTTTTATAAGTAGTAAAAACTAAATAGTAGGATTCTGAATAAACTTTTCGGCTTTAAAATGATCCTTCTAAATTATTGATTATTTTTACCAGCCAGGAAAAGAAAAATTAAGTACAGACAGAAATTCAGCATAAGATAATTTTATTAAATATAATCCAAGCAAAAACAGTTCCAAAGTGGGTTAAAATAATTTCTACTCGTATTCAAAAAATGAAATTAAGTTGTTTTTCACATTCTAAAAACTCGCCTATAGTCTATTTCAGAAAGATGTAGAGTAACAAAGGCTCTTTAGGTATATAAAGGGACTAACTACAGAGTAACCCAATGAATATTTAAGCCACTTTCATAATTTGGCATTGATTTTATTGCAAAATTCTTTATTTTCATCAAGTGCAGGTAGTACCACCCGGGTTTGGGTCAATTTACGGGGTTTGCCTATTATTATCCATTTAAACACACTAAAAATGGTGTGACAAAGGCGTGCATTATGTACATAGTATTTGTACACTTATTTTTTATTAAACATTATAAAAAATACAAAATACAAAAAATACATTATACAGAAATTAAATTATAAAAAATCATATTCTTCGTCATCTGAGGAACTGTCATCTCCTCTTGACGTTATAATTAACGGGTCGACGGTCCTATCGATCAGGTGGTCAAGATCCCACATTTTCTCCTCTTCTTTAATGACATGATGGACTGCTTTTCGCCAGTTCTCTGGTGTAACTTCCCTAATGGCTTGATCAAACAGTAGCCTAACGTCTTTCAATTTGAATGTCGTACTGTGTCTTGCTACAAATCCTTTCACTTGTGCCCTTATAAGTTCTATAGGATTCAATTCGCAATGATATGGCGGTGTGCGCAGCACAGTTATACTATGTCTTTCAGCTATATCTTCCACGGCATATTTCATAAAACGCTGTTTGTGTAAATTTTCTATAGCTAATGGTTCCTTCTTTATCAGATTATGTTCTATTTTTTTTCTTTGGTTAGGTATCATAAATAATCTAATGCACAAAATTTACCTGCGCCTATGGCCGTCACCGAAATTGAGCCGAGCTGAACGGAATTTCCCATTTTATTAATCTACACCTTTCTGAAATAGACTATAGTATACCATACTAGAATCTTAATATCTATAACAAGAAAAATTAGTTAAAATAGTCTCAAGAGTCAAGATGAAATTAATTTAGTAGCGGGCACTACATTTTATTGCTATGCCGATTCCGGCATTGGTTACTAGTAGTGATGGAAAACTATGAATGTTGTGTGAACTAGGTGAGTTAATAGCTGTTGGTTGCAACATGCCGACTAGGTTACCAATACTATAATACAGTCAAGAATAATATTTGGTTTCCAAAACTAAAGAATTTTGTTTAAACCAATCAAACCTTCTAGTAAAAACCCAAAATCCAATTTATAGCGTTGCTGATGACAGCACACTTGTCTCATCTTTTACCTTGACTCCCCAAACATCCGCTGCCGACGCACATCTTCGCAGGCAGCATGAAGTATTGCGCCTCAACAATGACCTGAAAGAAATTTTGGCTTGGGGTGACAGTAACCAAGTCGAATTTAATGCTAAGAAAACCCAGGCAGCATTCTTCACCAAAAAGGTTAACATTGCAGAACCGGATATAGTCATGGCAGGACACGCAATTCCCCTGGCACCGTCTATTAATTTGCTGGGGGTCAATCTGGGAGGTAATATGTCTTGGCATGATCACGTTGCCGCAATTGCCAAGACAGCTGCACAGAAACTTGGTATACTTTTCCGAACTAAAAGGTTGTACACACCTCATCAACTTTTGACACTGTACAAAGCCCAGATTCGACCATCATTAGAATATTGCTCTCATGTCTGGAGCTCTGCACCCAAGCACACCCTTCGGTGACTAGATTCCATTCAAAGGAGAGCCGTTCGTCTGATGGGCGACCCCGAGCTGACCAAGACCCTCGATAGCCTGGAGCATCGAAGACAGGTTGGTGATTTGGCTCTCTTTTACAGATATTTCTATGGCAGGTGTTCGACTGACATTGCCCACTTGATTCCACCTAGGGCAATGCAAAACAGAAATACACGGCGAACCACTGCCGCTCATCCATACGTTGTTCAGCTTAGTACTCCTCCAACTTCATTGTTCAAGAATTCTTTCATCTGGAGAACGTCATCTTTGTGGAATGATCTTCCTGAGGTCGTGTTTGCCAATGAATACAATCTTCAACGTTTCAAGACCAACGTTAATCGCTTTTTTCGCACTCGCACCGCTCCCAGAGCGCCTTAAAGGATTTTTCCTACAGTGCAGGTGTTTTATCATAAAAAAAAAAATAAAAAATAATAACTAAAATTCGTGTGGGAAAAAATAATTATTAGGTATACTAAAGTCTATCTAGCAAAAAAAATTAGCTTGTGCGGCCAACTCATTTTCTAGAGTGCAAATATGTGCAATGTGCATAATTTTTTGACACTCTGTATTATTATTAATTATACCAATGGGAACAACCCCAGTACTTCTAAGGCACGAGCCACTACTGATAGAACATTTTCCTACGACCACCTATGAAAATGAGAAAAAAAGCACGGTTAACTTGGCTCGAAAGCGCCGAATATCACACGCGTGTTGAAAGAAAATATTTCAACTCTAGAGTGGAAATACAAGGCACACTATTTAATTTAGGCATATGATGCCAATTTGACAGACCACACCTATTTATTAAATCAAACAAATTTTAGAAAGCAGTTTAGTTTATTTATCACGTATTTGTCGATTGATTTCGAATTAGAGTGTGAAAATACGCCATCTGAAATTATAAAAAAGTTAAGAATATACTGGAAAATTTATTACCAGTCAAAACAAGCTTCGCTGAAGAAAAGGTCATATATTAAACTTAAGCAAGAAATGTTTATGAGTCGCCATAGTGTAGTGACTAGAGCCATGAGCTACAGATCGAAAGATCACAGGTTCAAATCCCATCAGGAGTACTTGACTTTTTTTTATGAAAACATTAAATAATTTATTAATTTTATTATTATAATTATTTGAATTGAAATCTTTCTTGTTGGGTGATGTTTTTAAATTTAAGTTTAATGCATCTTTCCTTGATTAAATTTTAAAAATTCATCCAACAAGGAAGATTTCAATTCAAAATACCTAATTCTATAAATTGTTTAATGTTTTTATAAAAAAAAGTCAAATACTCCTGATGGGATTTGAACCTGTGACCTTTCGATTTGTAGGCCATAGCTCTAGTCTCTACGCTATGGCAACACATACAAATTTTATGTTTAATATATGACATTCTTCAGCGGGGCTTGTTTTGACTGGTAATAGATTTTCTAGTATATCCTTAACTTTTTTATAATTTCAGATAGCGTATTTTCACACTCTAATTCGAAATCAATCGACAAATACATGATAAATAAGTTAGACAATAAACTACTTTCTAAAATGTGTTCTTTTTAATAAATAGGTGTGGTCCGTCAAATTGGCATCATATGTTTAAATTAATAGTGTGCCTTGTATTTCCTCTCTAGAGTTGAAATATTTTTTTCACAAATCAAAGGTGTTTTTAATAATTCTTTGTGGTCGTAGGAAAAATAGTGTACATTACTCGTGTGAAAGTGATTATTCTAAAACTCGGAGAATTTCCACACTCGGCTGACGCCTCGTGCTAAATATCTACTCGTTTGAAAAGTATCATTTTCATCACTTGTTATGTAATATACTATTTCATTAAGAAATTCTTGCACCCAATAACAAACTATACAGCAATGTTGAAAGCATTTTTGATAATTCGTATTATTTTTAGGGAATTGTATCATACGGACCCAAATATTGTGGAGTTAGTGGATACCCTGGAGTTTATACCCAGGTGAAATATTACATGGATTGGATTTTGGATACCATGAGACCATAAAATTTGGGAAATACACACATTTTTAAAAATTCTTTTAAATGTTACCTTAAAAGTTTATTTATATAAAACTTAAAAAATGTGAAAGATTGAAATATGTATTTAAAACAAATTGTAAAATATGATCATCCACTTACATCTCATGTAGAGCTGGGTAGTAATTGCCTTGAAAGTGCTTCAAGTTCAATAATGCTTTGAGCACAGTGCTTGCAAGCACTTTTAAAATACAGTGCGCGGTAATTGGTAATTGAAGTCCTTTATAAAAAGCGGTTGGTAATTGAATTTCGCTTTTCAAGCCCTTTAAAGTTCTTGCAAGCACTCAAAATCATTTTCTTGGTAATTAGTAATTGCAAGCACAAGTGCTTGATGCTGGCAATTACTTTTGCAAAGAGCTTGTGTTCGAGGCAACATCTTTCGAGTGCTTTGCCCGGCTCTAATTTCGTTTTAACGATACTCGAAAAATCAAGACGTGTAAAATCAAAGGTGAAAATTTTAACAAAAATCACTAGAGAAATTAAAGAATGTGCCTTTTTTCTTCCCGTTTGCACGCATTCCCGCCTTTTATAACTGATTGATTACATAAGCTAAATTTTTTTACAATATTTCGGTGTCATGGTATTATTTTATAAGTTTAAATTTAAAAAAAGCTCTTATTTACCGAAAGTATTAGAATCGCCTTAGCGAAAAAGAGAAATTTTATTAATTTTAATTAAATTAAGAGATCCATCAGAACAAAATTGGTTTATAAAGCTTAGTATACCGTGTGTTTTAAATAAACTCGGCACTATTGCTAACTTTTTTATTATAAGAGATACGACGCGACGTCGCACAGTGTGACGGATCGGGAATCTAGCGGGATTTAAGTCGGAAATTTTACGTTCATGGAATTAAGTGATAATAAATAATTAGCATAAAAATATTCCATTTAGGTCAGATTAGCACCATTTTTATTGTTAGGTGTGGTCATAATTACGTGAAAACCCAAAGGACAGAAAATAGGAATTTATCTAGACTCTATTAACGAGTCCTTCACTCGTGATAGTTATTTCAGAGTGGATTGTTTATTGGTGTGATATTTTGGCATTTATGTATTATCTAGTGTTCTAATAATTCCTTAAGGTAGGTTTTTTTTGTTGTTGAAATTTTTTATATCAAATTTTGGGAAATACTTTAATGATGTCACAAATTGTGTATAATATCAATTTTTTGTAGACTAAAAGTTTCTTATATGGGTAAATATGGACTTCTACTGTTACTCGAACTTTTAGTTAGACTTTCTACTTTAATATATTATCATCATTTTTGCGTTTGTTTTCGTCTCTAGGAAAAATTTCTTTTTTTTCAGAATAGTTCCCACAATTTTCCGGCACGAAATTTGGGAAATTTGGGTGAATCAAAAAAAGGTAGAGCGCTATGATGCAGTTTGTGACTCTGTCATTGGGAAATTTGGTCAAGGCATATTTTCCGAAGATGTTTTAGACTTTTTTAAGAAGTATATGCCAACAAATGGCTTTAAGGTGAAGCAAAAGTTACCGAAACTGCAACAGATTTGTAAATATCAATTTTCATTGGCTTAGTCTAATAATTACGTTTCCTGACAGTATTTATCACTCAGTACCATCTACATTCACCGATCAGTTATCTTCTGTTTTGGACAGACCATCAAAGTCATTTCAAAAGTGTTCTGAAAAAAAAAAAGCTACCGAGTTTGATGAAACCGAAAAATATTAAAGAACTATCCATGGCTGTTGAAATAAAACTGTGAAGTGGAAAAAAGGGATTCCGCAGTAATGGTAGGAGCTGTCACAAGCATCGCCCGCTCGTGGCACCCAAATTTAAAAAAGAAGGGAGTTAAAAAAAGATAATACTAAAACATTGTCAGATGATAAAGCTCTTGCACTAATGATCGACGCTAATCTTTCAACACATCAATATAATGTGATAAGAGAACAGGTCAACAAGATAAGTCCCAAGCTTCTTCCATCATATTATATGGTTAAAGAAGGAAACACCTTTGAAATCTCTGCCTACGGCGCGCCGGACTAACATAAGGTGGCTTGCCCTATAAAATTACGCTTTTCGTCTCTTGATACGTAAATAACCATTAAAAAGTATTTTAACATACACTATCAACAATATGACGTAAAAAAATATATAAATTAATTATGGAAATAATTTCGTCCCGCTAGATTGCTGATCCGTCACACTGTGCGTCGCGTCGGTTAAATTAGTAAAGAGTTGTAGTTTTCTGTGTTGATGATTATGCCGATGTCAAAAGAACAATTGAATCATAACTAACACTTTTAAAAAAAAATTTAAGAAAAGTGTGAAGTTCTAAGCAAAATTTGTTTTCACCATACAGGGTGTTACAAATTCGACATATCAGCATTGGAATCTCGGAAACCATAGGAGTTAGAGAAACGGTTAAAAAGGGGCAAAGTTGTGCAATTTGGTGCTGATTATAATGCCGCTTTAAAAGTTTTCAAATTCCGAATACTTCCGATTTTATTCGAAAAAAACCGAAATTTTGCAATTTTGCTTTTTTTTCCTGAGCTCATGTGACTAGCTATTTAAAAATAAATGACACGTTGTCGTTGCCACTTTTTCTCCCCTATAAATTTACGTTACTAAACTAAAGATCCTCCGTTTCGTCTCCGAGCGGCCATCACCAACTTTACTTTTTTAAATATAGACCTGTTTTTTTTTCAAATCGATTTTTAATTTAAAAATTTAAAAAATGTTATTTATAAAAATGACGTAGATACCATGAAAGAACTGGAAGAACGCATACAGGTTGTATTTGGTAGGATAGAAGAAGATCGGTTGAAAGGGCTGTCGCCAAAATTGGAAGAAAAATCGATCGTTGTATTGAGCAAAACGGCAATCTCTTTGAATATTTAGAAAATTAGAATATATATATTAGTAAATTTAGAATTATTAGAAAGTTCTTATAAAACAAATTATATTACTTATAATGTACTTATGTATGGGTTTTTAATTATTATTGTGATTCGTTGGCAGAACCGGACTGACAAGTCTAAAAAGTGTAAAAAATATGAATTTAAAAAAATAAGCAAGGACAATTCATCATTATGAGAAAGTAATATCGCCATTATATTTTGAGGGTAGGAGGGTTTAAAAATCTGTTTAAAAAAATCCAGGCCCGTATTTAAAAAAGTAAAGTTGGTGATGGCCGCTCGGAGACAAAACAGCGGATCTTTAGTTTAGTAATGTCATTTTGTAGAGGAGAAAAAGTGGCAATGACAAAGTGTCATTTATTTTTAAATAGCTTGTCAAATGAGCTCAGGAAAAATAAAAACGATTTTGCAAAATTTCGGGTTTTTTCGAATAAAATCGGAAGTAATCGGAATTTGAAAACTTTTAAAGCGGCGTTATAATCAATACCGAATTTCACAACTTTTCTCCCATTTAACCGTTTCTCTAATTCCTATGGTTTCCGAGATTCCAATGCTGGTATGTCGAATTTGTAACACCCTGTATATCGATAAACTCAAAAATAACGGAGATAGTAACATTTAAATGCATTTCCATTAAAAATTGCCTTACCACAGGCGACGACGTTAGGCGCCTTGAATTGAAGGCCTTGGCGCCGTCGTGCGCCGCACGATCTTGCACTTAATAATGAAACACTAACAACACAACACCATTCCGAAGAACATGTTCTTAGTCAAAAATGTCCTTATAAGAATTACAATATCAGCCCACGATACACTTTTGGCAAGCCTGAACCTTTAGGAACCATTTTTTTTATTATAAAATAAGATTTATATGTTTTACAGGTTTGCTTTCTAAATTGTAAATTTATAAAAATAAATTGTGTATATACAAACTAAGACTTTTATTTTTCTTTCAATGTGCCAATTGAAGAACAATGTGGTCCGTGATCAAGTCCGGTGATATTGCCGGCCACTTTTTGCTAATGGTATTTTCGTCATCAATATTCAATGTAAGTTGTTATTTTTTAAAGTTCGGGCAACAACCAATAAATCTAACATATATTTATTTTGTTAAAATGTGGTTGCGCGAAAATAGCAAAACATAACTTACTAGACTATTGCGTTACAGTGGCGGCGCCAAGGGAAGGGGCAGGGTGGGCACTGGCCCACCGTGAAACTAATGGTGTCCACCTAATTATGTGGATGATCAATTTTCCAGTAACTTTAGTGATTGGGATAAGTATTGGTTCGGAAGGAGAGACTATTTTTTTAAGAAGTCACTTTTGAAGTTGGTGAAGTAGAGCGGATCCTGTGCTCATCCTGAAAATATCGGGCCCGCTTGTGCCCAGTGCCCACCCATTATGTTTTTCTGGTGCCTCCACTGTTGCGTTATCAATTTTTATTCACTCAAATGATTTTGTCTAGTGTCAGGGGACATTATTTTAAGTGGGTTACCTGATTGGCGGCTTTCTTACTGACAACAATAAAAAAACAAGTATCCCCTAACATTTTCGTCAAGAAGCAAAACTTGATATCAAAAAATATATAGGTTTACAAATTAGACAAAAAAAAGGACGCCATAATGGGGTTTTTTAATAGCAACCCTATTTTATAGTAAGCCTGCTATATTAAATTTTTTGTTTTAACATTTAAAATATGTAGTTGTTAATATTTATTTTCAGCCGTTCCGGAGATACGAGGTCTCGAAGTTGGTGATTTTGTACTCATCCAATTAAAAAATAGTAGCTTTGACTTTAGAAACCTAATTTTTTTTTTGGACACGTACTTTTTTGTAGCATTGTAGCGGAGCTGACAATACTATTGTCAAACATATCAGATGTCTAAAAGTTACAGATACGATGTCATTTTGAATTTTTGGCAATTAGGTAATCCAAACCACGTGATTCAATATGGCGGTTGGCTGGTAAAAAGCATTGAGCCACCCGTTAAATATCACCAGCAATATTATTTATATAGTCACGTGCACCAATTACAACGCAGTATTTGCCAGCCAGCCGCCATTTGGATACATCGTTGGATTGCCTAATGGCAACCCATATTCATAACTACACCAGTATATTGCGTGTTGCGGTCCGATTTGAAAAATATACAGGGTGATTCCTAAGTTGATACTTCTTTTTTAGCTGTGTATAGAAGGCATTAAAATAAACAACATTTTCAAAAAACCTAAAAATAGCCGAGTTACAGAAGTAAAATATCTAAGTGCGGGCCTGGTAATTAAAACGTAGCCCTTTACTTTATATTGTTTTTGTCATTTTTTTGTATTGTTAGTATGTTAGTCATGCTTTTTACGAGTCGGTCGTCAGTTCTTTATTTTGGCAATTCACCGCTGTGTGTTTTTCTGAAGCAAGTTAATTTTTAATTGGTGACAGGTGAAATATGGTAAAATTTGAAATCAATGCACTAAAAATATGGTGCTAATTTAGAGTGAGTGTCAAAGTGCGGCGTTTGCGTAATGTTATTCAACGGGCAAGTTAGGCAGAACCGTATTTGATCCATAGTGTAATAAATGAATGCAAGTACCTTATTTTTGAGTTTTTAAAAATGTATTTGAAAATGTTGTTTATTTTAATGCCTTCTATACACAGCTAAAAAAGAAGTATCAACTTAGGAATCACCCTGTATAATAGCTGTCTATAATATATTTCCAACAGTTACGGAAATACGCGATCTTTAGAAACTGTACCGTTCGATTATGTCTTTTAAGTGTCTGACCCAATTAAAAATAGAAATGTTTAATTATTTTTGAGGATACGTAATATTTTATAGCGGAGCTAACTATATGGTATTGTCAAAGAGGTCAGATGTCAAAAAGTGGCGTATTTCCGTAACGGTTGTAATAGTTATTTACGATATAAGTGTTGTAAAGATTACAACACGAGATGTTAAAGTTGTCAAACGAGGCGTCAGCCGAGTTTAATAAAACATCGAGTGCAGTAATATGAATTAACAACAAGAATATTGTACCAAATTTTATCTACTTTCATCTATGAATAAAAATATTTGGCTAAAGGCATTTTTAAAAATAAAAATGAACCTGTAAAAATACACTTGCTATTAAGTTTACTAATCAAGTTTTTTATGTTACCTTTCGCATAGTTACTGTTTCGCATGGTTACTGTCGAAAAACCATCTACACTATGGACTCACTACTCAATGTTGAGAACTATGATTTTAGTCAAGAAAAATCAAGATATAAGCCGATTTTCTCAACAAATCGCATTTTTGAAAAGAAGTTCAGAGGGTTACAAGGCCAAAAAGTCCAAAGTTTTCACAAAGGAAGACGTATGTAAGTTTCTTAGTACAGCGGATGATGAAGCATATTTACTTATGAAGGTTGTTATGATAATCGGCATTTTTGGGCTTGTTGGCGCGAAGATCTAGCCAAGTTAATGTTGGATCATATTGAACACTGATTTGTATATAAAAACTGTGATTCCATTCTCGAAAACCAAAATTATGCGAGAATTTGTTATAACAGAAAGAAATGTGACAGGTGTCAACTGTTTAAGTATTTTTCGAAAATATGCTAAACTTCGTCCTCTTAATGCAATTTACAGGCGATTTTTTGTATTCTATGGAAAAAGAAAATGCACCTCCCAGCCTGTCGGAATTAAAACTTGGATTGAATAATCCCGAAGGATACAGTGGACATTGTTTTAGGAAGTCCTCAGCCACCATTCTAGTTGATGGTGGTGCAGCTATGCATATGCAGATGTTAAAGCGTCATGGGGGCTGGAAATCCTCTTCTAAGGCAGAAGGCTACGTTGAGAAACAAATAGCAAAGAAGATCATGGGGTCAGACACGGATTTAATGATTGGAAATTCGTAAAGGACTCCATCACATCCACTTCTGATATACAAATTTCTAATTGTAAAAAGTGTATTATTAATGTTTATAATACACCTTAAGTGTTTTTAATTAATAATAATTGTTAATAATAAATCATTCTTCTAAAAAGTGTGGTTTTATTTAACAGCAGAATTTTAATAAAACCGTTTTTTTTTTCATTACAGCGCTAGTGCTGTAATAGATGCCCTTACAGAACTGTAAAATTCATATTACTAAATGAAAGTAGATAAATATAATTGACAATTATATACTTTTGAAATATTTTTGTTATTTAAAAAAATTCAAAATTGCGTCGTATCTCTAAGTTTTGGACATCTGTTATATTTGAGAATAGCATAGTTAACTCGGCTACAAAAAATTACGTACCCTTAAAAAAAAATGAAGTTTCTAATCTCAAAGCTTTTATTTAATGGGGTGAGACACTTAAAAGATATAATCGAACGATGCAGTTTTTAAAGATCGCGTAACGGTTTTTTATCCACAACCTTTGAGTCGTCATTCTAGTCGGTTACTGACCAGTAATCACTGATCATGATCACTATTATAATGTATTGATTTAAATATCGTCTTCAGAAATATATTCATTGCGAAGTTGGTAAATAAACTTAACTCTTTGAATCGAGTGTTAGTATTTAAGATGAACGGTCTACTAGTGGATAATATTTTGTGGATGACCTTCCTTTTATGTAAGTCTAAATATTTGGGAATATAGATATGTTGCAAGACTGGTATTGGTCAAATTATTCTGTTTTAATACATCAAATTTAAGGTTTTCCTGTTGTACTGTTATAAATATTTTCAAAAATTGGCTATCCGGTTTTAATACCGAGTCCTTCAACGAAGCAGAGGCCATTTTTTTAAAATGCAATTTTAATATCTTAAGAGCTTGGCAGACAGGGTGACCCACTCTCAACGTAGGATTTCATACCATCTAAACTTTTTAATATTTTTCAAGAACAGGACTATAGGTTGACATTAGTTCTACAATCCAAAATAATTTTAAACTATACATGATGCCCCAAACAGTTAGGGAATATCAAACATACTCTTATCATGGAACATTTTTTTCTAATTTCCCACAAAAATATATGCTTATTAAATTGAAAAATGTTAGCCGGCGTGCGGACAAGATTAAAATGGAAAAAGTTTATGCCTCCAGTGGAAATCAATTTAATAGTTATTTACGATATAAGTGTTGTTAAGATTCATATTACAACACGAGATGTTAAAGTTGTCAAACGAGGCGTCAGCCCATTTAAATAAAACATCGAGTGTAGTAATACGAATTTACAACAAGAATATTGTATAAAATTGTATCTACTTTCATGTATGAATAAAAATATTTGGCTAAAGGCATTTTAAAAAATAAAAATGCACCTGTAAAAATGCACCTGCTATTAAGTTTACTAATCAAGTTTGTTATGTTACCTTTTGCATAGTTACTGTTTCGCATGGTTACTGTCGAAACTTCGTCAAACAAATTCAAAAATATAAAAAGCGTTTTTCAAAATGAGCGATTCTGATGGAAGTTTACCCTCTGATATAGAAGCAGCGGCAAACGAAGCGACCTCAAGTTTAGTTCCGACAAATTCCAAGGCGCGGTATGAGTTGGAATATCAGAAGTTTGAAGATTGGTGCAAAGCTAACAAAATAAAGGAGGTGTCTGAGAAAATCATTTTGGGTTATTTTTCCGTAAAGCAACGCTCCCAGAAACCATCTACACTATGGACTCACTACTCAATGTTGAGAACTATGATTTCAGTCAAGAAAAATCAAGATATAAGCAGATTTTCTCAATTAATCGCATTTTTGAAAAGAAGTTCACAGAGTTACAAGGCCAAAAAGTCCAAACTTTTCACAAAGGAAGACGTATGTAAGTTTCTTAGTACTGCAGATGATAAACATACTTATGAAGGTTGTTATGAAAATCGGCATTTTTGGGGCTTGTCGGCGTGAAGAACTAGCTAAGTTAATGTTGGGTCATATTGAACACAATGATTTGTATATATAAAAATTGTGATTCCATTCTCGAAAACCAAAATTATGCGAGAATTTATTATAACAAAAAGAAATGTGAGAGGTGTCAACTGTTTAAGTATTTTTCGAAAGTATGCTAAACTTCGTCCCCTTAATGCAACTCACAGGCGGTTTTTTGTATTCTATCGAAAAGGAAAAAGTGCCTCCCAGCCTGTCGGAATTAATAGTTTTAGAAGTATACCAAAAAAGATTGCAACGAAACTTGGATTGAATAATCCCGAAGGATACAGTGGACATTGTTTTAGGAGGCCCTCAGCCACCATTCTAGTTGATGGTGGTGCAGATATGCAGATGTTAAAGCGTCATGGGGGCTGGAAATCCTCTTCTACGGCAGAAGGCTACGTTGAAAATTCTTTAGAAAATAAGAAACAAATAGCAAAAATCATGGGGTCAGACACGGATTTAATGATTGGAAATTCGAACGAAAGGGCTCCACCACATCCACTTCTGGTATACAAATTTCTAACTGTAAAAAGTGTATTATTAATGTTTATAATAAACCTTAAGTGTTATATTTTAATTAATAATTGGTAATTAATTTTATAATTGTTAATAATAAATCATTCTTCTAAATAGTGTGGTTTTATTTAACAGCAAAATTTTAATAAAACCGTTTTTTCCATTACAGCACTAGTGCTGTAAAGGCATCTATTACAGTACTAGTGCTGTATTAGATGCCCTTACAAAATGATTTACAAAACTGAAAAATTTATATTACTAAATGAAAGTGGATAAAAATTATTTACATACACCAACATACCTACATTTTAAACTATTTACGGCTAAATGTCACTGTTTAGAGATCTCTTTCAGATTCCGGCAGATGTCGCCATACGTATGATGTACGGGTAGTAGAAAAATTAGATCCTAATATGGGAATGAGTAGCCTTTCCCCTTACATCGCAGGAGTTTCTAGACTGTTACAACTGACATAAAATTGAATAAGTTATATAACCACAGTTAGTGAGAAAATATCAGGTCTTCCGTAGCACAATTGGCAGCGCACTTAAGGCTTAATGGAGATATTCTGGGTTCGATTCCCAGCGGAGGAATAAAACTTTATCAATTTTAGCCCTAGATTGCCAACCTATGTAAAATTTACGTACAGTTTTTTAAAATCTGAAATAAATGGCCTATTATTGGTATCGTAGTTCTGCCGCTTAAGCAGTACTTCTACTACCACCACAACATTCGGCTGCCGACGTGTTTCTGATGTGGCAGTTGTGGGTTGTACGTGACGAAATAAAGAGTGATGTTGGTATCGACGTATATATTTTCTACGTTGGTAATCTAGGGTTAAGGCGTTTCTACATTGGGTGCAATTGCAAGAAAAAATTGCCTGAAGGCATGCGCATTGTCGACGTTTTAAACAGCTGATGCTGGTTTTAAATGGGAAAACGTGCATCAGCTGATTAAAACGTCGTCGAAGCGCATGCTTCCAGGCCATTTTTCTTGCAATTGCACCCAATGTAAAAAGGCCTTTAAGGTTGTCTGCATGCTGGCTAACATTTTTCAATTTAAAAATTATTTACAGACACCAACATTCTACGCTTATTTTGTATAAAAGGTCATATGTCTAAACTCAATTGTTTTTGATATATTGATGTTTAAAATATGGCATTTTTAGACTTGACTGGCTGTAACACTGGAACGGTTCATTTTAGAGAAAAATGGGTTTCACCTTCCTGTCTTAGTTTTTCATGCTCTATCTTAAAGTTAGAAGTTAATTATCTAAAATTTTAATTTCATTAAAGGTACATTATGTAAATACTCAGAAGAATATAATATCGATCAGAAGACTTTTGTTCAACTTGATAACGGAACAGTGGAAAGATTGAGAAGACAAGCTGAAAAACAGTCAAGTATAGGGTAAGTTATTCCAAATCCAACAAGGATATTTTTTCGTCTCCTAGTCCAGGCTAATTTCAGTTGCAGGATAAAACTTTTAGCCGGGGCAGCCCCCCCCCCCCCCTAAATACGCCACTGGAGCTTTTGACACATAAATTAGTTAAGCCTTATCACATATAAGGCTTAAATAATGTATTTGTCAAAAGCAGCCTTATATGCGTTTAGGAAGGAAACGTTGTATTCTGGGCACATTTACCAAAAATTAAGGGGTTTAAACATGTGGTCTCTGCTGGTAAACATGTCTTTTTTTTTAAAGGCGTGGTCTCTGCTGGAGGTATTTTTGACGCACAAATTATTTAACCCTTATGTTAGGGAACGTTATTCTGGTACTAGTAACACTGTAAATGTGGAAAGTTTCAATACTGTAGTGATATCGTTCACAAAATTGACAAAACAAAACGAAATAACATAACCTTACAAATTGAAATTAATTTTTTTCCAGAGTTCCAATTTCTTTTTTTATATTTGTTGCGTATATTCAAAGTTTTAAGGTCGACGCCCCGTTAAAAACAGAACATAGTAGGAAAATCGTGGTGGGATATTATTTACATCTCAAAAAAGTAACAAAACATTCATTTTTTATATAAGTTTGACGCTTTAAATCTTGTAGCAATTGTATAGAAGTGAGTTTGGTAAATATATATTTTGGTTTTATATCTTCAATTTTCTCACTATTTCGTGCACGCCTTAGGAAAAACTTGGTTTGTGCCGATTTGGGATAAATGTTTTAATTCAAATAAAAAAATAACAAATTTCTCTGACAGATTCGCATCTTTTTGAAGTATATTCTTAACCTCACTGTTGAGAAGTATCAATACCAGCCCCGTTGGAGTGTTGCTCTACGTATGTTCTTGCTAATTAGGGAATCCAAACCACGTGATTCAATGTGGCGGTTGGATGCCAAAAAGCATTGAGTCACCCGTTAAATGCCACCAGCAATATTATTTTTATGATCACATGCACCAATTACAACGCAGTATTTGCCATCCAGCCACCATTTTGACACATCGTTGGATTGCCTAATTGCCAGATGCTCTAACTATAACACATAAGTAATATGTAAATAATGGTATATAAAATAAAATGACCTTTATTCTTAACCTTACTTTTGAGCAATCGACGCATAAAATTTACAACATTAAAATTTGTTTTTTCTCAAGTGATAATGATCTGACCACTGCCATTGGTCAGTTTCATATTTTAACAAGAATGGATATGAATTTATATCCGTTCAGTTAACCAAAATAGACTTATAACTTTAATATAAAGAAAACAGCAAACATCCATGTGGGAGTAGAAAAAAACAAATTATGACTCTTTACTAGCTGGGAGGTGTGCGAGATATATGTTTTTAATATTTGGTCAGTCTGTATAATAATTATAAAGCGATTTTTATCCACTTTTTTAATAAACACTTGTATAAGGTACCTATCTCTTATAATTTGAAACCAAATAGAATATTGGTTTTTATTGTAGCAAACAGTGTACAACCCCTGGTCAACCAAGCCATGGCCGTTGGATTTATCTCAACAGTGGTAAAGAAGGCGCAGCCAATGTCAAAACTGATACAAAAACTGTCATATTGTACTTGTGCGATCCTGGGTTTAAATTATCAGTAACTAATGAAGATATCCTTCCATTAATTTGTCAGTCAACCGGCGAGTGGAGCAATCCCGTGCCAACTTGTCAAGGTAAGACGTTTTTAAAATTTTTAGTTGGTAGTTTATAATATTTCGTCTAATTTTCCTAAAAATTTGCACAATAAATTCGATGTAAACAAAAAAACACTGACAAAACAAGAATGACAAGCTGCAGGTTTAAATGCCAAAAGTATAAAGTTTTATAATAGTGAAAGAGCCCATTATACAGGGTGATTCAATGAGGGTGTGACCACCGGCCATATCTTGGAAACAATCGGAATAGAAACTCAGGGGGAAAGTTCGTAATTAAAGGGGCCATGAGAAAATCTTGGAAATAATTTTTGGGTTCCATTTCTCCAAAAAATTCCACACTATAAGGTATACCTTTCATTAAAAAGCTAAGTTGGCGTACCAATCTTGATAAGACTGAGGGAAGCTATTAAAAGTGTAATAATTTAAATAGCTCTACTTTCTAAACGACTGAACCGATTTTAGTAAACTTAAGCTTGTTTGGAAGAGAAAGGTAGGTAAGTACTTTTTTCTACAAGCGTACACGATTTACCGTTTTCCCGCACTCGTTTTAGTTCTGAAAGACCCATTTTCCCGCACGGTGTGGGAAAAGATTTCCCGCACCGGAAAAATATTTTTTTATATAATTTTATAATAAAATACAACTTTAATGAATAAAATATAAATTTTTAGACTCATTTTTAGTAAAAGTAAATGAGGTGTATTACAGAAACACTAAGTTTAACCGTTTATTATAAACATTTTAAAAAAAGCTGATTTAAAACGGTTTATTTCAAAAACCCCGTACATAGATATTAAGATGGTAACCACGACACATAAATAAAATTTAATTGTCAAAGTGACACCTTACAACAGTTCACCGGAGCGTGGCTTTGATTTTTGATTTAGTTCAGATTCTGATACAAATGTCTTCCATAAAAAATTTCTCGGACGATGAGCTTCCAGAAGATGTTTTAAAAGTTATTAGTCAGGTATGAAAAACAATACGAACATTTTGTTAGTTGGTGTGAAGCGAAAAATGTAAAAGCACCAAGAGAAGAAGTTCTTCGAAATGTCTAAACTTTGGAAGCCAAATACCTTATGGTGTCGATATTTCATACTAAAAAGTGTACTTAAGGTTAAGAAAGATTTAGATATCAGTAAATACTATAAAGTTACTCCCTACATCAAGAGACAAAATGTAGGTTTTTGAGCAAAAAAAGCGAAAGTAATTTTACACAAGAAGAGTTTGCAAAATTTATGAAAGAAGCACCTGATTATAATTTACCTTTTAATTAAAGTGGTAATCATTTTTGGACTTGCTGCTGCCTGCCGCCGTGAGGAGCTAACTAAACTTACCATTGACGACATAGACGACAAAGGAGACGTTATAATTGTCATAATAAAGGAGTCCAAAAACCATTCTGCTAGATAGCAAACTCCACACCGCCGATTTTTTTTTGACCTACAAACATGGTAAATGCCGTACCCAATGTGTTGGAATTGATACCATAGGAAAAATGCCCTCCAACATTGCAGCTTATATAGGACTCAAAAATCCAGAATTATACACAGGCCACAGTTTTAGACGTTCCTCAGCCACTCTACTGGCGAATTCTGGCGAAAAAATAACAAACATTAAACGTTTAGGAGGATGGAAATCCATGTCTGCTGCCGAAGGCTACCTGGAGGAATCACAAAAAAAAGACATGTCTAACAAAATTCTTAATCTTCCATCAAGTTTGAGCTGTAGTTTAGAAGCGTCCACGTCTTCAAAGACTGCACAGTTTTCCAGAAGCGCAAACAACAGCTCGATACCTCTTTCTTTGCAACCATGCGCTCATCAGGATCAGATGGCTTCGATGGCTTCAACCTGTCTGGCATCCGCAATTAATTTGCATAGGGCATCAAATTATACTTTTAATATAAATATTATTAATAACTAGAAATTAAATCTGTGTTTGTTTTTCAGTAAAATAACATTTTTAGAAATATTTTGTGGTAGTTACTACGTTTACTAATGGATATGACAAGTACTTACTTTTTTCTTCCGAACAAACTTAAATTTACTAAAATCGGATAAAGCGTTTAGAAGTTACAGCAATCTACATTATTGCACTTTCAATAGCTTCCTCCGCACTTATCAAGGTCGGTACGACAATGAGCCATAGACCAGAATGATGGAGAATTATCTAAGATTTCTAATAACGTTGCGAAAACTATACCCTAATGTGGAATTTTTTTGAGAAATTTAGAACTTCGATATTTAATTTTCAATTGTGTGAATTCGGAACTTACAAATTATTTCCAGGTTTTTCTCATGGTCATTTTAATTACGATTTTATTCCCCCTGAATTTCTAATCCCAGTTGTTTCCGGTATCAGGCCGGTAGCCACCCTTAATGAATCACCCTGAATACTAATTCACTTTATTTAAATAATTTTTGTATTGAGATATAATCAAACCAAGCCCCCAGAAATAAATCAAATATAAGTAAATACTGTTAATGTCCAATGCTTATGAAAGCTTTGTAATATATTTCACAATCAGCAGCGTATTCGTTTCATGTTCATTCCAGATACAAAATATTTATCGATAATTTTTGAAGACCATTTTGAGACCATACTTAATCCTAATAAAGAAGACCATTTAGATGTAACAAATCATAAGAACTATCGTCTTCTTCCAGAAGAATGTGGATTTTTAGATGCTGGCAATAGAATTATTAATGGAGTCAATACACTATTAAATAAGTTTCCCTGGATGGCATTATTGCAATATGAAACTGGTAAGTATATATGTTACCGGCCAAACCCGATTTCAGGATAAACTAGTTTGGTCTAGGCCAAACCAGTCTATCCTAATAACAATAGGAAAAACTAGTTTATCCTAGTCCAAACTAGTTTACACTGCGATTTTACTCTGCCCTCACACGTTCAACTTATTGTCAATATATTGATCTTTCCCTCACATTATTAATAAATTCATCAATATTCAGCCGCTACGAAATTTTGCATCGGTGAAAATTTAAAAAGATGAGTAACAACAAATCTTGTATAGCTATAATTTTTATCAAATTTATTTGATTGTGGGAAAAACTTTTAAAAAAGACGCTGGAAAAAAATGGTTATCGAAACGAAAGGAATACACCCATTTACACGTGCTACATTCCATTTTGGAAACGGGCCCTGAAGATTATCGGAACTGTTTTCAAATGAATAACGATGTATATGAACAACTATTGCTCATAAACGTCTTCGGCAGCACAATCTGACCGTTTCGAGTTTTTATTTTTTTTAAACTCTTTTTTGTGATTTGTACTAAAAGCATTTTTTTTACATCTTCGATTTTCGAATCTTTTTTTTATGATTTTATAAATTTTTAATAATTTCTTGTAGCCAACCGCCTTTTTATCTCTATTACAATAGTCTTTTGAAGACGAATCCCATAACTCTGGCATTTCACGGTAGTTTTACTCTCATTTTCATCGAGCTGGAAGCCGCCGGAGATGTGACTTCCATTGCGTTTATGTTTATACTGGCAAAATATTGTCAATATATCCCTCAAACGGTCAATACTTCTTCAATATAGTCGCCCCGCCCACAATATTAAAGAAATATTTTCGAATCGCCAAAAATACATCAATATATTGACAATTCTTCAAGATTTTGCCTCACACGATCAATAATATTGTTAATATTTGATTATATTGACAATAATATTGAACGTGTGAGGGCCGCTTTACTCTATAGAATTAACTAGTTTAAACTAGTTAAAAACAGGCAACGTCTTTGCTTTGCCTTGTCGGGCGCGAGGTTTAGCAGTGTTACCAGATCTCCTGTTTTAACAGAAGATATACTTCACTCTTAAACTACTGTTCTACTGTTTTCACCCTCAAATCTCCCGTTGAAAATTTTTTAATTCTTAGTACAGTAGATCTTTTTTTTACGAATGGAAAAATTCATTGGAGCCGCAGGCGAGACAATTCCATGAGTGAAAAATCGACTTTATGCACGTGTTTATAGAAGTAGATTTATTTTAGACTTAAAAGAGTGAAAAAAAGGATTTTAAGGATCTAGTGCCTAAAAGGCACACCCTACTTTGGTCAATGATTGCAAATGTTAAGATGTTATCAAGACTAGCAACAGATCAAGCAAAATCAAGGCCAACTTGGAGAAATGTAGTTCTTATAATAAATAATATACGCAATTTACTTTAGGCACTAGTGCGAATTGGCATTTTTTGCACTCTAGTGCGTAAAAAGAGCATCTATACAATTTTTTTAGAGTTCAAACTAGTTTAGACTAGGATAAACTAGTTTTTCCTAAAAGCCTCACATTTATTTCAGGACATACTAGTTTCGACTAGGACAAACTAGTTCATCCTATTGTTATTCGGATAGACTGGTTTGGCCTAGGCCAAACTAGTTTATCCTGAAATCGGGTTTGGCCGGTAACATATACACTAATATAACGGATTATGATAAGGAAACGCATCAGAGTTTTATATGAATAGAGAACCGCCTACTTAATCAAGAATCGATGGGACCAGGCATATACATTTTTTTTAAATGCATTTTTTTAGATAAAAGATACGATACTTGTCGAATGGACTCTGTATCTATCGAGTTGGCTTTAGATTTATAAATTAAATTTTGGACGTAGTCCCACAAAAAAGAGTCCACTAGGTTGAGATCGGGCGATCTGGGTGGCCACTCTATTGACTAGTCTACCTATTCACCTCCTCGGAAACTTTGTATTTAAGTATGTACTCCCTTACATGGGCGCCATAATGCAGGGGAGCACCATCCAGTTGAACCAGAGAAGCGGGATCTTGGAGTCATTTTTGATTCTCAATTAACTTTTAAAACATTTATTTGAAATAACAAAAAAAGCTTCTAGAATGTATGGATTTGTGGTTAGAAATTGCAGACTGTTTACAAGTATGAAATGTATAAGAGTTCTATATGTTGCGTATGTAAGAAGTGTTTTAGAATATTGCTCAATTGTATGGAGTAAATACTATAAGAACCATAAATATGCCATAGAAATGATTCAAAATAAATTTTTAAGATATATCTATTATAAAGAAAATGGAATATATCAGATGCATATACCCAAAATGGATGTTATGAAAGTGTACAATCTCAAGAACTTAGAGAATCGAAGGAAAATAGCTTCTGTCCTTTTTTTGCACAAGCTAATAAATAACTTAGTTAATGACACTAGCCTATTATCTTGTTTAAATTTTTATGTACCCTCTTACAGAACAAGAAATCCTCTGAC
The DNA here is from genome assembly GCA_935413205.1 of Polydrusus cervinus. NCBI lineage: Eukaryota > Metazoa > Arthropoda > Insecta > Coleoptera > Curculionidae > Polydrusus > Polydrusus cervinus. The sequence goes on along the minus strand of OW284510.1, from coordinate 99,296,939 downwards.
ATTGTATGTTGATAAAGCCCGTACAAATTACTATAGGAATTCACCCATTACTCAAATGTGCAATATATATAATCAAATACAAAACCAATGTGATTTGTTTAATATTAGTAAAGTTAGGTTTAGGAAAATGTTAAATGAAGTATTTTATTTTTTTTCTACTCACTGTCAACTATCCTACTCTGTAATTGGATTTACTGTTGAGTTTGTAAGCAAATAAATGAACGGAACTAAATATGGAGTATATACACTAAAATGTTGGAGTTGTCCTAAAATTTACGTAGGACAAACAGGTAGATGTTTTAATAAACTCATTAAAGAACAAATATAGTTACAACAAGAATAATACAGATTCTCATTATGCATAGATACACTAACATAAAGAAAAACATGATTTTGACGATAATTTCCAAATATTACATCAAGAAAATAAATCCATGAAGTTAAATCTACTTTTCCGTCGACCGTGTATTTACATTCGATATTAACGTTCCCAAAATCATTCATTAATGACCCCTATTAATGCATGATTTTCTGTAAATGCACGATTTCCCAAAATCATTCATTAATGACCCCTATTAATGCATGATTTTCTGTAAATGCACGATTTTGGTAATTAAAATTAAAGGCAGCCATGCAAACAAATCAACAAAATAATAAAACGTCAATCCAAAACGTCGTCCGCTGTCATTAGTATTTGTAGAATTGTGAAATCTGGATTGTAAAATAAAAGTTGTTAACTGTTTTTCTTCACTTTAGTAAAAAATACGGTCGACGAAAAAACATTGTAACCAACTCTTACATTAAAATGCGATTAATGATCTCGAACATTAACGCGTTCGCTACGCTCACGCGTTAAAATGTTTCGATCATTAATCGCCATTATTAATGTACTTGTTGGTTAAATTACTATTAATCAATGAAAATTAACAATTATAAAAAATTAAACGATTAATTGGACTTGAATTGTTCCTTATTATTAAAGTTAAAGGTATAATCTTTGTGTCGAAACAATTGTAATACCAATTTAAAATAAAAACATATATTGGAAATTATAACCGTTGTGTTTACTTATTAATTTTACAACATATTTCTCTTTTTCAATAACTTCGAATAACTAAAGCTGTCACAATTTATTTTTAAGAATCCTCCAAATTTTAACTTATGATGCCCTTAGGCTAACTGATAATGATGAATGATGTCTTGAAAACTAATCTTTTAATTTCTTTATTTTGGCGTAGTTGTCCGTGTATTACAAAGAACTCTTCCTTTTTAGCTCGTGGCTTGTGTGGAGGGACTATTATTAACTACAATTACATTTTAACAGCAGCACATTGTTTAGTATCAAAACCGTGAGTATTTTAAGAGATAATAATAATTAATAACACAAATTGAAATAATACATACACTAACAATGAAAAGTTTGGCAAACGACAATAAACTAAAAAAAGATGAAAATTTGTTAAAGGTAGTCTACGAAGCAGAAAAAGTAAAAAAATATTAGATGATCAACCTGAAGATGAGAAAATAGAAAGGACAAATATAAACAAAAAATATATGATCAGGGTTAAAGATTGTAAATGAAAAACTAAAAAAAGAACAATTAAAGAACTAAAGAAGAACTGGGAAGACAAACAAACCATTACATGGACAGTATCTAACAGAAATCCAAAAAGAGCACATAGATAGCAGATTAATATGGAACTAGTTAAAAAATGGGGACAGGAAAGGGGACATAGAAGCGATAATTACTGCAACACAAGATCAAGCAATTACGACAAAATACTTTAAAACCAAAATATTGCACTTGGCAGGAGACCCCACGTGTCTGTAATGCAAAACTGACAATGAAACCATTCAGCATATATAGTATCCGGCTGTCCAGTCCTAGCAAAAAAAGACTATCTAGCACGACATAACGCCGTGACTAGCCATCTACAATATCTACATTGAAACATATGTCAACACAACTGACAAGTGGTATTTACACCAAACAGAACTAGTTGTAGATGCCCCAGATATTACCATCTTATGGGATATGCAAATACACACAGATCGGAGTATACCAGCAAACAAACCAGACATTGTAATCAAAGACAAGAAAAGCCACACTTGCTGTACCATCAACGTCGCCATACCTTCAGATTACAATATAATTCAAAATTAGGCTGAAAAATGCACAAAATACAAGGACCTTGAAATAGAAATTCAAAGAATGTGGAACACTAAAGCAAGAATAATGCCAGTTTTTATAAGAGACTGATGCATAATAATTGGAATCGTTTATTTTTTTTTTTTTTTTAATATTATAATATTCATGTATTCCTCTGCTGAAATATCGACAGCTGTTCAAAAACGTACATACATAGGCCAAACTGGCATACAGGGTTATCCACGACGAGCGTTCGTTAGAAATTTTAGGAAAACTCTTATAAATATTTTTCATTCACCTTTACTACCTTATTACAATGAAATGAACTACGAAAATTATGAAAAGTGGGTAAAAAACAACCTAGTGCCGAATTTACGCCCGAACAGTGTAGTAGTAATCGACAATGCGCCATATCATAATAAGCAAATAAATAAGTGCCCTACATCTGTAACAAAAAAAGAAGACGTGGTTACGTGAGAGAAATATTCCATTTGACGAAAAAATGTTAAAACCAGAACTCTACAGTTTAATTAAAATGAGGAAACCAAGGGAGAAAAGTTATAAGATTGATGCAATATTTTCCAGTGCAGGGGCACACCGTGGTTCGACTACCTCCGTACCACCCTGATCTTAACTTTATTGAACTAGTGTGGGCACAGATGAAAGAGTTTGTGGCCACAAGAAATGTCACGGTTAATCTAACAGATGTTATGAAATTAACCGATACTTTTTTTGAACAATTTTCGGTGGACCAGTGGAAATCACGTTGCGAGCGAGCAAAAAGATTTGAATTAGAGTATATGGAAAACGAACCCATGGTAGATATTGTTGTAGAAAACCTAATAATACATTTGAATGACACTGACAGCAGTTCAAGCGAAGACTCTGATGATTATGTAAGCGAGGGTTCTCTGTCCGGAATAGAAGAATTAGACAGATGAAACTGATAAATATTATATAATCGGAATCAATGTACTTTTAAAACTTAGACTCTTAATATGTTATGTACATACATCTTTAATTATATAAAGCCGAAATTGTGTCGGCCATAATAAAATTATAAAAAAAACAGGGATGCGAAGTAATAAATGCTCATTAAATATGGAAAACCCATTACTGAGGATTACCAACAATTTAAACACATATGAATAGATGCAAATATGTATATTGTTTCGAGAAAGGGCAGTCATAAAAGCATAATAAACACATAATTAGGCCATATTATGCAATAAGCAACTAACCCTCAATGTATCTAAGTTTGCATGGTCAAAATATATAAAATAATTTAACTGTTAGAATAATAAAATTACAATATAATTTACATATTGAATAGTTAAGTTTAGTGTTGAAAAAATTTCCGATAATTTAAATTATTATTAAAATAATTAAAAGGAATTAACTATTTTGTTGGTTGGTTGATTTTTGCATAACAGGGCCCAATTAGCAAACACGATTAGCAGTCACTACGGCTTTATCAATCAAATCCCACTTTTATTTTCTACGCGGACTGTACTTTACTAAAATTCGGTATTAGGTATCTCTGTCGTACACTGACTCTCCTTTTCTTTCTTCTGCGCATCTCAGGGCTCATGCTACATTGCATGACCTGTACCTAGGTCACCTTTTAAGATGAATTTAAGATAAGCTGAATCGATTCCATAACTTACTTTGAGGATGATTTTTTTTAATAACTTAGAGATTTCTGTTGTAGTCCCGGGATCTATCAAATTTATTTTAATGATATCACCCAAAAAGATCTACTGATTAACTTGTATTTTTTATCTCAAACTTTGCAGAGTATCAGTACGAGTTGGTGAATACAGCATCAATAATGTCACCGATTGCGTGGTACAAGACGACCGCGAAGCGACACTAAAATGTAACCCGCCTGTGCAGGATTTAGAAGTGGAAGAAATTATACCTCATCCCCAGTTTTTAAATAACGGGACACATATTCTTAATAATATTGGTCTATTGCGAGTATCCAGAATAAAAAAAGATGGTAAGTTTGACGTTTGATCATTTTTTTTTCTTTCGAGGGTTCGTCCGTACGCCGAATGCACTTAGGCCAGGTTTGGCCCATTGTGCTCACCCTGTTTGGTTGTTACATCCACTCCGTGATCCCAGTTCCTTGCACTAGTTTGTGTAGGTCAACTGGGGAGAGGGTAAGGATGTCCTCTGGTTCCAGTTTTGGTTGCCCGAGTATTTGTTGCCTCTTCCGAACTAGTGACTCGCAATGGCAAACTATGTGCTGTACAGTTTCTCTGTCTTGTCCGCATAATCTACAGTCAAGGTCTCCATTGGGCAGTTGGTGCAGATGGTTCTTGACAGCCATGTGTCCTGTCAGAATTCCTGTAATGGTTCTCAACTGGTTCCTATTCATTTGAAGTAGCTGTTTCGTAAGTCTTGGGTCTGGATCCCCAATGAAGCTTTTGCTATGGGCTAATCCCTGTCTGTTATTCCAGTGAATTTTGTGTTCACTCCTGATCCATCGCTTTATAGCATCTCGTACCGTGCACCTTGGCACTCCGAGTGCCGTTTCTGGGTAAATAAAATAAATCAGGAGGAAAGTTTTTCGACAATATTAAATATTAATGTACCAATACAGCTGCCATTTTAGCCCTTAAAAAATAATTATCTTCGAATTAATAATAGCTATGCATAATAGGGCCACGGTTAACTCCGATGGACAATAATTATAAACACTCTTGCATTTTCGCGCGCCCCAGCCGACCGTGTCCGTTATCTCAAAGTAAGTGAAGACCCAACGCACAACATGACTTTGATATTCACCGTTGCTATGGTTACGTAACGTCAGTCACGCAAACAGCATGTAACAAGTTGCATTATGATGAAGGGCAATTTAAAAATAGATCAATCGTATGCACCATTGTTTTAGCATTGGTTCGCCTAAACTTAAGGTATTTATTTTGAGGCTTCGCGAAACTTACGGTTATAGATATCGTTTTTACGTGATTTACTGTGTGATTAAAAAGTTTTATTTTTATTTTTTAGGTAATTCAGTAGTGTGCTACCCACTTAGTTGTGTGTTTTAAAAATGAACCCAATTAATGACATAGTTTGTAATTTGTTGGAAACTCCATTCAGTCGTTCGACAGATAAGGCTAAGAGAGACGTTTTGTTCCACGGGTTTTTAGTGAATGTTTGTTCAAGTACCCGCACTATACCTAGCTCTTCACCGTTTTTTAAGACCGCGAGCCGCCACTAACAAAACTTCTTCAGGGGGTGGAGAAATTACGGTTCGATGAAATAGGCAATTGCACCACCATCATCAGCAATATATTTGTGTAGTCACGCCGCGAAAACTACTCGTTTTTCATATAGTGACTGTTCGAGAAGGAATAAAAACTATTTCTCGTTCTTTATTCGGCTTTTGCACTTTTTTTAATTCGTTATTACAAGATACCCGCTACTTATTGTTTTAACATTTAATATTTTTCAAGCGACAGGTTTAAAATCGCCATTGTAATATTTTTTATATCTCCTTAGAGGAGTCTCTATAATATAGTCAAATTTTTTTAAGAAAACGCCAAGTCACTTGTCATTTATGGCACCCTGTTGACGTCTGGTCTATTTTACGTTTAGAGGTTGGCTAAAAAGACAGGACCGGACTATTTTTATGTTCCATTAACAAACTAAAAAAATATTTAAATATTAAGTTCCTTATCTCCCATTTTAATTTATCAAAGAAGACTTTACAAATTTTTCTTTTTAAATCATCGTTCTTAACTAAAGTTGTCAAGAAACTTTTGGAGAGATGTTACCCAAATTGGAACAAAAGTCAAGAACCTATTAAGTATCCACTGAATACTACCTAGATATTGTGATAGGAATTACTTACAATAAAGTAATGTACTAGTAACATAAATATTATCGACAAAGCTTTTAAAAAATTTAACTTATCGACACACTACTCTCCTTTGGTCGTGAATATTAAAGAATGTAATAAATGCCGGTAATACTGCACCAGCTAGGTAGAATACGTAAAACATTGTATATATTATGGTTAAAATATTGGTATACAAAACAATCACTATGCTTTATTTTAATTATGACTCTAACTTTTAATCAGAAAACTCTATTTCACAAACTACTAAAATAGTAGAATGACTTAACAAAAGATATTACAAACTCTGATTCTTTAAATGCATTAGACGAGCTCCAAGAAAATTGCAATGTAAAAGTCTAAAAATATCTCAAATGTTTTTAAACACACACTATATAAAAAACAGCCACAAAAATACTAAAAAACACCAAAAAACAACGAAAATAATAAGACGCGAACTGACATGTGAACTTGTTACGGTCCACACTAAATCTAGTAACTTTTCAGCGGAACTAGAATCAGCTGTGAATGTCATCTGTGGCTTTCAACTGTCGAAACGCCGTTTTCTATCGCGATATGAACTTTACCCTATCTTCATACTGGCTGCTTTTCCAGTGTCATCATCCACAGCCCTCTTGGCTATATTGTTCTTTTGTCATCCCGCGGTATAGCATTAAAAGTCCAATTACAAGTGTTAGCCTGTACCTACTTAGTTAAGCATTTGGTGTTTTTTTCTTGTAGTTTTGATTGTAAATAGTACATAGGCGTACAATATGCATCTGTCGATATTACCTATTATGTTTTATCGTTTTGATTTCTTTTCATTTTAGAAAATGTATATCCCGTTTGTTTGCCTGTTGGAGAACTGAGAGATTGGCTTTACCAAAAAGTAATAGTGACAGGGTGGGGAACGGATTCCCAGACACGTAAGTTGTAATGTTTTAACGAAGTTATTATGGGTATAATCAATGAAGACTTTTAAAGATCTTTATTCAATCTTCAATTTGGCAACGTCGCTGTTACAAGTTTGAGAACTAAAAAAATGTACTCATTTTTTTGTAATTAAGCTTTAATAATATCAGCAACTGCAAATAAATTAAGCAAGGGCCTGTCGACATATTAAGCACTGGTTCCCGCAGATCACCGAAGTTAAGCGGTGTCGAGCGCGGTTAGTACTTGGGCGGGTGACCGCTTGGGAACACGGCATGCTCTTGCCTCAGGGAAGAGTGTAAAATGAATCGACACCTAGCCATCCTATTCACGCCGGACAGGCCGGATGAGATCGGATATCCCGTAGGATGAAGGTGCCGTTTCACACTTCCCAGTCGGTAGATCACATTTGTGGTCGATGACCGGTTCAAGATGGCCTACGTAGTCGGCGAACCGTAAAAAAAAAAAAAAATAATAATTGATTCAGCTGATACTATTTTGAAATCCATAATTATAATATTATACAGTAAAAAAAACTATCAAAAAATACAAAATAATCAATACACTTACAGGCTGCCTTAAAAAAATTATTTTGAGTTCAAAGATAAAATATAGTATAATATAATTAGCTAACCAACCGTTAAGTTGGTAGATGCCTCTATAAAACCAAATATGTCAACTATTTCATATTTGTTTCTTATTAGTTTCGTTAGTTAACGGAGACATAACTTTATTCGGTCTAGAGAGACCGATTAAAGTGATAGGTTTCAAGTATTTCCAATCTGGCACTTTTACCGATAAATTTGGATAATATGATTAGCTTAACTATGAAATTTCTCTATAATTCAACTCTTTAAAATTTTCTAATTACCCACCTGATTTATCATCTTATGAAACCAATATTAAAGTCGCAGACTGCAAGAACCTCGTTTAAGTTTTAAGTTAAACTGTTGATTTTGATTACTCCTTTCAATATTTTAACTTTATTCCAGCAGACTAGTTCTTCTGGGTCCAAATAGGAACCCTTTAAACAAAGATGTTTACAAGTTTGGGTCATATTATCACTTCCAACTAATATTCAAACACATTTATACATTTTTAATTCTCTTAAAACATGCCATCCGCAATATTTTTCTAAAAGGGCAAAATCAGGAAATAAGTGAAGGTAATTCATCAATTGTTTATCTTGCTTTATTAGTTGGCCCTAAACTTGTGAGAAAGGTAATAAAAATAGTTGAAGAAAAATTTATTTCGTTGGAAAATCTATGGACCAACTAACATGTAACATAATTGCCGATTTGGATGATTTCTTATATTTACACAAAATCACTTTGAATATTATGTTATCTACCTTTCTCACGTTCGGCCTATTGCAGAATAACACACAAAGAGCGATATATTAATTAATAAAAATGGAAATTTCGTGTCCCCTTTGGCTCTTTGGAAAAAACTGGTGCATGCATAGACTCTGGGATAAACGTTTTGATTTAAATATAAGTAATAACAAATTTAATCTGACAGATTTGCATATTTTTAAAGTATATTCTTAACCTCACTTTTGTTAAGTTTCAGAAAACGAGACGTAAAATTTCCAACGTATAAATTTGGTTTTGTTGTAATTGGCTACTGTGATTGGTCGTTTTCATATCCTAACTAGGATGAGTGTATATCCGTTGAGTTAACCGGAATAGCCAACTTATCCAATTACATTAGCGTAGAGGAAACAGCTAATATCCATGTGGAATTAGAAAAAATTAATTTTGTCCATTTAATTAAGATAGGAAAAAATATAAACTAGAATTTTCGGTTTTTTCCGAATATCTGGGGAGTACTCTAAATTTTTCCAATTTGTTAACGGATTTCCAGTCGTATGAAATTTTGTTGTGCAAGTTTGTAGTAGTAACCTTCGCCGTATCTCTTACCGTTTATGAGGCGAGCATCGATTTTGTTGCATCTTTATTAAATGCTTATTTTACATAACGTTTCCATTTGACTTGTAAATCAGATAATACATCAATAAAATTTTTTAGAATTAAGAAGTGACATCCTTAAAAGATTAGTGCTACCCGTGGTAGATAAGCAGACTTGTGCCAATACTTATAAAGACCAAGGTATTGAATTTATCGAAAGTCTGATTTGTGCTGGAGGTGAACAGGGTGAAGGTCCTTGTTCTGGCGACAGTGGAGGGCCCATGCTGGTTCCTGCTTATACAGTTCGTAATCCGAATTTGATATATGTTCAGCATGTAAGTATTTAACTAGAAAAGTTTATGAATGCATTTTGAGAATGACATTTTGAATATGAAGACTGAAAGAAAGAATTTAAAATATTATCTCGATAGTGCTGCGGCCACCACGGAAATTAAATCATAGTAGCCGTTTTAACATACCACCAAAATACCAGTTAAAAAATTATATTTATTTCGGCCTCTTCGTGCAATAGATTAGGGTGGCTAGAAGACGTTTGGTACTGTCCAAACAGTCTCATGTAGTCCTATAAGGTCAGTTCTGATTCCACAAGTGTGGAACCCACCTTCATCAGATCTCTGATGATTAGCACATACATCGCAGAAGGATCTTGACATGTATTTCTGTTGAAATGTTCCAAATTAGTTAATTTAATCAGTAGTAAGAATTTTATATGGAAATTATAATACTTATTAGGTACTATTCTTTTATTGTCATTTTGGTACAGGTACTAGTGTAATTGATATTTATATAAACAGTATTTATGTTTAATTAAAATTTTAACTGCAGATGACTCACAAATGTCACATTCTAGCACTATCTCTCTAAGTAAAGCATTGATATTTACTTGTATATACAGGGTGATTCCTATGTTGATACTTCTTTTTTAGCTGTGTATAGAAAGCATTAAAATAAACATTTTCAAATACCTTTTTCAAAAAACTTAAAAATAGACGAGACACAGAAGTAAAAAATCTAAGTGCGGGCCTGGTCAGCAAAACATAGCCTGCCATACTTTATGTTGTTTGTCTTATTAGTCATGCAATTTACGGGTCGATGCTCAGTTATTTGTCAATCCGCTGCGTGTGTTTTTCTGAAGCAAATTAATTTTAAATTGGTGATACGTGAAAATGGTAAAATTTGAAAACAATGAACTAGTAGTCAAGGTGCAGCTGCTGCTTTAAGGTTATACGCAGAACGCTTTCCCTTGCGGGCTTATCCTACACCCAGAAGTTTTCTTAATGTTATTTAACGGGCAAGTTGGGTAGAACCGTATTTGATCCATAGTGTAATAAATGAATGTAAGTACTAAGTACCTTATTTTTGAATTTTTTGAAAAAAGGTAGGTATTTGAATATATTGTTTATTTTAATTCCTATACACAGCTAAAAAATAAGTATCAACTTAGGAATCACCCTGTATATGCAAGATCATCTATTTCTTTTTCTTCACTTACAACACAGGTATTATTTTCTTTATTGTTAGGCTCAGTTCGCATTATCTGAACCAGTCTTGGGTCATTAATAGTGCCGTGTTGGGTAACGCTGTTTTCACTCATTGTATAATAGTAGTTGTACAACAACAGTAATTATGATGTCCATATCATAAGCGGAAGTAAATTGAGCATGATCCCGTAGGCGAAGTGCGTTCCAAGCGCAATTTGAGCTATTAATGCCCGTATTCTCCGTAACGCTTCAAGCTGGCTTAAAATTTAATACAGCTTAAATTGCTGATTTCGTAGTCGCAGTCGCTATTTGGAGACTTAAGCTCAATTAACTTTAAGCCCTAAATATTGCAGGCTTAACCACGCCTCTGCGCCGTATTTGACTTTTCTTTGCTCCTGTCTTGTAATAAATATTCGTATTTTTCGAAGTTAAATATGGAAATAGAAGATGAAATATTTATTGAGAACGATGGAGATATTTTGTATATTATAGATCTTGGATTTTCCAAAAGAATCTACGAACGAGAAGTATTTTATCAACATCATCTTGTAAAAGTAGTTTTTCTGGGCACCGCCAGTCAAAAAAAATGTTCTCCTCTGCCACTTTTTTACGTAGCTCTTTCTTCTTATTGCAGTATAGTTTTTTTAGCTGATTAGCATCCCGATAGTTATTTAAAGGGTTTACCGCATTAAAGTCTTCCTCAACGAATTTCCACACTTCTTTCCGTTTTTTTACGGAAACACGGTCGGTATTTTTGTCCTCAAGAGTTATCGCATATTTGCCAGCTATTCATCTGAATGATTTTTCTGAATATGTAAAATTACCGCACCTTTTTTTCCTTCATTTTAGCAGGAAAAGGAAAATTATGAAAGAAAGAAAATTTTATGTCAGTTGAAATTTGAAAATGTTTTAAAAGCTAAGGTTAAAAACCCACAACACAAAGTTAGTAACGATAACACAAAGTAGGCATAGATTGTCGTTCGTTGCTGCAGCCATTAACTCTTAAAAAAAGAAGAGAATAACCGCATTGTTGCCAGCTCAAAATAAGGCTTAGGGCCGTTTGCACGGGTTCCAATTAAGACGTTTTAGGTGGGGCTTAACGTAACACCATAGTATCACTTAACTAAAACTTTTCCGTTGCACAGTCGCTAAACCGGCACATAAGCCAGCCCTAAGTAGATATAAATCAAGCCGTAAAAATCTCTAAAGTTCTTTTAGACTAGATTTTGTACAAAACAAATTTCTAAAATATTTTGCTTTTAAAGCCCACTGTATAGTGGAAATTTCGAGAATAAACTATAAAATAATTTTGAAGAAGTAGTCCATACTTAAAGTGGAGTTAATTTATAGAAATAAAATAAAAAACATAAAGTCTTTCTCCACTGGTTTATAAAAAAAACCAAAGAAAAGTCAAATACGGCGCAGACGCGTGGTTAAGCCTGCAATATTTAAGGCTTAAAGTTAATTGAGCTTAAGTCTCCAAATAGCGACTGCGACTACGAAATCAGCAATTTAAGCTGTATTAAATTTTAAGCCAGCTTGAAGCGTTACGGAGAATACGGGCATTAATAGCTCAAATTGCGCTTGGAACGCACTTCGCCTACGGGATCATGCTCAATTTACTTCCGCTTATGATATGGACATCATAACTACTGTTGTTGTACAACTACTATTATACAATGAGTGAAAACAGCGTTACCCAACACGGCACTATTAATGACCCAAGACTGGTTCAGATAATGCGAACTGAGCCTAACAATAAAGAAAATAATACCTGTGTTGTAAGTGAAGAAAAAGAAATAGATGATCTTGCATATACAGGGTGATTCCTAAGTTGATACTTATTTTTTAGCTGTGTATAGGAATTAAAATAAACAATATATTCAAATACCTACCTTTTTTCGAAAAATTCAAAAATAAGGTACTTAGTACTTACATTCATTTATTATACTATGGATCAAATACGGTTCTATCCAACTTGCCCGTTAAATAACATTAAGAAAACTTCTGGGTGTAGGATAAGCCCGCAAGGGAAAGCGTTCTGCGTATAACCTTAAAGCAGCAGCTGCACCTTGACTACTAGTTCATTGTTTTCAAATTTTACCATTTTCACGTATCACCAATTTAAAATTAATTTGCTTCAGAAAAACACACGCAGCGGATTGACAAATAACTGAGCATCGACCCGTAAATTGCATGACTAATAAGACAAACAACATAAAGTATGGCAGGCTATGTTTTGCTGACCAGGCCCGCACTTAGATTTTTTACTTCTGTGTCTCGTCTATTTTTAAGTTTTTTGAAAAAGGTATTTGAAAATGTTTATTTTAATGCTTTCTATACACAGCTAAAAAAGAAGTATCAACATAGGAATCACCCTGTATATACAAGTAAATATCAATGATTTACTTAGAGAGATAGTGCTAGAAGAAAATAATTGTTTTATCCGACCGAAGAAAAATTATTATTCTTCACAAAATATTAAATTCCGGTCTGAATGTTCCTGAACTTCTATCAGAAATAAACTTCAGTATTCCTTGTAGGGAACTGCGAAATCCAGCTTTATTTAATTTCCCTTATATGAAAACTAACCTAAGATTAAACCAGTGGCGGCGCCAGGATGGGTAGGCACCAGTGGGCCCGATGATTTTTGGATGGGCACTACCCAAATCAAAAATTACTTTCTAAAAAAAAACCTATGCTCTATAACGCCATAACTCCCCTCTTGTCCAAACTGACCTCTTAGTAAATACATTATTCCATCCTTCTATAATAGCACTCCTTTCTCATCATAGTCAAACCGCATTCCTCAAGGAAATTATTAATTACATAACCGACATCGCAATTTTGGGTGGGTCAGTGCTCACCCTGGCCCTCCTAGCACCGCCGCTGAATTAATCACACCATTAATTAGATTTCAGCAAACTTTTGATACGTGCAGTAATTTGTTTCATATTATAGTTCATACCACTACTTCCACTTTAAAAAAAGTATAAAAGGGCATTTTATACAAGTAGCTTTTGAATAACTGTCACTTTAATGCTGTGGTATATGCTCAGAAGCTCAGAGTCCAATAGTCTAATTGCAAACTAATTTTTTTAATATAGATATCTTTTTACATGATTTTTATTTTTCAGTTAATTCAGTAGTGTATGTACCTACTTAGCTGTGTGTTTAAATATTAACCCAATTAATGATATAGTTTGTAATTTGTTGGAAACTCCATTCAGTCGTCGGACAGATAAGGATAAGAGAGATGTTTTGTTACACAGGTTTTTAGTCAATGTTTGTTTAAGTACCCGCACTATACCTAGCTCTTCACCATTTTTTAGGCCCGCGAGCCGCCACTGCTTTTAGCAATAGTCAAATTTTGCTACGTCTGGCAAAAGTATTTCTCGATTATCATAGTGGCCCTAACAACTAAGCTTAAGCTGTCCGCTAAGCAGGCTATGCACCGTCCTCGACTTGCACCTTTAGTTTGTTGGAAACGACGTTTCTACTCACTGGCTTGAATGCCGAGTTATTGTGAATTATTGTCTTAGCTGGTTTTGTATAGATTTATCGGTTAAACGTTGCTAAGTAGTTTGTGAGTTGTATAACGAAAAAATAATCCTAGTTTCCGGAAGTAAACATGTGAATATTACAGCTTTTGATTGAAGGTTATACCTAGTATAGTTGAGAAGCAACTGTGCAAAACGCATTAAATCCATAATATGATGTTTTGAATAAAACTTAAAAAACTAGCAAGGTTAGAAGAAAAACTAAGATTTTCATGTGGCGCAGAATAGGATTAAAAAATAATAATTCCTTTTTTAATCTAAATTTTCGATTTTCATGACAATATGGTATATTTTTTAGTGGATTTACTGCATTTTGTTTAACCAGAATGTGGATTTATGCCACTTTGCTAGGTTAGTATGGATTTATTCCTTTTTGCTTACTTCTTGTTTGGATTTATTGCGCTTTGCTTGAAGTAATTAAGTTTACATTATTTTATAAGGCCAATAAAATTTAAAACTTCAGTGAAATAATTATATATATAAGATTATTGAATAAAAGAATGCAAACGCTTTAAACAGAAATGAATATTCTTTTTTTGGATTTATTTTACTTTGCTTAAATGCGAATTGGATTTATTGCACTTTGCTTAAACGTGCATTGGAATTAATCCGTTTTGCTTAGCTGAGTGTTTTTAATATGGCTATTTCTAATTGATTTATCGCGCCTTGATCAAACTGGGTTGTTCTAATAGATTGACTAAAAAGCACTACATTTTTATATTTACCTCGAAAATTATAAAAATGGATTTAATGCGTTTTGCACCGTTGCTCCTCAGTTATTTTCAATTGGCAGCGACAGTAAACATTTATGAACCTAACCACGAAATCGGTTGGTCACTCCTCACTATTCTGGTTGGTCTAGCAGCAACGATACAATTAGACAGGTATATAAGAGACTATTAAAAATTAATTTTTATTGATGAAGCCGCATAAAAACAAATAAGCAATAACATTTTCGTCGAAATATCTACACCTACTAACTCGACGTCATCATGTGTGAGTCATATAGGGAGCGAGTCCATCGACAAAAAAAAATATTAAATATGTGGGTAATTCTCTGGATAGAGACATTTTTACACAAGCGCCGAAAAGGATACATTTTATCGGGGTTTCTGGCTTTTCGATCAGTAAAAACAGAATTTCTTTTAGAATAACCAATTTTTTCAGCCAGGTAGATGCCGGCTAAGCAGTTTGGTGATGGCAACCTTTATAAATGAATTTTCGATGGTCCCTTCTATACTAAACTAACAGTAATTGTACGGATTATAATAGCATTTTTAATAAACAGTAATCTTTTTAGGGAATTATATCATTCGGACCCAAACTTTGTGGATTAAGTGGTTTCCCTCCAGTTTACACTTTGGTGAAATATTACATGCCCTGGATTTTGGATACTATGAAACCAGGAGATTTGGAAAATACACAATTTATTGACATCTATTAAACATTGCTTATAAAATATATTAAATACTTAAGGGGACCTTTATCACTGTCAAAGTTTTTTTTCTTAAACCCCCCATTTTCCCTCCATAAATTCCAAGTTTAAATTTAACTATCCGAATAAAGTAGTTAAAGAACTGAAACGTTACTTTAATAATAAATATACTATATTTCAAGCAAGATTTTAATGGCCGACAAAAACAAACGTCCGGACTTCAATATTTATTAAAAAGTATTTGTGAAAATAAGATAATTATTTATTTGTAGTTCTAATTAAACGGGTTCTTAACAAGAATTACATTACAAACACAATTTGTAATATTTCAAAAAAAAAACTTAAGGAAATTGGAATAGGTTTTGTTTGTTTTTAAATCTCTTTATTCATTTGTGTTTTGTAACATTTCACATACTTTAGATATTATATGTATAGAAATATAAAATATAGTTTTTCTACTCCCACATGGAAATGGCGAGAAAAGTAGGCTATTCCGGTTAACTGTGCGGGAATATTTCATTTTCATCCTAGAGAGGTAATGAAACTGACCAATCACAGTGGTCAATTACAAGGAAACCAAATAAACATGTTACAATAGGATGTACAGTGTTGCAACCTTTAAAAATAAAATTTCCCTTTTGTATAGAAAACTTTCACGAATGCAAACAATACTGAAAAAGTCTTTTATTAGCAGATTACAACCACAAGTGATCCTAAAGAATATTCTACAAATATAACACTGTGCGTAAAAATTTCCCTTTTCCCTTTGGAGACAGCGCCGACCTATCATTCCTCTCCGAACCCGGAAATTTTCCATTAGTTGACAACACTGTTATGAAAATTACATTTCTTTATTTTCTTTGTGGTGTATTTAAAAGCACTGACCAATAGTATATTAAATTTACTGAGGCTCCGCCTTCTTTTTCAAGACACTAACTTATATAATTTAAATGCATATGGTACAATTTGTTATTAATTTGTTCAATATAATAAAATCTAGACTCATTTATAATAGGTTTATTATTATTGCAACCGGCTGCATGAGCATAAAAAATTAATTTCATGTAGCATCATTTATCAGTTGACTTTCCCACAATTATCTTAAGGTCTCGATAGTCGAGATAGTTAGGGCGTTGTACTATGGATCCAAAGGTCGTGAGTTCGAGCCCGGCAACCGGAAAACTTTTTTTTACATTTTTTAGCGTAAGGTTTGTAAGTTTGGTCGTTGAAAAAATATACTGTTCAACTCGAGTGGATTGTCCATATTGCCCTCGGAAGTTTAAGCACTCCGCCTACGGCGTCGTACTCAATTTACTTACTCGTGCGATATGGACATCATATCCACTCTTGTTGTACAAACTACTTTTTTAGTATAGATACCAGTAATACAAGGCAACACTATGGTGGCTGATGTTAGCCATCACAGTGCTGCCTGTGGTAAAGGAATTTGAATAGGGTAAAATATTTTTATTGTTTATTCAAAAGTGTTGATATCTTGGTTTAAAGCACACATTGAATTTACAATAAGAAAAATATAGATACAACTGGCAGTCGTAGGTTCAGTGTTATGGATAATTCACTACGGACTGTCGATGCATTACATCGCACACACGATAACATTTTTTTTTTAATTATAACAACGTCACCTTATAAAACTAGCTTAGATTCGTCATACACGACGCAAAATATATTCTTCTAGAAAAGTTTTTTAATTTTGTCATGGTGTTCCTGTAATAGTTACCTAATTACCAAATAAACAATATATATAGGTATTTACTTTTTTATAAAAAGAACATTTCACAAGTACACACAGTCCAACAGTTTATAACCAGAAGATCTGAGTCAACAAAATAATAGCAAAATGATCTCTTGAAATGCCAAAAACAATTCGTCAGTAGCCATCCACTCAACTTCCAATTCTTCCTGCTACACGACTGTCAAGTCTGCCTCTACAAATCAATCCGGTTTGAAAAATGTTACGGAAAATATTTCCAATGCACCAGTTTTTAATTTCAGTAATAATTGTACCAACACTATAAATATAAATATTAATACAATGGAATAAAATATCCCAATAAATAACTTAATTGCTTTGTACAGATTTTATTTTTCAGTCGTTGGACAGATGAGGATAAGAGATACGTTTTGTTACACGGGTTTTTAGTCAATGTTTGTTTAAGTACCCGCACTATACCTAACTCTTCATCATTTTTTAAGACCGCGAGCCGCCACTGAAGTTTCCACTATATTTTACTATGAAATTACATTTTTCGCTAATACTGTAGCTTCGTCAGATGACACTGATATAATGTTGAAAATATTTAGTACAATAAATTCAGATATTTTAAAATAACAATACAATAGATGGAGGGTTACATTTTGGGAAAACCAGTCGGGTGGTTACTATACTTATAATAACAACAATAAACTAGGTAATATACCTATTTCAGAGCTTTATCGACAATGGTCAGCAGAATAAATTTAACAAAGGTGAATTATTTAAATCTAATTGATTATTTAATAACAGGTCCGTATTTTTAAGTTTATTTATTTCCATAGACTCTAACAGATTAAGTTTAAAACCTTTATTTTCAGTATGTAAAATTTTAAAAGATGGATCAAAATTATGTTGGCTGTCGAGGAAATGATTACCATAGTTAGAATCAGTTTTATTTTTGGTAAAACTGTTATAATGTTCCTGTACTCTTTTTTGAAAATATCTACCTGTTTGGCCAATGTAGGATCTTTTCGTACAATCCTTGCATTTCAACTTATAGACTCAAGATATTTTATTAGTGTCGCTTTTAGTTTTATTATTTTTAATGAACCTGCCTAAAGACTTATTAGTTTTATTAGCTACATTTATATCTAGCTAGTTACCAATTATTTTGCTGGATTTTCCGATGAAAGAAACAGTTTTAAATTTATCTGGGGACGTTTTTAGTCTAAGTCAATGGTCTTTGTGTACGTTTTCTTTTTCAAGATGTTATCAATTAAATGGGCTTTATAATCATTGTTTATGGCTATTTGTTTAATATAATTTGATTCTTTTTGAAAATGTACCTTGTTAAGAGGGAGAGTTACTAGTCTATGGATCATACTATGAAAGGAAGCTAATTTGTGTTGAGTAGGATGGCAAGAAGAATTAGGTATGACGGTGTCAGTATGAGAAGGTTTATGAAAAACGGGGAAACTGTTGATCATTTTCTCTTTTAATATTTAAATCAAGAAAATTAATAAAGTTATCAATTTCTTGTTCAATTGTGAATTTGATATTTTTATGTTAACTATTAATATACTCTAAAAAGATTTTTAACTGTCTACTAGTTCCAAGAAAACAGGCCAAGACGTCGTCCACGTACCTGTGCCAGGCTCTGAAGCGCTACAGGCGGACAAAGGTTGTGGAGCATTGGGATTATTATAAACAACTAAGAAATCTTACTACTTCAGCCATCAGATCAGAAAAAAAAGCGTACCTTAATCATAAACTCCAACACTGCAATATAAAAGAAAAATGGCGTGAGCTTAAAAAATTAAATATTTTAAATTCTAAAAATAAAAAAATTCCCGAAGGGTTAAAAAAACTAGACGAACTTAATAATTACTTTACGACACTTGATAATAATAATAGTAATCCTAAACACGAACTTTTAAATTTTTACAAAAACAATAGACTTCTTGACAGGCAGTTTGCTTTTGAGCCAGTGTCGGAGAACGAAGTATCTAATATAATTTTTTAAATTAAATCTAAAGCCTTTGGAGCCGATAATTTAAATGTAGATCTCATTATATTATGCTGTCCATTTATTGTAACTCATTTAACGCACATAATCAACTGTTGTATTAACAAGTCCTACTTTCCCAAGGGTTGGAAGCTTGCACATGTTGTCCCATTACCCAAAGTGAGCAATCCTACAGAATACGGACAGCTACGGTCAATTTCAATATTGCCGACATTTTCTAAAATTTTAGAAAAAATTATGGAGAGACAGATTAACTCGTATGTACTTCAGTACAATATTATACCAAAAAAACAGTCAGAGTTTCGAGAGGGTTACAGCTGTGCCACTGCGCTTTCTGATATTCTCGATGACGTATTAGTGGCGCATGATAAAAATGAAGCAACAATACTTACACTTCTTGATTTTACCAAAGCCTTTGATATGCTGAACCATGACATTTATTCATGATTTATTCTTACATTCTTTCTCAAAAAACTAAAATGGAACTGTGTGACTCATTAGTCCTGTCCCATTGCAATTTTTCGGACAACGTATATGACCCCTTTCTGGACTAGTTGATACTAGGCGGATACAGAAACTTTAAAATTTTTGTATAAGGCTGGTGTGTGGAATAAGACGCAGGCAAAATGTATCACATAAATTACGTGAATTGGGCTAGCTGAATATGTTTAATAGACGAATTCTCCACTCATTATGCATTTATTATAAGTTAATTAAATTTAAAGCCCTCCTTATCTCCACAATAAGCTTAAATTCCGAACTGATGTACATAATCTAAACATACGTAATACTGGTATGGTGTAAAAACATATTTTAACACCATACCAGCTCACAATAAAGAAATGTTTAAAAAATCTTTCTCATACAATGTAGCTTATCTTATAAACAAATATCACACATTTCTCACAAAGTGTGTCAGGTTTTAAGAAAAAAATAAAGGCAATATTACTGGATCTCTCTCTCTCTCTCTCTCTCTCTCATTCAGGTTCGCGATATATGTAATTTAATGCAAAAAGTGTTATTTAATATTTTCGCCGCAACGCGATTTGTTAACTCTGATTCATTAATTCTTCTACTGGCGGTAGGTCGAAAGCCAGGAAATTCTGTGATATTTATAGCTTCCCTCGCGACTTTAAAAGAATGATCTTTTAAGTGCTCCAGAAGCATAGCATCCTCTTCGGGAGTGGTAACTCTAGGACGACCGGAACCCTTCTTTCTTTTCAACGACCCTTCTTGCTCCCAACGCTTTTTAATTTCTAGAATTCTCAACTAATGTTAAAGGACAATGCATTTTAAAATGTTTGACTTTTAGTCTCTCTCTCTCTCTTTTTTCTTATATTTTCAATATATACGATTTCATAGAAAAATATTAAAAGTTTGCGAAGATGACATCTGTTAGGACCGAAATTTTGCAGGATTAGTTGACTTATATAAGAGCAACTTTTAAGCACTCAGGCTAAACTCTAAAACCTCCACGTGGAGAGTTCTGGGTTGTTTTATAAATAAGTTTGTTAAATTGTTTAATTTATGAAACAAGCGAACAGCTGCACTTTTTTCTTATATTTTCAATATATACGATTTCATAGAAAAATATCAAAAGTTTGCCCTCATGTAGGCACCTGAAGATGACATCTGTTAGGACCGAAATTTTGCAGGATTAGTTGACTTATATAAGAGCAACTTTTAAGCACTCAGGCTAAACTCTAAAACACATTTCATTTTTCGCCACCTATAGATTCGGTCCACCCTAATGGTTATGCTAGGGAATAAATTAGTTATATCAAACGAAATTAACTTGGCATTATTAGTTAAATGATTATTTTTGATTTTATTTACTAACTCCAAAGAATTTTTTATTGCGAATTTTGCTGTAAAATGCGTGTTACTTTTGATTATGTCCATTACTTTTTTACAAAGTTGATAAGACGGTGCTGTGAAAAATGAGACTACTGGTCTGATAGGGTATCATTTTTTATGAAGTTTAATTTGCGAATACAGTTTAGGAGGTTGAGGGTTCCTGAGTGTTAATCTGGTAGAATCCATGTCAGAAAACAAACTTTTACAATTAAGGTGCACTGTTTTTATAGATTTTTCGAAAACAGACGTAGGATCGTGCTTTAAAACTAGATAGTTACTAGTATTTAAAAATGCAATCGTTTTTTGAATATAATTGGTTTTATTAATTGCTACTACTGTGATTCCCTTGTCTGCTTTAGTAAAAACTATATAACTCAATCTATTCTTAATATTTTTAGCTATTAGAATTTCTTGACATGGTAGGAAGAATTACCAGTTAATTTTCTATGTTTGTTGTGTATAATAAAAGTTTTAAGATCAATTGTTGTTCGATCCCCGTTCAAAATATATCGGAAAATATCCCCGTGCACAAATTGTTATAATAATATATATTATTTATATCGAAAAAAATTACCAAGGTTAATAATAAAACGTTCATTTGGTAGGTATATAGTACATTTTATGTAAAACTTGTAGTAGTTGTCTAGAAATGAGTGGAAATAAAGATATTTTTGAAATAAGAAAGTGCGTCTGTGTGTAAATCTTTAGTTCGGCAGAAAATAACAATAATTTGGTACAAATATATTTTGGAATTAATTTTGTTATCATATCTTCAATTTTTGCACCATTTCGTGTACTCTTTAGGAAAATATTGTGTATACACATAGACTCTGATGGGATAAATGTTTTGATTTAAATTTAAAAAGAACAAATTTCATCTGACAAATTTACATATTTTTGAAGCATATTGTTAACCTAACTTCTCTCAACTGTCAGAAAACGAATTTACAACATGTAAATTTGGCTTCTCTGTAGTTGACTACTGTGATTGGTCAGTTTCATAACCTAACTAGGATGGATATAAAATTTTGCCGCACAGTTAACTGGAATAGCCTACTTCACCCGCCACTAAAGTGTAAAAAAAAACAGCAAATTTCCATGTGGGAGTAGAAAAAAGATATAATCGAACGATGCAGTTTTTAAAAATCGCGTATCGGTTTTTTAATCCACAACCTTTGAGTCGTCATTCTAGTCGGTAATAATCACTATTATAATTTATTGATTTGAATAACGTCTTTAAAAATATTTTCTTTGCGAAGTTGGTAAATAAATTTAACTCTTTGAATCGAGTGTTAGTATTTAAGATGAACGGTTTACTAGTGAATAATATTGTGCGGATGACCTTCCTTTTATGTAAGTCTGAATATTTGGGAATATAAATACATAATATGTTGCAAGACTGGTATTGGTCAAATTATTCTAATTTAATACATCAAATTTAATGTTATCCTGTTGTACTGCTATAAATATTTTCAAAAATTGGCTATCCGGTTTTAATACCGGGTCCGTCAACGAAGCAGCGACCATTTTTTTTAAATGGAAGTTTATGGGCTATTGAGGCACAGTCGAAAAGACGTGAGAAATATTACTGCGGTTGTTACCGGACATTGCCTCTTCGGTAGACATGCCGAACGTATGCAAATACCCACTAACGACTTCTGCAGAAGTTGCAGAGATGAGGAAGAGGAAGAAAGTATTCAACATTTTCTGTGTGAATGCCCTGGCCTCGCAAGAAGGAGGTTCACTACTCTGGGTGAATCATCTTTCGATAGCCTGAAGGAACTAAGCAACTTACAACTTGGACGGCTGAGCAGATTTCTGAACAGTAGTGGCTGGTTTGAATGAGTTGTTAAAATCCTTCCGCGGTTACGACGCACTAACCATCAGAGATCTGATGAAGGTGGGTTCTACGGAACACGTGTGGTATCACAACGGACCTAATTAGGACTACGTGAGACTGTTTTGTCAGAACCAAGGGTCTGCCACTCTTACCTAACCTAACCTAACCTAACCTGGGCTTAAAAACTCAGCAGACAGGGTGGCCCACTCTCACCGCAGAATTTCATAGCATCTAAACTACCTACTTAATTTTTTTTATATTTTTCAAGAATAGGGTTAAGGTAAGGTGGGGTAAGTGTTAGCAGAATTTTGAAAGAACACATATGTTTCATTTAAAAAAAAAACTCTTTAAAATATTGCATTAGTATTTTGGTACCAAACACTTATGGATGTTACCTACAGGTATAGTATATTACAACTTTATGTAAAAACATATTATTTTATCTAGCCATTTTTTTTTGTTTTCGGACCGATATTACACACTTACCCTACAAAACGGGGGAACTGTGTAAGTGGGTCTTATTTCGCATAAAATTGTATGTATTTATACCTAGGATAAGTATGTAAAATTACAAAATTTAATCGTTCATTAGCTGCTTAAATTTTTTTATTATCTCTAAAACTTTTCAAGATATAAACTTTTGATTAAAAAATTCTTCAGGGTCTGTCCAAATGAAAGAACTTTATGTGGTTGCAGCTAATGAAAGTACTTTTCGTGTAAATTTAACTTCATCATCTTTTTTAACCGACACTATATACTTGACCAATATAACGTTACGAGATTTTTTACTCGCAAAACCAACAAGCACCCAATCATTGACAGTATGTAATACACATACACATTTACCCCGTTAAAATACTACACACTTCACCTGTAATTAATTTAAGAGGGGCAAGTGTTTACTACACAAAAATAATTACAAACTACTAACCTAGGATAAAAATACCAAAACTAAATTTAAATCTAAATATTATTTACCTTATTTATACAGAAAACCGATTAAAAATCTAACTAGGTAAGTTGATGATCGTGGATTTAAACTTGGGCGACCAATTGCATGTTCACCTCACGACAACCAGTTGAGAAAGAAAGAGTGTTTATGTCTAAAATAGAAATCTCTAACTATTGCTGTTGTTTTACATTTGAAGGGCAAGTAACCTTCTGGAATAGTCCATAGATGGCAACACTTATACATAATATATGATTTAAAGATTATGTGTTCATTACACACTTACCCCAAATACACACTTACCCCACCTTACCTTATAGAGAGGCATAAGTTCTACAATCCAAAATTATTTTAAACTATACAGGATGCACCAAACCGTTAAGGACAACACATATACTTTTTTTATGGAACATTTTTTCCTAATTCCTCACATAATTCTAAGTATGCTTATTTTATATAAAAAGTCATAATATGTCTAAATTCATTTGTTTTTGATATATTGACGTTTAAAATATGGCATTTTCAGACTTTCATAGGCTGTAACATTAGAACGTTCATTTTAGAGAAAAATTGGTTTCACCTCCCTATCTTAGTTTTTTATTTTCTATCTTTGCCGCACCAAATACTTTATAAGAAGTTTTGAGTTGTTCCTTTTTTCGTCGGATCCTACCTCTACTAGTGAGCCATGATATGACGAAACGCGTCTAGGGATGGATCTGAGAAAATGAGAAAATTCTTCTTCTGTACTCTACCTTTAAGTTACAACTTCCCGTAGGAAGTTAATAATCTAAACTTTTAATTTCATTAAAGGTACATTATGTAGATACACAGAAGGATATAACGACCAGAAGACTGTTGTTGAACTTGATAACGGAACAGTGGAAAGATTTAGAAGACAAGCTGAGAAACAGTCAAGTAAAGGGTAAGTATAATTCCAAATCCAACAAGGATATTTTTCCAGGCCAGGCCTTTGAACTTCAATATTTAAAGAACGACGGATCAGTGCAAAAATGTGGCAACCGATTTTGGAGACGAACTAATGTTTGTCTCCATTTTCGATTTCAGACATTGTATTATTTTATGCAATAAAAGACGGCGCGATCTAAAGTCACGTCGGTTCTTACGTAGCGAATGAATCAGTGCGCCTATCCATTCGGCTTTCTTTAAATGTTGAAATTCAAAGGCCAGGTTAATTTCAGATGCAGAATAAAACTTTTAGTACAAAGTACCAGGTGACCAAATAAGAATGGTCGCCGAGCGCCAGGCGCCGCCGAATCTCAGGAACCGTTTGTAATAAAATTTTAAAATAAAAAAATGCACTACACAAACAAAATCGACCAAGAGAAATAGCTGATATAATGATCTGGGATTACATATTTACTCAATAAAACCACGTATTCTGTTAAGTACACTTCTAATTGGACTACTGTAATAACGCTGTGATGACTATAATAAGGTATCCATAGAGTCCGGGCTGCGTAATTCCGGACCACAGTGCAATACCTAGCGCCGCATAACGTTTAATATGCTGTACTCAACTCTTCTTTGCAGAACTGAGATGACAAATAATAATTACTTGAAGCCGACAAAAATTACAGAGCATAGCAGGAAATGTGTCCATGACATTTGTTTACCTAAAAGTAAAATTTTTAACCAGTTAGTTGTAATGCAAATATTAAGGTTTTTTCACGAAATTTATAGTCATTAGGAATTTTTAAAATAATTAAAATAGTTATCAAATTTAATTCTCCAAAATAAAACAACAGAAAGAATTTTTTTATTTTAGTGTAGAAACTGTTTCTAAAAATAAATACATTATTCAAAATTTTAAAAAATATAAAAATAATTAAATAAAATCTTTTGATAACGATTAAATATTTTAAGATAAAAAAATTATAATTTTGGAAAATTGTTCAAAAAGTTTTGAAAAGTAAATAAGAAATTTAAAAATCATTGAGAATTAAAAATAAATTAAAAAGCAATCAAATATTTGAGAAAATATTTATTTATGGAATAAATAAATTTTAAAAATATATTAAAAGTGTCGAAGTAAAAAATCATGACAATATGTTGATTATAATGATGAACCACCCTGTACAATATATTTTTTTTTAAAAAGAATTAATTTGACTGGTTGGAGCGATTCTTTAATACCGGGTGGTGTATCGTGGTTGGAAACATAGGAAATCCCATGCAAGTTTTAGACTGCCCAAATATTTCCTCTCTTGTTGAGTTTAGAGCGCGATTGTAGAGAGACTTTTTTAGGGTCTCTGTATGGTAAGTGCACATGTGATGTTTGAACAATATACTTATATCATAAAATGTTGTATATCACACGTACGATAACGTTAATCACAGCACTCGTGTAGTTACTACGATTATTCTCCAATCATTACTACATATAATAAAGCTCATTTCGTACTATAAAATAAAAAAAAATTATTATATACATATTGGTATTTGATATAAGTATAATGCCGCTTTTAATACTTATTATTATTAAAACAAACTAACGCAATATTAAATACAATAAGAAGGGCTAAAACGTAATAAACATTTTTTAAAACTACTAAAAAAAATTTAATATATCTAACGCTCTTATTCTTTTGGCCTTTAATGTCTTTGTTAAAAATTTTTAATGTAAAATAAATACGAACCCTAGTATATATAAGAAAGTAAGTAATTAGGCAGAAAGTCCATAGGGGAAACTGGCCTAAAATGACATACCCTGACCAAAACCTTTCACAAATCTTGGAGAAAAAGAGTTGAAGTATCCATTTAGAGTTTAATGGGTTCGTTAATTTATGCCGCTTCCTATTAAAGGCAAAAAACCTTAAACTTTTACATTTTGGAACAATGACACCCAAATTATTTAAAAAATGTGCAGTATGTCATTTTAGGCTTATACTAGGGAAAAATGACATACGTAACCTTTCTATAGAAAAGGTTGTCCAATTAATTCAAGAGTGTAAAGTCGAGTGCCCATTTAATATCCTAAATCTCTTATCCCTCGAAAATGTAAAAATCTTTAATGTACTGGTAAGCTACTTATATAAAACCAATTTAAAACTGTAAGTCCTACCTATCCTAGTCTTTCCCTATGTGTTTTCCCTTTTTATAGTGGTATTCATTCCTTGTATGTCTTAAAAGAAAGTCGCCCTGACAGACCCCAGTGGCGTGAAGCGTGTATCCCTGTTTGATTGTTTATAAAAAAAAAAAATTCTTTTACTTCTCTACTTTGTGACTGGCTGTATGGCTAATTAGCCAAATGCCATTAATAAAAAAAAAAAAAAAGGTTGAAAATAAAAAAGGAAGAAGCATTACAAAAGAGGTTTATTCCAAAAACAAAAGTAAAGTAAATAATAGTAAAATAGTTAGCATACCGAACTAGAAAATGACATAGGTAGGATACATAGGTATGTCATTTTACCCCAAATAATGATTTCTTAGAAACTAGTTTAAAAAATTTAGTTAAAGAGGTAAAACAAAAGTTTAATTACATTAAAATAAAGAAAAAAGTCTATTTGTTTACCTGTACTAAGCCCACTTAGGCGTATTGCACCTCATCAATTATTACAGCCAAATTAGGTGACCATACAAATATTTTTTTGGATCGAGAAAAACGACTTTTTGTAATTTCGTCAAGACGCATGCTACCTGCCACGCTGAATAAACTTGACTGAGGTGACTGATGAAAAACGATTGCAATTAGATATTTAGGGCCGCATTGTCACGTCTTAAAGTAACAAAGTGGTCGATATGTCATTTTACCCGAGTATGTCATTTTAGGCTTTCCCCTACATAGACGTGCAAAAATTATTTTAGCGAAACCGTTTTTAAAAATTTTATCCACCGCAGAGAAACGTTTCTAAGCCGTTTTACCAAAATTGACTACTTTTCAATCATAAACCTGGATTTAATAGGAATTTATTGATTTTAATTTTTATTTAAATATCTTCGTCTGTTAAGGGTGCTTTTGACACATAAATTATTTTACCTACGACCACTACTGTAAATACTTAAAAACACACCGTTTCCGATCAATGTAAGATTCCCATTACGCACGGTAAAAAAATCGCACAGCTTGGTAAAAAAATCGCACAGTTTTCCTAGCAACCGCTTAGCAACGGTCAATACAAACAAACTTATTCAAAAACTGACATAATCGTAGATCAAATTTGTATGTGAGTAATATTATAAAGTGAAATTAGTTTGATTAGGTACATAAAAAATGTCGAGTGACAGTGAAATAGAAAATTTAACTCCACCCAATATTAGCGAAATTGCAGAAGCTGCTAAAAACAACTTGTTACCGGCGAAATCTGAATATCGATACAAATTTACTTACCAAAGATTTATGGAATGGAGATTAAAAAACGACGTTAAATCATTTTCCGAGAATGTAATGATGGCATATTTCCAAGAACTATCAAAAACGATGAAGCCTTCCTCACTTTGGTCATTTTACTCAATGTTAAAGGTCACAATTAATATAAATCACAATGTCGATATTGCAAACTACTCCAAATTACAAGCTCTTCTGAAGAGAAAATCGGACGGCTTTAAATCCAAAAAATCCAAGATTTTGACAAGCAAGAATATAAACGATTTTCTGGAAAACGCACCAGATGATAAACATTTGTTTATGAAGGTAATATATTGAGCTCAATATAATGTTAAATGTGTAAATTTATTTCAAATCGTCTTTTAGGTTGCTCTTATAATTGGTATAAGCGGTGCATGCAGGAAACAAGAGTTGCGTAATATAAAACCGTCAGATATCCAAGACACAGGGAAGAATCTAATTATTAATATTCCCGATTCAAAAACTAAACGGCAACGTTCTTTTGTGGTGTCAGAATATTTATACCCAAAGGTTAAAAAATATATAAACATTCGCTCTGCAGTAAGTACAGCTCCAAATTTACCTTTTTTTCTAAACTATATAAACGGAAAATGTACCAAACAGTCTGTTGGTATTAACAAGTTAGGAAAGGTTCCAAAAGAAATAGCCAAATATCTGGGACTACCAGAAGCAGCGAATTATACAGGACACTGTTTTCGACGCTCGTCCGCGACTATTCTTGTTGACGCGGGTGGTGACTTATTAGATTTAAAAAGACACGGCGGATGGCAGTCCTCAGCCGTAGCTGAAGGGTATGTGGATAATTCCCTAAATAATCAAACTAACAATTCGTCTAAAATATTATCTGCAATAGCAAGTACTAATAGTATTAATGAAAATTTTATTGAGGCAACTAATAATGTAAATCTTACTTATGCTTCAACAAGCAAAAGAAACGATATACCTTTTGTCTTCAATAATTGTTCTGTAACTATAAATAATTATTGTAATGAGAATAAATAATATTATAAAAAATAACATTTGTAAATTTAAATAATCATACTGTAGAATTATTACAATATATATCTTCTCGTTGATGTTATCACGTTCTTAAATTAATAATATTGTTACCAGTTAAGATGAAAAACTAAAACTAAATGATGTTGTGTGAATAAGTAGGTCGTAGGTAAAGTATGGTACGTAATACGTGTTGTAATGCAATTACGCACTCGCCGCTACGCGGCGTCGTGCGTAACTTTTCTATTTGTGCGTAAATTGCTTTTTACAACACTTATTACGTAATATACTATAAGCTTTATATGCGTTTAGGAGAAGTTATTCTGGACACATTTACCACCAAATAGAGCTGTAGTTACTTTACTTATTTAGTATTCACCTGAAGACGACTGGAGATACTTACCAGTTGAAACGTTGTGATATAAAACAAATAAAGACAATGCAAGTCGAAAACTCTTCTATCAGTCAAGAAACATCATTGTCTCCAACCTTCAAACAGACAATATATTTACCAAAGTTAAGTTTAAACATGTCAACATTTAGAAAACGTTATTCTAAGCCTATTTACCAGAAATTACTACTATCCATTCCTAAAACCCAGATGATTTAACAGAATTTTTATTTTTTTTAAAGGCGTGGTCTCTGCTGGGGGTATTTTTGACGCACAAATTAATTAACACTTCATTTAGAAGACCTTTTTCTGGTATTAGAAACACTGTAAACGTGGAAATTCTCAATACTGTAGTCCACACGTCCACAAAATTGACAAAACAAAACGAAATAACATAACCTTACAAATTGAAATTAATTTTTTTTCTAGAAATCTATTTTTTTTTTATATTTGTTGCGTATATTAAAAGTTTTAAGGTTGATAGGGGTTGAAGCCCCGTTGAATATCAGAAAATATTAGGAAAATCATGATAGGGTATTATTTCATCTCAAAAAAGTAACAAACATTCATTTTTATATACATTTTATGCTTTAAATCTTGTAGCAATTGTCAAAAAATGAGTTTGATAAATATATATTTTGATTTTACTTATATCTTCAATTTTCGCACCATTTCGTGCACGCCTTAGAAAAAACTGGTGTGTGCCAATCTGGGATAAATGTTTTGATTCAAATAAAAAATAACAAATTTGATCTGACAGATTCGCATCTTTTTGAAGTATACTCTTAACCTTACTTTTGAGAAGTATTAGCAACAGTCCTGTTGGAGTGGTGCTCTGACGTATGTTCTTTCTAATAGCCGCTCTAACTACACATATATTAAGTAATATGTAAATTTTAATATGTAAGATAAAACGACCTGTAAATACTTACCTAAAATGAATAAAAATATTTAAAAAAAAAAGTATATACTTACTTAACCTTACTTTTGAAAAGCGTCGCGTAAAATTTACAACATATAAATGTGTTTTTTCGCAATATTTCTCAAGTTATAATGATCTGACCACTGCCATTAGTCAATTTCATATTCTAACAAGAATGGTTATGAATTTATAGCCATTCAGTTAACCAGAATAGACACTTATCTTATAACTTTAATATAAAGAAAACAGCAAGATCTGGGTATAGTGCGGGTACTTAAACAAACATTGACTATAAACCTGTGTAACAAAACGTCTCTCTTATCCTCATCTGTCCAACGACTGAATGGAGTTTCCAACAAATTATAAACTGCCATTAATTGGGTTAAATTTAAAACACACAACTAAGTAGGTACGTATAATACTGAATTAACTGAAAAATAAAAACAAAACTTTTTAATCACACAGTAAAGCAATTAAAAACGATATCTATAACCGTAAGTTTCGCAAAGCCTCAAAATAAATACCGCTAACCAATGCTAAAACAATGGTGTATATGACTGACTAACGTCACGTTACCATACCGACGGTGAATATCAAAGCCATATCGGGCGCTGGGTCTTCACTTGCTTTGAGCTAACGGACACGGTCGGCTAGGGCGCGCCAAAAAGCACGAGTTTTTATAATTATTGTCCATTGGAGTTAACCGTGGCCCTTTTATGCATAGCTACATTCGGACTAAATTAATATTATTAATTCGAACATAGTTAATTTTTAAGGGCTAAAATGGTAGCTGTAATGGTACAGTAATATTTAATATTGTCGAAAAACTGTCCTCCTGGTTTTATTTTTTTTGTGAAGAGCCCCTTCACCTACTTCACCTGCTGAGCCGCCACTGTATACCTCTTATAATTTTAAGAAGGCGCAGCCAATGTCAAAACTGATACAAAAATTGTCATATTGTACTTGTGCGATCCTGGGTTTAAACTATCAGTAACTAATGAAGATATCCTTCCATTAATTTGTCAGGCAACCGGCGAGTGGAGCAATGCCGTGCCAACTTGTCAAAGTAAGATGTTTTTGAAATTCTTAGTTGGTGGTTTTTACATTGTGCATTAGCTGATGTTTGTAAAATTTTGATGTTTCGAATAAAATAACAAAAACATAAAAATTGCACAATATAAAGAAAAGAAGCTTAGCGGCAAGCGGCCAGAGTAGTGCGTCTATCTTTTGCATTAAAGTACACAGAGACGCCAAAGGTAATGGAATCCCTGGGGCACAGGTAGACAATGACAGGCTGTTTCGTTCTTGTTAGAACTCATCAGAAAGTCATAACCCGTAAGCGACCCCCAGTACAGCGAGCCTGTTCTTTCAAGGCGTTTTTAAGAAATAAAAACGCGATGAAAACCCAGTAACGCCATCAGAAGGAATCAACTCAATTCAAAAGATAGCCATCTAACGTGAAAACGTAGAAACATAAATAAATCTAAATAAATCCAGCACGGAACGGCCACTTCACCAGTATAGGAAACATTTTTTTGCTTCTCTATACATCTCCATGTTTTGTGGATTTAGATCTAGATCGCGCTGCAGTCCCCACTGGTTTGCGTATTACGGAATAGTGCTGCAAACCAGTGGGGACTGCAGCGCGATCTAGATCTGAATCCGCAAAGCGTGGAGATGTATAGAGAAGCAAAAAAATGTTTCCTATACTGGTGAAGTGGCCGTTCCGTGCTTGATTTATTTAGATTTATTTATATTTCTATGTGTTCACGTTAGATGGCTATCTTTTGCATTGAGTTGATTCCTTCTGATGGCGTTACTGGGTTTTCATCGCGTTTTTATTTCTTAAAAACACCTTGAAAGAACAGGCTCGCTGTACTGGGGGTCGCTTATGGGTTATGACTTTCTGATGAGTTCTAACAAGAACGAAACAGCCTGTCATTGTCTACCTGTGCCCCAGGGATTCCATTACCTTTGGCGTCCCTGTGTACTTTAATGCAAAAGATAGACGCACTTCCCTATCCGCTTGCCGCTAAGCTTCTTTTCTTTATATATTTTAACGGACACTAAATTCCACTATTTTATTACACAATATATTCGATGTAAACAAAAAACACTGACAAAATAAGAATAACACAGCTGCATTTTTAATTACGAAAAGTATAAAATTATATAATAGTGAAAGAGTCCATTATCTACTAATCCACTTTATTTTATAATTTTTGTATTGGGGTATAAACATACCAGGCCCCCAGTGGCGGCTCGTGATATTTATCGTAGGGTGTGCGCAGCAGGCAAAAAGCGCCGCAGGCGAAAATGTTTCGAGGTGCCGCGCCCCTTTTTACCTTTGCATCGATTTTCTTTGTGCTTTTTATCCAAAAAAATAAAAAAACGCAGTTTTTAAATGGGATTTAAATTTTCTGTTTTAGCACCAAATTTATTTTTTTTAAATTTCCTTTGGAAATCGAATGTCGAAAATTTATTTATAATGTCCTCTACAGAATTTTGGTCCATAACTATATCACTTCGTGTGACACAATCCAAACTACTAGCCATTATTAATTTAAAAACAACACAAAAACATCCACAACACCGTCAATAAACTCCAAACTTAAAAACAACACAAAAACATCCACAACACCGTCAATAAACTCCAAACTTATCTAATCGCGTCAAAAACTCATAAAACAATCATAATAATCATATTAAATTATTGAAGTGTGTATTCAGAGAGCGCACGACGACGCCCTCTCATCGGGCGATTAACCGAATATTCCCGATCAATCCGCATAAGGAAAATCGCACGAAAATCCATCCATAAGAGCGCCGAACGAATACACACTACAGCACCCCGGTGAAACTTTAAATGAGAGATTTTGCATCACAAGGTCATTTTTCATTGAAGCTTTGCCTCCTCCTCATCAGGGAGAAATTGGCGCTATCTGCACACTCAGGTTCTTCAGTTGGCAGAGTGAGAGTAGCTTTTCGTCGCATACTTTTGACGCATAGAAGAGAAGGACAGTCCCATTCCAAACTAGTTTAAAAAACCATAAATTGAATCAGTTGCTAATCGGATCAACTCGCCGTCTTAAGCTGTCAACAGAGTCAATTTATTTTTTCCACGTGTTTTTTTGCATTTCTATTCTTAAATTTTGTAAAATTCTAATGATTTTGGCCATAAAAATGTCTAAAATCTATAGTTTTTTAAAATATTATTCCAGCCTACCATGCAGGTAATTAAAATTCTGTATCTTATAGTTAGGTTTGTTTATTAACTTTATTTGCATTATGCACACAAAGGCTTACTTTTTATATTGTAAATTTACAATTTATAATAAGCAAATAAACATGAAACCTTATACATATTATGTTACCGATTAGAAATGTATTTTATACTAATAAGACTTATTTGTTTTAAGGGATTTTTTTAACATTGACCAATGTTAACGGAATGAACATGAGGACGAAGACAATGGTAACGAGCTAACTGAGTAAGTAATTTTTATATATTATAACAAACTTTTATCACTTTGTTATCAACATGGCATAGTTGAACGGCAGTAGAGTTTTGGACTTGCATTGTCTTTATTTGTTTAGAATCACTACGTTTCAACTGGTAAGTATCTCCAGTCGTCTTCAGGTGAATACATGGCATAGTGTTAATCGCAGTGTTGGAGGCAGAAAATATATTCTTGTATTTCTCCAGGTTGCACTAATTCTTACTTAGTCTCTGTCGCAGATGAGGACTCTAAAAACAAACACTTTTCAATTTCCTTTAAAAGATGCCCAACGTGTGCATACCTGGAAAGAGCATTGCAACATTAATTCTAATAACGAGTGTACCAATTTACGAATCTGCGAGGATCTAACATAGAAAAAAACATATATTCAAATAGTCTTAATGTAGAGTTGTACCCTAACTATAAGATAGAAATTATTGATAAAATCATACGTTTAGATATATATAAATACATCAAAGACACACTACCAAAAAGAAATAATAGTTCAGGTCACAGTGAAAAGGTTAAAAAATTTAAAGAGACCAGTGCAAAATAATCTCATTGCTTCTATATAGATATCCTTTTCCTGAGATATTTCTAACATGGACGAAGAGATCTGACAAATTTATAGTGTTTTCGATTTACTGCTCTCGGGCACTCTGAGAGTGCTTTCCCCGAGGTTGTATGTATTGCATGTTCAATTATCAAAATCGAGTAATCTCACTACATGGCTATGACAGATTTCGGGCAGATCTATGATGTCTCATAGCGCTCTCGGAGTACTGGTAATTGAAAACGCTATTAGTTTCGAGCCGACACTGCTTCTTTTTCTTTTGTTTCAGAGACTTCTCTAGAAATTCCCCATGGATTTAGAGACATTATTATTAGTGAGACCTGATAGACCGAAGAACATTACTTTATTTTCGTTAAAGTTGTTATTTTATTTTACACTGTTTTATGGTCCAAGAAATTGTACAAATAGTTCTATTATGCATAGGAGAAAAGGCATTGTAGCTTAGACTGTGTACTACTTATACGATTTTCTTGGCTTCCCTTCAAATTTTTTTTTGAAAATAAACATAATTTACTTTGTTAATATAAAAATGTGTTTTGATTTATTCCATAAAATAAAAGTTTTTATGCGACTTTTTATTGATTTAACTCGTGATTCATTACTTTTTGAATCACGATTTAAATCAATAAAAACTCGTGAAAAATTAATAATAAATCGAAAATCATAAAATCGCCGTTCAAATTTCCCGCCATTGCGCCTCTCATAGCGAGGTGGTAAACTAAAGCTCTTTCTCTGTCTCTTCTTTCTCTCTCTTTAGTGTTGCGTTTGTTTAACAAGGAGTTAACATTTCTAACCCTATAAATTTTCTTTGCACTACAGCACACAGCCGGTGAGTCTTCCCACGCGCTTTGTCGCACTTGAAGTCTTACGCCTTCGCCATTGTTATATTATACAAGTTCTTTATTTCAGTTTCCTAAATATTTTTTTAAATAAGTATAAATTTTATTTTTGCTGGTGCTTGACTTTCTTAGGCAGTGCGCGCGCACGAGCGCACTTGTTGACGAGCCGCCCCTGCAGGCCCCCACAAGTAAATACTAGTAATGTCGAATGCTTAAGAAAACTTTGTAATATATTTGACAATCAGCATCATATGATAATTTGATGTATTGATATTTGTAGACAAATTCGTTTGATGTTCATTCCAGATAAAATTAATTCAGGATCAATAATTTTGAAAGACCCTGAAATACTTAATCATAATAAAGAGGACCCTTTAGATGTAACAAACCATAAGAACTATCATCTTCTTCCAGAAGAATGTGGATATTTAGATGCTGGCATGAGAATTTTTAAGGGAGTCGATACTAAATTAAATAAATTTCCCTGGATGGCAATATTGCAATATAAAACTGGTGAGTATTAGCCGTTTATATGAATACAGAACCGCCTCCTTAATCAAGGAGCGATCGAACCAGTAAAATAATTTTTTTTTAAATGCATTATTTAAGAAAAAAATATTATACTTGTCACATGGACTCCTGAAGCATTTATGCTACTATCGAGTTGGGTTTTTTTGACGTAGTCACATAAGAGTCCACTGGGTTAAGATCGGGTGATCTGGGTGGCCAATCTATTGACCCCCGTCTACTTATCCACCACCTCGGAAAAATTATATTTCAGTATATAAATGAGCAGCATAATGTGGGGGAACACCATCCTGTTGAAACCATAAGGTTAAATTTGGTAAATCAGAATTATTATCATCTTCAACAATGCCCGCTCAGATATTAACCTTTTCATTATCGACACTTGGTGTGATTTCCTTTGAACCAGTTAGGATGTTTCTATGTCTAGTACCTGTTGTGTTTCAATTAATTTGACCATTTAAAGAAAACATAGCTTCATCTGAAAAACAAAGAAAATTCTCATTGGTAACGTTAGCGTAGAGCAGCCTTCCCCAAAGTGGGCGATAACGCCCCCTTATGGGCGCTGCAGGCCTAAAGGGGGGCGGTAAGCGACCCAGAAAAAAACGGGGGTGTTGTGTAGAGGCTTGGGGGGCGATTTGTAATTTCATCTAGCTAGGAGGACTCTTAGACACCGACTGAGCTCTCAACTCTCGACTACAACTTGTGAACATCTTAATATTAGTAAGATTGCTCAAACTCGGTTCGATATTTCTCTCCGCGGAGTTCATATATCTGTCCTATTTTATTAAATAAATAAAATAAAAATCATGTCAATTGGTCGCTCCGTTTTGAAATGAAAGATACAAACAAACAAATAAAGAGGTAACAGACACACTTTCGCATTTTCATTGTTATTAGTATTCCTAGATAGGTAATTTTTGTAGATAATAGACCGCGGGCAATCATTTTTAACAAGTTTTTGTTAAATAACCCGATTTGTGCATTCCTGTATCAATCGCCTGGTTCATGGAATACTTGTCTGAATACTATAAAGTTGCGTTTCAATAATCATTCTCATTGGCAGGTGTAGCCCGTAAGAGTAAACTTGAGACCTGAGCGCCGTTGTGTACTACCTACTGCGCTCAGGTCTCAAGTTAACCCTTGCAGGTTATAGTAAAAGTCTCGTTTAGAATGAATGTTTAATCTCCGCTAATATAGCTCACAATAATTAATTAATTTAATTTGAAGTTATAGTGGTTTTTAAGTAGGTGAAAAAATGGGGGCGCTAAAAAATAATTTATTCTCAAAGTGGGCAGATAAGTTTGGGAACCCCTGGCGTAGAGAAACATATAAATGGAGCATACCAGCATTAAACTGTTAATATTTCGTAAACGGTTAAAGATAGGTAAAGGGCATGATCTTTGAAAAATGTTGAGAACTGATTAAGGAATGTAAAAATAGATATTATGTCTCATTAAAGAAATTAGTTGATGGTGATGATTCAACCTGTACAATATCGTTTTTCTAAAAAAATATACATAAAAAGAATAAATTTGACTGGTTGGTTCATACCGGGTCCTGGTTGAAAACAAAGGAAATCCCATTTAAGTTTTAGACTGTCCAAATATTTGCTCCCTTGTTGACTTTAGAGCGGGGTTGTAGGAAGCCTTTTTTAGGGTCTTTGTATGGTGATTGCACATGCGGAGTGTGAACAATTTTGGACAACCCGATCTTAACTTATTTGAATAGGATTGCGGTTGGTTTTTCATTGGAATTCAACAGGTGATGCCGCGGACACCAGAATTGATTGGACTTGTCAACCTATGATTTGACATTGTCAAATGTAATTTGCAAACGGTGATCTTTTTAAACACTAATATTTTCAAATAAAACGAACATTATTTTCAAAACGGATCTTTTATTAGAAACCGAATTATTTTACTTATAATGAAACCTATAAAATAGTACTAAAATCATTAATAATTGCTAAAAGGGAAAGAAACTAAAAGGGTGTTTAAAAATAAACAATTGTTTATAAAAAAAACTAATAGTTTTATATAAAATCGAATTATATTTTCAACACTTTTATAAAAAAAAAATTTAAATGCCCCCAGACGAAGAACTTGTTTGGTGAGAGGTCAGGAGACCTAAGTGGCCAATTAATTGTTTAGTTTGGACCGACAACGTCTCCATTTAAGGGATTATTTAGATATTCGCGTACCACAAGCGAATTGTGGTCCGGCCAACCATCCACTTGGAGCCAAATCTTCTGATATTTATGAGCGACTTCCTCCAGCGCGGGTCCAATATGATTTTGAAGAAGATATAAATATGTTGAGCCCGTAAGATTTCCGTCAATAAAAAATGGTCTAATGATGCGATGTCTAAAAATTCCTGCCCAAACATTTACTTTCTGAGGGTATTGGATTCGAGTGCATGCAAGACGATGTTCATTTTGTAGGCTCCAGTACCGATAATTTTGTATGGTCGGCTCATTATTTAATGTAAACGTGCAATCGTTTGAGAAGAAAATATTTTGTTAATAATATTTGTTGTTATTAACTCGCTCAATCATTTCAAAACAAATACGGTTCTTTGCTCTTCATCCCCTTCTAGCAATTATTGATGGTCCCGATACTTATAATAATAATACATTTATGCTTTTAAAAGTTTGCAGTACTGTGGTGTAATGTTTTTCTACCCCTTGCCCGAGAGTTCTAGTACTGATATTTTTATTTTCTTCGACTTAAAGTAAAAAACTTTCTTATGTTTCTGTGTTGTGCATTTGCAGTTGGTTATTACGTGCCTTTCGCCTCAAACTTAGTAATAACTTTTTGTATTGCCGACTTGGTAGAAATAGGTCCATCAGTGAGATAAACGGAAAACATTATCAGATACAATATTTACGCTTCTCCCAGCATAGTAACTTTTTCTTTTATTGGGTAACTCATAATAATATAGTACCCATTACCTAGGTAATAAATTATTACTAATTAAAAATCTAATACTTTCAAATTACATTTGACAATGACAAATCACAGGTTGTCAAGTCCAAGCAATACTGATGTCCGCAGCATCATCTGTTAAATTCCAATGA
Organism: Polydrusus cervinus; assembly: GCA_935413205.1. NCBI lineage: Eukaryota > Metazoa > Arthropoda > Insecta > Coleoptera > Curculionidae > Polydrusus > Polydrusus cervinus. Next base: position 99,258,025 of record OW284510.1, on the reverse strand, counting down.
AAACCCAATCGCAATCCTATTCAAATAAGTTAAGATCGGCTTGTCCAAAATTGTTCAAACTACGCATGTGCGCTCAGGCAGTTTCAAGATGATTTCTTCATTTTAAAAGGAATAAGCGTAGCTATCTCTATATGTCTATGTCTTCAAAACGAATCTTTTAATTTCATTATTTTGACATAATGTCCGTAAATAATTACAAAGAACTCTTCCTTTTTAGCTCATAACTTTTGGTGTGGAGGGACTATTATTGCCTACAATTATATTTTAACCACAGCAGATTGTTTACAACCAACAGTGTAAGTATTTAAAGAGAAATTAATAATTAATAAAATAAGGAAGAAATAGACATAACACCACCAGGTCGAGAAGAAATTAAAAACGTTTGGGAAAACATATCGTCACACCCTATACAACATAAACAACACGCTAAATGGATTGATACAAAACAAGAGAACCACAACAACATACCAGATCAACCAGACCACGAAATTACAGTGTAAGAACATTACACACACAATACAGAAAACTAGCAACTGGAAAGCACCGGGAGTAGATCATATACACAATTTCTAGTAAAAAAGATTCACTAACTCCACGAACAACTAACCATATAAATAACAAAAGTTATAACCGATCCTCAAAAAATACCGAAATTTATACAAAACCCCGCCAACTATAGACCAATACCATGCCTACCAACACTGTACAAAATAATAACTTCAATCATTACACAGATAATTAATAAACACCTTATACAATACAACATACTTACCGAAGAACAAAAATGATGTCGACAAAAAGTGTGTAGGTAAGGAACAAGTCCTTACAGAGAGCATTATTACGAAACAAGCAGAACCACACCAAGAGAACTAACATAAATATACAAGACTACAAAAAAGCCTTTAAATCAATACCACACAGCTGGCTTCTTAAAATTCTGAAAATATATATATGTAATACCTACTAAGAAGTTAATTTACAGTAGATACAGGTATGGAATTTGTCATCAATAAAAATGTCCAATACTTCACACGAAAAAAGGTAAATTTACCGCCCCAGAAACAACACAAACAAACAGAGGGATGTTTAATGACTTAGAGATTTCTGTTGTAGTTCCCCGACCTACCAAATTTATTTTAATGGTATATTACCAAAAAAAAAATTACTGATCAACTTATATTTTTTATCTCAAACTTTGCAGAGTATCAGTACGGGTTGGTGAATACAGTATCAAAAATGTCACCGATTGCGTGGTACAAGATGACCGCGAAGCAACACTAAAATGTAACCCGCCTGTGCAGGATTTAGAAGTGAAAGAAAGTATACCTCATCCCCAGTTTTTAAGTAACAAGACACATCTTCTTAATAATATCGGTCTATTGCGAGTATCCAGAATTGAAAAAGATGGTAAGTTTGACGCTTGATCATAGATGAATAATAAAGGTAATATTCTTTGTTATAAGATGGTAGCCTAGAATAAATGATATAGTTCGCGCATTGTAAGCTGAAGGACCCAGGATTAGATAACGCCCTCCCCGGTTTGGAATCGCAGGAGATTCCAAACTGTATACAACTAACATTTATAAAACTGTTTTAGTCGTTTGTTAAAAACCATGTGATTGTAATATTTTGTTTTTTGTTTGTTTAGTGTGATTGCTGTGATTACATATGCTTAATTAAAAGATGTATTAATTAAGTTTGTATTATGTTAGTACCTATAATGAGTTTATGACATGTAATAGCCCCAGAGAGATCATTTATATAAAATAAGAATAACATCGGTCCTACCTTTAAGCTTTGGAGGATTCTAAAGGAAGCAGTATATTATATCCTAGCCAATATTGTTTGTTCTTTCGTTTACATAAAGTCTAGATAATATCAGCCTTGTCGTTGGATTACTATCTCTCTACTAATTAAGTAGTACTGAATGAAATTAGTTTATTATTATTAAAACACAAATAATCATTTGCTATAAATCTAATATACATTAAGAGCAGAATTTTTTCTCTTTTAATCCTAATACGGTCACCAATTTGGTATTAAGAAGGAGGATGTTAAATACCCAGCTTCCTGGTTAAAGATTGTGGCACAATTGTTTAATCTAGTATTAAAACATGTTCTTTTTTTGCCCGGTGGAAGTTGGCGAGGGTTTGTCCTGTGTTAGAAAAGGGGAACCCTTCTAACTTTATAAATTATAGACCAATTCCAATCTTGATCACTTTTCGCAATATGTGAGTGACGATAGATGATTGCGACCAGGTTAATGTTGTGTATACTGACTTTTTGAAGGCTTAGTGCCCCTTTAATAGAGTTATTTAAATCTTATCTTACTACAAGAACGCAATTTGTGTGGTATAATGTTCACCTCACGACAACCAGTTGAGAAAGAAAGAATGTTTATGTCTAAAATAGAAATCGCTAACTATTGCTGTTGTTTTACATTTGAAGGGCAAGTAACCTTCTGGAATAGTCCATAGATGGCAACACTTATACATAATATATGATTTAAAGATTATGTGTTCATTACACACTTACCGCAAATACACACTTACCCCACCTTACCTTATAGAGAGGCATAAGTTCTACAATCCAAAATTATTTTAAACTATACAGGATGCACCAAACCGTTAGGGACAACACACATACTTTTTTTATGATACATTTTTTCCTAATTCCTCACATAATTCTATGCTTATTTTATATAAAAAGTCATAATATGTCTAAATTCATTTGTTTTTGATATATTGACGTTTAAAATATGGTATTTTCAGACTTTCACAGGCTGTACCATTAGAACGGTTTATTTTAGAGAAAAATTGGTTTCACCTCCCTATCTTAGTTTTTTATTTTCTATCTTTACCGCACCAAATACTTTATAAGAAGTTTTAAGTTGTTCCTTTTTTTCGTCGGATCCTACCTCTACTGGTGAGCCATGATATGGCGAAACGCGTCTAGGGATGGATCTGAGAAAATGAGAAAATTCTTCTTCTGTACTCTACCTTTAAGTTACAACTTCCCGTAGGAAGTTAATAATCTAAAATTTTAATTTCATTAAAGGTACATTATGTAGATACACAGAAGGATATAATGTCGACCAGAAGAATTTTGTTGAACTTGATAACGGAATAGTGGAAAGATTGAGAAGACAAGCTGAGAAACAGTCAAGTAAAGGGTAAGTATAATTCCAAATCCAACAAGGATATTTTTCCAGGCCAGGCCTTTAAATTTCAATATTTAAAGAACGACAAATCAGTGCAAAAATGTGGCAACCGTTTTTGGAGACGAACTAATGTTTGTCTCCATTTTCGATTTCAGACATTGTATTATTTTATGCAATAAAAGACGGCGCGATCTAAAGTCACGTCGGTTCTTACGTAGCGAATGAATCAGTGCGCCTATCCATTCGGCTTTCTTTAAATGTTGAAATTCAAAGGCCAGGCTAATTTCAGATGCAGAATAAAACTTTTAGTACAAAGTACCAGGTGACCAAATAAGAATGGTCGCCGAGCGCCAGGCGCCGCCAAATCTCAGGAACCGTTTGTAATAAAATTTTAAAATAAAAAAATGCACTACACAAACAAAATCGACCAAGAGAAATAGCTGATATAATGATCTGGGATTACATATTTACTCAATAAAACCACGTATTCTGTTTAGTACACTTCTAATTGGACTACTGTAATAACGCTGTGATGACTATAATAAGGTATCCATAGAGTCCGGGCTGCGTAATTCCGGACCACAGTGCAATACCTAGCGCCGCATAACGTTTAATATGCTGTACTCAACTCTTCTTTGCAGAACTGAGATGACAAATAATAATTACTTGAAGCCGACAAAAATTACAGAGCATAGTAGGAAATGTGTCCATGACATTTGTTTACCTAAAAGTAAAATTTTTAACCAGTTAGTTGTAATGCAAATATTAAGGTTTTTTCACGAAATTTATAGTCATTAGGAATTTTTAAAATAATTAAAATAGTTATCAAATTTAATTCTCCAAAATAAAACAACAGAAAGAATTTTTTTATTTTAGTGTAGAAACTGTTTCTAAAAATAAATACATTATTCAAAATTTTAAAAAATATAAAAATAATTAAATAAAATCTTTTGATAACGATTAAATATTTTAAGATAAAAAAATTATAATTTTGGAAAATTGTTCAAAAAGTTTTGAAAAGTAAATAAGAAATTTAAAAATCATTGAGAATTAAAAATAAATTAAAAAGCAATCAAATATTTGAGAAAATATTTATTTATGGAATAAATAAATTTTAAAAATATATTAAAAGTGTCGAAGTAAAAAATCATGACAATATGTTGATTATAATGATGAACCACCCTGTACAATATATATATATTTTTTTAAAGAATTAATTTGACTGGTTGGAGCGATTCTTTAATACCGGATGGTGTATCGTGGTTGGAAACATAGGAAATCCCATGCAAGTTTTAGACTGCCCAAATATTTCCTCTCTTGTTGAGTTTAGAGCGCGATTGTAGAGGGACTTTTTTAGGGTCTCTGTATGGTAAGTGCACATGTGATGTTTGAACAATATATATCATAAAATGTTGTATATCACACGTACGATAAGGTTTATCACAGCACTCGTGTAGTTACTACGATTATTCTCCAATCGTTACTATTATAATGAAGCTCATACCGTACTATAAAATACAAAAATTTTATTATATACATATTGGTATTTGATATAAGTATAATGCCGCTTTTAATACTTATTATTATTAAAACAAACTAACGCAATATTAAATACAATAAGAAGGGCTAAAACGTAAGAAACATTTTTTTTAAACTACTAAAAAAAAATTAATATATCTAACGCTCTTATTCTGTAGGGGTTTGAATTAAAAAGAGCATAAAAAATGGACTGTATATATGATTGGTTGAGGAGATGAGAGTTGAGAGTAGAGGTTTAAATAAAACAGTACGGCGGCAGCGTGACAAAAAGTATAAAAATGGCCTACCTTTGGTTCATCCTTTACGGCTTGGTGGCCACCAACTTGATCCTAGAGAAGAGGGATGCCACAACCCTGGATCGGGACACTGCACGTCACAATCTGTCTTAGTTTGAGAGTTTTATATAACATAAAAATGCCGGAAAATATTCCGGGAGCGAAATTTGCGTGAGTTCTTTTTAACGACTTTTTCGAACTGTCTTTTAGACGCCCGCGCAAGGTCCAATCGGCCAAATACAAATTGTCACGTGGTTAACACGACTACAGCGACTTACGCGGGGAATTAATATTAAAGAACCAACATTTTTGCTTATGAAAAATAAGTAAACTTATAAATTAAATATTATTGAGATGAAACCTAAACATACCGCCCATCTAAAATGGGACATTTTACCAAAAAAAAAGTGAAATAAATTCTACGAAGCTAAACTTAAAACAAATTCATTTAAATTTACTTTACAAGACAAAAAAAACAATTTTAGTTTAGAGGCAGGGGACACACTTTGGTAACTGGTCGTTTTAACAGACCTTTGGCGGTGCGCACAGTTACAACGCGTATTACTCCATCCGAACCCGGATGCACCTCAGTAACACGACCTAAAGGCCATTTTAAGGGTGGTATAAGCGCGTCTTTAAGCAACACGAGTGTGTCTTGTAAGACTGGAGTGGACGGTTCCGTCCATTTACTACGCTGCATTAAAGTATGCAAGTATTCTTTATTCCAACGTATCCAAAACTGTTGATGTAATGCTTGTAATAGTTGGAATCGAGATAAACGTCCGATTTTGATTGAGGTTAAATCAGGCTCAACAAAAGAGTTTAGAGGTTCCAAATTTAAAAAATGTCCGGGTGTAAGCGCTTTAAGATCGTTAGGATCTGAGCTTAATGGACAAAGTGGTCGTGAATTTAATAACGCCTCAATTGAGACTAAAACAGTATTAAATTCTTCATAGGTTAAAATTTGTGTGCCAACAACACGAGATAAATGGGTTTTTACTGATTTTACGCCACTTTCCCAAAGAGCTCCAAAATTGGGACTAGCGGGGGGATTAAAATGCCATAATATGTTTTCTTTCTCAGCAACCTGCTGCATAATAGTTACAAGTTCATTATGGGCTCCTACGAAATTTGTGCCGTTATCACTAAAAATATCAGTAATTTTGCCTCTGCGGGCTAAGAAACGACGCAAGGAGGCTAAGAAACAATCAGTTGAAAGGCTAGAACAGAGCTCAAGATGTATAGCTTTCGTAACCATGCACACAAATATACAAATATAAGACTTGTAAGTTTTTGCTCCTCGTAGTTTACCCATCGTAGTGGTGAAAGCCCCGGCAAAATCTATGCCAACCTTCTGAAACGGTTTGCATTGGGCTAAACGAGCCTCGGGAAGATTCCCCATAGGGGGTTGAGGGCTCTTGGGATTAGCTCTAAAACATCGATAACAATGTGACAGAACGTGGCGAATAGCCCTTTTTGGAAATATAATCCAAAATTTTTGAACGATTAAATATTGGAGGGTTTGTTGACCTGGATGTAGAAATTTATTATGGGTGTCTTGAATAATAAGGGTAGTTAGTCGATGAAGACTGGGTAAGAGAGCGGGATGTTTTTGTTCAAAGGAGAGGTGAGAATAGGATAGGCGTCCGCCCACCCTCAAAATACCATCGGTATCAAGAAAAGGATTCAATTTTCTGAATAATTTGGGAAGGGGATTATTATTTTTTAGTCTTTTAATTTCATCACCAAACACAGTTCCTTGGATATATTTTGTCAAGCGCATAAGCGCTTTGTCTAACTCTTGCACCGAAAATGCCCCACTTAGAGTAGTTAAGGAATTTTTATTAGACATAAAGCGTAAGAATCTAGCGACGATGCGCAGAATTTTGTCGAGGGAAGAAAATCTGTCTAATAGTTCGAGGAGATAGTCCCGGCGTTGAATCACAGTGGCGAAAACAATTTTTCTTTGCTCCAAGGCCGATTCTTCGGGCTTAAAGCGTTTATTGAAGTTGGGCCACAACTCTTCGGTCTTGCTGAGAAAATCAGGTCCCGCCCACCATAGCGAGTGGTCAAGTAATTGAGAAGGCAAGAGACCGCGTGAACCACAATCTGCAGGATTATATTCTGACGGAACATAAAACCAACGATCAGGAGCTACCTTTTCCTGTATGTGGGTAATCCTGTTAGAAACAAAAGTATTATATTTATGAGGGGAAGATTTTATCCAAGATAGAGTGACAGTGGAATCCGACCAAGCATAAATCTGTCGAAAATTAATTTCATTCTTAAAAGCTTCCATAACTGAGATCACCAGATCTGAGAGCAGCACTGCTGCGCATAACTCTAATCGGGGAATAGAGATTCTTTTTAAGGGAGCAACACGAGATTTTGCAGCTACAAATGATATTTTTATCTGGTTGGCTGAATCCATAAATCGAAAATATACGACGCTGCAATATCCATAAGAGGAAGCGTCCGAGAATGCATGAATCTCACAAACTAGGTACTTAGACGCGAGAAGATGACGGGGTAATTGAATTTTAGAGAGCAGGGGTAATTCTTCTTTAAATTTACCCCATTTTATAATAATGTCATCGGGAGGTATCGCGTCCCAATGAATACCTAGAGTCCAAAGGTTTTGCATAATTAGTTTGCCAAAAAGAACAATGGGAGTTAAAAAACCTTCGGGATCAAAGATACGAGCTACATCGGACAAAATATTACGTTTTGTGCAAGGGGTTTGTTTAATGCTTACATTATAGGTAAATGTATCTGATGATGGTTGCCACCGAAGACCTAATATTTTTACTTGTTCTTCTTTATCATCGAAGGAGAGAGGCTTAATCTGGAGCAGAGAATCCGGGAGATGAGTCAACAATCTAGGATTGTTGCTCGCCCATTTTCGTAATTCAAAACCACCCAGGTTTAGGAGCTCCATCAGCTGATGTTGAAGCTCTAAAGCTTCTTTGATACTATCACAGCTGCAGAGCAAATCATCTACATAGATAGAAGTTTTTAAAGCCTGGCAAGCAAGAGGGTAAGTTAGCTGATTGTCATTAGCCAGTTGCTGAAGAGTGCGAATGGCTAGAAACGGGGCCGAAGAGACACCATACGTAACTGTCGATAAACGATAATCTTTGACAGGCTCGTCGGCGGAAAAGCGGAATAAAATTCTTTGATAATCGCACTGAGCCGGAGTAATTAAAATCTGGCGATACATTTGTCGAATATCAGCAGTAAAAACTACAGCGTGAAGTCGAAATCGCAACAAAAGTGTAAATATATCCAACTGTAGTTTTGGGCCAACTAATAGGGTGTCATTTAAAGACACATTATTCAAGTCTTTCGTGGAAGCATCAAACACAACTCTGAGTTTTGTTGTGAGACTTTCAGGGCGTAAAATACAATGATGAGGTATATAATAAGAGTGGGGAGCTTGTAAAGGATCTGAAATAATTTCCATATGCCCAGCTGATAAATATTCTTTCATAAAATCACAATATTCTTTACCAAGAGAGGGGTTATTTTTGAGACGACGCTCTAGATTTAAAAATCTTCGTAAAGCAATATCACGAGAACCGCTAAAAACTGGAGAAGCTTGGTCCCTAAAGGGGAGAGAGACCACATATCGACCAGTAAGAGTTTTATAATGAGTGTTTATAAATATTTTTTCTGCCGCTAGCTCGTCGGGGTTATGCTGAGGAGTTTGAGCAACTTGCTCCAGTTCCCATAACCGTTTTATGGAATTTTCAATTTGAATTGACGTACAAAATGTGTGTACGCTAAAGTCATTTTGGAGAGAAACCTTGCCCATGATAACCCAACCAAAGGCAGTGTTAAGGGCTGACGGTTCCTGAGGATTAAATGAGATTGATTCGCCTTTTAATAAAAAGGCAAAAACCTCAGCACCAATAAGCATATCTATTGGAGATGAAGTATTAAACTGTGCATCAGCTAAATTTAAATTTAAAAAAGTTTCAAATTTTTCTTGAGGTATGTCAATACTGGGCATGTTTGCACATATTTGGGGTAAAACAACAAACTCCAAATTTAAACAAGGTTCATAGGAGAAATGAGGTTTAACTACACAAGTGACGGCTTGCGTGGCATTAGTATTCAGGGGCCCAAGCCCACCTATGGAAGTGTTATGGGAGTAGCAAGTAACACCTAGTCGCTTGCAACACTTTCTTGTAATAAAATTAGCCTGACTAGCAGAATCTAATAAAACACGGACGCTTTGAAATTGTCCCCAAGCATCTTTAACATGTATCATCGCGGTGGACAACAAGACCGTGTGATTGCGGGGTAGATTAGCAACTAAAGAACTTATAGAGGAGTTATTATGTAAGTTATCCATCGTAGGGGGAGAACTAGCTTCAGCTTCGGCATTAGTAGCATGTAAAGCACGTGAAACGAGGGATGGCGTGGAAGTAAGGGGGGTTGACATATATGACGTCGAGCTTGGAGCATTGGATAACCTATTTTGAGACGATTGAGACTTACTTTGTGAGTCAAAATGTAAAAGTGTGTGATGCTTTAAGGAACATTTTCTGCAAGTGTGCAAAGATGTACACGCGGGGGAAATGTGCCTGGTACCTAAACAATTTGTACACCATCGTTTAGATTTTACCATATTATACCGTTCCTGGGGCGTTTTTGCCAAAAAGGCGTGACAATTATAAATGGGGTGAGGATTATTACAAACAGGACAAGTTTCTTTGCGATCAGTATTATTAACAAATGTTTTTAATTTATTTCGAATATTTTGAGTATTTTGAATTTTTACGGGAGAAGAGGTTATATAAACAGCCTCTAGGGCTTCGCATTGTGTTTTCAAAAATTCTTTTAAGATTGTATAATTTTTTGAGCGATTGCCGGGATTTTTTAATTCAGCATGACATTCAATTTCAAAACGGGTTGCCGTACTTTGATTTAAACGCTCCATGAGCATATTAAATAATACAAAATCCCACTGTTGAACAGGGTAATGTAAAGCATTTAACGCCGCCAAGTTTTCTTCAAATTTATCAATAAGATTTCTTAAGGCGCCGACTAAATAATCCTCGGGCAATTTTTTTGTATTTTGTATATCCTGCCAATGAGTTATTGCGATAAGTCTAGGATCCTCATATCTACTAACAAGAGTATTATAGGCAATTAAATAATTCACGTCACTTAATGGTGTACATTTAACTAAAGCAAGTGGGGCTTTATCTAAAGAGTTTATCAAATAGCTAAATTTTTCGACATTACTTAAATGCGTATTGGTATGAATAAGTGAATTGTACAAGTCAAAAAACGTTTTCCATTTTTTGATATCTCCTGTAAAAATAGGGATTTCTAACTTGGGTAATCGAACATTGTTTTGATTTAGCGAGGACCCCGAATTTGAGGCATTTAGTTGCACAGCGGGTTCGTCCTTAAAAAGGCCAAAATAACTAGCTTGAATTTCAAAATAATCAAAGTCAAATAATTCCCTTATAGGTGCCTCGCTTTTCAATAGATTTTCTTGATTTTCTTTACCTGCGATTAAATCGATAATAAGTGAATGATTTCTATCAAAATCGTCGTTCAATTCCTCAAGTTTTTTATAGCGCATTTTAAAATGCATACGTGCATTTTGATCTTGTTGAGCCTTTACAGCAATAGCCAATAATTCTTTAACACGAGAAATTGCAGCATTTCTGCGGGCATAATATACATCGAGTTTAGACATTTTTTAGTATTTTTGAATTATTTAAATACGAGAAAATAGAACGATATATTTTATCAACATGAGTTTGACAATTCGCACAACAAACGTAAACAAAATTGTTAATGCGAATTTAATGACTATTGCACTTCAGACCGCGCTGCTAAGGAGGGAGTATAATGCGTGAACTGGTGCGCCTTCGAGTCTCTGCGATCTAAACTAAAATGTCCAAAATGATTGGAATATTTTACACATTCCAATGACTAAATTTTTTAATTTTTAATTGATTTTTAAAAATATAAAATCCGTGGTCGAAGTAACCAAAAATGTAGGGGTTTGAATTAAAAAGAGCATAAAAAATGGACTGTATATATGATTGGTTGAGGAGATGAGAGTTGAGAGTAGAGGTTTAAATAAAACAGTACGGCGGCAGCGTGACAAAAAGTATAAAAATGGCCTACCTTTGGTTCATCCTTTACGGCTTGGTGGCCACCAACTTGATCCTAGAGAAGAGGGATGCCACAACCCTGGATCGGGACACTGCACGTCACAATCTGTCTTAGTTTGAGAGTTTTATATAACATAAAAATGCCGGAAAATATTCCGGGAGCGAAATTTGCGTGAGTTCTTTTTAACGACTTTTTCGAACTGTCTTTTAGACGCCCGCGCAAGGTCCAATCGGCCAAATACAAATTGTCACGTGGTTAACACGACTACAGCGACTTACGCGGGGAATTAATATTAAAGAACCAACATTTTTGCTTATGAAAAATAAGTAAACTTATAAATTAAATATTATTGAGATGAAACCTAAACATATTCTTTTGGCCTTTAATGTCTTTGTTAAAAATTTTTAATGTAAAATAAATACGAACCCTTGTATATATAAGAAAGTAAGTAATTAAGCAGAAAGTCCATAGGGGAAACTGGCCTAAAATGACATACCCTGACCAAAACCTTTCACAAAACTTGGAGAAGAAGAGTTTAAGTATCCAAGGCGCTCCGGGAGCGGTGCGAGTGCGAAAAAAGCGATTAACGTTGGTCTTGAAACGTTGAAGATTGTATTCATTGGGAAACACGACCTCAGGAAGATCATTCCACAAAGATGACGTTCTCCAGATGAAAGAATTCTTGAACAATGAAGTTCGAGGAGTACTAAGCTGAACAACATATGGATGAGCGGCAGTGGTTCGCCGTGTATTTCTGTTTTGCATTGCTCTAGGTGGAATCAAGTGGGCAATGTCAGTCCTATTAAAGGCAAAAAACCTAAAACTTTTACATTTTGGAACAATGACACCCAAATTATTTAAAAAATGTGCATTATGTCATTTTAGGCTTACACTAGGGAAAAATGACATACGTAACCTTTCTATAGAAAAGGTTGAAAATAAAAAAGGAAGAAGCATTACAAAAGACGTTTATTCTAAAAACAAAAGTAAAGTAAATAATAGTAAAATAGTTAGCATACCGAACTAGAAAATGACATAGGTAGGATACATAGGTATGTCATTTTACCCCAAATAATGATTTCTTAGAAACTAGTTTAAAAAATTTAGTTAAAGAGGTAGAACAAAAGTTTAATTACATTAAAATAAAGAAAAAAGTCTATTTGTTTACCTGTACTAAGCCCACTTAGGCGTATTGCACCTCATCAATTATTACAGCCAAATTAGGTGACCATACAAATATTTTTTTGGATCGAGAAAAACGACTTGTAATTTCGTCAAGACGCATGCTACCTGCCAGTATGTCATTTTAGGCTTTCCCCTAATAGATGTGCAAAAATTATTTTAGCCGTTTTTAAAAATTTTATCCACCGCATAGAAACGTTTCTAAGCCGTTTTACCAAAATTGACTACTTTTTAATAATAAACCTGGATTTAATAGGAATTTATTGATTTTAATTTTTATTTAAATATCTTCGTCTGTTAAGGGTGCTTTTGACACATAAATTATTTAAGCCTTATATGCGTTCAGGAGAAGTTATTCTGGACACATTTACCACCAAATAGAGCTGTAGTTACTTTACTTATTTAGTATTCACCTGAAGACGACTGGAGATACTTACCAGTTGAAACGTTGTGATATAAAACAAATAAAGACAATGCAAGTCGAAAACTCTTCTATCAGTCAAGAAACATCATTGTCTCCAACCTTCCAACAGACAATATATTTACCAAAGTTAAGTTTAAACATGTCAACATTTAGAAAACGTTATTCTAAGCCTATTTACCAGAAATTACTACTATCCATTCCTAAAACCCAGATGATTTAACAGAATTTTTATTTTTTTTAGAGGCGTGGTCTCTGCTGGGGGTATTTTTGACGCACAAATTATTTAACACTTATTTTAGAAGACCTTTTTCTGGTATTAGAAACACTGTAAACGTGGAAATTCTCAATACTGTAGTGATATCGTCCACAAAATTGACAAAACAAAACGAAATAACATAACCTTACAAATTGAAATTAATTTTTTTTCTAGAAATCTATTTTTTTTTAATATTTGTTGCGTATATTAAAAGTTTTAAGGTTGATAGGGGTTGAAGCCCCGTTGAATATCAGAAAATATTAGGAAAATCATGATAGGGTATTATTTCATCTCAAAAAAGTAACAAACATTCATTTTTATATACATTTTATGCTTTAAATCTTGTAGCAATTGTCAAAAAATGAGTTTGATAAATATATATTTTGATTTTACCTATATCTTCAATTTTCGCACCATTTCGTGCACGCCTTAGAAAAAACTGGTGTGTGCCGATCTGGGATAAATGTTTTGATTCAAATAAAAAATAACAAATTTAATCTCACCGATTCGCATCTTTTTGAAGTATACTCTTAACCTTACTTTTGAGAAGTATTAGCAACAGCCCTGTTGGAGTGGTTCTGACGTATGTTCTTTCTAATAGCCGCTCTAACTACACATACATTAAGTAATATGTAAATTTTAATATGTAAGATCAAACGACCTGTAAATAGTTACCTAAAATGAATAAATAGCTATTTTCCTAACAAGGGCAGAAAATCGATTTTTGATAGGTTTCTGCACGTGTTAGGAACAATAGTTTTTCTACTAGCGTGAAGAAACAAATTGAAGATAATTTAAAAAACGGAGTTTTTTTTTAAATTTTTATTACAATGAACAAAATTTTACAATATTAATTTACTTATTTATATTGTAATTAATTGTAAACGTACAATTACTAGCACTACTTAAATTAATAGCAGAAGCCAGTTGGTTGCGGTTCTCCAGTAAAGATTGGGGTGCAGGAATAATTGATATTTCAGTAGGTTGCAGCTCGTTTTCTGAGTCCTGAAGCCCATCAGTTTGTTCATGTTGTGTACTTGTTGCTGGATGGGAGTAAGAAAGGGCTACACAGCTGCTGGTGGAAGCACTGGCTGGGGTTGATTTCAATATTTTACTTGCTATTAGTTTTTTATTTTCCAAGGATTCGTTTAGATAACCTTCGGCGATTTTTGTGGATTGCCACCCCCCATGACGCTTCAGGTTGGTTATGCCCACTCCGGCATTTGCAGTGACTTCAAATCGTACAGCATTTAATTTAATTAAATTTAATTTCAAAATATAACAGTGCGGAAAAATCTTTGCCGCACGGTGCGGAAAAGTGGATTTTCCGCAATAAAACATGTGCACGCTAGTAGAAAAAATATTTTAAATGAAAAAAAAAGTATATGCTTAACCTTACTTTTAAAAAGTGTCGCGTAAAATTTACAACATATAAATTTGTTTTTTTGCAATATTTGTCAAGTTATAATGATCTGACCACTGCCATTAGTCAATTTCATATTCTAACAAGAATGGTTATGAATTTATAGCCGTTCATTTAACCAGAATAGACACTTATCTTATAACTTTAATATAAAGAAAACAGCAAACATCCATCTGGGAGCAGAAAATAGCAAATTATGACCAGTGGAGGCTGCCGGTCTTAAAAAATGGTGAAGAGCTAGATATAGTGCGGGTACTTAAACAAACATTGACTATAAACATGTGTAACAAAACGTCTCTCTTATCCTCATCTGTCCAACGACTGAATGGAGTTTCCAACAAATTACAAACTATGTCACTAATTGGGTTTATTTTTAAAACACACAATTAAGTAGGTACCGTAAAACGGGGTTACTTTGCACCGCTTTTTGACAATTTTTTTTTATTGTAAGATAAAAATATCTTAATATTAATATAACTATTTTTTGATTTTTGGTGGATATCATTAAGCTCATTAACTAATTCATTACATTTTTTAGTTGATTCATTGCAAGATTAGGATAAAAAATCGACTTACATCCTGGTGCAAAGTATACCACGGAAAGGGTATACTTTGCTCCACTTCATTTTAAACTAGTTTTACCGTTTTATCTACAATTAAATCAAAGTAACTGCATACGAGTCATACTTTGCACCATTTCAGATATCGTGCAAAGTATCCCCAATTTTGTAAGAAAGTGGGGATTCTTTGCTCCAGTTGTACGGTGCAAAGTATTCCCAATTTCATATGGAAATTGCCAATGTAAATAAAAAAATAGAAAAACCTAAATATGTATTTCATTGTCCTATTTTATTACCTGCATCTCTAAACTAATAATTGTACATGCGATTAAACGGGTACTTACCAATATTTATTAGCTTAGGCTTACGCGGCAAGAAGATTTTGCACAGCTTTAAAACGTGACAATTTAGAGGTTATATATTATGGCGAGAAATGATTGACAAATGACGGAATGCGGGAATATGTAACCTCTTAAGATGATATATTGCAGTGTTTTTTCTCTGCACATGACATTAGTAGGGGCCTGAAATTAAGATGGAGCACTGTGCTACCAAAAATAAAATGTTACAGCGTTGGTGCAAAGTTACCGTACTGAGTGCAAAGTAAACCCGTTTTACGGTACGTACCATTGCACCTAAAAAAAACTGGGACAGCAAAATTGTTGTTGTAGAGTAGCTCCTTGACTATAAGGAATATGTAAAATATATTGAGGGAAGGTTATCATTGTTGTTACAATAGTTGCCATGGAAGTGAAAAGGTTTAATAACAATACCACATTCTTAGAAATACGAGAAAAAATGAAAATACGCATATTGTGTTTTAAAATGTAACAAAAATAAAAAAAAAATTTTAAAATTTTGTTCCAATAAATTTTAATTTCAATCATATTTAAACCTTAATATAATAACATGTTTTTAATATTTGGTAGTTGCACCATTATTATCGATTAATGCTTGTAAACGTTGTGGCATACTTAACACTAGGTTTCTCGTATACTCTTGCGTTATTGCATCCCATGCTTGCATTAAACTTTGGCTTAATTCATCCCGAGTTCTAGGCTGGAAGTTGTGTTGATACATAAATTTTGTCATCTCACCCCAAACGTTTTCAATTGGGTTGATATCCGGACTTTTCGAGGGCCAAGGCAGAACACGAATTTGATTTTCTTCTACATAATTTTGAACCATGCTAGCTTTATGTATAGGAGCATTATCTTGTTGAAATATAAAACCTTGGCTATATACTGCGTCGACAGATGGTATCATAACTTGGTTTAGTATGTTGCAATATAATGGTGCATTGAACCTCCCATGCACTATTTGGCAAACTCCTGGGCCCCTTGCACTAATCCAGCCCCAAACGTTTATAAAAAAGCGTCCACTTTGATAAGTCTTATTTGTATATCTTCCATCGTATCCCGTGCCAAAAGGCCTATAAACGCGAATTTTTCCATTATTGCATAATTGAAAGATTTTTTCATCGGAAAATATTACGGTTTTCCATATATTACCTTGATTTATATATTCATAAGCAAATTCTACTTTTCTCTGTTTGTTTGCTTCGGTCAAAAATATTTTATTGGCAGCACAACAACTTTTTGTATCTGAACTACGAATTCTTCTACGCGCTGTATAAGCCGAACCAGGAAAATTTGTTTCCTCTTTAGCTTTTATTGCTGTTTCGAAGGGATGATATTTTAGAAAATTGATTAATTCTATATCTTGCCCATCATTCGAAATTTTGGGGCGACTAGAACCTGCTTTTCTTACAATACTTCAATATTCTGCAATTTTGTGCTTAGCCAACAACACGGTATTTTTGCTAATCCCTAATTTATCTGCAATGTTTTTTATTTGATGCCCATCTCTCAATCAAGTGTAATGATCGCTTTTTGCTCGGTGGTTAACGATTTCAAAAAATATTTCTTTTGACACGCCACTGTCAGTCACAAAATTAAATTGACAATTAAAAAAAAAAGCTAATAGTCTGGGAGATTAAACTACATTTTGCTGTCCCAGTTTTTTTTGAGTTCAATGGTACACTACTGAATTACCTAAAAAATAAAAACAAAACTTTTTAATCACACAGTAAAGCACATAAAAACGATATCTATAACCGTAAGTTTCGCAAAGCCTCAAAATAAATACCGCTAACCAATGCTAAAACAATGGTGTATACGACTGATCTATTTTTAAATTGCCCTTCATCATAATGCAAATTGTTACATGCTGTTTGCGTGACTGACGTCACGTAACCATAGCGGCGGTGAATATTAAAGCCATGTCGGGCGTTGGGTCTTCACTTGCTTTGAGCTAACGGGCTCGGCTGGGGCGCGCCAAAATACACAAGTGTTTATAATTATTGTCCATCGGAGTTAACCGTGGCCCTTTTATGCATAGCTACATTCGGACTAAATTAATATTATTAATTCGAACATAGTTAATTTTTAAGGGCTAAAATGGTAGCTGTATTGGTACATTAATATTTAATATTGTCGAAAAACTTTCCTCTTGGTTTTATTTTTTTTTTGTGAAGAACCCCTTCACCTACTTCACCTGCTGAGCCGCCACTGATTATGGCTCTTTACTAGCTGGGAGGTGTGCGAGATATATGTTTTAAATATTGGGTCGAACTGTATAATAATTATAAAGTGATTTTTTAATAAACACATGTATCTCTTATAATTTTAAACCAAATAGATTGGTTTTATTTTAGCAAGCAGTGTACAACCCCTGGTCAACCAAGCCATGGCCGTTGGATATATCTCAACAGTGGTAAAGAAGGCGCAGCCAATGTCAAAACTGATACAAAAATTGTCATATTGTACTTGTGCGATCCTGGGTTTAAATTATCAGTAACTAATGAAGATATCCTTCCATTAATTTGTCAGTCAACCGGCGAGTGGAGCAATGCCGTGCCAACTTGTCAAAGTAAGATGTTTTTGAAATTCTTAGTTGGTGGTTTTTACATTGTGCATTAGCTGATGTTTGTAAAATTTTGATGTTTCGAATAAAATAACAAAAACATAAAAATTGCACAATATAAAGAAAAGAAGCTTAGCGGCAAGCGGCCAGAGTAGTGCGTCTATCTTTTGCATTAAAGTACACAGAGACGCCAAAGGTAATGGAATCTCTGGGGCACAGGTAGACAATGACAGGCTGTTTCGTTCTTGTTAGAACTCATCAGAAAGTCATAACCCGTAAGCGACCCCCAGTACAGCGAGCCTGTTCTTTCAAGGCGTTTTTAAGAAATAAAATTGCGATGAAAACCCAGTAACGCCATCAGAAGGAATCAACTCAATGCAAAATATAGCCATCTAACGTGAAAACGGAGAAACATAAATAAATCTAAATAAATCAAGCACGGAACGGCCACTTCACCAGTATAGGAAACATTTTTTCGCTTCTCTATACATCTCCATGCTTTGTGGATTCAGATCTAGATTGCGCTGCAGCACTATTCCGTATTACGGAATAGTGCTGCAAACCAGGCTGCAGCGCGATCTAGATCTGAGTCCACAAAGCGTGGAGATGTATAGAGAAGCGAAAAATGTTTCCTATACTGGTGAAGTGGCCGTTCCGTGCTTGATTTATTTAGATTTATTTATATTTCTACGTTTTCACGTTAGATGGCTATATTTTGCATTGAGTTGATTCCTTATGATGGCGTTACTGGGTTTTCATCGCGTTTTTATTCCTTAAAAACACCTTGAAAGAACAGGCTCGCTGTACTGGGGGTCGCTTACGGGTTATGACTTTCTGAGGAGTTCTAACAAGAACGAAACAGCCTGTCATTGTCTACCTGTGCCCCAGGGATTCCATTACCTTTGGCGTCTCTGTGTACTTTAATGCAAAAGATAGACGCACTACCCTGTCCGCTTGCCGCTAAGCTTCTTTTCTTTATATATTTTAACGGACACTAAATTCCACTATTTTATTACACAATATATTCGATGTAAACAAAAAACACTGACAAAATAAGAATAACACAGATGCAGGTTTAATTGCCAAAAGTATAAAATTATATAATACTGAAAGAGTCCATTATACCTATACTAATCCACTTTATTTTATAATTTTTGTATTGGGGTATAAACATAGTAAATCAAATTTAGTAAATACTAGTAATGTCGAATGCTTAAGAAAACTTTGTAATATATTTGACAATCAGCATCATATTATGATAATATGATGTATTGATATTTGTAGACAAATTCGTTTGATGTTCATTCCAGATAAAATTAATTCAGGATCAATAATTTTGAAAGACCCTGAAATACTTAATCATAATAAAGAGGACCCTTAAGATGTAACAAACCATAAGAACTATCATCTTCTTCCAGAAGAATGTGGATATATAGATGCTGGCATGAGAATTTTTAAGGGAGTCGATACAAAATTAAATAAATTTCCCTGGATGGCAATATTGCAATATAAAACTGGTGAGTATTAGCCGTTTATATGAATAGAGAACCGCCTACTTAATCAAGAAGAGATCGAACCAGTCAAATATTTTTTTTTAAATGCATTTTTTTAGAAAAAAATATTATACTTGTCACATGGACTCCTTAAGCATTTATGCTACTATCGAGTTGGGTTATTTTGACGTAGTCACATAAGAGTCCACTGGGTTAAGATCGGGTGATCTGGGTGGCTAATCTATTGACCCCCGTCTACTTATCCACCACCTCGGAAAAATTATATTTAAGTATATAAATGAGCAGCATAATGTGGGGGAACACCATCCTGTTGAAACCATAAGGTTAAATTTGGTATATCAGAATTATTATCATCTTCAACAATACCCGCTCAGATATTAACCTTTTCATTATCGACACTTGGTGTGATTTTCTTTGAACCAGTTACACTCATAAAAATGACTTGGTAATTGGTACTAATTTTTATTTGTTCTCGTGTTTACGTTACCAAAAATAACTATTTTTAGTTAGGAAAACAAAAAAGATTTTTGTCTTGGTTTATTTACCAAAAAATGATGCCATCAGAACAAAGAAAATATCTTGTTTTCATATTAGTTGGCAGAAATAAAATATTTTGTTTAGCTGAATTTTACTCTGTATATATCTTATTTAAATGTTACATCAAGGTTCCTACAAACTTGTATTTATCAATTTAGCTTGTTGTAATAACACATTATGAATTTGTAGTCCCTATCATTTTGTTAATTTTGATAAACATACATTCTTAGTTACCAGAACTAACTTTTCTTTTCAAGTAATATTATTCTTCATATTTATAACTCACGGCATCAACAGAGACTTAGCGCCCTTGCCAGGACTGTCAGAAGGTTATGTTTATGTTAGGGTGCTTTTGCGGTTCCGTGTCCATTTTTTCGTGTTTTTAAGGGAATAATTGGCCATTTTTATAGCCGTGCCCGTGTGGAAAATGGATGTGACAATATTTGGTCTAATTTATTTGTATTTATTGTCTTTCTTGTGCACGTTCTTATTGGCAGAAGAAAGTTAAATGATAAGTAAGTAAACATTTTATTTTTTATCATTGCAGTTGTACATTAGAAAGTTTAAATGAGATGTTTATAAAGCATGGCAAGGTGACCCGATGAGAAATAGGTAACTTAAAAATATTTTTTTTTTGTTTTGTTTTGTTTTTGTTCTATGTTCCATTTCTATAAAAGAACGTCATATTGATGACTTTTTAATCTGACCAAGTACAACAAATTTCATATAGCTGTATATTTTAAATAGAAAGTCCAGGCGATATTTTTTGTTTTTTAATAATCGCAGTTGCAAATAAGAAAATTTAAATAAGGACAATTCAGTTCTATAAGCAATTGAACAACCCAAAAGGTTGAGTAGAATAAGTTAAAAATCTGGTGTTTCTGTTTTGTATTGCATAAGTATTATAAAGAACATGAGAGAACAAGGACATTTGAAATAATTTTTTTAAAGAAACCATTCCTAATATCCCTGATAATTTATTCGTATTAGTTTACGCATGCCTAATAAAGTAGTAATACCAAGGCATTTTTTTATTTAAATGAGGACCTAGGAAGGAATATTTTTCGTTACTAAGTATAAATTACGCATATGACAGTTTTTTTTAAATGAAACAGACTTTTTTTAAAGTTATTTCTATCAAATCAACTTGCTAATTTTGCCATGCGTTATAAACAGTTCATTCAAACTTTCTAATGTGCAACTGCAATGACAAAAATATAAAATTTTTACTTATTTATGATTCAACTTCTTTCTTACAATTAGAAAGTGCAAAAAAAGATAATAAACACAATGTTGTGACTACATACGTAATTGTTACTCTATGAAAATTTTTAATTTGTCCCAAATAAGTGATTGCTTTGGCAATATTTGTAGATTGCATCATTAACAAAAACAATATTTCCTTGAAAAAAATTTTCACTTTTCCATATTTACACATTAGTTGTGACAACTAATTTTAAAAGCGGGAGTACCATATAAATTTAGCTATCCGTATATAAAATTTCGTTGTGACAATTAAAATTTGTAGGTTGGTTTGGTTAATGTTATTAATTATTTCAACAGTTCAATAACGACAATTTTTTTTGGTTGTACAAACTAATTTTTGGGTTGAGTCCGATTTCACGAAAATAAATAGTTGTCAGAACCAAATTTTAGTAATCCATACCATGTTATTTTTAAGAGTGTAGGATATTTCTATGTCTAGTACCTGTAGTGTTTCTATTAATTTGACCATTTAAAGAAAACATAGCTTCATCTGAAAAACAAAGAAAATTCTCATTGATCACGTTGGCGTAGAGCAGCCTTTCCCA
This sequence comes from Polydrusus cervinus, assembly GCA_935413205.1. Classification (NCBI taxonomy): domain Eukaryota; kingdom Metazoa; phylum Arthropoda; class Insecta; order Coleoptera; family Curculionidae; genus Polydrusus; species Polydrusus cervinus. The sequence continues at coordinate 99,236,278 of OW284510.1, read as the reverse complement.
AAGTGGGCGATAACGCCCCCTTGTGGGCGCTGCAGGCCTAAAGGGGGGCGGTAAGCGACCCAGAAAAAAAATGGGGGTATTGTGTAGAGGCTTGGGGGGCGATTTGTAATTTCATCTAGCTAGACACCGACTGAGCTCTCAACTCTCGACTACAACTTGTGAACATCTTAATATTAGTAAGATTGCTCAAACTCGGTTCGATATTTATTCTCTCCGCGGAGTTCATATATCTGTCCTATTTTATTGAATAAATAAAATAAAAATCATGTCAATTGGTCGCTCCGTTTCTAAATGAAAGTAGATACAAACAAATAAAGAGGTAACAGACACACTTTCGCATTTTCATTGTTATTAGTATTCCTAGATAGGTAATTTTTGTAGATAATAGACCGCGGGCAATCATCTTTTAACAAGTTTTTGTTAAATAACCCGATTTGTGCATTCCTGTATCAATCGCCTGGTTCATGGAATACTTGTCTGAATACTATAAATTTGCGTTTCAATAATCATTCTCATTGGCAGGTGTAGCCCGTAAGAGTAAACTTGAGACCTGAGCGCCGTTGTGTACTACCTACTGCGCTCAGGTCTCAAGTTAACCCTTGCAGGTTATAGTAAAAGTCTCGTTTAAAATGAATGTTAATCTCCGCTAATATATCTCACAATAATTAATTAATTTGAAGTTATAGTGGTTTTTAAGTAGGTGAAAAGATGGGGGCGCTAAAAAATAATTTATTCTCAAAGTGGGCAGTAGATAAAATAAGTTTGGAAACCCCTGACGTAGAGAAACATATAAATGGAGCATACCAGCATTAAACTGTTAATATTTCGTAAACGGTTAAAGATAGGTATAGGGCATGATCTTTGAAAAATGTTGAGAACTGATTAAGGAATGTAAAAATAGATATTATGTCTCAATAAAGAAATTAAAGTTGATGGTGATGATTCAACCTGTACAATATCGTTTTTCTAAAAATATATATATAAAAAGAATAAATTTGACTGGTTGGTTCATACCGGGTCCTGGGTGAAAACAAAGGAAATCCCATGTAAGTTTTAGACTGTCCAAATATTTGCTCCCTTGTTGACTTTAGAGCGGGTTTGTAGAAAGCCTTTTTTAGGGTCTTTGTATGGTGATTGCACATGCGGAGTTTGAACAATTTTGGACAACCCGATCTTAACTTATTTGAATAGGATTGCGGTTGGTTTTTCATTGGAGTTCAACAGGTGATGCCGCGGATACCAGAATTGATTGGACTTGTCAACCCATGATTTGACATTGTCAAATGTAATTTGCAAACGGTGATCTTTTTAAACATTAATATTTTCAAATAAAACGAACATTATTTTCAAAACGAATCTTTTATTAGAAACCGAATTATTTTACTTACAATAAAACCTATAAAATAGTATTAAAATCATTAATAATTGCTAAAAGGGAAAGAAACTAAAAGGGTGTTTAAAAATAAACAATTGTTTATAAAAAAACTAATAATTTTATATAAAATCGAATTAAATTTTCAACACTTTTATAGAAAAAAAATTTGTAATGCCCCCAGACGAAGAACTTGTTTGGTGAGAGGTCAGGAGACCTAGGTGGCCAATTAATTGTTGAGTTTGGACCGACAACGTCTCCATTAAAGAGATTATTTAGATATTCGCGTACCACAAGCGAATTGTGGTCCGGCCAACCATCCACTTGGAGCCAAATCTTCTGATTTTTATGAGCGACTTCCTCCAGCGCGGGTCCAATATGATTTTGAAGAAGATATAAATATGTTGAGCCCGTAAGATTTCCGTCAATAAAAAATGGTCTAATGATGCGATGTCTAAAAATTCCTGCCCAAACATTTACTTTCTGAGGGTATTGGATTCGAGTGCATCCAAGACGATGTTCATTTTGTAGGCTCCAGTACCGATAATTTTGTATGGTCGGCTCATTATTTAATGTAAACGTGCAATCGTTTGAGAAGAAAATATTTTGTAAATAATATTTGTTGTTATTAACTCGCTCAATCATTTCAAAACAAATACGGTTCTTTGCTCTTCATCCCCTTCTAGCAATTATTGATGGTCCCGATACTTATAATAATAATATCTACATTTATGCTTTTAAAAGTTTGCAGTACTGTGGTGTAATGTTTTTCTACCCCTTGCCCGAGAGTTCTAGTACTGATATTTTTATTTTCTTCGACTTAAAGTAAAAAACTTTCTTATGTTTCTGTGTTGTGCATTTGCAGTTGGTTATTACGTGCCTTTCGCCTCAAACTTAGTAATAACTTTTTGTATTGCCGACTTGGTAGAAATGGGTCCATCAGTGAGATAAACGGAAAACATTATCAGATACAATATTTACGCTTCTCCCAGCATAGTAACTTTTTCTTTTATTGGGTAACTCATAATAATATAGTACCCATTACCTAGGTAATAAATTATTACTAATTAAAAATCTAATACTTTCAAATTACATTTGACAATGACAAATCACAGGTTGTCAAGTCTAAGCAATACTGATGTCCGCAGCATCATCTGTTGAATTCCAATGAAAGCCCAATCGCAATCCTATTCAAATAAGTTAAGATCGGCTTGTCCAAAATTGTTCAAACTGCGCATGTGCGCTCAGGCGCAAATTCAGGGGGGGGGGGGGGGCGAAGGCAGTTTCAAGATGATTTCTTCATTTTAAAAGGAATAAGCGTAGCTATCTCTATATGTCTATGTATTCAAAACGAATCTTTTAATTTCTTTATTTTGACATAATGTCCGTATATAAATAATTACAAAGAACTCTTCCTTTTTAGCTCATAACTTTTGGTGTGGAGGGACTATTATTATGGTCTATTTTAGAGAGTTGTAGAGTAATAAAATGGAAAATTCCGTCCGGCTCTACTTCAGTGTCGGCCATAGGCGCACGTAAAAAATAATTTAATAAAGAGGGAACAATTAGCTATAGCAAATTTACACAAACATTATTTTCTGACATATGCCGTGGAAGATATAGCTGAAAAACATAGCGTAATTGTGCTGCGGACACCGACAATCCATTGCGAACTAAATCCTATAGACCTGATATGGGCGCAAGTGAAAATATTTGTACCAAGACAAACACGAAATTCAAAATGAAAGACGTTTTTGATAAAGCCATTAAGGAAGTGACACCAGAGAACTGGGGAAAAGCAGTCCATCATGTCATTAAAGAAAAGGAGAAAATGTGGGATCTTGACCATCTGATCGATCGGACCGTCGACCCGTTAATTATAACGTCAAGAGGAGATGACAGTTCCTCAGTTGATGAAGAATATTATGATTTTTAATAATTTAATTTCTGTTTAATATATATTTTGTATTTTCTTTATAATGTTTAATAAATAATAAGTGTACCTAATACTATGTACATAATGCACGCCTTTGTCACACCATTTTCAGTGTTTGTGAATGGATAATAATAGGCAAAATTCATAAATTGACCCAAATCCTGGTGGTACTATTTGATGAAATTAAAGAATTTTGCAATGAAATCAATGCCAAATCATAAAAGTGGCTTAAATATTCGTTGGGTCACTCTGTAGACTATAGGAACGCGAGTTACAATTCCCAATCTGCTTAATTTATGGTTTAAAGAAGAAATACCGGACACCGGATTTGCTAAAAATAACCATACTGGTTCTTAATTTTTATCAAAAGTCAAAACATCAGCAAAAATACTCGAGTATTCAGAAATAATTTGACCGACAGAAAAAATTTACATAGGTACTTCTTCAAATTATAAATTATTGTTTCTGTGATCTGCATGCTGTTTTCTAAGAGTTCATTAACGTTGGGTTTTTTCCATGCGCCATTTTCCGTGAATTCTTTTTAATAAAAAAATTGCTTTTTGGAAACCAGTTCAATAAATTATTTCATAGAATTTTTCAGTTCCATTCTGTGCTACCCAGAAGAGCGACATAGTTCCAGCAGCCATCGATTTTAATAAAATTATAACTGTAAGACCAGATAATAAAATACTATAGTCTATTTTAGAAAGGTGTAGAGTAATTAAAGCTCATTTGGTATGCAAGGGGCCACAGAGTGACCAAACAAATATTTAAGCTACTTTTATAATTTGGCATTGATTTCATTGCAAAATTATTTATTTTCATCAAGTGCATGTAGTATCTACCAACCGGGTTTGGGTCAATTTATGGGTTTTGCCTATTGTTATTCATGGCAAACACTGAAAATGGTGTGACAAAGGCCTGCATTATATACATAGTATTAGGTACACTTATTTTTTATTAAACATTATAAAAAAACAAAAAATACATTACACAGAAATTAAATTATAAAAATCATAATATTGTTCGTCATCTAAGGAACTGTCGTGACTGACTGACATGGTCATAATTCCAGAGAGTTTGCTGCTACCTCAGGTGTTCCCCAGGGATCACATCTGGGACCCCTACTTTTCATTATATTTCTTAACGATCTTTTTTTTATTCTAGACGTCGATCATTTAATTTATGCCGACGATGTCAAGTTATACCTTAGAATTAGAGACGAGAGGGACTGCATGAAATCACAAAATAACTTTGAGAAAATGAATAGGTGGTGTAGAAAAAATAAATTGCTGCTGAATGTGTCTAAGTGCAGTATTGTTACCTTTACTAAAAAGGTACATCCCATCGTATATGAGTATAGTATAAATGGGGATATGTTAAAACGGTGTGAGTCTGTGTGTGATCTTGGTGTTGTGCTGGACTCAAAGCTCTCTTTCCGTGAACATTATTCTAAAATTGTTGGAGAAAGTTAAAAATTGTTGGGCTTTATTATAAGAAACGCTGGAGATTTTACGAGTTGGGACACACTTAGATTGTTATTTAATAGCTTTGTTAGGTCACGCCTTGAGTACTCCTCGGTTATTTGGTGTCCTTTCTATCAGACCCACATCAATAATCTGGAAAAGATTCAAAGACACTTTTTAAAGTACACCAGTTTTAAGCTAGATGGAATCTATCCTGAAATAGGATTTCCGCACGATCGTCTCTTAGCAAGATTTTCAATGGAGAGCCTTGAAACACGGCGAACAAAATCTCAAATTATTTTTCTGCATTACGTACTTTTCGGGAAAATTGATGCTGGCAACATTTTACAATCCCTGCACTTTCAGGTGCCAAGGCCAACCTCGCGTAATTACCTGACTTTTGCTTTACCAACTACCAAGGACAAATACACTTAAGTTTTCTCCATTACATCAAATATGTGAAAAATACAACCAAATTCAAAACCAGCTAGATATACATATCTGCACTGTGGCCTTCATTAAACGCATAATTCTATAATTATTTACATATTATATGTATATTATACATAATCATACAACTTTATTATTATTTTTACTATCTATGTTTCATCTTTTTGATAATGCTTTATGTTATGTTAAAACTTTTTTATTTCCCATTTGATGAATGGGGTATTAAATAAATAAATAACTAAATAAATAAACTGTCATCTCCTCTTGACGTTATAATTAACGGGTTGACCTATGTTTATAACTTTCTAGTAATATTTAAATTAAATAATTGTAAAATTAAAATACACTTTTTTTTTTTGTTCTAATTTGTTCCTCTTCGCTCGCTGCCAAGGCTATTCCCGAGGGGACCCATAGCTTAACGTTGGTTCCGAACCACGATTCTCAGTCATGCGACACCCACCCAAGGGCTATCAGCACTTGTTTTCTTGCCATTGCATGATGTACCGATTGGGGAGTGAATTATTTTTTTTCTTTATCGTTTATTTAGTGACGAAATAAAAATAATCATCTCGTTACATTTTGTAGAAGCCATTCAAATTCAAATTCAAAACGTGCTTTATTGTGTTTAATACAAAGTATTTGTTGACAAAGCTATAAAATACCTACATAAGTATATATAAGGGCAAATATATTAAATACAGGTTATAAATAATGAGTAATACTACAATAAAAAAAAACACGTAGTTAACACAGCATTATGAAGTATAAACAGTAATAAGAATAGTCACAATTAGGACAATAAAATTACATTAAAATAGATTATAAAAAAACTTATTTAAAATGGCACAGATAAGATTGACGGACCCTAGTCATCAACTATATTATAATAACCTGTCAAGCTATAGTAGGCTTCTTGTTTGAGAAATGATGACACCAACCTCTTGAATCTGGCTAGTGTTGCAGAAGTCTTAATTTCCTCTGAAAAAATGGTTAAAAAATTTGTACTTTCATATGTTAGGGACTTCTTGGTAAGTGTGCTTTTTGGAATAGGCACTGGAATATTATTCGTTTGTTTGGCATTGCAATCGCGTTAGCGTGATCACGATTTTTTAATTTTTTGTAAACCAAACAGAACCGTTTCCAGAATTAATAAGCATGGTAATGTCAGTGGCGGCTCGTCAGGTGAAGTAGGTGAAACCAAAAAAAAAAAAAAACAGGAGGAAAGTTTTTCGACAATATTAAATATTAATGTACCAATACAGCTACCATTTTAACTCTTATAAAATAATTATGTTCGAATTAATATTATTAATTTAATCCGAATGTAGCTATGCATAATAGAGCCACGGTTAACTCCGATGAACAATAATTATAAATACTCGTGCATTTTGGCGGGCCCCAGCGACCGTGTCCGTTAGCTCAAAGCAAGTGAAGACCCAACGTCCAACATGTCTTTAATTTTCACCGTTGCTATGGTTACGTGACGTTAGTCACGCAAATAGCATGTAACAATTTGCATTATGATGAAGGGCAATTTAAAAATAGATCAGTCGTATGCACCCTTGTTTTATCAATGGTTCGGGTATTTATTTTGAGACTTTGCGAAACTTTCGGTTATAGATATCGTTTTTACATGATTTACTGTGTGATTAAAAGGTTTTGTTTTTATTTTTCAGTTAATTCAGTGGTCTACACTGTTCATGTGGATCCGCCCTACAGAAATATCTTATTGGCCTTTTCTGCAGTATAAAACTTAAATTAAAATGGCTGCAAATTTTCCAAAACGCAATACTATATCTGAGGTGGCTCACGAACAGGGAAAAGTAAGCAGACCTGGCAACTGATTTACCCAACTCATAATATACAACTCTAACAGCATAGCAACATCTGGCGTCCTTTTTATTTAGGAAATTATTATGATTGTCAAACTTTAACTTTTCGTCAATCACCAGACCAAGAAACTTATTATATTGTTTAGTTTCGATATCACAGCCATCCAAACTTATGCTGTCACACTTAAACTAACAACTGAGAATATTCGTTGTATTCACATTAAGACATAACAAGTTAGCATCACAGCATTCCTTAACATTCTTAAGATCTTCAGAGACAATGTTCATTAACAGACCAGGTATCCTATGGAATGGGACCATAAAACAGTTATATCATCTGCAAAAATGGTGAAAATTATTAAAAATATTAGTTTTGCGTTTTAAATTACATAGGTGGAGATAAGTATGTAGATAATTTGAAGGCGTATACCGTCACTCGATATATAAAGTAAAAACCGTAACTATAGTATGCAAAAGTTTAAGTTCAAACGGTAAAACCATATAATTTTACTTTGTGATGCGGCAGATATCATACAATAAGGATTTTACTAATTTTAAGGAATCTCCAGCACATCAATGAGTCAGTGAATATTTTTTTTTCTACTCCCACATGGATATTTGCGGGTTCCTTTACACTAGAATAGTAGTTTGTACAACAAGAGTGGATATAATGTCCATATCGCACGAGGAAGAAAATTGAGCACGACGCCGTAGGCGGAATGCTTAAACTTCCGAGGGCAATATGGATAATCCACTCGAGTTATTAAACCTTATGTTAAAAAATGTAAAAAAAAGTTTTCAGATTGCCGGGCTCGAACTCACGACCATTGGTTCCATAGTCAAACGATCTACCTCTCGACTATTGAAACGTTAAACTAATTATGGCAAAATCAACTGATAAATGATGCTACATGAAATTAATTTTCTATGCACATTCAGCAGGTTGCATTATTGATAAATCTATTATAAGTGCGTCTAGATTTTATTATATTGACCAAATTAATAACAAATTGTACCATATATGCATTTAAATTATATAATTTAGTGTCTTGAAAAAGAAGGCGGAGCCTCAGTAAAAGTAATATACTGTGATTGGTCAGTACTTTTAAGAACAACAATGGCTTCTCTGTAATTGACTACTGTGATTGGTCAGTTTCATTACCTATCTAGGATTGTTATAAAATTTTGCCGCACAGTTAACTGGAATAGCCTACTTTACCCGCCACTTAAGTGTAAAGGAAACAGTAAATTTCCATGTGGGAGTAGAAAAAGATTAAATAAGTGAGCTATTCCGATTAACAGAACGGATATAATTTCATATCTATCCTAGTAAGGATATGAAATTGGCCAATCACAATGATCAATTACAAAGAAACCAAAATTACACGGTGTAAATTTTACGCGTCATTATACGACACTTAACAAAAGTGAGGTGAAGGATATATTTCAAAAAGATGCAAATCTGTCAGATAATATTTGTTATTGTTTTATTTAAAACAAAACAAAACATTTATTCCCTACGCCTACACCAATTTTTCCTTAAGAGGGAATGGAAAGGTGCGAAAATATAAAACCAAAATATATTTTTACAGAACTATTGTTATTTTCTGACGGATCTAAAAAATTTATCCAAAAATTTAGTTTCTTATTTCAAAAATCTCCAGTTTTTCAGTCATTTCTGGACAACATTGGTTGGTTTTTGCCTTGCAAATATTTTTTCACCGCAATATTTTCTGATATATTTTGAAGGGGGATCCAAGACCAATCGACCTTAAATCTTTTATTATATCCAATCCAATACAAAGAAAAATAACGGGCAAATCAATCAAAATGGTGGAAAATGAAGGTGAGTACAAAAAACCAAATAAAACAAAGTTATAAAATTTTTAGAAAAAAATTAATTTCACTTTTGGCGTCTTATTCTAAATTACTAATGGTTTTAAGGTTATGTTATTTCTATAGCTTTGCCACTTCTCTTTCCATGTTTTTAGTTTGTACATTGGCAATTATTTTGGAAAACTTTGCCGTTTTAAACGAATTTTATAGTTTTTTGCTGATCTTTCGATCAATGTCAGCAAAACAAGTAATCAAACTGGCTATGACTGAGAAATAAATTGTTCATTTTTTAAAATAAATATACCGCTTTTTTTTTTCATTGAATCTGCAAACTATATTCAAAGTGATTTTGTGTAAATATAAGAAATGACCCAAATCGACAAATATGTTACAGTGTAATTTGGTTCGTGGAGTTGCCAACGAAATGAATTTTTTCTTCAATTGTCTCACAAGTTCACGGCCAACTAAAAAGATAAAAGTTATAATTTCTGATATACAGTGACCGGCAAAAAGTTGGACCCATAGGGAAACTTTTTTATTATTGAAATTATAAAAAAACTTTTTATGCTGATAACCTCTGCATGATTGGTAACCTAAAAATTTGTTTTGACATTAGTCACGTGACTACTCGTTTGTCTGGAAAATTGAAAAGTATATATTTTTTCGTGAAAATCTGATATTAGAGTACTAGATATTAAAAAAAGTCATTTTAAAAAAGTGTTTAGATTTTAATTTTGTGCTGGTGTGCAAAGTTTAAAATAAAAATTCAAAAAAGAAATATTTTTTTTAAATTTAACAAAATATCAAATATTACTTTCATATTTCCGTCAATTTAATGAAAATGTGTTAAATGATTAAACACCAATATTTAAACATTGTATTTATTAAATTAGACGGGTCATTTCCAACAATTTTTATAAAACATAATTTTTAAAATAAAAATAATAAATAGTAGAGCTAATTTAATTTAATTATTTTATTAAAGAACGGTGTGCCTGCGGAGAAAAACGCAGGAGACCACTTTTATGTAAAATTGACCAGGCTAATCAGAAATAATGTCTACATGGAAAAATATCAGTGGCGTCCCACTTTTTTTCTAAAAAATATTCTTTATTTAAAATTTTAAAAATTATTCTATTCGCGATAACGCTGAAACGAACGGAGATATCGAGCTGCAGTTTTAATATTTTTTCTAGAAAATTTTATCATAATTATACCGTATGATTTATTTTTACGGAGTAAAATCAAAAAATGTGTTATTATTACAAATTGCGCCCTCTAGCATTTTTTTGAGAACTATTATGGACAACTAAAAACGATTGGTGAAAGTGAATACATTTCTCTTCCAAACAGTCTTTAGTTTGCTAAAATCGGATAAGTCGTTTATAAGTTACAGCGATTTAACTGATTACACTTTCAACAGCTTCCCCCCTCTTATTAAGGTCGGTACGACAATGAGCATAGGACCAAAATGATGCATAATTGTCCAAGCTTTTTAATGGTGTAATCAAAGATATACCTTAATGTGGAATTTTCTGAGATATGTAAACTTTTATAATTTACTTTTCAAATGCGGAACTTAAAAATTATTTCCAGGATTTTCTAATGGCCACTTTAGTTAAAAAAATATTTTCCTGAATTTCTATGCCAGTAGTTTCCGAGATATGGCCATTCGTCACCCTTAATGAATAAACCGGTACAACTTAAGAGTATTATCTATATTGCGCTTGAAAGTTTACTTTCTCGTGCGATATAGACTTCATATCCACTCTTGTAGTACAAACTACTATTATACATCTGACTTAGTATTGTTTAGAACATCCTTTTTTATATATTTTAATTTAATTTATAACAATAATAACAAGGGCGGACTAAAGACTAAACAAATATTCTGCAAGGGGTAATTCTTGAGAGAATCGTTTTTGGGGGTTAAATTTTTTTATAGAAATTAAGAAACTTTATATACGTTTCTAAAGTATAAATTGTTTAAATAAGTTTTTGGGTTCTGTGGGGGAATCATTATCCCGTAGCATTCTTGAGACTGCCCTTGGTTAATGGTTAATAAATACGAACACATGTTCTGCTTCAATTACTAGAACAGAGTTTCAGTTCGTGTCTTATAATATGTATTTCCCAGAAACGACAGATTTCGATAAACAAGTAATTCCGAAGCTTTCGTGCAAAACGGGATATAGCCAGTTTCAGGTTTCAGGAAATGCGAAAAAAATTTATTAGGAGAACGTGTTTTAATTTAACATATAGGTACGAGGTAAAAACTGTAACATACAGAAAAAATAAATTATCCCCGTACGTAATGTCAAGGCAGTACGTAGGGCAGGGAGGCAAGGGGACAAGGATTCCTCTGAAATTTAACAATCTTAAGACAAAATCAGGCAGTTTCAAAAAACTTTTAAGAGATTCAGGGTATGATGTTGAATTCAGTTTTGCAGAAACAGATGGTGTTCTTTGCGGTTACCAGTTGTCCATCTTTGAAGATTTATGTTATAACGCAGGTTGACAAGTCCACTCAATGCTGGTATTCGCAGCATCATCTGTTGAATTCCAATGAAAAACCAACCGCATTTCTATTCAAATAAGTTAAAATCAGGCTGTCCAAAATTGTTTAAACTCCTCATGTGCACTCACCACACAGAGTCACTAAAAAAGTATTTCTACAACCCCGCTCTAAAGTCAACAGGGGAGCAAATATTTGGACAGTCTAAAACTTGCATGAGATTTCGTATGTTTCCAGCCACAGATTATATAATGACTGTCAATAAAGAAGAAGGGGAATCCTGTGGGATTAAAGGCGTATATATTTTACCCAATAAATTGTTTTAGTATAGTATTCACCTGAAGACGACTAGAGATACTAACCAGTTGAACCCTTAGTGATTTAAAACAAATAAAGACAATACAAGTTCAAAACTCTTCTATTATTCAAGAAACATCATTGTCTCCAACCTTCAGTAATAATTTTATTGGTTTGACATTTCAAGATCCCTGGTAAACATGATCGCCACTGCAGTGGCCCAGTGCTTGTCTGGGTTTTCTTGTTCTCCGCTTTTCTGTGTAATAAAGATTTGAAATAGCTACTTTAGTTAACAATTTGCAGTAATTATAACATAAACAAGTAAACTTGGATTTCCTGAATATATAAATAAAGCTTAATTTATTAAAATGACCGGTATTGACTTCACTATAGTTCAGTTGGCTTCCACTGAAGGAGTATTGTTAACCTCGTCTTAAGTCAGTCATACGAGTATCGTTGTTATAACCTCTCAAACGATGTGGTCTAAATTTACGAACTTGAATTTATTTTTTGTTGTTTATTTTGGATTTTTGTTGAAAACTAGTCATACACGTAAGTGATATTTTACTGTTTTTTTTTAAATATAACTTACACACGGAAAAAGTTACCCTTTTTTTTAATTTCGTTTTTTTTAACTGCTTTACTAAATAGCTAAGCAGGATTTTAAATTTCTGTTTTCACCAATAGAAAGGTGGTATCTAGGTGGGTGTGCGAACGTTATATTCGTTCAGAAAAAAAATCTAGGAATAAGATATAAGCCAATGAAAACCCTAAAAACAATACTTAAAATTGTATTGTAAAAAATATTGAGAATTATTTTTAATAAAAATAACATTCTTACATTCTCCAATATCTGTAGACTCCATGAGTCCAAAATCAATCAATAAATATAGACAGAAGAAGTTTTTTTTACAAGAATAATTTTGGTATTCGCAGTTTGCCAGTTTGTAAATTTATGGGCCATGATTATAAAATAAAGGGGCAGGCTATTACTCATTAATCAGTAAGTTTTGTCGTCGATGCTGTAAAGCACCTGTAAAGTAAAAACCTTACCTCCACTTTTTTAAATTGTATATACAACAATTTAGTTGTGCACAGACTATGGGATGAATTGTATGAAGTACAAAAATATATTTACTCCATTGAAGAAAACAATATAGAGGTTATTATGCTGGTCCATATTTCTACATTATTTATTTCAATGAAGCAAATATATTTTTGTACTACATATAATTCATCTCACAGTCTGTACATTCATAAATTGTTTTACAGTTAAGAAATTGGAGGTTAAGTTTTTACTTTACAAGTGCTTTACGGCCTCAACTATAATAAAATTTCTTGAATAGCCTGCCCCTCCATTTTAATTATGCCCATAAATTAACAAACTGGCAAGCTCCGAATAACAATAACAACAATATTCTTGCAAAACAATGTATTAGAGACTAGAACCTAAACTATGACTCACACCGTGACGTAATAAAACATTAAAAAATAATTAAACTCATTTCTACCTATATTTTAAATATCTCGCCTTCAGGTTATTCGCCTGACATGCGCAGTGTGTCTGCAATAGTGTTGGAAAATAGACGCGAGTATGGATGCCTATTTGCCGCGTGGAGCAAGAGCAAATCATGTCTCAAATTTATGCGGGTAATTTAAATAATGGAAAATTATAAAATAACTAAAGAAAAAATTTTTTTGTAGAATAATTATTATTTTATAGCCTCTTTGTAGATATATGTATAAATAAGGTAAATACACAAAGCAGTCATACAGTCGATACATACTGGGTCTCCCAAAAGTCCCGCATAAAATTAATATCAATTAAAGGACGAACGCTCGGACCCGTAAATTTTTATTTTTAATTGTGTATTTTTGACATAAAAAAATATTTTACAATGTGTCTCATAGAGCTGTTGTCACGTCTTTGACTATTTTCTTTAATCGAATGTCATGTGTCTAAATTCAATAGTTTTTGACGTTTAAAATATGGCATTTTTTGATTTTGACAGGGTGAAACATTGGAACGGTTCATCTTAGAGAAAAATGGTTTTCACCTCCCTGTCTTAGTTTTTTATTCTCTATCCAAAGAAACCAACTTAAGATTTACCATGTTAAACCGTTAAAACCGGGTTTTTGGTTTAATATGGTAAATCTTAAGTTGGTTTCTTTGGATAGAGAATAAAAAACTAAGACAGGGAGGTGAAAACCATTTTTCTCTAAGATGAACCGTTCCAATGTTACAGCCTGTCAAAGTCAAAAAATGCCATATTTTAAACGTCAATATCTCAAAAACTATTGAATTTAGACACATGACATTTACAACATAGCGTAGAATTTTATGGGGAATCAGAAATAATACAATATATAGGGTGTTCCATTAAAAAAAATTGTCAAAGACGTGACGACCGACAGTTCTATGAGACACCCTGTATAATTTTTTTTTTGTCAAAAAAGGCACAATTAAAAATAAAAATTTACGGGTCTGAGCGTTTTTCCTAGATCTTTTTCCTTTAATTGATATTAATTTTATGCGGGTAATTTAAATAATGAAAAAAAAATGGTCTTTTTTTATTGAAACTTATTTCTTAGTAAATTTTTTTTGTGGATAAAATTTAAAGATTTATTTATATTTAATACGAGAAGAGCTTTTCGGAGAGGGATACAGACACCTTCCACCCTTAACTACGCCACTGATCCTGTCAAGTTTGCAACCCTAAGGCATCCGTAGAATTTTATACTGGGTCTCCCAAAATTCCCGCATAAAATTAATATCAATTAAAAGAAAAAGATCTAGGAAAAACGCTCGGACCCGTAAATTTTTATCTTTAATTGTGTATTTTTTGACATAAATTTACGGGTCCGAGCGTTTTTCCTAGATCTTTTTCCTTTAATTGATATTAATTTTATGCGGGACTTTTGGGAGACCCAGTATGTATCAACTGTATGACTGCTTTGTGTATTTACCTTATTTATACATATTTCTACAAAAAGGCTATAAAATAATAACTATTTTACACAAAATTATTTTTTTTAGTTAAACTACAAAGCCGGATTTTCAGAAAAAGTTTTCAATTTTTCCAAATTTCGGTTTCATTATTTTTTTTTTGTCTTGCAAAACTATATTTGTACATTTAAACTAAAAATTAATTTAACATGCGTTGTCCTTGTTAAATTTACACTTAAATAAATAAAATTAGTAAACAATCCTATCGCAAACAACTTGATCTCGACATAATAATTTGCGATAAAAGCCTCCTTCCGTTAGTCTCGGGTTTTTGGCAATTAATTAATAATTCCTAAACTTTTTAGCAGAAGATTAAGAGTTTATCATCACACGTAAAAAAACCCACTTTTTGGCGTCCAATGTCACTGAACAGAGAAACTATAAATACGATTTGCTTCAATTTAAATATATCAAAAGACTTATCCATTGACTTTATTTCTCATGTAGCGAATTTTTACATTTACCTTTTTTTTCCAAAATATACCATAATTTATTATTTTAGTCTATTTCAGAAAGGTAGTAATAAAAGTTCATTAGGTATGCAAAGAAACTACAGAGGGACCCAACAAATATTTAAGCCACTTTCATAATTTGGCATTGATTTAATTGCAAAATTCTTTCTTTTCATCAAGTGCAGATAGTATCACCCGGGTTTGGATCAATTTATGGGTTTTGCCTGTTGTTATCCATTCAAAAACACTGAAAATGGTGTGACAAAGGCGTGCATTATGTACATAGTCCTATTAGGTACACTTATTTTTTATTAAACATTATTAAAAAAATACAAAATACAAAAAAACATTATACAGAAATTAAATAAATCATAAAAAATTATAATATTCTTCGTCATCTGAGGAACTGTTATCTCCTCTTGACGTTATTGGGTCCGGTCGATCAGGTGGTCAAGATCCCACATTTTCTCCTCTTCTTTAATGACATGATGGACTGCTTTTCACCAGTTCTCTGATGTCACTTCCTTAATGGCTAAACGGGATGCCGAGTATCCTCGGTCGATTAGGATTTTACTCGGGTCGATTTCAAGGCGACAGACGGCGCCGCGGTCAGGTTTTACTACCGGCTGGGAGCGAGCATGCAAAGCGATTAAGATTTCGTATATCATCCGATTATGAAAATCCTCGAATCGCCGGTATCCGATTATTGAAATATACCAATTATGCCCATCGTTAAAATTTACCTTTTGAAATAATTTTGCATAATCTCATGTTTTCTACTAAATAGGCTTATTTAGAGCCCTGCATGGGCCGTCAACCAAAAACGAATAGCCCGGCAGGCGCGACAGGCACGACAGGCCCGACAGACCCGGTGGGCCTGGTAAGCCCAGAAGGCCCGAAAAAAATATTATGTAACGGAACTAACCTAGGTCACTATATCTTCTGTAAAATTCGGGCACACGTCAAAAATAGATTAATTATTATATGTAAAATAATACCTAAATAATACTACCTAATAATAGTTATAGCTGTAATAGCTGCCTAAATGTCGTTAACCTAACAAAATGGACATTGGTCAAAAATCTAAAATGACAAACGTAAGCGCCGCGATGCCGATGCGACGCCGCGCCGGGACTCGTAGCTCGCCAGCATCGTGAAGAACCAGGCCACGCTCGGAACGATCGCACAAAAAGGAGACGGAAAGAACTGCGCCTCGGCGGGGTGGTATAAAAACGCGGGTACGACCTAAAAACAGGGCTCTCGAATATAAATTTTTCTAAGATTAAAATCACTCTTGTGGGGCTCGATTATAATTTTTTGACTAAGTTTAAACTCTAATTTGGGGCTCTATTTAAAATTCTTTAAAGATTAAAAAAGGCCGTAACACGACCGGGCGTGTTATTTTTGTGTAAAACTTTGGCTCTGATTTAAAGATCTCAGAAAATAGGTTAAATATTTCTACTTGCATTTAAGACTTAGCAAAGTATTAATTTCCAAATTGATTACTTTCAATCACAGTTATTATTCGTGGACTTTCCCACTAAAAGTCAAGCCATGAAGGTGGTCGGTCCTAATGGGGAAGATGTGAACAACGGGACGAATATTGCAGGTCAGGATAAAGGGCAATATGTCGCGTGGTTCCCTTTTTTATTTAGCTTTACCTGCTCGCAGGCCCTTATCTGTGTTAGGCAAATACGGCAAAATTTATAGATAACTTTTTTTCTCGGATCTGAAACCTACTGGGCGACGCATTTTCACAGGGATTCATAAAGCCTTTTATCTTCAATAAAATACGCGAAGTATCGGGTTTTGGCTAATGTTATTACGTCACACTAGTCAATTACGTTCATGGCGGAGAATATGAGGGATGTCTCGTACACGGTTTAGATTCGTAGACTGTAAGGGTTTCCAAGCTCTCTCACCGCCCTATATCCCGGACTCCTGTCCATGCTGGGGGGATATAACGACTTTTCTATCGTTGAAAGTCGTGGAGATGTGGGGATCTTTACTGTGTTTTGAGGTGACCTCATTTTCCACTGCCGTGATTTGCCCCTTTCTATTTAGCCAGCCCGGTACTGCCGGTTCTATACATAATTTAAAAGGTGTCTGATAGGTCTAACCTCACTTTCCTAATAACCTTCTATACGATCCTACGTTAGAGGTTGTAAGGGGGGATTACGGACGGTTCCGCCGTTTTCTCCAACGTGGGGCAGAGGACTACTGTCTGGGGCGACAGCCCATCCCGGCAACTGCAGGAGGGGAGCCTATAGGGATCAGCTACTGCTGTGGGCGACAGCTCCTTAGCCCGTCTTGTGCACGAGGTAGGCAAACCTGGAAAACTGGAATTTTCCGACTTTCTCTGAGCAGCCGATAACGCCAACCGCGTCGCGTCTCTTTCAAATTATCTGAGGTTAGCGTTCAGCCACTTTCGGGTACTCGCACCTCTTAACTATCCTACACTTACTAAAATACGGCTTTGAGAATTCCCTGTTCAAAATTCGGCGCTTTTCTCGGTGTAATACTTCATACTGCTGATCAGCGGATTTGGGTTACACGTTACACGAACACGGCGGAAAACACAACGTAGCGGTCAAACACAACGTAGGGTCATAATAGGCGGTGAATTGGGTCCCGGAACTAGACGGTCAACCGAGCCATTCCTTAAATTGCATATGCGTATATGCTCGATAACATCAATCCACCCGTTCCAGGGTAAATGACAGTAAACTCATACCTAACGTAATTACACGTATGAAATCTAAGTATTGGTAAACTAATGATTCTCCGCGTGGAATCGTGTGGCACATTCGTGTGTTAAACTCGGACCTCTAGGGGACCCACATTTTTTGTCTTTCCTAAATTTGATTTATTTAAATGGGCATTAAAATGATTAAATATTGTTATTTATAACAAATACTATTGTTAATTAAAAACAAATAAATATAAAAATACTACTTTCTTCTACTTCCGCATAGGCGGGGGGCGGTAACGTTTCAATTAGGGCCTGATAATTATTTTATAAATATTTCT
Organism: Polydrusus cervinus; assembly: GCA_935413205.1. Classification (NCBI taxonomy): domain Eukaryota; kingdom Metazoa; phylum Arthropoda; class Insecta; order Coleoptera; family Curculionidae; genus Polydrusus; species Polydrusus cervinus. The sequence continues at coordinate 99,218,085 of OW284510.1, read as the reverse complement.
TTAAAAAAAGAGCACATAAGCAAACCAAGGCTGACCCAAAAGACCGGCTTGTCGCAAAAGTTCGGCAGGCCCAGCAGACCCGGCGAGCCCGACAGACCCGTAAAAAATTGTTAGGGCCCGAAAATCCGAATCTTTGTTGATAAAGTGGCCCGGTCCGATTCGAGTAGGGCCGGGTCGCGTTAAGTTCTGAGATGAAAACCCGGCCCGCACTTTATCCATTTTAAAAACTAAAACCTACATTTGCAAAAATTAATAGGTCTAGTTTTAATGTTGGTAAATATGACTTGGTAGGCGAACCCCCATTCGCCCTCCCCCGTGCTAACGCCCCCATTAGTGCATATGTTTAGGTAAACTCTCATTTAATTTACAAATACTTATAATTAATTTATAATTTTTTTTAAACAAGTTTTCTTACAAATAACACTAATTTTCCGTTGTTTGTGTCTTCGTTTTTATATAATGATCTGTCTCAAGGTCTGTCATATATATATGTTAATTTTTTTTAAATGGTAGTGTTATAAAAGGTTGAATGCATACGTTTTAAATGTTGATGATTAGGATTTTGTAAAGCATGATTGATGATGATTTACCAGAGCTGTTAATCAGTTTAATTTCATTCACATTTTTTGGCTTACGGATACATACCTTTCAGTGGCGTAGCTAGTAAATATGGTCGAGGGTGGGAGGGGGGTTCAGTGGGCGTAAGTGGGCAATTTTTTTTTCCGGAGAAAGGGGTATACCGGGCTACATGTATTTTATGATATTGTACCTAGTGACGAAGGCGGAAAAGCGCCGCAGGCGAAAAATTTTAGAGGCCACGCCCAAAGTTCTTTTAAAATTCACCTAACTTCTATCAAGTTTAAAAAATAAATTATTACCTTTCCCCCTCTGCATGGTTGGATTAAATTTGTTTTTGTAAAAGTTTTTTTCTTTTGATATTCCTAGCTGGCTAAATTTATATTTGTGAAAAATATCTATGAATATGGGTGTGAATCCAAAATTTTAACATAAGACGTGTATGACTGTGTTTTTTGGGCTCGGTTTTTCATGATTAAAAATAAAGTAAATATCGCTCATCACAGGAAAATAGATAATTTTTTCAGAAAAAATTAGGAGCGTAGATCTAAGAGCAGTTTTTGGTGCAAATGCATAGATTTTGAAATACGTTTTGTATATTCATATTAAAGCATTCTCGTTTCTTCCCGCACTATTTATTATATTATAAATTATCGCACTTCTTCCATAAAAAATGTTTCAATTGAAATTTTTACTTTAATTTTTCTTTTTACAAATAAATACTTAATTGTTTTTGTTGTAAAAATATTAATTTAAAATAGATCTAAAAAAGGGAAAAAAAAAACAGAAAAGTATTTAATAGAAAAATACTATAAAACATTATTATTTTTACTCTTTTTTCTATAAAATTGTATCATAAATCAATAACTAAAACGATATGCGTCCAAAACCTTAAATTTCTATATATAACGGGTCTTTTAGAAGGAAATGTTGAAAAACTAAACGTTTCCCATAAGACCTTTGTAATCTAAGCCAAAAATACATTATTTAAAAATTTAAATCAAGCTCGAGACGAAAAATTAGGTTGCAATTAGACTTTTAGACCCGAGCTCCTTGGCGGTGGCAGCGGGGGGGGGGGGGGGGGGGGGGGGCAGCCGGACTGCAGCCCCTTCTTAATACGCCACTGCATACATACATACATACATAAACCATAATATTTCTTCTTCATAAAATGACCTGAGGAATCACACCTTAAACTATAAGCACGTTAGTAAGGAACACCATGTACAGGGTGTTACAAATTCGACATACCTACCAGCATTGGAATCTCGGAAACTATAGGAGCTAGAGAAACGGTTAAATGGGGGCAAAGTTGTGCAATTCGATGCTGATTATAATGCCGCTTTAAAAGTTTTCAAATTCCGAATACGATTTTATTCGAAAATTTTTTTAGGTATTTTTTCCTGAGCTCATTTGACTAACTATTTAAAAATAAATGACACTTTGTCATTGCCACTTTTTCTCCTCTACAAAATGACATTACTAAACTAAAGATCCGCCGTTTCGTCTCCGCGCGGCCATCACCAACTTTACTTTTTTAAATACGGACCTGGATTTTTAAACCCTCCTACTCTCAAAATGTAATGGCGATATTACTTTCTCATAATGATGAGTTGTCCTTGCTTATTTTTTAAAATTCATATTTTTTACAATTCTTGTCAGTCCGGTCCTGGAAACGAATTACCATATTAAATAAAAACTTTATTTCATTTAAAATATTCATACCTAAGTAATATAATTTATTTTATAAGAATTTTCTAATAATTCTAAATTTATTAATTAAATCCTAATTTTCTAAATGTTCAAAGATATTGCCGTTTTGCTCAATACAAAGATCGATTTTTCTTCCAATTTTGGCGACAGCCCTTTCAACCGATCTTCTCCTTATCCTACCAAATGCAACCTGTATGTAAATACCTAATATGAACTTAAGACAAACTTCTTCATGAAACTTATTAGTATTAGTAAAAGTTTTAAATAAAATAAAGTTTTTAATTAATATTGGTATGTTGCCAGGACTGGACTGACAAGAAGTGTAAAAAATAGGAATTTAAAAAGGTAAGCAAGGATAATTCATTATTATGAGAAAATAATATCGCCATTACATTTTGAGGGTAGGAGCGTTTAAAAATCGGTTTAAAAAAATCCAGGTCCGTATTTAAAAAAGTAAAGTTCGTGATGGCCGCTCGGAGACGAAACGGAGGATCTTTAGTTTAGTAACGTAATTTTGTAGAGGAAAAAAAGTGGCAATGAAAAAGTGTCATTTATTTTTAAATAGCTAGTCAAATGAGCTCAGGAAAAAGTAAAAACGATTTTGCAAAATTTCGTATTTTTTTCGAATAAAATCGGAAGTATTCGGAATTTGAAAATTTTTAAAGCAACATTATAATCAGCACCGAATTGCACAACTTTGCCCCCCATTTAACCGTTTCTCTAACTTCTATGGTTTCCGAGATTACAATGCTGGTATGTCGAATTTGTAACACCCTGTATATTAAATTGCACCAGTGCCAGTGGCAGTGCGTCATAAATGCTAGGCGTGGGCCTGATGATGTAAAATGTTTACTAAAACTTTATACACATCAGACGTCACAGTGCAATGTACTGACGCATGAGCTATATTTCTACTTTTTTACTGTTTTCTATATCCAAGATTCTAAATGATATTTACATAAATTTTATAATTATTATACGATTATTTCAAGCACGTGTTTTTATCCAATCACAATATTAAATAACTGGTTTTCAGTAACGATTTACGTAAAAGTATACCTTTGTACCGGGCGAAGATATCGCAAGTACAAAGATATACAAAACAAAACTTGCATTCATAGCAAATTTCCTTAAGTTTATTGTATTAACTTAAAGGTTATATGTTTTGTCTTAAATAGACATCATCAGATCTAAGAGTGTACTAATAAAATTTCTAAGAGAAAACCCTAACATATCAGCCAAAATTTAATGAGTGACGGCTCGTCAGGTGAAGTAGGTGAAGGGGATCTTCACAAAAAAAAAATAAAACCAGGAGGAAAGATTTTCGACAATATTAAATATTAATGTTCCACTAGAGCTACCATTTTAGCCCTTAAAAAATAATTATGTTCGAATTAATAATATCAATTTAATCCGAATGTAGCTATGCAGAATAGGGGTTAACTCCGATGGACAATAAATATAAACATTCGTGCATTTTGGCGAGATACAGCCGACCGTGTCCGTTAGCTCAAAGCAAGACCAAACGCCCAACATGGCTTTGATAATCACCGTTGCTATGGTTACTTGACGTCAGTCACGCAAACAGCATGTAACAATTTGCATTATGATGAAGGGCAATTTAAAAATAGGTCAGTCGTATGCACCATTGTTTTAACATTGGTTCGCCTAACCATAAGGTATTTATTTTGAGGCTTCGGGAAACTTACGGTTATAGATATCGTGATTTACTGTAGGATTACAAAGTTTTATTTTTATTTTTCAGTTAATTCAGTAGTGCACGTACCCACGTGTGTAGACGATTTGTTAATGTTTGTTTAAGTACCCGCACTATACCTAGCTCTTCACCATTTTTTAAGACCGCGAGCCGCCACTGAATTTAAGAGGATCAGACGACGTTAAAATTTGCAATATAAAATTACTGTTTTTTTGACCCGAATTAAAACAACTCAGCAAGATATTGAATTTCTGTTTCTACCAATGTGGATAATAATAGTTTTCTCCTTTAGCCAACAATGTTGGTTCTTGTCCTAAGAGAGTTTGTTCCTGACTAAAAATCTAGTATCCCAAATAATGAGGCAGTAAGTAGGCACGGCAACAAACAAAATGGACTACTGGGTTAGACAATGACGGCCGTTTCATCCTTATTTGGATTCATCGTACTGCCGTAAACTCGTTGCGAGCCCCTTAAACGCGAGAATACCAATTTTATACCGACCGTATCCTACCAGTGGCGTATTTAGGGGAGGGGGGCTTCCGGGCTGTACCCCCCCCCCCCCTCTACGCCTAGGAGGAGCTCGAGTCTAAAAGTCTAATTGCAACCTAATTTTTCGTCTTACGGTTAAACTCTTAATTAAAATTGGCTTAGATTATAAAGGTTTTGTAGGAAATATTTAGTTTTTAAACTTTTCCTTCTAAATGTCCTGTTTTATATAAACTGCTGGACAATTGCTTTCGAGCAAGAAAAATTTCGACTAAATTTAACAGTTAATATTTTCTGAACCAGATATGATATCGACCTACGGTTATGAATGATTGATAGATTCATCCCTTGGGAAACAATTGTCAATGTTGGATTTTCTTTAACTGTCAGAAAATTTTATATACAGGGTGTTATAGAAGACGATGATTTTTGCTTCAATTTTAATGGCGTGTAACTTTCACAATAATATTTTTAAATTTTATCACTCTACGTCAATTGAATCAATGGTTCATAGCCAAGCAAGTAATTTGTCAAATTTTTGATATCTGCTATATTTTAAGAAATACCGATTTTTTTGGAAAACCTTGCTTTATTTCAACTTATTGGTAGCTAGATCTCACTGTGCGTTGTATCGTACAAACTTTGCGAGTGATTATTATACCTTATGAAAAGCTTGATTATGTTTAGTAACAATAGTTGTACCTAAATGCTATGATGTACAGTGGCGTACTTGTAAACACCTATATGTCTATGGTTTATTAGTATCTCACAATTTTTCACGATTGTTTTATATTGGAAAGTACTCGCCCCTAGATTAGGTCAATTTTTTTTTATTTTTTAGTTTTTCATATCGCACTACAGGTATATTATACAGTGTGTTTATAAAATTTTACCAAAGATAAATTTGAACTGAACATAATCAAGCTTTTCATAAGGTATAATAATCACTCGCAAAGTTTGCACGATACAACGCACAGTGAGATCTCGCCACCAATAAGTTAAAAGAAAGCAAGGTTTTACAGATCGAAAAACGCTAATTAGAGTCATACATACGTCTTATGTTAAAATTTTGGTTTGACACCAATATTCATATTTTTCACAAATAATATAAAAACAATTTTTTTTTTAAAAGAATATTAATATCAAAAAAAAAACATTTACAAACACAAATTTAATCCAACCATGCAGAGGGGAGAGATAATAAATTAATTTTCGAGATTTGATAGTAGTTAGATGAATTCTAAACGAACTTAGGGCGTGGTCCCAAAAAATTTTCGCCTGCGCGCTTTTCCGCTTTCTTCACTAGGTACATTGGCGTTGTCTTGATAGTCCCGACTGTCCCTTTCCCTAGAAAAAAAATGTCCTACTTACGACCACTAAGCCCCCTCCCCCTCCACCCCCCCACCCGAGCATATTTTCTGGCTACGCCACTGTATCCTACGATCGGTATTGAATTGTAACCCTAGGATACGGTCGCCATCTCTAGGAATAAATTTTAATGCAAATGGCAGTTCACGTGTGTGTGTCGTAAGATGGCGCGAAGGGGGCTTTTGAAATAAGCTAGATAAATCAAAAGAAAAATATCCAAGAGAACTTTAAAGTAAATGCCAAAAGATATTGATTTTTAAAAATTTGTTTATCAATCAAAAATCCTAGGAATATCAATAACATTTTTTATGTCGTTTTAGGAACCTTTTCTCTTTCGTTACAAATATTCATAAAATGTTTAATCTCAGCTTAATTTCTGATTTTCTAGAAAGCTACGGCAACTCCGACAGCTGCCGAACGCCAGATGGAACCGAGGCTACTTGCGTAGGTATATGGCAATGCCAGCCGTTGCTAAACCTACTCAAAACATTACAACGGCCACATCCTCCAGAAGTATCCAGAAAACTCAACGCCTACAAATGCAACGGTAGAAAGGTGAGTTTCCTTAAGAGGTACCTATGTTTTGTTATATTTAGTCAGCCGACTGTTTAGTTGCGTCGTGTTAGTGAAAAAATATAGAAAAGCAGGTTAACAATTTTTAATTAAATTAGGTAGGCTCGGATTGAACAATATTATTTAAATTCAAAGTAGGTGTTCCAAGGTCAACAATAGCCGTTTTTAACTGTTTAAAACGATTTCTACAACTGTTTTGTATTACTTTCGGAGTTATAATTCTTACGCAAGCAGAAAAAAATCCGAACAAACCCTTTTTTCTTCTGTGCATTTCAGCAGAACAATTATTTAAACAAACTAGCTGTGGTTGAGAAAAATAACTTGTTCATTTTTATTAATAAATATATCGCTATTTGTCTGTTATTCTGCAAAATGCCGAATGTGAGAAAGATAGATACTTATATTCAAACTGATATTGTGTAAATATAAGAAATGGCCAAAATTGATAAATATGTATGATTTGGTCCATGGATTTGCCAACTAAATAAGTTTTTCTTGAATTGTTTCTATTATCTTTCTCACAAGTTTACGGCCAACTAAAAAGACAAGTTGTGATGCCTAATTTAAACAATTTGTTTACATTTTTAGTATGAAGTTTAAAAGTTGAGTCATAGAAAAAATATACTGTACAGCTGGAGTGGATTGTCCATATTATGCTAAGAAGTTTTAATTTATTTCTCGTGCGTTATGGACATCATATCCACTCTTCTTATAGAAACTACTATTTTAGGTATGTTGTCCATCGGGACCAATAATTCTTGGTGATGATGAAATAATTTACCATGATAGAGAAAATCCTCCAGATGTAACAAATCATAAAAACTACCATCTTCTTCCAGAAGAGTGTGGATTTTTGGATAGTACCATAAGAATCACACATGGCGAAGATGCAGCCTTAAATGAATTCCCCTGGATGGCCCTATTGCAATATAAAACTGGTAGGTATAAATTACAAATTTAGTCCTTATTTTAATCGACAAGAAAACATTATTTTCATGTTGAAATGCAGACCTTCGGTCTACACAATCCTACACGACATTCAGACTGACATAGGAATGACAGTAATACTGATATGTATGTAATTTTAAGGATTGATGGCCGGACTGACGAAAATTCTCATTAGAAATTGATGGACTGATGCGCGAATGACGAAGAACGTATGTCACTCACAACTGTTAGTCTGTGTGATCTCCCACAGTAGGTTAAACCAATTACATACACCAACAAAGTATATTTTATTTATAAAGAAGCTGTGTTCATAGCAATGACGTCAAGCCAATTAGGGAATCCAAGCCACGTGATTCAATATGGCGGTTGGATGGCAAAAAGCATTGAGTCACCAGTTAAGTGCCACCAGCAACATTATTTTTATGATCACGTGTACCAATTACAAAGCAGTATTTGCCATCCAGCTTCATTTTGACACATCGTTGGATTGCCTAATAGTATTTTACTATTTGTAACACGTCAAGTTGACAGCTGTTATCTTAAGTGTCAATCGCAGTTCAAACAGAAACGACGTTAACTCCGAGTTAATAAATGCCGCCTACGAACGTCGCCGATAAACGCTACCGCCAACGCCAGCGAGAATTTATATATCCAGCCTAATTCTGTGAACATCGCACGTCCTTATTCCAAATGTAAATAGGTTTGCCTATGGTAACTGGGGTAACCCGGGCTTGGGTCAATTTATGGATTTTGCCTATTGTTATCCATTCACAAACACTGAAAACGGTGTGATAAAGGCGTGGCTTATGTACATAGTATTAGGTAAACTTATTTTTTATTATACATTATAAAAAAAATATAAAATACATTATACAGAAACTAAATTGTAAAAAATCATAATATCGACATCTGAGGAACTGTCATCTCCACTTGACGTTATAACTAACGGGTCGACGGTCCCATCGATCAAGTGCTCAAGATCTCACATTTTCTCCTCTTCTTTAATGACATGATGACTTTTCGCCAGTTCTCTGGTGTCACTTCCTTAATGGCTTGATCAAACAGTAGCTTAACGTCTTTCATTTTGAATGTCGTGTTGTGTCTTGCTACAAATCCTTTCACTTGCGCCCATATAAGTTCTATAGGATTTATTTCGCACAGTTACACTATGTTGTTCAGCATATGTCCATGGCATATTTCATAAAACGATGTTGGTGTAAATTTGCTATAGCTAATAGTTCCTTCTTTATCAAATTATCTTCTTTTTTTTTTCTTTGGTTAGTTATCAATTTAATACACAAAATTTACCTGCGCCTATGGCCGACACCGAAATTGAGCCGAACTGGACGAAATTTCCCATTTTATCACTCTACACCTTTCTGAAACAGACTATATATTAAATAATTACCAAATTACTCTTCCCTTTCAGCTCATGGTTTGGAATTTCTGTGCGGAGGGACTATTATTAACTACAATTACATTTTAACAGCAGCACATTGTTTAGGATTAAAGGATGTAGAGCTGTAAGTATTTAATTAAGAGTGTCTAACAACGACACAGATGCCGCTCCAGGCAACATTTTGCTGTTGTGTCCCACCAAATACTGTATAAGCAGTTTTGAGTTATTCCTTTCCTTCGTCGAATCCTAGCCCTACTGATGAGCCATGATATAGCGAAACGTGTCTAGGGATGGATCTGACGAAATGAAAGGAAACTATTTATTTGATTTAATTGATAATTTTGGTCCCTCAGCTCCATGACTAATTGTTTTTATTCCAAACTTTACAGCGTATCAGTACGGGTTGGTGAACACAGCATCGTAAACACCACTGATTGTGAAGTACAAGACAACCGCGAAAAGACACTAAAATGTAACCCGCCCGTGCAGGATTTAAAAGTGGAACAAATTATATCCCATCCGCAGTTTTTAGTGCACGAGAAACATATTTTGAATGACATCGCGCTATTGCGTGTGTCCAGAATTAAAAAGGCTGGTGAGTTAGCAATAATTATTTTTACTCCCACATGGTTATTTGCTATTTCTTTTACACTAAAGTGATTGAATAAGTTTATAATATAAAATAAGATAAGATTCCGGTTAACCGAATGAATATAATTTTATATCCATCCTTGTTAGGAAATGAAACTGACAATTCCAGTATTCAGATCATAATAACTTCAGAAAGATTACAAGGAAACCAAATTTACACGTTGTAAATTTTACTCGTCGTTTTATGATACTTAACAGAAGTGAGGTTAAGAATTCAAAAAGATGCAAATATGTTGGATCAAATTTGTTATTCTTTTGTTTGAATCAAAACATTAATTAACACAATAATTTTGCACGAAGGGGTGCGACAATTGAAGATATAAAACCAAACTCTATTTTTACTATTGGTAATTGTTAAAACCGAATTAAAAATGTGTGTACAAATGTTCATTTTCTTATTTCAAAAGTATCCAGTTTCTAGTTAATTTCTACAAGGTTTAAAGTATAAAATGTATATATAATATGAACGTTTGTATTAGCCTTTGTTTGTTTTTTGCGATGCAAATAATTTTCGCAATTTTCTGATATAGTTTCAACGGGGCTCCAACCCCAATCGACCTTAAAACTTTTATTATAAGCAACAGATACAGTAAAATAACTGATAAAATTTTCTTAAATGGTACAAAATGAAGATAAGTACATAAACCAGATAATATAGACGAAATTATAAGATTTTTAGAATAAAATTAATTCTATTTTTAGGTTATATCGTTTAGTTTTGTTAATTTTGTAGTTGGTATCACTATAGTATTGGCACTTCTCCTTCTCTTTCCACGTTTATAATATGTAAATTGGTGATTATTTTGAAAAACTTTACTATAGCGAACTGGGCGTTTTTATTCTCACGCAAGCAGGCAACCACTAATTCTCTTCAGCATACCAATAAATTAAATTAGTTATGGTTTAGATTTCTCATTTTAACAATAAATGTTATAGCTTTTTGTCTGTTATTCTGCAAAAGACCGAATGTGACGAAGGGCACTCAAGAGAATTTGTGTAAAAATAAAAAATTATACCGAACGAAACGAAATGAGTTTTTTCTCACTTGTTTTTATCATTTTTCTCACAAGATACATAATTTAAATATAATTTTTAAATTTTTATTCGTAAGTTGGGTCGTATAAAAAAAATATATTGTACAGCTCGTCGAGTGGACTGGCCGTTTTGCGCTGGGAAGTTTGAGCATCCACTCTTGTAGTACAAACTACTTATGTATTATAAAAAGTACAGTATGGTTTTGATCATTAATGATTTATTCTGTTTTATTGTCCTTTTTAGCTAACGTATATCCCGTTTGTTTACCTGTTGGAGAAGTTAGAGATTGGCCTTACCGAAACGTATATGTAACAGGATGGGGACTAACAAATTCCCAAACAAGTAAGTTGTGTTATAAAATGTTTACTTTAGTTCTTTTCTACTCCCACATGGAAATTTGCCATTTCCTTCACACTAAAGTGATTGGAAAAGTGGGCTATTTCTGTTAACTGAATAGATATGATTTCATATCTATCCTAGTTAAGATATGAAACTGACTAATCACAGTCGTCAATTACAAAGAAACCAAATTTACGTGTTGTAAATTTTAGGAGTAGTTTTCTAATTCTTAACAGAAGTGAAGTTAAGAATATACTTCAAAAATATGCAAATTTGTCGGATTAAATTTGTTAGTTTTTAATTTAATTTAAAACATTTATCCAAGAGTCTATGCATACACAATTGTTTCCTAAAGAGTGCACGAAATGGGGCGAAAATTGAAGGAATAATACCAAAATATATTTCTAACGAACTATTGTTATTTTCCGACCGAACTAAATATTTATGCACATATGCACTTTCGTATTTCAAAAATCTCCCGTTTTCCACTCATTCTAGACAATTACTACAAGATTAACCATAATATGTACTATATACCTAAAAAATAATCGTTTTTTACTAACCTTGGTTGGTTTCTTGCCATGCAAATATTAGTCCACTACAATATTTTCTGATATATTTTTAACGGGGGGATCCAACCCCAATCGACCCTAAAACTTTTATTATACGCAACAGGTATAAAAAAATAACTGGTAAATCTTTCTTAAATGGTGAAAAATGAAGATGAGTACATAAAAACAGATAAAACAGAGGAAATTATAGGATTTCTAGAAAAAAAATAATTACATTTTTTACTAAAGCTTTGAAGGTCATGGTATTACTACTTACAGTATTGCCACTTCTCTTTCCACGTTAACAGTGTTGTTAGTTTGTAAACTATCGATTATTTTGAAAAACTTTACCATAGCGAACGTTAAGGGTTCATATTAATGCACAAACGCCGTTCTTAAATGTTTAAAACGAATTCTACAGCTATATTGTTTTACTTTTGGAGTTTATAATTCTTACGCAAGCAGAAAAAAACCTTTTTTTCTTCTGTGCATTTCAGCATAACAATTTAATAAAACTAGCAATGATTTAGAAAAGTAAATGGTTAATTTTTATTAGTAATCATATCGCTTTTTGTATGTTATTCTGCAAAAGGCCGAATGTGAGAAAGTGATTTTGTGTAAATATAAGAAATGGCCCAAATCGATGTAACAGTGTAATTTGGTCCATGGATTTGCCAACGAAATGAATATATCTTCAATTGTTTTTTATTATATTTTTCACAAGTTCACGGCCAACTAAAAAGACTAGTTATGGTGCCCAATTTAAATATTTTTTTTAATGAAGTGGAGTTTAGTCGTAGGAAAAATATACTGTACAACTCGAGTGGATTGTCCATATTGCGCTCGGAAGTTTAAGCACTCCACCTGAGGCATTGTGCTCAATTTACTTCCTCGTATGATATGGACATCATATCCACTCTTGTTATACAAACTACTATTCTGACTTTAAAGAAAATAATTTTAAAAAAATGCGTGAGCATTGCCGCAGACAATTTTTTTTTTAATATTTCTGATACTTAAAACACTATAGAATAAGAATAAGTATGAACCAATGACCGAAATTTTAATGATAATATGACAAAATAAAGGAAATTGTCTAATTTCTTGTTGGCTTAGGTGATCTGCACTTGGAAAAAATTAGACACCCTGTCACTATATTATTATTATTTTAGAGACAAGAGCTGATATCCTCCAAAAAGTAGGGCTTCCTATCGTGGAAAAGCAAACTTGTGCCGCTACTTATAGTGAAAGCGGTATTGAGTTGACGAAAAGTCAGATTTGTGCTGGAGGTGTAATGGGAAAAGCTTCCTGTGCCGGCGATAGTGGGGGGCCCATGCTAGTTGCAGCTGTTATTGAAGGAAACTTTATATATGTTCAACATGTAAGTATTTCAGAGCATCCAACCGATATTTCTAAATTTTTCTTCAAGATTACCACCGCCATGCGAAATTATATATCCATCTTTATTCTCGTAAATCTTTTTTATGATTGAATTCCCAGAACATGTCCTCTTAAACTAAAAAAAAAATCATATTAAAAAAACTGTAGTACCGCGGATGACCAAATAAGAATGGACGACGGCCATGTCTTAGTAACCATTTAACACAATGTTTTGAAAGAAAAAAATGCATGACAAATCGACAAAGAGCAATCATTTTAAAGTGTCTTAATTTACCGCTAGAGGACGTTCAACATATGTATTACTAACAAGATTATAGAATATTTTCGATAATATGCCAAATAAAGTTGTATTAAAAATAAACCTTTTTATTCTTTGGAATATACGGTATAACTCTCAGTATAAACTGAGAGGAGGAGAGGGAGGCACCTCTTTTAAAAGACATACTCACAACCCCGGTATGACTTAACCAAATTTAACAAACTTGGTGTAATTTGAAAGAGCTCATCCTATAGCAATACTTAAAATTTAGTATGACTATATTTTGTTATATCTGCCGCCGCTAGTTTAATTTTAATTTTAAAAGAAACCATATATTAATATTTATTTAAATAAAAAATAGAATAACAACCAAGCAAACTGATGAACACTGCAAGTCGATATCTAAATTTAAGCCGAATATACAAGAAATCATAGCATAAAATCGGCTATATTATATGGAACTGAAATTTTTATAAAACACGTATGGTAGAGTCTATATCGCGATAGAAAACGGCGTTACGACAGTTGAAAGCCACAGATGACATTCACAGCTGATTCTAGTTCCGCCGAAAAGTTACTAGATTTAGTGTGGACCGTAACAAGTTCACATGTCAGTTCGCGTCCTATTATTTTCGTTGTTTTTTGGTGTTTTTTAGTATTTTTGTGGCTGTTTTTTATATAGTGTGTGTTTCAAAACATTTGAGATATTTTTAGACTTTTACATTACTTTATTGTAAGTAATTCCTATCACAATATCTAGATAGTATTCAGTGAATACCTAATAGGTTCTTGACTTTTGTTCCAATTTGGATAACATCTCCAAAAGTTTTTTGACAACTTTAGATAAGAACGATGATTTAAATAGAAAAATTTGTAAAGTCTTCTTTGATAAATTAAAATGGGAGATAAGGAACTTAATATTTAAATATTTTTTTAGTTTGTTAATGGAACATAAAAATAGTCCGGTCCTGTCTTTTTAGCCAACCTCTAAACGTAAAATAGACCAGACGTCAACAGGGTGCCATAAATGACAAGTGACTTGGCGTTTTCTTAAAAAAATTTGACTATAGGTTAAGAAACAGTAATATGATTTAAAAAAGTTTAAATAAAGTAACTTATATTTATTGTTAATAGCTCCTTATCTAGGAATTTAATTCTCTATCCAAAGAAACCAACTTCCGATTTAACATGTCAAACCAAAAAAAAAAGTTTTAACGGTTTAACATGTTAAACCAGAAGTTGTAATTTTTAAATAGAGGATAAAAATCAACATAGGAAGGTGAAAACTATTTTTCTCTAAGATGAGCCGTTCCAATGTTACAGCTTGTCAAAGTATGAAAATGCCGTATTTTAAACGTCAATATCTCAGAAACTAATAAATTTCGAAATACAGTAGACTCCCGATTATCCGAAACTTAATTATTCGAACTCCGCATTATCCGAAACGACCCATGAACCGGATTATCCGAAATGATTCTTCCTCTGCCTCCGCATTATCCGAAATTTCTAAGAAATTAATCAAATCGACAGACTTTAAAATTAAACAAGTACCAATTACCTACCTCTTTCTTGAATTTATAAATATGAAAACATACTAAAGTACATACATACCCATTAAAATTTATGATGTATATACAAGTAGGTACATCTATAAAAGTAGGTACATAGATATATATTTTTTTTATAATTTTTCTTAATATCCGCATTATCCGAAGTCGGTCTGGTCCACATTATTTCGGATAATCGGGAGTCTACTGTATAACATTTTATACAATATAATCATATAATTTAGTGGGGAATTAAAAATAATACAATATATACAGGGTCCTGCGCCTCACCTCCCGTCTTATGTAGCTCAATTATTAATTCAGTTAGGATTATGACGTTTTGCAAGCTTAACCTGTATCCTAGAGTGCATTTCAGGAAAATATTTTTGTTTATACAGGGTGTTCTAAAAAAGTGTGACGTCATAAGGATATGTTTTTTTTTTAGATTACATGCCATATATTTTCTTACTTATTTGGATGCATCTTGTAGTTACCTACATACTCCTAAAATTTTAATGAAATCGGTTTAGTATTATAGGCGAAAAAGAATAAAAACTAAAAAAAATCAGTTTTGCACCACTGGTTTTAAAAATTAAAAAAAATAAAAAATAATGTCTCGTTAATAAAATTATACAAAGATACTTAATAAATAAGGTCTCAAAGTATCGTTAACCAAGTTTGATTAATACGAATTGTACAGGGTGTCCAAAGTTTAGTGTCAAACTTTGCTAACTTTAAAGCAATTTATTTTTATTATTTCAAATTGGAACCCCTGTATATTATTATATCATTCGATGCAGAATTAAAATTCAAACATTTGTTCTAATTACAACCCTATCGCAATTTCTAACGCATTAAGACTTATTTGCAGAAAACTCATTTTATCAACTATTCCACCAGTCATTATTATATAATAAATATCAAAGGTGGCTTTGAAAAACAATTTATTGATATTAAAATTCTTTTATTATGCTCCTAATATCAGAATCATATCTACGAGCTCTTCTTGGTTGTATTCCATCACAAAAAATAATATAGCTTAAATAATTAATACTAATCTAACAATATTTGAAACTATAAAATAACTAAAGTCAAAATGGGCTTTCGTCACTTCAATAAACTTTAATATCCAATTTTCAAAGCCACCTTTGATATTTATTATATAATAATGACTGGTGGAAAGGTTGATAAAACGAGTTTTCTGTAAATAAGTCTTAATGCGTTAGAAATTGCGATAGGGTTATAATTAGAACAAATGTTTGAATTTTAATTCTGCATCGAATGACATAATAATATAGAGGGGTTCCAATTTGAAATAGGAAAAATAAATTTCTTTTAAGTTTGCAAAGTTTGACACTAAATTTTGGACACTCTGTACAATTCGTATTAATCAAACTTGGTTAACGAGATATTAGGATCTTATTTATTAAGTACCTTTGTAGAATTTTAATAACGAGGCATTATTTTTATTTTTTATTAATTTTTAAAACCAGTGGTGCAAAACTAATTTTTTTTAGTTTTTATTTTTTTTCGCCTATAATACTGAACCGATTTCATTAAAATTTTAGAAGTATGTAGGCAACTACAAGATGCATCCAAATAAGTAAGAAAATATATGGCATTTAATCTAAAAAAACATATTCTTATGACGTCACACTTTTTTGGAACACCCTGTATAAACAAAAATATTTTCCTGAAATGCGCCCTAGGATACAGGTAAAGTCTGCAAAATATTAAAATCCTAACTTAATTAATAATTGAGCTAGAGAAGACGGGAGGTGAGGCGCAGGACCCTGTATAAGGTGTTCCATTAAAAAAAACCTAAGTTATAAAAAATTACTAAAACACCATGTCCGGGATTTTAATTCTGCCTTTGTACCTACTCCTAAATATTAATAAGCATATACAGGAGCCTGACAACATTCTTGAAGTCAGGCCAGTGGCTGTATTGATATTGTTAGGCCACTGACAATAGGCTTCCAATGGCTGTATACAGAATCCTAAAAAAACTTTTAAAAATGTACTATACTAAAAAAATTTGTTTGTACATTACTCACATATTTTCTATGTTGCAGGGAGTTGTTTCTGTTGGCCCCAGTTTTTGTGGTATACGGGGCTATCCAGGCGTGTACACACTGGTGAAGTTTTACATGGATTGGATTTTAGACCATATGAAACCATAATGAAAATTATTCATTCATATTCGGATAAAGATATTTATGTAGTAAATGTGATAAATACATGATTTTATTTATAATATCCTTTTAAATTTTTGTGTTAACATAATAATTGTGATATAAGAAATGGAAATAAACTGCTCATCAAAAGATTCCTTGTTTTTTACGAAAAACTAATCATAGCTCCAGCTTAGAAAACCCATTTGATATTGGCGCATGATACAAAAACCGCCATATTGCGATATTCTCCGTTGTTTACGTTAGAGTTTGAATTATTTACCGGTCGTTTATTTCTGATAACTGATTTGTAAAGATACTGAAAAATGAGGTATAAACCTATGGTTGTATAATGTCGATAATAAACGCAAGAGTTTTACGCCTGATGTCCAATTTTAGAGAATTACAAGGTGTTTGGAAGCGTGTGTGTAAACGCAACGATAAGTTTAAAATTAAAAATGCTGGTGCTTGCTCCAAACATTTCAGTGACGATGACCATGAATCAAATTTTGAAACACAAATTGTTGAAAAATACACCTGACAAAATATATCGGCCTTGTTTATTTTTTTTACTCTGTGCATATTCATTCTTGGAAATCAGCTGTTCGATATTATGTTCGAAGGGCAGAAATATTATTATTTGATGTAGGATGTATTTTTGTAGCAGAAAAATGAAAAAAACAACCTAAATTTTGTATTAAAACTTTTTATGTAAAATAAATTCAGAACATTTTTTTTTTTGAACGAATACCTACTCAGACACGGGTAAAAATATTTTTTGTTTTTTTCTATACAAAAAATATTGGAGAGTGTGTCGTTTTCCAATTTCCATATTCGCAATGTATACCTACTTAACTTGTTCGTGTTAAGTATATCAACTTTTAGAGTGAACGGTTAAATATTCATTTCTATTGTCTATTTTTATAATTATTTTAAATAAAGATATTTCTTTTTATTATTGTTATTTTTATTATTATTATTATTAACTTTCCCAAACAATGCCATCATTTATTATTAATTCTACTTGTGCATATCATCTTTAAAGTACTCGTCAAAATCTTTATATTTTCAAATAATTTAAAAATAAAATATTTTAACTTGCTTGTAAAATAAGTAACATGGTGTTTCCATGTACAATTTTAGTCTAAATGAATTCCTACGTACTTTAAAGAAGTTTTCTTTTTAGCAAAATCACATTTAAAAGTTTGAGTTAAGGAAGGTAAGTAAAAGGAAGTTTTAATTTTTATCACAATAATCAATCTAGCTACAGTAGAATCCCGATTATTTATTTATTTATTTAATATTACCACATTCTACAGAAGGTTCCAATTATCGAATGGGAAATAAAAAAGTTTTAAGATAACATAAAGCATTATCAAAAAGATAAACATAGATATAGTAAAAATAATAATAAGTTTGTATGATTATGTATAATATACATATAATATGTAAATAATTATAGAATTATGCGTTTAATGGAGGCCACAGTGCAGGTATGTATATCTAGCTGCTTTTGAATTTTGTTGTATTTTTCACATATGTTATGTAATGGAGAAAACTTAAGTGTATTTGTCCTTGGAGTTGGTATAGAGCAAAAGTCTGGTAATTACGCGAGGTTGGCCTTGGCACCTGAAAGTGCAGGGATTGTGAAATGTTCCCAGTATCAATTTTCCCGAAAAGAACGTTATGCAGAAAGATAATTTGAGATTTTGTTCGCAGTGTTTCAAGGCTTTTCATTGAGAATCTTGCTAAGAGATGATCGTGCGGGAATCCTATTTCAGGATAGATTCCATCTAGCTTAAAACTGGTGTACTTTAAAAAGCGTCTTTGAATCTTTTCCAGATTATTGATGTGGGTCTGATAGAAAGGACACCAAATATCCGAGGAAGACTCAAGGCGTGGCCTAACAAAGCTATTAAATAACAATCTAAGTGTGTCCCAACTCGTAAAATCTCCAGCGTTTCTTATAATAAAGCCCAAAAATTTTAAGCTTTCTCCAACAATTTTAGAATAATGTTCCCGGAAAGAGAGCTTTGAGTCCAGCACAACACCAAGATCACACACAGACTCACACCGTTTTAACATATCCCCATTTATAATATAGTCATATACGATGCGATGTACCTTTTTAGTAAAGGTAACAATACTGCATTTAGACACATTCAGCAGCAATTTATATTTTCTACACCACCTGTTCATTTTCTCAAAGTTATTTTGTAATTTCATGCAGTCCCTCTCGTCTCTAATTCTAAGATATAACTTGACATCGTCGGCATAAATTAAATGATCGACGTCTAGAATGAAAAAAAGATCGTTAAGAAATATAATGAAAAGTAGGGGTCCCAGATGTGACCCCTGGGGGACACCTGAGGTAGCAGCAAACTCTCTGGAATTATGAACATGGCATTGAACATATTGTACGCGGTTAGTCAAATATGACTCAAAAAATGCAATAAGTCTTTGTGATAGACCAAACGTAGCCAATTTATCGAGAAGAATACCATGATCGAGCCGATCAAAGGCTTTGGAGCAATCAGTGTAAATGTTCATTATCCTAAATAATGTGGACCGGATCGATTTCGGATAATCGAAATTTCGGATAATGCGGAGATTGAGGAAAATCATTAACTATAGAAAAAGTAACTATATCTATGGACTTTTATAGATATACTGGTATATACATCATAAATTCTAATACTTATGTATGTACATTAGTATGTATTCATATTTATAAATTCAAGAAAGAGGTAATTGGTACTTGTTTTCATTTTAAAGTCTGTCGATTTGATTAATTTCTTGGAAATTTCGGATAATGCGGAGGCATAGCAAGAATCATTTCGGATAATCCAGTTCATGGGTCATTTCGGATAATGCGGAGGCATAGCAAGAATCATTTCGGATAAGCCAGTTCATGGGTCATTTCGGATAATGCGGAGGCATAGCAAGAATCATTTCGGATAATCCAGTTCATGGGTCATTTCGGATAATGCGGAGGCATAGCAAGAATTAATTCGGATAATCCAGTTCATGGGTCATTTCGGATAATGCGGAGGCATAGCAAGAATCATTTCGGATAATCCAGTTCATGGGTCATTTCGGATAATGCGGAGTTCGCATAATCAGGTTTCGGATAATCGGGAGTCTACTGTACTTATATAAAATTTATGTTTCAAGATTTAAGTCACAATCGAAATTCTAAGGCTAATATGATTTGAAATAAATTTATTAAAAATTTCATATAAAATTGCCTTTTAATAACGTAAACTACGCCTTGTCGTATAATTCGGCACGTTCAATTCAAAAATTCCTCACAAGGTGACGTCACGATCCACTGCGCACGCTGTTAGTATCATATCTTGTGTAATTGTATCATGATATTGACGCGTACGAAAAAAACTTCTAGATGGTTAATACGCCTTTATTAACACCAAGAAACTTTTTAATGAATGTTTCTATTCCCACGCGCATATTTGCTGTTTCCTTTACACTAATAAAGTGAGTGAATAAGTGAGCTATTTTGTGTAACTGAACGAATATAATTGCATATCCATCCTAGTGAGGATATGAAACTGACCAATCAGTGGCGGCTCGTGGGTGATATCAATGGGGAGGCTACCCACAGAATGTAATAATAACACAGAAGAGTAAAAAAGATTCTTTAACCAAGTTTTTTAAGGCCCCAATACACGCGTCCTCATTTTAAAACAATATTTGTAATAATACCTAATAGTAATAATGGTAATAAATATGAAATGAACTTGGAATCAAACTAAAATATATTCACACACTGAAATTAATAATAGATCAATTTATAATAAAAATAAACTAACATTAAAAATCAATCAGTAATCAGTAACTAATGCGCAATTGAAAACCAACAAGTTTTAAATATTAAAATGAATAACATTATCGGTTTCGTAACCAACAATAAGATAGTGATGGAATACATTATTATTACCTTCAGAATAGAGCGCATTCAATTAAATATGTTTTTATACGATAGTTTTCCTTCTTTGTTAAAGCCAACTCAACAAGCAGTGCCCCCCCCCCCCCCCCACACCAAAGGAGCTCGGGTCTAAAAGTCTAATTGCAACCTAATTTTTCATCTCACGCTTGGACTTTTAATTTAAATTTTTAAATAATGTATTCTTGGCATAGATTACAAAGGTATTGTAGGAAACGTTTAGTTTTTAAACTTTTCCTTCTAAAAGTCCTGTTTTATATAAAGATTAAGGTTTTGGACGCATATCGTTTTAGTTATTGATTTATAATGCATTTTAAAGGAAAACTGTTAAAAAGAATAATATTTTATAGTATTTTTCTATTATATAGTTGTCTGTTCCCTTCTCCCTTTTTTAGAGCTATTTTAAATTAACAAAAATATAACCCAATGCAATAAAATATTCTTACAAAAAAAAACAATTAGGTATTTATTTTTAAAGAGAAAAAGTAAAGTTAATATTTTAATTGAAACATTTTTTATGGAAGAAGTGTGATAATTTCTAATAAAAAAAAATAGTGCGGGAAGAAACGAGAATGCATTATGAATATACAAAACGGCACTTAAAAAGGAGTATTTCAAAACCTTAGCATTTGCACCAAAAACTGCTCTTAGATCTAAGCTCCTAAAAGGCATGATTTCTTAAAAAATCATCAATTTTGGCGCGGTGAGCGATATTTACTTTATTTTTAATCATGAAAACCGAGCGCGAAATACGCTGGTTAGAGTCATACATACGTCTAATGTTAAAATTTTGGATTGACATTGACACAAATTTTTCGCATGCGAAACTTTTCCGCCTACTTTACTGGGTACAATATCATGAAATACATGTAGTCCCGACTGTCTCTGTCTCCAGAAAAAAAAAATGTCCTACACACTAAGCCCCCCCCCCCCCCCCAAATATTTTCTTGCTACACCACTGCCCGAACTCTACCTAGCTCTTCACCATTTGTTAAGACCGCGAGCCGCCACTGCCTACTTATACCGTATACATATAGTCCAATTAAAGTGTTTACCTGGCCTAAAAAGTCCGGAAGGAAATTCATTAATATATTATTATGTAACTGGGTATCTTTTAAAATAGGGTTTAATCCAACATTCTTACAACATTGGTTTACATTATGAAAATTCGAATAAGATCGTTGACGAGGAAACGCTTTAGCGCAAATTAAAAGCATATTCAACAATTCAACCGAAAAAAAACATTTGGTGGCTTAGAAATCCCACTTTGAGACCTTCTTGACTATGTCATAGCCCTAGGGAATTTAAAAAAAAATCGTAATTTCTGACTTGCATTTTAGTATAGTAGATTCTGTAATGAGGTTGGAATAAAAATTTTATCCGAGTGGAAGATTCCGAACGCGAGCGTGGCAAGCGTGAGGAACCACGAGTATCGAATTTTCATTCTAACCGAGTAGCAGACTATATTTTCTCCAGGACCAAATATACTATTCGCAATATTTGTAATTTCAGGTGGAGTATTATCCAGTTCCATATCTGATTCATCCGATTTTTCACTCATATTTTGACGAACTAAAATTAGTCTGCTAACATTGACAATTTCAAAATGCATGGCAACCTATGTCTTTTAGATCAATTACAGAATATTCATTCCGTATCTTGTTATGGAAGGAAAATACATGCAAAACGCATAAGAGGCAAGTGTTTCAGAATAAATATTCCAACTCAAGAGCGAGAATTTTAACATTCTATTATTAAAAATGATTTTAGAATTATTACATTCATTAATGGTTGTGGAGAAAAAAATATACAGTAGAACATGAGACGATGTTACTAGTAGGTATGTATATAATACACTTTTTCCACTACTAACTTTAAAATCACTTATTATTGACCGATTATTAACTTTAGAAATCTTTTTCTCCTTTTGGCATATTTCAAGGAAGAATCAATGAAGAAAAAGTCCTCGAGTTTATGAAGTTATTACTCTATATTAAGGAGTACACTATTACTTAAGAAAAACGTCGACATAAGTAAGTTCAATCAATTGATAGCTTTTTTAAAACGAAAATCTGATTCTTACACACCCAAAAAATCCAGGATTTTGACTAAAGAAAATATTGCACAGTTTTTACAAGAGGCAGACAACAAAACATACTTGCTATTAAAAGTGTCAATGATAATAAGTATAGTGGAGCATGTCGAAGAGTTGAGTTAAAAAACTTAAGGATAGAAGATGTACACGATGAGGGGGTTGTTTTTCGAATTTTCATACCTAGTACAAAAACCAACGTTCCCCGAGAATTTTACGTAACGCCTGGCGATGTCGAAGGAATAAATATGGTGCAGCTTGTTCGGACCTATGTAGCAATGAGACCCCGCTATGCCGAAGTTTTTCGTTTTTTTCTATCATTTAGAAACATCAAATGTACAAAGCAACCAGTGGGTATACATAGTTTCGGAAATATGTGCAAAACGATCGCTAGTTTTTTAAAGTTACCCCATTCCGCCGAATACACAGGTCACTGTTTCCTGGGGTCTTCAGCTTCACTGCTGGCTGATTCAGTAGTCGATCTTCACACTATTAAACGCCATGGTGGCTGGAAAGGTGACACAGTTGCTGAAGGATATATAGAGAACTCTTGCGAAAACAAAAAAAAATTCATCAGCCATTCTCGGGAAGAAATCATTATCGACTGTCGTTCCCTCAGAAGAAACAGAAACCATAGAAATTAAAAATTATAACAATTTCAATTCCTATGTCCAACATCAATTTAACGAATTGTAATAATGTTACTTTTAATCATTACATTTTATTCCATTTTGTTTTAAATAAATTTTTTCATTTTTGCGTCTATTTTTCATTATAATACTCAGTCCTATAATGAAATCATTATAGTACTTAGTCCTATAAAGTATGTCATTTTCACACTGAAAATGAAATCCATAATAATGTCATTATGACACGGCGGAATATAAACAATGAAAAAAGTCAGTTATAAAGACGTCATTGTTATATATTATACATTTCGAGTATTAATTAGCGTTCATTTCCCCTTCCGCATTAAAAAGGTTAACTTGTTAAGGTATATTGTTATAAATATAATAAACTTTCTATTAATAGTTCATTAATTATGGAATAGGTACTTAAAATAGTACTTGAATTTCAAAAGTCCATATTTACATCAAAATCCAATCAATTCGTTCCATTTTCAGTTTACTGGGTACGGGTAGCCTGTCTCTTGAATCGCAAAGAACAGTAGATGAGACTTTACTTTATGTCTTGTGATGGTGATGGCTAAAATATCAAGCTGTGTTAAATCTGCAGATTATGAAATTGATGTTTCGAAAAAACGAAACTATGAAAATTGAATTTTATTATTGTGTTGGTTACAGCTTTACGTTAGGTGCTTACTGTACCCACTATAGCGCAGTGCCGTTAGTGTTAAAAACCTTCCCTTACTCGCGCGCGGACTGACGCTCCGCAGAGACATATTTACTTCCGACGTGCCGATGCCTAAAATGTCTCCCACCTTCTTAGCTTGGATCAGTTGTTGTCATGGCAAAGTCTGAAGAAAAATAGACCAACGAGATTTTCCTGAGAAATGTGGGAAATACATATGTGGAGAACACTCTTTGTATATTTATTCAGACTGTTACACAGAAATTAATACGCAAGATTGAGTTTTGATGATGCTTTTCAATAAATATAAATATTATTTTATCTACTTTCATTTAGCAATTTGAATTTTACAGTTCTGTAAATCGTTTTGTAAGAGCATCTATTACAGCACTAGTGCTGTAATAGATGCCTTTACAGCACTAGTGCTGTAATAGAAAAAAAAACGGTTTTATTAAAATTTTGATGTTAAATAAAACCACACTTTTTAGAAGAATGATTTATTAATAACAATTATAAAATTAATTACCAATTATTAATTAAAATATAACACTTAAGGTTTATTATTCTTGACTGAAATCATAGTTCTCAACATTGAGTAGTGAGTCCATAGTGTAGATGGTTTCTGGGAGCGTTGCTTTACGGAAAAATAACCTAAAAGGATTTTCTCAGACACCTCCTTTATTTTGTTAGCTTTGCACCAATCTTCAAACTTCTGATACTCCAACTCATACCGCGCCTTGGATTTTGTCGGAACTAAACTTCAGATCGCTTCGTTTGCCGCTGCTTCTATATCAGAGGGTAAACTTCCATCAGAATCGCTCATTTTGAAAAACGCTTTTTATATTTTTGAATTTGTTTGACAAAGTTTCGACAGAAACCATGCGAAACAGTAACTATGCGAAAGATAACATAGAAAACTTGATTAGTAAACTTAATAGCAGGTGCATTTTTATTTTTTAAAATGCCTTTTGCCAAATATTTTTATTCATAGATGAAAGTAGATAAAATTTTGTACAATATTCTTGTTGTAAATTCATATTACTACACTCGATGTTTTATTAAACTCGTCTGACGCCTCGTTTGACAACTATAACAGCTCGTGTTGTTTTGGGTTTCAAAAATAAACGCGGACTGGCAGTCCGCAGCGAGTACCTGTGTACCAAATAACGTGATTTTGCCAATTTCGCTGCTATGAAACCCACTCTCGCCGTTGTTTTTGAGGACGGAGACTACGAAAAAGTGTTGACTACAGCTTTATGTTATGTACCTCCTGTGCCCATTACAGCGCAGGGCCGTTAGTGTCAAATAAAAAGAAAAATTAAATTGCAAAAATATAAAGACGTGAAGCATTGGTTGAATTTTACCTACACTCTCCAAACAGTAATAACATAAACTTTTTCAGTCCTTTGATAAATATTATTTTCCATCCATCATCAGAATATAAAAAAAAGTAAAGAAAACATTTACAAAATAAATTTAATCCAACCATGCAGAGGATATTTTCTGGCTACGCCACTGGGAGATATGCCCAGCGGAGCTCCTGTCGAATGCACACACTCTGGTTCCAAATTACCGCGATAATTTGAAATAAAACACAAACACATTTCTTTTCAAGGTGTTATTATAAAATTTGTATTCAGACTTAGAATATGACGAGAAATAATATTTTTTATACCTTTTTTTCGTATCTATAAAATTTTCGCCAGTTTTAAACATTCAAATGACATTTAACAAGTATAACAGACGTCACAAGTAAAAATGTAAAGCTTTTTTGTTCTGGGTTATGCAGAACCTATGCCGATAACAGATTTTCAAAAAAACATAAAAAACTTTTCCATATGGTGTAAACTTGTACGCGGACAGAGTACAGTAAGGTAGATTTCATTTTCTTTAATTTCATTCATTATGCATACATTTTGTTCTGCATTAGTTTAAATACCGTTTCAAACTCGCTTATAGTCTAATTCAGAAAGGCTCATTAGGTACGTAAAGAAACTACAAAGTAACCCAACGAATATTTAAGCCACTTTCATAATTTGGCATTGATTTCATTGTAAAACTAATTATTTTCATCAAGTGCAGATAGTACCACCTGGGATTGGGTCAATTTATGGGTTTTGCCTATTAATTGTTATCAATTCACAAACACTAAAAATGGCGTGACAAAGGCATGCATTATATACATCGTATTACATAGCTACACTTATTTTTTTATTAATCATTATAAAAAAAATACAATATATATTATACATAGTCATGGCAGGACACGCAATTCCCCTGGCACCGTCTATTAATTTGCTAGGGGTCAATCTGGGAGGTAATATGTCTTGGCATGATCACGTTGCCGCAATTGCCAAGACAGCTGCACAGAAACTTGGTGTACTTTTCCGCACCAAAAGGTTGTACACACCTCATCAACTTTTGACACTCTACAAAGCCCAGATTCGACCATCATTAGAATATTGCTCTCATGTCTGGAGCTCTGCACCCAAGCACACCCTTCGGCTACTGGATTGCATTCAAAGGAGAGCCGTTCGTCTGATCGGCGACCCCGAGCTGACCAAGACCCTCGATAGCCTGGAGCATCGAAGACAGGTTGGTGATTTGGCTCTCTTTTACAGATATTTCCATGGCAGGTGTTCGACTGATATTGCCCACTTGATTCCACCTAGAGCAATGCAAAACAGAAATACACG
Organism: Polydrusus cervinus; assembly: GCA_935413205.1. NCBI lineage: Eukaryota > Metazoa > Arthropoda > Insecta > Coleoptera > Curculionidae > Polydrusus > Polydrusus cervinus. Next base: position 99,191,285 of record OW284510.1, on the reverse strand, counting down.
GCGAACCACTGCCGCTCATCCATATGTTGTTCAGCTTAGTACTCCTCGAACTTCATTGTTCAAGAATTCTTTCATCTGGAGAACGTCATCTTTGTGGAATGATCTTCCTGAGGTCGTGTTTCCCAATGAATACAATCTTCAACGTTTCAAGACCAACGTTAATCGCTTTTTTCGCACTCGCACCGCTCCCAGAGCGCCTTAAAGGATTTTTCCTACAGTGCAGGTGTCTTATCATAAAAAAAAAAATACAGAAATTAAATTATAAAAAATCATAAGATTCTTCGTCATCTGAGGAACCGTCGTCTCCTCTTGACGTTTTAATTAACGGGTTGACGCGACGCGACGGTCCGATCAATCAGGTGGTCAAGATCCCACATTATCTCCTCTTCTTTAATGACATGATGAACTGCTTTTCGCCAGTTCTCTGGTGTCACTTCCTTAATGGCTTGATCAAACAGTAGCTTAACGTCTTTCATTTTGAATGTCGTGTTGTGTCTTGCTACAAATCCTTTCACTTGCGCCGATATGAGTTCTATAGGATTTAGTTCGCAATAATATGGCGGTGTGCGCAGCATAGTTACACTATGTTTTTCAGCTATATCGTCCACGGCAAATTTCATAAAACGATGTTTGTATAAATTTAATATAGCTAATAGTTCTTTCGTTATCAAATTATCCGGACGGAAATTCCTATTTTATTACTCTACACCTTTCTGAAATAGACTATGGTAATGGGGCATTCCGTTACATGGACGAAGTGGTTTAAAATCGATACCGCTTAAAACAATTACTTTGTGAAGTCCCCATGTACGTCACAAGCCTCGGAACGTCATAAAAAGTCTTAAGCTGTTCAACAAACTAAGTTCAATGTCATAAAAAATCTAATAAAATTATAATGGATTTATAAATAAGTTTCTTTATTTTGCAAGAAACTACATTAAAGGAGTTTTAGCAGGTTCAATTTTAACATACATTTTTACTATAAAGAACAAGCTTATTCTTTAGTAGTTTTTTCTGACGACGCATTCTTCATTTTCTTTTTTTATTAATATTATTTCGTTGCTTTTTCATTTTATTCAAAAAACGAAATTTTTAAAAATATTTCTTATTTTGCCTTTGATAATTTATAAACCAACATTTTTTAATAATATAGAAAGAAAACCTAGCGGTAAGCGGACAGAGTAATGCGTCTATCTTTTGCATTAAACTACAGAGGGACGCCAAAGATTAGTGGTGGGTCGGTATCTGTGTAACTGCTACTTTAAAACGGTATTTTTTAATACCATCGTGTCGCGCTCCACCTCATACAATGAAGCGGTTACTCTCTGGAACTATTAAGATTTCGTCCTTCGCCGCTACACACACACGCTGCGATGTGAACCGAGAGAAAGCGACAGCGGCCGGCTGACCAGGCCGCCGCGCTGGTTCGTTGTGGAGTGTGTAACAGCAAACGCCGCAAACGGTATGAGTAACCGTCTGGAGCTTGAGGGTATTTTTTTTCTTGACGGTATTTTTACCTTGACGGTATTTTTACCTTGACGGTATTTTTTCTTTGACGGTATTTTGTCAGACTGGGGACGAAAGGTTGCCAGTGGAACGTGGAACTGTTGCGGTGCCGTTCGCGGCGGTATGAGTATAACGGTCTCGAGGTTGACGGCGTTGACGGTATTTTGCTTAAAGGTATTTTATCAGACCGGGGACGAAAGGTTGCTAGTGGAACTGTTGCGGCCGCCGTTCGCGTTATAGTTATATGGTGCTGATGTTTTACTGGCGGGGTAGCCGCGGTGTATAGTATTTTTCAATGGACGCGGTCTCGAGGATCCCTTTGGCTTGTATCGATGATGAAAGAAATGACTCAAGAAGTTGAAAAGCATTGTCATTAGATTAAAATATATTATTAGTATTAAACTTTATAAATTATTATATAAAATGTTTGTGCAAGGGGATAATATATTATATTTTATGAATACAAAAATACTTATGTAAATAAACAATAAAAAATAATATAAGTAGGTATGTATATTTAACCTTATTTTGAATAATCCAGTAAAACGATTAATATTTATGAAACTAATATTAGGATTCTAAGAACTCATCATTTTTCTGTAGGAATTTAAAAATAATAGTTTTTTGACTTTGGTAGAACCCAATCTACTATTTCTTCTATCTGAAAGGATTTGTGCTGTTTTATAAAACGTTCTTTCACAGGGTAGGTATATACGTATGTTGCAACAGTAACTTTGTTAGATTTTAAAATTTCCGCTAGACTGGGATAATAATTATTGTAGGAGTAATGTTTCGGGAGATTGGTGGTTCTTCTAAATCTAAATACGAATTCCTACAGGTTCAAAGATTTAAATTTTTAGTCAAAATGTGCTCATATAGAGATCGCTTCTGAAGCTTATTAGAAAGTATTCCTTATTTTCTGGCATAAATATGGGAATTTGTTCTTATTTATTTGCGTTTTATGGGTTGTACGGGATATAACATTATTTTTGACTCTTTCGAAGATAAACCCAAGGCCGTTTTAAATTCTTTCACAGAGGAAGGATAGGTCGCAGAGGGCGCTTATCACTTAGCGTGACACACTTCAAGTTTTGACCAATCAACAATGTTTTCGATATTTTTCCAATATAGCGGAAGTCATACCGAAAATCGTTAAATGACAGGCATGTCATCAGGAGATTGACGAATAAGTTTATTGAGGAATATAAAATAAACCTCATTTTTATATTGTAACTGACTATTGAAAATAAACTTATTGTTATTATTATTATTATTAATATTATTATTATTATTATTATTATTATTATTATTATTATTATTATTATTATTATTATTATTATTATTATTATTATTATTATTAGTTTGAGATTTCAAGGTCACAGACAGGAATGATGAAACATTTTTTATTTCTTCAAATTATGACATTTTTGTAAACCAAACTCGCCCTAGTTCGGTCCGGAGTAACCGGTATTTAGTCGCGGTATTTTCCTGTCGCGGTATCAAATGGAACGTTCCATATCGGTAACAGTATTTCCCACCTCTACCAAAGATAATGGGTTCCCTGGGGCACACGTAGACAATAACAGGTTGTTTCGTCCTTGTTGGGACTTCATCAAAAAGCCATAACCTGTAACCAATTTCCAATACAGCGACAATATGTTTTCAAGATATTTTTAAGAATAAATATATGATGAAAACCTAGTATCGCCATCTGTCGAATCAACTCAATGCAAAAGATAGCCATCAGACGTGAAAACGTAGAACTATAAATAAGCCAAGCACGGTAAGCCACACATCCAGTATATAGGAAATATTTTTTGCGGTTTCCTACACATCTCTACGGTTTTGTAGATTCAAATATAGATCGCGCTGCAGTCGCCCACTGGGGTGCAACACTAATCCGTAAAACTACCTTGTAAGAATTTAAATAAAATAGTAGAATTTAGTGTCCGTTAAAATACAGGGTGGCGCACCGAAAACTTTCCACCCAGGTTTATTTTCTTGTTAATAAATAAATCAAAATTCGCTCGAACACGGGAACCTTATAGTTCTCAGGGGGACATATATTTTTGCTATTTGCATCCCCCCTGCTGGAACCTCCATACGGGGTGGCTTCCACCCTTAAAATCTTAAATGGATAGTGGGGTCGAGTGACACCTTATTTTAAAGGGAATTGAATTGCCTTTTAAACGCGACCTTGCTCGTTTAAATCGAGTGAATAGTTACTAAAAAAATAGTGCTAAAAAGAAAAAAAAAATTTAAAGTAATTAAATGTATTACCGCTTGTATCAATCAAGTAAATGTTGAAAATGTCCACCTCCAACCTCCATGCAATTGTAAAGGTACTGTTCAAAATGTTCGCGAACATTATGGAGCATTCTGTGTTCGAGCGAATTTTGATTTATTTATTAACAAGAAAATAAACCTGGGTGGAAAATTTTCGGTGCGCCACCCTGTATATAGAATGAAAATTTTGTGGCAAGCCGATAGAGTAACACGTCTATCTTTTGCATTAAAGTACACAGGGACGCCAAAGGTAGTGGGTTCCCTGGAGCACAGGTAGACAATGACAGGCTGTTTCGTCCTTATTGGAATTCATCAGAAAGCCATAACCTGTAAGCAATCTCCATACAAATTAATATACCGATCGTTTGAAAAAAAGGATGAAGTATTCCTCTAAAATGCCCAAGGAGTTACCAATATAAATATAATGCATCAATTCCATAACACCCTGTATAGAAAATATTTAGATAGATAGATAGATAAGCATTTATTTCAAAACAAATTTGTAAAATTCACAAAGTTTGAAATACGTCATAAAATGTTACAAAAATACATATTATAAATTCTACAAACAACAAAAAATTGTAAAATACACTTAAATTTATAACAGGTACCTAATCACAAATTTTGTTTTTTATAATCAAGATATTCCTGAATTGTATACGGTTCAATATTATTAATATAAACAAATAATTCTTTTTTGAAATTATTTATGCACTTTATATGCTGTGGCGAAATTTTAAAAAAAGTGATGGCGGCATAGTGACAGCTGTGCTCCGTCAATGTTAAAGAGTGTTTTGGAAAATTATAATCAAAAAGTCTACCTTTCGTATCATGTGTGTGTTCTTTTTTTAAATGAGTGAATTTACCTTGATTCTTTCTAAAAAACAAAATGTATTCATAAATATAAATACCCGGAGTTGTTAACAATTTTTGCGTTTTAAATACTGCACAACAACTCTGAATATAGCTCATGTTTAGTAGAATTCTTAAAGCTTTCTTTGATAGATAAAGATTTTTCCCAAACCCGATGTGTGACCCCAGAATATTATACCGAAACGGAGTAAGGATAAAAAGTCGCTATGATATATCATACGAGAAATACTAAAGTTTTTTAATCTACTAGCAGCTCGCTCACAACTCGCCATTGTAAATAATTTCATATCTAAGTAAAAATAAATTGAACGGCAGTAGAGTTTTGGACTTGCATTGTCTTTATTTGTTTAGAATCACTACGTTTCAATACCTGAAGACGACTGGAGATGCTTACCAGTTGAAACGTAGTGATTCTAAACAAATAAAGACAATGCAAGTCCAAAACTCTACTGCCGTTCAAGAAACGTCATTGTCTCCAACCTTTAAACAGACACTAAAAATAAATTGTTTAATATAAATAATTTTTAATTTAATTAGGTAAAATTAAAATTAATGTTTAATATCTACTATATCACTCGACAGAGATGGTTAATTTATAAAAATTTGCGTTCTACTAAATTCTGCAACATTGTGTTTTCAAATTTAAAAAACTCCAAATCCTTCAGAAGGTATTTGGGCAATATCGAATTTTCGCGATTTCATTTCAATTTTTTTCTAACTCTATTTGAAGAGATATGGTAAAATAAAGTTTACAGTCTGATTACCCCGTTTTCTCCTCTACAAATTGGTGTAGTTAGATTTTGAACCCAAAGTTTACTGTTTTCAAAACTCTCATCAACTTTGCTTTTTTAAATAAACTGCTGGATAATTGTTTTCGAGCAAGAAATATTTCGCCTAAATTTAACAGTTAATATTTTCTGAACCAGATATATTATGATATCGACCTACAGTTTTGAGTGGTTAATAGATTCATCCCTTGGGAAACAATTGTCAATGTTGGATTTTCTTTAACTGTCAGAAAATTTTATATACAGGGTGTTAAAGAAGACGATGATTTTTGCTCCAATTTTAATGATGTGTAACTTTCACAATAATATTTGTAAATTTTATCACTCTACGTCAATTGAATCTCTGGTTTATAGCAAAGAAAGTAATTTGTAAAATTTTTGATATCTGCTATATTTTAAGAAATACCGATTTTTTTGGAAAACCTTGCTTTATTTTAACTTATTGATAGCTAGATCTCACTGTGCGTTGTATCGTGCAAACTTTGCGAGTGATTATTATACCTTATGAAAAGCTTGATTATGTTCAGTAACAATAGTTGTACCTAAATGTTATGATGTACAGTGGCGTACTTATAAACACCTATATGTCTATGGTTTATGACTATCTCACAATTTTTCACGATTGTTTTATATTGAAAAGTACTCGCACCTAGATTAGGGCAATTTTTACTTATTTTTTAGTCTTTCATATCGCATTACAGGTATATTATACAGTGTGTTTACAAAATTTTAACAAAGATAATATTTTTAATTTAATTTTTGGAACTTACTAACACTATAATACTTATAAACATTCATTTATTATATTATGGATCAAATACGGTTCTGCCTAACTTGCCCGTTGAATAACATTAAGAAAACTTCTGGGTGTAGGATGAGCCCACAAGGGAAAGCGTTTTGGTATAATGTCGAAGCAGCAGCCGCACTTTAACGACACTCACCGTAAATTAGCACCATATCTACTAGTTCATTGTTTTCAAATTTTACCATTTTTAGGTGTCACCAATTTAAAATTAACTTGCTTCAGAAAAACACAACGCAGCAGATTGCCAAATAACAAACTGACCAAATTATATGACTAATAAGAGATAAGACAACCAACATAAAGTATAGCAGGCTATGTTTTGATGACCAAACCCGCACTTAGATTTTTTACTTCTGTATCTCGCCTATTTCTAAGTTTTTTGAAAAAAGGTATTTGAAAATGTTGTTTATTTTAATGCCTTCTATAGACATCTAAAAAAGAAGTATCAACTTAGAAATCACCCTGTATATGCATTTAATGAATTTTAGTATTTTTTTATTGGCTTAAATCTTTTTCCTCGACTTTTTTCAAATCCACACAGATACCACCTTTCCGTTGATGAAAAAAAAAAAAAAATTGTTTAGTTTTTTTGTAATTTACTTCAAGAAAACCGCCATTTAACATGGGAAATTTCTGCGCCTTTAGATACACTTAATGTTTTATCACTGGAGTCAATTAAAATCCGTAAAAGAAACCCAACAACAAATGTAGCTTTTTAAAATTAAGTATTCTTGGAGTTCACGTTCATGGTCGTGGTCACGGTAGTGATGGTACTAAGTGCAGACTATAAAGAGAGGTCATTATTCAATAGCACAGTTTTAATGATAACCCTTAATTTTGTTTCTATCATATTGAAATTTCAACGTAAAAGTAGATTTAGAGAAAACAAACCGCTAAATTTTTAAATGTTAAAGCTTGATTTATAAACTCGCTGCTAGAAGTGGAAGAAATGGAATTATAGTGTATTTCACGTAAGCTTTTTATGGCCGTCGATGACACACGTCATTTCTAGTAATATTTACTTTACAGGGCCGGACTGGTGTTCCTGTAATAGTTAATTACAAAATAAACAATACACGGTGATACTTCTTTTTTAGCTGTCTATAAAAGGCAATAAAATAAACAACATTTTCAAATGCCTTTTTTTAAAAAACTTAAAAATAGGCGAGATACAGAAGTAAAAAATCTAAGTGCGGGCCTGACCATCAAAACGTAGCCTGCTATACTTTATGTAGTTTTTGTCTTATTAGTCATGTAGTGGTCAGTTATTTACTTGGCAATATGCTGCGGTGAATTTTTTTTAATCAAGTTAATTTTAAATTGGTGACACGTGAAAATGGTAAAATTTGATAACTAGTAAATGGTATGCTAATTTACGGTGAGTGTCGTCAAAATGCGGCTGCTGCTTCGAGATTATACGCAGAACGCTTTCCCTTGCGGGATCATCCTACACCCAGAAGATTTCTTAATGTTATTCAACGGGCAAGTTAGTCAGGACCGTATTATTTGATCCATAGTATAATAAATGAAAGTAAGTATTGTACTTTTCAGTTCTTTGAAAAAAGGTATTGAAAATGTTGTTTATTTTAATGCTAAAAAAGAAGTATCAACTAAGGAATCACCCAGTATATTTACCTGCTTTTTATAAAAAGAACACCTTACAGATACACGCAGCACAATAGTTTCTAATCAGAAAGTCTACGCACAAAATAATAGCCAAAATTATCTCTAAAAATACCAAATACAAAAACAATACTACACTTATTACACAGGCCTGCATGAAATTTGTGATGACGTGATTTTTGTTTGCTAAGCTCAGTTTTTCATCCATCACCCACAGAATTTTTTTTCCCAAAAAAAAGAAAAAATATTTAAAAAATCTTATAATAGACAATACATTTTAAAACAAATTTAGTGCTTCAAATTCCTTCAAGCCAGGAGCCTTAAAGCTGTTCTTTTACATAATGGCAATATTTTTGCTTCTGTTCCTGTAGGCCATTCAGTTCATTTAAAGGAAAACTATGAAAATTTAGAGGAATTACTTTTAAGAATACAATATAAAGACCACAATGGAGAATTGTGTGGAGATCTACAAATTTTAGACCTTCTCTTGGGTCAGCAGGAACCGAGAACAGCATTGAATAAAAAGAGACTGGCCACAAAGAGAGACTTTAACACCTGGAACCAAAAATGTAATTCGCAAAAGTTTTATTGACCCTAAAAAAGTTTTACTTCCACCACTTCACATAAAACTTAAGCTTATGAAACAATTTGTTAAAGCATTAAACAAAGAAGGAAATTGTTTTAAATATTTGTGTAACACATTTACGGCTCTGTCAGAGGCAAAATTAAAGAAGGAAATCATTGTAGGGCCGCAGACTAGGAGCTTGATGAAAGACAGAAAATTTGAAAATGTAATGGACGATAAGGAAAAACTTGCATGGAATGCTTTTAAATAAGTTGTACATACATTTCTAGGGAATTATAAAGACACAAAATATGTTGAGATCGTTGAAAATATGCTGGAAAAATTCAGGATTCTTGGATGCAATATGAGCTTAAAAATTCACTTTTTACATTCCCATTTGGACTATTTCCCGGAAAATCTTGGGGACGTGATTGCAGAGCAAGGTGAAAGATTTTATAACGATATAAAAGAGATGGAAAAAAGATACCAGGGGCTCTGGAACACAAAAATGATGGACGATTACTGTTGGACATTGAGCAGAAATCTTTCTTTAGCTGAATATAACAGAAAAACAACAAAAATAAGTTTTCTGAAAAAGAAAACGGTTTTTTAAGAAACGTAAAGAATAAACAACTATTCCAAATAGTTTCAATGTCTATATCTTGTATGTTTTTGTATTTTTCCTTTTAATATGTTATAAAACTAGTTTATAAATAAAATAAATCGTGTTTTTCTTAATTTCTTGATTTTGCTGGTTTGATAAATAACCTTACGTAATACAAAAAAACTAAAAGCAGATTTGAAATCAGTGCTCCCCAATTACCAGTTAAAATTTTTAAATAAACTTTCAAAGTGTTAAAAAATGCAGGCCTGTGTTATTCAACACGTACGCGATAATGAATTACCGCGAGTGCAGTGTGGTTCTGTGTTATTGAAAAAACGCAGAGAAGATACGCAGATTGATAAAGTACAGAAAGAGAGATATGCGAGGGCATAAGCCTAAGAAAGAGATACACATACTAACGGCATCAGTGTCAGGTTCTGTAACAATAATTTCTTGAAGAATTTTAGCTGATTGAAGGGCAATAGACTGGAGTGTTCAGTGTATTCCTTTGTCGTGTAGAAGCAAATATATAGTCAGTTATTTTTTATTTTAGAAACGTCAAAGCATTAAAAACATACGTGAATTATACTTCTCCTACGACCACCTATGAAAGTGAGAAAAAGAAGCAAGGTTAGTTTGGCTAGAAATCATCGTATATCACACTTGAAAGACAACCCCTATTTATTAAAAAAAAAACAAATTTTAGAAACCAGTAATTGTAAAGTGTTTAACTTATTTATTATGTATTTGTCGAGTGATTCAGAATTAGAGTGTGAAAATACGCCATCTAAATTTATAAAACATGTTAATAATATACTTTAAAATTCATTACCAGAAAAAACAAATCGCGCTGAAGATAGTGTTATGTATCAAACAACATATCTTTATTGGTAGCGATAGCGAAGAGAATAGAGCTCTAGCCTACAGATCGCAAGGTCACAGGTTCAAACCCCATCAAGAGTAATTGACTTTTTTTTATAAAAATCTTCCTTGTTTTTAAAATTTATGTTTAATGCATCTTTACTTGATTAAATTTAAAATTTTTCATTTTGGTTAATCTAGAAGTCAATCCAGGATAAGTTCTTTCTATGATATATAAAATATAAAAAAGTTAAATTACAAATAAAGGAAAAGCCTATTGAGATATTAAGTGGCACATAATCCTAAGTATGCTAATTTTAACACTAGTGTTGTGATATTTTTTTTTCATTACTAGTGTTAACATATTTTTTTCATAGATCAAAGGCTTTTTAATAACTTTTTGTGGTCTTAGAAAAAATAGTGTACATTACTCGTGTGAAAGTGATTATTCTAAAACTCGGAGAATTTCCGCACTCGGCTGGCGCCTCGTGCTAAATATCTCCTCGTTTAAAAAGTATCACTTTCATCACTTGATATGTAATAGGTATACATGGGGCAGGGTGGGGCGCTTGCCCCCTCCCCCTCTGGATCAAGGAAAAAAATAAAAAAACACAAAAAATAAATTAAAATAACTAAAATTAAAAAAATAACATTTCAACATTCGTGCGTGCCACGACACATCATCTTTAGTTCCAGTGAATTGAGCGAGCGCTCAACTACCTACCTACTACCAAAAATCTCAAGTATTTCGTCCTGTAAGTGCAACTTACATATATTAAAAAAATCACAAACATCATAAAAAAACACCGTGAAAATGCCGATGTTGAAAGTCAAAGTGTTGTAGCAGAGGCTGAAACAATCGCCGAGCATCTTTGAACAGATTTCAGTATGCCGCAGGTCTAAAATCAGCAGAAACATCGTTCAAATCCTCCAGCAGTCTCCTAACAAGTTTTGGAGAGGATCATTAATCATTCCGTATAAACATTCATTAATAGTGTCTCTAGAACAGCGTTTTTCTGAGGAGAACTTACCCGCATACTCATTGCTTACGTTGCACTCTCACGTAATGCTTGATATGACATATAAGGATTTTAAAAAAAAACTGTTTTTGTAGTATACAATTAAAATAGTTTCATCGGTGAAGCTGAATTTTGGTACAACCAATGGAAAGAGAAAAATGCGTCAAGGGCTGAACTAAAGGAAATAGAACTAGCCCTACTAGTTTAAGAAACACAGTTGTTTTACCCAGCTATAAAACAGGCGCTTCTAATTTTCCTTTCACAGCCCTTTACAACAGGCACTATCGAAAGATCTTCTAGCACTATGCGCAGGGTAAAAACATGGTTAAGGTCAACAAATGAAAGAAAATCGGTTTGTTGGCCTTTGAATGATGAGTGTGCATAAAAAGAAGGTTCTGGAATGAGGTAAAAGAAAAATTTGGAAACGAAATTTTGTCAAAGTTTAGCCAGAATCCCCATAGGCTAGTCCTTAAATAGGGTTTAGGTTAGTTCTCGCGGCACTCTGGTATGGCCCTTAAGGTGGGTTAAAGGTCAGTTTTCTAACCAGTAATAAACCGTATAAATTCCCCATTTTTTTGTGTGTACTAACATGATGTGTTAGGATATTTATATATAAAATTGTTATTTAATCGTTTAGAGAATTTCAGGTGGTTTATTGTCTGTACGGACGATCCTCACCTCGCCTGCTGCGAATAATTAGTTTTAATGTTTAAATAAAAACTTTTTTTATAAGTACTTTATTGACCAAGTAGAGGACCTTTTAATATCCTAATAAATAATCAGTTTCGTTGTAAGAATAATATTTTGCCTACCTCCTCTAAAAAAATTACCATATTTTTAGCGTCGCAAAATTTGGCGGCTTTCCGGGGTCACGATTAAAAAACCGAAACACTTAATCACAGTAATTATTACAAGGAGTCACTTTGTTTGGCAAGTTTGACTCAAATTTTAACAATAATTTTTTTATAAATATAAGTATACCTAATACCTCTTTCGGGCCCTCAAAAATGATTTAATTATATTGTTTTAAAACATCATAAATATCTACAAAAAGGACTTGCGAAACTAATTTAATTTACGAAATGTGGTAGCACTTATAATTGAGGGAATTATTGACGAATTATGGACGTGGCTCCGAAAAATTTTCGCCTGCGGCGCTTTTCCACCTTAATACTTATTTTTGCCCCACCCTGGAGAAAATTCTGGCTACGCCCATGTAGGTATACCATTATAATACATCAGTTTATAAACTTCGCTAGCGCTCGCGCAATCTTTTCGATAAACCCATGCACTCTGCAATAACCAACAATAGGAATTGGAGCAATGATTATTTTTCAATTTATATTTAATGAGTGAGCCCAATAACTGTGCTGTCAATAATAACAAAGAAAAAAGGTAGGTACTTATGATTATGACTAATTAAAATGTCCATCAATTTCAACCATGATAATATTAATAAACTTTGTTCATTGATAATCCAAAACAATTTAAATACTATACCTATAATAACTAAGGTATAATCATTATAATAGGAAAAATCCTAAGATATGTTATACTTACTAGTAAGTAATGTAGAATTTTTTAAATGATCACGAATTTGCTAGTTACTATAATTGCTAACACATAACTAATATTAATCGTTTTATTTATCATCCTCATCTGGAATAATAGCTAGTTTTTGCTAACCAATAAAAAAACGCTATTCGAATTTTCAAACACATATCCCGGCATTCTCTAACTATTGAAATTTCGGTCCGCTAGAAAAAATAATATTTGCCGCTGATTGTCTGTGTAGTTTCCGAGAAATTTGCCGTTGAAATACCGTTTAGCGCGATTTGGTGCCTGACGAAAACTGGTTAAACTGTAAAATTTACAAAGTTTGAAATACGTCAAAAAAAAAATGTTACAAAATCCCACAAACAACAATAAATTGTTAAATACACCTAATTTGTACCAGTTGTTCTCACAAATTTTGTTTTTTATAATCAAGATATTCCTGAATCGCATAACGCTCAATATTATTAATATAAACAAATATTTTTTTTTGTAATTATTTAAATTATTTATACACCTTATAGGTATGCTGTGGCAAATAATGGCAGCATAGTGACAGCTGTGCCCCATCAATGTTACAAAGTGTTTTGAAAAATTATAATCAAAACGTTTACCTCTCGTATGATGTATTGTGTTTTCTTTTTAAAGGAGCGAATTTACCTTGATTCTTTCTGAAAAACAAAATGAATTCATAAATATAAATACCAGGAGTTGTTAACAATTTTTGCGTGTTTAGTATAATTCTTAAAGCTTTCCTTTGATAGAGAAAGACATTTCCTAAACCCGATGTGTGACCTCAGAATATTGTACCGAAACGCAGTAAGGATAAAAAGTTGCTATGATAAATCATACAAGATATTATACTAAAGTTTAGATATCTAGACACTCTTCTCAGCATATAATAAGATGTGGCAAGGTTTCTACAAAGGGCGTCTGTATGGGTATTCCATTTAAGATTTGCATCGATGTGCATACCCAAAAATTTCTCAACAATATTTTTTTTTTAAATCATGTATTTTAGGAGCGTAGATCTAAGAACAGTTTTCGGTGTCAATGCTTAGGTTTTGAAATACTTCTTCTTTAGTGCCGTTTTGTATATTCATAATAAAGCATTCTCGTTTCTTCCGGCACTATTTTTTTTATTATAAATTATGACACTTCTTCCGTAAAAAATGCTTCAATTAAAATTTGTATCTACTTTCATTTCGTAATATTAATTTTACAGTTCTGTAAATCGCTTTGTAAGAGCATCTATTACAGCACTAGTGCTGTAATGGGGGGAATAATGGTTTTATTAATATTTTGCTGTTAAATAAAACCACACTTTTTAGAAGAATGATGTATTATTAACAATTATAAAATTAATTACCAATTATTAATTAAAATATATCTTGATTTTTCTTGACTGAAATCATAGTTCTCAACATTGAGTAGTGAGTCCATAGTGTAGATGGTTTCTGGGAGCGTTGCTTTACGGAAAAATAACCCAGAAGAATATTCTCATACACCTCCTTTATTTTGTTAGCTTTGCACAAATCTTCAAACTTCTGATACTCGAACTCATACCGCGCTAACTTGAGATCGCTTCGTTCGCGCTGCTTCTATATCAGAGGGTAAACTTTCATCAGAATCACTCATTTTGAAAAACGCTTTTTATATTTTTGAATTTGTTTGACAAAGTCTCGACAGTAACCATGCGACATAGTATATGCAAAAGGTAACATATTAAACTTGATTAGTAAACTTAATAGCAAGTGCATTTTTACCGGTGCATTTTTATTTTTTAAAATGCCTTTTGCCAAATATTTTTATTCATAGATGAAAGTAGATAAAATTGTGTACAATATTCTTGTTGTAAATTCATATTACTACACTAGATGTTTTATTAAACTCGGCTGACGCCTCGTTTGACAACTTTAACATCTCGTGTTGTAATATGAATATTTACAACACTTATATCGTAAATAACTATTACTCTAATTTTTCTCTTTAAAAATAAATACCTAATTGTTTTTTGTTTTTGTTGTAAAAATATTTTATTGCATTGGGTTACATTTTTGTTGATTTAAAATAGCTCTAAAAAAGGGAAAATGGAACAGACAAGTATATAATAAAAAAATACTATAAAATATTATTGTTTTTATTCGCTTTCCTATATAATATTGCATCATAAATCCATAACTAAAACGATATGCGTCCGAAACCTTAATCTCTATATAAAACAGGACTTTTAGAAGAAAAAGTTTAAAAACTTAACGTTTTCTACAAGACCTTTGTAATCTAAGCCAAGAAGACATTATTTAAAAATTTAAATTAGGTTGCAATTAGACTTTTAGACTCCCGAGCTGTTAGGGGGAGCTGCTGCAGCCCGGCAGCCCCTTCTATAAATACGCCACTGCTTGTTGGGTTGGCTTTAACAAAGAAGGAAAACTATGGGGGGGGGCTGCAGCCCCCTAAATAATACCCCCGCCCCCCCTAAATACGCCACTGCCCAACTTTCTTATTATATAATGATAACAAGATCTTAAATATGAGGAACTTATATACATATTTTGGAGTCTTAATTATAAGTATACAGAAAATAAAAACATTTTATTCAAACATCTTTCACACCTATATCAACCTAGATCTAATGTAAATAAATTATTGATTTTTCCTTCCTTTCAAAGTGCACAATTTTTAGAGAATTAGAAAACACCGCTCGCCATTTTTCCAATATAACGTACCTACGTAAATCAAGTTTTCTTAAAAAAGTTTTTAAATATATTATTCTGCTTAATTTTATCTTTTATTTAACACGAAAATTCTATACCAATTACTTCTAAGTCTAAAGCCTAGTTCTCAGAACTACGTTCTGTCGCTGGCGACACGTGTTGTGACTAATAGAAAATGAGTATTTTGACATGTGACTCCAATCTGAGAACTAGGCTTAAGATGTAGAAGAGAACATTAGGCAATTTTAATTGTGTTCATCGTAATCCTACATAAGCTAAAAAAATTGCGGCAGAGTATGTTCCCATTCCTAAAATTACTTAATAGACCACAAAGTAAAAAAAACCATTCAAATAAAATGATTAAATTAAGCAGGCCGGTCCGTCAAGTTCACGTAAATCATTTGTTTTGGAATCGGATATCGGATTTACTGTAGTCTAGTCACTTGTTTTGCGAGACTGTGAGAAGCGCGATGTGGTCAGTGTGGTCGAGATCTTCAACTGTTTTGTTAACGATAGGTTTTTGTTTTGCATTCTTTGGAGCAGGATATGCACGTAAGTTGAAAAAAAATAGTTTTATAGGCCTGCTGCGTAATTTTATCTATTTGATTTTTTTGTTTTTTTTTTGGTAAAAGTTTAATTTCAATAAATACAATTATAAATGAAACGATGTTTCATAGTATTTAACAGTGTAAAAAATCATTGATATATTGGTTTGTAGATATGTACTTAAATAATCGAAAAGAGAAAGTATTATTGTGTCAAACAAATTGGAAATTACCTTTCTCATAAAAAGAAAGTATTAGATATAATAGTAAAAGATTATTTCTTGGAATTTAATTTGCTTTTCTGATATTTTAAAGCCCGTACATGACAAAAATGTCCATCGGAAACACTTCGTTTTTGGGATATTTATTTTTAAAGTGTTGTTTTGCTTAGGGATTACGTCACCGCCGCAGAATTTTCCAATTTTTCTTTAATCACTATACAGGGTGATTCCTAAGTTGATACATCTTTTTTAGCTGCGTATAAAAGGCATTAAAATAAACAACATTTTCAAATACCTTTTTTCAAAAAACTCAAAAATAAAGTACTTACATTAATTTATTACACTACGAATCAAATACGGTTCTGCCTAACTTGCCCGTTGAATAACATTAAAAAAACGTATAATCTCGAAGAAACATCCGCACTTTTACGACACTTACAGTAAATTAGCACCATATCTATTAGTTCATTGTTTTCAAAGTTTACCATTTTCACGTATCACCAATTTAAAATTAACTCGCTTTAGAAAAACACACCGCAGCTGATTGCTCAACACTACCCGTATGACTAATACTAATAAGAGATAAGAAAAACATCAGAAACTATAGCGAGCTATGTTTTGATGACCAGGCCCGCACTATTTTTTACTTCTCTATCTCGCCTATTTTTTGAAAAAGTTTTTTATTTTGAGGCCTTGTATACACAGCTAAAAAAGTATTTATTTTAGTTTATTTTACTTGAGTTTTGTTCCTTTACATTAAAGTGATTAGAAAAGTGGGCTATTTCGGTTAACTGAACGGATATAATTGCATATACATCCTAGTAAGAATATAAAACTGACCAATCACAATGGTCAATTACAAAGGAACCGAATGTACACAAGAGACAGAAGTGAGGTCAAGAATATACTTGAAAATATGCAAATCTGTCAGATAAAGTTTGTTCTTTTTTAATTTAAATCAAAACATGTGTTCCAGAGTCTATGAATACACAATGTTTTCCTAAAGAGTGCACCAAATGGTGGTATTTTCTGACCGAACTAAAGATTTGCACACTTCCTTACTTCAAACATCTCCAGTTTTCCATTTATTTCTAGACAATTACTACAAGACTTAAAGCATAAAATGTACCTACTATATACCTATAAAATTAATGTTTTTTACTAACCTTGGTTGGTTTTTTGCCATGCAAATATTTGTCCACCGCGATATTTTCTGATATATTGACGGGGATCCAATCCCAATCGACTTTAAAACTTTTAATATACCTACGCAACAGATGTTTTTCGTTTTGTTTTGCATAGAAAAAAAGGGTTTGTTCTGGTATATTATGCAAGCAGGCAAAGGACATGGTTTAAAAAAAAATATGTCCCTCTTTATTAATAAATATATCGTTCTTTGTCTGTTATTCTGCAAAATACCGAATATTAAAAAGATTCAAAGTGATTTTGTGTAAATATAAAATATGACCCAATTCGACAAATATGATATAGTGTAATTTGGTCCATGGATTTGCCAACCAAATGAAGTTTTCTTCAATTGTTTTTTATTATTTTTCTTACAAGTTCACGGCCAACTAAAAATATAATTTATAACGCCTGATTTAAATATTTTTTAAAAATTATGAACTGTCAACGTAAAATGCAACTGCGGAAATTCGCCCCGATGCATGGGTGAGTCACCCAGAATGACAGTGGGTAAATTGTTTACCTACTGTTATTCGCTGATTTTACTTTTCAGTATGTAGATTTCGTAATTAGGGCTCAATAATTACTGAAGATGTTATCGAAGGCGAGAGAGTAAGTTTTCTAAATTAAATTTATCAAATTGATTTTTAAAAATAGATGAATTACAGGATCTGTAAGAAACACCAACGATATCGTCGAATTTCCAGTAGAAATATAACTAGTGCATGAAAAATTTCCATTAGGAAATATTTTATGCACGTGTTATGTTTTGATCAGAAAGTTGATAAAAGTTTATTTAGGTAGTTGTTAAAAACTTGATTTTGATATATTTATTTATTTAAATAACACCATACTTTAATAACAATTAATATTTTTTCTAATGCTAATAGTAAAATAAAACTTAAACTTAGTCCTGCTTCTGAAAACTACAATTGCTATATAAAATGTACAATTTTGATAAGTAACAGGAGTATTGTGTTTCTGATTTATAAACTTGCTGGTCATAGCTGTCGTTTGGGCCTGATGAAATTCCGAAATCTCTGATGGACGTTGAATTTCCATGTCAGAAGCATTGCCGATTCCAGTGTTGCAACCTTCAGATTCAGTTGACAACGAAGTAGTATTTTTTCTCAAACCTTAAATTAATGACACGTGGTGGTTTTCATCTAGTTGAAGATACGGTTTTATTGAGTTAACGTTTCCATGGCCTGTTATTTTGATAAGCTGCTGTTGTTGGACTCATGATTTTGCTAATTGGTTCACTGTAGTGGACCTGTTCGAGTGCTTTGTAATTTTTTAAATCTGAGTGTCAAGCCCTGTACGTTCAGCAGAGTCCCTAGTCCAAGAAGAAATCGTATTTCTTCCTATTGGGACGGTTTTATACCAGATATTGTTAGGCAAAAATTTTGGATTGGGCGTAAAAAAAAATCTGTCAGTAGTTTCGTTTTGGGGGTCTTTTGTCTATGAGGTTTCGTATAAACGTAAACTAATTATAATAGTCTACTACACTAAGTTTATGCTGGTTTAAAATTTTGACAGGTCGACTGCAATTTCCTGCATTTTCGTGTAAAATTTCCAGTTAAATTGACACTAGGGAAATTTCCTATTAAATTTAATTGAAGCAGACTTTTCATATGACGACAACTGAACAAATTATTCGTAAGAAATTTAGGGATTCCTGCTCCAGATTTGAGTGAAATAATAATTAATCAGGGTAAACCGCATCGCAGTTTTGGTATAAAAAATGTAAATAGCCAAATTCTAAAAAAAAATTGTTTGCAATTTCTCTTATTTTCAAGTAGGTGGCGGCGAAGATTTTGATGCTTGACTTAAAAATCACAGTATTAAAGTCGAAATTAAAGCAATTGTTTTTCATTTGTTATTTTAAATGTAATTATTATTAACTGATGACTTATTTGTAAATTCTACCTTTTGTTATTTTTTATTTAAATTGGTTCAAAAATCCAATAATATATTATTTTAAGTGTAAACAGAGGATGGAACTTCTGTAGCCCCCTAAACTTGTAATAAATGAATATATTATTCTTGGCATATAAAATAATTTAATGGAAATTATACCTACCGTTGATTTTGCTAAACGATAACATATTTTTTAAAGCATATCTAAAATATTTTATTGAACAAGTATATACCGGGTGATTCACGACGAGCTTCCATTAGAACTTTTGAGGAAACTACTGAAAATATTTTTTTGAAAATCTGTAGGTTTAAGTTTATCGATATGCTCTCTTTAACTAAAATATTAACATGTTTCTGTTAGTTCCGGTTATACAGGAAGTAGCTTCAACATTCATTTTTTAAATACAACATAGCATTTTTTATTATATTTTTGGTTTTTGCAATAAATTTTAATAACATTTTATGGCACACGTTTTTACCTAAGTCTACTCATTTCTGAGATATCTGCATATTTTGTAATTATTTCGTAAATGCATAGCGATGAAATTATCCGTATATATTTTTTACCTTAGCTCATGGACTAAATTTTTTTTGTTTGTGTATGGTTAAAGAATCAACAAATCTTAAGAAATAATTAAACTTGGCATAAAATATACAGGGAGGTCACAATTAAGGGCTCATTGTAAAACACTTTAAACATTAAAAACGTTCTTATTTTAAATGGAACACTCTGTATATTTTTATTTTATATGATGGTAAATTAACTGCTCCTTAAAATTGCTATAAGCTTTTCTATACCTATATCAACGTGTTTTCTTAGAATATCAAGTTTTATTTTAAATACGATTTTTTCAAGCGTGCCATGAAAACAAATGTATGTATAGTGATATTTATAAGGGAAATATTGTTAGCGGCAATGTTTTCTAGAAGGCTTTGACAAGAAAAACAGTTGCATTAAATTATTTGTTGCGTATTTTAAGAATGAAAAATCTGTTTCTGAAAAATGTCACTCTTGGGATTTTCAAACCAATTTTTTTAATTTATTAAGTGTTTATATTAAATGTGGCAAAATAAAGTTAAGAGCATGTCGGATATATCACGATAAATATCAGAATCGACCAACTCCTTCACCTGATATTATTAGAAGACTAGGTAAATAATAATTGCTTAAAATATTTCCCTTATAAATATCACTATGAACTATCCTATGTACATTTGTTTTCATGGCACGCTTGAAAAAATCCTATTTAAAAATAAAACTTGATATTCTAAGAAAACACGTTGATATAGGTATAGAAAAGGTTATAGCAATTTTAAGGAGCAGTTAATTTACCATCATATAAAATAAAAATATACAGGGTGTTCCATTTAAAATAAGAAAATTTTTAATGTTTAAAGTTTTTTACAATGAGCCCTCAATTGTGACCTCCCTGTATAATTTATGCCAAGTTTAATTATTTCTTGAGATTTGTTGATTCTTTAACTATACACAAACAAAAAAATTTTAGTCCAGGAGCTAAGGTAAAAAATATATACGGATAATTTCATCGCTATTCATTTACGAAATAATTACAAAATATACAGATATCTCAGGAATGAGTAGACTTAGGTAAAAAACGTGTTACATAAAATGTTATTAAAATTTAATGCAAAACCCAAACATATAATAAAAAATGTTATGTTGTATTTAAAAAATGAACGTTGAAGCTACTTCCGGTATAATCGGAAGTGACAGAAACATGTTAATATTTTAGTTTAAGAGAGCATATCGATAAACTTAAACCTATAGATTTAAAAAAAAATATTTTCAGTAGTTTTCTTAAAAGTTCTAATGCAAGCTCGTCGTGAATCACCCGGTATAGAGGTTCTGCCAAGTTCCTTATGTAATCTGTTTTGTTGTTCGAAAGCATTTTGCCTACTGAAAAAATTGCATATTATTTTTAGCGTCGTAAAATTTGGCTTTCGCGGTCACAATAAAACAAACAAGACAATTAATCTAAACACAGTAATTATTACAAGGACTTACTTAGTTTGTTTGGACATTTTTAATAATCATTTTTTAGGCAATATAAGATAAGTACCTCTTTCCGTCCCTCAAAAATAATTCAATTGTAGGTACTTAAGGTAGTAGTAGAAGTCTATCTAAAATGGGATACTTAAGCTTTGGATTTAATTTAAAAAAAAAGTTGAAGTACAAAGTCATGGACAACACTCATGATGGATATACCAAACATAACTTTATTCAAAAAATAAACGTAACATATAAAAGTATTAAACATAAAACCAAAAAAAAAAAATTCTTGCGCAATACAAATTGCCCATTTTAGGAACATATATATCTAAAACGGGATCAGTAGTGTTTCTAAAATGGGATTATATTTCCAAGCACAGATCACATATAAAATAATTGTCTTCGTTTTTTGATACACCGCAAGCTTCGTGGACCCACATCTGGCAGGAAGTACACCGAATCCACGGGTCACCAGGTTTGCTACTTAGAAAATCTACTTCACAATAAAAGCACACAGGATTTTCTTCATCGTCACTGTTTTCTTTGGTTATGCATATTTTTTTGGTATTTTTGTCCTTGGTCTTGTTTTTCCCATTCACATCTTCTTGGTCCCTAGTTTTGTTTGTTGCTTCACCGGTCTTCTTTTCGGTCGAACTATTTTTCTGTGGTTTGGAGATTTTCTTTACCGATTCTCCCGTCAAAAGTCCCTTTCCTTTCAAAGATGGCAATTTACTGGTTGGCACGTTACGTCGTTTCGCCTCTAAACTGGCATTCAGTTCATTCTTATAAGGTGTGCTCGTTAAGATGGCAGCTTTACCTCTCCTTGCAGTTTTCACAGGCCTTCTTAATGCTGCTTTTGGGTATGGTTGAATCATTTCTGGTGAAACATAATCTTTAAGAATTTTGCTCAGAGGTTTATCATCATCACTGGAGAAGCTGTCATCTGACTCATGAGGACAAGTTGATTTTGATTTTGGCAGTGTGTGGGCAGAATATGAAGTTGATGGAGGTGGTGTTTGGTGCCTAATTGCAAATGATGGTTCTCTTTCTGGTGAACCCTCTTCTGTTAAAGTTGATTCATTTTCTGGCTGATCAGTGGGATCAGCAGCTATAAACATGTCATCAGTGAAAACGTGGCGATTAACGGGAAATAAGCCAGTTTTTTCAAAACCATGAATTGCATTATTGGGTGTTGCTGCCCTTAAGAAGGCCTTTCCAAATAATTTGCCTATGTGGTAAATTGTGACGACTTTACCTGGATTATTCCTTAGAAATGTTTCAACCTCTTGGCTGTAGAATGTCGATAGAGGAGCCATAAAAGAAACGTCTAGCGGTTGCATGCGGTGACTACAATGTGGCGGTAAGCACAACATTATAACACCGTGATCCCTGGCTTTTTCTATTACAGCTATGTTTTGAGTATGAGTTTTATGACCATCCATTATAAGTAACGAAGGATTTTCTTTTGAGACATTGGTAGATTGTAAAAAATGGTTAAACCACTTTTCGAAGAGATTCAATTGCATCCAACCAGTAGGATGGTAGGCAACTATGGATTCAGGGGGTAGCCCAGTCGAAAATTCTTCCTTGGCACGAACTCTGGGAAAAATGATCATGGGTGGAACATATGTCCCTGCAGCGTTCATGCATATTACCGCAGTGCATAGTGTCCCCCGTTCTGCTGAGGTTAACGTTCCTACTTGCTTCCTACCTTTCATAGCAATCACCTTAGATGGACGCCCCTGTACAGTTGTTAAGCCCGTCTCATCAACGTTGAATATTCTAGATGGTGTATACGCGTATCTATCTTGCAGGGGCTCCAGCAAATCAAAGAATTTTCCCACGGCAGTTCTATTGAAGCCCCTAGCGCGAGCTGCCGATGTTGCTTCAGGTTTCCTTAGGGAAAGGTGATTTCTATTTATAAATGATCGGAGCCAAACCCAACCAGCCATTTTTTTATTTTCATTAAAATAATGTTTTAAATTGTTCCTATCTGCTAACTGAAACGCCAGCCTACGCACATCTGTACACGTTAACCCAAAAAGCATGCTCTCCATAGTTTTTACGTAGTCAACTAGTTGTTCTTCCATTTGGCGCGAAAAAGTTCGTTGTCGACTTCCCAAGCCTTTTTCATGCCCGGTAATGTTTTTGTTTAAGTTTTTCACTCTCCGCTCAAGGGTGCTCTTTGGTACAGAAAAAACTGTTGCCGCTTTTAAATAACCATATTTGCCACTCGAAACCGATCTAATTGCTTCCGCCATTCTTTCCTCGGACCAAGACTGACGAGTTGTTTTCCGAGGTGCCATATTTGCTAATAGTAACTTGAATCTGCAATTTAAAAAAAACAGCAATGTCCACCGCAATCGTATTCAAATTAAAACAGAAAACAAGCACTGTGTTTCTAAAATGGGATATCCCGTTTTAGAAGCCCTCGTCGCGTCCCATTTTATCAACACATCGACATGTAAACAAACAATGCCTGCAAGTTTTACATATAAAAATATAACCTTAAAATTTCATACGTTAAGTGGTCGTTTATGTCCTAGCAACTGGTAAAAAAATTATCGCCGTCATCTGATTCGCCATGAAGACAAAAAGCTTATGTTTGTATATTTAAATTATTACAAAAAATATGTTAAAAACCTAAAAACTCACCTAGTAACGCTGCACCACTCACGATTTTGGTTAAACTGCTGAGGATTACTTATACACTAACAGGAAGTATTATGTCAATTGCACAACAGATGGCGCTGCATGTAACACAAAATAATTAGGGTATCCCGTTTTACCACAGTATCCCGTTTTAGGTAAACTTCCCCTATATGGTTTTAAAACATCATACTTACATTAAAAAAAGAACTTGCCTGTCACGAGCCGCCACTGTTTAATAGTACAAAGGACATAAATGCAAGGCGCGAGTGGAGAAACTCCACAAACGATGATAGACCTTTAATATACTCGGTTCGATATACACGTTTATTTAAGAGTTTTTTGAAAACATTTAAACGTGAATATCTCAGAAATCACAGACGAAATATTGCCAACACCTTTGGTATTCAAGGCAATACACTTTTCCTTTCCGCGAACCGAAAATCTGGTTGCAAGTCGTTTCCGTGAAATTTGCGCTTAAAGAATCAATTAGCCCGCTTGCAAAAAGTTTTTTTATTATTTAAAAAATGGTTTATTGTGTGCTTTCTTTTCAAAACTATAGAAATTAAGGTAATAGTATATTTCCGGATGAAAATGTAAAAACAGGTATTGAAGCAGTGGCGTTTTTAGGGGGGAGGCTGCCGGACATCTTTATGGAAGAAGTGTGACAATTTATAATGAAAAAAATAGTGCGGGAAGAAACGAGAATGCTTTATTATGAATGTACAAAACGGCTCTTAAGAAGGAGTATTTCAAAACCTAAGCATTTGCACCAAAAACTGTTCTTAGATCTACGCTCCTAAAATACATGATTTCCGAAAAAATCATTAATTTTGGCGTGGTGAGCGATATTTACTTTATTTTTAATCATGAAAAACCGAGCCCGTAAAACGCTGGTTAGAGTCATACATAGGTACGTCTTATGTTAAAATTTTGGATTGACACCAACATTCATATTTTTCACAAATATAAAATAAAAATATAAATAAAGAGCCAGCTAGAAATATAAAAAAAAAAACACATTTTTCTTTTAAGCAAAAGTTCCCATAGAGTGAACATTTTTTAATCGTTATGGTAAAGAAAAGGAAAAATATGAAATTTGCCTACACATATTCCTGATCTACCCATTCTTCAAGATTACCTACCTAAGTAAGTCATAAAAAAAATTTTAAATTTTTTATTCTATTCTATTAAAAAAAAATTTCCATCACGTGAAGAACGAATAGAATTCTATTACTAAACAACCCGTTTTTTTTTTCAGGCGTTCCACTTCTTTTTAGAAAACTAAAATAAAATCACCATAAAACCTTCACTTATATAAAATGTTTTTCCTAAGCTTCTTCTAATAGTTAACATAATATAAACTGCCCATGTCACTTAAAGTGGTCATATATACCCTAAAATGTATTCGAATATCACAGTTACGACAACAATGGTGCATCTGTCTTAGGTTAGGTTAGGTAAGAGTGGCAGACCCTTGGTTCTGACCAAACAGTCTCACGTAGTCCTGAATAGGTCCGTTGTGATACCACACGTGTTGTTCCGTAGAACCCACCTTCATCAGATCTCTGATGGTTAGTGCGACGTAACCGCGGAAGGATTTTAACAACTCATTCAAATCAGCCACTACTGTTCAGAAATCTGCTCAGCCGTCCAAGTTGTAAGTTGCTTAGTTCCTCCAGGCTATCGAAAGATGATTCACCCAGAGTAGTGAACCTCCTTCTTGCGAGGCCAGGGCATTCACACAGAAAATGTTGAATACTTTCTTCCTCATCTCTGCAACTTCTGCAGAAGTCGTTAGTGGGTATTTGCATACGTTCGGCATGTCTACCGAAGAGGCAATGTCCGGTAACAACCGCAGTAATATTTCTCACGTCTTTTCGACTGTGTCTCAATAGCTCTGCGGTTCTCTTTTTATCGAATGTGGGCCACAGTTGCCTGGATGTACTACAGGTGGTCGACCCTGTCCATCTGTTCTGTGCATCTGTCTTACCAACGCTCATAATTTTTCATCTTTCCGTTCTACCACAACTTCTCAACATTATACTCCACCACTTAATTTACAGTTACTTCTGTTGATCATTCACACATAACTTTTCTCATTTTTCACCCTGAAATACCATTTAACTCCCATATTTATCTTCAGTAGCTGGAAGTACCATTTTCTCCGTTACTTCGATGTAAGCATTATTCTCTTCAAGTAATTAACTTCCTCAAAAGCTCTATGTCACTCACAATTTCCTTTACTATAACATATACTTCTCCTGAAGATGAACGTTTCTACGTTCGAAACATGTAGAACTAAGTAACTAAAAAAAATTTCTTAATAAATATATCTTAGTGAAGGTTGACTTTAAGTATTATTTCTCCCTATTTATCAAAAAAAAAGTAAAAAGAACATTTACAAACACAAATGTAATCCAACCATGCATATTTTCTGGCTAGGCCACTGCATTGAAGTAACGCCTTCTAGAATACATAACCATTGGTGACAGCAATAAGTATACCAATTGCCAAAGAAGGTAGGATTTTAATTAGCAATAAACCAGTTTGATTAAAAAAACTGTTTTTTTTTCGACAACTTCTATATATTCAAAAAAAAAATCAATTTTGTTGTTATTTTTTTACGGTGTTTTAATTATGTTTGAGAAAATTTTGACTTCTTAAAACGACTTGGCAATAAAACTTTTTTTTTTTTATACAAAACATAATAAAAACAAATTTTACGAGAATTAGGTTCCGCAGCGTCAGTGGAGATTTTGAAGATAATATCAGGGCATCGTTAGCAATTTTAATAGAAGATAATAAATTAACATGAATCGCCGCAATATTTATATTTTTATGTTCTGCATGGCGGATAATATAATTTGAACCTATATAATTGAAACTTTAAAATATATATTCAATTCTTTTTCTTTTGACCAAAAATAAGGTATCATTCGCCAAACTAGAAGGTCTTGTGAACCACTTAGTAAAATGTGCAATTTCCGAAACACGATTATCAATCATGCGACTCTCCCCCTTCTTCCGCACCCCACGATATATCCGATCTCATCCTAGTTACCTGCGTGATTGGGGTGGGTTGGGAGCACATATACATACACTATATTGCTAATACCATAATTCGATGATGACACCACTGTAAGCAGTTGAGTTTGCGCAGCTCGGAATTTGGTTCTTGATGTAAACATTTGACAGGACCGACTTTCAAAATGTTTTTACAACCTTTTATTTAAATTCACCCGTTAATTCGGGTGTGTACAGTTTATGGTCAAATAAAACTAAGTAACCAATATTTTACATACCTGAAATACCTTATTCCTGGTATTGAACAGCGATTCGTGCAAAAAAGGATCATGCACTTTTTTCTACCCATCTTGAGGCAAAAGTCGCTAACAATAACAAAATGTCTGGTAAAGTTTTATACCTAAATTCGCACCCAAAACTTAAAAATAATATCCACAATCACACACGGAACATCCGAACGAATACAACGTAAAAAAAGATGGAAACGACTAACAACAACTTACAAACTAACAAAAAAAAATGTCTAAAAGTAAAGTTTTATAAATATTAACACCCAAAACTTGAATTGAAACCATACACGAATGAACGAAACAAAAGATGGCGACGAATAAGAATACAACGGCGCGGCGAGCCCTGCATTCTTAAACCCACTAAAATTCGGACATACTTTTTTTATTGTCCATATGCCCACTCCGATATTAACTTATTTATGATGTAATTCATGTGACATTATTCTATGGGGCCCTTTGCAGGGGGGCGTTGCCCCCCCCCCCTTTCCTCGGGAAAAAGGCCACTGTAATGGACAATGTACACCACAATATGCAATTTGAACTTAGAGCTATCTCCAAAAATGCACAGGTTTTTCCCTTATTATTGTAGCAAATGTAGTTTTGTGATTTTAGAGTGGAGTTTCGATGATGATGGTTGTCGAACACCGGATCGAGGGGTTGGAAATTGCGTATCCTTACCTGAATGTGACCCAATGGTAAATGTACTCAAAAGCTTAAAAAGACCGATTTCACAGACAGTCTTAAAGAAACTACAAGCGTATACTTGTGGAATTAATAGTTCCGGAATAAAGGTTAGTATTTACAAGATAGCATGAACTTGTACACTGTAAAAAATGATGATAAAATTTCACAATATTTACAGTATTCTTGACGCTATATAATCAGAATTTTTTTTTCACGATATATAAGCTATATTTCCATGGGTAGTAGTATTTCTCTGCAAATATTGTACATTTAAACGCTTTCTCACGCCCATAGAGGCCACCTTTCCATGTAAAAACAGAAATTCAATATTCTGCTTAGTTTTTTGTAATTTGGGTAAAATCCGCTATTTTTCATGGCAAATTTTAACTCAATCTGATAACATACCGTGTGTTCAAAATGAAGTCGGCATTATTGCTAACTTTCTTATTATATACAGGGTGCTACAAATTCTCGTGTGTGCATGGGGATCTCGAAAACGGTAAGAGATACGAAGATGGTTAAATTGAGGCAAAGTTGCGTATTTTGGGGCTTAATAATTTGGTATAAGAAAATTTTAAATATTTCGAATGCCTTCGGAGATATCCTAAAGAAACCGAAATTTTCAGTTTTGGTTTTTCATTTCTTGCGCCTTTATGTTTGACTGATGTTGAAAAAAACAAGAAACACTTTTTTATAGCCGTTTTTGATGATCTACAACATGGCCTTTTTAATTTTTAAATGCAACGTTTCGTTCTTTAGATACCACCATCAGTGTCAATTTTTTTAATTACGGACCTGGATTTTTATTACGGTTTTAGGAACTTATAGGCTTTAGAAACCTAATGCAATTAAAACATTTAAAAAATTTTAAGGTTTCAAATAATACATTTAAAATTATTAATTTATTTCCTTACGGCCCTGTGAATTATTAAAAAAATGTTAGTCGTTTTTTATAGTTTTAAGATATTTTAGTTAGACATCTATAAATAAAATACAATTATTATTACAAGGAAAAAGAAAATATATTAATGTTGATTAGTGATGTATTAGTGTGTATTAAATTAACATGTTATTAAATGTTTTCATTTTTCTTTATGATTTCTATATTTATTTTTAAATGTATTGTCCAGTAAGAAAAAATTGTTATAGATAGCGATTACTATTATCTGTCTTAAAGTTTTGCCCTAGAACCTGCAAATTTTGGTTTCAACTTCACTCTACTGTTAAGTATGTACTTACCTATCTTTTTTTCATTCATGACTGTCCCTTTCTCTCTTTTAAAATATTTTGAGGTCTCAGGACAAAATTATACGAATTAAAGTAAGTGTTATGATAAGATACAATATAAAAACATTAATAAAAAATATAATTACTTCCTATGCTTTAAAAACTATGCGTTTTATTGACCTGCTAAAATATTTAACCTTGACTGTCTGACTAATTTTATTAAAATAATTAATGGCTTAAACCATACGTCTCACTTCCTGTAATGCAATTTTAATATTTAATTCTAAAAATAATTGCCAGGACCGTAATGGGTAAAAAGGGATAATTTTAAATATTGAAGTGTTATTTGATGACGAAACCTTAAAATGTTTTAATTGTATTAGGTTTCTAAAGCCTATATGTCCCCAAAACCGTAATAAAAAATCCAGGTCCGTATTTAAAAAAATTGACTTGATGGTAGTATCCAAAGAACGAAACGTCGCATTTAAAAATTAAAAAGGCCATGTTGTAGATCATGAAAAGCGGCTATAAAAAAGTGTTTCTTGTTTTTTTCCCAAGTCAAAAATAAAGGCGCAGAAAATTAAAAACCAAAACTGAAAACTTCGGTTTTTTTCGGATATCTCCGAAAGCATTCGAAATATTTAGAATTTTCTTTCAACAAATTATTAAGCCCCAAAATACGCAACTTTGCCTCAATTTAACCATCTTCGTATCTTTTACCGTTTTCGAGATCTCCATGCACGCACGCGAATTTTTAGCACCCTGTTAAATTAGTTAAGAGTTGTAGTTTCATGTGCTGATGATTACGGTAATGTAAAAAAAACAATTGAAACATGAGAAAAAAGTGTTTTAAAGGGAAAGTGCTATTTCTGTTATAACTGTTTGATAGAGAAGGAAATTCTAGGCAAAATTTGTTTTCACCTCATATCGCTAAACTCGATAATAACAGAGATATTTACATTTAAACGCATACGTTTTCCATATTTAATAATAATTAAACTAAACCTTTTAGCTTGCGTACGGGTTGAGTATTTAAACGAAATTATTTGGTATTTACCAAGGTAAAAATTGTGTCAACCACAAATATATCACATTCATTAGACAGTGGATTTTTCTTTTGGTTACCAATTGTAAGAAATACAGTAGTTAGTATTAATTACATAAATTATCAGCATGACTGATAATGGAATTCCCATCATACAAAGAAGATTTACGTAATCAGGATTATTAGTTAATGGTATAATACTGTAGGTTAAACTTTTATGTGGGACGTGCTTTAGTCAAAAGGCTATTTTCTTTTGTGAATAAAAAAAATACACGTTTAAGCCACCATAGCAATGAATATAACCAGTGGCGTAGCCAGAATATATGCTTGGGGGGGCTCAGTGGGCATAAGTAGGACATTTTTTTCTGGAGAGAGAAACAGTTGGGACTACATATATTTTATGATATTGTATCTAGTGAAGAAGGCGGAAAAGCGCCACAGGCGAAAAAATTTCGAGGCCACGCCCAAAATGCTAAGTGTACTCGGCCGTGCTAAAATTTGCCGTGTTAAATTACGCTTCTTCCTTGCCCGAATTACAAAAACTACGCAAATTATTTAGTATTTTTTTCACCAATGGAAAAGTGACATCTGTGTGGATGTGGGAAAGTTATTTTTATGCGAAAAAAAATCGAAGAAAAAGATATAAACGTCAATGAAAACTGTAAAAAAATTTAATTATTGTTTATTGTAGATATTAAAAAAAAAATATAGAAAATTATTTTATCTACTTTCATTTAGGTAGTAATATGAATTTTACAGTTCTGTAAATCGTTTTGTAAGGGCATCTATTACAGCACTAGTGCTGTAATGGAAAAAAAACGGTTTTATTAAAATTTTGTTGTTAAATAAAACCACACTTTTTAGAAGAATGATTTATTATTAACAATTATAAAATTAATTAAAATATAACACTTAAGGTTTATTATAAACATTAATAATACACTTTTAACAGTTAGAAATTTGTATACCAGAAGTGGATGTGATGGAGCCCGAATTTCCAATCATTAAATCCGTGTCTAACCCCATGATCTTCTTTGCTATTTGTTTCTTATTTTCTAAAGAATTCTCAACGTAGCCTTCTGCCGTAGAAGAGGATTTCCAGCCCCCATGATGCTTTAACAATCGGCACCACCATCAACTAGAATGGTGGCTGAGGACCTCCTAAAAGAATGTCCACTGTATCCTTCGGGATTATTCAATCCAAGTTTTATTGCAATCTTTTTTGGTATACTTCCAAAACTAATAATTCCGACAGGCTGAGAGGTGCATTTTCCTTTTCCATAGAATACAAAAAACCGCCTTTTATAACAAATTCTCGCATAATTTTTGTTTTCGAGAATGAAATATAGAAATATAGAAATATATATATTACATACTTGGTTATAAATTATAACAAATTGTGTATAAATAAATAAAATCTAACAGTGTAAATAATTGTCTATAGGGAGTTTTGGGTTTGCACCTAGGGAACTAAATCCCTGTATGTGCAGTGATATCTTAAAAGCACTTAAATTATCAGTAACATTTTGTTTGATTGTTTTAGTAATTAATTATATAAATAGCTAAATAAACTTAATCTAAAATATTTGCACCAACAATGTGCAAAAGCAAATAAAAATATTTGCACAGCTAATATGCATTAAACAAAGAAACCGTTATAAACTTATCTCTAGACTAAAACTTTTAAACAGATATCCGTCGGAAAAAGAGAATAGGTTTTTAGAATAAGGCAATGAATTTATGATTGTCTGTATATATAAATGTTCTGCAACGCTTCCTGAATTTTTTAATATTGTTGATATTTTTAATTTCTATAGGTAATATGTTATATATCTTAGGAGCCAGATAACTGAAGAAACGTAAATTGATTGTAGTGTTACTATGTGGTATTCTTAGATGCTTGTTAGTTTTGCTTCGCGTAATATGTAAATGATTAATATGGTTTTTGAGTTCAGGTTTTTTATGAATGAATATTGAGGCTGATAATATATAAAGGGATCGGACATTTAAAATTTCTGCATTGTAAAGTAAGTGGGTTGCGTAGCGCTTGTTTTTTTTATTAATTATTTTCAGTATGTAATTTTGAACAACATTTAATGGTTTTAGCGAATTTTTGTACAGGCCACCCCACGCAATTATGCCATAATTAATTAGGGATTCTACTAATGCTTTATATATGGAGAGTAACAATTTTTTTCCAAAAATTTCTCTTAAGGTATAAAATTTGTAAATTAATTTCCTTATATTTTTTTTTTGGAATGGAATCACAATTTTTATATACAAATCATTGTGTTCAATATGATCCAACATTAACTTAGCTAGTTCTTCGCGCTGACAAGCCCCAAAAATGTCGATTATCATAACAACCTTCATAAGTAAATATTTTTCATCATCTGCAGTACTAGGAAACTTACATACGTCTTTCTTCCTGAAAACTTTGGACTTTTTGGCCTTGTAACCCTCTGAACTTCTTTTCAAAAATGCGATTAGTTGAGAAAATCTGCTTATATCTTGATTTTTCTTGACTGAAATCATAGTTCTCAACATTGAGTAGTAAGTCCATAGTGTAGATGGTTTCTGGGAGCGTTGCTTTACGGAAAAATAACCCAAAAGTATTTTCTCAGACACCTCCTTTATTTTGTTAGCTTTGCACCAATCTTCAAACTTCTGATACTCCAACTCATACCATGCCTTGGATTTTGTCGGAACTAAACTTGAGATCGCTTCGTTTGCCGTTGCTTCTATATCAGAGGGTAAACTTCCATCAGAATCGCTTATTTTGTAAAAGGCTTTTTATATTTTTGAATTTGTTTGACAAAGTTTCGACAGTAACAATGCGAAACAGTAACTATGCGAAAGGTAACATAAAAAACTTGATTAGTAAACTAAATAGCAGGTACATTTTTACAGGTGCATTTTTATTTTTAAAAATGCCTTTTGCCAAATACTTTTATTCATAGATGAATGTAGATAAAATTTTGTACAATATTCTTGTTGTAAATTCATATTACTACACTCGATGTTTTATTAAACTCGGCTGACGCCTCGTTTGACAACTTTAACATCTCGTGTTGTAGTATGAATCTTTACAACACTTATATCGTAAATAACTATTTTTTAAATTAAACTAACTTTCTTACACTTTAATATCTGTCGAGTCCGAATTTAAAAAATTTATTAATAAACATGGCCAGGATTAGGGCCATGAGTTCACAATCTTTTTGGCCTAATTTATTATACAGGATGAGTCAACGATAGAGTAAAGTTAATTTTCTCCTTTATCTTAAGAATTAGATAAAAATTCGAAATACAAATGTTGTAGAGATCATTGATTATTGATAATAATTATACAGGAGTTTACGGGGTGGCCCAAAATAACGTGGCGAATATAACTTGGGTTTTTTTTTAAATGGAACATCCTATTTATTGTAATATTTTCTGATTCCTTACAAGATTCAACCGTTATTTTGTAAATGTCATATAGTTTTTGAGATATTGACGTTGAAAATTTGGAATTTTCAAACTTTGACAGACTGTAACATTGGAACGGTTCATCTTAGAGAAAAATGGTTTTTACCTCCCGTCTTAATTTTTTATTTTCTATATAAAAGTTACAACTTTCGGTTTACCATGTTAAACCGTCAAAACCGGTTTTTTGGTTTAACATGGTAAATCAAAAGTTGGTTTCTTTAAATAGAAAATAAAAAACTAAGACAGGGAGGTGAAAACCATTTTTCTGTAAGATGAACCTTTCCAATGTTACAGCCTCTCAAAGTCTGAAAATGCCGTATTTTAAACGTCAATATCTCAAAAACTATTGAATTTAGACATATGACATTTACAAAATAAGCGTAGAATTTTGTGGGAAATCAGAAAATAATACAATATATAGGGTGTTCAATTTAAAAACCCCAAACCCACCACGTTTTTTTGAGCCACCTAGTATACTCCAGAATAATTTTAAAATGTGCACCTCAATGGTCTTTACAACTTTTGCATTTCGAATTTTTATCTAATTCTTAAGATAAAGGAGAAAATGAACTTTGCTTTATTGTTGATTCAACCTGTACTGTAACTGGAATAAATCTAGTATCGTAATCGCGCCATCTTTGTTCCCACCCGAAACCAATGTAAGCAAATGATAGACCAAAGCAAAGAAGCTCATAACGAGAGAATCAAAAACAAACTTCTTGCCAGTCCTAACGGATCAAGGTCCTTTTGGTCAGTCGCTAAGGCCGTCAGCCAAAACTTTACAAAGTCAACTATTCCACCTCTAACACGTTCAGACGGCACAATAGCAACCACAGCCGGGGATAAAGCAAACCTACTTGCTGAACTGTTTTCCTCGCATTCCACTGTAGACTTTCAGGGAAAACCACCACCCAACATTCCCTCAGTTCAATCGCAAATGTCTGAAATCGTGTTCCGTCAGCGTCTTGTTAAACGGATTCTTAAAGGACTCGACGTCAATAAAGCTTCTGGTCCAGACGAAATTCCTATCATTGTTCTCAAGACATGCGCCGATGAACTTACACCAGTATTTTGTAGACTTTTCAATTTATCCTACAAAAAAGAAATATTTCCATCCTGCTGGAAGTAGGCGCGTGTCCAGCCCATTCCAAAGAAAGGTAAAAAGACCCTGCCAAACAACTACCGACCTGTCGCATTGCTTTCAGTAATTTCAAAAGTAATGGAGAAAGCTATTAACCAACAACTCCTAAAGTATCTGGAAGGGCTTAACATTATCAGCGACCATCAATACGGTTTTCGTAAGTCCAGATCAACAGGTAACTTTCTGGCATATGTCACCCATCTTTAGAGCAACGCCATCGAACATCATGGAGAAACCCAAAATCCAATTTATAGCTTTGCTGATGACAGCACACTTGTCTCATCTTTTACCTTGACTCCCCAAACATCCGCTGCCGACGCACCTCTTCGCAGGCAGCATGAAGTATTGCGCCTCAACAATGACCTGGAAGAAATTTTGGCTTGGGGTGACAGTAACCAAGTCAAATTTAACGCTAAGAAAACCCAGGCAGCAGTCTTCTCCAAAAAGGTTAACATTGCAGAACCGGATATAGTCATGGCAGGACACGCAATTCCCCTGGCACCGTCTATTAATTTGCTGGGGGTCAATCTGGGAGGTAATATGTCTTGGCATGATCACGTTGCCGCAATTGCCAAGGCAGCTGCACAGAAACTTGGTGTACTTTTGCGCACCAAAAGGTTGTACACACCTCATCAACTTTTGACACTCTACAAAGCCCAGATTCGACCATCATTAGAATATTGCTCTCATGTCTGGAGCTCTGCACCCAAGCACACCCTTCGGCTACTGGATTCCATTCAAAGGAGAGCCATTCGTCTGATCGGCGACCCCGAGCTGACCAAGACCCTCGATAGCCTGGAGCATCGAAGACAGGTTGGTGATTTGGCTCTCTTTTACAGATATTTCCATGGCAGGTGTTCGACTGACATTGCTCACTTGATTCCACCTAGAGCAATGCAAAACAGAAATACACGGCGAACCGCTGCCGCTCATCCATATGTTGTTCAGCTTAGTACTCCTCGAACTTCATTGTTCAAGAATTCTTTCATCTGGAGAACGTCATCTTTGTGGAATGATCTTCCTGAGGTCGTGTTTCCCAATGAATACAATCTTCAACGTTTCAAGACCAACGTTAATCGCTTTTTTCGCACTCGCACCGCTCCCAGAGCGCCTTAAAGGATTTTTCCTACAGTGCAGGTGTTTTATCATATAAAAAAAAAAAAAAAAATTAAAAAGCCTCTTGATTTGCTGAAAAAAATACAGAACTACAGCTGCGTTTATTTTTAGTTTGGCATACTTTTTTCGAGTCCCATTTACCCCTCTTTTGGGAGTAGTCACGTCACCGCGCCCCATTTTTTTTAATTGTAAAAGTATACATTGTGAGAGCTCGTTGGAATGGGCATAAAAAAGGGAATACGACCCACTATTTACTTTTGCATTTGGGTAATGTAAACGCAATTTGTTTTATTGTAAAATTTTTTGAAAATGTTGCCGATTTTTTTCTACCCCTAATCTAAAGTAAAATTAATTCTTAATATTGAGTATATAATTAAAAT
Source organism: Polydrusus cervinus (assembly GCA_935413205.1). Lineage (NCBI taxonomy): Eukaryota > Metazoa > Arthropoda > Insecta > Coleoptera > Curculionidae > Polydrusus > Polydrusus cervinus. The sequence goes on along the minus strand of OW284510.1, from coordinate 99,155,175 downwards.
GATTGCATTTGCCTCAAAAACGCACTTACCCCAACTTACCTTACCTTTTTCTTTGACAAAAAAGTTGGGTAGCGGTTTCTACCCCAAGAAGAAGGGTAAATTTCACACACGAAAAAAGTATATCAAACTCAAAATAAACGCAGCCGTAGTTCTGTATTTTTTTACCAAATAAGAAGTTTCCTAATACTGAACTTATTCCTGTTAAACCCTGTATATGAAAAACTATACATAGAAAAAAATTGACGGTATGCTCATGTTAATAAGGGAAACTCAGCTCAAATATTTTCAATATGGTGGCACTTCTGGTTATATCGGGTTGCCCCCCCCTTTGAAACCGTACTGAATCTGCCCCTATACTACTTATTTATATTTCAGGTTTGTTGTCCACCGGGACCTATAATTCTTGACCCGAATAAAATACCTGTTCCAGGAGATAAGCCTCCAAATGTTTTAAATCACAAGAATATTGACCTTCTCCCAAAGAACTGTGGATATTTGGATTCAGATAATAAAATTATAAATGGAAAAGATGCGAATCTCAATGAATTTCCTTGGATGGCGCTTCTACAATATAAAGGAAGTAAGTGTGCATTTACACATGTACAGGTCATTTTCTTTAGTTTTGGCCATAGTTATTTTCTATAGTATATTTCAGAAAGGTGTAGAGTAATAAAAGCTCATTAGGTATGCAAAGGGACTACTGAGTGACCCAACGAATATTTAAGCCACTTTCATAATTTGACATTGATTTCATTGTAAAATTCTTTATTTTCATCAAGTGCAGGTAGTACCACCCGGGTTTGGGTCAATTTATGGGTTTTGCCTATTGTTATCCATTCGCAAACATCGAAAATGGTGTGGCAAAGGCGTGCATTATGTACATAGTATAAGGTACACTTATTTTTTATTAAACATTATTTGTTGCCGCAATTGCCAAGGCAGCTGCACAGAAACTTTGTGTACTTTTCCGCACCAAAAGGTTGTACACACCTCATCAACTTTTGACACTCTACAAAGCCCAGATTCGACCATCATTAGAATATTGCTCTCATGTCTGGAGCTCTGCACCCAAGCACACCCTTCGGCTACTGGATTCCATTCAAAGGAGAGCCGTTCGTCTGATCGGCGACCCCGAGCTGACCAAGACCCTTGATAGCCTGGAGCATCGAAGACAGGTTGGTGATTTGGCTCCCTTTTACAGATATTTCCATGGCAGGTGTTCGACTGACATTGCCCACTTGATTCCTCCTAGAGCAATGCAAAACAGAAATACACGGCGAACCACTACCGCTCATCCATATGTTGTTCAGCTTAGTACTCCTCGAACTTCATTCTTTCATCTGGAGAACGTCATCTTTGTGGAATGATCTTCCTGAGGTCGTGTTTCCCAATGAATACAATCTTCAACGTTTCAAGACCAACGTTAATCGCTTTTTTCGCACTCGCACCGCTCCCAGAGCGCCTTAAAGCATTTTTCCTACAGTGCAGGTGTTTTATCATAAAAAAAAAAAAAAAAAAAAATACATTATACAAAAATTTAATTATAAAATATCATAATATTCTTCATCATCTGAGGAACTGTAATCTCCTCTTGACGTTATAATTAACGGGTCAACGGTCCGATCGATCGGGTGGTTAAGATTCCACATTTTCTTCTCTTCTTTAATGACATGATGGACTGCTTTTCGCCAGTTCTCTGGTATCACTTTCTTAATGGCTTGATCAAACAGTAGCTTAACGTCTTTAATTTTAAATGTCGTGTTGTGTCTTGCTACAAATCTTTTCACTTGCGACCATATAACTTCTATAGGATTTAGTTCGCAAGGATATGGCGGTGTGCGCAGCACAGTTACACTATGGTTTCAGCTATATCTTCCACGGCATATTTCATAAAACGATGTTTGTGTAAATTTTCTATAACTAATAGTTTCTTCTTTATCAAACTATCTTAAAATTCAATACTTTTGGTGGTTAACCAGTCGATAATATCTTGTTTTCTCCAAGATGAAGTTGGAGTCTTCTCTGTGCGTCGTGAATGATAGCTTGCGTTATCCATAACTAGGAACTACTGAATCAGCTGGACGATATGCTATCATTTCACCAACTCGCACCGCTCCCAGAGCGCCTTAAAGGATTTTTCCTACAGTGCAGGTGTTTTATCATAAAAAAAAAAAAAAAAAAAAAATAGTCCTCAAAAACATTCGAATTCATGTCCTCGTGGTACTATCCCGAATTAAATTACGCAATTACTTGAAATTTTAACATTACAAATAATACTATTTTAACTTAATACCCGTTAACCTAATTCTCTAAAATTTCTGGTTAGTTATCATAATGCACAAAATTTACCTGCGCCTATGGTCGATACCGAAATTGAGCCGAACTGGACGGAATTTCATATTTTTTTACTCTACACCCTTCTGAAATAGACTATAATAAACTCTCACCATTGTACACTGTATATTTTGCCATCCTTTGCTCTGTTGCCGATGCTTACTAGCTAATATTCTTTAAGAGGGTGTCAGCATATCCATTCCACTTTGCTCCGCGGCCAGAAGTAAAGAAAATAACCTGTATATAATTGTAGTTTGTACAACAAGAGTGGATATGATGTCCATATCGCACGAGGAAGTAAATTGAGCACTACGCCGTAGGCGGAGTGCTCAAACTTCCGAGTGCAATATTGACAATCCACTCGAGTTGAACAGTATATTTTTTCTACGACCAAACTTACAAACCTTATGCTAAAAAATGTAAAAAAAAGTTTTTAGGTTGCCGGGCTCGAACTCACGACCATTGGTTCCATAGTAAAACGCTCTACCTTTCGACTATCGAAACGTTATATTAATTATGGGAAAACCAACTGATAAATGATGCTACATGAAATTAATTTTCTATGCACATTCAGCAGGTTGCATTATTGATAAATCTATTATAAATGCGTCTAGATTTTATTATATTGAACAAATTAATAACAAATTGTACCATATGCATTTAAATTATATAATTTAGTGTCTTAAAAAAGAAGGCGGAGCCTCATTAAAAATAATATAGAGAGAGGCTCTTTACTGATCGATAATTGTTATTTATCTTGTGGAAGTTGTGATACAAAATCACAGTTTTCGTCACCAAAATTATATGGAAAAGACTGTGAGTTTTACTTTCCTGTATTTTTATTATTTATGATTCATTTTAGGAAAAGCTTTGAGTTTTAACTGCGGGGGAACGATCATCAACAAGAATTACATACTGACTGCTGGCCATTGTATAACTGGTCTATCATCTGAACTGTAAGTACTTTATTTATTAATATTTATAACGTAATGTAGGAGCTACAGTAGTCCCAGTAGATCTTTAGCCGTGCGTCATCACTTATTAGTCATTAAAATCGTATGAATCAAATCGAATAAAGGATCCCCCAGACCAACGCGGTTCTGCGGTAACGGTTTTGCCGCGGTGCCACACACTGCGGTGGTTTCCCACTGTGACAGTGTTTTAGTCTGACAACGACGTCTGCACTGTTTTCGCAGCCACGTGTTTGTATTACCTGGTCAATTGTTGGGCTGACCTCGACTGTTGTTTTAACATATTTTTGCAGATTATTTCACAGAACAATAGAAATCTTACCGCGCCGGTGTGAATAGCAAAATAATTTAGAACGCGGTGTAAGTGAAAATACGCCATCTGAAATTATAAAAAATGTTAATAATATACTGGAAAATCTATTAACAGAAAAACAAATTGCGCTGATAAGATTGTCATGTATTGAACAACAAATCTTTATCGGTAGCGATAGCATAGAGAATAGAGCTCTAGCCTACATATCGCAAGGTCACAGGTTCAAATCCCATCAGGAGTATTTTACGTTTTTTTATAAAAACATTAAATAATTTATAGAATTATTTTGAACTGAAATCTTCCTTGTTGGGTGGATTTTTTAAATTTATGTTTAATTCATCTTTCCTTGATTAAATTTAAAATTTTTCATTCTGGTTAATCTAGAAGTCAATCCAGGATTAGTTCTTCCTATGATATATAAAATATGAAAACATTAAACCACAAATAAAGAAAAAGTCAATTGACAAACTATGAAACCAGATATTAAGTGGAACATAATCCTAAGTATGCTAATTTCAACACTAGTGTTGAAATATTTTCTTTCACAAATCAAAGGCTTTTTTAGTAATTCTTTGAGGTCGTCGAAAAAATAGTGTACTTTACTCGTGTGAAAGTGATTATTCTAAAACTCGGAGAATGTCCGCACTCGGCTGACGCCTCGTGCTAATTATCTCCTCGTTTGACAAGTATTGCTTTCATCACTTGTTATGTAATAGGTATACTAATATCTAACTGGTATTTTTTTTGGTCCACATGCCAGAAATGTTGTATTAAGAGCTGTCGATTCGATTCTTCACATCCATTTTTGTTTATTTAAAAACAGGTGTAAATGTATTGAATGTTTAACACTTTCTAAACTTTATTTTCCAAATAATAAATTTAAAAGCTATAAACTATGTCCCTTCTATCTATAGTACTAAAAGAAAGAAATAACTCACAAATTAGGTATAGCAGCGACAGCTGACACTAGAAACAGCTGATTGCATCCAAGTATTAAACTAATTTGTCAAATGGTCAAAACTGTGTCAATGATGAAATCCACTTTGTTTTTTAAATATTCTAATTTACAAACATTGTATTATTTTCTAATAGTGTCTCTGTACGCGTAGGAGAGTACAGCATAAAAAATGAGACAGACTGTGAAACAAATAACAGGAAAACAACGTGCAACCCTCCAGTACAAGATGTGAAAATTGAAGAGGTGATACCACATCCCCAATTTGGAACTAAATCGTTTCTGAATGACATCGGGCTACTTCGAGTGTCAACAATGAACTTGGATAAAAGTAAGTTTTATGCGTAAAACGATAAACAAGACAATGCCGTATTCGGTCCCCTGAAGTTTCAAAATGAACTTTTTCACTAATGTTGATATCTACGTTTCAATTTTTAAATTCTTCATATTATTTACTGAGCAATTAACTAAACAAAATACGCTCTCTAATAAAAACACGCAAAACTACTTACCGACGTCACAACAATTTCTAACAATGGCAGCAGCCGATCTCTCTGTAAACGACGCACTCCTACCTGACTGAGGAGGTCTCGAGTCTGATTCCCTGTTTCGAAACTGTCTTTGTCAATTTAAGTTATCGAAACAAAGATAACAATATAAGTGGTCGCACGACTCCCAAATAAAATAATTGTGTGGTTAATAGAATGATGTACCGGGTGGTCAACTAAGAATGACCACCGGCCATATCTCAGAAACTAGTAATCGTACAGCATCCGGGTACATTTTTTTATGACAAAAGTGCCCAAGAGAAAATGCTGGAAATTTCCGCATTTTGCCGCAAGAGGGCGTAATTGAAAAGTAAATTTTAAAATTTTACATATCTCCGAAAATTCCGCATTAAGGTATATCTTTGATAACACCATTAAAAAGCTTGGACAATTATGCATCATTTTGGTCTTATGCTTATTGGCGTACCGACTTTAATAAGAGGGGGGAAGCTGTTGAAAGTGTAATCAGTTAAATCGCTGTAACTTTTAAACGACTTATCCGATTTTAACAAACTGAAGACTGTTTGGAAGAGAAATATATGCACTTTCACCAATCGTATTTAGTTGTCCATAATAGTTCTCAAAAGAAATGCTAGAGGGCGCAATTTGCAATAATAACACATTTTTTGATTTTACTCCGAAAAAATAAATCATACGGTATAATTATGATACCATAATCGAAAAGTAGATGAAATTTGCTAGAAAAAATATTAAAACCGCAGCTCGATATCTCCGTTCGTTTCAGCATTATCGCCAATAGAATAATTTTTAAAACTAAGCGTTTATATATTTTTTAGAAAAAAAGTGGTACGCCACTGATGTTTTTCCATGTGGATATTATTTCTGATTAGCATGGTCAATTCTGCATAAAAATGGTCTCTTGCGTTTGTCTTCTCAGGCACACCGTTCTTAATTAAATTAAATTAGCTCTACTATTATTATTAACATTGATAATGCAAAATTTTGTTTTATAAAAATTGGTGGAAATGACCAACTTCACTTAATAGGAATGCATGAAGCTAATTTAATTTAATTTAATTATTTTAATTAAGAACGGTGTGCCTGAGGAGAAAAACGCAAGAGACCATTTTTATGCAGAATTGACCAGGCCTATCAGAAATAAGATCCACATGAAAAAATATCAGTGGCGTACCACTTTTTTTCTAAAAAATATATAATCGCTTAGTTTTAAAAATTATTCTATTGGCGATAACGCTGAAACGAACGGAGATATCGAGCTGCGGTTTGAATATTTTTTCTAGCAAATTTCATCTACTTTTTGATTATGATATCATAATTATACCGTATGATTTATTTTTTCGGAGTAAAATCAAAAAATGTGTTATTATTGCAAATTGCGCCCTCTAGAATTTATTTTGAGAACTATTATGGACAACTAAATATGATTGGTGAAAGTGCATACATTTCTCTTCCAAACAGTCTTTAGTTTGCTAAAATCGGATAAGTCGTTTAAAAGTTACAGCGATTTAACTGATTATACTTTCAACACCCCCTCTTATTAAAGTCGGTACGCCAATGAGCATAAGACCAAAATGATGCATAATTGTCCAAGCTTTTAAATGGTGTTATCAAAGATATACCTTAATGTGGAATTTTCGGAGATATGTAAAATTTTAAAATTTAATTTTCAATTACGCCCTCTTGCGGTAAAATGCGGAACTTAAAAATAATTTCCAGCATTTTCTCTTGGGCACATTTGTCATAAAAAAATTTACCCGGATGCTGTACGATTACTAGTTTCTGAGATATGGCCGGCGGTCATTCTTAGTTGACCACCCGGTATATTTCTTCTCCTCTTATGTTTTTTAACTTTCTACTTTCGCGCCGAATTATTAATTGTTTCAAGGAAAGGTTTGTGATATTCTAGGAAGATTTTTGTTATTGGATTATGTTTTCAATAGGTTCTAGTTCACGATGTTCGTGCTGAATATGAAATTCAATTATAGTGAGAAAGACCATTACTTAAACAAGTCTTCTCCATACTGGTTATTTTAAAAGAGAGGTTTTTAAATTTATATACATGTAATAGTAAATATATATTCATATCGTTTATAACGTTCTCCGACGTCTTCCGATTTCCAATCTCCATCTGTCTCGGTCCTTCCACAAATGTTCATCGAGATTCCTCTCTCTTACTTCTTTGTCAATGCCTTCTGTCCAGCTTTTTCTTGGTCTTCCTGGTCTTCTCCTGTCCCTTGGTTGCCAGTCTAATATTTGTTTTGGCAGTCTGTTCTCGGGCATTCGCTGCACATGTCCGAACCATATTAGTTGTTTACCTCTAATATCATCAGTTATTGTATTTGTTATTCCCATCATTTCTCTCACTCGCTCATTTGTGATTCTATCCCTTCTTAAAATACCAGCTGCTCTTCTCCAGTAATACATTTCAGTAGCTCTCAGTGATTTTTCTGTTCTGTTTTTAAGTGGCCATACTTCCGAACTGTAGGTTATTATACTTTTAACGATAGTATTATAACATGCCAGTTCATTGAAGAAGAGTGGGGGAAATTTTGACGTTTATCACGTAGATGACGGGGGTCGTGGCCTACCGCTATTTTTAAATAAACAAACCCATGTCAACGTCTATAAATTGACAAACAAAACTAACCTAAATATACATTTAATATGTCAACGCCTTGAAGTCTTGTCATGATTTGACAAACCAAACTAACCCTAAAATACGTTCTTGTTATGATTTTGTTCGGGCCACTGACATGGCAGTCTCCACTCAAGGTTAGGCTCCCTCAAAGACGTCCCCGCACCGACATCACTCAAAGTCCCCAAATGAATCGGCAAGAGATTCTGTCTCACTTACTCTTCTTACCATGCTGTTGTACAATTTTCTAGACGGCTCAAAGAAAAGTAATGGAAAAGTTCAGAAAAATCAATAATTTTGGCGTGGTGTACCTAACAATAACAGATAATTACCCAGAACATAAAAAATAAATTATACTTTAAAATTAATAATAAATAAATAAACTTTAAAATATTTAGGAAACATTAAAGAGACATGAACATTCTCCTAAAAACTATTATCACTACTGTCTACTTTTTAAAATAATAAATATTATATTATGAACTTATTTGAGGAACTTAGGATCGAGGGGGGCAACTGCCCCTCCTTGCCCCCCCCCCTCCTATGGGCGTCCGTGAATGAATATGTATAACTTGTCTCTTCTTTTGCAGTAAATGCACGGCCAGTTTGTCTACCAATAGAAAATGTACCACCTTACAAGGATGTCATTGTCACTGGATGGGGTGTAACGAATTCGGTAACTGGTAAGTAATAGGAGTTATGTTATTGGTCCAACGTTAAACAGTGTGTCGTATTAATAATTAAATAGATAGTATTCTCTTTATAAGCGCAACATAATTTGAGCTTAAATATAAAGCTCTAGTTTATTCCTGAATAGAACTGGAAAGGTTTCCAAATAAATTGTATTCGCTTACGTAATGCCCATAGAGACTAATCTCGTTTATTGTTCTTTTATTGAAAATATTGTTAAAATCAGTGGCGACTCGCGGTCTTAAAAAATGGTGAAGAGTGCGGGTACTTCAACAAACATTGACTAAAAACCCGTGAAACAAAACGTCTCTCTTACAGAGCTGTGAGTAACTTAAGTAACTAGATACTTTTTAGTATCTAGTTACTTAAAGTACCTTACTAGATACTTAGTAACTTAGTTCTTTTTTGAATCATGCCAAAAGTAACTGTCCCTTTATTACTTTTAAAAAGTAACTTGTATCTAGTTACTTTTTAGGAGTAACTATACACAGTAACTAAGTTAGGCACGTTTAAAGTTTCTCTAGGATACCAATTATGCACACGTACCGTCCATCAGATGATAACCAAGGGACTATCGGCGGCCGTTAATCAGATTTCCACAAAGGGACGAGCGGCGAGTCGCGAGCGTCAAACAGCAAACTGGTTGGAACGCGAAATTTCTTGAAAAGCATTTTATTCTACTTATTCGTTGTTCGAATTGACACTTCTTAGTTTAGTTTTCAGATGGTAATAGTGGTAGTGTGTACAGGAAAATGAGTTATCACTACCTTGTAAATTTATGGTATCTAGTTCAAAAGCATCTTAGTAACTTTTAGAGTTTCGTAGTTACAATTAAAATAACTAGTTACTCAAAAGTATCTTAGTTACTTTTAGTAACTAGTTACAATCAAAGTAACTAGTTACTTTAAAAGTATCTTAGTTACTTTTAAATTATCTTAGTTACAATCAATGTAACTAGTTACTGTAAAAGTATCTTAGTTACTATAACTATTTACTTTAACTAAGTAACTAAGAACTAAGTTACTTTGAGGTAAAAGTAACTATTCATTATAAGTATCTAGATACATTTGTGCAAAAGTATCGAAAAAGTAACTAGTTACTTTTCTGAAGTAACTTTCACAGCTCTGCTCTCTTATCCTCATCTGTCCAACGACTGAATGGAGTTTCCAACAAATTACAAATTATGTCATTAATTGGGTTAATTTTAAAAACACACAACTAAGTAGGTACGTACACCACTGAATTAAATGAAAAATAAAAAACAAAACTTTTTAATCACACAGTAAATCACGTAAAAACGATATCTATAACCGTAAGTTTCGCGAAGCCTCAAAATATCTACCTTAAAGTTTGGCGAACCAATACTAAAGCAATGGTACATATGACTGATCTATTTTTAAATTGCCCTTCATCATAATGCAAATTGTTACATGCTGTTTGCGTGACTGACATTACGTAACCATAGCAACCAAAGCCATGTTGGGCGTTGGGTGTTCACTTGCTTTGAGCTAACGGACGCGGTCAGCTGGGGCGCGCCAAAATGCACAAGTGCTTTTAATTATTGTTCATCGGAGTTAACCGTGGCCCTATAGTGCATAGCTACATTCGAATTAAATTAATATTATTAATTCGAATATAATTTTTTTTAGGGCTAAAATGGTGGCTGTATTGGTACATTAATATTTAATATTGTCGAAAAACTTTCCTCCTGGTTTTATGTTTTTTTTTTTTGGTAAAGAGCCCCTTCACCTGACGAGCCGCCACTCGTTAAAATCAATTTGCAATAGCCTATATTTTTTTAGGACAAACAAGCGACATACTTCAAAAAGTGGGACTTCCAGTTGCTGATAAGGAATCCTGTACGAAGACCTATGAAGGCCATAATATCAAACTTGGAAATGCACAAATTTGCGCCGGTGGGGTAAACAACAAAGATTCTTGCCCTGGGGACAGCGGCGGACCCATGATGGTAGCTAAGATTGATGAATCCGATAATGCAAAATACGTTCAACTGGTAGGTGTTGTCTGTCTTTTTTTAATAAACTAATTTATTTATTATGCAATTTTAAAGGAAGAATGACAGTGGCGGTTCGCGGTCTTATCTCAAAAACTAGTAGGAGGCGTCTTATCGGTAATACCGCTGTTTTTTACAAGAAATCGATTTTCTGATAATTTTTACGAAATGTAATTTTTACTTATAATCTAAAAAGATCCCGAGACCTTTGGCTAGAAAAAACAACGGTATGAAGATAAGACGCCGCTTCTAGAGGTGTATTTTATTGAATAATTTACTGAACCCGAAATAAAAGCCGTTTGTAATAAAGGAAAATATACAAACACATCAGTATGATTTACTTTTAAGTTTATAAACGTGCCACAACTAACAATTAATTAGACTAAATCAGACGCATGGAACGTCAAAAATCAAATTCGTTCATCAATTGTCATCACGCTTGACATGAAAACGCCAAGATTTCTTAAGCTCACGTCAAAGCAAAGCACACTGGGTTTAATCTTGCATACATTTTGGCATAAAATATGTCTTTAAAAATGTCAAAATTAAGTTTATGCCCTAAAATCACCTCAAATACTGTTGTGTGTCACTTTTATTTTGTAGGTGTTATAATATTTATTTATTATACTTGATTTCTTGAAATAAATTACTGTTTGTTTGACAAAAAGCTACAGTGGTCTTACCGAGCTAGCGGTAGGTCTTATCGGGTAAGACCACGTTACCAAGGTGGTTGCTATGAAAAATGCGGAACTTAAAAATAATTTCCAGCATTTTCTCTTGGGCACTTTTGTAATAAAAAAATTTTCCCGGATGCTGTACGATTACTAGTTTCTGAGATCTGGCCGGCAGCCATTCTTAGTTGACCATCCGGTACATGATGTTGAATAATTTATAGGCAAATTAAATAAATAATAATATTAAAAATTATGAAAATCCAAAAAAAAAATTTTACTAATTTTTTAAATTTTGATAACAAACGGCTAGATTTTGTTCATGTTTTAATATCTTGTAGTACCAAGCTGTGAATGAAAAAAAAATGGGTATAAGTTAAAGTAGAATATATTGACGGGTATATTTAACTTTAGAACAATATACATATAAATTATGAAAAAAAACATTTAATATGACTCTAAGATAATTTAAACGTATCATGTACAAGAGCCAAGGTATTCTACGAAAAAATATTTTATAATTTAACAATAATATTTTGTAATTTTTTGATAAAAAAAACTTTTTTAATTTTCCTATTTTTAAAAGTTTTCACTTATGTAAATCATTGTAACTGATTTACCCTGTATATCTACGATAAGAATGTGTTAAAAAATAATTATTGTACAAAAAAATTGGTACAGATTGGCATAATAATTAAATGAATTAATTAAAAGTCGTTTATTACTTTTTCAGGTAAATTTTCATTTTTTTTTTTTAAATAAAATACCCGTCAATATATTCTACGTCTACTTATACCTTTTTTTATTCATAGCTTGGTACTACTAAATGTTAAAATTTGAACAAAATTTAGCCGTTTGTTATCAATATTCAAAAAATGAGTAATTTTTTTTTTGGATTTTCATATTTTTTTAGTATTATAAATTTTTATTTAATCTGCCTATAAATTATTCAACATCCTGTACATATTTTATTTCTATATAAGTAAAAGAAAACTTAAGGCCTACTTTTCCACCAATAAAAAAAAATACAAAAGTTGATAGTTTTTAAGAAACAAGTGAAAACTCCAGACAATCCATAAAATCTCAAAGAAAGAAGTTGCTAACTTTAAAAGGCCATAACTTAAAAACTAGTCATAGGATAGGATTAGATTACGGCCATGGACCCTTTTAATTAGGACGTCAAGATCTAGAAAATACTAAAAATGCAGAAAAATTAGCCGAGAGCCATTTCCCATAAGCTTTGTGCGGGGTCCTTTTCTTATTCGATTTTAGACAAACAATCGAGTTTGCTATATTCCTAAAATAACTATATTATGTATCTATTTTAGGGAGTTGTTTCTTTTGGACCAAAATACTGTGGAATAACTGGTTACCCTGGTGTTTATACCCTAGTGCAATACTACATGGACTGGATTTTGGACACTATAAAGCCATAATGCCATATTAACAAGAGGAGCAAGAATACTTAAAGACTGGATAGTTACTATATTTGTAGTATTTATGTTATTGTATGAAATAAGATTATTTATAATATTGTGTTTTTCTCATATAAATATATCGGGACAATATAAAATTTTATTTTAATATATTATAGTATGTTTGTTTTTTATTTCTATTTTAAGCACTTTTTTGCGATCTCTCTATAGCTTAATTAGAAAAAAAAGTGTGTAATAATACAGGGTGCTACAAATTCGTGTGCGGACAAGGAGCTCTCGATCTTGAGGCAAAGTTGCATATTTTGGGGCTTACTAATTTGGTGAAAGAAAATTGTAAATATTCCGAATACCTTGGGAATTTTTTTTTGTTTTGGTTTTTAATTTTTTTAAATCTTTGTGTCATAATTTTTAACTTGGGAAAAAACAAAAAACACTTTTAAATAGCCATTCTTCATATTCTCAAAATGGCATTATTGGTTTTCAAATACGACGTTTCGTTCTTTAGTTACCTACCAACTTCAAGTCAATTTTTTTAAATACTGACCTGGAATTTTATATACAAGTTTAGGGACTTCTAAGCTTTAAAAGTGTAATACAATTTAAGGGTTTTTGAAATTTTAACATTTTGTCATCCAATAACAAATTTTTTCAAATAATCTTTTTATATCATTACAGTCCTGAACATTCAGAGTCAAACTAAAAAAAATATGATTTGAAGAATTCGACCATTTTAAGAGACCTGATTTTTGTAAAAAAAATGCCCTATAGTCTCCGCCTTAAATATTTTTCTGTCCGGTTTTTTGTCACATATTTCGCCTGAAACTGTCAAACCTTATAAAAACAGTTAAAAAATTTAAAATTGTTTTTCAATCAAACATAAGTAACAAAACTAGACTTACCTTTTTTTCACTCGGGAGAATGTTTAACAGTATTTCAGTCTAGGTCTAAGGCAAAAACCATAGGACTAAAATTGATAAAATAAATAAAATACTAACAAAAAATAGAATTACTTCTTATGCCTTAAAAACTTACCTCTTCCTAGAGTATTGTCACGGTAAATCTTATTGAAATAATAAACGCCATAACTTCCTGTAATGTAATTTTAATATCTAAGTAATCCTAAAAATAATTGCCAGGGCTGTAATAGTAAAGAAAGGATAATTGGAAATACTGATGATACCTATGTTACTTGATGACAAAACGTTAAAATTTTAAAAATCTTTAAAATATATTAAATTTGTAAAGCTTAGAAGTCCCTAAAACTGTATTTAAAATTCCAGATTTGTATTTAGAAAAATTGACTACGTTGGTATCTGAAGAAGTGTTTTTTGTTTTTTTCCAAAGTCAAAAATGAAATATTAAAAACCAAAAATAATTTAGGTTTTTTTTGGATATCTCCGAAGATATTCGGAATATTTGCAATTTTCCGTCACCGTCAAATTTATTAAGCCCCAACATACGCAACTTTGCCTTATCTTTGAATCAGTCATAAAAAAAAATATGGTTCGACACTGCTATCAGCCTTGCATGATGATAATGAAGATAATATAATAATTCTGATTGCTTGAGGCATTCTGGTGGCTTGACTAATCTTGTAGTAAATTTCAAAACAAAAAAGTGATCTTCATCCCCTTCTAGCAATTCTTTATGATTTTGATACTTATATAACGGGTCTATCGGGGAAATAAACGGAAAACATATTTGCATACGACCACCTATGAAAATGAGAAAAAAACACACGGTTAACTTGGCTCGAAAGCGCCCATTATCACATGCGTGTTGAAAGAAAATATTTCAACTCTAGAGTGGAAATACAAGGCACACTATTTAATTTAAACATTATGGTGCCAATTTGACAAATCACACCTATTTATTAAAAAGAATAAATTTTAGAAAGCAGTTTATTGTCTAACTTATTTATCATGTATTTGTCGATTGATTTCGAACTAGAGTGTGAAAATACGCCATCTGAAATTATAAAAAAGTTAAGAATATACTAGAAAATCTATTACCATTCAAAACAAACCCCGCTGAAGAAAATGTCATATATTAAACATAAAATTTTTATGTGTTGCCATAGCGTAGAGACTAGAGCTATGGCCTACAGATCGAAAGGTCACAGGTTCAAATCCTATCAGGAGTATTTGACTTTTTTTTATAAAAACATTAAATAATTTATAGAATTAGGTATTTTGAATTGAAATCTTCCTTGTTGGATGGATTTTTTAAATTTATATTTAATGCACCTTTCCTTGATTAAATTTTAAAAATTCATCCAACAAGGAAGATTTTAAATCAAAATACCTAATTCTATAAATTATTTAATGTTTTTATAAAAAAAAGTCAAATACTCCTGATGGGATTTGAACCTGTGACCTTTCGATCTGTAGGCCATAGCTCTAGTTACTACGCTATGGTTACCAATAAAAGTTCTTTGTTAATATAATATATGACATTTTCTTTAGCGCGGCTTGTTTTGAATGGTAATAGATTTTTCAGTATATTATTAATATTTTTTATAATTTCAAATGGCGTATTTTCACACTTTAATTCGAAATCACTCGAAAAATACATGATAAATAAGTTAAACACTAAACTACTTTCTAAAATTTGTTCTTTTTAATTAATAGGGGTGGTCCATCAAATTGGCATCATATGTTTAAATTAATAGTGTGCCTTGTATTTCCACTCTAGAGTTGAAATATTTTTTTCAACTCTAGAGTTGAAATTTTTTCACAAATCAAAGGTTTTTTTAATAATTCTTTGTGGTCGTAGGAAAAATAGTGTACATTACTTGTGTGAAAGTGATTATTCTAAAACTCGGAGAATCTCCTCGTTTGAAAAGTATCACTTTCATCACTTGTTATGTAATATACTATAGAAACAATACTTCTCTAAGCTTTTTCCCACATAGTACCATTTTATCATAGCGACTTTTTCTTTTATTGTGTAACTCATAATAATTATTTAGATAAAAAAATATTACGAGTAAAAAATCGAATACTTTCAAATAACTTTTGACAAAGATAAATCACAGGTTGACAAATTCAATCAATGCTAGTGTCCGCAGCATCACCTGTTGATTTCCAATCAAAACCAACCCCAATCCTATTCAAATAAGTCAAGATCGGGTTGTCCGAAATTGTTTAAACTCCGCATGTGCATTCACCACACAGAGACCGTAAAAAACGGAGTCTTCCTACAACCCTGCTCTAAAAACAACAGGGGAGCAAATATTTGGACAGTCGAAAATGTGCATGGGATTCCCTATGTTTCCAGCCACCATGCAATACTCGGTATGTACATATATATGGACTGTCTAATTTTCTTCTTGATCGTCCAATCAACGGAAAGCTATATTGTGTTGCAGGAAAAGTATATTCAGCCTTAGGTTGATATGTGTGTGGTAAAGGGATTCAAACAGCTTTAATACCGAACCTTACCATTGTTGCCACTTGGTTCTCAAAGGTCGGGTTAGAGTTTCCTATTCGCAGGTGCCACGGGCAGAGTCATCTGTTAAAAGTAAAGTAATTGAAACTTTAGCAATAGAAATCACACTTCGTCCCACTCTCCCCTGCAAAAAAAAATAAGCACAGTTATATTTTCGAAAAAATATAAGTATACCAGATTTATTTTCCATAAAATTAGGACTTCTAGTTTAAAATGTTGTTACTTGACCTTTAGCGATTTAAGATGATCACAAAAATGACATCACTGTCGTAGTCACATATTAAGTGACAAATCTAGTTTATAAAGACAATCTACATTAATTATTAATAGACACGTGAATTCATTAAAGTGGTAGTTTTAAAAAAATTAATTCCAAGGTTATACTTCAAACAAACCCAGAGTCTGATTCTTCAATCAATCACGATGAAAATGGGAAAGTACCTATTACATGTAGATTAAGTAAGAACATGTATTATCTTTTCAATACCATTTTTAATACAACAAAAAAACACCTTAAAATAAATACTAAAACAATCATCACTCTGGCTCCATAAAATACGAATACTCAATGGACCACAATCAAGAATAAGTTCCCAGTTCGAATGAACAAGACTTCCATTAATTTGCAGAATTTATAAATGCATTCAAGATCAAGAAACAAGTTATGTCATTGAACTTAAACTTGTTTTTTGTTTATCTCTAGGCCTACTCGTTAAAAATTAATGAAAAAAAAACGCTTGACGTCATTCGGGCACACAGGGTCGCAAAAACCAGAAGCGTATTTATGTAAATCTGTTTGTGACTTAAACGACGAATTCTTTTTGTTTATTTCACCATGAGCTCACAAATTATGACTTTAAACTCATAAATTGATAAAAATTATTTTTAAATATGAAGTTAGTTAACATAAAAGTACATAAGGACACAAAAACAATGGGCTCCTTGGGGCATAAGTAGACAATGACTGACATTTCATCCTTATTCGGACTCTGCGGAAAGCCATAACCTGAGTAACAACTACAGAAACAGCAAAAGCGCGTTTTCAACACTTACTTAACAATACATTTGGTATCTGTAGGACTCAACTTAAACGCAAAAGACAGAACCACACCAAGAGCAAGCTGGCTGAATGTTCGAAAGGACAAGTGGCCATCAGTAATCCAGAACAAATAATCTTTCTCAGTGTTGCCGATCTGTTACAATTGTAACAGATCTATTACGTTTTTAAAGGATCTGGTACGCTGTTACGCCTTTAAGCAATCTGTTACGTTTCCTTGAACTGTGATTTTTTTGGATATGAGGAGAAAGGACCTCTTTTTGTGTTTTTTTAGTCATCACTTTTGTTCGGGTTTGCCGTCTGCGTACGTTGTGTAAGGGTAGGTTTGTTTGGATTCGTACTTTACGTATGTTGTGTAGGGGTGCTGACCTTTGTTTTCTAAAGTCACTTTGGATTGGAAGAAGAGATATCCTATAATGCTGTTACTATTTTAGTCAATCTGTTACGCTTTTTAAACTTATTTGTTCCGATTCAAAAAAATTTTGTGGCAACACTGACATTTCTAAATCTTGTTATTACGGACACTAAACTTCTACTAATAATTTTTACGGTATTTTCAATCCCACTTTTTTTAGGTTGTTCAAAACCCACGTTAAGATACGTTAAAAAAAATTGGTAGGATTTTGTAAAATATATGAAATTTATTAAAATGTATTTTTGAAATATTCACATTATTTATAAAACAACTTAAAGAAAAACGTATTAAACTTTATAAATGTTAACTGCAAAACCAGTTTTACGGGTTTATTAGGTAGCCAGGAACTTTTTGATGAAGACTATCTTGCACGTGTATTTTAAAGGAAAAATTCACAACTATAACAAGTCCTGTTCTTGGAATGCCTGACTACGGCCCTGTACGTAAATTATTACCATTGATCCGATCGAATGGAATAATGATTGCTTACTGATTTCGTCCTTTAGCAGATATGTGCGAGATTCCTTCGTGGTGGTTCACTAGATGAACTATTTATAATGCAGAATGGTTCGCGATGGTCGGTTATGTTTATATGTATTATTTTTATAGGTAAGAAGGAGATTGTTATATTTTTACTTTCTTTGCAAGTAGGAAAGTAGTATTATAACTAAGGATTTAAAAATTTAGGGAGTTGTGTGTAATTTACCATTTTTCGGCCAAATCAAACCTTCAAATCATCACTTCCGGTTAATCCGGAAGTGACCTCAACTTTTAAAGTTTTCTTTGTTTTATTATAATAAAATTCTTCATTTAATTTTCTTTCTATAACGGTGTATCACAAGTTAATAATGATTTTTTTGGGTAATAGTGGAAATTAATAAAAATAATATGTAATTTCTAAACCCGTATAAGCCATAAGAAGTTATGTCAAGTATGCCGTGGAAAACAATTCATTCGTTTCAATCTTCGTAATTATTATTTGATACCATTAATTTGACATTTTGGTTTAATAATAATAATAAATGCAGAAATAATATTTTTGTTTTCCAAGGCATACTAGACTGGTCTTGACTAAAATTCTTATAGCTTATTCGAGTCTAGAAATTACATTTATGATGTTTCTTGTTAATTTATACTATTACCTAATGAATAACTTTAACTTCTGTTACATCGTTAGAAAGAAAATTTAATGAACAATATTATTATATTAAAACAAAGATAGGTTGCTATTTAAAAAAAATTGAGAAATTCCGCTTCGTTTTTTTTTTAACCCGTTGTAAATAAAATAGCTGTAATGGATACATTTTTCTTAAGTAAGTCAGTTTTTTACTATTAAGTAGGTTAAAATGACCCATTTTAACGTTTCTATTGCCTACTCTCTAGTACTTACCTTGTTTTACCAAAATAATGAACATTTTAAAAAACAAAGGAAAATTGATCGAGGTGGCCATTTTTAAAACAACTGATAAAGTGTGATTTGTTATTGAAAAGAGAATCTTCTATAGATATAAAAATAAAATAAAAACAAGGGGTTTTCATTTAAAATTTAAACCGGAAGTGGTTTCCAAGGTTCAAATTGGCCGAAAAATAGCAATTTACATACTTACGTCTCATGTTTTTAAACCTTTACTGCTATAAAATTACGAAAAAAAATTGTCACTTGTATCACCCGGTAGCATTTTCGTAACGAGCGTAAGCTATCGCAAGACAAGTTGAGCCGAACTCCTCGTGCATACCGAGCGTCTGATATCGCAAGCTATATGCTATACAGTACGCTCGTTACGAGGATACCTACTCATACCGACTCCATTGAAATAATACAACTTTTAAATGAATGAGCACAAAATACATATAATTAATAATTAACACATATAATATGCAGGAAATAAAATAATAGTGGTATACTTACTAATTTTAAACAACGAAAATAATCTTCCATTTTTATTCTAAAGAACATAAATTGGTAGTAATATGTATAAAAGAAAAAAAAACATAAAAAAATACGAAAGAATGTTTTAAATAGTTATTTTATAAATTTATTTTCTCCGAGCCCTACATTATTTTCAACACAGATATTTAATGAGTGAGGAGCTGTGTTAAGTTATAGGCTTCGGTTCTTTCAAGCGAGATATCTTTAAATAGCCTAAACATAACTTCAATATAATTGTTGGTTTCTGAGCCTCTTATCATTAAATGTTGTCTAAAAATAAGACACCAAGACTCTAAACTGTTATTTATCATGTTCTGTATATAGTTTTTGTATTGAGGATATTTAGCACACATAGCGGAGCCTTGAAATTCTTTAATACTTTCTTCCATTTTAGTTTTTACTTTAAAGATAATAAAATGTTTCTAAACAAATGGTATAATGAAAAACGTGAATCGAGCATCTAGGAATGCATGCTAAATGCGATAAAACACGTTCTATAAACCATTGTTCGGATTATTTCAGGTTGTTCCGGCTTTGCGATAACTTACGCTCGTTACGAAAACGGAATATGCGATAAAACACGCTCTATATAATTCATTAGTCGGATTATTTCGGGTTGTTTCGGCTCTGCGATAGCTTACGCTCGTTACGAAAATGCCACCCGGTATAGGGGCTAATTTAGCTTTTTGTCATGCTATCGAGAAAAATGTTTTCGGTGGGGAGTAAAGATGATGAGACGGGAAAAAAACGCCACAAAGGAACTTTTTTTAAATTTACAAAAAAATTAAAAAAAAACTCGGTATAGTATTTTCTATATCTAATTGTAAAACCTATATTCTGTTAACTAGTACGATCTACAGTCTTTTGGGATCAGACATTGATTTCTCCTTTAATAGACGTTTTTATGACCTAAGAGATCTTGTATTAGATGTATGCCTATTTAAAAAAATTGTTTATAAGGTATTGTTTGTACTGGATCGAGTGGCCAAATAAGAATGGAACCCAAGAACCATTTGTCCCAACATGTTGAAATAAAAAGTAACCGTTTCAAAATCGATCCAGAGAAATTGCTGAAAATTATTTTTAAGTTCCTAAATTTACTCCTCATTATAATGAAGGGTATAGGATTTTTATCGATAATATGCCAAATAAATTTTTATCAAAACTCAAGTGTTTTATTCTTTGGAAGACACAGCACAACTTTGCTTTAACCCTAGATTGCCAACCTACGTAAAATTTGCGTACAGTTTTTTTTTTAATCTGAAATAATTGGCCTATTATTGGTTTCCTTGTTCTGCCGCTCAAGCAGTGCATCTACCATCAACACAACATTCGGCTGCCGACGTGTTTCTGATGTGGCAGTTGTCAGTTGTATGTGACTGAATAAAGAGTGATTGTTGGCGCGTTAATTTTACGTATAGATGTGTTATGAATGCGCTAAGTTCAACTAATCTTTTTATGTGTATTTTAGGTTATTTTGTTTTAGATTCAGGAAATGTTTGTGATTTTGAGTAAAAATTACTTTTCCCTAAAAAAGGTTGAGACAATTTTTGCACGTATTTGTAATATACGTAAAATTTACGTATTGTTGGCATCGACGTATATATTTTCAACGTTGGCAATCTAGGGTCAATACATTTTTATCTAACTCGCAAAATAAATTGAGGTGTGGAGGGGGAACCTCTTTTAAAATACGCATAACTCTGGTTCGCCTTAACCAAATTTAACATACTTGGTATCCTTTGAAATAGCTTGTCCTAAAGTAACATTTAAAATACTTATAGTATGACCAGTTTTTGTTATGTCCGTCGCCGTACAAGAAATGTAAGAGAATTATTTAATGTTACATTTTCAAATAGGTGGATAGAACTGCGAGGATTTTTAGAGTGGCCGCCCAAATCTCCGGATATAACACCCTTAGGTTTTTATTTATGAGGCGATTAAAAAGAAGGGTATATGTCACCAGTCCTAAAAATCTGGAAGAGTTGAAGGCAGTTCGGGCAGAGATACGTTTAATCACGCCAGAAGTGTTGGAAAGAGTGAGGGAAGAGTTCTATCATCGTTTTAGTCTGTGCTAACAGATTCATTTATGGCATTTTCAACAATTACTATGCTAAAAAATGACATTACAGTTTTATAGTAGTTTGTACAACAAGAGTGGATATGATGTCCATATCGCACGAGGAAGTTAATTGAGCACGACGCTGTAGGCGGAGTGCTCAAACTTCCGAGGGCAATATGGACATTCCACTCGAGTTGAACAGTATACTTTTTCTACGATCTTATGCTGAAAAATGTAAAAAAAAAGTTTGTAGGTTGCCGGGCTCGAACTCACGACCATTGTCCAACGCTTTAACATCTGGACTATTGAAGCGTTTAGTTAATTATCGGAAAACCAACTGATATATGATGCTACATGAAATTAATTTTCTATGCACATTCAGCAGGTTGCATTATTGATAAATCTATTATAAATGCGTCTAGATTTTATTATATTGAACAAATTAATAACAAATTGTACCATATTCATTTAAATTATATAATTTAATGTCTTGAAAATGAAGGCGAAGCCTAATTAAAAATAATATACTGTAATTGGTCGGTACTTTTAAAAACATATCAATTTGGCTTCTTGACTACTGTGATTGGTCAGTTTCATTACCTATCTAGGATGGATATGATATATTCCCGCACAGTTAACTGGAATAGCCTACTTTACTCGCCAAAGGAAACAGCAAATTTCCATGTGGGAGTAGAAAAAAGTTATTGTTAATGCTGTAATTAATTTTTATTAAATTTCTGACACATGGTTTGACAGATGTAAAAAAAAATTAAGGACAAATTTCTTTTTCGATAAGCTTTTTAAAAAGTTACCATAAGTGGTATCCTCTAATTTGAAAACAAAATAGGTTAGGGTCGCCCCCCCTTTGAGGTTCCAATTTTTTTATACATCACAAAAGTGAGGCCGATAAAAAACCTTTGAGAGCGTACTTTTGGATTTTCGAGAAATCTTATTCCCAGAGCCTCCATTTAAAATCCCCAACCTGTATAATTAATTAAATTGAATTAACATCTTTTTAATCTATTTTTCTATATACTTAATATTATTGTTTCCTATATTATTATATTAACATTCCATGTAATGAACTAGAATAGTTAGTTTGAAATTTATTTTAAAAGTAAAAAAAATTATTTAGTAGGTTTATTTAGCGTCCTTGAACTTCTATTTTTTTAAATGTTATATATTAAAGTCCTCTTCCCCACAATATAACATATAAAAAAAATTATGTTCTAGGGACTGTTCTATCTGATGAAGAACCTGAACACTCGTTGTGCACTGAAAATTATTCCTGTGTTCCTCTTCGCAAATGCAGAGCAAAATCCCATAGCATTTTCTATCCGTGTCACAGTGGTTTGAATCTCTTCTGTTGCTCTAATGAAGATGTAGTCGAAGCGGAAGAAATAGGAACTATTACTGAAAGAAGTCGGTTTTTTCCGGTACAATGCGGAGTGATAAATTTGGATGATAAGATTACAGGTAAGAACAGTGCTGCAGCATGTATTTTTGCGGCTGGGTGCAAATACAAATTTATTTTATATAATTATTTATTTATGAAACGAAGAAATATAAGCACAAAAGGCTCAACAATATCGTGGAAAACTGGTAGTTCTGTACCATAAGATCATTAAAAATAAAAAGCCCGCGAATATCAGGATTCGGTTTCATGGTGATGTTCACAATATTAATGTTCGAAGAAATGATGGGTAATGATACCTCCAACTAATAGAACTTCATTGTCCATCAGTGTTTGAGATTTTTCAATCGATAAGAGTATCTTTGGGATATTCCAATGGGGTTGTCAGACAACTTTTAGTGGAACTACTATATTAGTACTGACAAATAACATGTTTTAAAAAACTACAACCAGCAAATTCCTTAATGTTCTTACCACTTAATAATGCATATGGATTTTTTTAGGAGGACAAGATGCAGGCTTAGGACAATTTCCATGGATGACTTTGCTCGGATACAAACGTAATTATTATTTCTACCTTAATAAACAGACCCGCTAGAACACACGGAAATTCATTTATAAAGATTGCCTACATCAAACAGCTTAGCCGGCATCTACCTCGCCCGACAAGTTAAAAAAAATTAGTTATGCTACATGAAATTCGATTTTATACTGATTGAAAAGCCAGAAACAACGTTATGTGGATAGTATTTACACGAGTGCTTAAAATAGTACATAATATACCAAGTGATAAAAGGGATACCTTTCAAATGAGGAGATATTTAGCACGAGCGCCAGCAGGGTGCGGAAATTCTCCGAGTTTTAGAATAATCACTTTCACACGAGTAATGTACACTATTTTTCCTACGACCACAAAGAATTATTAAAAAAGCCTTTGATTTGTGAAAAAATATTTCAACACTAGCGTTGAAAAAAAAATATCAACACTAGTGTTAAAATTAGCATACTAAGGATTATGTTTCACTTAATATCTGGTTTCATAGTTTGTCAATAGGCTTTTCCTTTATTTGTAGTTTAACTTTTTCATATTTTATACAGTATCATAGAAAGAACTAACCCTGGATTGACCAAAATGAATTTTTTTTAATTTATCCAAGGAAACATGTATTAAACATAAATTTAAAAAATCCACCCAAAAAGGAAGATTTCAATTCAAAATAATTCTATAAATTGTTTAATACTTTTATAAAAAAAAGTCAAATACTCCTGATGGGATTTGAACCTGTGACCTTGCGATCTGTAGATAGAGCTTTATTCTCTACACTATCGTTATCTATAAAGATTTGTTGTTTAATACATGACACTCTCTTCAGTACGATTTGTTTTTTCTGGTAATAGATTTTTCGTTATATTTTTAAGATTTTTTATAATTTTAGATGGCGTATTTTTACACTCTAATTCTGAATCACTCGACAAATACATGATAAATAAGTTAACCACTTTACAATTACTGCTTTCTAAAATTTGTTCTTTTTAATAAATAGGGGTGGTCTGTCAAATTGGCACCATATGTTTAAATTAAATAGTGTGCTTTGATATTTCAACACTATAGTGTTGATATATTTTTTTTTCAACACGCGTGTAATACACGGCGCTTTCTAACCAAATTAACCTTGCCTTTTCTTGTCATTTTCATAGGTGATCGTAGGAAATAATATATTATACAACAAGCATATAATGGTGGCTATTATAATAGAATAAAAGCCATTATAGGCGAGTAGAATACTATACTTTGTCCACGACTATCCAATAATAATTGTAACCAGAATTACTAAACATCTTTATTTATTTAGAAATATGAATAGTAATATTTGTATTCACACAATGTGCAAAGTTAATTGTAGGAATCGAATTTAATTCTACATTAACTTCTTGGTTATTCGTTGTAGAAGGTGTAGATAAAGATGTTTATGTAGATACTGCCTCATTGCGTATATACGGCTGACCAAAAGTCGTCCAACATTGGCGGCTCCTCGTTGAGGCCACACCGGCACACTAAATGGACACATGGTATAAAATAGTCCTAAATAGTAGATACCTTTACTTGACGGAAGTTCATTATAAATTTTGTCTGTCATTAAGTAAATTAGTCATTAAAATTAAATAGGCCCATAACAGGTGATTATGAATCTGTTTCTAATTTATTTCTTTGCTTCCACACTTTAAAATTATAGAAAATATTGTTAAAAATAGAATTATTAATTATTAAAGATTAATGAAAGAGATTTTTTTGCAGCCATTATTGTGTGTATAGGCTTTGAATTTCAACATTTAAAGAAGGCCTAATAGATAGGCGCACTATGATTCATTCGCTACGTAAGAACCGACTTGACTTCGGAGCGCGCCGTCTTTTATTGCATAAACTAATACAATATCTTGTGTCTGAAATCGATCAAAAATGAAGACAAACATTAGTTCGTCTCCAAAAACGGTTGCCACATTTTTGCACTGATCCGTCGTTCTTTAAATATTGAAAATTAAAGGTATAGGCAACAAACAACTGGATTTTATACCTATATCTAGAGTTGCCAGACCTCCCGATTTAGGCGAGAGACTCCCGATTCTCCAATAAGTCTCCAGCCTCCCGACTAACAAGTTATTTGTATATGTTATTTATTGGTTGTGGATGTTATTCCGCCTTCTCATTAGGCTTTTACCTCCGCAGGAACCTTGTTTGGAAGGTGGAGTGGCTTTTTATTGCCCAAAAATATTACCAATTTTTTTAAACAATTTTACGATATGACGAATGCGACAAAAATAAAATCGCCAACTCAGCTTTTGGTTTTTGAACTCTAACATTCCTACTTATATTCAAACGTTTCTTTTCATATTAAAAATTTTTCAAGGGTTTAAAAAGAAAGACGATACAAATAACAATAAATTAAAATTGTAAATAAAAAAGATTTTTTTTAGATAGAGATAAGTAGAACATAAATTTGGACAATAAGTCCCTAATTATCATATAACTACGTCACAACCCAGACCAATAAAAAAAATTGTTGTTGTTTACCAAATATTGAGTTACAATAATATATTTAATAATTATATGTTAATGTTTATTTGTTATTATATTATATTGTTGTAACTGAATATTTAGTAAACAAGTAAGTTCGTTTCAATCTGATCAAAAAACGTTTCAGCCCGGTGGGACTTCTTATGGACGGGATCGAGGCTGGTGACGTCAGACCTCCAGACTATTCACTCAAGTTAGGACCTGCGTTTATCCCTATCGTTTATGTGTCAATATTACACCTAAGGAGTTATTTTAAGTGATCCAGAGCGTTGTCATTTCTTATTAAATCAAAATTAAAGTGAGAGTAATATATATGACTTGAATTGTACTTGCAGCTATTTTACCTCATTATAAAAAGGGAACTTTTGAGTTTTGACAATAAAAAAAAACTGCTATACAAAAACGAGCAACCAGACTTCTTCTTTTAAAATGTTAAATTATATTTAATAATTTCTAAATATTTGTCGCCCAAAATTGGATCTCTAGGTATGACAGTAAGCTGGTGACATGGTCATGAGCACAATGGGTCAAACCTGACCTAAGTGCATCCGGCGTTCTTTAAATATGTTTAATTACCCTCCAGTTATATCAAAAAATATCAATTTTAACATATTAACTCTATTAATGACAAAAATTATTTTATTGTAAATGGATATTTTGATGATAACCAGTCATAATTATTTGCATTTTATTTTTTAGAAAAATCTGTCCCCTTTACAGAATTCTTATGTGGAGGGACCCTCATTTCAGCTCGATATGTGTTAACAGCAGCTCACTGTATTGTTGTTAGTCCTGCTCATAATTTGTAAGTACCAATTTTTTTAAATTAAATTCTTGAATAACTGGAGATAATAGACATCAAACTAAGCCGATTAAGTCATATACGTTTTTTCGGATTGTTACTTGTTCTAGAGATACAGGGTGTATATAATTTATGTATTATTAATTTAATTATGTACTATGTTTTTTTATGCTTTGGGATGTTTAAAGGGAAATATCTCGAAAACCGTTAAAGATATTAAGATCAATCAAGTACACTTTTTGACTCAGAAAATGCCCTTCTTTAAGAAACTATAATTGAAAAACACCTAATATCACAGGTAAGAAAAAAAATCATAGATTTATGAAGTCCAGTGTATGCAACTAGCGCCCTCTAATTTCAAACTTAAAAATGTCTACAAATTCTTATTTCTTTCTCATAAAAACATAACATTGCCAACTTTCAATTCGATTCATTAAACCGTTTTAAAATTATGGCTTATTTTCGAGAATAAACTTTTACTTTCAACTCCCTGTATCTCTAGAACGAGTAGCAATCCGAAAAAACTTATATGACTTAATCTGCTTAGTTTGATGTCTAGTATCTCCAGTTACTCTACGGCCCATAAGTTACCGGACACTCTGTATATGTCCAAAAATGTTAATATCAGATAAAGTAGAGAATTAAGTGTCCGTATAAGTAAATAGAAAGAAAGTTTTTAGCGGCAGGCGAATAAAGTAGTGCATCTATCTTTTGCATTAAAGTACACAGGGTCGCCAAAGGTAATGGGTTTCCTGAGGCACAGGTAGACAATGACAGGCTGTTTCGTTCTTGTTAGAGCTCATCAGAAAGCCATAACCCGTAAGCAACACCCAGTACAGCGAAAATATTTTTTCAACACATCTTTAAGAATAAAAATGTGATGAAAACCTAGTAACGCCATCAGTGGGAATCAACTCAATGCAAAAGATAGCTAGCCATCAAAGTGAAAACATAGAACTAAATACATTAAGTCAGGGCCCCCCCCCCCCCCCCCAGATATATTACTTGACTGACTACCCAACTCAAAAATCGTCTCCCTAGCCTTACTAGAGAAGATAGAAAAGATTCTTTTCTAAAAAAATATTACTAAAATATATTAGATACTAAAAACAATATAACCTAAATGAATCAAGGTGTCCTTCCACGTTCGCTTTACCTCATTCATCACCTTAGGATTTACTAACGATTTTATTTGTCCGTCCGTTGGACAACTTCCATTTCCGACAAGTGCGTTTAGTCAGTCCTGTTCTGTGGTCAGTCCGACCCAGTGGCGTATTTAGAAGGGGAAAGGGGGGCTGCAGCTCCCCCCCGAGCACGGCTCTAAAAATCTAATTGCAACCTAATTTTTGAACGCTTGGACACTTAATTTAAATCTTTAAATAATGTATTCTTAGCCTAGATTACAAAGGTTTTGTAGGAAACGTTTAGTTTTTAAACTTTTCCTTCTAAAAGTCCTATTTTATATAGACATTAGGGTTTTCAGACGCATATCGTTTTAGCTATTGATTTTTGATGCAATTTTGAAGGAAACCGTGTAAAAAGAATAATATTTTATAGCATTTTTCCAATTTATACTTGTCTCTTCCGTTCTGCCTTTTTTAGCGCTATTTTCAATCAACAAAAATATAACCCAATGCAATAAAATATTTGCACAACAAACCAAAAAATAATTAATTGAAACATTTTTTGTGGAAGAAGTGTGATAATTTATAATATAAAAAATAGTGCGGGAAGAAACGAGAATGCTTTATTATGGATATACAAAACGGCACTTAACAAGGAGTATTTTAAAACCTATAAACATTTGCACCAAAAACTGCAGTTAGATCTATCCTCCCAAAATGAAAACATGATTTCTGAAAAAATCATCAATTTTGGCGTGGTGAGCCATATTTACTTTATTTTTAATCATGAAAACCCGAGCCCGAAAAACGCTGGTTACAGTAATACATATGTCTTATGTTAAAATTTTGGTTTGTTATCAATATTCATATTTTCACAAATATAGAAAATGTTTTGTTTTTAATAAAGAACCAGCTAGGAATATCAAAAAAAAAGTAAAAAATAACATTTATCAAAACAAATTTTATCCAAAAGGTAATAATTTAATTTTCGAAATTTGATAGTAGTTAGGTGAATTTTCAACGAACTTTGGGCGTGGCCCCGAAAATTTTTCGCCTGCGGCGCTATTTTAATATTTAACAGGGCATGGCACCCAAAAAATTCAACTTTTTTTTAACTTAATAACCTAACCCCCCCCCCCCCCCCCCAATGAATAACGTCTAACTACGGCCCTGCATTAAGTACGGTGCATAATTATAAATTAAAAATACTCGGTCACAAACTAGTGCAAGGAACTGACATATTTTTCTTGTCTTTCGTGCCAGTGGTGTTATCTCATTCTTGCTCCATAGTAAGTACACGTGAAGTTAGAATTGAAAGACTCGGTCACAGTAACCACGACAAGACATTTTGGTTTGCTTACCATGCTGTTAAAACTAAAAATAAGAAGGGTATTTTGCCGGTAATAGGAATAATTATTAAACGAAGTTTGGATAGTTGGATTGAATTTTAATTTAATAAATTTAATATTGCGTTATACCTACAGGGTGTTCCTTAATGATGTGCTAATATTTTAGGGTGTGATTCCTAAAGTCATTTTATGGAGAAAAGTTCATATAAACATATGTCCTAAACGGCTTAATTTTTTTGCTACAGGGTGTTGAATTATTTTTTTTAATGCGTTTTTTGTAAAGATCTCCGAAAGTACATACTTTAGATAATATTTTCAATTTTGGCATGTGTTAATAGGACATAAAACCACATGTTTTAGTTATAAAAGTTTTTTTTGTCCCACCAGTGGCGTCCCTGCAAACATTTCCTCTGATATTTTTTAGAAAAAAAGTGGTACGTCACTGACATTTTTCCATATGGATATTATTTCTGATTAGCCTGGTCAATTCTGCATAAAGATTGTCTCTTGCTTTTTTCTCTTCAGGTACACCGTTCTTAACTAAAATAATTAAATTAAATTAGACGGGTGGAAGCACGCCTATTAAATGAAGGTGGTCATTTTCAACAATTTTTATAAAACAAAATTTTGTATTATCAATGTTAATAATAATAAATAGTAGAGCTAATTTAATTATTTTAATTAAAAACGGTGTGCCTGAGGAGAAAAACGCAAGAGACCATTTTTATGTAGAATTGACCAGGCTAATCAGAAATGATATCCACATGGAAAAATGTCAGTGGCGTACCAATTGCAGGGACGCCACTGGTGGGACAAAAAAATATTATCTAAAGTACTTTCGGAGATATTACAAAAAACGCATAAAAAAAAATAATTCAACACCCTGTAGCAAAAAATGTAAGTCGTTTAGGACATATGTTTATATGAACTTTTCTTCATAAAATGACTTTAGGAATCACACCTTAAAATATTAGCACATCATTAAGGGACACCCTGTATAAGAGGAGAATTTATGTAGCCTTATGGAGAAGCCACCACTTCTAGCCAAGGTAGGACCAGCGGCGGCGCCAGGGAGGGGGGGGGGCACCGGCCCACCGTAGAAACACGAGTGCCCACCCTGGTGCCCCCCCAAAATTGATAGGTGGGTTTTGTAATGGAATTTTCTCGGGGGAAGAGGGACTTGGCTATGAAAGTTTTGATGAGTGGTTGTATGGTATTTTCAAGAAAACGATTACTTTTTTTTTTAGACGGCACTTAGGACAAGAGGGAAGTTTTGCCTGTCGCTGTTTATCGCGTTCTAGAGCGGCGGGAGGCCGGCGACCGTTTTTTTTTTTAGAAGTCACTTTTGATGATTTGATTAGTGCCCACTCAAAAATCATCGGGCCCATTTGTGCCCTCCCTTCCCAAAAATCCTTGCGCCGCCGCTGGGTAGGACCTATGCATACACCTATCAATTAAATTATAATTATATTGGCAATGGTAATTTGGGAAATAATGTTTTAAGTATTTTATTAACTTTATTAAATTTTAGGGAAGTTGTCAGATTTGGCGAACAAAATTTAAAAACTGAAAGCGATTGCCATACGCTTCAAAAAGTGAAAATTTGCGCCGATCCTTATTTAGATGTTACAGTTGAAATGAAAGCAATGCATCCTGATTACAATACAAGAACACTTAAAAATGACATTGCACTGGTCAAAACCAAAAAAACAGTTACATTTACAGGTAAATTTGGTAATGCACTTTGTATTTGTTATCGTTAGGAGCTCATCCCATCAATTATTTCTAAATTCTTTTCCAAGGTTACCAGCTCTATGCAAAATAATATCTATATATACAGGGTGGGGACTTTAACTGGGACAAATTCGCTAGAAATTTAGGAAAAAATATTCTTGAAAAATGGAAAAACACGTCGATTGAGATTTTTACTACGTTTTCATGAGGATTCAGTTCGATTTGAATCCGAATTGAACACATGAAACCAGGTATTTTTATCGTATTGAGTTCGTTTTCAGTTCAAGGTCGATTCGCCAATTTTTGGGATCGTATCGGGATCGTACCGAAATTTTTAATCATGAAAACGGTTCGAGATCGGAACGGAATATGATTCTCATAACCTACAAATAGTTCTTATATTATGTTTGGTTTTGGCGATTCTGTTATACACGTTGTAAAAATGACCGACCAAAAAAGCAATAGAAACAAAATCTAAAAGCAAAAACATAGACAAGTACGAGAAAAGAGCGGTTATAACCACAGGTTTGACGCATGACAGCATTGACAGCTGACAAATGTCGAAAATTCAAATCCGAATTGAAATCGATTTCAATTCGATTTGAAAACTGCAATGAAAACGCCTTGGAATGTAATAGCATAAGAAATATTCAAATCAAACTCAGTCCTCATGAAAACGTAGTATTTGTATGAGCTAACATTAGGCAAATTTTTTTTACCCCCTGTATAAGGTCACACATAACTAACCTAATTTTTTTTAATGGGAAGATACCACTTATGATACCTTTTTGTTTGGAAAGCTCATTTAAAGAGAAAATTGAATCTCCTATCGTTTTTAATTTTAATTTATTTTTATTGTAAAAAAATTAAGTCGGGTTTATGTTTTACCCCCTTAAAAGGGCTGAAAAAACAAATTTTTATTATGAGTATGAAATCCACAAAACATCTCAATCGACGTGTTTTTGTATTTTTTACAAATATTTTTATATTTTTTTCAAGATTCTAGCTCATTTGTTCCAATGAAAGTCCCCACCCTCAGGCAATAAAAATAAATTAAAATTATAAACAATAGGATATTAAATTTTCCCTTTAAAAGAGCTTTTCAAAAAGGTGTCGTAAGTGGTATCTTCCTATTTAAAGAAATTAAGTTGGGTTATGTGTAGGGTTGCCATCCGTCCAGGTTTCCCCGGATTTGTCCTAGTTTGGAGGGTGTCCGGGGGGAGTTTTTTTTTACTGTCCGGGTTGTCACCACTTGCTGTACATCGACAGTTACGGAACGATGTTATACAGGGTGTTCCCTAATGACGTGCTAATATTTTAGGGTGTGATTCCACAAGTCATTTTATGAAGAAAAGTTCATATAAACATAATGTCCTAAACGGCTAAAAGGTTAATGGATTTTGTAAAAAAAAGGTGCTATGACAAAAGTATTGTAGTTATTAGGTTAATTAGTTACCACAAATTACTTCTTGTCGTTTAAAAATAGTATTCTCTGTTGATTATTCTAAAAAAATCACAATATTCTAAAAGAACCTATACCAAGTTATTTGTAATAAACTTAATTGGGAACCGAGAGAGCTAAAATTTGCCTTGTTAAACTGCTCTTCTTCTTGACCAGATTTACAATAAAACTAAACAAATTTTGAGTTTTTTTCACCAACGGAAAATTGGTTTTTATGTAGCTGCGGGAAAGTTATTTTCATGCAAAAAAAATCGAAGAAAATGATTTAAACCATAAAAATTTAAATTAGACGGGCGGGGCGGAAGTATGCCTATTAATGAAGGTGGTCATTTTCAACAATTTTTATAAAACAAAATTTTGCATTATCGATGTTAATAATAATAAATAGTAGAGCTAATTTAATTATTTTAATTAAGAACTGTGTGCCTGAGGAAAAAAACGCAAGATACTATTTTTATGCAGAATTGACCAGGCTAATCAGAAATAATATCCACATGGAAAAATGTCAGTGGCGTACCATTTTTTTTATAAAAAAATATCAAAGGACATGTTTGCAGGGAAGCCACTGGTGGGACAAAAAAATAACTTTTATTACTAAAAGATGCGGTTTTATGTTCTATTAGCACATGCCAAAATTGAAAATATTATCTAAAGTATTTTCGGAGATATTACAAAAAACGCATAAAAAAAATAATTCAACACCGTGTAACAAAAAATTTAAGCCGTTTATCACACCCTAAAATATTAGCACGTCATTAAGGAACACCCTGTATACTCTCCTCCACGGTATATTCTATAAAATAATAGTTTATGAAGATGTCAAATTAGAAGAATTTCAATTTATTGTATTAGTGTAAGATGAAAATTTTCTAGCAGAAATATCCGGGGTTAAAGCTAAAAAATCCGGGGTTTTCGAGCTTCTTGTCCTACTTTAATGATTTTACAGATGGTAACCCTAGTTATGTGTCACCTTATACGGGGGGTGAAAAAATTTTTTGGTGTCAAAATGTAGCTCATACAAAATCTCAATCGACGTGTTTTTCCATTTTCAAAATTATTTTTTCCTAAATTTCTAGCGAATTTGTTCCAGTTAAAGTCCCCACCCTGTATATTAAATTAGACCACAAAAATTGCGTTCTCTTGGTCCGAATCCTGGCTATGTTTATTATTGATTTTTTTAAACTTTTAAAATTTGTATTCTATAGATATTGGAGAAAGTGAGAAAGTTATGTTTATTAAAAAAAAATAATTCTCAATAATGTTTAAAATACAATGAACTTTAGTAAGTAATTTATTTTTGGGTTTTTATATCTGTTTCCTCAATTTTTTTTTCTGCATGTAATTAACTTTCCCACATCCACATAGACACCACCTTTCCATTGGTACCGGGTGTCCCATTATGGATGGCCACCGGCCGTATCTCGGAAACTACTGGGCATAGAAACTCGGGAAAAAAAATGATAACTAAAGTGACGATGAGAAAATCTTGGAAATAATTTTTAAGTTCCGCATTTTGCCGCAAGAGGGAGTAAAGGAAAGTAAATTTAAAAATTTTACATATCTCCGAAAATTCCGCTTTGGTAACACCATTAAAAAGCTTGGACAATTATGCATCATTTTGGTCTTATGCTCATTGACGTACCGACTTTAATAAGAGGGGGAAGAGCTGTTAAAAGTGTAATCATTTAAATCGCTGTAACATATAAACGACTTATCCGATTTTAGCAAACTAAAGACTGTTTGGAAGAGAAATGTATGCACTTTCACCAATCGTATTAAGTTGTCCATAATAGTTTCCAAAAAAAATGCTAGAGGGCGCAATTTGTTATAATAACACATTTTTTGATTTTACTCTGAAAAAATAAATCATGAGGTATAATTATGATACCATAATCGAAAAGTAGATGAAACTTGTTAGAAAAAATATTACCTTTATTAACCGCAGCTCGATATCTCCGTTCGTTTCAGCGTTATCGCCAATAGAATAATTTTTAAAACTTTAAATGAAGAAGCGGTTATATATTTTTTAGCAAAAAAGTGAGACGTCACTGATATTTTTCCATGTGGATATTATTTCTGATTAGCCTGGTCAATTCTGCATAAAAATGGTCTCTTGCGTTTTTCTCCTCAGGCACACCGTTCTTAATTAAAATAATTAAATTAAATTAGACGGGCGGAAGCTTGCCTATAAGTGAAGATGGTCATTTCCAACAATTTTTATAAAACAAAATTTTTCATTATCAATGTTGATAATAATAATAAACAGTAGAGCGCACTCTTGCGGCAAAATGCGGAACTTAAAAATTATTTCCAAGATTTTCTCATGGTCACTTTAGTTATCATTTTTTTTTCCGAGTTTCTATGCCTAGTAGTTTCCGAGATACGACCGGTGGCCATCCATAATGGAACCTGGTACAATAAAACAAATAAAATATCTTCTAGATTTTATTCAACCAATATGCTTGCCTTTTGAAAGAAGCCTGGAAGAAAGAAACCTAGTGGGACAACGATTTATAATAAGCGGTTGGGGTAAGACAGATGCAAGTAAGTCACCTTATATTGTATAATACCAAACACCAATAGAAAATATATTAATGGTATAATACAGGGTGATTCCTAAGTTGATACTTCTTTTTTAGCTGCGTATAGAAGGCATTAAAATAAACAACATTTTCAAATACCTTTTTTCAAAAAACTTTAAATATGCGAGATACAAAAGTAAAAAATCTAAGTGCTGCCCTGGTCATCAAAACGTAGCCTGCTATACTTTATGTTGTTTTCGTCTTATTAGTCATGCAATTTACGGGTCGGTAGTCAGTTATTTATTTGGCAATCCGCTGCGGTGTGTTTTTCTGAAGCAAGTTAATTTTAAATTGGTGATAGGGGAAAATGGTAAAATTTGAAAACAATGAACTAGTAGATATGGTGCTTATTTAGAGTGAGTGTCGTCAAAGTGCGGCTGCTGCTTTGAGATTATACGCAAAACGCTTTCCCTTGCGGGCTCATCCTACACCCAGAAGTTTTCTTAATATTATTCAACGGGCAAGTTAGGTTGAACCGTATTTGATCCATGGTGTAATAAATAAATGGTAATGTTACTTTTGAGTTTTTTGAAAAACGGCATTTGAAAATGTTTATTTTAATGCCTTCTATACACAGCTAACAATGAAGCATCAACTTAGGAATAACCCTGTATATCAAAACTATTTATGGATCTTTAGTGCTCTTGTGGAACACCTCTAATAATGTTTTGTCAACTACATTTAACCAAAGCTTACCACAGAAATTCTTAAAAATGAAATCTGTTAAAAAAATTACCCGGACGCTTAATAGTCCAATTGCAAAACTAATTTTTCGTCTTACACCTTTTACTAATATTTTATATTCGACCACATTTCGCTACATTTTAACAAATTTCAAAAATTCACTATTATCAATATTTGCTACATCTGGCAACAGTGTTTCTCGATCGTCATAGTGGCACTTACAACGAAGCTCAAGCTGTCCGCCAAGTCGGCTATGCACCGTACTCAAGTTGCACCGTTAGTTTGTTGAAAACGACATTTCTACTCACTCGCTTGAACGCCGAGTTATTGTGAATTATTGTCTTAGCTGGTTTTGTATAGATTTACCAGTTACACGTTGCTAAGTAGTTTGTGAGTTTTGTGACGAAAAAATAATCCTAGTTGCCTTAAGTAAAAATGTGAATTTTACAGCTTTTAAATGTAGGTTATACCCAAGGTCCTTAGATAGATAGGTTGTCTGGTAACATGGCGGCGGAAGCGACGATGAGCGGGGTGTCCGCGTCATCACGAGGAACTAATACATTTGTTTACATCTGATTTGTATGTGTTTTAAGCTAGATACAACGCAAAAAAGCGGTTTTCAGTGTTATTTGTGTGTTTAACGTTAAATTCTAAAGTGTGAATATATTTGTTTTTGAACTGATAATAACATTTAGTGGAAAAACTATTAAAAATACTGAATTTTCATGAAAGTTTTCTTCTTCTTCTTTTTCTATTTCGTTTGGGTGGCCTTAGTGGTCAAAGTTTTAATTTTGTGTATTTTAAGGTTAGTTTATTAAACTAGATTCTCACGCTAAATCGTTAGTTTCAACCAAATTCTGTGATTATTTATTTAGATAATGGGTGGTGGCAATGTTTGTAGCATAGCTACATGCAAAAGTAACTCCAAGAGGCCAGATCCAGATGGAAAAAAGATCATTTTTTTTACATTTCCAAAAAACCCCAATATTTTGAAAGATTGGATTAGAAAATGTTGCCGAAAAGACAATTGGACGCCCTTTTTTGGACTATCAAAACCTAGAAATTTTACGTTTCGATAAAACCGAAAAAACGTAGATATAGAGAAATTTTGAAATATGGATCAAGGACAATGCAAACATGCAAAGATGATTTTAAAAAAAACTGATCTACCTATGTATTTGTGGCGACAAAATCGTATTTAACACTCAAAATATTAATATTGCGTATAAGCTTTTAGGAGAGTAGGTACCTACTTAAAAATAAAAGAAAGGACAGTTTCGATTTGAATCAATTCGAGGACCTGGAAATAGATTTTTAAAAGTTGTAAAACGGAAAAAGAGAACTTTTACCTAAATTTTAACAAAAAAAAAACAAAGAATACTGGAGTGATAAATAGAGAACTGTTCTCTTAAAAAGAGTACGTCTGGTCAGCCTATCATAAGATAAGCTTAATCTCTCTATATTTACTTGTAATTATTTTGCGTTAAAATTTTGGACTACATACAAACTTAAAAAATATATTTGTCAAATATCAAACAATCTATTAAACCATATTTTCAGAAATATTTTTATACTACCAATACATTTTGATAGTGATTTAAAATGAAAGTGTGGAGTACATCACTAAAAGTATTTTTAAATGTATGGTATAAGTGTAGTTTTATTTCTCGCAATTTCCACAATTCCTATTTATGATAAAACGTGTTTTTTTAAATATACATTTTTTGACACTATCAAGTCCAATTCTTTTAATAATTTTAGCACTTGGACCTATAATGTTTCTGGGGCTATTTTCTGATAGACCTATTTAATCACAATATTAATATAATAAGGTATTTATTAAAAGATTTTTTTATATATTACCGCAATCATAAATTCTTCAATAAAAGAAAATCAAACAGAAAAATATTTTGTTACGATAATAGTAATGATTTGTAAAAAGCGTTTTCTATATATGTATGATTTACACTTGCCTCTTTAAAGTTGCGGTAACTACGTGATTCGTGATCATGTGCCAGAAGTTATATTTTTTAAATTTAAGCTATGTAAAAGAGTCACAATATCTCAATATTGGCTGAGAGACTTATGGCACACCTACACACAATTTGTCGACAAATGATATTTAAAAAAACACGTTTTAAATTACATTTTCAAACTCCTTAGCTTGCATTCGTATATCAAGAGATTTTAAAAAGTTCCTCTAAATGACGCATTCCCGCGCATTAAATGCGAACATCTGATTGGTCCAAAGTTACCAGACAACCTATCTATCTAAGGACCTTGGGTTATACCTATCTAGTATATTTATTGTCAATTGGCGGCGACAGTAAACATTTGTGAACCTAACCACAAAATAGGTTGGTAACTGCTGACTATTCTACTTGGTCTAGCACGAACGATGCAATTAGACAGGTATAGAAGAGACTATCAAAAATAAATTTTCATTGATGAAGCCGCATTGAAACAAAAGAGTATAAACATTTTCGTCAAAATATTTATGCGTCATCATATGTGAGTCATATAGGGAGCGAGACCATCGACAAAAAAATACTAAATATATGGGTAATTTTCTGGATAGAGAAATTTTTACACAAGCGCCGGAATATACATATTTTAACGTTTTTTCTGGCTTCTCGATCAGTAAAACTCAATTTCTTTTAGAATAATCCATTTTTGGGCCAGGTAGATGCCGGCTACGCTGTTTGTGGTCGGCAATCTTTATAAATGAATTTTCGATGGGCCCTTCTATACTAACAGTAAGTACTGCATTCAGCTTGCCTTGAAAGTTGTTGCTATAAAATTCGGTCAATTCGGTGGATAAATAAGTAGGTATTATAAAGATTTTTAACTATAATTAACCAACCAGCAACTTTTACTGTGGCAATAATGACATTGGCAGGCATTATTTTCTCCAAATCGAAGCTGTCTGATCATTAATTCAAGAATTAAGCTAACCGGACCACCTTGGTTGTAAGAAAACTATTTATATCACAGTCAAAGTTGCAAACCCGAACATATTTTCTGCCACTGCTGGTATACCTCAAACAAGTTCTTTTTTTTTACGGTTTGCCGACTACGTAGGCCATCTTGAACCGGTCATCGATCACAAATGTGATCTACCGACTGGGGAGTGTGAAACGGCACCTTCATCCTACGAGATATCCGATCTCATCCGGCCTGTCAGGCGTGAATAGGATGGCTAGGTGTCGATTCATTTTACCCTCTTCCCCGAGGCAAGAGCACGCTGTGTTCCCAAGCGGTCACCCGCCCAAGTACTAACCGCGCTCGACACAGCTTAACTTCGGTGATTTGCGGGAACCGGTGCTTAATATGTCGACAGGCCCTTGCCCGCCTCAAACAAGTATGGGCTATTTTGAAATACCATCGCGATATCTAGGTGGTTGTTGACAGACTCATTCTTCCTTTCAGTCTTCTTATTCAAATAAATTTACCCTGATTTAAGTTCCTACTTCTCCATAATTTATGTGTTATATTTAAATTCCGTAGAAAAATTGGGAGGATCTACAGTGCTCCAATATGCCAGAGTGGTGGTTTGGGATCATCAAAAATGCAATCAAGTTATGCCACCAGAAGTTAAGAACATATCGGACACGCAGATATGTGCAAATGGTAAGGTAGAACTTCTACTGCATATTTATTAAATAGGAGAAATGAGAAAAGCAGTTGCTCTACAGTTTAAACCATGGACGTATACAAAAATTACTTCGAAAAAAAATAAGCGTCGTCGCCGTTTGAAACTGTTTTGTTGCCCGTACAAAAGTGACTTTAAAAAAGAGTTAAACAAGAATGAAATCTAATTTCTAATAGAAATTGTTGTGGACGATTTTTTCTTTAACCAGTGGCAGGGGCATGCGCCCCGTCCTGCCCCCTACTGGACGCCCATGGTGCAAACCTATAAAACTGTCTAGCGTCCTTTGTTTCATCATTGTTAGGAAAATAACATTTTTAGTGCTCCTTGTACTCTGTAAAATCATTCGTAATATATTCGGAAAAATATCACTTTGCGAACTTGTTATAGTCTATTTCAAAAAGGTGTAGAGTAATAAAATGGGAATTTCCGTCCAGTTCGGCTCAATTTCGATGTCGACCAGAGGCGCAGGTTAATTTTGTGCATTTAATTATTTTTGATAAATAAACAAAGAAAAAAGAAGAAGATAATTTGATAGAGAAGGAACTATAAGCTATAGCAAATTTACCGAAGCATCGTTTTATGTAATATGTCGTGAAAGATATAGCTGAAAAACATAGGGTACCTGTGCTGCGTACACCGTGATATCATTGCGAACTAAATCCTATAGAACTTAAATGGGCGCAAGTGAAAGGATTTGTACACAGCACGACATTTAAAATGAAAGACGTTGGGCTACTGTTTGATTAAGCCATTAAGGTAGTGACACCGGAGAACTGGTGAAAAGCAGTCCATCATGTCATTAAAGAAGAGAAAATGTGGGATCTTGACCACCTGATCGATCGGACCGTCGACCCGTTAATTATAACGTCAAGAGGAGATGACAATTCCTTAGATGACAAAGAATATTATGATTTTTTATCATTTAATTTCTGTATACCTAATGTATTTTTAGTATTTTGTATTTTTTTATATAAAATAAGTGTATCTACCTAATACTATGTAAATAATGCACGCCTTTGTCACACCATTTTCAGTATTTGTAAATGGATAACAATAGGCAAAACCCATAAATTGACCCACACCCGGGTGGTACTACCTGCACTTGATGCAAATAAATAATTTTGCAATAAAATCAATGGTAAATTATGAACGTGGCTTAAATATTTGTTGGGTCACTCTGTAGTCCCTTTGCATACCTAATGAGCTTTTATTACTCTACACCTGCCTTTAATAGAGTTTAGGAAAATAACTATATAATTCTGTAATGATGACAATGCGCAAAAACAACAATTTGATTGCTGAATTAACCGGCAACACATTTTTTGATATTTCTTTCTTTTTTTGTACTTGGACTGTTTTGCTTCTGACCATTATGTTAATATATATTTTCGGTGTTTAGGTAAAAAAGAAGACGCCTGCAAGGGCGACAGTGGAGGACCAATGTTCAACACCACCCTAGACATTGACGGATATTTAAGAACCTTCCAACTAGGAATAGTATCTTTCGCATCCACAGTAACTTGTGGAATTGATGATCTCCCTCCAATTTATACCAGAGTGGACAAATATTTGGAGTGGATCGTAGACACTATAGTCTTAAAGAATGTTTCAGAAGTAATCGGTTCTAGTAGTAACTCTATTCATTTTGAAAATAAATAATGATTTTTAAAAAAATAAGAAATTATTTCATTACTTTTTTTTTAATCCTTCGCCTACACGCCCTGTATTATGCATACGTATATTTTAAAACAGTAAACAGAGGCGATACATTTCATTCTGTCGAAACAAAAAAAAATACGAGGAAAATAAAATATAGTTTTCAAGTAAAATGCCCTCTGTCAGTGGCGTATATAGCCCCCCCCCCCCAATTGCAACCTAATTTTTCGTGTTACACTTGGACTCTTAATTTAAATTTTTAAATAATGTATTCTTGGCTTGGATTACAAAAGTCTTGTAGGAAACGTTTAGTTTTTAAACTTTTCTTTTTAAATAAAGTCCTGTTTTATATAGAGATTAAGTTTTCGGACGCATATCGTTTAAGTTATTGATTTATGATGCAATTTTATAGGAAAACGAGTAAAAAGAATAGTATTTTATAGTATTTTTCTATGATATACTTGTCTGTTCCGTTTTCCCTTTTTTAGAGTTATTTTAAATCAACAAAAATGTAACCTAATGCAATAAAATATTTTTACAACAAAAACAAAAAACAATTAGGTATTTATTTTTAAAGAGAAAAATTAATGTAACAATTTTAATTGAAACCGTTTTTATGGATCAAGTGTGATAATTTATAATAAAAAAATAGTGCGGGAAGAAACGAGAATGCTTTATTATAGGCACTAAATAAGGAGTTTTTCAAAACCTATAAGCATTTGCACCAAAAACTGTTCTTAGATTTACGCTCTTAAAATACATGATTTCTGAAGAAATCATCAATTTTGGTGTGGTGAGCGATAGTTACTTTCTTTTTAATAATGAAAAACTGAGCCCGAAAAATGCTGGTTTGAGTCATACTTAAAAAAAAGTCATATAGTAAAATTTTGGATTGACACCGATATTCATATTTTTCACAAATATGTATAAAAAATGTTATTTCTTAATAATATCAAAAAAAGGTAAGAAAACATTTACAAAAACAAATTTAACCCAAGCATGCAGAGGAGGAGCGGTAATAATTTAATTTTCGAAATTTGATAGTAGTTAGGTGAATATTAAACGAACTTTGGCCGTGGCCCTGAAAACTTTTCGCCTGCGGCGCTTTTCCGTTTGGTTGATATTGGCTGTAACTCGGAAAACATATAACATATGACACTACCATTATTTTTTAATGTAGAATAACCTAGTTTCCAAACACATTTTCCGAACACCCTGTATAACACAGAGTCACGAAACTAACATGCAGGTACAAGCATAGCTATGTAAATTAAACTTTTAACCGCAGAAAATTGGATCAATAATTTTCTTTTTGCAGTGCCGTACTTTATCTCTTTGCTATTAATAAATATAAGATTATCATTAACGATATGTACGTAGTGACATATTGAATAGGGGCCAGGGAAAGGAGACTGACCCAGTCGCCTTGTCAAAATTGATATAGGGATTCCCACTAATACGTAGTTCAATTTCTATTAATTTTAATTAGAATATAGCGCCTTTGTAGTAGCAACTTTAATTTTAATGGACTCTGGCCGAATTTATCACATTCAGCACTAACGTCTTGAATTAGAACCTATTAATAATACAGGGAGTTCGCGGAAGGTGGTTCCTTCCTATATTTTTATATTTTGTTTTTAAAGATAGTGGAATGAAGTTTGGACAGTGGCGCATGCCGGGTGGGACCCCCCCCCCCTGAAACGTTGTTGAGAAAATAATGCATTCAATGTTCATTTGAAAATCCCACCATGCTCATAGTTCTGGCAGATCTAATATGGGAGCACCACTGACAAAAAGTGAGTAAACTAAATAAATTCACAAAAAACACCCGATCATGAAAAGGGTTCATTCACCAGCCCGAAAATATTTTCTGCGTGCGCTCCTGAGTTTAGGGGATATTTATACAAGAAACTTTTTAACAGGTAATTCAGCTGTATGAAACTTCCGGTCGAACCGGAAGTGATTTTATGGTTATATAAACAAGTTGAGTTGCAATAAGGCGAGTTGCTTAAAAACATGTTATAATATTT
Source organism: Polydrusus cervinus (assembly GCA_935413205.1). NCBI lineage: Eukaryota > Metazoa > Arthropoda > Insecta > Coleoptera > Curculionidae > Polydrusus > Polydrusus cervinus. The sequence continues at coordinate 99,112,150 of OW284510.1, read as the reverse complement.
TTTTGGCACAGTTGTGTTTTGTGTTTAAGATGTGAAAATTTGTTGTTTGTTGTGGTGTTGTAGAATGCGGGAAAAGTTTTGATAATAATAATAATAATAATAATAATAATAATAATAATAATAATAATAATAATAATAATAAAAGGTCTTTATTCTCAACTAGATAGATTGGATATATAACAATTTGTTTATTTTGGATTTTTGAGGTAGGTTTAATTTTTTCTCTTAACGTAAAACAGGTAACAACGCCATAAATAACGGGTCACCAACCTCGATTACTTGATATTTTAAATTAGAACAAACATATGGTTCGTTCTCTATCACTCTTTCTTTATAACGCCTAGAATCAATAAAAAAAAATAATTGTGGTTTTATAATAGCGATGATACATTTCTGAGGCGTGTTATTATATCAGGTTTTACGGGTTTAAAAATAACACGTCAATTTCATAACACCCTATATTGTTAAAAAGGTAAAGTAGGTACAGATGAAAGTTTAAAAATTTCGTTGTTAAAGGGGGACCTCTTTTAAATACATACCTACCTAAAAACAGTTAAATAAAGAATTTTTGAATAAAAATTTAATAATCCACTCCTGTCACTAACGATTATCTTCCATAGCAACCCAATTTTCCTGGCTGGGCGGCAAAATAAACAACTTGTATGGTGTGTATCGCAACAAAAGTGCAATGTACGATCATTCCTCTTCCGTTTACAATAACAACTGTTTAAAAGTTCCGAAAAACCCAAAAAACGACCAACCCCAACCGCTGTACGACCAAAAATTTCTTAACGAGTTACACAATGAAGTAACGAAAAATATAAATGAAAAAATGAAAGCCAATATTCTGGATTCCTCTCAGAGTGACCTAAACGCTTTTATTCACTTTTACGATAGTATTCCGGAGTATGATGAAATTAACCATCTATCGAACAGGGAGTTTTATAAGAAGCTGGAGAATTTAAAGGAGAAGCAGCGGGAGTTTTGTAACTATCTGAAAAATCAACTGAGGTTTGAAACTAAGGTAACTATAAAATTGTTTAGTGAAAAGTTTAATCGAAGTATAAGATTATTATTTACAGCAGGATAAAAATCATTAAAATTATAAGTATAAGAAGGATATAAGAAGCAATAATTTAAAATTATTACAATTCTTTATATAAACTTTGTACACAGTGGCATATTTAAGAGGGGGTGCTGCTGGGCTGCAGCCCCCCCCCCCCCCCCCGACCCTAAGAGCACTGGTCTAAAAGTCTAATTGCAACCTAATTTTTCGTTTCACGCTTTGACTTTTAATTTAAATCTTTAAATAATGTATTCTTGGCTTAGATTACAAAGGTCTTGTAGTAAACGTTTAGTTTTTAAACTTTTCCTTTTAAAAGTCCTGTTTTATATAAAGATTAAGGTTTCAGGCGCACAAAAAGAATAATATTTTATAGTATTTTGCAATGCAATAAAATATTTTTACAACTAAAATAAAAAACAATAAGGTATTTATTTTTAAAGAGAAAAATTAAAATAAAAATTTTAATTTTGAAACATTTTTTATGGAAAAAGTGTGATAATTTATAATAAAAAAAAATAGTGCGGGAAGAAACGAGAATGCTTTATTATGAATATACAAAACACCACTTAAGAAGGAGTATTTCGAAACCTAAGCATTTGCACCAAAAACTGCTTTTAAATCTACGCTCCTAAAATACATGAATCCTGAAAAAATCATCAATTTTGGCGTGGTGAGCGATATTTACTTTATTTTTAATCATGAAAACCCGAGCCCGAAAAACGCTGGTTGGAGTCATACATAGGTAGGTACGTCTGATGTTAAAATTTTGTATTGACAACAATATTCATATTTTTCACAAACATAAAAAATGTTTTTTTTAGAAATAAAATGCAAGCTGGGAATATCAAAAAAAAGTAAAAGAAAACATTTACAAAAACAAATTTAATCCATCCATGCACAGGGGGAGGGGTAATAATTTAATTTTCGAAATTTGATAGTAGTTAGGTGAATTTTAAACGAACTTTAGGAGTGGCCCCAAAAAATGTTCGCCCGCGGCGCTTTTCCGACTTCTTCTCTAGGTACAATATCATGAAATATAGTTAGTTTCGACTGTCCCTCTCTCCAAAAACAAAAAATGTCCTACTTACGCCCACTGAGCAACCCCCCCTCCCCCAGCACATTTTCTAGCTACGCCACTGTTTGTACAAGATCTTCCTCTTTAAATAAGTACACATTAATATATCTACAGTTTACCAAAAAATATAACGATACAAAACTAATAATTTTACAATGTATTATTATACAACTCAACTGTATTGGATAACAAAGGATCCCTCACAAAGCTTATAGGACATGGCTTTGGGCAAATTTTTCTGAATTTTCGAAGATCTTGGCGTCCTGATTAAAAGTATCCAGGGCAGTTATCCAATCCTATGACTAGTTTTTGAGTTATTGCCTTTTAAAGTTGACAACTTCGTACTTTAAGATTTTTTACATTGTCTGGAGTTTTCTAGACAATTACTACAAGATTTAATGCATAAAATTTACTTTACATATAACAACAAAATTAACGTTTTTTACGAACCTTGGTTGGTTATTTTTGCCATGCAAATATTTGTCCACCGCGATATTTTCTAATATATTTTTAACGGGGATCCAACCCCAATCGATCTTAAAACTTTTATTATTTGAAACAGATATGGAAAATTGATTGGTAATTTTTCCTTAAATGGTGGAACATGAAGATGAATAATACTACATAAAACCAGATAAAACAGACAAAATTATAAGATTCCTAGAAAAAAATTACTTCAATTTTTTACTAAAGGTTTTAAGGTTATTTTATTTTTACACTATTGCCACTTCTCCTTCCACGTTAACAGTGCTGCTAGTTTGTAAATTGGCGATTATTTTGAAAAACTTTACCATAGCGAACGTTAAAAGTTCATACAAAAGCCGTTTTCAACTGTTTAAAACCAATTCTACGGATATTTTGTGGTATTTTCGGAGTTATAATTCTTACGCGAGCAGAAAAAGAACCGTACAAACCCTTTTTTCTTCTGTGCATTTCAGCAAACAATTTAATCAAACTAGCTGTGGTTGAGAAAAATAAATTATTCTTTTTTATTAATAAATATATGGCTTTTTATCTGCTATTCTGCAAAAGGCCGATTGTGAGAAAGATTGATATATTCAAAGTGATTTTGTGTAAATATAAGAAATGACCCCAATTGATAAATATGTTACAGTGCCCATGAATGTGTCAACGAAATGAGTTTTCTTCAATTGTTTTTAATTATCTTCCACACAAATTCACGACCAACTAAAAAGACAAGTTATGATGCCTAATTTAAATTTTTTTTTTTCATTTTTAGTATGAAGTTCGGAAGTTGAGTCGTTGAAAAAATATACTCGAGTGGATTGTCCATATTGCGCTCGGAAGTTTTTCTTTACTTTCTCGTGCGATATGGACATCATATTCACTCTTGTTGTACTACAAACTACTATTAACAATAATTAACTAACCAGCAACGATGAAATAGTATTTTTTCTACTCCCACATAGAAATTTGCTGTTTCCTTTACACTTAAGTGGCGGGTAAAGTAGGCTATTCCAGTTAACTGTGCGTCTAAATTTTATTACAATCCTAGATGGGTAATGGAAACTGACCAATCACAGTAGTCAATTACAGAGAAGCCATTGTTGTTCATAAAAGTACTGACCAATCACAGTTTATTATTTTTACTGTGGCTCCGCCTTCTTTTTCAAGACACTAAATTATATATTTTAAATGCATATGGTACAATTTATTATTAATTTGTTCAATATAATAAAATCTAGACGCATTTATAATAGATTTATCAATAATGCAACCTGTGCTGAATGTGCATAGAAAATAAATTTCATGTAGCATCATTTATCAGTTGGTTTTCCGATAATTAACTAAACGCTCCAATATTCCAGACCTTAGAGCGTTGGACTATGGAACCAATGGTCGTGAGTTCAAGCCCGGCAACCTACAAACTTTTTTTAACATTTTTTAGCATAAGGTCGTAGAAAAAATATACTGTTCAACTCGAGTGGATTGTCCATATTGCCCTTGGAAGTTTGATTTACTTCCTCGTGCGATATAGACATCATATCCACTCTTGTTGTACAAACTACTATTATCGTCTTGTATAAAAATAACTATTTTAGGACACAGGATGGATAGAGGAGTACAAAAACCTTAAAATAAGAGATGACGTCACCAATGCGGCTAAAAAGAAAAAACCAACGATCAAACCGTTTTGTGCTACGCCTGTAACTCCAATACCCAAAAAATCTACTTTGGAAAAACCATTTGACGATGAATATCTTTCATTGTCCGATAAAGAGGCTTTAAATAAACCGCCTTCTAGGAGGTATTAATAAATTAAATAAAACATAAAATAAAATGTAATTTGATGTTTTCGTTTAAATAAAACATTTTTTAACAGTTTCTATTTTAGATTGATAGGTTGGAGCCAATTTTCTTGATAATAGAATGATTTATATGAATAAAATAGCCGCAAATGTTAATTTTTATATACTGGGTCTCCCAAAAGTCCCGCATAAAATTAATATCAATTAAAGGAAAAAGATCTAGGAAAAACGCTCGGACTCGAAAATTTCATTTTTAATTGTGCATTTTTTGGCATAAAAAAATATTATACAGGGTCTCTCATAGAACTGTCGTCACGTCTTTGACAATTTTTTTTAATGGAACACCCTACCCACTGAACACACTTTATGAAAATCATATGGCAATAACATTAGAACACTAACGTTTTTTTACACAACATTTAATTTTGTAAAAAAAAAGTTAATAATTTCAACATTATTTTTTACAACCTATTAATAACAACTGTTGGGTCGAATATATTATTTTTAGAGGTATTTGTGCAATGTTTTATTTCCCAACGATATAATTATATTACTACTTATAACGTTACTTAAATCAACATGTTTTTCATTTGCACAAAATGTATTTTTAAATTTGGCGCCCGATTTAAACTACCTCGTGTTGACTTCGCTTATGTTCGGAACTGGTCGCAACCACCCCGCCCACGAGCAGCCTCCGGCTCCCGGCCCAGCGTCCATTCTACTACCTTTTTCGTTGTCTTATTCTTGTTGTCTTTCTTAGTTTTGTTTTGCGATTCTTAAGTAAAAATTAGTAATGGTGTGTTTTGTGATATGTGCCTCTTTTATGTTTGATGTGTAGGTAAGTTTTCAAATTTCTTTTTGTATATTAATAACTATTTGCCGTCGGAATATCTACAGAAACTGGCCGAAAAACGATGTGTCACCAATGGCCAATATCGCCATGTTTTTAAAATAAAAATATGTAATAAAAGAAGAAAATAATGTTTAAAAAAAAATATCACCCCTTTTTAACCAGATTTAACACCTAACCTTGCTGGTAAGATGATGACCGCGGCTATCCTACCGTTTTGTTTTAAAATAAAAGGTCATAAAATTTAAAGTAAAAATAGGTATTTAGTCAATGGTCAACTATCGTAAGAATATTGAAACTTTATTTTGGGATTAGGCGAGGGATATTCATCTTTATATAAAAAACTCACCAGTTGGTTACTTTTATTACTAGTGGCTTGTGTTGCAGGCTTATAACAATTTTTTTTTTAAGTACATATTTATGCAAACTTATAAAAAAACAAATGCATCTAAATAATAATCCCGAGGGTAATCCAATTTTTGTTCATTTTTTTTTTAGTTTCACAAAGACCTGTCATTCAAATGCAAAAGCTGAATGCCGTCCTGTACCATCGAGATAGAATAAACAAGGAGGAGACACACGTGACTAAAAGTGACCCTACCTGCGACCTTTAAAGCTTGATATCTTTCTGTCATTCATGTAGTCAGCTGTTCGATCAATCATAATCGAGGTAGTTTTAGATTTTATGAGAAGGTTTTCAAATTTTGTGTAAAACTATTGCTACTGTGTGATAGATATTAATTATTTCTTGTGCCGTGCGAAGTTGTTCCAGCAGAAAAGCGGTGAATAAAGAAGAAAACGGCGAAAATTACGTTTCATAGGTTAGTATAAATCGTATACTTCATCTGACTTTAGCATAGACAAAACGATAATGGAGTATGTTCGATATGCTAATGCCCGATTAAAAAAATTAAATGTATAAAAATAAAAAAAATGATATAAAAACAGTTGTGTTATTGGCTTGTTTTCCCTAAAACCCAATTTTTATCGACAAAAAAAGATCGCTGTGAATATATGTTGATGCTAATAGAACTATATATGGTTTTTGGATTCCAATTGTATCAAATTGGAGTTGATTTCAGATGTCGTTTACGATTGCACATTTGTATCTTCAGGGATTTGAACCTTTTAAGATTAGAACACTGGAAAACAAGCTGAATATTGAACTTGTTTGTATCGGACTATGGATAGAACTCTAATTCATATACCTAAGTCTCGGGATGCATTTAGTGTTTCAATCTCAAAACGTCAAGATCCCAGAAGATGCTTCAAACAATCGTAGGCGAAAGGTAATCGAAAACTTGGTACGATTTGAGCCCATAAACCATTATAAGAATACGTTTATAAAGTAATACCAAAATATTATAATTCAAGAATATTCTAATAGGTAAAAAGTTGAAAATATAGAATATCTAATGATAAAATACCATTATAAATAAGATAAAATATAGTGCTTTATCACAAATTTTAAACGTTAAAATAATGTTAAACGTTTTTGTCCGCAACGTTATTCTACATTAGAATTAAGTAAATATAAAGATATTTTATGTATAAATGATAATACAAAAACAACGTTAAAATATCTAATGTTTTTTACCACAATGTTATTTATCGGCCGATTAAATGTTATTTTCATATTGATAAACATGTTATTCGCCTAGTCAACGTTTTTTAATACCATATTAATCTAACATGGTTTTAATGTTATTTGGTTGACTGGGTATATATTGCATGCAAACCAGTTTTTGGCTTTAACATGGTAAATCAGACGTTGGTTTCTTTGGATAGAGAATAAAAAACTAAGATAGGGAGGTGAAAACCATTTTTCTCTAAGATGAACCGTTCCAATGTTACAGCCTGTCAAAGTCAAAAAATGCCATATTTTAAACGTCAATATCTCAAAAACTATTGAATTTAGACATATGACATTTACAACATAAGCGTAGAATTTTGTGGGGAAACAGAAAATAATACTATATATAGGGTGTTCCATTAAAAAAAATTGTCAAAGACGTGACGACAGTTTTATGGGACACCCTGTATAATATTTTTTTATGTCAAAAAATGCACAATTAAAAATAAAAATTTACGGGTCTGAGCGTTTTTCCTAGATCTTTTTCCTTTAATTGATATTAATTTTATGCGGGACTTTTGGAAGATCCAGTATAGAATGTCACATTTTTTTGTGGGCGTTTACAAATTGGCTTTTTCCTAAATTCGACAAAAGGGTGCGAACAAATTGAGGTAGAGCGAAACGGTCTACAAGTTCTTGGTCTTCAGTGGCGCAGCCAGGGGGAATTAGCAGTTTAAATATACATTTAGAGCGTTTTCACACGGCACCATATATCGCGCGCGACAAATGGTAGCAATACTGCTTTTACACCAAATTATGTGTTTTCTAATGAGCTATTTTCACACACAAGCGATATTAGAGAACACATAATTTGGTGTAAAGCAATATTGCGACCATATATCGCGCGCGATATATGGTGCCGTGTGAAAACGCTCTTAGGGTATTTAGGAGCATTGTAAGTGCATGGTGATCATCAAATTTGGGCCACATTGTGTGTTGTTTTAGGTCTGTAAGAATAGAAACACCCAGTATGAAATCCACTTCTGACATGACCCCTGAACCATACTACCGTTCTAAATCAAGAGTTCAAAATGTATCTCCTGAGGATCAAAAAACCCTAAACAACGACTGGGATGATCTTATCATGGACGATCTGAACCTTTGTTCCAGTAGAGATACTCCGTTGCCTACTGAAACGAAAAGTGCACCTAACAGTCCTTTAAGGACTAAGAAAAATATTGAAGATAATGAATATGATGGTATAACTGTGCCGAAACCGTTCCAAATGACAATCAGGTAAGCAAACACTGGTCGATATGAAATTTAAAAAAAATCCTACGACCACCTACGAAAATGAGAATAAAAGCACGGTTAATTTGGCTAGAAAACGCCGTATATCACACGCGTGTTGAAAAAAGTATTTCAACACTAGGGTTGAAATACAAGGCACACTATTTAATTTAAACATACGGTGCCAATTTGACAGACCACCCCTATTTATTAAAAAGAACAAATTTTAGGAAGCAGTAGGTGTAGTGTTTAACTTAGTTATCATGTATTTGTGAAGTGATTCAGAATTAAAGTGTGAAAAAACGTCATATGGAAAGTGTTAATTTAATAATATACTGGAAAATCTATTACCAGAAAAAACAAATCGCGCTGAAGAGAGTGTAATGTATTAATAAACAACACATCTTTATTGGTAGCGATGGCGTAAAGAATAGAGCTCTAGCCTACAGATCGCAAGGTCATAGGTTCAAACCCCATCAAGGGTATTTGACTTTTTTTTATTACATTAAATAATTTATAAAATTATTTTGAATTAAAATCTTCCTTGTTGGGTGGATTTTTAAAACTTATGTTTAATGCATCTTTTCTTGATTAAATTTAAAATTTTTCATTCTGGTCAATCCAGAAGTCACTTCAGAATTAGTTCTTCCTATGATATATAAAATATGAAAAAGTTAAATTACAAATAAAGGAAAAGCCTATTGACAAACTATGAAACCAGATATTAAGTGGAACATAATCCTAAGTATGCTAATTTCAACACTAGTGTTGATATTTGTTTTTAACACTAGTGTTGAAATATTTTTTTCACACATCAAAGGCTTTTTTAATAATTTCTTGTGGTTGTAGGAAAAATAGTATACATTACTCGTGTGAAAGTGATTATTCTAAAACTCGGAGATATCGAGATATCTCCTCGTTTGAAAAGTATCACTTTCATCACTTGTTATGTAATATACTATTAAAACGACATTAATTTGAACTGGTTAAAAAAATGTCATTTTTATTGTGGATTGAAATTATTAATTGTAACGTTTGAAAAAATCTTTGAAAACTTAAATAATGAATCTTTGACACTAGATGTCGCTACATGCTACATTCTTCTAATGAGTTTGCCATTGGCTGCTTATTACATAATATAAGGCATCTAAAATAAATCCCGATGCCCGTCATCATTCTCAATTTCATCGAAACAAAACACTGTTGGTAGTTTGTTTCAAATATTGTCACGCCCAGATTTTAGGGTATGACGAGGGACGTAAGGTAGCGCGAGACCTTGGCGACTATCAGAAAAACAAAGCGGTTTTGAAAACAAGTTTATTGAAAATATAAAATAATAAATTCCTGAAGGGCTTACAAGAAATTCAGAATAATAAACTTGGATTTAGACCTTTACACAGTTGACAATAAAATGATACTTACATAAATTTTATGCTCATCTCTGACGTCTGGGGGACCAACAAAAATTTCACTAATTTTGACGTGGATGCGTCACGGACTCGAGCACTAGTGCCGTCCGATATTTTTCTAGCGCGATGTGTAGTTTCATCAAGTCAGCGATTTTTCCCACTTTAGGGAGACAATGGACTTAGGTCATACACCTTGTTTCTATACCGACTTGATGACGCCACCATCATTGCTAGATCGGGATGTACGTATAACATTTCGTAATTGCAACTTTTTAGATTTGTTTAATAAACTCGTCGCCGGTTTCATGTTGCGTTGAATGGCCGGCGGTAAACGCGAATAATGATTAAAATATTAAAATGGAAAATATATTGATTTATGAAATGTTATGATCTTATGATTCCCTATCGTGACACATCCCCCGGTCTTAAAAGAGCTGGCCCCCAGCGATGGCAGAAAGGAAGTAGAGGTTACGTCATTTACTTTAAAAAATTGAAGTGTAGGGAAAAAAAATTCTAATATTGACTCAAAAGTTGGCTCCACTTCCCTTCTTTTATGAGTACGTGTATTATATTTATAAAGAAAAAAAAATATCATTGAATATCAAACAACAACAAAACAAACAAACTTTATATAAAAGGAAATGTCTTAATTGTCCCTAAACACTTTTCGCTTGCACTTGGTCACTATGAAGTCCATGCCTGGGTACGGTCCTGTCGTGTCGTCAATGGTTAGATGGTGGGCCAACGCGCGGTTGGGTCCATTGGCCGAATGGTTGAAGCACGCCGTAGCTGTGGGTACTCTATCGACGGAATGCATCGTCGATGTTGGTGCCAAGGCCTACTGCGTAGACAGCCGATGCCATACTTATTTTTTGGTATCCCTTTATTTTCTGACCTGCTGCTTGGGACGCTAACTTTAGTTCCGTATCATAGGGTCCTTCCTCTGTGGTGTCCTATAAAGCCATTTTTTCTTCTGTGGTTGTTGACCTATAAAGCCATTTTTCTTCTGTGGTCCCTAGTTGTTGTTAGACGTCTCTGATAATTCGGTTTATTTGAAATTTGCAAATGTTGCAAATTCCAGTGTTGCGATGCAAGGCTTCGGGAAACGGCGCGATTAATGGCTTTTCTTGAAGAAAATCGTCTAAATTGGCAATCACTAGTGTTTGTGAAGTGTTATAGTGATAGTTCAAGTGATGCAATGTACATCTTCTTGATTTGCCAATTGTTTCGTTAGCAGCCTTGCTTTCTCCTCTCGGTCGTAATGCATGGTTAGTGTCGATGAATGGCGGTTTTAGTGTTTCATCTACTTGGGCATGAATTGATGAAGACTTCTATGATTGGATTGGGATAGTGTAGCTTAGTCAGCAGGCATCGATGTGTCTTGGCAGTAAAGGCTGGATACCAACAATACTGAGTCATGCTTGCTGTACAATGGCTGTGCTGTCTCTAGTGTTGGGGCCGACAGCAATACTGATTGAGGATGGAACAGGTGTCCGACCAGGTGGCTTCGTGGTAGTGCAGCAGTGTTTACATGAAAAGAATGAAACAAAGAGTAAGTATATGCTCCTATTTTTTGCTTAATATTTTATTTAAAATCTCTGAATGTTTTCAATTATTTTTTATATTTTTTATATTTTTTATTTATTAATGCCAGAATATTGCACTTTCTAGCGCTAAAATGCTTAGATAATTAAAATCTTATTTACATTTGCATTTGGGTTTTTGATATTTTGAATATCCTATACTTTTGTTAAAAGAAAATTCAGAATTAAAACTTATAGCGTTAGTTAAATGACTTGATTCCTTGAAAATTTACATTAGACTATCTTAATTCATATTATTAATATTCATATTCAACAACTATCAATAGAAAATTAAAGAAATAGCAGGCAATGCAGAGTTTGAGGTTTATTTATTGTATTTAGATTATTAAATTAAGTACTTAAATTGATAATTTGTTAATTAAATCTTTGATTGATAAATTCTTTTGTATTCTATCTCGTCTGCTACTGAATTTTTGTAGAAATAATATTATTTATTAGCATTGTATTTTGAGTTGCTGTAAAATTGAAATGTCAAAGTTTTGGTACTTATACCTAAAGATTTGAGGTTAGATTGATCTACCTATAAAAATTGTATCCTCGATTGTATCATTTTCTGAAATTACTATTTATAAATGCATTTATTTTTTGCATTGGTATTTTATTTTTCCCTGCGTAGGATTTTGGATAATACTTGAAAAAGCCTTCTACCGATTATATACCCCCATCTCCTACCTACGCTATAATATTTTTTAATCTTACTTCTGCCTTTTGCAGGATTCATATTTTCTTTATATAATATAAACATACATAATAAAAGTAATTATAAAAGTAGCTTATTTTAGCTTTTAACATATTTCATAGTTGCTTGCTTTATTTAGCTGCCATATTTAAAATCCTTATTTCACATATTCGATCTATACCGATTATCCACTTTTCATAATGTCAAAATTTCTTATTGTGAAATTTTGATGTCCCGAGACTAAGTCATTGTGAATTACGATGATATTTATCCAAAACCTTTACGTATAGTCTTGGCGTAAATAACAAAGTGAAACACTGACTAATGTATTAAATATTTGCAATATGGGTCGGGCCTACTAACCCTTATTGGAAAAATTTAATTGAAATATCTTATATTTCGATGCACTAAATCTGTGCCATATTTATTTTCGGAAGATAGTAGTAGAAGGTTTTATGCTCAAGTATTTCCAGTGTATATTTTTTATTACAATTTGTATTTAAATTTTAGTTTAAAGCTTGGGATGTGTGAAAGAGGAATGTAAAAATGGAAGTTTTTTTTTTAAAAAAAAATTTTTCAAAATTTCTGTGACAGGGATGGCTAGCTCCTGACCAGAGTTTCTTATTTCTTTCGTATAATTGTCAACTCTAAATTATTAGTAACACACATCTGCTGCTAAAAAAATATTTTTGTAGGATCAATCTGCAAATGGAGTTTTAAATTATTTAAAAATTTCTGTGACAGGGATGGCTAACTCCTGACCACAGTTTTTTTTTATCTTCCTTTCTTGGTTTAACCGCATTCCTAAAACTATTGGTAACACAAATCTGTTGAAGAGGATATTTTTATATGAGATAATATTGAGATTATTTGTATCTTTTCTCTGTATTCTATACCTAATTATAATGGTATTGTTTATGATGCTGCTATGATTATAATAAAAGTATTTTTATATCTTTTTAGTTTGATGATAGCCTAACGATACGTATGTCATTATTATTTTATTTGAAACTCATTGAAATTAAATCAAATCAAATCAATGTTTTAACATTAGATTGAAAAATTGTTGTTTTAAATTATTTATTTAAGTAAACCCATTTTGAGTAATTGGAAGAACTCTTGTAACTTTAAAGTGCTTGTTTATTAATATACTGTGCATTTTATTTATACTTATATGATTTTTTTTTGTTTTTTGTTTTTATTTTTTTATATTTAGTATACCTATAGCCCATTTCTATTATCTGTTTTATTTTGTATGATCATAATATTGATCTATATTTATCGATATAATATATTTTTATTATTTTTCTGTCGTATGTTTGATTGAATTTTTATACCAGTGTATTTTTATTAGTAGTAACGAAAGTTTTTTTGGCAATTAAGTCAAAAATGAATTTCTGCCCTGTCTGAGTAAGCAGGACTGGTTAAATGTCTATGAGGTTGTAAGAAGTTATGTTAATGGACAGTGGCGTGTGTTTATGAATAATTTTATTAATATATTTTAACAGTATTTCCATCTAAAGTTCAAAAAAAAGTTCAGGACGGTAGCAGAGAAATCAAATCTAAGTTAAAGAAAACGGTATTGGTATAGCTCATTGGAGTATACTGGTTCTCACAAAATAAATTAATTTTAAATGATGAGGAAACTAAATTAATTCTTTTCAGGACTAAACAAAATAAATTAAGTGAACCCGGTACTGTCAGTGTATGTGACAAAAATTGTAATTTAGATGATAATACAAAATTCTTAGCTATTTTTTATTTCTTGGTAATACCTAAGAATTTTTATCATGGAGCAACCCTATAAATGGTTTGTGTTTGAAACTGGGTAGTATAGGTTATGGAATGAAAGTATTGGCTAACTATAAGAACTTAAACACCTTAGAAATTCTATACCATGAAAATTTTGAGTCTGTCCTGCGATATGGGATACTGTTCTGGGGTAGTAAGTAGCTTTGAGCTAAAAAGGTTTTTGTAATACAAAAAGAAAAGTAAGGTTAATAAATAAAATGAGCTTTCTCGATTCTTGCATTTAAACAAATGAATATACCTATTAACAGTATATGGTCTTTATATTTTTGCGTATTTAATGTTTTTGTTTAGAAATTATAAATTGAAATTTGAAACTGTAAATGTATATAGTAATTATACAAGGACGAATAACTTATTATATCCTCGTCACCGCTTCATTGTCACAGAGAAAAAAAATCCTTATTACATGCGCATCAAACTTTACAACAAACTGCCAAATAATATTTATTCAATTACTAGTGTGTCAGAGTGAAAAAAACATTTAAAAAAGTGTTAATAGACATTGAGCCCTATTCATTAGTGGACTTCTTGGTAAATCTATTCCATTCTGTGACGTCATTTTATTTTATCCTTTTTTTGTAATCAGTATATAATTTGAAATAAAGAAGTATTATTGTTGTCACATCATTATTACATCATCAAAATTATAAAGACCGATATAAGGAAAAGAAAAAGGAGTATGATGAACTGATCTCATGAAAAACGTATCGAGTATCCCGTTTAACTGTAATAACATATATTTACATATACTACGGTATAATAACATAACATAGTTCCGGTTTTTCTGAAATTCCTACCAGCATTGTAAAATTTTCTATTAGTGTGCATAAAACATTATTTTTTACGTAATATAATTAATAACTCTTTTAAGTATGGTATGTTCCGTGAAAATTTGAAAGTTGCACTAATACAACCAGTAAAAAGGTCTGTATCACCCTCAAATGAATAATTATAGGCACATAGGTTTATTGACAGATTTTTTTTAAAATTATTTGAAATGGCAATGTATTCAAGATTAATAAATTTTCTGACAAACAGTAATATATTTAATCAAAATTTCTTAAGTTCAAAACTGTAGGTAATGGCTGCACAAGCACGATTATTTGCACGATGAGCGAAACCTGGCCTAAGTGCATCCGGCGCACAGACGTGTCCTCGAAAAAAAAGGCGATTATTTGTCCGCTCTTAAATGAAGCGAAAAGGATAAGAAATACTGAACAAAAAATGAATTGGTGAATGCATCACTAGACTTCACTCTTAAGCAAAATTTGTTTAACTAGATTTAAGTTAGCAATGTTGTCGATTCTGTAATGATTATTATTTTAATTATTTTCTTTCAAACGCTAAATTTTAAGAAAAAGATGGCAGAGAACTTTTTGTTTAAAATTAAATAATAAGTAATAATACAGCTATTGTTTGGAACATTCAATGGCGTAACATATTTTTGGTTAAAATTGTATTGAGGCGCGACTGTACCGATGCCACTGCTTTGAGAAAGAAAACATTTTTTGGATTAGAAATATGTGTTTTCATATCGTAGTAGTTTACATATACCAAGATGTATTATAATATCTTAGGTGGTTTTCGAGATTTTTGATAAAAATCCATCAGAAATCGACAAACTTTTAGGGATATATATTAGTGAATATTTAGACTGGGCTTTCCATATCAAAGGTCTTTCACAAAAGTTAACTGCTATTTTACGATATTCTTTTAACAAAATGTTTGGAAATGTTTTAGTAAATATTTTAATTAGTATTGTTATGAATAATATATTTTTCAGAATTCCGTTATCCCGCATCTTCAAAAAAACTTCGCTAATATTTACATAGATATACTTAAACGCTTTCTTTATTTGTAATTTAACTCTTCTATTATTTTAACAAATACCTACTATATTATTATTAAATACACGAAAAACTCTAAAAATATTGTAATTTGCTAACTTTGATTAGTTAGAATAATTAAAAATTAGATTGTAATGAAATATACCAATCTGTCTTTAAAAATACACTTTGTGTTTATAATTGAAATTAAATTATGTAAAATTGACTGAATAAAAGAGATTAAGTAAATAAGTTTAAATTTGATGACTTGGTCTTAAATTTTGATAAAAAACTTTCTGGAAATACAAAATTTTTGATGGTAGGTCCGTGATTGACAGTAATGATGTTTGACTAGTGCTCTGATTTTGCTTAATTTCTAGACCAAGGATTTTTTTTAATAAGACATTAAGTAATATTCAAAATGATTCCTAAATATTTTTTGCCCTTCCGCATATTTATAGGTTTTATGACGCAAAAAAAAATTTCAAAATGAAAGTAAATAAGTCGGTGAATATGCAAAAAAATTATCAAAATAAATGTTTTCCTGAAAAAAAAACTAAATCTGAACCACAAATAAATATTTCAAAGGCCTAAATCCTTGTTATGCTCTTATATTATGTTTAATAATAGTGTAAGGTCCTGGCTTATTGTATAAAAATAAATTTGCTAAAATTTTGAAAAAAAAATGAACAAACTTATGAAAAAAAATTGTGTTTATCGCGAAATTTAACAAAAGAAAAATGAATTTATTTTTTAAAGATAAGGAGTGCTGCGCCTCTATCTTTCAATGGTTAAAAAGGCAGGTAAAATTTCGTAACACCTCCACTATATGTCTATGATTAAAAAAGAAGTAAAATTTCGTAAAAAAAAGAAGACCGGCGCGATTACCATATGTCAATGGTTAAAAAAGAAATTAAAACTTCGTAGAAAAAAAGGATGACCGGCGATTTCTTAAAAAAGACCGGCAATTTCTTAAAAAAAAGGACCGAGCGCCTCCACCATATGTCAATGGTGAAAAGAGAAAATATGGTTAAAAAATTTAAATTTTGTGAAAAAAAAGGAGAACCGGCGCCTCCACCATATGTCACGCCCAGATTTTAGGGTATGACGAGGGACGTAAGGTAGCGCGAGACCTTGGCGACTATCAGAAAAACAAAGCGGTTTTGAAAACAAGTTTATTGAAAATATAAAATAATAAATTCCTGAAGGGCTTACAAGAAATTCAGAATAATAAACTTGGATTTAGACCTTTACACAGTTGACAATAAAATGATACTTACATAAATTTTATGCTCATCTCTGACGTCTGGGGGACCAACAAAAATTTCACTAATTTTGACGTGGATGCGTCACGGACTCGAGCACTAGTGCCGTCCGATATTTTTCTAGCGCGATGTGTAGTTTCATCAAGTCAGCGATTTTTCCCACTTTAGGGAGACAATGGACTTAGGTCATACACCTTGTTTCTATACCGACTTGATGACGCCACCATCATTGCTAGATCGGGATGTACGTATAACATTTCGTAATTGCAACTTTTTAGATTTGTTTAATAAACTCGTCGCCGGTTTCATGTTGCGTTGAATGGCCGGCGGTAAACGCGAATAATGATTAAAATATTAAAATGGAAAATATATTGATTTATGAAATGTTATGATCTTATGATTCCCTATCGTGACAATATTCCTTTTTCCTTTATCAGTCCAGTATTCAAATTTTTTGAAATCGTATTTTGGCGTCCCTGTATACTTAAATGCAAAAGCCAAATGAACTACTTTGTCCGCTGGTCGCTTACTTTTCCTTTTAAGACTAGAAACTTTATTTTTATGCATTTCAAAGTGGCAGCAGTTTATATTTCAATTTTAGAGTTCTAAATATGGCTTATTTCTACCAAAATAAATTATGATATATTTAAAAATTTAAAGGTAAATCTGAAAAAAGGATGAGTCTTTTAATAACGTGTTATTTTAGAGACGAAGAAAATAAAATAGTTGAAGAATTATTTATGAAAATAAACAAACCCAAAGAAGAAAAACCTCAGCAGTTTAAGGCGCATGACATACCCATTGAATCACAAGTTCCATTGTTTGATAAAATTATGGAGGACCAACAAAGAAGGTAAATAAATTATGGCTTTGTACATTCATGAAAAAATTCGGCAGCACACCTAGAAAGGACCAAACCTTATTTTTTAAACCACCTTACAAATTTAAGTACAATGGAGTGAGATCGGGGGATCTGCCAGGCCACATAATTGGGTCTCTTTTCTATTCATTGATTTAGATACATTTGGTTTAAAGATTGACGCACTTGTAAACAAAAATGGCATCTACTATCTAGTGCAATTGGTGGTTGATATTGTGAAAGGTCTTATCACTGCGTGTAATAAGTTTGAGGAGAGAGAAATAGAAGGCATTCTTACACTTTTAAAAAAATGCCTGGCTTTAAACTACATTAAGTTCAATAACAAAATCTTTAGGATGAAGGAGGCCTATGGGTTCCAGTCTGTCACCCCTCCTCGCTGAACTTTATGTGGTACTATGAGACTAAAAATGACCATCGAAGGCGAAACGCGTTGAGGTTTTTGATAATAATTTAATATATTACCTTTTTGTATTATTTAAAAAAAAACATCTATAGTCTTTTTCAGAAAGGTGTAGGTAGAGTAATAAAATGGGAAATTTCGTCCAGTTCGGCTCATTTTCGGTGTCGGCCATAGGCGCAGGTAAATTTTGTGCATTCAATTATTTATAATCACTAACCAAAGAAAAAAAAGAAGATAATTTGATAAAGAAGGAACTATATGGCATATTTACACAAACATCGTTTTATGAAATATGCCGTGGAAGATATAGCTGAAAAATATAGTGTAACTGCGCTGCGTACACCGCCATATTGTTGTGAACTAAATCCTATAGAACTTATATGGGCGCGAGTGAAAGAATTTGTAGCAAGACACGACACGACATTCAAAATGAAAGACGCTAAGCTATTGTTTGATCAAGCCATTAAGGAAATGACACCAAAAAACTGGCGAAAAGCAGTTCATCATGTCATTAAAAAAAAGGAGAAAATGTGGGATCTTGACCACCTGATCGATCGGACCGTCGGCGTCGACCCGTTAATTATAACGTCAAGAGATGACAGTTCCTCAGATAACGAAGAATATTAGGATTTTTTATAATTTAATTTCTGTACTTATAATGTATTTTGTATTTTTTCTATAATGTTTAATAAAAAATAAGTGTACTTTATACAATGTACATAATGTATGCCTTTGTCACACCATTTTCAGTGTTTGTGAATGGAGAACAGGAGAACAATAGGCAAAACCCATAAATTGACCCAAACTAGGGTGGTACTACCTGCACTGGATGAAAATAGAGAATTTTGCAATGAAATCAATGCCAAATTATGAAAGTGGCTTAGATATTCGTTGGGTTACTCTGTAGTCCCCGAGGGGTAAACCACTGGGGGGTATTTTATTGTACAAGCTGGGGGTATTTTTGGGTATTTATAGGTATTTTTGGGTATTTTTGGGTATTTTTGGTTATTTTTGGGTATTTTTGGTTATTTTTGGGTATTTTTGGGTATTTTTTGGGTATTTTTGGGTATTTTTGGGTATTTTTAGGTATTTTTTGGGTATTTTTGGGTATTTTTTAAGTATTTTCGGGTATTTTTTTAGGTATTTTTAGGCATTATTTGGTACTTTCAAGTGTGTTTCCTAATAAAAAGTAACGGATCCAGCAATTTTTAAAATTTAATGGCGATTGCGCGCATGCTCGGCATAACACCGCGAAATGGCCTTGGCGTAACACGCGTAACACAGTAAGCCATACAGGGAACTTTCAATCGCCGTATCACAATTATGGAACCGCGGCAACCGCGCAATTCCGCTGGTCACGCATGCGCACAACGGCACATTTGTGGAGAGCGACAAAGAGAGATATATCAGTCCACACCGTAATGTTTGCGGAACAATAATTCCGGCCCGGCTAGCAATAGAAGTATTACATAGGTACATTACATTAAGTTAAATACTCGGTTAAATATTTGTGTTTTTAGAGTTAATCATAATTTAAATCATTAAAATGTATTTAGTATTTTTAGTTAGTAGGTACCGAGGTAGGTACCTACTAACGTTTTATACTTATTTTATTCAGCCAAGTCCAAAACCAAATACCCCAAAAGTGGCTTAGTTTAAGAATTTGTTCCTACTATGTCAAAGTTTAGACTGTTAAGTTTTGTTGATTTATTTAGCAAATTTCTTAAGTAAATATTTGTGTTCTGTTATGGTTAATCATAAGTCTAATCATGTATATTTAGTATGTTTAATTAGTACGTACCGAGGTACCTAATGTTTTATACCTATTTTATTTAGCCAATACGAAATACCCACAAAACTGTCCTATTTTTAGTATGTATCCCTGTCATGCTAAAGTTAGGCAGTTAAGTTTATTTTTTATTTTTAGCAAATTTCTGAAGCTAAATGTTTGTTTTTAAGAAATAAATGCTGGTCTTTAAAATAAATAGTGTATGTTTATTAAAATGAAATAAATAATACGCAAGGTCATTACCGAGTTATTTTTTACTGAGGTATTTTTAGCTATTTTCGGGTATTCTTAAGTATTTTTGGGCATTTTTGGGTATTTTTTAGGGTATTTTTGAGGTATTTTTCAGAAAACAAGGTATTCTTGGGTATTTTTTTGTTAAAAAGGGTATTTTATTGTACAAATTTAAGGCAGTGGTTTACCCCTCGGTAGTCCCTTTGCATACCTAATGAGATTTTATTGCTTAACACTTTTCTGAAATAGACTATAGTGCAAGTTTATTTTTAGGAGTAAAATAGTTAAAGAAAAACGCAAAGCTGCCTTACAAGCTCAAATGAAACCGTTTTCTTTCACCAGAAGAGATGAAGAAATTCAAGAACTGAATAAAACATTTTCAAAATCCTTGCCTTGTGTTTACAACGACGAAGTACCGTTAAAAATTAAGTCGTTCAAGGCTAAACCTATACCTAGAAATTTATTCAGTAATTACATATATAAAAAGATGCATGAGGATGAATTCTATAGGTAAGAAAATATATTTGGCATTTAAAAATAAAAATATCAGAAAACATCGCGTTAGAATTGTAAATAAATTTAATATCCAAAAAGCATAAAAATTCAGTTTTTGGTATTAAAGGTACTTCTAGGTGCGCGTATTGAGACCCATTTCACAGAAAATGAAGCGACATGTTAAGTGACGCGCTACTTATACCACTAGAAATTGTCTGTCGCGTAAAACACAATATTTGAAGTTAAAATAATAATAAAATGACTTTCAAATAATAGTTTGTAACTTATTTGGGGACTGTTGTTGGGATTATAGGAAATTAAAATGTTTTACGTGTTTAACGTGTTTTATAACCATCATAACGAAACAATATTATAAAGGACGAACAATGTTCGCGAAATTAATTATTTTTCGAGGGCCCGCCCGCGCGCCAAAAGCACTTAGGCCCTGGTTTGGCCCGTCATTGTGCTCACCTTGTTTAGTTGTTACACCTACTCCGTGACCGCAGTTCCTTGCACTAGTTTGTGTAGGTCAACTGGGGAGAGGGTAAGGATGTCCTCTGGTTCCAGTTTTGGTTGCTCCAGTATTTGTTGCCTCTTCCGATCTAGTGACTCGCAATGGCAAACTATGTGCTGCTGTACAGTTTCCCTGTCTTCTCCGCATAATCTGAAGTGCAAGGTCTCCATTGTCCAGTTGCATTCTGTGCAGATGGTTTCTAACAGCCATGTCTCCTGTCAGAATTCTTGTAATAACTGTGTGTACTGTGTAAAAATGTACCCACTGCAGTATTACTTTGTTTACTTTTGCCAGGGCCTCCTAGTTCCTCTTTATATTCCCATACCAGTCTACATGTGCGATGTTCAGGCGCTCACGTAGGTGATTCTGTATTAAAAATAACACACAACACCGATTTATTTACATATATACAGAATTTATTGATAAGAGTGTATTTACAATATATTTGCATCAAGATACCCCGAAGGTAGAGCTTATTGGGATCGGTATGTACGGGACCGATCCCTATTATTCATAAATTTAAGGATATGTTTGTAGTACTTCTTGACCGTTGCGCGCTACATTTTGCACTCTGCTTCGTCTGTGCCCTTTTCAGGTACCGCGTAATGGTCATAAAATCGTCACCCTTGTTGGCACCGTTGCCAAACGTATCTTTGTTGGGTTTGGTTCCCAACATGCTCCGGGCCTTAAAAGATTTATGCAAACCCCGTCAGGTGAAAATATTATGATCCAATTAAGATAACTATATTATATTATATTTTTACGATTGCAACAACGGTTAAGCGCAGCTACTTACATCAATGATATAAGATATAATATTATAAACATACCATGACTATAACCCTAAATATAGAAACTACAAGTCTTAATAAATAATCCGAAGGGATTTTAAATAATTTTTTACATAGGTCTTAACAACGAAGGCCTGAATATATGACAACTGTCAACAATATGTGACCGCAAAGGTCTAAATGTGTGACCACGAAGGTCTTAATATGTGACCAATAAGGTCTAAATATGTGACCACGAAGGTCTTAATATGTAACCACGAAGGTCTTAATATGTGACCAAGAAGGTCTAAATATGTGACCAAGATGGTCTAAATATGTGACCAATAAGGTCTAAGTATGTGACCACGAAGGTCTAAATATGATTGCAAATGTTTGCAAATTCCGTGGTAGAATTCCATTAGACTAGAAAAGCGTTCGCAAACATGTTTGCGAACGTTTTATAATAATAAGTTTACACCGGACGCGTATCAGCGTTTGCAAATATTTGCGAACGCTTAGACAAGGAACGTTTAGCGCGATTGATCTGACTGCGGCTTAAGAATATACACCAGGTCTGTAAAGTAACTGGTTTAGTCCAGAATTTTCGTTTTACAATTAAATCTTCATAGACAATTACGTATATGAATGAAATGTTTGGTGTCACCACCGAAATTTAAAAAAATAGAAAATTAAATTTCTTAGTTACTTATGTGAAAATGGGGTGCACAATCTATTCCACTTGTAGAGCGCTTCAAAAGCGAGTCAGGGCAGAAGAAATGCTTAAACATGCTTCTTTACCTCCCTCGATGGCTAAAAGAGAAAAATCCAAACCCAAAATCGACGTCTGTCCAAGATCGTACAGAGACTTGCAGAGCGCTGACGACAGAGAAACTCCTGTGAGAAAAAATCGAAAAATTCCAAACTATAAGGTACTCTAAAATGTTTTTTATTGGTTACAGTACCTATGTCTATAAAATAAATGTCAAATCCGTGTATAGTGTATTTTTTTTTTGTATTTTGTATTTTTTTTATAATGCTTAATCAAGTGTACCTAATACTATGTACATGATGCACGCCTTTGTCACACCATTTTTAGTGTTTGTGAATGAATAACAATAGGCAAAACCCATAAATTGACCCAAACCCGGGTGATACTACCTGCACTTGATAAAAATAAAGAATTTTGCAATGAAATCAATGCCAAATTATTAAAAGGGCTTAAATATTCGTTGGGTCACTCTGTAGTCCTTTTGCATACCTAATGAGCTTTAATTACTCTACACCTTTCTGAAATAGACTATATTTCTACGTAGTAGTTATAGGTTCACCAACTCACTTATTCCCAAGAGAGACCTTATTTTTGACATTCATGCCGATCCATTTTAGGCTTATCACGATAAGTACGAGAGGGAACTTGAGGAATTAAGAAACGAATTTATTTCTACTAGTCCTAGACCGTTTAAATTAAAATCTTCCAGAAGGGACAAGAGGGTATGTAACAACACAGCCACAAGTGTACTATGTAGTTATTTGAAAGATTTTTTTTTAGAATAGGAAGCATTATTACAGAAGTTCTTCAGCTACCAGTAAAAGCAGTTGCGACACTAGAACACCGTCATCTTTGGATATGTCATCGATTAATAGATCAAATTTGGCTGCTGTGTTGAGAATACAATGTGCTAGGTAACATAAACTTGAACTTTTCGTGAGATTTAATTTTTCGTAAAAAAAAAAAATAACTAGGTCACGTCTATACATGTATGATAGGTTTGTTTGTTGTGTTTTAGAAAACGTCTGGAAATGGAAATGACTAGGAAACTTGAAGAAGTCAAATTAAAGGAAGAAGCAATATGGCGTGAAAAACTAATGCGAAAGAAACCTGTTTGGCAGGCCCTGGCTTACAGCCATGAAGAAGATTTAGCAATGAGGTCGGTATTTATAAGTTTCAATTAATAAGAATCAGTATTATTGCTATAGACATAGTTCTCGTTATAAGCACGAAATTGTTATCGCATGTATGCAAAGTTGTATTTGGTTCTTGAATAATGAAACTGAAAAGGTTTACTGAATAAACGACAAACACTGTGAAACGTTTTTTCATCAAATTGAAAAAACATTTTCAAAAGTAATGATTATAGAAGATACAGAATTTGATAGTCGTGAAAATGCGTGACAGTAAAAATAACACTACAAGAATTTTTGTAGTGTCCAATAAAATAAATAAGGGATATTATCTACAACTGTATCGAAAATGTGTAAATTTGCGAAAATCATGAACTCAACACAGGCGGTTTTTTTTTTCATTATACACAAGAAGTATGCAGTACCCAGTGTGCTGGTAAAATAAACAGTGGTTTTATTTCGTTGTGGAAAAAGTAATTTTTCTAGCGCATGCGCAAAATAAGTTGTCTATAACGCTTGTTTGTCGTTGTCTAATAATGATTTTTATCATAATTCTTTAGATTGCAGTTACGAAGAGACGAAGACAAACTTCGGAACGAAGAACACAGACTCAGGATGCAACTAATGCTTGGTAGGGTTAACCAACAACCAACATTGTTTGAAAGACAGTCACAAGTAGGTAACTACCTCTGCTTTTTTAAATTTAAAAAGCTTTATGTTCCTGCTGGGAATCGTGCCCAGATACTGATGCTTTCCGAGCAGTCGTGCTATTAATACGCAACACGATGCACAACCAAGTTAGTAGTTTAAATAAAAGATGTAGCATCGATATACCAAGATGTAGACACAGGGCAACGATCTAACCAATCCGTAGCTTGAAAGATCCTAAGTGGTATTTGTAAATGGTAAAAATTCATAACATAATAAAAGTGATTGTGAAGTACCTACATCAAGGCTTAGTATACTATTTTTACTCTATAAAAGATAATCCAAAATTTTTTTAAATGGTAAATTTACTATCTTTGCTGGCGATACAACAATATTATGACATATAGTCTATTTCAGAAAGGTGTATAGAGTATTAAAAGCTCATTAAGTATGCAAAGGGACTACGGAGTGACCCAACGAATATTTAAGCCACTTTCATAATTTGGCATTGATTTTATTGCAAAATTCTTTACTTTCATCAAGTGCAGGTAGTACCACCCGAGTTTGGATCAATTTATGGGTTTTGCCTATTGTTATCCATTCACAAACACTAAAAATGGTGTGACAAAGGCGTGCATTATGTACATAGTATTGGATACACTTATTTTTTATTAAACATTATAAAAAAAAATACAAAATACAAAAAATACATTATACAGAAATTGAGACGGTCTGATCGATCAGGTGGTCAAGATCCCACATTTTCTCCTCTTCTTTAATGACATAATGGACTGATTTTCGCCAGTTCTCTGGTGTCACTTATTTATTTATTTAGTTCGCAATATGGCGGTGCGCACAGCACAGTTACACTATGTTTTTCAGCGATATCTTCCACGGCATATTTCATAAAACGATGTTTGTGTAAATTTGCTATAGCTTATAATTCCTTCTTTATCAAATTATCTTCTTTTTTATCTTGGTTAGTTATCATAAATAATTTAATGCACAAAATTAAACTGCGCCTATGGCCGACACCGAAATTGAGCCGAACTGGACGGAATTTCCCATTTTATTACTCTACACCTTTCTGAAATAGACTATAGCAATAGTTTTATGGATGATAAACTTCTATTACAACACCGACTTAACAATTTAATTGCCAGAACTATCAGTGAAAGAGCCCATGACTAACTTCAAAGCCATTTTTAAAGCATCCAGTTTCGGGAATTGGAATTTAAAAAAGGGTTTAATTTTGATGGCCAATATTTTATAGAGCTATATTTTCTAGATTAAATATCCAAATACCAAAGAAGAGCTGGTGGACCAACTGCACCAAGAATATCGTGCACGAAAATCCGGTTCTAAGCGCAGTCTAAGTGATCTCTCCGATATAAAATCGTTGGTCGACATGAAAGACGAAGCTATACAGGCTATTTTAGATGAAGAGCATTTAAGAACTTCACATACGAGAAGGGATAGCAAGGAAAGTCACGGATCCTCGGAGGAAAAAGAGAAAAGTGACTCTTTGAGTGGTGGTTCCAATGACTATAATTAAAAAGTCCGTTTTATAGACTTGTAGTAGATGACGTGTAGAAAATAAAATTTTAAAAAGTTTTCAATCAACTGGATTATCATTAAACACAAAGCATTCCATTAAACTAAATTATTCAAATTTGGGAGTCAAAATAAAAAAAAAACATTGAAACAATGATTTATAGAATTGACTCTTACTTTCTGACAATCTCAGACCAATTACATGTTCACAGAATAAGAATTTGCGCAATGCAGTAATTTATAAGACTGTTACAACAATACAGAGTTGCCGACCTGCACTAAATATTACTTATACAGGGTATTTTACGGTGGAAGGAACGTAGAGGTTTATGAAAAATGGGTGATAGGTTTTCTTTAAGAATTTGGTTGCCAAGATAAACAACCAGGGTCTATCGTTTTAAAATATTATCAGCAATGCGTCTCTTAGATGCGCCGTTTCAATGCTACAGCCTGTCAAAGTCTGAAAATGGCATATTTTAAACGTCAATATCTCAAAAAACAATTGAATTTAGGCATAATATGACATTTTATACAAAATATACTTGGAGTTGTTGAGGAAATTAGAAAATAGTATAGTATACACGGTGGTTCCTAAGTTGATACTTCTTTTTTAGCTGTGTATAGAAGGCATTAAAATAAACAACTTTTTCAAATACCGTTTTTTAAAAACTCAAAAATAGGCGAGATAGAGAAGTAAAAAATGTGCGGACCTGATGGTCATCAAAACGTAGCCCGCTATACTTTATGTTGTTTTTCTTATCTCTTATTAGTCATGCAACTTACGGGTGGTGTTGAGGAATCCGCTGCGGTGTTTTTCTGAAGCAAGTTAATTTTAAATTGGTGACACATGAAAATAGTAAAATTTGAAAACAATAAACTAATAGGCTTTTTGTTATTTGTGACTTTATTTGAAATGTTGTTTTATTAAATGTACTCTATAATATAATAAAAAAGCACATCAGTTGAACTGGGCAAAAGGAAACAGTTTTAAATTTAGTATATATGTTACCGGCAAAGCCCGTTACGCAGTCATACCTAGGTTTGTCTAGGCAAAGTCCGCATTGCCGGGCCACTTTAGCCAAAGTCGGAAATTAGTTGATATTTCCGACATTGCCTGCACTGTTGTAAGACAATCTTAGGTTTACCAAATATGTAGCAGGCAAACTCCGAAATAACCTACCGCATTACTATCCTACCTACTGTCAATATTATTCCTATGTACGAGTAAGAAGCACAGTTTGCGATATAAAAATAAACACAAATTAATTTGTATTAATAATTAATTCTTCATTGGGGACAAAGTATTTCACTTCAGTGACTTGCGCAGACAATGGCAAAATTAACTTTTTAATGCCCCCAACAAGTAACACATCGTAACGTTTGAGACGCCGGTATTGAAGAGTTGTTTTTTTGGCAACCTGCTTGGCTTCTTCAACTTCTTTAATTAATGCCTGGTACTTCTCTATCGATGGTATGTAAAAACAATTTATTGGTTTCTGCATACTCTCTAATTTCTTCAAAAATCTCGCCCCGCCGCAATTATGTGAACACGTAGCGACAAGTTTCAACCGCCTGGAATCGGAATATCAACTTATTTCGTAGTTTGCCTGCTACACATCTAGCAAACCTAAGATTGGTCGTACCACAGTGTAGGCAATGTCCGAAATATCGAATAATTTTGGGCTTTGCCTAAAGTGACCCGGCAATGCGGACTTTGCCTAGGCAAACCTAGGTATGACTGCGTAACGGGCTTTGCCGGTAACATATACACAAAAATAGACAAAACAAGAATGTTTAAAACAAAAATATATTCAATTGTGTCATTTTAAACATATCTTACTTTAAAACCTCTGCTAGAACCTCCTTTGGATCCGACATCTTATTGAAACTGTTTTTCCAATTTTCCTTATTCCTTTTGAATGAAACTAAATTAACTTTGGAAGCGATAATTTTACCGCATTCTGAATTCGACCATGATCCTTCTCTGTGAGCCAATTCTTCCATTATGTTCATTTTCAGCTTCATGCTAGCGACGTTCCAAATGGCTTCAAATGACCTGGAGCCATATTTTGATGTTGCCAGATCTTGGTAGGTACCCTGTAGGTATAATCAAGTGACTTTCCAATACGAAATAGTTCCAACATAGTTGAAATCACAATATGTTCAGAAAAAAAACTGGTAAGAAACTATGAAATTTGGATAAATCTTTTTCAGATCCTACAAGATCACTTCGCCAAATATTTTAAATAAAAAAACAAATAAATAGTTCACTCCAGCCACAACACTGACAAAAAAACTCAAATTTAAGATTTAACATAATTTTATAACAAAGCATGAAATAAAACTAAACAAAATAAAAATAACCGATACCTTATACTCGATTGTTTGGATTAATTATGTTGACAGATCTAGTGAGTACCTTTCTATGATGAATTTTTAAGCAAAATTATGTTTTCTGCTTTAGAAATAAATATTATATAGTTAATTTATTCTATAACTGTTAAATTCCCCATTTATTTGCATGTTGTATTTGATAAATTTTTTTAAATAACTGACACCAGGCCAGTATTAATTTAAAAGTAATTATCAAATTCCTGATGATGTAACGATGTGATGTACTCAAACGTCCACAAATTATTAACTTTGATACATGGTTGAATTTTAAAAAATGCAGGTCCGTGTTTAAAAAATTAAAGTTAATAACAGTTCCACAAAATTGAAACGTACCGAAATTCTAAAACTACCGTAATATAAAACCACCAAAGTTGCTTTAACAATGTTGTATGTGTTTTTTTATTAGCTGTTAAAATAAGTTAATAAATTAGTTACCAAAAAAGACGGCTCAATTTTTTTTTACGATATTACTGGGCAAAAAATTCTGTAACTTTGTCACCATTTGGCCGATGCTGTGTATCTTATAGATTTCGAGATATCCATGATAAGGCTCAGATTTGGGACACCCTGTAAAAAGGGTAAGTCAACGATAGAGTACCTAAAGTTCATTCGAAATGCAAAAGTTGTAGAGACCATTGAGATGCACATTCTAAAATTATGCTGGAGTGTACGGGGTGGCCCAAAAAAACGTGGCGAAAATAACTTGGGTTTTTTAAATGGAACACCCACCCACCACATATATTGTATTATATTTTAATTTTCCACAAATTCTACGCTTATTTTGTAAATGTCATGTGTCTAAATTTAATAGTTTTTGAGATATTGATGTTTAAAATATGGCATTTTTTGACTTTGACAGGCTGTAACATTGGAACGGTTCATCTTAGAGAAGAATGGTTTTCACCTCCCTATCTTGGTCTTTTAATCTCTATCCAAAGAAACCAACCTCTAATTAAACATGTAAAACCAAAAAACCGGGTTTAACTGTTTAACATGGTAAATCGGAGGTTGGTTTCTTTGGATAGAGAATAAAAAACTAAGATAGGGAGGTGAAAACCATTTTTCTCTAAGATGAACCGTTCCAATGTTACAGCCTGTCAAAGTCAAAAAATGCCATATTTTAAACGTCTATATCTCAAAAACTATTGATTTAGACACATGGCATTTACAAAATAAGGGTAGATTTTGTGGGGAATCAGAAAATAATACAATATATAGGTTGTTCCATTTAGAAAACCCCAAGTTACATTCGCCACGTATTTTTGGGTCACCCCGTAAACTCCAGCATAATTTTAAAATGTGCACCTCAATGATATCAACAATTTTTGTATTTCGAATTTTTATCTAATTCTTAGGATAAAGGAGAAAATGAACTTTACTTCATCGTTGACTCACGCTGCACAAGCTTTCTTTTGAGTTAAATTTTCCCAAAAACGTCTGTGAAATGTGAAAAATATTCTTATAGTGAAAAGGCACATTTCAAAGTCTTATCAGTCAAATTCATAATACTAACCTTCATTTTCCAAACCAATTTTTCACGACTTTTCTCTCCAACAAACGCACTTTTAACATAAGAATCCACAATGTGACTGCCCATAGAATTAGAAAATAAATTTTTCAAATCGTGCGCCTCCATACTCAAAATGCTATTAACTATTTTAATAGGTTTGTTATACTCCAGCATCAACTGTAACATCAATGTTCCTTGAAGACTTAATTTTTCTTTTTGTAGATTGTCATTTGAGGGAATATTTTTGACGTCATATGGGGTTAGTCTGCACATGCATATTGTAAAGTGTTTTTGCCTGTCTTCGGGTTCAGAGCAGTTAAGACTTTTCATCATGTTCTAAAAGTTATATTAAGGGGGATTGGTATAATTTTTCTATAGATATCAGATTTGTAATCTTAGTATTATTGAAATTTTCTAAATTTGGGTATACATGGTCAGAGCCGACGACCCCCAAAATCAGTGGCGTATTTGGGGGTGGGGGGGTGGCCGGGTTGTAACCCCCCCCCCCCCCCCCCCCCGCGCCTATGAGCTCAGAGTCTAAGAGTCTAATTGCAACCTAATTTTTTGTCTCACGATTGGACTCTTATTTAAATCTTTAAATAATGTATTCTTGGCTTAGATTACAAAGGTCTTGTAGGAAACGTTTAGTTTTTAAACTTTTCCTTCTAAAAGTCCTGTTTTATATAAATATTAAGGTTTCAGACGCATATCGTTTTAATTATTGATTTATGATGCAATTTTAAAGGAAAACAAGTAAAACAAATAATATTTTATAGTATTTTTCTATTATATACTTGTCTGTTCCGTTTTCCATTTTTTAGAGCTATTTTAAATCAACAAAAATATACCCAATGCAATAAAATATTTTTATAACAAAAACAATTAGGTACCTATTTATTTTTAAAGAGAAAAATTAAAGTAAAAATTTTAATTGAAAATTTTTTATGGAAGAAGCGTGATTATTTATAATTAAAAAAAATAGTGAGGGAAGAAACGAGAATGCTTTATTATGAATATACAAAACGGCACTTAAGAAGGAGTATTTTAAAACCTAAGCATTTTCACCAAAAACTGCTCTTAGATCTACGCTCCTAAAATACATGATTTCTGAACAAATCTTCAATTTTGGCGTGGTGAGCGATATTTACTTTATTTTTAATCATGAAAAATCGAGCCCGAAAAACGCTGGTTAGAGTCATACAGATGTCTTATGTTAAAACTTTGGATTGACACCAATATTCATATTTTTCACAAATATAAAAAATGTTTTTATTTTAATAAAGAGCCAGCTAGGAATGTCAAAAAAAAGTAAAAAAAAAAACATTTACAAAAACAAATTGAGGTAGACAAAATCGGACTTAGCAATTTTAAATTATTTATTTTTACTTATAAATAAATGGGAAAATAATTCAATTGCGAAGGGTGGGATTATCTTCTGGAATCTTCAAGGAATGAAGGATTTTTGTCTAAAATGAAGGATTTTGATTTAAGGGGTGAAGATATTGGGCATTTCAAGAAATTTTGGGGGAAATAGGTTTTTTTTTTTTTAGAAGTCATTTTTGATTTGAGACGAAATTTTGGAGAAGTTGATGAGTGTTTTTTAGTATTCTTTCAAAATAACTATTAAGGGTTTTAAAACGCTTTTTAAAGGGTTTTTGTAAAAATAATCTGGCAACACTGATCTGACTTTAAAACAGTAATGTGATTAAATTAACGCTATTTTCTAACGTGATTATGACGTCAATAAATATGACGTCATCGGTCTGTGACATAATCACGTCATGTCATTATTATGTTATTTTTAAAGTACAGTTGACGTTTGAGATGGCGAATAACTGACGTCATATTAACGTCAGTTTGCTGCCTACAATAATATATTTATTTTTAATAAATTAGTTTTTTTTCATAAGTTTTCTTACACATAAAATTGATATACGGTAGATAATAGATGTTTTACCTGAACAAATAAACCCTGTTTAGAAGACAGTCTTTTACAAGCTTCTGCTACTGCTAAAACAACTGCAGGATGTCCTTTTTCAATTATTTCCCAAAAATGTTCTGATAATTCGTCAAAAAGAGGATCAAACTAAAATATAAAAATGTTTAAATTGATTTTATTATCTTGTCACAAATATTAAATTTAAAATAATTAAATACCCTATTTTTACAAGTAGGTATTAAAATTTATTTGTTTTGTGAACAAAAAATTGAACTCTCACACTTTTCAAAAATAGGTTAAAGATAAAGTCATGAAACTTACTTGTTCTTTATTACTGCAGTGAGTAAGAACTTTTTGTACAGCAAAGCTAGTACTTCGTAATGATGCCAATTTTACCATTCGACCAGAAAATAACTTTTCAAGATACTGATTGAACATTTTTTTCTTCGCTACCTGCAAAGCCGTTTCTAATAACATTAATAAACTAGTAGACATAAATCCTTGTGGCAATTTTTCAGCGTAATCATTAGTACTTGTAGTTGCAGACAGAAAATTCTCATTTAAAAGCTTTTCCAGATATTTTTTAAGGAGTTTTGAATCAGCCTTATGAAGTACTTTCAGTAACACTTGCAAAAAACCTGATGTATGTTCTGAATTACAAAGTTCACCAAACTGTGGCCAAATTATTAACCGTTGTCCATATTCTTTTGCTATTTCTATATAATCTTCAGGTATACTACTAGTGTCTTTCTCTGTCTCATTTTTTATTGAATTTATATTAGGCCGTTTCTGTTTTTTATCTTCTTCTGGTATGCTCATCAAACAACATAAACAGGTCCTTATTACATGATTACCAAAAGTATCCCACACATAGTCTTCCAAGTTATTAAGCAAAAACTTGCTAGTCTTGGTAGCAAAATTTCTATAACATGTCCTGTGTTCTTCTGTAATTTGATCATCATATGACCTTTGACAAGAGACTTTAACGAGAGCTTGTAAAACAAAACTAGCAAATCTGTCTTTACTGAGAGGTCTTATATCTTCACTAAATGTATCCATGAACTTTTGTATGATCTCATAATTTGCAAAAGGTAAAAGCATCTCTATTACGCGGCAGCCTACTTGGTTACAAGAAGATTCTACTTCCTTATTTTCTGTTTGTTCAAAAACATTGCTTACAAATATAGCTGAAAATAAATTATAAAAACATTATTATACTAGTACCTAGGTACCTAATACATACACATTCTAAACATTTTAACTTGTGCAATTTATTACTCCACACAAGGGCTTATGGTTTGTAGGTTTATTATTTTTGACTGCATAATCTTAGTGGGAATTCCAATGCATTTAATGCCTTAGAGATTGGGCAAGCTATACTATTATTATTCAAAATTAGAGCTATTACACTTAGGAATTTTAAAACTTTATACAATTTTTAATTCTATAGGTTTTACGCAGACTAAAACTGTTAATTTTTAAAATTTACTTTACGTAAAACTTGCTGTTTATGTTTACTCACCTCTATCTTCATCATTTTCAAATCCTTGTTTAAAAACCTCTAAAATACGCACAAAATACTGATACGTATCAGCATCCATATGAGACCCTCTGCCATAATATCCTTTTTTAGCGTATTTTCTAGCATTTTGGAGAAAAGTCTTCTTGCGTTTCCGCTTGTTTCTCTTTATTGTCTCTGCTTCACTCATTTATTAAAGATTGTATAATAAATTTACCAGAAAATATCAAGAAAACTAACTTTTTTACTTTTATAGGTTAAAAATTAAGGGTTATGATTATACAGTAAAGTTAGGAGCAAATTAAAACTCTGGCCACATCTACTATCCTAGTATATACCGCAAAGGAATGATAGGTAGTCGCGATCACTATTCTTCATACCTTTTTAGGGAGATTGGGATTGTAAGACATAGAAGACACAGAGGAATGATAGGTCGTCGCTGTCGCTATACCATTGCGATAGAATAAACAATATCGATGCGCTATACGCTACACGAAAAGATCAATTCGCAGAGAAAAAGCTAGATATCCTGGAACAACGCGTCGAGATAGAATCTCGATGGAGCAAGATCTTCTCGATAAAGGAGAAGACAAAGAGATACATGTCTTTTTCTAGCCTTTATATATAGAGAAGGCCATGTGCTGGAGAATCTAATAAATAAAGGAACAAAACCAAGCATTACGAGGGGTAGGTACCGCAGAAATTTTATTTTAATAATTATAATTCATTATTAAATTGCATTATCATCTCCAATTTTTCGTTGAAAGATTTTACTTGTTAAATCACTATTCATTGTGCACAGAGGCAGATCTTTATTATGTTGCTGCAGTGGAAGACGTTTGAACCAGAAAAAGTACCTCTCCTTACCAACCAGTGGCGGCGATAGGATTTTTGGGATGGGAGGGCACAAGTAGGCCCGATAATCTTTGAGTGGGCACTAACCAAATCAAAAATGACTTCTAAAAAAAAGGGGGGTCGCCGCCTCACGCTCATTAAGCAGGGGCAAACAAAACTTCCCGCTTGTCCAAAGTGACGCCTAAAAAAAAGGTTATCGTTCTCTTACAAATAACCTACAATACCTTTACTCCTTTCTCATCAAAACTTTCGCCAAATCCCCCTTCTCCCCCCGGAAATTCCATTACAAACCGGATCGATCAATTTTGAGAAGGCACTCGTTTCTAGGGTAGGCCAGTGCCCACCCTGGCGCTGCCGCCGATACCAACAAACACGTTACTAGCTTTTTTCCATGGCAGTCTGGAATTTAACGAGTGAGTTGGAGAGATTCTGTTTCACTCACTTTTCTAATATTGAGAAGACAATATTTTCTTTAAAAAGTAAAACAGACACCGGTGTTTGACAAGCGGATTTTGTTGTATAAAAATCTCTCAAGGCCAAATTTGATGTCAGTCAGCTAAATTATTTGATCAAAGAAAATAAACAAAGTTTTTTAAAATTTGTTTTTGGTTTTATTAGATCCTTTTATTTAACTATATTTATTTGTAGATTTTTATTCATTACAATATTGACAAACTAATATCAAAAATTAACATGACATACTAAATAATTATTTCAGAGTTAATTTAATTATCCTATAATAATTAGATTACAAAAAATGCATTCGGTAAAAATAATTCCTTATGTAGCTACATAGGTACAAATTTATAGCAAGATTAAATGTTTTGAGAAAACAATATAAAAAATGGTAGAGGAATAGTGTCTAATCCACAAAGTTTTAATAATAAAATTGGGTGGGGTTCTCTACATAAAAGTAAGAGAGAAGAATCAGGACATGTTTCGACCTTAAAGAAGCAATTCACAAGAATTGGAATAATCAGAAGAGCTTAAGTTTTGTATTCTAACATGTATTTCTTTCTCGTTCTGGTGGGGCGCGTTTATGATCGATGTCGGACGGTTGTAGCGCTCTCTAGGTGCACTCGGCGATGGAAAATACCGTTTATCCGCGTTTATGATTGAGGGACATTTTTACCGGACCAAACTTTTTACCCAAATAATATATAGCTAAAAGTTGTCGCGCACGCCTATATCATTTGTTTATATGGGTTGAGAGTTGTGATTGGCTGGGAGCAAAAATTATAACCAAAAAGTGTTTTGAAAATTTTTTACAGCATATTTTACAGTAAAAATACGTCTATGTAGCTGGTGTCCGGGTTTATTAGCATGCGTAATATGTAGTCTAAACCTGTTTTAACCAGATTACTATAGCTTATCTGCCCTACTTGTAATTCTTCTCAATTAATAATGATGAGGTCATTTATTAAGGTTGAAACGTGTCCTTCTTCATCTTATTTTATTGTAGAGAACCCTACCCGATTTTTTTATCAAAATATTTGTGGTTCGGACAGACTTTTATTCTTATTTTTATTCCTTGAATAATAAAAGTTCTTCATTTGTACAAACTTTTCTGACAATTCGGTATTATCTTTAATGGGCTCTTTCACTATTCTCATAATTGATAGTTTTGGCATTTAAATTGGTAAGTCGGTGTTATAATAGGAGTTTATATCACCAATAAAATTATTTTAGGTCATACCATGAATTTCTTGCAGCTCATTGAAAACATGCACAATGTCCAAAAATTTTAAAAACGCAAAACTGGCGCGATTAATTGATGACGTCGATCCAATAAAAATTTACACTGAGCATCGTGACCGATCTTTCACTTGTCATGTTGGTGTTCTTGTTTACAACCTTCAGCTGAATTATTGAATATTCTTTTTATTTATTTGCTCATAGAGCAGAAATTAGGCAATCCAACGATGTGTCCAAATGGCGGCTGGCTGGCAAATACTGCGTTGTAATTGGTGCACGTGACTATAATATAGTATATATAATAGTATTTTATATTATAAAATAATATTGCTGGTGACATTTAACGGGTGGCACAATGCTTTTTACCAGCCAACCGCCATATTGAATCACGTGGTTTGGATTCCCTAATATCGACAAATAACTTAGGTTAGACTTTTTTCAACTGTCATTCATTAGCTTGGTCTTCTGTCAATAATTTCGGTGTTGCCACATGTGAAACCTTTTATGTTAGTTAAATACTATATTTTGTTCCTAGAACTTTATTAACTTAATTTAAGACAAAATATAGATAACATTGTGGAAATAATATTTTTTTATTCTTCCGCATATGTCCGTTTTGGACATTGCATTACTTTGTCATTGTATTACAATATAAACATTTTAGAGAACATTGTCACGCTGCCGTTTTCATGACGTACATTCGATAAAGTCCGTGTTTTTGTTCCAATAGTTTTTTATTCATTTATTTTCTGTCATGGCTTAAAAATATCAGAAAATACAAACACAGAAAAGTGTATCTGTTGTTCCTTTATACGCTACAACCAAAATTTAGCGAAAGAGCCCATTGGACTGTTTTAACTTTATTCTAGCACAATTTTAGCATTTGATTTCAATCAGTGTCATCCGACCGATGCAACTGTACGATTGGTTCAAAAAAGCTCGAAACACCCGGATCTATTGATACAATTTCTTTATCTTCACTTTCTTGAAATCTTTTTTTATAACTTATAAAGTCTTCCATCTGTTCTGGATGATGATATTTTACGTGCTCGTGTCTACTAACAGTATCTCGGAATTTTTTCTCACAATAAGGACAAGCAAATGGCTGTTCACCTAAAATGATGTTAACCATTAGTTAGATTTGCTAGAGTCAAAATCATGTAAAGTATAATGACGTAGGCAACAGTGGAGAAAAAACCTTAAAAGGCTGCTACATAACTTAAAATAATTCATATTTTATGTGTAAATTACATGTGACTTTATTGCTTTTTGATGACGTCAAGCAAGTTGTCTTTAAAACAACAACTTTAAGATTTTTTAACTGTTTATAAGATAATTCGTTTTTTTTTAATTTTAATTTTCCGTGCAATTTGTAATTGCCTTCACTTGTTTAGGTCTGATGATGCCAGTTTGAGGCGAAACATGTCACAACAAAAATAAACAGACCGTAGTCACAATAAAAATAAACAGACCGTAAAAATGTTGAGGCCAAGACTTTGTGTCTTTTTTCTTATAAAATATCAAATATCAGGTCTTCTTGAAAAAAAAAATGGACGAATTCTTCGTTGTTTCTAGATGTTTTATATGTACAAATAAGTCACTCAAACTTAATGTTATAAGAGGTTTTTTTTATTACCTGTATGCCCTCACATATGTGACTGTAAACCATAATTAAAATTAAAGGCCTTTCCACAAATTTTACATTTGTGATTTTTGCCTGTATGCATACACTTCATGTGCTGGATGACCTGAGACTGTTGCTTAAAAGTCTTCTCGCAGTATCCACATTTGTAAGGTCTTTCTCCGGTATGAAGACCGTTCATTTAAAGCTTTTTTTAAACCAAAGTCCATACTGCATATAGTCTGACGCACGGTTCTAGAGCTACAATGCCTGATAAGGCAGGGAGATAACGGCCGCATTAAAAAGGCAATTCCCCTTAAAATAAGGTAAAGTCCATACAATTACTGTCTGGATGCACATCACAGCTTCTGACGTAATTTTTGATTCGAGTTAGGTCGTTATCTCCCTGCCTTATCAGGCATTGTAGCTCTAGAACCGTGCGTCAGACAATACTTCACATCTAAAAACAAATATATAAAAAAAACTTGAAGAAACAGTCCATACTTGAAGTGAAGTGGGAAATTAAAGGGGATAAATAAACTTTAAGTCTTCCTCCACTAATATATTCAGAAATGTATTCCAAAGTTAGAGTCTCTACATGTTTCGAATTCATAAGTATTAATCTTCAGGAGAGTTACTTTTAGAACTTTAAGAAAGGAAAAAAGATGGACAATCTGTAATATATTCAGAAAATTATTCAAAAGTTAGAGTCTCTACATGTTTCGAATTCATAAGTATTAATCTTCAGGAGAGTTACTTTTAGAACTTTAAGCAAGGAAAAAAGATGGACAATATGTAATATATTCAGAAAATTATTCAAAAGTTAGAGTCTCTACATGTTTCGAATTCATAAGCATTAATCTTCAGGAGAGTTATTGTTAGAACTTTATAAAAGGAAAAAAGGTGGACAATGTTTTAACTGAGCTTTAAGTTCATGGTGTAGTTCAGAGATTTAACAATGGAGAAACATACCACGCCCAGTTCAGGTCTAGTGAAAAAACCCGGAAAGTACACATTGGTATAAGGTTGAGAGTTTAAGTCGTTGGGAAATAAAGAAATTGGATGTCTAAAAGCAATTAGCAGAAGCATTTGAACAGTTATGGAGTAGGCATATTAATTGAAAGATCCACGAGAGGAAGCAGTCTTCTAAATTGAGTGTAAGGAAGAGATTTTTATTTATTTTAAACGAGAACTAAATAGGTAAATAAATATTTGATAACTGACTTAGTTGGGAAAAGTAAAGTTTTGTCCTTCTTATTTAGGGTAAAGGGACAAACCCATTGTTTGTTGTTAAGGGTCGTAGGTGTTAAGAGTAGGCGTAGTTGAAGTTAAAAATAATTTTCTATAATTAACATTCTGATAATTTAAAGGATTTTCTAAAAAATGGAAATTCCATCCCATTTTGAACCTGTGGGCTTTAGTAGTTTGTACAACAAGAGTGGATATGATGTCCATATCGCACGAAGAAGTAAATTGTAAAGTAAAACTTCCGAGGGGAATATGGACAATCCACTAGAGTTGAACTGTATATTTCTTCTACGACCCTATGCTAAAAAACGTAAAAAATAAAGTTAGTAGGTTGCCGGGTTCGAACTCACGACCATTGGTTCCATAGTCCAACGCTTTAACGTCTGGACTATTGAAGCGTTTAGTTAATTATCGGAAAACCAACTGATAAATGATGCTACATGAAATTAATTTTCTATGCACATTCAGCAGGTTGCATTATTGATAAATCTATTATAAATGCGTCTAGATTTTATTATATTGAACAAATTAATAACAAATTGTACCATATGCATTTAAATTATATAATTTAGTGTCTTGAAAAAGAAGGCGGAGCCTCAGTAAAAATAATATACTGTTTGGTTGGTCAGGACTTTTAAAAACAACAATGGCTTCTCTGTAATTGACTACTGTGATTGGTCAGTTTCATTACCTATCTAGGATGGATATGAGATTTTCCCGCACAGTTAACTGGAATAGCCTACTTTACTCACTTAAGTGTAAAGGAAACAGCAAATTTCCATGTGGGAGTAGAAAAAATATTTTAATGATATGTTGTACTTTTTTCTGCATAATCACTTACTCGTATCCTCTATTATGACAATTTTCGTGAAAACTCAATGTATATTTAGTGGGAAATCCTTTCCCGCATATTTTGCAAATAAACGAGCTATGTTCTACAGCACGATGATCCCTATAGCTTTGTGGATCGCCGAATACGCCAGGGCAGTACGGACACTTGACCGATTTGCATTCCGGATGTGAAAAACGGTGCTTGTTATAGGAATGTATCAGAGGAAAAGTCCGAGGACAAAACTCGCATTTGTATGTTTTTATGTCGGTTTTCTCTTGACCTTCTTCCTCCGTTAGTTGTTTCTTATTGGACCGAGGATACTAAAAAAAAAAGACCTTAAAAAACTTTCAATTAAAACTGCCGTAATAACTAAGCAGTTTTTATTTTTTAGTTTTAATTATCAAAATATTTATTGGTTAATCCATATTACTATGGCTACGACAGAAATTACGTTATACATAGTAGCTTTTTTGAAATACCACTATCAAATGTTGTTGACAAGTCAAGTGAGAAGTTGACATTTATCTTGGCATCTTCGTGCAATAAGTGGCTGTGTTTATTTCATAAGTAGTTATATCTAGACTGCAAAAATTTAAAAACTGAATGTGATAAGTAGAGTTGGTTCATTTTTAGCTGGGCTTTGGCCAGTGAGTTTTTTTTTACAGGTGAGGCAAATTTTTAGGGCAACTAGTGACTTTAATAACGCCACTGGATGGGAAAAAAGGAACCAACTCTAGTGATAAGACTTGATTTTAAGTGTTATTACCATAAATTTGGTAAAAGCGGCTGCGAAAATGATTAGTTCGGTAGCGTGCGGTCATTCCCCGACCAAAAACATGAAAGACAAAGAAATACATTTTAACCAGTAAGTAATATTTTAATTTATGCTTAAGATAACATATCAGTTAATTGAATTCATGAAGTGAAAGACCAAGATGGGAAATTGCAGACAGTTTCGATCTGTAACTGTCAGTATACTTTTGTCAAAGTTTAAAAAAATTTCAGTTTTCAAAAAAAACGAATTCTTTGTTGTTAACAAAAATTAATATTCTTAATACAATAAAGGAATTTTTGACTTGAACCAAAGAAAATATTTTTATAGGACAAAAATTGATATTTTTAAGGTTTCAGAAGGTTAAAGTAACAAAGAATAACAATTTTATAGTTATAGCAGTGTAAAACGTCAAACAATTTAGATATAAATAACAAACAATGAATTATGATACATGTTTGTAGCAGAGCTGGACAAAGCACTCGAAAATAGTGCTTCAAATACCAAGTGCTTTGAAAAAATAATTGCCGGCATCAAGCACTTTAAAAATTCTAAGTGCTTGCAATTAGCTAGGAAAGTAATTTTGAGTGCTTACAAGCACTTTAAAAGGCTTGAAATGCGAGATTCAATTACTCATTACCAAGCCCTTTTTATAAAGGGCTTAAATTACCAATTACCGAGCATTGTATTTTAAAAGTGCTCAAAGCACTATTGTGCTTGTGGCATTTTTTCAAGAATTTTTAAGGCAATTACTGCCCAGCTCTGGTTTGTAGTAAAATAGAAAGTAAAAGAGCACCTTTCTCTTTGGGTACTTGAGCAGGTGTTTTTGACCCTCGTGAATAGCCTTTATGTGCAGATCCAAGAAATAGTTGGTTGTGAAACCTACAACACAGAAAAATTGATAAAACAATTAAATTAATTTATGTATTTCCTAACACTCACCTTTGGCGCATATCTGACATAAAAACCTTTTTCTCGTCAAATCATCTTCATGAGTTTGTTCGTGACGTTTCAAATTGTATCTGTACAATACAAGTCCGCATTTGGTACACCGGACTCTAAATTTTTGACCATGGTATTCTAAAACAAAAAGTTGACATTAAAAGTTTTATAAATGCGAACATCGGTGGGGCTGGAAATCATGGATAAGCAACTGCTTACTAAAAAAATTTTGCACAGGCGAGAAGAAATTTTGCAGCCAAAAAGTTTATATTATTATCCTTTATCGCAACAAGACGACAAGGCCTCTAATCCGAACGTCCACAAATTTACTAATGAACACATAAACAAAATTTTTAGGTTATAATATAATGTTGCAAAGGAATCCAAACATTGAAAATATTGGATTTAGAGGAAAACAATTTGAATTAATTAAAAATTATCTAAAAGATAGACCAACTTATGTTCAAATAGATAAAGACAAAAGCTATCCTAAAATAATTAAAAATATGGTGTTCCTTAAGGAACAATTTTGGGACTATTATTTTTTAATATCTATATTAACGATTTGTTTAATGTCAATTGTGATGGAGAAATTCATAGTTTCGCAGATGATACTGCAATTATTTATACAAATACAAATTCCCATAATTTAAATACCAAAATTAAAAAAGATTTTAAAATAATAAACAATTGGTTTGATATTTGATAAAACTAATTATCTTCCTTTTACTTTAAATTCAAATAACATACCACAAAATATGAATAGTATTAAATTAAATGATCACATTCAAATTTTGAAAGTTAATTAAGTAAAATATTTAGGAATAATCTTTGACAGTAAATTAAACCGAAATTTTCACATAGAATATTTGATTAAAAAATTAAGAAGTTTACTACCAATTTTTAGAAATATTAAAAAAAATTTGAACTTAAACCGATGGAAATATTAGGTATATTCATAAGTTAAAACTCATTTAAATTATGGAACTTTAGGTTGAGGAGGAATAAATAGAACTTAAGTTAACAAATTAGAAATAATACAGAAAATGTTTCTAAAAATTATATTTAATAAAGATTATCTTTATCCTTTAATAATGTTATATTCTAAAACAAAAAAAAAATTAATATTAGACAACTTTACATTTGTAACATCTTAATATACATATTTAAAAAAAAAGTCTTATACAGTTTAAAAACCATAATCATAACACACCTCATAAAAATGAAATAACCATAAAACCTAAAATAAATAAGTCCATAGGATCAAATATTTATATTTTTATTTAAACGATTATTTACCAACAAAAATTAAAAAACATATTTCATTAAAAAAATATAAAGTCGAAATAAAAGCATGGATATTGGAAACAAATAAGTTAAAAAATTTTTTTGGAAATGTTTTAATGAATATTTTAATTAATGAACGGCAGTAGAGTTTTGGACTTGCATTGTCTTTATTTGTTTAGAATCACTACGTTTCAACTGGTAAGCATCTCCAGTCGTCTTCAGGTGAATACTGAATAAGTACGGTAACTACAGCTCTATTTATACTAGGCAGGTGCTGTGACGCATGATTAGTGGGTGGGGTCATGCGTGTTGCTAGGTGATGACGCATAACTGGATGAGTCATGCTTGATGAGTCATGCTCGATGACGTCATGCTCGATGACGTCATGCGTCTAACTCTTGGGTGGTCTTATTCTAAGATTACATTTACTTAACAAGGGTTTCCAGACGTTTCTCATATCTAATGAAGGCTTACTAAAGCAACCTGGATTTTGGTGTTCATATGAGAAACGTCTGGAAACCCTTGTTAAGTAAATGTAATCTTAGAATAAGACCACCCAAGAGTTAGACGCATGACGTCATCGAGCATGACGTCATCGAGCATGACTCATCAAGCATGACTCATCCAGTTATGCGTCATCACCTAGCAACACGCATGACCCCACCCACTAATCATGCGTCACAGCACCTCCCTAGTATAAATAGAGCTGTAGTTACCGTACTTATTCAGTATTCACCTGAAGACGACTGGAGATGCTTACCAGTTGAAACGTAGTGATTCTAAACAAATAAAGACAATGCAAGTCCAAAACTCTACTGCCGTTCAAGAAACGTCATTGTCTCCAACCTTTAAACAGACATTTTAATTAATATTGTTATGAATTTCAAAATTTTATTATCCTATATCTTCAAAAAACAACTGCGCTTATATTTATATACATACACTTAAATGTTTTTTTATTTGCAATTAAACTTTTATATAATATCAACTAATATTTTTTTTAAAATATTTTCATATTCCTACATATTTATAATTTAAAATACTAAGATTTCCCCTAACAAGCATGTCTTCGGAGGATCAAAGAAGAAGTTTATTAAGGAAGATAAATAAACACATTTATTATATTAAAAATAAACTTATTATTATTATTCTCTCTTTATGAGTTCCTATTGGGAAGATACCAGATGACCTCAGCGCCATAGCGGCGCATTATTAATAGTTTTAATTAGCTTGCCATTATTATTTTAATTAGTTTAAATAACAAATTCTCTATACACTTACCATCCACGTGCTTTCTCTTTTTAGGCAAAGAACTAAATGTTTTTCCACATAGTATGCAAGTTGAGCTTTTACTGTGATCAGTTTCTTTGTTATGGCGTTCCAATGATTCTTTGTCCTAAAACAGAATAAATTATATAGGATTTTTATATACAGGGTGTCCTTGAAATGATTATATAACGCTTCACCACAAATTCCTTAACCAAAAATAAGGCGATCTAAGCAAGCTTTGTTTTTTCGGAATAATTTCTAAACGCCTTTATCGATTTCCGCTAATTTTGGAACTAAGAATGACCACTATTAATAGCGTATTTTGACGTATGCGGTATCTTTTTTTATTACCTGCAATTTTAAAAATTGCGTGTGGTTGGTAATTAAAAGTTTCTCTTTTTGTTACCTTCCGTATAAACGACTTAAATTATTTCTCTGACACTAGCTGACTTCACGTTGAAACTTTTTGTCTCTTGTAAAAATTTAGCCAGATATGCAGTTTCAAATTTATTTTATCAAAACAGTCAGTCTGAATGATCATGTAGAGTCTTTATTTGATTGTTGCCAGTACTCAATATTTGACAATCATTTACCCTCACTTACCTCAAAATAAAGGTGACAGATATTACAAACCAAACCATTGTCAGAATGCGTAGCAACATGATACAGTAAATATTCATGATTTTTATATTGTTTAGGGCATAAAATACAACTATTAATTAGGGCATGTTCGTTCTTGAAGTGATCTAAAAGTTTAGCTATTCCACAGTATGTACTTTTACAATATTTGCATATAAATGTGTCATTTTTCGTTTCCAACTCCACTTTTATTCTCTTCTCTTTAAATTCTTGTTTATTAACTGATATTGGTTTTTTAAAGTTTTCTAAAAGAGACAAATTTAGTTAAAACTATACGTCAATCAGTGGTGTATTTAGGGGAGGTGGGGACTGCCGGGCTGCAAGTAAAAATTTTAATTGAAACATTTTTAATGGAAGAAGTATGATAGTTTATAATAAAAATGGTGAGGGAAGGAACAAGAATACTTTATTATGAATATACCAAACGGCACTTAAGGAGTATTTCAAAACCTAAGCATTTGCACCAAAAAGTGTTCTTAGATCTACGCTCCTA
Organism: Polydrusus cervinus; assembly: GCA_935413205.1. Taxonomy (NCBI): domain Eukaryota; kingdom Metazoa; phylum Arthropoda; class Insecta; order Coleoptera; family Curculionidae; genus Polydrusus; species Polydrusus cervinus. The sequence continues at coordinate 99,067,233 of OW284510.1, read as the reverse complement.
AAATAAATGATTTCTGAAAAATCACCAATTTTAACGTGGTGAGCGCTATTTACTTTTTTTTAATCATGAAAAACCAAACCCGAAAAACGCTGGTTAGTCATACATAAGTCTTATGTTAAAATTTTGCATTGACACCAATATTCATATTTTTCACAAATATAAAAAACTTTTTTTTTAAATAAAGAACCAGCTAGGAATATTAAAAAAAAACATTTACAAAAACAAATTTTATCCAACCATGCAGGAAGGGGGAGATAGTATATTTAATTTTCGAAATGATAGTAGTTAGTTGAATTTTAAACGAACTTTGGGCGTGGCCCCGAACATTTTTCGCCTGCGGCGCTTTTCCGCCTTCTTCACTAGATACAATATCATGAAATCCCGACTGTCCCTCTCTCCAGAAAAAAAAAATGCCCTACTTACTTACGCCCCCCCCGGATTAGGACACCCGTATTTCGATTTTCTGAATAAACTTACTTATGCTACGAGCTATCTTTCTCTTACGAGGTGAAGGTTCTTGTAGTAGCCTCAAAAAAGTATTTTCATTAACAGAATATGTATGATCCCCTAATAATCCGCTGTGGTCTATAAATTGCGGTGGTGGCGACCTAAGACTTGCTCTACAATTAACGTTTATTGCTTGAGCTTCTGCAAGATCCGGTTTCGAACTGTTTTCATCAAGTTCAGGTTTTATTTCACAAACTACTTCTTCCTTATGATCTTCTATAAAAAATGTAAAAAAATATAACCATATTTAGAACAACCCTAAAATAGAATAGACTTATATAATATGTGTATAGAACAATAGAATTCAAAGCATAAAAGATTTAAAAGAGTTAGGGCTATCATTTAATTAATTATTTATTTACTTTTTCTTTTATTGAAAAATCTGTCAAATACCAACGTTCTGAGCTTTATACTTACAGTTTAACTATATATTATTTTTTTTAACTGTAGGTAATTGCTATCCAAATGATGGGTTGTATAAAGATTTAACACTAATTAACTAACCAGCAACTTTGACTGTGACAAAGAATATTATATTAGTATTTCACCTGAAATATTAAGGAATGTAAACAGATCTTTTTAAGAACGTGTTGACTTTGTGCACAGATTAAAATAAAAGACATTTTGAACATTTACTATAGTTTAGTTTAGTCGCCTATGTATAATTTTAATAATAAAACTTTATTTTTAAACATGATTTATGAAATTTGCATTTTTTTCGAAAACGGTTAAAAATAACTTATGTTTGTGGTACAAAAAACATTGCTTAAGAATTTTACATTAAATAGTCAAATAATATACAGAGTGTTCTATTTTAAAAACTTACGAAAAATTAATTCAAAATGTGTCGTTTTTGAAACCTTTTATGAACACCCTGTATAAAATAGATAAACGCTATTAGATTCATAATATCTTTAGACCCCTTGTCATAAATTTCACCCAATCCCATGGTTTAAAAAATGAATTTAGATGGTTTTTCCAGGACCGTAAAACTATTTTTTATTAGTTTTTAATTTATTACCCTTAAACTACCCAAAGCAAAATAAATAGTGGACAATTATAAAGAACTCTAACACGAACCTAAATATGCCATAAAATACTGGACGTTTCATTTAAAAAATACACCTTTTTGTTTTCACACTTTTTTGAGCCAAAAAATATTTTGCTGAAATGCGCCCTTTAATATAGTATAAGTCTGCATATCAATGAAATTCTTAACTTAATTCGTATGGGAGCCATAGAAGCCTGACGCACTACTGCAGGACCCTGTATACATACCTACCTAAAGAAAGACACATCATATTAAAGTCCAAAATATCCTTCGACTCCAACTCCTCTGCCTGGTGGTGATTATCAATACTTATGAAATCAGTATCAAAAAGCGATTTCTTGTTATCCTGACTCATGTAGTCAGACAGATTAATGAAATTTTTATCAGTGTCAATATTTTCTTTATCTAAATTATCAACAAATGGAATTGGACTAGTGTTATTAACACTGTCTTTTAAAATACTATCCTTAATGTCAGAGGAAAAATCATCTATACAATTTTTTATTTTCGATTTTTTTTGCTTTACTTGTTCTTGAATGCTGGTTAAGCTGGGCATCAAGGTGAATATTGAATTGCAGGAATAATTCAAAAACGTTATATGCTTGACATATTTCTTTAATGCAAGATTCACAGATATTTTGAGGCTTATTATCGTCCGCAGATACCTAAAAAATACGTTTGGTATGTACCTATATTACAGACAAAAACAATAACTGAATGAATTGCTGAATCATACAATGAAACAATTTTGTCAAATTTAATTCAAAACATTGAGACTTTTTACTAAATTATCAGGAAACTTTTGGGAAAATTCAACAAAACGTGACAACATCTGAAACTCTATAAAACCCAATAGGATATAAACAGAATAGTGACCAGAATTGTTAATTACAGATGAATTTCAACCAAAGTTTGCAATGCAGATACCTAGGTACTTTTTTGTTGTTGTTGCTGGGATTGGCAGAAGGGCCAGTATACTTAGGTCTGAGACCCATTGTAGGTATCCCCTATTATTTGTGTTAGCACCATCACATTTATATTATGCTGGTAGTCAGATAAGTTAGTTTAAGAAAAAGTTAAGTTGAAGTACCTATATTGTAATAATTTTTCTCTGATCTCTGTGAAGATCCGAAAGTTATATTTTTTCCTGTTCCCTTTAATAAATGGATGTTCCTGAGATAAAACAGGTAGTTTTTTCTGGATGCAACATAAAAATCTGGGTAATGACAGGCAGACGGGACCTACAGCTTAGTGAGGGATCTGATCAGGGTTGTGCTGTTCTACTAACTTATTACCATTAAGAGTTCATTTACAACATGTAAAATAAACCCTTGTTTTGCCTTCTACTGTCACTGAATATGTCCAATTGGAATGATATTAATATCATGTAACAGATTTTCTTATTTACCTTTTATTTTTGAAATATGTAGTAAGTATTATATGCTAGTGTGGCATCAAGAGTTATCTTCACCCAATGGTATCTATTTTGAAATAAATATACCTAAATCATAGCTTCATTTATTTTTAAGTAATTATCATTCTTCTACTATACAAAAAGTAAGGATATAATATTAGATAATAATAATAATAAACAAGCAACAATCACTATTATAATTACCTCAACATTACAATATTTTTCAAAAACAGTGACCAATGGAGTCAATGGACTACTTTCTATAAACTCCAGAGAATTGTTATTATAAGTAAGATTTATTTCACAAATGGGTACTAGCAGTTTAGATTCTGTCAAACACACGCGGCAAATATTTAAAAAATTCAGTGGGTTGTTTAAATTACAATTATCAACTTCCATTTTTTTTTAAATGAAAATTAGAAACTTTCAAAATAGACGCCAATTCGCAGGCACTACCAAAAATATTTTCTAAAAGCGTGGCCTAAGCTGCCTTTGCAATTTTGGCAAGGGAAAAAATAAATATCTTAGGGCATGTGGGAAATAACAAGATTTAGTGAGACCTATTATTTTTCTGTGGTTAGCAAGCTGGCTGATTGTTGGAAAGTTGGAAACGACAAAGGACATTTTATTGCAAATATTTTTCTGTGGCCAGTCCTTGAACACAAAGGAACTATAAGTAGTTACTCGACGAGAGAACACTTTCGACCAAATAGCAATTTTCTCGTTATTCCAGTATTGCAAAAACCACACACAGAATGGGCATTTTCATTGGCCCGGTGCGACCTTATTTATCCAATAAGAATAAAGGCGAATCAGCACGTAACAGAAAACTATTTAAAAATAATTTTAATAATTATTGGTTTTACCATTGCCCTATAAGATATTCGAGTAGACAAAGAATGATATCCGGCCTCGCCAAAATGCCGTTTGGACGGATCCCATATTGGGGAGGTTAAGAGGTATCGAGATTTGTCAAACTGACAACCGTTTATGTATAAAAAATGTAAGTAATTGGAAATTATTCTTAAAATATATAAATTAAATTTGAATGTTTTCATTCATAAAACTACGGAGTGTTACGAACTGTTAACCATTATTTTATTAATAAACAAACCAAACAAAGTCAGTTTAACTTTTGTTTAAGCAGCGTCGCTCATTCACTCACAAAAAATACACACCCTCCCTTAAATAAACTTTGCAAAAGCATGAAAATTCTGTCTTTGTCGTCACGTATGCCTTTTTTTCTAGCAGTCACTTTTAGAAGGGCAATACACTTTTGGAAGGACGATAGAACATTTACAAACTGCCGGGACGTCATTTTTAGAAGTAAGTTTTGGAAGGGCGATAGAACATAAATATTTAGAAACTAGTGACACATTTTTTTAAAGTCACCTTTAGAAGAGCGATGGAACATTTAGGAACAGCCGCGAAGCTTTTTTTTTAGAAGTAAGTTTTGGAAGGGCAATAAAACATAAATATTTAAAAACTATAGTGACACATTTTTTTAAAGTCATCTTTAGAAGAGCGATGGAACATTTAGGAACTGCCGCGACGCCTTTTTTTTAGAAGTAAGTTTTGGAAGGGCAATAAAACATAAATATTTAAAAACTATAGTGACACATTTTTTTAAAGTCATCTTTAGAAGAGCGATGGAACATTTAGGAACTGCCGCGACGCCTTTTTTTAGAAGTAAGTTTTGGAAGGGCGATAGAACATTTTTTACAAACTACCGTGTCGCATTTTTTAGAAGGGCGATAAAACATTTACAAACTGCCGCGACGCCTTTTTTTTAGAAGTAAGTTTTGGAAGGGCGATAGAACATTTTTTACAAACTACCGTGTCGCATTTTTTAGAAGGGCGATAAAACATTTACAAACTGCCGCGACGCCTTTTTATAGAAGTCACTTTTGGAAGGACGATAGAACATTTACAAACTGCCGGAACGTCATTTTTTTCGAATGAAGTTTTGGAAGAACGATAGAACATTTAAAAAAAATGTTCTTTAGTAGTCACGTTTGGAAGAGCGATGGAACACTTACAAACTGCCAAGGCGCCTTTTTTTAGAAAGACGAAGGAACATTTACAAATTGCCGCGACGTCTCTTTTTTTAGAACTCACTTTTGGAAGAACGATAGAGCTTTTATAAAATGCCGCAATTAATAGTCACATTTGGAAGAGCGATGGAACACTTACAAACTGCCGCGAAGCCTATTTTTTTTAAATAACTTTTGAAAGGGCGATGCAATATTACAAACTGCCGCGACGCATTTTTTTAGAAGTCATTTTTTGAAGACGGATAGAAAAATTACAAACTGCCGCGACATGTTTTTTTGATGACAGCGTTGAGACCATGGTCTCGGCATTTGTAAAAAATAAATTTTATTTCAGCCCTAGACCGCATCCCGAAAATTTAAAATCAAGGTTATGTCGATTACCTCTTTCTGGTTATGAAAGTCGATTCGCTTCCTTAATTTAGTAATATCAAATAGTTACTCACCAGAAATTCTAGTCATGTGGGTCGTCATTTGTGCTCCCCCACTCTGTGTTGTGCGCGTTTGCATCACAGCGAACTAGTAGCTGAAGGCGGTTGGCCTCACAGTATTCCACGAGTGTATTAAACTCCGGTCGTTCATCGGGGTCATAAGGGAAGTAGAAAGAGGAGGTTATTAGCTCCGTCATATTCCCATCCCTCTTGTGCCTCAGTTTTGCGGTCGCGAGGTTCCTAAAACAAATTTAGCAAATGCACACAATCTGCGTCATTTCGGTCGTAGATGCATGCTCTCGTAATACCAGATAACAAATTATAAATTAGCTTACCACCTGCTTGTCCGATCACCTCATCCTCTGATTCAGAACTCCTAGATCGAGGTGGAGTTTATGAGTCTACGGCATAAGGCCGCAAACCCCGCTCTAGTGAGCTATTGGTTTACCTGCAGCAGCTTCAGGTTGGTGGGCAGTGTTTGTGCCGTCTCTCTTCCCGCTAGCTGCTGCTGCTAAAACCCTGAACGAAGCCTTCCAAAGTCCGATACATGCCTTCATGTTGGACTTTTTTAGGCTCTTCAAAGATGTTTCGTCGATGTTAAGAATCAACGTGACGCCATTTTCGTTCTTGGCATGGTTTATGATATGCCAGTATTCAGTTTTAAGGCCTGCGTTCTGGGTTTTCACCAGTTGCAGGATTTCTTCTGGCGATTTCATTCTTAGGTTTTTGGGGGTCGTCATAATTACTTTCACCGTTTGTAAAAGGTCGTTAGCCATCCCTACTTTTAAAGATGCACCCTCCCATGGCTTTAGATTGGGCACAACAGTTTCCACCCATGATTTTGTCTCTTCACCTGTGCATACCAGAATGACAGCGCCTTTATGAAAATAACAGCTATTAAATGAGGGCCCAGTACCCTCTGGTCCGGGTTTGATTGCATGCAATAGCGCCATCTGCACTTCATCCGATTGTTCCTCTGTCAGACCTGTCTCAGGGAAGTTCTGAGGAACAATAGCTAGTTTTGTGACTGTCAGGACGTCTTTGGAATCTGTTGTGTTTTCGTCATGCCTTTTTTTAGTGGTCTGGTGGAGAGCAGGGGTATTTCCGTCAGTTCTAGTTATATTGCTTGTGGTACCTCTGAGGGAAGCGTCTGGGCTTCTTTTGCGAAAGGTACCAACGGAATCACTGGACCCAGAGTGGGTATAAATGCCCTTTCTACGAGATGAGTCAGGAGTTTTGTAGGCGGGCCTTCTCCTCCTATGACGAATTGGCTCACCTTTTTTTAAAGCAGCCTGAATTGCCAACTTCCGTCTTTGTGCACCGGAAAGTCGCTTGAGGCTGGGATTACTTAGGTTAAGGTTATGTTCTGGTTCTTTGTCCTTAACGTTATTCACCTCAGTTTCTGCAGTCAATGTTGTGTTGCGTTCGTCCACATCAACTGACACAAAGGTGTTTGGTAGAGCGTCGTAAAATTCTCTACGATCCATTTGGTATTGTTTTTGTTTTTATTTATCAATTAAAATTCCCACAAGTTATAAAAAAATAAATATTAATCGATATCTTCTGGAGTTTAGGCGTTTAGGATCTGTAATAAAAAAGAAAATTAAGGTTACCCTCAATATTATACCTTGACAATGTACAATCCTCAATTGTGGATGATTATGTATAATTTTGGCGCCATAGAACATCAATAATTCAGGGTATTGTGAACTTTTTTAGCGAGTTCTTTTTTGAGTTCTTAAACGTTGAAATGGTATGGTACTCCTGAAAAACCTGCCCGAAAACAACGAAATGCTGCTATTTCCCCTTAAAAACAGTGTTCATCACAATAATAGTTATGAAAGTATCTTCCTTGCAATTACTGGCTGATGCATGTCACAACTCTCAAATACATACATTTAATCATAACAGAAACAAAAAATAAGGTAAGTCCGTTGTTAATAATTATTAAAGGGTTCTGTTAATTGACATTAATAAATTAATAAAATCGTTTTGACAGCCTTTGTCCATGTTAAAGTGATTTAAAGTGAAAAATACATATTTTGTAAATAAGTCTCATTATACAGATAAAAAATGCTCATTTTAAAGATTATTTCAGTTCTTACAAAATCAACAACATGAGAATCAAGAATTACCTTAAAAGCTGTGACTTGCATCTTGCATCCAGCCCGTAATTATAGATTTTTTATGATAGTCAAGACCCATAGTTCCAAAGATGCCTTAAGGCATTTAAATCCTAAGATGATTCACAACACAAATTAGAAATTACTGATACAATTTAAAACCCACCAATTTAAAATTATACCAAAATATGTCACAAATAACGGCAAACTAAAGTAAACTTTTTGTTTAAGAAATGATGAGACAGACATTTTAATACATTCATACCGGGTGTCTACGGAAGGTGGCTCGCCCCTATAACTTTTTTGTTTTTAAAGATAGTGAAATGAAAATTGGAGAATTTATATAAATATTCCATGGACACCCGGTATATTAGGAAGTTCTTCGTAAGTGTGTATTATTTGTTTGTCTGGTCTTATAAGTACATATTATCCAGAATAAACAAACATAAATATATTATATCTTATTGCCATTTTTTGGAGTATGGAACTTGAATTGAAATGGATCGATCGTTTTATTAAAAATACATCCGCTAGTTGCGCTAGTGAATCCACCAAGAGTGTTGTTTAGATTAATAAAAAAATTAAGGAGGTTTATCCCCAATATTCTGTAAGTGATATGACAATTAGACGTCGCCTCATCGAACAAGACCGTCTAGGAAGGAGTAGAAAAAAAACCATCAGTTACCAAGAACGTCATGGTTTGAGGATTTTTCAGGAGAGCAGAGATTAAACTTAATGCCCTCATTGAAGGGATTATGGATGGTCAAAAATATGTCAGTATTTTCTTCCTTATGAGAAAGAGAAGCTTCCACTAAAATGGCAGTTCCAGCAGGATAATGACCCCACGCACCGATCAAAAACAGCTAAAAAAAGTTTTCCATCAAAATTGATCTTATGACTTACCCATCACAAAGCCCAGACCTCAACCCCATTAAGAACTTGTAGAAATATCTTAATAAAAAAATTAAACACACAATATTTCAATTTAGCCTCGAAGTAAACATCAGTTATGGGAAATAATTCAAGAAGAATGGAAAGCTATTACTCCAGAATATTGTGTAAAATTAGTTGACAGTATGCAGGAGCATTGTAAAGTCGTGATAATATCTAAAGGTTTTTCTACAAAATATGAATGTTACTTACTTACTACCTACTTTAGTATTTTGTTTTTTTTTATTGTTTGACAGCAAGCTGACCTTCGCCGAGTCAAAAATAAAGACGTCTATCGTCTATATTCTATCTATATATTTTAACTCTTCTGTTTAGTTCATGAACCCATGTTTTCATACTTTTGTTCGCTATTTTCATGTTTTTTTGTACCTAGCCTACTGTTTTAAATTAAAAATAAGAAAGTATGACAATGTATTATAACCAAAGAGCACTCACAAAAAAAAAATTTTGCGAAAACATAATACTTTTGTTCACCACTATACATAACCGATAACGATAATTAATAAAAGAAGAGAAAATCTGGCACTGGCAATTATTGAAAATAACTAGACAGAAACATTTTTCTATTACATGCTGTGATATTTGCAAGTGCTGTACTTGTATCGTTTGATTGTGCTTTGTGAAAAGGTTCATATTGTTTATGCTTGTAAAAAATAACAGCATCTCATAAATATAAAACAGCACTTACAGCAAGTATATTTATTTGCTTAAAGAGTATTTTACATGTTTCATTGCTTGACATAAATGTGGTGATGTTTGCCATGCATTTAGCCACTATTCTCTCTCTCAGTTGGTTAAACCTTTGGAGGTAACGTGTAAAATTGCAATACTAGGTGATGTCTGACTGCCTGACCGTTAAATACAGAGATATACCCAGATAGGTGTCTTAAACGCATTTAAATAACATTCCTGTGGTCACAGGTAAGCACTCTTAGGTAAAAGCAAAATCATTCCCAATGATAAATTATAAGATTTCTTACCGCCATAAGTATATTGGTAATTTCATGGATAGAAATCAAGGCATGTGCGACAAACCTTCCTGGAATTAGAATCATAGACTTTGAGAACCACTTATTCTGGAAAAATTAAAAATACTGGTAACAGTTTTTTAAAATTTAAAACATAAAATTCACGGAATATAACAAAAATAAAATTTAAGAAAAGCCAGTGTTAACTGTCAAAGTCTACGTCTAGTCTACGAACCAACTACGAACCGAGTACTAGAAAGAACACAAGTAGAAAGAACAGGAAACGGCCTTACGACCAAACCAAACACCAAAAAATTTCTATATAATCAGATACTTATAATTTCTCTGTGTTTGTCACGGAGGAAAAGTAAGTGTAACTCACTCCTCTGTGCCAACATACCAACCATCATTCTTCTGTGCCTTGAAGACTTGGTTGGAGGCCGCAATGTGGTTGTAGTTCTATGGCCGCAAGGCAGGCCATCACAATTTCGAACAAACAAATCCTCTGTGCCTTATGTCAAAAGTGACCATTTTAATGACAATTCTTTTTCTGTAAAAGCTACGTCATTTAAGTGGAAGAGTATCAACTTTTTCTTTTCAAAAAGTTTTTAAATAGAAATAAAGTGTACTAAAAATATGCGGTGGTATAACGGAGGGATAGCTGACGCAATAACGGCTTCAAAATCTAAGGGCGCCGTATTTGTTGTGTATATTGAAGGTATATACTTAAAATTATTACTTTAGCAACTAAATTTCATTGCAAAGATTCTAGAAAAATAGACTTTAGGTACCAACTTAATATTCTAATTGTATTCTGTATTTTTGGCTTACTATATTGTATTTTTAGGAAAAGATGAAATATCTCAACAAATTACCAGTCAAATTGAATCAACAGAAGTAGGCTCCAAGTTGGGAAGTGATAACTTTGTAGCTATTAAATTAGAAGCTAATTCAGTGCCTCATCAACAGTTTAGTGAAATCTGTATCCTTTTATTTAAGTTTTAGCTTTATTTTCTAAGCTGTTAAATACACCATGCAATGTAAAAAATATAGTAAAAATAGGTGTGGTTAATATACTACTGCTAAGCTGCTATTACCTCTTTACTACAATATTACTGATTTTAAAAAGGACATGCTACACTGCCAAGTGAATATAACATCATTAAAAGTTAGGCACCCACCGGCTGTACAACTAAAAATGGATGCCGGATATATCTTGAGAACTAATAAACGTAGAGCTGTCAGAAAAAAATTATAAGGAAAGTGGCCAAGAGAAATTGCTGGAAATAAATTTTAACTTTTTGAATTGGCCACTGATGGGTGTAATAATAATGCTCAAATAATAAAATAAAGGGTTCTCCTTAATATTGCCTTAAGTATATTGATTTTATTTATTTAATAAGGGTAAATCTATTTTACATTTGTTACTACTAAAATAACAAAGTATAGGTGTGTAGAAATATAAAAAAAAGTATTTTTTCTACAAGGAAAAGCATTTTACACTCTTCGTTGTTATATTAAAATCTATTAGTTAGACAATTTTGTTTGCTGATAAATCTTGAAATTTGTGTAGAAGCACTAAGACAGAACCTCTGTGCATTAAGTTGGTTCTTTTTCCTTAATAATTTTTCAGATAAGCAAACCCCAGTACCATCAATATATTTCATTGGTAAAAATGGGTCACCATTAAAAATTATAACACAAACTACAGATGTTAGTAGTTTATCACAGGAACTTGATGAAATTTTAGAAAAAGCAGGAGTAAGTCCGTTACAAGCAGGGACCCAAAGTGCAGGTTTGTAACAAATGTAATGGACACTGTCCATGTAACAATTTACTGGGTACAAAAATGACATACATTACAAAATACTATAATATTATTTAATTGGCACTTGCAATATGAAATATTAGGCCAGGATTTGGATGCATTACTTCATATTTAATTGTTTAAAAAGCATTATTTTATTTAACCTGGTCATTTCTGTCTTAAGTTCCGAAATTTTGAGCTATTTTTAATAAAAATTGTAACCAAATGCAGAGCAGAATGAAATAAAATACTTTTACATAGTAGGATGTGACAGTCTAAAAACAAATAACAATAACCAACCTCCTTTAATGCTAAAATATTCATTATTATTATATATATTAAGACACAAATTTTGAGTAAAAGTATTAATTGAGGAACAGAAGATTAGGCGTTTTTTGCTTTTTTAATGAAGAAGGATAAAACTGATTATGTACAATAAAAATTTGTGATTGAGAGGAACCAATATACTTTAGTATGCATGCCAAATCTAACCTTTATAAAACGGCGCTTTAAGAAAGAATATCCTTTAAATCCAAATAACAAGATAAAATATGAATAGTATTAAAATAAACGATGACATTCAAAATATGAAAATTAATCAAGTAAAATATTTAGGAATAATCTTTGACAGTAAATTAAATTGAAATTTTCACAGAATATGTGATTAATAAATTAAGAAGTTTACTACCAATTTTTAGCAACATCAAAAAAAAATTTGAACGAAAAACATATGGAAATAATATTTCCATGTGTAGGCATGTTAGATTTTGGAAATATTTTAATTAATATTGTTATGAATAATATATTTTTCAAAATTTTATTATAGTACCTATATCTTCAAAAAACTGCTTTTATACATAATATACATAGGTATACTTAAACGTTTTTTATTTGCAATTTAACTTTTATATAATATTAACAAATATTTAAAAAAATATTTTAATGTTCTTATATATTTATAATTTAAAATAAGTACTAAGATTTGCCCCTAGCAAGCACGTCTTCGGGAGGTCGAAGAAAAAGTTTATTGAGGAAGATAAATAAATGCATTTATTATATTATAAATATAAACTTAATATTATTTGTAATCTACTCCCCAAACTAAATCTGAAAAATCATTAATTTTGGCGTGGTGTAACTATAACCCATATCATAACAAATCATTTATTCTTTAAAAAGTAGTTGTTTAGGAATCATAAAAGGAACATGTATATTCTCCTAAAAGGCCGAAAAACAGGTACAAAAAACTAATTATGCTGGTTCTAAGAAATTTAAATTATAAAATTTGCAATGACAAAAACAAATATTTTAGAGGAAAATTATTATTATCACCACTTTTCTTTGTGAGACCCAGGACCCACCCCCAGAGGCCCCCGCAGCTGCGGCGCTAGACGCGGGCCCAATGTGTTTAGAGTCGGTATTAAAATATGTAGCACTCCTCTTTATTCAAAACTTACTACTTCTAATAAAAACCCACTATCTAATACCTTAATTTTGAGTAGGCACCCATCTTTTCAGGGTGGGCCAGCGCACACCGATGGGGGGGAGGGACTGTCCCTCCCTATTATGGGTGCCCATTTGGAATTTTATTCTGTATTGTGTTGACCAATAAATAAATAAAATCAATATTACAGACCAAATAAGAATGAAAGTCCCACAAAATAAGTCTGCCTTAAGAGTTAATGTTTACTAATGTTTTTAGCATCAGCGTCACAAAGTCTTATTTCATCGGAACAAACCGTTTCAAAACCACCACCCGATGTCGTCTGTGAAAATGGGGTGTGTACAATTAAACGTAGTCCAGAACCTTCTAGTCAGCCTGAAGGAGAAGATGCATCTCTTTCAGCTGAAGAAAAAATTGAGAGAGCACAAAGGTTGCTGGAGGCTAAGCGACTAGAAAAGGAAAGAGAAGAAAAAGAGGTAGAGTCAAAAAGTTCAGAGTTATATGAACCAAAGTTTTAAGGAATCAATAGCGCAAATATTTTATACAATAAATAACTAACCAGGCAACTTTGTGACGAAAATGACATTGGCAGACATTTTATTATATTATAGTATTCATCTGATGAAGATTGGAGATACTTGCCAGTTGAAACGTTGTAATTTAAAAATGAATAAAGACACTGCAAGTCCAAAACTCTTCTATCATAAAATAGGTACTCACAATCAAAGTTGCCTGGTTAGTAAATTCAGAGTTAAGTTAGCTAGGCGTTTGACGGGCAATTTATTTTTTAATCTAGAATGAAAGACGAAGAGAACTTGAAAGACGGAAGATGGGTCAAGAAGTCCAAAAGATGAAGAAAATGCAAGAAGATCTGGAACTGAAGCAGCTCAAAGAAGAGAGAGATAGAGAAAAAAGACAAGAAAAGGAAGCAAGAGATAGAGTTTTGGCACAGATCGCGCAAGACAAGGCTGATAGGGCTACTAAATTTCAACCTGCTGCTTCTTCAACTCCTACCAATAAAGAAGATACACAAGTAAGTCAGAATTGATTGAATTTTTAAACTACGTTTTTGTAGTTACCTTAAAATATATTAAACATTAAGATTTTTAAGCCATTGTCATTATTTTTAAATATCTAAGCAAAAATAAAACTCTAAAACTCTACAAAGTGTGAAAAAAAATATCAGTGTTGACAGATTTTTAAGAAATTTCTATTTTTTTTCTGGGAATTTGTTTGGGGGTTATTCCCTGGAATTTTTCCGTTACTAGGGAAGAATGTCGCGGCTACCCATCACTAGCTAAGGTTAAAAAGTAGTTTTATTTTAGCCCACTCCTGGACCATCGACAAACAAATCCGACACGGCACGTTTGCAATTTAAACTGCCAGATGGATCATCTAAAATGCAAGAATTCCCTAGTTCTGATAAGCTGATCTCTGTGGTAAACTATATAAAGGCGAATTTAAACTTACCGTCTAGTAAGTTTACTTTGTCTACTACATTCCCTAGGTAAGTCAAACATTTCCAACTTTGATATCCAAAAATGAAACATAATTGCTTCAAAATATAAATGGGGAGTTTCACTAAATTTTAAGATTAATGATTAAAGACTAATGATGAATGTTTAATGAATAATGATGAAATATTAATAGTTATTCCCCCGTATAAATTAGAGAGAGAGAAGTATTCCCTTTCATTTCATAAAAAATAAAATAAAATAAATGATGACTTTCAAATTTTAAAAGTTAATCAAGTAAAAGGAATAATCTTTGAGAGTAAATTAAATTGGAATTTTTACATAGAATATTTGCTTAAAAAAATTAGAAGTTTACTACTTACCAATTTTTAGATTTAAAAAAATTTTGAACGTTAAACATAATATGGAAATATTATATTATGCATTAGTTCAAATTCATTTAAATTACGGAATTTTAGGTTGGTGAGGAATAAATAAAACTTTAGTTAAAACATTAGAAATATTACAGAAAAGGTTTCTAAAAATTATATTTAATAAAGATTATCTTTATCCTTCAATAAAATTATATTCTGAAACAAAAAAAATGAATTAAACATTACATTTATACCATCTTAATATACATATTTAAAAATAAAAATCTTATATAGTTTAAAAACCATAATCATAATAAACGTCATAAAAATAAAATAACCATAAAACCTAAAATAAATAAGTCCATAGGACAAAAAAATTTCAACGATTATTTACCAATCAAAATTAAAAAATATATTTCATTAAAAAAATATAAGTCGAAATAAAAGCATGGATATTGGAAACAGATAACTGATGTTGTTTTAATAAATATTGTTATGAATAATATATTTTTCAAAATTTTTATATCCTATATCTTCAAAAAAAAACTGCGTTTATAGTTATACAGTGACCGGCAAAAAGTTGGACCCATATGGGAAACTTTTTTATTATTGAAATTCTAAGAAAACTTTTTATACTGAAAACCTCTGCATGATTGGTAACCTAAAAAATTGTTTTGACATTAGTCACGTGACTAATCGTTTGTCTGGAAAATTGAAAAGTATATACTTTGTCGTGAAAATCTGGTATTAGAGTACAAGATATTAAAAAAAGTGTTTAGATTTTAATTTTATGCTGGTGTGCAAAGCTTAAAACAAACATTTAAAAAAAATATTTTTTTTTAATTTAAGAAATATAAAATGTTACTTTCATATTTCCATCAATTTAATGAAAATATTTAAACATTTTTATTATCTTGAAAACATGTTATTTGCTAAAATTCAAAATTTAGCTTTTTATCATGTAACTGGGTGCGTCCAGACCCTGTATCTAGCAACCATATTTACCAATTACAGGTATTTCTGGAACGATATGCTTACAAAAGGCAGTTCTTTCTAATTTTGAACAAGTTTTAACGTGTCTCCCAAAGTTTCTCCTACCAAATTGAAAATTAGAAAAAAGAATACTTTGAATAAATTTATTATCATTTAACACATTTTCATTAAACTGATGGAAATATGAAAGTAACATTTGGTATTTTTTTAAATTTAAAAAAAAAAATTTAAATTTTTAATATTAGTTTGTTTTCCTGACCGTTTTAATCGATTAAAATGTTTATTTTTCTTGGGTTTTCGGTCACTCTTGAATAAAAGATTTTTCTTTATAAGGGGTTAACGTTTCGGTTTTATTAGGAAACCATCATCAGAACTATAAAAAAAATATTTGTCTAAACAATCAAAAGAGAAAAGAAACTATTGTATACAAAAAATAAAAAAATATAGAAAACTATAATCAAGTATAAAATATAAGTAAAAATAAAGTAAATAAGGGTATGTTTAGCTTATATTTTATACTTGATTATAGTTTTCTATATTTTTTTATTTTTTGTATACAATAGTTTCTTTTCTCTTTTGATTGTTTAGACAAATATTTTTTTTTATAGTTCTGATGATGGTTTCCTAATAAAACCGAAACGTTAACCCCTTATAAAGAAAAATCTTTTATTCAAGAGTGACCGAATACCCAAGAAAAATAAACATTTTAAATTTTTGTTTTAAACTTTACCCACTAGCATATAATTAAAATCTAAACACTTTTTTCAAATAACTTTTTTCAATATCTTGTACTCTACTACCAGATTTTCACGACAAAATATATACTTTTAAATTTTCCAGACAAACGAGTAGTCACGTGACTAATGTCAAAACAAATTTTTAGGTTACCAATCATGCAGAGATTATCAGCATAAAAAGTTTTCTTACAATTTCAATAACAAAAAAGTTTCCCATATGGGTCCAAAACTTTTTGCCGGTCACTGTATACATAATATAGTTAAACGTTTTTTTTTATTTGAAATTTAACTTTTATATATTATTAACAAATATTTTTAAAAACATATTTTAATATTCCTATATATGTATTTGTAATTTAAAATACTAAGATTTGCCCCTAATAAGCACGTCTTCCGGGGATCAAAGAAGTTTATTGAGGAAGATAAATAAACACATTTATTATATTATAAATATTGAAAATAAACTTATTATTATAGATCCATCTTACGTTTCTCCATATAATGGCTCATCATCTAAAGGAAAATAATAAATAACTCCAATGTATTTTCTTTGTAGACGCCAGTTCACCGAGGCTGACTTCTCAGAAACGCTAGTCAATCTTCAACTTACTCCGAACGCAGTTATACTCGTCTTGCCCCTTAGTCACGGCACAGTATCAACGAATCAAGGCCCTGGTGGTTTTTCCGGCTTTATTTGGAGCCTTTTAGCACCTTTAATTGGTATATTCACCTTTATTAAATCATTCCTAGGATTTGGTGATATGGGACACGTTAGTGGCGACGAGCCTTCAACGAGCGGTGGATATTCTGGTGGAAACAGGTAAGGTTTCTTCTAGTAGCCATTTTTAATAATATTATGTTATAAAAAAAAATCGAAAGTTATTTACCAACAAAAATTAAAAAATATATTTCATTAAAAAAATATAAAGTCAAAATAAAAGCATGGATATTGGAAACAGATAACTTTAAAACATTTTAGAAATGTTTTAAAAAATTATGGTTATGAATAATATATTTTTCAAAATTTTTATATCCTATATCTTTAAAAAAAAGTGCGTTTATATTTATATACATATAATTAAACGTTAATTTGCAATTTAACTTTTATATAATATTAAATATTTTTAAAAACATATTTTAATATTCCTATATATTTATAATTTAAAATACTAAGATTTTCCCCTAACAAGCACGTCTTCGGGGGATCAAAGAAGAAGTTTATTGAGGATGATAAATAAACACATTTATTATAAATATTTAAAAAAAAATAGACTTAGGTCACTTTCACTGACTGGATGCACGTCACAACTCGCAAATACATAATCATAACAAAAACAAACAAACAAACAAACAAAAAATAAGGTAGGCCGTTTTGACAACCTTTGTCATTTCGTAGAACTTTAATTTTACATATTAAAAATAATTTTTTTATAAGCGAAAATTAGCTAGCTAGAAAAAGAAGAAATGCTCATTTTAAAGTTTAATTAAATCCTGACGGAATTAAGAATACACGATACGATTTAATCAACGACATGACTCGAATCAAAAATTACGTTAGAAGTTGTGACGTGCATCCAGCCAGTAATTGTACGGACTTTATTTTAAAACGACGACGTTGTAAGGCTGTGCACATGCCTTTTAAAAATGTCTATTTTATAGTATATTAATCATATTTTTTACATTTTCTCTTTACTTTAGAATTTCCTCAAATAAATTAATTTTTAAATGTGCAATTACTTTTCATTGCAAGGTCGGACAGGTTAGTTAATCTATGATTTTGTTACGATACTTTTACAGATTTAATTTTATTTATTTTCTATTGTTATAATAATTGACAAATAAATAAATAAATATACAGTGTGTCCAAAAAATTATGCAGCATACGGGAAATTTTTTTATTACCGATTTCTCAGACATTTTTATTCTTGATGGAAGGTGGTGCATGTCTTAAAACTATAAACGCATATTTCAAATTTCACCTGTGGCTAATAGTAAGGGAGCACATGCCAGTTTTTCGAAATTGCCTTGAGAGTAAACAACCTTAATTATGAAAAATAGAACAAAATTTTATGTGGAAATGTTGCAAATTACAAAACTTTCTCCAATTACGAAACTCGAGTTTTCACGGCCAACTCTTTAAATAAGATTTTCATCATATGTGAATTATTATTTTGGTTATAGAACATGCAGGTTTTCTACAGAACTGTCCTCTAAAAGACATTTTAATAATAATAAAATAATGTTTTCAATGAAAATTGAATTCATAGTGTCGAATCCTATTAAGAAAATGCAAGGTGTACTAAAAGTGTGTTTTGTGAATATTTTATTTAAGGTAAGCAAAAAATAATATAAAGTTTTTATATAAAAAGCTTGAAATGGTACATTTTGTATCAGTTTGAAAACAAGTTAATTATAAACTCACTTTTTGTACACCATGTATCAAAACTAGCTTTTGCATTTTGCCAATAAAAATTGTACCATTTTAAGCTTTAATATTTTTACTAAAATACTTATTCTTATAATTACTTTCCATCAACAAACATTCGCGACAATTCCTTTTCATCTTACTGTAGCGTAAGCCTAATTCCAAGATTTTTTTGTACTTTTAAGTTAAATACATTAATTTTATTTTGAACATAATAGCTTACTGTTTGCTATAGTAGTACCATAAAAATGTTATCCAGACAATTGACATTGTGGCTTTTACATTTTATCCGTCATCTCTCCTAAAAGCTGTAGCCTCGGCTTCTTGGGCTAGACAGCCAGCTCTTAAATTCCCCACTCACTTAAAGCATGTCTTTGTTCTAACAAAACACCATATTTGTTTCTTGATCTGTTATGTTAAAAGACAATTTTTGTTGTTACACTATTGTTTCCAAAAACTTCGTTTTGTGGGAGAAAAATAAAAATTTCTATCTAGGAACACACGGCTTCCTCTGTACCAAAGCCAGGACGTAAATCTTGGTTTGTTGACTGACCACCTACTAGGTATCTAAATAATAGAAACCTGTACAATTTTGGCGCGTCGACAGAATACGAGAATCAAAAACTTTCTCGAAAGAAAAAGATGTACAACAAATTTCGCTCAAGTCTGTAGTCAAATTACTTTGATGAATGCTTGTTTCTAGTTGGAGGATTGTCTGGAAACTCGCTTGTAAGGTTTCTAATAAAAATATGGACCCATAATGTTATGATCTATAATACACTTCCAAACCTTAACGTTTCCAGGTCTTTGTGTGTGTACTTCGGCTATACATCGGGGATTAACGGCAGACCAATATCTACTGTTTTGTCTATTGACAGTGCCGTTAAGTATAAAGGTAGCTTCACCAGAAAACTGAATATTCTGAACAATATAAGGATTCCCATTGCATAATTTCAATCTCAATTTTTCTCTGTGTCACTTAAGGCTACCATCCTACTAACTGTCTATTTATTACCTAACAATGCCTACCTAATTCCAAAATTCTAATTTTTAAATAGATAAAAAAGAGATCAACCCGGACAGATATAGTTTAGGGAAGGAAGCACATTATAAATGTTCTTTATTTTTTTCAGGTCAAATTCGGTAGTCCACGTTAGCAGCAAATACGATCTGGAAAACCGACTGAAATCGGCCGGCTCACGGTTGGTTGTGATTGACTTTTTCGCCACGTGGTGTGGACCCTGCCGAATGATCGCTCCTGAGCTGGACAAGATGGCCAAAGAATATCCCAACGTCGTTTTCCTTAAAGTTGATGTAGATCAAAACGGTGATATATCCAGGGAGTACGGAGTTACCGCGATGCCTACCTTTGTTTTTATTAAGAATAGAAGGGAAGTTTCTCGTCAGCAAGGAGCGGATTCCTACTCTTTGAGATCAACTGTACAACGATACAAATAAATAAGCGCAGATTTGTTAACATTTTACTTTGTTAATGTTGGGTTGCACAAAGATTTTTAACCAGAATTAACTAACCAGCAAATTTAACTGTGACATAACTGACATTGACAGACAATATAGTAAATTAAAAATTAAGGTAACCGGGCCAGTATGATTGTGAGAAAATTATTTCTGCCAATGCGATGTATGTCACAGTCAAACTTGCTGGTTAGTTAATTATTATTAAAATTCTTTGTGCAACCCGACATTATTGTTATAATTAATTGTATTTTGTAAAAGGCTGACTGGAATAAAAAAATACGTTTAGTCTTACGGTGATTTGGTATTAGTCCACTATACAGAGTGTTCCTTACTGACCTGTTCATATTTCCGAATGTGATTCCTCAGGTCATTTTTAATTTTTGTCGCAGGTGACTGAGTTTCTATATATATTTAGGCATAGAAATTAATTTTAAACAAGACAAAGGAAAGTCACACATATTCTACATAGTGGTCCAAGAGACAGCCTACCCAATGAACTGAAAATGCAACGGATTGATTGAATTTTTATGAAGATATGAGCTTTTAAAATTAAAGTAATTTTTTAACTATTCCATAATTAATGGACGCAGTGTATTTATGATTTTAAATACAAAAAAAAGAATTTTCCCTAATCAGCACGTCTTCAGGGGATTGAGGAATAGGTTTCGCTTCTACTGTACGTTTGTCTTTCCGCAGTATTTTTGTTCATTTAGGCGTAAAAGTGATTTTGAAAAGTTTGTTCTCTTAAATATTTTTTGGCATTGATTAAAAATTAAAGGCAAGTTTCTTCTTTCTTCGTTCTTCGTCAATTTAAAATGTGATTTTGTTTGTGAAAATTAAAATTTTTATTCAAAATATTCACCTAAAACCCCTAAGGTAAACGTTCCTTTTTATTTCAGTGGTATTAGACTTTACTTTAAACATTCATGATGCATATTGAATTTTCAACTCCAGATTTGTTCGTTTGTGTTACACAAAATTCCACGTAAAAAAATATCTGGTGACTACTATTCAGGCTACCATTTTAAAAAGACCAGGAAAATTTTTTGAAATTTTGGTCATAGATACGGTTAAACATTTACAGTAAAAATCATCCTTTACCAACTAAGGAAGTTTTAATTTCTACACTAAGACCAGATAGAATATTTTATTGGTTAGATATAAAATACACCTTTTATTAGGTTAAAATATCGATATATTATTACTTTAATAATTTCTTCTTTTTAGAAACAAAAGGTTACTGTTCGGTATTACAGATGCACCCGAAAAATTCCAAAAAATCATGGAGATTTTTATTAAATGTTCAGGGACCATCAAATTTATTGAGGATATAATTATTTTTGATGAAAGTACAAGACAATGAAAAACTAACAAAAACACTAATTAAATCAAACACCTCATTAAAAATTAAAATGTGGTACTCAATAAAATCCAAATCAATGTCAAAATTGGTGAGTTTGGTAAATTAACAGGGGTGTTCTTTAAAACAAAAATATGGGGCGTTTGAAACCGTAAGTGACGAAATATTTTTTAACTTAAAATGTGCACGTTACTCGACCCTATTTATGATCGAAATGTCAAATTTGTATCCTAAGCCATTTTAAAATGGTGGCCTGGACAATAATTTTGTTGTCACCTGGTATTTTTTTTTACGTTGCCTGATAATTAGCGCCATGGCAGACCATAGTGGCATCAAACAACCTATTGTGGCACCGTTTGTTACCTGCATAGAATGCATGGTGCGTTATTTCCAGTGTTGTCACTGTCGTTTAAATCTTAACAGTTTTTCTGGCGACTCTGCTTCAGAGATACATTTTTCTATGTTAGTTCGTGTTACATTACACTTTCGTTTCTAAAGTATGCCATTTTTAAAGTCACAAAGTAATATTGAATTTGAAAAAGGTTTACATAAACGAACAAACATTTGCAAACATTTTAGTTATGTACTTATAGTTACTCTGCTACTAGATTACCAAAATTATAGAACTACTTTTGGTTTTCTTGTACTATAATTAATTTAAAATTTAGCTTTATTAACATAATCTCTTTTAAAATTCACCAAATTTGTAATTTTCGGTTATGTTTTGCTATTTTATAGAATTTATTATATATTAATATAAGGTATGTTGGATGTCCCGGTTTGCAATATTTTAATAAAATATTACATTTTAATTCAGGCATTTTATTTTTGAATGTTTTCGAGACATACAGGGTGTTTCATTAATATTGCAATGACTTTCCCTGTCCTAGGAAAGTGAGAAGTTTCCACCCGGGTGGAAAGTAAAATTATTTTTTTTTATAATTCTTTAAAAACCCACCAACATATGCATAAGACGATCACATTCATTACACAAATTTAACGATAATAAATTTGTTTCTTTTTTAAATGAATTATAAGTGACATTTATAAAAAAAAGAGTGGTCTTCATTCAGCATTGAATATAATGACCAAAACGTTGATATCTTCTTTTCCCACGACCACCTATGAAAATGAGAAAAAAGCACGGTTAATTTGGCTAGAAAGCGCCGTATATCACACGCGTGTTGAAAACAAATATTTCAACACTAGTGTTGATATACAAGGCACACTATTTAATTTAAACATATGGTGCCAATTTGACAGACCACCCCTATTTATTAAAAATAACAAATTTTAGAAAGCAGTAATTGTAAAGTGTTTAACTTATTTATTATGTATTTGTTGAGTGATTCAGAATTAGAGTGTGAAAATACGCCATCTGAAATTATAAAAAATGTTAATAATATACTGGAAAATCTATATTATTTTCAAGTTCCGTATTTCACCGCTAGAGGGCGTAGCTAAAAATTAAATAAGAAAAACAGCTTTTTTTTTGAAAACCTATATATTATCCTATACTTTTGATAAAACTGTTAGAAAGCCTAGAAAATTCTCTATCACGAAGCGGTCCGTTGAAAATTCTGGTAGAATAGTTAGATTTAAATTCAGTGTAAGTAACGAAAAACCAAAAGTAACGTGTCTTTTATAAAATTATGACTCGTTACTCTTAATGATCACATAGTAACGCTTACCTACTTATTTATTTCACATCACTCTATATCCTATATTTTCAAACCCTGCTCACCAGTTTTAGGTTCGTTACACTTTCACGTGTTGAACAGACATTGATTGGAAGAAATACACCAAAAAAGTTTATTTTATATTTTAGCAAACCTGAAAACCGGACTGAATCAAAAAAACCTTCTGATTCCACTACGATCAGAAAACAAGGAAATGTTCGACGCTTGGCAGATATTAGGAAAGACGACGATGAAAATAATACGTGGAATGGAAATTCTACTCAGCAAATGTAAAAACGTATGGTATTTTTAAGACAAAATATCTACACTTACCTTAACTATTTTTTTATGTACACTTGTGACCAGTAGACATTGATTAAAAGAACATGCTATGTACTTCATCATTCAAACGGCAAATGACGTTTTCCAGTAATCCGATGCATGCATGGCATTTTCTGAAAGTGATCAAGGTCCACAATAATTTATCACACTGCAAATAACTTTAAAAGTATAAGGATCCGACGGGCGTGGAGAGAGGGAAACTCCATTCAAAAGAGCAGTGGATCGGTTTCAAAAATATCATATTAGTAACCAAAAAGCGTCACCAAAAAACACTAAATAGCAGCCTTTACCCGAAAGGCCGCTCGAATTTAGACACGCACGTTTATATTCTTGCGAAACTCTCCCTTGCGGTTACAATAGTTAGAATAGAAGGATTTTCAAATGGGTATTCTTAAAAAAGGAGAGGGAGGCATTTTATTAACTAATACGTTTAAGGAAGAGCTGTATATTCACATCCTAAAATAAATGTTAATAAGGGAAATTGGTGTCCTACTGTATATATATACATATTTATTTACTTAAAAAATAATTATTTGAAAAACTTATATTACTAAATTAATATATAGAAAATTCACCATGAATATTTTGAAATGTTACGCCACTATTGTTTTACAGTGTTTTGTCGTCGGCCTGCTCAATATCCTTCCTAGAGCAGGTCATTGCCGGCACAGGTACACTGATTAATATACAAAAGGTGTCCCATAACTTATGGGCCGTAGAGTAATTGGAGATACTAGACATCAAACTAAGCCGATTATGTCATATAAGTTTTTTTTTTGATAATTAAAATATTTATTTATTTATTTATTTCTACATATAACAAATTATAAAGTATAACAAAATCCAAATGTGTACACTATGGACTAAAAGTCTGTTTGTGCACACAATGACTGACAAAACTAGGAAACACTTAATACTTATATATTATAATCCTGGTACATATATACATAGTTATTATTCATTAAGTAAGCCTTTTTACAATTTATAAGAATCCAATAACATTTTTAATTATTTCAGTGTTATTCATAATCCATTTGTTAATGTCTTTTTTAATAAGATGAAATTTTTTTCTTTTAAATTGCTCTGGTAGCAGATTCAAGATCTTCGGAGCTACATATGAGATGGACCTTTGTGTAGCATCAAAGTGAACGACAGGCAAAGTTAGGTCACGATTAACATTTGCTCTTGTCAAGATATTATGACTGATGTGATTATGAAAAATATTTCTACTGAGAAAAAATCTAATTATATTTTTTATATATAATTGCGCAATCGTGAAGAAACCAGACTGTCGAAATAAAAGCTCCGAAGAAAAACACCTAGACTTGAACAAAATTAACTTTAAAATGTATTTTTTTTGGGCAATAGTTATATTACTTAAATTATTTTTATTAGCAGATCCCCAACATACTATTCCGTAAGCAAGACAAGATTCTGCCAATGATTTATAGATATTGATTATAACCTCTCTGTTTAAAATGTTACGCAATTCATAAAACTTGTAAACAAGTTTCTTTAATTTATTTTTTACATATTCTGTATTAACAGACCACTTTAAAAACTGATCAAAAAAAAACACCCAGATATTTCGTACTTTCTACTGACTTAATTATACCCTTACAGGAACATTCGTCTAAGACGTCACAACCATTATTGTGAATTGTAATTTATTTTTTATTAGGCAGCCCAATCTTATTCATTGAAAAACACATAAAATTTGTCTTGTTCACATTAAGAGTTAGAAAATTATAATCCATCCATATTTTTACATAGGTAGCAGCTCTTTCTGCACTTTTAAAAACTTCATCCCATGATGGTCCCTTAATCAGAAGAACTGTATCGTCAGCAAAACAGACTGTTTTCACATTAGGTATTACATTCGCTAGACTGTTTATCTATATAGAGAATATAATTTAATTATGTACTATGTTTTTATGCTTTGGGATGTTTAAAGGGAAATATCTCGAAAACCGTTAAAAATATTAAGATCAATCAAGTACACCTTTTTGACTCAGAAAATGCCCTTCTTTAAGAAACTATAATTGAAAAACACGTAATATCACAGAGGTCAGAAAAAAAATCATAGATGTATGTGTATGCAACTAGCGCCCTCTAGTTTGAAACTTAAAAATTTCTACAAATTCTTATTTCTTGCTCATAAAAACATAATATTGCCAACTTTCAATTTGATTTATTAAACCGTTTTAAAATTATGGCTTATTTTCGAGAATAAACTTTTTCTTTCAATACCCTGTATCTCTAGAACGAGTAACAATCCGAGAAACTTATATGACTTAATCGGCTTAGTTTGATGTCTAGTATTTCCAGTTACTCTACGGCCCATAAGTTATGGGACACCCTGTATATTATATACGTTTTTAAGTAATTTTCGTAACTCTTTCTATACGCTTACTATTTCGTGTAACTGCGTAGAAAAGCTGAAATATGAAGCTGCTGCGTTTTCCAAATACGTTGCCCCCTCCCCTTATGAGTTTAAGGACACGCCACTGCTATGAAGTAGGGTAGTGGTTCAGAAAAGTAGGGTATTTATTTAATATGTTATGTTAACGTTGGCATTTGTAACTTGGAGAAATTGGTGATTATTTATTTTAAATAAAATATTTAAGGAAAATAATTTTTTTTTTACTTTACTCATAGAGGATTTGGTTGAGGTTTCTTATTCCGTCTAAAATTCGTGCGGAAAGTGATACTTTTGCGCGCACGCCTGCCGGTCTGTAGTTAAGTGCGGAAAAGATACTCCGCGTTGTTTTAGGAATAACATTTTTACAACTACCACTAAAGAAATAATAATAAAATTAATTAGGTATCTTATTTTTTTATCAAGAAAAACTGCGTTTGATAATATTTGGGACGTTGGGACAACGTCGGTGCCGTCGACTTAACGTTGCCACACAACGTCCTAGCGACCTTTATTTAAACAAAATCTGGGTTGTTACGACGTTGCCCCGCGTCTAAAGGTTTATTTAGGCTTATTTTGTTATTCATATTCTACATCATGAAAATTTAATAAATTTTAAAGTGGTCAAATATAAAATAAAATATAAAAATGGCGAGGTCCGCGGTTCATTCTAAAATATTATCTATTTTAACAAGAATACACAATAAGTTGAAAAATCTACACTTTAAGACTCTAAGTTTAAAACATTGGGAGACGTTTTAAGCGAGAATTTAAATTGCCGATATTTAACGTCGTGGTGCTAAACTAAACGTCAAAAATTAGTCTCAAGTCGGAGAAAAACTAAAAAAAGTTACTTGGGATACTCTATTACACGGAACAATGCCGTACAGGCCAGTACAAGGTAATTTTTTAAATTGGCAATACTCTACCGCTTAACAATAATTTGTTGATTATTTAGTTCTACTATTGGACAACAATAATTAAAATAATGCTTCAGTAAAAAAAAAGCTTTATAAATAAACAAATTTAAATCATTAGGCTTATCTACACGGTGCCAGTAACTTGTAAGTCCCTTAAATCCAGTATTGTTGCCATTTATTTTGACCACCATACAAATTCAATATTCTTTCAATGCACTTGCTTTTAGTACAGTATCTCAGTGAGTTGTACAACTCACTGACACCGTGTAGATTCTCCTTTCTGAGTAGCTTTTGAATCGTCACAACATTGGTCAAAGCTACACCTATACAGGGTGATTCACGTTGAGTGGCCTATTAGAAGATCTAAAAAACGAGTAACCCTATCTTTCTAAAAATTTGATAGCAGGCTTAATTGGTTTTGGGCTTTTAAAACATTATATTTTGACGGTTTTATTACTTCCGGTTTTACCGGAAGTTAATGCCAACTTTGTTATTTCAAATGGAATACCCTGTATATTTTAGCATTTTTGATTACCTTCTTAATATCTAAATAACCTTTGTTAATAATAATCTATTCCTATCTCTAACCCTTTTTGAGATATGAATTATAAAAGGATTTTTTTGTGTAAAAACGCTCCGAGAAGAAAGTTTAGTAACTCTGAACCTAATAAAGGTAAACATTTAAAATTTTGTAAGCTTTCAAGTAATACATAGATCTTTAGTTTAAATTACTTAGGTTTCACGTTTTTTATACAGGGAGTTCTTAAAATTTATTTATTTTGATATATTTAACAATAATACATAAACTAGATTGCACAATATCTCTATAACTATACAACACAGAGTGTGCTCATCGACATATAGTCTGTGTGAGCAACACCTACCCGTCAGTTGACTAACGAAATAACAATATAATTACTAATACAACCACAAGATCTTAATACACACCTAAAATATACTAAATGAAATTATAAAAATTTACGACACCATCAATTATTACCTAAATATTTCTATTTCTATGACTACAAGAATATAATTGTGTCTCTAATCCTTTGAGTGTTTTGCTTGACCCAGTTATTTAATTGATACTTTTTTTGCTGATAAGAACCATTTCTATAGTTGGTTGGTATTAAGTTTATAACTCTAGGTGCTATGTATGCAATACACCTTTGAGTGGCGTGAAAATGCGTATTGGGCAATATTAATTGCTCATTAATATTCGCTCTTGTCATTATGTTATGATTTATATATCTTTGAAATACTTTTCTATTTAGGACAAAACGCAATACATTCTTGATGTACAATTGCAAAAGAGTAAAGACACCGGATGTATTTCTGTGTAATTACGATATTGTGTAAAACATTTTTATGTGCTGAACCCCAGCAGATTATACCATACGACAATGTTTCCATTTAAATGTGCATAAGTCAATTTTTGCAAATGGAACACCCTATTTTCAAGCTAACTAGGATGTAGAGAATTAAATTTCCTATCTAAATGCCAAATGGGTTACAATACACATTTTTAGTCGTTTTGGAATTATGAGCAATTTAAATAAAAAATCTTAAAATTTCTTATGTGTTAATGCTACATTATTTTTGAAAAGAAGGCTTCGACTGGGACTTTCGTTTGGCTTTGAATGAGAAATAGCTAAGCAACGAACATAGGCAGTTAATAACAAATGGTAACAAAGCTCAAAGTCAAACGAAAATCCCAGTCGAAGCCTTCTTTTTAAAAATAATGTCGCATTAACACATAAGAAATTTTAAGATTTTTTATTTAAATTGCTCATAATTCCTTATGCACATTTATTTAAATGGAAACATTGGCATAATTTTAAGAACTACCTGTATAAAAAACGTGAAACCTAAGTAATTTAAACTAAAGATCTATGTATTACTTGAAAGCTAAGAAAATTTTAAATGTTTACCTTTATTAGTTTCAGAGTTACTAAACTTTCTTCTCGGAGCGTTTTTACACAAAAAAAATCCTTTTATAATTCATATCTCAAAAACTGTTAGAGATAGGAATAAATTATTATTAATAAAAGTTATTTAGATTTTAAGAAGGTAATCAAAAATGCTAAAATATATAGGGTGTTCCGTTTGAAATAGCAAAGTTGGCATTAACTTTCGGTATAACCGGAAGTAATAAAAACGTCAAAATATAATGTTTTAAAAGCTCAAAACTAATTATGCCTGCTATGAAATTTTTAAAAAGATAGGGTTACTCGTTGCCGAGATCTTTTAATAGGCCACTCAACGTGAATCACCCTGTATAGGCCTGACGTATAAATCTCTGTACCAAGTCTCCCTGGTTCCTAAACATTAAAACATCTTATAAAGGACTTAAAAAATTTTTTTAATAATTATTCTCCAACAAGTAAAATAAAGCTGCATTTTTCCACTAAATGTTAATTAAATGCTCAAAATGTGTACAATTTTGAAGATACATTTTATAGGATACATTTCCGGTTAAATCAATATAAATTACATGCACAATTTCACTACTTATATCAAACCATATTTTATCCACAAGAAAAACAAACGTGGTACGGCGTAAATACATAAATACCAATTAATTCCCTGCGGGATCTTATCAATTAATAGTAGTATAGTAAGTACAGTCTTGCACTGTGTGCAATTTCGGTTATAATATATCCCTGCGGGATTAATAACACTGGTTAACAAGATTTTTGTCCCAAGCGCAAAAATGTCTGATTTCAATATAATTTTGCATGCTGAAATCAATCATGTTTTCAGAATTTCTCCATCACCCTTAGTTTTTATGTTCCAGTATACCTATGTGATTATTTACCTATAAAATGCACGCATAGGTCTGTACTATAAGAGTCATCTAACAAAAAACTTGTGTCAGGCATTGCTATTTTATTATTTGTGTATTGTAACAATAACTTGTTGTGACTAGAAATAACAAAGTGTGCTCTGTGTGTCACGCGGAACATGTCTTGGCTTGTTGAGACCTGCAAGCAGTTCCGAGTCCTACATAATACATAACATTTATTGTTGTTTTAGTTATCGGCTAGAGCTCGGTGAATGAACATATACGCAGACTTTTTTAACGTTTTGAAGAATGTGCTGTGGTGCATTTTAAGCTATTGTAATGTAACTCACCTGTAAAAATGCCAAGAAATTGTGTAAACCCCCCGAACTCTTTTTGCTACATCTGCGGTGAATTGACATTTAAATCTTAAAAACGGTCTTTCACGCCTCTCGTTAATAAATGCTATGAACAGTATTTCAAGTGTAAAGTCGGCGATCAAGACAAAAGCTGGGCTCCCCATATTTGCTGTGTTACGTGTGTCAGACTTCTTACAGCGTGGGCAAAAGGTAAACGACATATGCCTTTTGCTATTCTCATGATTTGGAGGGAACCATCAGACCATATTACCGATTGCTATTTTTGTCTTACAAATATCAGTGGTATAACTTCTAAATCCAAACATACTGTTAAATATCCTCATATTCCATCTGCACTGAGACCAGTGCCGCACAGTCCGGAATTACCTGTGCCTGACCCCCCACAAAATATGACACCGAGCGACGATGAAACTGCCGATGACGAAGTAAACAACGAAAGTTTTTCAGCCGAAAATATTGATCTGGATCCAACATTTACACCAGATTCGTCTTCTTGTGCGCCGCATCTTCTAAGTCAAGAAGACCTTAACGACCTTGTCCGAAAAAGCAGCATGGTTTTCTTTCAAGGACATTTGCAACGGCTTCTTGGGAAATCGTAAATCCGAAAATTACGTAGAGAATGTTAACAATTTATTGGTCTCATATAAAGCCATGGGTTGCAACATGAGTCTAAAAATACACTTTCTTCATTCACACTTGGACTTTTTTCCGAAAAACCTTGGAGCAGTAAGTGACGAACATGGCGAGCGATTTCACCAGGACATTCTGGACATGGAGAAGAGATACCAAGGCAAATGGAGCCCCGCTATGTTGGCAGACTATTGCTGGACGCTGAAGAGAGATGTTTCTGATGCAAAGTACAGTCGAAAGTCATATATGACCACATTTTCTAAGTAAATATATCACTTTGTACTTTATTTTTTCATAACTTATACCCATATTATAATATATGTACGTTCACAAAAATTCATTGCTTTGTCACTTTAAAACCCTGCGTGATGGAAAAATTCTGAAAACATATATGAAATATATTTAAAAAGTACTACCAAGTACACCCACTTCAGCTCGTGGGACAAAAAAAATCTTAAATTTTGTTGACCAGTGTAATTAATGCTAGTAAAAGGAATAATTGTCCTTAGCTATACAGGGTGTCTCGAAATTAGGTGACAATATTTTAAGGGGATAAAGTACATCCAAAAATAGGACCAAAATCCTCTATTAATATACCTTGAAAAACGCTTCGTTATGGGGCTAGAGCCCCCCGAATGGAATCTATGATAAGCGGTTATTTCAAATTATCTTAGAAACTGATTGAGGTATCAAAACGAAATTTGATACATGTTTTACCCATGACAAGACGCAATAAACGGTTTGTTTAGCTTGGGTGTATTTCTTCCAGTGGCGTCCCACTGGGTAGGTAGTGAGGAGAATATTGCCCTAACTTTTTTATTTGTAGGATTTTTTAACGCCGGGTGCAATTTTTAAAAGCACTGAAGTCTTCTATTGAAAAAAGGTACTCCTGCTTCATTTCGGTAGGATTCACCATTTTTCAGTAAAATCGATTTTAAAATTTTCGGTTTTTTACAAGCCGTTGAAAAGGTTAAGGTGTTTTTTGCATATCTCAGCAAACACTTGATATTAAAACATGAAATTTATTAAAAGTTCTACTAGCGACAAGGCATATTTATTAAAGGATGTAACATTAAAATATTTTTCCAGTGGTGTCGCACGGGGTGGAGCCTAAAGTAAATATTACAATTTTTTTTTAATTTGAGGGGCTTTCCTTTCATAATATTTTTAAATTCTCTGTACCTCACAAAACATAACACGCAGGTCTAGATTGTGCATCCAACAAAATGGAAATCATTTCGAACATTTGCTTAAGAATTAGTTTCCCATGTGGTTTTACAATTAAATTTGATTTGCAATTTGTTATTCGTTTTTGTTTTATTTTAAGTCTCTTATAAAAATAAATATTTAAAAAACAAGGTCTAAAAATCTGTTGAAAACCTTATATTCTGTCAAATTACAATAACGAAAGGTTTTATTAACAAAAAATTTAAAAATTTTAAAAAATTACATAAAAGTATGAAAGCTCCTCAAATTAAAAAAAAATAGTAATATTTACTTTAGGCTCCACCCCGTGCGACGCCACTGTAAAAAAATTTTTTAGTAACATCCCTTAATAAATATGCCTTGTCACTAGTAGAACTTCTAATAAACTTTATGTTTTAATCTTAAGTGTTTGCTGAGATAAATATGCAAAAAAACACCTTAGCCTTTTCAACGGCTTGTAAAAAACCGAAAATTTTAAAATCGATTTTACTGAAAAATGGTGAATCCTACCGAAATGAAGCAGGAGTACCTTTTTTCAATAGAAGACTTCAGTGCTTTTAAAAATTGCACCTGGCGTTAAAAATTCCTATAAATAAAAAATTTGGGGCAATATTATCCTCACTACCTACCCAGTGGGACGCCACTGGAAGAAATACACCTAAGCTAAACAAACCGTTTATTGCGTCTTGTCATGGGTAAAACATGTATCAAATTTTGTTTTGATACCTCAATCAGTTTCTGAGATGATTTGAAAAAACCGCTTATCATAGCTTCCATTCGGGGGGGCTCTAGCCCCATAACGAAGCGTTTTTCAAGGTATATTAATAGAGGATTTTATTCCTTTTTTTGGATGTACTTTAACCCCTTAAAATATTGTCACCTAATTTCGGGACACCCTGTATAAAACATTGACATTATTTATATTTATTTAGAGTACACCTCAACACCCTAGCAATAAGTTTTAGGATTGAAAATTATATTACCCTAATAAAATTTCTGTTTCATTACTGCAATGTGTATCTTTTTTGATGTCGAAATTCAAAGCTTTTTCTCACTCGAAAGCACAGTTACTTACAACTACTCGTCAGTCACTGGCATTCGACCGTGGCGTTCCAACTTCGATCCTCGGAGGGGGCATACGGACAATAGATAAATAAAAATTTGTCCGAATTTTAGTAGGTTTAAGAATGCAGGGAAGAGTGTAAAATGTTAAATCTTCCAACCCACCCCATTCACGCCTGTAACCAGGCCGGATGAGATCGGATATCTTGTGGGGGTGCGGAAGAAGCTACACACTCCCCAATCGGTAGGTCATGTAATGGCGCAAGAAACCGAAGGTTAGCCCTTGAGGGGTAGTGTCGCATGACTGAGGATCGTGGTTCGGAACCCACGTTAAACTGTAGGTCCCCTCGGGAATGGCCCTGGCAGCGAACGACGAGGCAAAAAGACGAATTCGAAAGAATGGCAAGAAATGACAACAACTAAGTACTCTAAGACCAAGACCACACGAAGTAAGGTAAATGTTATAATTGTAAAATAAATAAAAAATTGAATTACTTCCCATGTGTCAAAAACTATTCGTTTTTTTTATTGACCTCTCAAATTCATGACCTTAAAATAATTTATGGTTTAGGGAGATTATAAGTGAAAAATTGTTTTGAATGATAATTCACAGTTTTTCATTTAATTAAAAATGGCCACCTTGATCAATTTTCCCTCGTTACCTAAAATTTTCATAAATTATAGGCTAAAATAAATAGTACTTATATGCTATGGAAAATGTATTTAGGTATGTTATCCTATACCTATTATATGTATTTACTAAATAATAATGTTAATTATAATGGGTAAAATAGCAATTTAGATTGGTACTCATTGGTGGAAAATTTACCTATTTTAATTTTTCCAATAAAAATACTTATTAGGGCAGTGGCAGTTCCTCCTTGTGACCGCATGGCCGCGCGCCCCCTTACCGCCGCAAATACGATAATTTTATTTCATCATGTTTATTGGTTAATTAATGGGGATACGCATTGAATAAAGTCTTTATTCAATGGGGAAACAATATATAAATTTGGTAGGTCTGCCGATAAACCAGGAGGATTGGCAACACTAAATATAATTTCTTACAATTAACCTTCATCCGTACCAATCCGCCCGTTTATACCACATATATACATACACTATATTGCTAATACCATAATTCAATGATGACACCACTGTAAGCAGATGATCAGGGGCCGTTGAGTTTGCGCAGATCGGAAATTTGCTTCTTGATGTAAACATTTGACAAGGCCTACTTTCAAAATATTTTTACAGTACGGTTTAGTTCGGATGTGTACAGTTTATGGTCAAATAAAACTAAGTAACCGATATTTTACATACCTGAAATACCTTATTCCTGGTATTGAACCGCGATTCTTGCAAAAAAGGATAATGCACTTTTTTCTACCCATTTTGAGACACACGTCGCTAACAATAACAAAATGTCTGGTAAAGTTTTATACCTAAATTCGCACCCAAAACTTAAAAATAATATCCACAATCACACACGGAACATTCGAACGAATATACAACGTAAAAATATATGGAAACGACTATAAACTTACAAACTAACAAAAAAAAATCTAAAGTAAAGTTTTATAAATATTAACACCCAAATCTTGGAAGTTATAACAACAGACGAATGAACGAAACAAAAGATGGCGACTAATAAGAATATAACGGCGAGCCGGTTCTGTTCAAGAGACCTTGGGTTCTTTTTACGTTCTGTTAGAAATCGTGTGGGTTGCCTAATTTTTTCCCTACTGCGCAAGCGCCACGGCCCCCAACTCAGGTTATTTTGAATCGCACGATGGGTGTATTCTTACTTCGTGCCGCTGCTTGTATTGGCAATATAGTGTATGTATACCGGGTGTCCGCGAAAGGTGGTTCGCCCCTATAACTTTTTTGGCTTTGAAGATATTGGAATGAAATTTGGAGAATGTGTATACGACATAAAATTACATTTTTTGACGGGTAACTCAATTCTATGGCACTTCCGGTTTAACCGGAAGTGACATAAACTTTCGATTTTTAAATGGGACGCCTGGTATATTTTTACTTATTTTATCTCCACATGACATTCTAAACACAATCATGTGTCACTTGTCACTTTGTGTCACCAAAAAAAAATTTTTTTTTTCATTTTTTTTTAAATCTAGAGGGCTATGAATTCGTTTAAATTACTAATTTTGTCTTATAATCTTGAGTAAAATACCAATTTACTCTTTTTTGTCAAAAACCAATCTGCTGTGTAAAATTCAATTTTTAAATTTGTATAAGTCATTTTTTTCAAATGGCAACATAGTGGTTCACCCGGTTAACAAAAGAGAGCATTTTCCTACGATTAATTTGATACCAAACACTTATGGGTTTTAAACAAACTTTCGTTTAAAATACTGGTAAAATATAACGCTAACATTTTTCTAAAATGAACGGTCTTCAGAGAATGAAATATTATTTAAATGAATCGAGTAGGCCTGTGAAATAAAAACATGAAGCTGTCATGAAAAAAAATTACGGCCTGTCAATATCTTATTGCATATCGCTTCGGCAACAGTACGTTATTGTTTAAAAACATGGAGGAGTAGTGAAAAAGTTGATATGTTATTAGTTTTCGGAGAGTGTAGGCAAATCTCAACTAATGCTGCACGTCTTTACGCACAGAGATATCCAGATCGGCATCACCCAACCCGGCACTATTTCCCAAAAGTGGTTCAGCAAATGCGAAATGTACCTAATAATAATGAAAACATTAAATTTGTTGTGAGCGAAGAAAAAGAAATAGACGTTCTGGCATACGTACAAGTACATATCAACGCGTCCGTCAGAGAGATCGCGCTAGAATGTGATATTTCTAAGTCTTCTGCAGGTAAAATTTTAAATAAACATGGATATCACTCATATAAATACCAACTACACCAGCACCTGTACGGAAACGACAATGAAAGGAGACTTAGCTATTGTAATTGGTTTTTAGAAAAATATTTAGAGGATAACACATTTCCCAATAAAATTCTTTATACTGACGAAAGCCGTTTCACTAATTTGGGACATTTTAACAGAAATAACAAGCGATATTGGTCTCAAGAAAATTTACACTTGATGCAGGAAGGAAATTTTCAAGAACGGTTTGGTTTCAATTGTTGGGTTGGGATTTTAGGGGACAGAATATTAGGTCCTATAATTTTTGACGGTTCGCTAACAGGGGCAAGATATCTAGATTTTCTTACGCAAGAAATTGAGCAGTTCTTGGATGAGATACCGTTAATAAATCGAGAAGGACTATTTTATCAACAAGATGGTGCCCCCCCACACAACTTGAGGGCAGTAACGGAATATTTAAATGAATTATACAACGAAAATTGGATTGGAAACAGGGGCCCAGTTAGTTGCCGGCAAGGTAAAACGGAATTGTTCTTAATTTATACCTTTATTTCATTTTAAAACTTTTTAGGTCGCCCGACCTTACGCCACTAGATTTTTTTTTATGGGGTACTATTAAAAATGAGATATATGATGTACCCCCTGCCACACGAAATGAATTAGAAAACAAAGTAAGGGCAGTTATTCATCGAATTTCACCACGACATTTAAGAAACGTTGTAAGAGCAACAATAGAGAAAGTACGACTTTGTCAGCAACAAGATGGAGGTCATTTTGAACATCTTCAAAATTAAAGTTAAAAATAAATAGATATTATGTAGATAGTTATAATTGTTTGGTTATTTAATTAGTAGGTATAATGCATACTATAATTTTTAATAAATTTAAAAAAAAAAATTAAAATGAAAAAAAAAAAATTTTTTTGGTGACACAAAGTGACAAGTGACACATGATTGTGTTTAGAATGTCATGTGGAGATAAAATAAGTAAAAATATACCAGGCGTCCCATTTAAAAATCGAAAGTTTATGTCACTTCCGGTTAAACCGGAAGTGCCATAGAATTGAGTTACCCGTCAAAAAATGTAATTTTATGTCGTATACACATTCTCCAAATTTCATTCCAATATCTTCAAAGCCAAAAAAGTTATAGGGGCGAACCACCTTTCGCGGACACCCGGTATATGTGGTTAATACCGGCCGGGTGCACATATAATTATGTGGCCGGGTGTCCCATTATGGAATGCCATCGGCCGTATCTCGGAAACTACTAGGCATAGAAACTAAAAAAAAAATCGTTATTAAAGTGGCTAAGAAAAATCCTGGAAATAATTTTTAAGTTCCGCATTTTGCCGCAAGAGGGCACAATTGAAAATTAAATATTGAAACTCTAAATTCACCGAAAATTCCCACATTAAGGTATACCTTTGGTAACATTATTAGAAAGCTTAGACAATTCTGCATCATTTTGGTTTAAGGCTCATTGGCGTTCCGACCTTAATAAGAGTGGGGGATGCTATTGAAAGTGTAATAGTTAATTTGCTGTAACTTCTAAACTACTTATCCGATTCTAGTAAACTTAAGCTTGTTTGGAAGAGAAAGGTATATACTTTTTTTGTGGTATCCATCCAATTAATAATATATTAATAAAAACAAACTGTGTTCGTTTTGCTGTGCCATTTTCAACAGTAATATACCGATAGAGGAGGCGTCTTATCGGTAATACCGCTGTTTTTTACAAGAAATCGATTTTCTGATAATTTTCACGAAATATAATTTTTACTTATAATGTGATAAGATCCCGAGAGCTTTAGCTCAAGGGTCTTATCAGATTATAGAAAAGGAAAATATGCAAACACATCATTATGATTTACTTTTAAGTTTATAAACATGCCACAACTAACAATTATTAATTAAAAATCCAAGACTAAATCAGACGCGTGGATCGTCAAAAATCAAATTCGCTTATTTTCATCACGGTTGCCATGAAAACGCCAAGATTTCTTAAGCTCAAGTCAAAGCAAAGCACACTGGGTTTAATCTTGCATACATTTTGTCATAAAACATTTCTTTGAAAATGTCAATAATTAAGTTAAGTTTATGCCCTACAATCACCTCAAATACTGTTGTGTGTCACTTTTATTTTGTAGGGGTTATAATATTTATTTATTAAACTTGATTTTTTGAAATAAATTACTGTTTGTTTGACAAAAAGCTACAGTGGTCTTACCGAGCTAGCGGTAGGTCTTATCGGGTAAGACCACGTTACCAAGGTGGTTTCTATAAATATTTGCGTTCTGATTGGTTCTATATAGCTATGTGAGGTAAATTATCATTTATAGTCTTTTAAAAATGTAAGCTGAATAGACCAATTGTCTCTGTTATTTTTTTTTGTGGGCATTAGTAACAAAAATGTAACAATATAATTTAATACCTCTTTAATTTGTACGTCATGCATTTCAGACTTTGCCTTAAAAATTAAAATATCTCCACATGCACTCATTTTTGCATACCTAGATCTGCGCCTTCTTCCATACTTATTGTTCACGAGTCGCCACTGTATTAAGGTCTAATAAACAAATAGGTACCCCAGTAAAACAGCAAAGTACCTAGATTATACAACATGATAAATGCAATACTAATACTAGATACGAGGTGGTACAAAAAGGTGCTCCCCTCCCATTTTTCCGTAATTCTTGAAGTAAAGACTTAAAAATTTTTGGAGTTAATAAGTGTGTAAATGGTCATTTTAATTAAATCATACCTTCAGAACATCTTTCGGTTTAACCAGAAGCCAGGTCAAATTTTAAATAAAAAGTCGCTATTTTTATTCGATAATTAATTTTTAAAGAAATATTTCTTTTCAATGACACAACACACATTATCATTTTAAAAATGCCCGATTTTCTTCCACACCAGCTTGAAACGCGGCACCGTTTCCTGGCTAGTATAATTTAAAATTTAATACAAAAATTTTATTAAGGGGTTCACAAGAACTTCTAGTTTGGCGGATGATACCTTATATTTTTTCCAAAACAAAAATTGAGAACTTATTTTAAAATTTTAATTATAGGTTACACAGTTCTAGAAATTACATTTATGTTTCTTGTTAATTTCTACTATTACCTACCTAATAAATAAATGGATATTAGCTTGTGATACTCTGTTAGAAAGAGAATTAAATGAAGAATTTTATCATAATAATCCAAAGGTGGGTTTATTAAAAAAATTGAGAAATTCCGAAAAATGCGTCAGGTTTAACCCAAAAAAATACATTTTTCTCAAGCCAGTTGATTTCATATTATAAAGCAGGTTTAAATGAATCATTTAAACATATCCATGGCCTACTATTTACCTTGTTTTAACAAAATTATGGACATACCTACTAGGAAACTAAGGAAAATTGATCTCGGCGGCTTTTTTAAAAATAAAAGATAATTTGTAATATATGCCATTAAAGAGAGCATTTCTATATAATTTAAACATCGATTAAAAATGGCAGGTTTCTATTTAGAATTTATAAGTTGATATCACTCTCGGTAACCGAAAGTGGTTTTAAAGGTTTGAATGAGCTGAAAAATGCCAATTTACACACTTAATTTAAGAATTACGGAAAAAAATTGAACCTTCTGTGTCACCCGGTAATAAAAAAATAGTTAATCAGTACTACCTTATTACCGTAAGTACTTTTTAGCTGCACAATAACAACCAATAAGTGTGTATCGTTTGTAAAGTAAAATAAGTAAGGTAATATTTTGATAACCTTTAGTTATAATAATAATATTAATAATAAACGTCTTTTATTTTAATATAAAATTTACAATAAAATATATTAGAAATATATGTCAAATCCTGGCGTAGTCTAGCTGTAATAGCTAGTCTACAAAACCAGTCAAAGACATAATAAGTGTTATTAAATTAACTATAATTAATAAATATAACCTAATCCATAACTAAATGACTAATGTAGTAAATAATAAGTTTAGAAAAGCTTTTAAACAATGAATTCAACGATTAGAATAATTAAACAAACACATTTTAACAATCTAACAAGAAAAAATTACATACTTAGTTGAATCTTAAAAAATTAATAATTTTGTAAATTTAAAAGATAATTTTATACTTTAACTTTAATAACTCTGCCCTTACAAGTAACATATCAGTGGGTATTGAATTAAAATATTTAACAGTTTTGTATGAAAAGGAACGCTGAAATTATGGTATATTTTTCAGATTCTACAAAATGGGGATAAAAGGATATAACTTGGTTTTGGTGGTATTTGTTTTATGCTTTGCAATGGATGGTTACTATTGTAAGTTTGTTCTATGAGGAGTTATAACTTCTGTGTTTAATTTTAGCATAATTTTGTATTTTGCATAATCAATTAGTGATAAAAGTAATTGTAGGTATATGGAATAAAATGCATTTATTTAGGTTTAGGCACATATATACATACACTATATTGCTAATACCATAATTCAATGATGCCACCACTGTAAGCAGATGATCAGGGGCCGTTGAGTTGGCGCAGATCGGAAATTTGCTTCTTGATGTAAACATTTGACAGGACCGACCAACGAGGACCCATTTTCAAAATGTTTTTACAAGCTTTTATTTAAATTCACCCGTTAGTTTGGGTGTGTACAGTTTATGGTCAAATAAAACTAAGTAACCAATATTTTACATACCTGAAATACCTTATTCCTGGTATTGAACAGCGATTCGTGCAAAAAAGGATTATGCACTTTTTTCTACCCATCTTGAGACACAAGTCGCTAACAATAACAAAACGTCTGGTAAAGTTTTATACCTAAATTCGCACCAAAAACTTAAAAATAATATCCACAATCACACACGGAACATCCGAACGAATACAACGTAAAAAAAGATGGAAACAACTTACAAACTAACAAAAAAAATGTCTAAAGTAAAGTTTTATAAATATTAACACCCATAACTTGGAAATTAAAACCACACACGAATGAACGAAACAAAAACAAAAGATGGCGACGACTAAGAATACAACGGCGCGCGAGCCGATTCTGTTCAAGAGACCTTGGGTTCTGTTTACGTTCTGTTAGAAATCGTGTGGGTTGCCTAATTTTTTCCCTACTGTGCAAGCGCCGGCCACGGCCCCCAACTCAGGTTATTTTGAATCGCACGAAGGGTGTATTCTTGCTTCATGCAGCTGCCTGTATTGGCAATATAGTGTATGTATATATGTGGGTTTAAGTCGGGAACTACCTATGTTATTTCGTTTTAAAATTCGAGAATATTTTCTTATTTTAAAAACTAAAAATTACACCACTGTACATCTTAGTGATACTTCCCGCCATGAACATAGTACATTAAACAAAATTATTTAAATTTGTCAAAAAAAAATTATAAAAATTGTGAACTAAATAAAAAGGAGTCGCGTTTTCAAAAATAAGGTCAAAGTCTGATTTTCAGAAAAATAATTAGGTACATGGGCGGCACCCAGGACAGTTGCCCCCTCCCCTGCCCTGGTAAATATTATAAATTTCCCTGTCACTTTCGTTCAAATAACGACACTAAATGACAGAATTAAATTATTTGTCAAGGCAAAAAGGCATATTTTTTGTTGCAAAATTTTTTTACCGAATCTCCCTCGAACTTGAATTATAAATCCGGAAATTGTTCCTCAGTCAGACCCTAACTCTATTGATGAGCTATGATATGGCAAAACGCGTCTAAGGATAGATCTGACGAAATGAAAGGAAAATCTTAACCTGTTTTGATATTCGTTTTTAATACTTATTAAGGTTGATTTCTGATAATATAGATTTTTTTAAAAATAATCGTGTCTTCATTACCTTTTTTATTATTGTTTTACTTTTACCAACAGTCAGTTTTTATATTAATTCTTTCTTTATTTATTTTCTTTTAGCATGTTTGAGTTCAATAACATCAAAGCTGAAAACAATTTTCAATGTGGTTGACAAGGTTATTTCTGGTGGACTTGATACAGATCTGAGTTTTTTTAATGGAACCCTAGAAGAATTTAAGAAGAAATTAACGTTAACGTTTCCAGGTTATTTTTGTTTCATTTTTACGCTTTAAATCCTATACAGGGTGTCCACGGAAGGTGGCTCGCCCCTATAACTTTTTTGTTTTTAAAGACAGTGAAATTAAAATTAGAGGATTTATATATGCCGTAAAATTGCATTTTTTGACGAGTGATTTCCGGTTTAACCGGAAGTGACATAAACTTTTTATTTTTAAAGGGACACCTGGTATATTTTTCCTTTTTTTAACTCTATATGACGTTCTAAATACAACCATGTGTCACTAGTCACTTTTTGTCACCAAAATTATTATTTTTTTTTAAATATATTTTTTTATCTAGAGGGCTATGAATACGTTTAAATCACTTATTTCAGTCCTAAAATCTTGGGGAAAATACAACTTCACTGTTTTTTGTCAAAATCTATCTGCTGTGTGAAATTTAAACTTGTTTTACTAATTTTTTTTTAAATTGCAACATGGTGGCTCGTCAGATTAGAAACAAAGAGCACTTTGATACGATTAATTTGATACCACACACTATTAGGTTTCAACCAAATTTCCATTAAAAAACTTAAAATATGTAACGTTAGAACGTCCCTAAAACAAAACATCTTTTTTTGAATAAAAAACGCTTTAAATGCATCGAGTAGCCTGTGACCAACAATTTCGAATTAAATATGCTTTAAATGCATTGTCTTAGTCACAGAGACTATTCGATGCATTTATAGCGTATTTTATTCTAAAAAAGATTTTTTATTTTAGGAACGTTCTAACGTTACATTTTTAAGGTTTTTTAATGAAAATTTGGTTAAAACCTAATAGTGTGTGGTATCAAATTAATTGTAACAAATTGCTCTTTGTTTCTAATCTGACGAGCCACCATGTTGCCATTAAAAAAATGAGTAAAACAAGTTTAAATTTTAAATTTCACACAGCAGATAGATTTTGACCAAAAACAGTCAAGCTGTATTTTTTCCAAGATTTTAGGACTGAAATAAGTGATTTAAACGTATTCATAGCCCTCTAGATAAAAAAAAATCTATTTAAAAAAAATAATAATTTTGGTGACTATTTAACTAGAGTGTTTTACACTGGCAAAATGTCATAGCAACGGCCGGTTTTCTACTGGCAAAATTACTACCTGCACCTACCTGGACAAAATTCACATGTGATTTTTGCCGCGGCAAAATTTTAATAAAACTTAAGAGAAAAAGCACCAGATCAAGTAATATCATCAAATCAAAATCAATCAAATAATGCACAAACGTTTAATTATCACAACTGTAACTTTTACATCAATAAATAAGTAATTTTTTTGTTTTATTCTTAAATAAAAGTTTTCTAATTTTATTGTTCTTTGTCTTTTTTCTAGTTAAATAGTCATGTCGAATACCACTCGAGAAAAAATTGTGTAAGCAAAATTGTTCTCAAGGATTTATTTAAGTTTGTTGCTTTTAAGCAATTTCGCTCATGACATTTTCGACAAAATCACTCGCCTGACGGCTCGTGATTTTGTCAAAAATGTCATTCGCGAAATTGCCAAGCAACAAACTTTCATACCTTTCGAAAATTTTGCCGACAAAATTTTATCTCTTGTGATATTATATATGACTAAAAGTGACAAGGGACACATAGTTGTATTTAGAACGTCATATAGAGTTAAAAAAAGGGAAAACATACCATTTAAAAAAATAATAAGTGTACTTATGCCACTTCCGGTTAAACCGGAAGTTTCATAAAGTTAAATCACTTGTCAAAAAATGCAATTTTACGTCATTTATAAATCCTCCAATTTTCATTTCACTATCTTTAGAAACAAAAAAGTTATAGAGGCAAGTCACCTTCCTTGGACACCCGGTATACAAGAAAAATGACTGACGTTTTTCATAAACTTATGTGTTTGTATTATTTTCCAAATTGTAACATTGGAAATTTAACAGTAGAAAATACAGTACACCACTGCTTTTA
Organism: Polydrusus cervinus; assembly: GCA_935413205.1. Lineage (NCBI taxonomy): Eukaryota > Metazoa > Arthropoda > Insecta > Coleoptera > Curculionidae > Polydrusus > Polydrusus cervinus. The sequence continues at coordinate 99,023,385 of OW284510.1, read as the reverse complement.
TCGTATATTATTTTAGATGAGGCCGTAAAACAATATTTTTGGCAAGTGTTTCTTATCGCGCGTACTTTGGATGTAAATATTTTAACAAAGAAATAAAAACTAAATTGGTTATACGCACGCCACTGGTTGTGTCAGTTTATTGAAATTTTGTATTTCGTCGTTTTGAGAGATGTTAAATTGACTTCTGATAATTGTTATAAAATGAAATAATCGCTGAAGGTACTCTACTCTTTATATTATTATTTTAAATCTGCTATAGATCCGTACGCTAATGAGTTAAACAAATACATTTTAAGCAATGGAAAAGTGCGTCCTAGGATCATACGTAATCTCACCAAAATTCAAAACTTGCAATCCAGAAATACAGACAATATAAGCTTGTTTTCATTAAAAATGTGGCACCCCGCGTACAGTGTTTTGGTGCGGAGAAACTTAGTGGCGTTTTTAAAGGGAGGGGGGGGGGCTGCACCCCCTCAGTAACCAACTGCAAAGAAACTATAAATTTGCACGTTGAAAATTTTACGAGTCGTTTTCACACTTGACAGAAGTGAGGTTAAGAATATACTTCAAAAATATGAAAATCTGTCAGATAAAAATTTGTTTTAATTGAAATCAAAACATATACAGGGTGCTACAAATTCGCGTGCGTGCGTGCATGGGGATCTCGAAAACGGTAAGAGATACCAAATGGTTAAATTAAGGCAAAGTTGCATACTTTGGGGCTTAATAATTTGGTAAAAGAAAATTGTCAATATTCCGAATACCTTCGGAGATATCTGAACGAAACCAAAATGTTTAGTTTTGGTTTTAAATTTATTGTGCCTTCATTTTTAACTTAGGAAAAAAACAAGAAACACTTTTTTATAGCCGTTTTTTATGATCTACAACATGGCTTTTTTAATTTTTAAATGCGACGTTTCGTTCTTTGGATACCACCATCAAGTCAATTTTTTTAAATACGGACCTGGATTTTTTATTGCGGTTTTAGGGACTTATAGGCTTTAGAAACCTAATATAATTAAAACATTTTAAAGATTTTAATGTTTCGTCATCAAATAATACATTTAAAATTATCAATTTATTTCCTTACGGCCCTGTAAATTATTTTTAAAAATTTTAGTCCTTTTTATAGTTTCACGATTTTTTAGTTAGACACCTATAAATAAAATACTATACAATTATTATTACAAGAAAAAAGAAATATTAAATTTTGTTAATTAGTGATGTATTAAATTAGCATGTTATTAAAGGTTTTCATTTTTCTTTATGATTTTACTATTTTTTTTAGATGTATTATCCAGTAATAAAAAATTGTTATAGATAACGATTACTATTATCTGTCTTAAAGTTTTGCCCTAGAACTTTTAAATTTTTGTTTCTACTGCTATGCACCAATATTTTGAGGTCTCAGGACAAAATTATAGGAATTAAAGTACCTAACTGTTATGATAAAATATAATATAAAAACATTAATAAAAAATATAATTACTTCCCGTGCTTTAAAAACTATGCGTTTTATTGACCTGCTGAAATATTTGACCTTGACTGTCTGACAAATTTTATTAAAATAATTAATGGCTTAAACCATACGTCTCACTTCCTGTAATGCAATTTTAATATTTTATCCTAAAAATAATTGCCAGGACCGTAATGGGTAAAACGGGATAATTTTAAATATTGATGTGTTGATTTGATGACGAAGCATTCGGAATATTTAGAATTTTCTTTTACTAAATTATTAAGCCCTAAAATACGCAACTTTGCCTCAATTTAATCATCTTCGTATCTCTTACCGTTTTTGAGATCCCCGAGCACCCTGTATATATTCCAGAGTATATACAAACACAATTTTTTCCTAAAGAGTACACGAAATGGTGCGAAAATGTAAGGTATAATACCAAAATAAATTTCTACCGAACTATTGTTATTTTCTTACCGAAATAAATATTTGTGCCCAGATGCACTTTCGTATTTCAAAAATCTCCCGTTTTCCACTCATTTCTAGACAATTACTATAAGATTTAATGCATAAAATGTACTACTTATATACCTACAAAATGAAGGTTTTTTTACTAACCTTGGTTGGTTCTTTGCCATGCAAATATTTGTCTATCGCGATATTTGTCCATGGCAATAATATATGATATATTTTAAACGGGGATACAACTCCAATCGACTTTAAAACTTTAGATATAGAAAAATAACTGGTAAATTTTCCTTAAATGGTGGAACATGAAGATGAGTATATAAAACCAGATAAGACAGACGAAATTATAAGATTTCTAGAGAAAAAATTATTCAATTTTTTACAAAAGACTTTAAGGTTTGGTTATTTTTACAATATTGCCACTTCTCTTTCCGCGTTATGCTAGTTTGTAAATTGGCGATTATTTTGAAAAACGTTACCAACGTTAAAACTTCATATTAATGGACAAAAGCTGTTTTTATCTGTTTAAAACGAATTCTATAGCTATTTTGTTGTACTTTCGGAGTTATAATTCTTACGGAAGCAGAAAATAACCAGATCAAACCCTTTCTCCTTCTGTGCATTTAAGCAGAACAATTTAATCAAACTAGCTATGGTTGAGAAAAATAAATTGTTCATTTTTATTAATAATTATATCATTTTTTGTCTGTTTTTCTGCAAAAGGTCGAATGTGAGAAAGATTGATATATACAAAATGATTTTGTGTAAATATAAGAAATAATCCAATTATTTTTCATTATCTTTCTCGCAAGTTCACGGCCAACTAAAAAGACAAGTTATTATGCCTATTTTAAATCATTTTTTAAATTTTAAATAAATAATATTTTTTAGAAAAAAATTGGGACGCCACTGATATTTTTCCATGTGAATATTATTTCGGATTAGACTGGTCAATTCTGCATAAAAATGGTCTCTTGCGTTTTTCTCCTCAGGCACACCGTTCTTTATTAAAATAATTAAATTAAATTAGCTCTACTATTTATTATTTTTATTAACATTGATAATGAAAAATTTTGTTTTATAAAAATTGTTAGAAATTACCACCCCGGTGCCCGTCTAATTTAATTTAATTATTTTAATTAAGAACGGTGTGCCTGAGGAGAAAAACGCAAGAGACCATTTTTATGCAGAATTGACGAGGCTAATCCGAAATAATATCCACATGGAAAAATATCAGTGGCGTCCCACTTTTTTTCTAAAAAATATTCTTTATTTAAAATTTTAAAAATTATTCTATTCGCGATAACGCTGAAATGAACGGAGATATCGAGCTGCGGTTTTAATATTTTGTCTAGCAAATTTTATCTACTTTTCAATTATGGTATCATAATTATACCGTATGATTTATTTTTTCGGAGTAAAATCAAAACATGTGTTATTATTACAAATTGTGCCCTCTAGCATTTTTTTTTGGAGAACTATTATGGACAACTAAATACGTTTGGTGAAAGTGCATACATTTCTCTTCCAAGCAGTCTTTAGTTTGCTAAAATCGGATAAGTCGTTTATAAGTTACAGCGCTTTAACTGATTACACTTTCAACAGCTCCCCCCCCCCCTCTTATTAAAGTCGATACGCCAATGAGCATAAGACCAAAATGATGCATAATTGTCCAAGCTTTTTAATGATGTTATCAAAGATATACCTTAATGTGAAATTTTCGGAGATATGTAAACTTTTATAATTTACTTTTCAATTATGCTCTCTTGCGGCAAAATACGGAACTTAAAAATTATTTCCAGAATTTTCTCATGGCCACTTTAGTTATAATTTTTTTTTCCTGAATTTCTATGCCCAGTAGTTTCCGAGATATGGCCGCTCGTCGCCCTTAATGAATCACCCGGTACAACCTGAGTGGATTGTCCATATTGCGCTCGAAAGAATGAGCACTCCACCTACGGCGTCGTGCTCAATTTACTTCCTCGTGCGATATGAACATCATTCCATCCACTCTTGTTGACACTTACTAATTTAGGAATTTTTTTATATATTTCTTTTTAGTTGAATTTATATTATTGAATGAATTTAAATACTAATAAAAACTCTCCCTTGAATTTGCAAAAATATAATAATTATCATATTTTCCCATAACTATAAAGAAGCCGCTATCGCTGTTGAGGCGTGTGATTGAACGAAAACCTGCAAGTGTACTTCGGCGTAGATGACTGCTTCTTTATAGTTCTGGCAAAAGAATAATATTAACATTTGTTAGACCATATAGTTTAAAATACTTTTTATTTATTATATAAGGCGACGAATATATGGTGTGGTCCTGGAAATTCAGCTGATAATAATCATGATGTGGGTATATTTTCAAAAACTGACACATGCTGTGAACATCATGATAATTGTCCAATGAACATTGAACCTGGAAAAACTAAATATGGATTAAAAAACACAGGATTTTTTACTAGGTAATAGGTATAATAATACTCTATCTAACCGTCTTGTAATGTACAGAACTAAAATTTAATTATTAATTAAAATAAAATATTTAAAAAGATAGAAACATATGGGGCCTATTCTAAATATAGTATAAGATTAATTTATTAATCCACTAATTGTTAGCATTACATAACATCAATATTACGCTATGTTAGATGCAAGTGCACGATGATAATAAGGCAAAAACAGCGACTAAGTTCTCTTATTTATAATAAACTTTTTGACAGCCCTCCCAAAGCTCGCAGCAGCGTTAAGGAATTTTACACCGGCAGGTAGAGCATTGTACACTTTGACCGCGTTATAACTAAAACATCCCTAAAATTAAGCAGTTCGGTGGTGGTGGATAATAATTCTTTGATAGTGTCGCGTTTCTCGCCCATGTATGGGTATGGTAGTGTAGTGACCACGACATTTGCTTACTTTAAAAGTAAAAATTTAAACCAGTTAATGCAAATATTAAGGATTCAAGAAAATTAGACATCAAGAATTTTTAGAAAAAATAATAAAAAAATATTTATTAAATTTAAATCTCAAAAACAATCGAAAGAAATTATTTATTTCAGTGTAGAAACTAAGTGTTTCTAATTAAATTTAAAATAAAATGTAAAACAAAATCATTTGAAAACAATTAGAAATTTTAAAATACAAAATTAAAATTTTGGAGAATTGTTTAACAAGTTTTGAAAAATGTTAAGAAATTGAAAAATAATTAAAATATTTAAAAAGAAATTTAAAAAGTAGTTAAAATTATTCAAAAAGAAATTTAAAAATAATTGAGAATTAATTTAAACAGCAATCAAGGATTTTGAAAATATTTATTTATGAAATAAACAAATTTTAACAATAATTTAAACTCCAAGTCTAAATAAAATTAATTATATAAAATTTGGAAAAATATTTATTATTGAATAAATAAATTTTAAAATGAGTCTAAGAATCTAAGTAAAATTTTATAAAAATTGGAAAAAAATATTTATTTATAAAATAAATAAATTTTAAAAATATTTTAAAGTTAAGAAAAATACAGATAATATTTTAAAGTATTAATTAATTTAACTAGTATCATGCAGAGTCCACTCCAAAAACACCCCCTATTCTCTTCGCGGACACGTGCATCTAAAAATAGAAATAGTCCCCCTTTTAGGTCAAAACAATCGGGGTGTAATTCTGTTCTTTTACCAGATTACCCAAAATTATCCGGTTAATTCCTTGCACCTGTAGTGGACCCTTCCTTTGAATACGGCTTCACATGCGATTTTGAACCTTAAAGACCAATAAATTATCAGATTGACAGAATAAAGAGGGTTGATTGTGCCCTAAAAAGCGTGAATCACGGAAGGGTGACACCCTTAATAGACACCTGTATTTTTACAAGGGGAAAATTGCTATAAAAGGCCGGTCGGCGCTTGGAAGAGATAGTCTAGAGTCTATAAGTCAGTCTATAAAGAAAAAGGTTACGCGCTCGTGAAAGTGAAAATACGTTAATTCGGAGTCCAAGTTAAAAAGTTAGTTCTGTTAGTGAAATCTGAGGGTGGGACCTCGGCCCACCTTCCAGCCGGAAGTCTTAGAAGTTTTTAAAAATAAAAATGAGTTTGAAATAGTTCAGAATTTCACATAAAAGTAGTCTAAATTTTAAATCGTGTTTTTAATCGGAAAAACGGAAGTTTTGGAGACGAACGAAATGCGTATTTGTAATTTTAATACGGAACAAAAATAAATATTTTATTAGTAATTAAAATCGAGTATTTATGGACAAAAGTAATAGACAAATTTAGGAAACAATTATCAGTTCCCAGTGACAATGAACCGTACATATGTGCCAGCTCGCAGCTGAGGTTAACAGTATACCTTCCGGGCGTGAAAGACACTTCAGTCAGTAATCGCGGGTTTCAGCCGCTCGAAACTCTCGAATACGAGGTGCGCGCGGAAAGTATTATCGCTTTCCTATAAAGACATGAATTATGTAGTAGCAAAAATATGTGTTGTGAGCCAAAAGTAATATTTATTGGAAAATTATACAGGATTGTGAAAAAGTGTCAATTTTGCTCCCTTTTCGAAATTTTCAAATTTTACAACTTTACTGAATAAACTCATGGAAATAAGTGATCCTGTGTTTATTTTGCTACTTATGGCTCTTATAAATGCATATTGACTGTGACGCACCGTATTCTTCCCGAATCCACACTAGAGTAGAACTTGTAGCCACCACCTCGTAGCTAGGCCAACCAACTGAGAGAATAATGAAAGAGGATACGGGTGGGCGCTATAATTGGTGTCAGGTGTGGGGTCAGCAATTTTGTGGGGTCAGCAAGCTGTGGAGTCAGTAATTTCCAGCAAATACCTGATATCAAGTAATGTGATTAAATTAAGTGCTAACAGAGGAGAATTCGACTCGTGGGTCACCCCTACGAAAGTGCCAGCAGTCAAACACCATCGCTTTTGCTACAGTACATAGAAATATTGTCAACAGACGTCGTTAGAAAGCTTGGAAAATTTGTATTGCAGATAAATAAAAAAATAAGGTACGCGCACTGGAGAGCTAGACTGAACAACAGTGTCAATAATTGTTTGTTTAAAGCTAAAACCTACAGCAAAATAATTTATCGACTCAGAATTGGAATTAATACCGAAATTAACTGATTGAATATATTAAAAGAAAAATTGAAGAAGCAACTTTTGCCGTTATATGATGAGTTTTGTGAACAATATGTAACAAGACTAAAAATTTTGTTCACTGATGATTTAGAAAAGAAACTAGCTCCACAAAGGAAAATACCATGACAAAAAGATACCAGATAAAGAATTGGAAGAAAGAAAGTTATCTAGGAGAACATTTTTTTTTAATTTTGGAAGATGAAGACAAATTGTGCTAATAACTTTTGCAAGTAACAAGAAAAATATTTATGATGACAGATTAGCTAAATAAAAGAATTTGACAATGAGAGAGACAGAGAGATGAGATGAGTTGGACAAGTAAACGCTTCTGTAATTCAATATCCGGCGAGGTATATTGCCAGGGGAGTAGTTGTTTTAAGGTTACTTGTGTTTGAGAAATGTTGTTTTTCGTTTCAAGGAGGTGAGGAAATAGAAAATTGGAAAACGGAAAATTGTCAGGAAGCAATTTTTGTGATTTTATGGCCGATCACTTTACGAAGGTTAGGTCAGTAGAAAGCTTGTGTGTGGAAAGCTTGCGATTTTGAAGTCCAATAACTAAGGAAAGTTATGGCAAGAAAAGAATGAAATTCCGAGGAGTTATAGCATAACGAGAAGAGGTTATGTTTTGAGAATAAGTGGAAAGCAGTGAGAAACATGGTGACAAGGATTTTTGGTTATGGAAACTTCATCGTCTCCGCCAAAGACGATGGAAAATAGATTTGAAACGATGGCGGTCGTCTAGAGTCTGTTATTATTTCCATAGAAGGTAGTTGATGAGAAGTTACATGTATCTCTGATGCAAGAGGGTAACTTGCATAGATTTTATGGAGTACTGCAGTGTGAAGAATTTGTAGAAGAATAAAGAAAATGCTTAAGTGGAAAGCTAAAGTGTTCAGGGAACACGACGTGGTAGATATAGTTATTTCCTCACGAAACGAAATTGTGTCCAATAGCAATTAAGTATTCAGAGTTACGACTCAACATGGTTCTTCAGTGAATAAATTGAAATCATGGAAGATACTTAAGCTGTTGTGGAAATGGATTGAAAAGTAAGAGAAAGCTACTTAATTGTCAAGTTCAAAGGTATCATTTAAGGGTGATTGAAGAACAAATCTACAATAATGAATGTCACAATATAATATGCAAAGTTATTTAGAAGAGAATTGAAGAGTTTAAAAAATGGAATTCTGTTGATAGAAATACATTTTACAGTAATGTAACAGAGAAAATAAAATGGTTTTATTAAAAGAAAATGCCTCATCTTCAAGTGTTAATACTGAGGGCGACACCTAACGCCCTAACTGATAAAAATACTTCCAAACTACGCGTCAGAAAATCAATAACACGCGAGAGATGCGACAGCTGAATAAAGCGGAAAAATCAATATCTGGAGAGATGCGCGAGATGGACGCTTGTGACGCTCCGCTGCTTTCAGCGTTGAAAAGGCGAAGCAGAAGAGAAAATCAATACCGAGCAGAATAGTGACGTCACAGCGAAACATATGATCGTTATTTAGAAAGTTATGAATGGATATGCCAGAAGAATTTATCGATTTTATGGAACAACGAAGAGAATCGTGACGTATAGACTTTTGTGGTTATGTAAGAACTGAGTATACACGGGAAAAACAATAGTAAAACAAAAAATGACGAAAATCAGTAAAAAGATTTTGATTCGGAATTTTTAATAAAAACAAAGTGTGACAGTGACAGACTTACGAATTTTTAAAGGTTTTTCCAAGAATTTTGTGTGATGGAAAGAGTGAAGAAAAACGGACTTTCTGTTGTGGATTGGTATGGAAGTGAACAACGTGGTGGTAAAGGATGAAAAGCATGTGTCTTGGAGACATAAAAGCAGCTATAACAAGTGTGTTGTGTAATCTGGTATAAAGTTTGTGAAAGTGAAAATTGTGTTTAAAGGAAAATTGTAAGTTTTAAGGTAAATTGTTCTTTTGACCGATTTTATTATTCCAAAGTCTAGATTGCCAGGTAAAAGGAAAAATAAGAAAAGTATGAAATTTTGAATCAAGAAAATTGCGTTGCAATAAAGTAAATGTAAAAATTAAAATTGGAAAAAGATATTTTGATGCAACTAAAAGGTAGTTAAATAAATTAAAATTTTTTGATTATAAACAATAAATTTAAAAAATATAAAGTCTGTCAAAAGCGAGACTAGTAACTACATAATATTAATTTAATAATAAACATTATCTAAATTTTGATGATCGATGGTTAATAAAATGAATTACTGGCAGTTAGAACACATTTTGTTGAATTATTTCAATATAATAATATAAGGGAATAATAAAGAGGAATGATTTTAATATTATTGCGAAAAATAACGTATAATGTTATTATACTTATTAAGATTGCTGTACACAAATATTTGTTATTTCATCAAGAGCTATGTACGCTTACCTATATTATTAGTTTATACTAAGCATTAATACGACACATCCTTAGTAAGGATTATGTTTAAGAAAAATTTCCTAAAAGGGTAAGATTTTGCAAAAAAAAAGAATCAAATTGGAATAATTAAAAACCTATAATGGTGTGGAAAAATTTAGTTGGAACTATTTATAAAAATATTGCAAAATGTTACTTAGAAGAGATAATATATTAGATATAAGGAAAAGGCCACAAACAATATTTTTGCTAAAAATTAATCGTTTAAACATATTTTATCATGCGTTCATTGGGACAAGAACTGATCGTTATTTGCGTAACAAAATATGGGGAATAGGCGATAGAAAATTAAAACGAAAATTAAGTATAAAAAGATCGAAACTAGGGAAACAATGCCGTTATTTTACACAAGCTTATGGTGACATATAAATTGCGGTTGAAATATTTAAAAAGTAACTTAATACCGGACTGTTTGAGCATGAGGGATGGAAGTGTAACATCGAAACACATTTATTAAAAATATGTTTCGATTTGATAGGGATGGAGTGGTGTAGTGACCACGACATTTGCTTACTTTAAAAGTAAAAATTTAAACCAGTTAATGCAAATATTAAGGATTCAAGAAAATTAGACATCAAGAATTTTTAGAAAAAATAATAAAAAAATATTTATTAAATTTAAATCTCAAAAACAATCGAAAAAAATTATTTATTTCAGTGTAGAAACTAAGTGTTTCTAATTAAATTTAAAATAAAATGTAAAACAAAATCATTTGAAAACAATTAGAAATTTTAAAATACAAAATTAAAATTTTGGAGAATTGTTTAACAAGTTTTGAAAAATGTTAAGAAATTGAAAAATAATTAAAATATTTAAAAAGAAATTTAAAAAATAGTTAAAATTATTCAAAAAGAAATTTAAAAATAATTGAGAATTAATTTAAACAGCAATTAAGGATTTTGAAAATATTTATTTATGAAATAAACAAATTTTAACAATAATTTAAACTCCAAGTCTAAATAAAATTAATTATATAAAATTTGGAAAAATATTTATTATTGAATAAATAAATTTTAAAATGAGTCTAAGAATCTAAGTAAAATTTTATAAAAATTGGAAAAAAATATTTATTTATAAAATAAATAAATTTTAAAAATATTTTAAAGTTAAGAAAAATACAGATAATATTTTAAAGTATTAATTAATTTAACTAGTATCATGCAGAGTCCACTCCAAAAACACCCCCTATTCTCTTCGCGGACACGTGCATCTAAAAATAGAAATAGTCCCCCTTTTAGGTCAAAACAATCGGGGTGTAATTCTGTTCTTTTACCAGATTACCCAAAATTATCCGGTTAATTCCTTGCACCTGTAGTGGACCCTTCCTTTGAATACGGCTTCACATGCGATTTTGAACCTTAAAGACCAATAAATTATCAGATTGACAAAATAAAGAGGGTTGATTGTGCCCTAAAAAGCGTGAATCACGGATAGTACAGTCATATAAGGAATCATCTACGGAAAAAGTCCGAGTGAGCTGAAACTTTGCATACACCTTTACTTTTATTATACTAATAATGTATTAAAAGTCCCCACCGATATCTCGTGTGCGTTTCAAGATATTCAAGGTCAAATGTCACAGAAATTAGTTTTTCTTAAATATTTGCTTTCGGTATGTCCTACGACTAGTTTGGCTATTAAAAGGGACAAATATAGGAAAATTCTCTTTAAAAAATGTTATTCACATATTTTACACAGATAGTAGCACCCATTTCCACACCACCCCAGAGGTAAGATGCAAGGCGCGTTTTTTTTTACATGGTTTCCCCTGTAGGCCTACTCCATGATCTTCTTTGTTCCGACTTTTAGGTAGAGAATGACGATGTGCTATCCTCATTCTCGTAATATGTCTCCTCTTCCACGTCTTCGTCCTCTGTCATTTCGTCCAAACTCTCCCCACTCCCCTCCTCCAGATTTTCGTTGTCTTCTCTAACATTTTGTTCTCCTTCTGCTATATTTTGTCTCATTAGGTCAATAGTATCAAAATCGATATCTTCCTCATCCTGCATATTTTCTTCGGTAGCGCTATCGACATTCGCGTTCAGACATGACCGACCATGACAATGACCACACGTTATTGAACATGGCAGTCCAACTTTTCTGCACCCGCAATTTGTGTTGCATCCTTTAGTGCAGTTGCAAAAAATAGTGTTTAAAAGTGCATCTGGTGCAGGTGGTAATAAAGTTTTGATTGGCTCCAAAATATTATTATTCATTGTCCATCCCCATTGTTCAGGATTTAAATCGTTTCCAAGCCAATTCTGTACCTGATAATATACTCTTCTTAGATGTTGGCATACTGCTGCGGCCGTAGGTGGAAGTGATGCCAATTTTACTGCGGTATTAAGTCGTGTCGATTTCGCAAATGTCATGTATCGGTGCTTTTCAATAGATACCTCTGTTTTAGGAGCTCCATAGATTGCCAGAATAATGCGTGAACCATTTTCAACAATCGTTTCTGCTGTACAATTTTCCTGTATAAAAACTTCCGCAAATTGATACAAATCGGGACGCCTCTCGAACATTTTGAAAACTTTTATTTTTCCTTTATTAAAAAGTGCCGAGGTTGTGTCACAACCAGTGATAGCGTGTAGTAACAACAGATGCGTCTTACAATTTGGATACTTATTTAAACTGGAAGAAGAATATGTTTTTGATTTTATTTTCCCTCTCCCTGGTTTAAGGAAGAAAACATTTTGGTTTAAAGGAGCACGTCCTATAAGAAGAACTAATAGATCTACATCTTCTCCAACGATAATAGTGATGTTGTGTTGTGATTTCTCAAGTGCCGTCTCTACTATTAAAACGTCGGCGTCATCTCTAGCTTGTTTCACAGTTATGTTGATAGACGTTAGTTTGTACATTAGCATTGATATCAATCTAGTTTTATTTGAGCGATTGGATAAGAACTTTTCTTGGCTAAGTGTTACTTGCATTGTTTCGTCAAAATTTACCTCTACGGATCCCGGATTTGAAGCAGTTCGTCGAATTTGTTCCATTGCTTTTATATTCTTGCTATTGTCACTGTATCCATCAAAGACAACCGTTAAGTCAGATCCAAAATGTTTCTGTAGATAATCAATATATTTTTTGATAATACACTGGAAAGTATCATCTTTTTGCCATATTACACGGTGCAGCAAGAATCCACCATCAATGACGTAAGCAACGTTATTGGCAGGTATTTCATCACACCAAGGATCGAAGCATTTATAAAGCATTGATTTAGGAGTTTTTCGCATGCCTGCATTATCAAAAAGTGCTGTGGGATAAGGACTTAACTCGTACTGCATATATTCTTTCAGGTTTTCGTCAAATTTCTTGTATAAACTAATTCTTTGGAACAGCAGCAAAGGATCTACAGCAACATTCACGTCATGAACTTTAATAGAGCTATTGACTGACAAAAGCGGAAGAACCCTGTTTGCACGTTTGAATTTTATTTCACTAAATTGTAGCCCGACAATATTTTGCACTGACTGAAGGCCAATTTTGTACGCATTGTAACAGTTTATTTTTTCAGTACCGACGACACCTGTAGCTAGCGATATAAGTTGATTTGTTTCTGGAAAAGGACTATAAGAAGTAAACCAGTTAACCAATTTTTTTACGTCTGCATTATCTCTCTTAATGCTCGAGTCTCTTGCATCAACATGTTGATCAGCAGTGTCCAGAGATACGTGACAAAACTTTTCAATTTCCTCGCAAACTGAATTCATTGCATGCATTCCATATATCCATTTGCACAGTACACTTTCTCGTGTACTTCGTCCCCTAGAAACACCTCCCTCAGATTTCATAGATTTCATTAAGGTTTGCTCAATTATCATGTCGCTCCAGGTACCGCAGTTAAACTTGTTCGACCGTCGAATGGTGAAAAATCCATTAGAAAATATCTCAAATGTCTTCTGGTTCATATTATTTTGCAATTCTAGCATATCTTGCAGGTATAAATGCGCTGACTTTGCGTACAGAAAATGACCAGCAGCATGGAAATAAGGAAGCATTTTCTTCACGGCGTTTAGATGTCCAGTCCAGTTTCCTAACCTCTCAGCTCGGATGAACTCTTTTGCTATACATACCATATCAATGTATTGTACCCATAATTGTGACGTGGGGCCTCGACTTCTCATTTCGTTCAATTTTTCAGTGAAGTGGTCCCTTAGTGATTTTAAGACACCGAGATTTTCTTCTAGATTTTCATACAATACTTCTCCAGATAATATGTTTTCAATGTAATTCTTGAGATCGTCTTTTTTGGTACAATCGATTTTTGTTTCTTGAAAAATAATACTTGATAAGGCGACAAGGAGTAATGTGTGACCTCTTATAGCTCGTGCAAAAGCATGACCATTCAATATTTTGTCAACAGAATTAGGAGCGTAAATAACGCTGAAAGCTTCTTTGAGGCCACTTCCAGCCATTATGTATCCAATACACCCAAGAAATGATAAAAGCATATGGAAACCTCCAAGTCTAAGTATGACTTTTGATATATCTGATCCAGGTGAAGAAGCAGCAACAATTTCACGAGCTTTCATATATAATGGCTGATCGAAGGTAACTATGCAAGTTTCGTGTTTGTGTAAGCGTGCATTTTCCATAGCACAATTTAGTGTTGTATAAATCGTATTGTAGTTGCTTGCCGGGTGGTGAATAAATGGCAGGAAAATAATTCGAGATTGTGAAAAGTTTTCGTTATTTTGAGTAAGACACTCCATGAACCCATTCCATCCAGGGAGTCCCGGAACCCCTTGAAATTTACCATACATCCATAATATATCAGCTATATGTACTTGCTCCACACTTTGGTCACAATCAACTTGTTGCACTATAATTTTGCTCATTCCGGAACTACTAGGATTTTCGTACATTTCAAGTGGTACGTGAGCAACAGCAGCTAACTCTTTTGCAGGTTGCATCGTGGTATATCTCTTCATAGATTCTTCAGAAGCAACGGCGCTGCTTGGTGTTACTATTTTTATAAGCCCCATAATGTGAAGTGTGTTGTGGCCGTCTATTGTGTAGACATTGATATCTGCATTGTCTGCTGAATACTGAATAAGAGCACCAGTTTCAGGTGATAGAATATCTGGTTGTGGATGGTAGACAGCAGCAACTTCATACATTATCGTTTCTCTATACGACGCGCTGAATCCAAGAGTTGACAAAATATCTAGTAGACGTTTTGAGCCATATCGACGGTGAAGAAACACTGATAGGCCAAGTAAAATATTAGATTTGAAGGATCGTGGACGTATCGTAGCCATAATAGCATGACAAATAGCGGTACACTTACAATTAAGATGGTCAGTTTTGCCTTTTCTGTTTTTCAAAATTAATTCTTCAATAAAGTATGAAAGGCTCTGTGGGATGTTTTCGTCAGGATTATCAAACATTCTACTGGGAGGAGGATAAGATTGACAATCAACAGTGATGGAACGAATGTCTTCTCTAATAATTTTGGCAGCAGTTTGTACAATTCGAAGGCGTTCTTCGGCCGGTTGAGATTTCTTATTTTCATACCAAGCTTTACTTAAAATATTACTTTGAGTATCGCGGAAACAAATAATTGTCATTGATCTAGATTTGCTTGTTATGACAATATTTTTGCCGTATCTTTCTGTTAATTTTGTAATTATTGTTGAATCGTCCGGGACATAATCCAGGCCAATTTCTTTCAATTCACCCAACGTAAACTGACAATCCTCGTTGTTTTCAATGTAATAAAAAATCTTTTCCATAGCCTCAATTATTCTTTCATCTAAAGGACGACCTATGGAACTACCCGAATTTGGCTTAATAAAAGAATCAAAACACTTATTATGATACCTGGCTTCTGCAGCTACTAAATCGTATTCAAAAATAATACGGTCTCTAACGGTTTTTCCATATGTATCACCGCGTTCATTAGCTGCCTTAATAACAGTATCTTTAAATGAAAGTGTACTTACTTGTCTAATTATGCGTCGATATTTCTTAGCTTTTTTTGTCTCTGCCTCCTCGTTGGCTTCTTCACCACAAAAAAAACACAAAGTTTTAAATTCAAAAGATCCACAGCTAGAGCGTATTTTGCGAGGAGAATACTGAGATGTACCGGCAGCATCGTCATCTCGTCGTCTTTTAGATGACGCTATGCTACTCCTGCGAGTATACTCCTTGCGACAGTTTTTATGTACCGTTATCGAATCTGTATCCCTTAAACGTTCTGCATGTTCATCTTCTCTTTCCGCACTTGCGTCTCTCAAAGCATCTATACCGCGTTTTACAGTTACTGTAACACCTTTTAAAAGCGATTGACTGCAAATAAAACAACACTCATCCATAGCGATGGCTAATTTAACAATCACAAAACGATACGTCTATACTTCTTGCCAACTAGATTTGAACTGACGTAAACGGTAAGCCAAACATGCGGGAAATGGAGAACTACACGAAAAACTCCGAGCATAGTCGAGCGACGATCGGCGTCGACGCGCGACGATTCACATTCAAGGTTAAAATAAAGAGAGGCACTACATAATGTTTTGTAGAGACATACCGCGTTGCGCGCCTTGCAGTATATCGGTTCTGTTATTTAATACATTGGTTGCAGCGGCGGCTGGAAGGTAGTGCCATGATACCGTGAAGCCATAGCAATACCTTATTTTTGTGTAAAGTTGGGTGAGCTGGTAAAAACATGTTTCGAAGAAGCAAATAAAGGTTATACAAAAACGTAAGAAAAATGAAAAAGTTCATGACCCATTGGCACTACCTCACCACCCTCTGCTCATTGGTTACGCAAAAAGTTACGCAAAAAGTTACGCAATTACGCAAAAAGTTATACGCCGGATGAAAAGCAAGAAAATTGAGAAAATAAGATTTTCATGACCTTTGACCTTGAATATCTAAAAACGCACGCGCGATATTGATGGGGACTTTTAATACATTGTTTCTTGAGGTTAAATAAAGGTGTAGACAAAATTTAGGCTCACTCGGAATTTTTCAGCAGATGCTGCTTTTTCTGGCCTAATATGACTGGACTAGGAAGGGTGACACCCTTAATAGACACCTGTATTTTTACAAGGGGAAAATTGCTATAAAAGGCCGGTCGGCGCTTGGAAGAGATAGTCTAGAGTCTATAAGTCAGTCTATAAAGAAAAAGGTTACGCGCTCGTGAAAGTGAAAATACGTTAATTCGGAGTCCAAGTTAAAAAGTTAGTTCTGTTAGTGAAATCTGAGGGTGGGACCTCGGCCCACCTTCCAGCCGGAAGTCTTAGAAGTTTTTAAAAATAAAAATGAGTTTGAAATAGTTCAGAATTTCACATAAAAGTAGTCTAAATTTTAAATCGTGTTTTTAATCGGAAAAACGGAAGTTTTGGAGACGAACGAAATGCGTATTTGTAATTTTAATACGGAACAAAAATAAATATTTTATTAGTAATTAAAATCGAGTATTTATGGACAAAAGTAATAGACAAATTTAGGAAACAATTATCAGTTCCCAGTGACAATGAACCGTACATATGTGCCAGCTCGCAGCTGAGGTTAACAGTATACCTTCCGGGCGTGAAAGACACTTCAGTCAGTAATCGCGGGTTTCAGCCGCTCGAAACTCTCGAATACGAGGTGCGCGCGGAAAGTATTATCGCTTTCCTATAAAGACATGAATTATGTAGTAGCAAAAATATGTGTTGTGAGCCAAAAGTAATATTTATTGGAAAATTATACAGGATTGTGAAAAAGTGTCAATTTTGCTCCCTTTTCGAAATTTTCAAATTTTACAACTTTACTGAATAAACTCATGGAAATAAGTGATCCTGTGTTTATTTTGCTACTTATGGCTCTTATAAATGCATATTGACTGTGACGCACCGTATTCTTCCCGAATCCACACTAGAGTAGAACTTGTAGCCACCACCTCGTAGCTAGGCCAACCAACTGAGAGAATAATGAAAGAGGATACGGGTGGGCGCTATAGTAGCACCTACAATGAGCTTCTCGTAAAGATATGCATGGTGATCCACCTTTAATTATTTTATGGGTAAACGTAGATAAGTGCAGATAAAAATGTTCATCCATTCTCAGCCATCCAGACCATGTGACATGGTCATATTTTCTAACATTAAAACAAATTTTAAGACAAGAGTTCTGAAGTTTTTGTAGGCTATTTTTTCTCTCTGGGTAAGAGCTGGCCAAAAAAGAAAGTCGGCGTATGAAATCAACGATAATATTAGGGAGTCGTTGAGTCTTGTTAGTATATCGTGCCTTTAAGCAGTGTTCGTTCTAGGAGGGTGGACGCCTTAGGTTAAGTAGTTTATTTATTGACAAGCCACATATACCAAATTAATATAGATATTAATGTCACCTAAAATATCTATTAACTAAATAGTCTAGTGACAAGTAATATCGTTCAAAAAGATAAATAAGTATTGTTAATAAAAATGCGACATTTCGGTGACCATCTAGAACAGATATTAAAAAAAACAATCTCTGATAATATTCCAATTATGTGGAGACAGTGGCGGCTCGCGGTCTTAAAAAATGGTTAAGAGCTAGGTATAGTGCGGGTACTTAAACAAAGATTGACTAAAAACCGGCGTAACAAAGCGTCTCCCTTATCCTCATCTGTCCAACGACTGAATGGAATTTCCAAGAAATTACAAGCATTAATTGGATACTTTTTTAAAACACACAACTAAGTATAGTCTGACGCACGGTTCTAGAGCTACAATGCCTGATAAGGCAGGGAGATAACGGCCGCATTAAAAAGGCAATTCCCCTTAAAATAAGGTAAAGTCCATACAATTACTGTCTGGATGCACATCACAGCTTCTGACGTAATTTTTGATTCGAGTTAGGTCGTTATCTCCCTGCCTTATCAGGCATTGTAGCTCTAGAACCGTGCGTCAGACTATAGGTACTTACACTACCTACTGAATTAACTATGTAAATTGTTACATGCTGTTTGCCTGACTGGCGTGACGTAACCATGGCAACTGTGAATATCAAAGCCATGTTGGACGTTGGGTCTTCACTTGCTTTGAGCTAACGGACACGGTTGGCTGGGGCTCGCCAAAATGCACGAGTGTTTATAATTATTGAGTTAACCGTGGCCCTATTATGCATAGCTACATTCGGATTAAATTAATATTATTAATACGAACATAATTATTTTTTAAGGGCTAAAATGGTAGCTGTATTGGTACATTAATAGAGATCATATCGCGATAGAAAACGGCGTTTCGACAGTTGAAAGCCACAGATGACATTCACAGCTGATTCTAGTTCCGCCGAAAAGATACTAGATTTAGTGTGGACCGTAACAAGTTCACATGTCAGTTCGCGTCCTATTATTTTCGTTGTTTTTTGGTGTTTTTTAGTATTTTTGTGGCCGTTTTTTATATAGTGTATATAGAGTTTTCTGATTGAAAGTTAGTCATAACTAAAATGAAGCATAGTGATTGCTTTGAATACCAATATTTTAACCATATATACCATGTTTTACGTATTCTAACTAGCTGGTGCAGTATTACCGGTATTTATTACATTCTTTAAAGGTGGATTTATAGTCGCAGTAACGTAAGCCGTAACACGTAAGCAGTAGTCCGTAAGACGTAAGAATTGAGCCGCAACGAGAAACCCATTTATGGATCAAATTAGTTAAGAAGTAACAGAACAAATAGTTAGGTTATAATTTAATGTTTTGCTTTTGGTTGAAAACTCTGTTTCAAAATAGCATCTGTTCTGTCTCAAAGTCGCTCTTTTTTACAAAGTTTCGTACGAGAAAATTAAATTTTAAAACTCAAAACAACTCTAAATCAAAAGAAAATGCCTGACAGTTCATGGCGGTTATGTTCGAGTATGACCGATCCCGGCCGAAGCCGTAAGACGTAGCGTAAGGAATGAAAATAAACAATTTCCTTACTGCTTACGGTTTGGGCTTAATTCTTACTGCTTAAGTTTTTTGGACTATAAATGAATGTTTATTTTTCTTACGGCATACGTTACTTCTTACGGCGACTATAAATCCACCTTAATATTCACGAGCAAAGGAGTGTAGTGTGTCGATAAGTTGAATTTTTTAAAAGCTTTGTCGATAATATTTATGTTACTAGTACATTACTTTATTGTAAGTAATTCCTATCACAATATCTAGGTAGTATTCAGTGGATACCTAATAGGTTCTTGACTTTTGTTCCAATTTCGATAACATCTCCAAAAGTTTCTTGACAACTTTAGTTAAGAACGATGATTTAAATAGAAAAATTTGTAAAGTCTTCTTTGATAAATTAAAATGGGAGATAAGGAACTTAATATTTAAATATTTTTTTAGTTTGTTAATGGAACATAAAAATAGTCCGGTCCTGTCTTTTTAGCCAACCTCTAAACGTAAAATAGATCAGACGTCAACAGGGTGCCATAAATGACAAGTGACTTGGCGTTTTCTTAAAAAAATTTGACTATATTAAATATAGACACCTTTAGCAACCCATCATTGGTTTTTAAACTACCAGATATCAATTAATAGATTATTATTTGATAATAAATCCTTTTCAGATCGCATTGCCGGTGTGATAAAGAATTCTATGACTGCCTTAATAAAGTTAATACTTTATTATCAAATGATATTGGTAATACTTACTTTAATGTACTAGATCCCGATTGTTTTGAAAGTGTCGATTGCAGTAATTCATCGTAAGTAATATTTATTTTCATTTGCAGTGCTCCGGCCATATGCAATAAAGAATCCCCCATACCAACACGGTGCGGCGTTATAGCGTTGACGGTGCCGGTGGACACTGAGCTGTAAACTGTGTTCTATTTACAGCGGCGGGATACGATTACTATGCGAGTTTCACACCGCAGCGGTGTGTATCGCCCATTTACCGTTGTGAGCACCGCGACGAAATCGTTACCGCTACCATTAAAGCAGCGCCGCGTTGGTGTGGGATTTCCTTAACAAAGAGAATAGAGAAATAAAGATAAAAAAAGGCCGGCGGTATTATGTGCACTTATACAGGGTGTTCTTTAATGACGTGCTAATATTTTAAGGTGTGATTTCTCAAGTCATTTTATGGAATAGTTCGTATAAATATATGTCCTAAACGGCTTAAATTTTTTGCTACAAATCAACACCCTGTAGCAAAAAATTTAAGCCGTTTAGGACATATGTTTTATATATTGCCAATACGTGCACTCAATCTTTCGCCATTTTGGGCTTCTGTGTATATCGTTCAAAGGCGGCGCGAAGAAATTGAGAGAGAGAATTGACCAGGCTAATCGGAAATAATATCCACATGGAAAAATATCAGTGGCGTCCCACTTTTTTTCTAAAAAATATATGACCGCTTCTTCATTTAAAGTTTTAAAAATTATTCTATTGACGATAACGCTGAAACGAACGGAGATATCGAGCTGCGGTTTTAATATTTTTTCTAGCAAATTTCATCTACTTTTCGATTATGGTATAATAATTATACCGTATGATTTATTTTTTCGGAGTAAAATCAAAAAATGTGTTATTATTACAAATTGCGCCCTCTAGCAGTTTTTTGGAGAACTATTATGGACAACTAAATACGATTGGTAAAATTGCATACATTTCTCTTTCAAACAATCTTTAGCTTGCTAGAATCGGATAAGTCGCTAAAATAAGTCGTTTATAAGTTACAGCGATTTAACTGATTACACTTTCAACAGCTCCCCCCCCCCCCCCTCTTATTAAAGTCGGTACGCCAATAAGCATAAGATCAAAATGATGCATAATTATCCAAGCTTTTTAATGATGTTACCAAAGATATACCTTAATGTCGAATTTTCGGAGATATGTAAAATTTTAAAATTTACTTTTCAATTACGCCCTCTTGGTGCAAAATGCGGAATTTAAAAATTATTTCCCGGCTTTTCGCATAGCCATTTTAGTTACCATTTTTTTCCCCTGAGTTTCTATGCCCAGTAGTTTCCGAGATACGGCCGGTGGCCATCCATAATGGGACACCCGGTATACTGTATGATTATGTCAGATGATTCTTGAATTTTATTATTTTTAGGGTCAGATGTCGAGGACGAAAGAGAACTGGAACTGAGTATCACTGGTTTAAAAACCCATCGTACCCAACGTTCCCTAGTACCTAAATGATTGATTTTTCCATGTAGAGATCGTGCCTATTAAAGTAATTGAGAATATAATAATTGTTTCTCTAATTTATATGTTTTATGTAGGGTTATATAAAGATTTTTAAGAATAATCAACTAACCAGTAAGTTTAACTGTGAACTCAATGACATTGGCAGGCATTGTTTACTCACAATCATTTAGGCAGCCTATATAACACTATAAGCGTACCAAGTAGGGTAGCCAAAGTTCTCACCAATTACAAAAATCCCTACAATTAAAATTCTACAAACGTATGATTTGATGATGATTTTTATTTTATATAAAAAGTACGTTGTGGTTTGTTGTTACCGCACATAAATATTTGTTGTCGTCGATAATAATATCTTCAATTATGGTCTGCATATTCTTCAAAAACCATGGTCGAAAGCAAGTAAGTCTTCTATAAAAAATACCAACGTATGTGAAAATTGCTAGCAACATTTCTAAAAACTATATAGTAATTAGCTAGGTATGAAACTTGAAGGTAAATGGCTAATTCTATTTAACTACTTTCATTTAATAAAATGAATTTTACAGATCCAATAGTAAGAGTTTCGTAATAGCTGTGGAAATTGTTTTAAGTTTTTATCAACATTTGTTAAAAAAAAAATTACTTTTAAAAAAATTATAAAACTTAATGTTTATTATAGTCTATTTCAGAAAGGTGTGCTGTAGTAGAGTAATAAAATGGGAAATTTCGTCCAGTTTGGCTGAAATTCGGTGTCGGCCATAGGTGTAGGTTAATTTTGTGCATTAAATTATTTATGATAACTAACCAAAGAGAAAAAGAAGATAATTTGATAAAGAAGGAACTATTAGCTATAACAAATTTACACAAACATCGTTTTATAAAATATGCCGTGAAAGATATAGCTAAAAAACATAGTGTAACTGTGCTGCGCACACCGCCCTATCGTTGCGGACTAAATCCTATAGAACTTTTATGGACGCAAGTGAGAGGATTTGTAGCAAGACACAACACGACATTTAAAATGAAAGACGTTTAGCTACTGTTTGATCAAGCTATTAAGAAAGTGACTCCAGAGAACTGGCGAAAAGCAGTCGATCATGTCATTAAAGAAATCGAGAAGATGTGGGATCTTATCCCCCTGATCGGGATGATCGGACGGTCGGTTAATTATAGCGTCAAGAGGAGATGACAGTTCCGCAGATGACAAAGAATATTATGATTTTTTATAATTTAATTTCTGTATAATGCATTTTTTGTATTTTGTATTTTTATAATGTTTAATTAAAAATAAATGTACCTAATACTAGGTACATAATGCACTCCTTTGTCACCCCATTTTCACTGTTTGTGAATGGATAATATAAAGGCAAAACCAATAAATTAACCCAAACCCGGGTGGTATAGTCAAATTTTTTTAAGAAAACGCCAAGTCACTTGTCATTTATGGCACCCTGTTGACGTCTGGTCTATTTTACGTTTAGAGGTTGGCTAAAAAGACAGGACCGGACTATTTTTATGTTCCATTAACAAACTAAAAAAATATTTAAATATTAAGTTCCTTATCTCCCATTTTAATTTATCAAAGAAGACTTTACAAATTTTTCTATTTAAATCATCGTTCTTAACTAAAGTTGTCAAGTTATTATCAGTCAAATTGAGTTACAAAAGAAAATGTCACAACAACTTGCCAAACACGTTCAAAATTATAAATTCTAAGTCTAAGTAAGTTAACTGCCTACATAACAATTTAAAAAAACAAAAAGAAACACTTGCATCATTACAATAAAAACTCTAACAAATTAAAATAAATAGTGAAGACAGCATCTTGCAATGTACTCACCGTGGTAACTTAAATAATAAACTCCAAGAAAATTGCAATGTTAAAGTCTAAAAATATCTCAAATGTTTTTAAACACACACTATATAAAAAACAGCTACAAAAATACTAAAAAACACCAAAAAACAAAGAAAATAATAGAACGCGAACTGACATGTGAACTTGTTACGGTCCACACTAAATCTAGTAACTTTTCGGTGTGTCTAATGTATTTTTCGAGTATCTTAAATCCAATTTTCTTTAATATCCCAAAAGTATTCGCTCCGACAGGCTGGGAGGCTCATTTTTCTTGTTCGTAGCTGACAAGAAATTGCTTGTGATTGCACTAGAAGGACAAAGTTCAGCATATTTTCAAAAAAAAAAACATTTAAACAGTTAATACCTGGCACGTTTCCTTCTAGATATTTCACGAACATTTAAATCAATACCAAAGACACTAGATTTGCAGTAAAAAAATCGATTTTAACCAAAATTTAAAAAAAAAACCTGGGACACCTCTACATGTTGAGCAGACCCAAAAATATTTCAAGAAAGACATTCCCAGTTATTCCATTTCAATATAGAAAATTTAAATTTCACTCCACGCAATGCTGTGCCTATAGTAAGTCAATCGTAAAATTAATATATCTACCTAGCGGCATATTTGGGGGGGGGGGGGGCGCATAGGATCTCGGTTCTAAAAGTCTAATTGCAACCTAATTCCTAGTCTCACGCTTGAACTCTTAATTTAAATCTTTAAATAATGTATTCTTGGCTTAGATTATAAAGGTCTTGTAGGAAACGTTTAGTTTTAAAATTTTCCCTTCTAAAAGTCCTGTTTTATATAGAGAGTAAGGTTTCAGAAGCATTTCGTTTTAGTTATTGTGTTATCATGCACTTTTAAAGGAAAACGAGTAAAAAGAATAATATTTTATAGTATTTTTCTATTATATACTTGTCTGCTCCGTTTTTCCTTTTTTAGGGCTATTTTAAATCAACAATATACTTACCCAATGCAATAAAATATTTCTACAACAAACCAAAAACCAATTCTGTATTTATTTTTAAAGAGAAAAATTAAAGTAATAATTTTAATTGAAACATTTTTTATGGAAAAGGTGTGATAATTTATAATAAAAAAAAAATTTTGCGGGAAGAAACGAGAATTCTTTATTATGAATATACAAAAGGGCACTTAAGGAGTATTTGAAAACCTAAGCATTTGCACCAAAAACTGCTCTTGGATCTACGCTCCTAAAATACATGGATTTCTGAAAAAATCATCAATTTTGGCGTGGTAAGCGATATTTACTTTATTTTTAATCATGAAAAACCGAGCCCGAAAAACGCTGGTTAGAATCATACATACGTCTTTTTGGATTGACATCAATATTCATATTTTTCACAAATATAAAAAATGTTTTTTCTTTTAAATAAAGAGCCAGCTAGGAATATGAAAAAAAAAAACGTCCCTCTCTTCAGAAAAATGTCCTACTTACGTCCACTGAGCCCCCCCCCCCCCCCGAGCATATTTTCTGGCTACGCCACTGTAAGATACCTATTTTCATTCAAAGGAATGTATATTAACTGTATTTAGTACACAAACTACATATAATCGCAATAAAAATGCATAAGTAGATATTAAAAAACAAAATTGGAAATGTTGCATTAAAAAAATTATGTAGCAAATTATACCCCTGTCAGTCTGAAACATTTTTTGCATATTTTTGTTTGACAAGATGCTGAAAATCACTGTAATTAAAGAAAAAACTTGTAATATTTTTTGATTTTCAATTAAGGACACGCAATAAAATTTTTCCTATTTAAAAGATCGTTTGATTTTTAATTTTCCTAATTTGGCATCGCGTATTAATAAAAATTAGGTGTTTATACAGTGTGTAGTGTTTTGGATACATTTTAGTTTATTCAGTAATCTATTAAATTACGGTAAGTAGAAGAAAGTTTAAAAATTATTATTTTTATAATTTATGATAGGCGCTTATGTTATATATAAAAAATAAAATCACGCAATTTTTCTATATTATATTAGGTTAAAGAAGAGAAGGTACAATGCCAATCGCCTTAATAATCCAACGTTTACAGAATTTAGCACAAATTATATTTTAAGCTATAATGCACACTGTCAATTTTTAGTACTACTTATATGAGTACCTACTTATTTTTTTCATATTTTTTTAAGCCAGACATATTTGCCACGCTTACAATTCAAACTGTTTTTTCACTTAATTTCACTATACCTACAGGGTGAGTGAGTCCACGATAGTTGTAGAGACCATTGAAGTGCACATTTTAAATTTATGCTGGACTATACGTGGTGGCCCAAAAAAGCGTGGCGAATATAACTTGGGTTCTTTTTAAATGGAACACCCTATATATTGTATTATTTTCTGATTCCCACAAAATTCTACGCTTATTTTGTAAATTACATATGTCTAAATTTATTAGTTTTTGAGAAATTAACGTTTAAACTATGGCATTTTCAGACTTTGACAGTCTAGAACATTGGAACGGTTCATCTTAAAGAATATTGGTTTTCAACTATTTATCTTAGTTTTTTATTCTCTATCCAAGAAAAACAACTTCCGATTTATCATGTTAAACCAAAAAACAAGTGTTAACGGTTTAACATGTTTAATCCGGACGCTTCATCTTAGAGAAAAATGTTTTTTTCCGTCGACCGTGTATTTACATCCGATATTAACGTTTCCAAAATCATTCATTAATGACCCCTATTAATGCATGATTTTCTGTAAATGCACGATTTCCCAAAATCATTCATTAATGACCCCTATTAATGCATGATTTTCTGTAAATGCATGATTTCCCAAAATCATTCATTAATGACCCCTATTAATGCATGATTTTCTGTAAATGCACGATTTCCCAAAATCATTCATTAATGACCCCTATTAATGCATGATTTTCTGTAAATGCACGATTTCCCAAAATCATTTATTAATGACCCCTATTAATGCATGATTTTCTGTAAATGCACGATTTCCCAAAATCATTCATTAATGACCCCTATTAATGCATGATTTTCTGTAAATGCACGACTTTGGTAATTAAAATTAAAGGCAGCCATGTAAACAAATCAACAAAATAATAAAACGTCAATCCAAAACGTCGTCCGCTGTCATTAGTATTAGTAGAATTGTGAAATCTGGATTGTAAAATAAAAGTTGTAAACTGTTTTTCTTTGTAACCAACTCTTACATTAAAATGCGATTAATGATCTCGAACATTAAAATATTTCGATCATTAATCGCCATTATTAATGTACTTGTTGGTTAAATTACTATTACCTCCCCATCTTAGTTCTTAATTAAGAAACCAACTTTTTACCATGTTAAACCAAAAAACCGGTTTTAACCGTTTAACATGTTAAACCAAAAGTTGTAACTTTTAGATAAAGAATAAAAAATTAAGATAGGTGAAAACCATTTTTCTCTAAGATGAACCGTTCCAATGTTACAGCCTTTCAAAGTCAAAAAATGCCATATTTTAAACGTCAATATCTCTAAAACTATTGAATTTAGACTTATGACATCTTATTCAAAATAAGCGTAGAATTTAGTGGGTATTTAGAAAATAATACAATATACATATAGGATGTTCCATTAAATAAAAACTAAGTTATATATATTCGGCACTTTTTTTTGGGGTCACCCCGTATACTCCAATATAATTTTAAAATGTGCACCTCAATGATCTCTACAACTTTTGCGCTTCGAATTTTTATCTAATTGTTAAGATAAAGGCGAAAATTAACTTTTCTCTATCGTTGATACACCCTGTACAAGGTGTTACTTAGTGATAGGTCATAATATAATTTCAAGTGCGCACTTTTAAATCAAATTCAAGTGGAATAGTTCATAATAAACATGTGTCTTAAAACGTTTGGTCTTCAAGATACAGGGTGTCAAAGTTATTTTTAAAAAATTGTTTTTTTATTATTATCTCGAAGCTTTTTGGGTCGATTTTGTTGAAATTGGCACTATTATTCATTGTAATAAGACAGTAAGTTAGCACTAACTAAAAAATAATTATTAGTTCCAATGGCGTTTCGGGGGACAGTCTCACGAATAACATTGACAAGGAGAATGTACGCTACTATTTTTTTCGAAAATTTTATATTTTTTTCGAATTAAGCAGTTAAAAACACTACTTTTTGTCTCTTGATATCTTTTCGTATCTTACTTCATTTTCGAGGAAAAAATAAAAACCACCTCATTGCACGTCGAAAAATTGTTAAAATAAAATAAATACTTAACACTCGAGGAATTTTCGAAAGAGTTCGTCACTCGATGAGAAGAAGAGCAGAAGCCTGCATAGAAGCGGGAGATAGTTATTTCCAACATTTTTTATAAATAGTTATTCATTTTCCTTTGCTAAAAAATGGTTTAGAACTTGATTTTAGTTTAAAAATGTTTCGACGTGTAATGAAGTGGTTTTTATTTTTTTCCTCAAAAACGAAGTAAGATACTAAAAGATAACAAGAGACAAAATTTTTATTTATAGCTGCTTTATCCGATATTTGTTTAAATAGACTTAGTGGCGTACATTCTCTTTGTCAATGCCCCCCCCCCCCCCCTCCCAGAGACGCCAGTGAAACACATAATTATCCTTTAGTTAATGCTAACTTAGCATCTTATTACAATGACCAAGAGTACCAAATTTCAACAAAATCGCTAAAAAAAGCTCGAGATATTAATGAAAAACTTTGACACCCTGTAACTTAAAAATCAGCCTTTTTAGGACACATGTTTATATAAACTTTTCTACTTGAATTTAATTGAGGAATGCGCCCTTGCAGTTACGGTCTATCATTAAGTAACACCCTTTAGGATGTGTGTACCATTTTCCGTTGGGAAAAAAAAGTGAAAACCATTAAGTACCTTAACTCATAGGAACCCAACATTACTGCCCCCCCTCATAGTATATACTATTTTTTGCTTAGGGTTACTAACTGAACAAGAATCCACTACCTTCTGGACTTTTATTAGTTTTAGTAAAGTTCAAAGCTTTAAAAATGAAAGTTCCTGTGTGGTTTACTAAAGACCTATTCGAAACCGCTCTTAGGAAATTTTTTGACAACCCGGATATAGATGTTATATCCTTGTCAACAGAAGATGCTATTCCTGCTGGAGAAAATTATACAAGTGACTTATTTAGAACTGCTATTAACTATAGGCTTGAAACAAAGTAAGTATGAGTACCTATTTTAGAATATAGGGAATCAAAACACGTTCTTTGGATAAGTTTTATGTAGTACCTAGTTCTAGTTACCCTTTTTTTTATAACAAATATAGTTTTTGAGATAAAGGATGATGATGTTGTATATGATGTCTTTAATTTAATAAATGATAATTGAATATGTAATAAACTTTCAATTTTTAAATGATTTTCCTGCATGGTATATTTTTGTTTTTAAATATCACAGTCTTACTACAACTATAATATGTCACCAACATTTTTTAAAAGTTTTTTGATGAAAGTTTTTTTAAAACTTATAATGGTGTGCGGTATCAAACTAATTGTTATAAAATGCTCTTTATTCCTAACATAATGAGCCGTCATGTTGCAATTTGAAAAAAATAAGTTCCATTAAGTTGAGTCGCCTCTCAAAGAATGTAGTTATTTAAAGTTCGTTCCACCCTTGGTAGACCCAGTGTAGATACTCCGAAAACCATTTCCATGAAAAAATTACCCACTTTTACAAAAATATAAATGATGATTTATTTTATGGATATATATTTTAGTAGAAAACACGAGACAATGTCGGTTATAGTGAAATGCGGAAACGAAGATGGCGGAGTTAAAGAAGATTTAGCCAAAAAACTAAACTTGTTCGAAAAGGAGGCAGAAATGTTTGGACGAACATTTCCTGCAATGTATGAAATTTTAGGTATAATTTTGATTGTTCACCAATTAAATTTTGACTAGTTTATAAAGATACCAAAATAACGTCCCCTGTCACATACTTCGTATAATTTAAACAATGTTATTTTTAGGGGAACATTTCACTTTATCCTCAAAATGTCTTTACACATCCCTTATTCCCCATTCCATCATAATTTTGGAGGATTTGACAACCCTTGGTTTTGATGTATTGCCCAGACATATTGGATTTGATTTAGAACACTGTTTTCTGGTTGTTGAAAAAATGGCACTAATGCATGCAGCATCAGTTATTATGTATGAAAAAGTAAGCTTTACAATTACATATTTAGGGTTGGTTCATTTTTAGCTCATCCAGTGGCATTACTAAAGTCTGCCGCATCTAGTGGCGTAACCAGAAAATATGATCGGGGGGACTCAGTAGGCGTAAGCAGGACATTCTTTTTCTGGAAAGAGAAACAGTCGGGACTATATGTATTTCGCGACATTGTACGTAATAAAGGAGGAAAAGCGCCGTAGGCGAAAGATTTTCGGGGCCACTCCCAATTTTGGTTTAAAATTCACCTAACTGCTATCAAATTTTGAAAATTATATTATTACCTCTCCCCCTCTGCGTGATTGGATTAAATTTGTTTTTGTAAATGTTTTTTTACTTTTTTTTTGATATTCCCAGCTGGCTCTTTATTTAAAAAAAAAACAATTTTTATATTTGTGAAAATATTAATAGGTAGATATTGGTGTCAACCCGAAATTTTAACATAGGACGTATGCATGACTCCAACCAGCGTTTTTCGGACTCGGGTTTTCATGATTAAACATAAAGTAAATATCGCTCACCACGCCAGAATTGATGATTTTTTCAGAAATAATTATATTTTAGGAGCGTAGATCTAACAGCAGTTTTTGGTGCAAATGCTTAGGTTTTAAAATACTCCTTCTTATAATACACTCCTGAAATTTGGTCCGTTCCTCCCGACTCACCCTGTATAGCTTGACGTCATACTTTTTTGGGACACCCTTGTTTAATCAAACATATTTTTCTGGGACGCGCCCTAGGAGACAGGTAACGTTTGCATAATTTTAAAATCGTAACTTAATTATTATAAACTGAACAATAGAAGACAGAAGGTGAGAAGCAGGACAAGGGTCCTGCCCCATAGTAATAAAGGTATTACCATGGGACCATCAGCGCCGATTTAATCATTAGGTGGACGGACTAGGCGGCCGCCTAGGGCCTGGTGGCAAAAGGGGGCCCAGTAGGGGCCCGAAATTAAGAATGCCTTTAGCGGGAGGAAGGGCCCGTCCTCAGCATGTCGCCTAGGGCCCGACGCACCCTTTATCCGGCTCTGGGGACCGTCTATTAATTGTAAGTAGACGGTGTCTTTGGTAGAGGTGTCCCTTGGCGACGAGGAAGAGGGCTCGCTGAGAGACCGCTACCTTGTGAGAAATGTAGAACCAATAAAGAAATAATCGATGCTACAAATCAGTTGTATTCCCGTCCAATGAAATATTTCATTGTTTCAGTCTTCAGCCTTCTCGTTTAGAGATACGTCTCTACAATCTATTCTAAAGGTTCAATACCAAATGTACGAAATCTTTGTCGCTAAAAATTTTAATTTTCGTTTATATTACGATCACTAGAATGGATTTACTTTAAGATACTAAATCATATTTTTGTTTAAAATTTTGCAAGAAAAAAGACACATAGTTTATTATTTAGGGCCGATGCTTTGTGTCTTTTTTCATACAAAATATTAAATACCAGATTCATTTCAGTTAAAATGGTCGAATTTTTCCAATAATACACTTATTTGTTGTTAATTTTAGGATCCATCTTTGGTTAAACATTATTCCGAAGGACTCTATGGTAGCAACCCGTTAACCAGAGAATGGGTAGCAGCAGGCTATAAAGGATTAATAGACGCTTGCTCCAGATGGCCTAGTAATCAAACTTTTTTTTTATTTACCCACTAGTGCTTAAAAAAACATGAAAAAATATTTTTTCCACTACTAACTTTAAAATCACTTATTATTGACCGATTATTACCTTTAGAAATTGTTCTTCTTTACCCCTTGCCAGAAGCCTCTATTTTATCGTCGTTATTGACAACGGTCAATAATAGAGGCTTCTGGCAAAAACAATATAAAACAGGCAACTTGACCTTTTTTATTTTAAAAATATATGAAAACGTCATATTTAGACAACCAGGTATTCCAGCTTTCCTTGTTTGGCACCAGTCCTTAAATAATGAGTAGGTTTTTAAATACAAAACCTTAGATTTTTGAGGTAGCAACTCATCTTTAATTTTTATTGTGCTTCCACCCTCATTTCTGGAGGAGTGCACGTATCAGTAATAGTTTCTTCGCTCATTTTATCAAAAATACTTGAATTTTTTTATGAATCGACAAATACTGACAACTAAGAATGCCATCTGACAAGGTTAAAAAAAAATGCTGCAAATTTTAAAGCAATGGTAACTTGACTGAAAAAACAGATGCAACCCTAAGACGGTATGTTAACTTTAATTAATAATTTAATGTAGTAAATGTGTTAGTAGTGAAAAAAATAATATATTTACCACGGTTTAGACAACTATTATTGCCCTCACGTCTTAAATCCCGAGGAGCGTAGCGACGCTCGCTCAATATTAGTATCTGTCTAAACCTTGGTCAATAATATACTATTAATTATTATGTAAAAAAAGCAAACAAGACCGCCTTGTTTATTTTCAACAACAGTACATATTGCATAGCAACTCTCTCCTTTTAATATAAGCACTTGAATTTATTAAAGAATAAAAACAGAGTCGTAGGCGACTGCTATCACAAACGCTGGGGAAGAAGCACTCACTTTCTCTTCACAAAGTAACAATTTTCGGTTTAGTTTTAATAAATGTGATCGTAGATGTAATGCAATTACGCATTCATATGCAATTTACAATACTCATTATGTAATATACTATTTATCATAGGAGTATATTTATTATATGATATTTGTCTATTTCACACATTAATTTGAAATCATATTTGTTTTTTTTTTCGCAGATTTTGAAAAATACGGTTACAAACTACAAGCCTTGGGAGATGAAGCTTTAGAGAGAGGATTTGAGGCTCAAAAGAGAAGACTAGGGGGATTTAACGTTTTGAATCACGGTGATCTCTGGGTGAACAATATGATGTTCTCGTACCATACCAATGGAAAGCTTAAAGATATGAGATTTGTAGGTATTTTAATAGTAGGGGAGACCGGGGCCGATTGGCACACTTTTTACAATCATTTTTTTTTATGGAGCTACCAAACATTTATATTAAATTACAGAATATAATATATGATATAACAGTATAATTTGCCTACAAGTATGCTGTGGGGTTGACTTGTATTTAAAAGACAGTTTATCTTAGGCATTGGAAGATTTTTGATAAATTAACTAAATGTTTTGTAGCGATGAGCTGAAGACAATAATGTCGTCCATATAGACTAGGCGACTAGGCATATTTCTCGTTGTAGTTTTTTAAGTACGTTTCCCATAGTTCGCTGGATTTCAGCTAGCTCCACGCTTTTATTATCCAATTTCAGCTTTATTACCTGAATGTGGCTGGGCTATTTTTGAGGCCGAATGGCATTCATAGTGACAATTTTTAAGGTTAAGGTTAATTTTCTGAATGTCTTATTTTGCAAGACATATAGTATAACACGTGTTTAAAGGTGTTTAAGTATTCATAAAAAAAGTGCAAAAACATGTCGGTGAAGTCAAATTTTTTACTTACATACGATAGGTTAATAATTATTGAAAAAAGCAAATCTCTTCGAAACGATCCTCCTACATTAGGCAGTACTGCGCGTGTCAATTAAAAGAAAATTAAATTCCAAAAAGCTTTATATATTGCCAATTATGCTGCTTTGAAGCGTAATAAGCAATATAACGATTTTAGGAATTTAATTTTTTTTCATTTGGAACAAATGTCACTGAACTGTAATGGGTACAATAGGCGTCTAACATAAAGCTGTAATCAACAGTTTTTCCTATTCTGCGTCCCTAGAAACTAGGGAAAAGTGAGTTTAAATAAAATAACAATTTTTGGAATTATTTTTTTTTTAATTGACACGAACGCCACTGCGCTGTAGTGGGTACAGTAAGTACCTAACATAAAGCTGTAGACAATACACTAATGAAATTCAATTCTCATAGCTTCGTATTTTAGAAATACCAATTTTAAAATCAGTCAGATTTTACACAACTTAATATGCCATCACCCTGTATAGAAAAACATAAAGCGAAGTCACACACATTGTTTGTAGTGATCCAAGAGATGGCCTATCCAATATACTAAACATGAAAACTATTATTTTTTACTAAGGAAACCACTGTTCAATTTATTCTCAACCTTTATATTACATCCTGTACATATTCTGTACTTCTGTAGACAACTAAATATTTTTTTTAGATTGACTTTCAAATGAACATCTTCACAAGTCCAGCCATAGATCTTCATTATTTTATAGCTACGAGTACAAAAATTCAAGTAAAACTTGACCATATCGAGATAATTTTGGACCATTATTATGCCCAACTAATAGCAAATTTGGCTAAAATGCATTATTCTTTAGAACGAGTCCCTACTAGGGAACAGTTTAAGAAAGATTATAACTGCAGAGCATTTTATGGTAAGATATAAATGATCACTCACAAGGCTTATGGAAAATGGCTTTCCGCTGATTTTTCTGAATTTTTAGTACTTTGTAGTTCTTGACATTCTGATTAAAAGTGTACATGGCCGTAATCCAATCCTATGACTAGTAAAAACTAGCCATAGGATGATAGGCCATAACTCAAAAGAGTTATGACGTGTGAAAAAATGTCGCGTGCGAAAAAATAACACTTTGCGCTCTTGTAAGGGAAATACCTAGAAATTTAGAAAAATATTGGTAAACTGTTAAAACTTTTAGGTCTAATGGGTGCAGCAACTGTTTTAGCATTTGTCAAAGCTGCTGAAGGACGGACAGACGCATCTTTCGAAAATATAATTAAAGATGAAAGTAAGGAAGGATTTAGGTACCACGCTTACAATAATGAGAGATATAGAAAACACATGGAACATCTTTTACCATATTATGACAGTTTCGGAATATTGGATTAAATTTATGGGCATATTCTGTAACGACTCTTACATCGCTATAATTTAACAGCGATGGTGAAATGTGACATTTAGCTAACGGACCTGTCTCATTGACAGTTGACACTTGATGAGCCTTATATTAAGGGTGTTTTGGGGTCATTTTGATGATTTTGTTGTTCGAAAATAAAAATTTTAAATTTGCTGAACTTTTCTCCATATTTGATGATAGAATTTTTTTTTAAAGTGTATAGAATAAATTATTTAACCCAAGAATTTCTAGGGGCTAGAAAAAATGGTTCTTGTATCTCAAACTCTAATAATTATTAGTCCCAGAGATTGATGATGCCAAATTTCAAATTTCTATACTGAACTCATGACCGGAGAGCCTGTTAGTTACATAAAAATCGGTTACAAAATCGTACTATTGATTATGCGATTAATGTAATCGATTTTACTGTTCTAAGAAAGTATCTAAGGATAAATCAAATGTCACAGAGATGTGGTTGCCAAATTCTTCTGTCATCAAATTATAGCGGTATAAAGATTTGTTACAGAAATTCCCAATAATATGCTCTAGAGAGAAAATAAAAATTTTTAAAAAACTGCTGTTTTAATGTTTTAAATTTTATAATTTGCTTTGGCCAAAATCAAAACTGAATTTCGCCAAATGATGACATATGATGGAAGAAACTGTGTTTCTCATATGTAACTTCCTTTACAATAATATTAATCAAATCAATAAAATTAGTGGCTAGAGACAGTGTTGTGTATCTGTCTCTTACATTAAAGTACACAGAGAGGCCAAATCAATAGGTTCCCTGGGGCACAGGTAGACAATGACGGCTGTTTCGTCCTTATTAGGACTGCAAAATCGTGTTTTTCATACTTTCATACAGTAAAAAAATTATTTAGCTGTGATGGCTTGATATAAAGCAACTCCAGTCAAATATTAGAGTAACTATAGCGTCAATCAGTAGCGGAGCCAGAAAATATGCTCGGGGGCTCCAGTGGGCGTAAGTACGACTTTTTTCTGGAAAGAGTAACAGTCGGGACTAGTAACATATATTTTATGACATCGTACATAGCGAAGAAGGCGGAAAAGCGCCACAGGCGAAACATTTTCGGGACCACGACCAAAGTTTGTTTAAAATTTACCTAACTACTATCAAATTTCGAAAATGAAATTATTACCTCTTCTCCGCTGCATGGTTGGATTAAATTTGTTTTCGTAAATGCTTTTTTTTATATTCCTAGCTGGTTCTTTATTTAAAAATTTTTTTTTTATTTGTGAAAAATATGAATATTGCTGTCAATTCAAAATTTTAACATAAGACGTATATATGACTAACCAGCGTTTTTCGGGCTCGGT
The DNA here is from genome assembly GCA_935413205.1 of Polydrusus cervinus. Taxonomy (NCBI): domain Eukaryota; kingdom Metazoa; phylum Arthropoda; class Insecta; order Coleoptera; family Curculionidae; genus Polydrusus; species Polydrusus cervinus. The sequence goes on along the minus strand of OW284510.1, from coordinate 98,987,499 downwards.
TTTTCATAATTAAAAATAAAGTAAATTGCGCTCACCATGCCAATATTGATTATTTTTTCAGAAATCATGTATTTTAGGAGCGTAGATCTAAGAGCAGTTTTTATTGCAAATGCTTAGGTTTTGAAATACTCCTTCTTAAGTGCCGTTTTTTATATTCATAATAAAGCATTCTCGTTTCGTCCCGCACTATTTTTTTATTATAAATTATCACAATTCTTCCATAAAAAATGTTTCAATTAAAATGTTTTCTTTTATTTTTCCTTTTAAAAATAAATACTACATAATTGTTTTTTGTTTTAAAAATATTTTATTGCATTGGGTTATATTTTTGTTGATTTAAAATAGCTCTAAAAAGGGAAACGGAACAGACAAGTATATATATATACTATAAAATATTATTCTTTTTACTCGTTTTCCTATAAAATTGCATTATAAATTAATAACTAAAACGATATGCGTCTGAAACCCTAATCTCTATATAAAACTAGAAGTTTAGAAGGAAAAATTTAAAAACTAAACGTTTCCTACAAAACCTTTGTAATCTAAGCCAAGAATACATTATTTAAAAATTTAAATTAAGAGTCCAAGCGTGAGACGAAATTATTTTTACTTTTATTTTAGACCCGAGCTCCTAGTCTCGGAGGGGGGGGGGGCTCGAGATAGGTACCTTAATAATTGTCTTAAAAAGTTTTTTGCAATAAAAAAATGCATGAATATAATCACAAAACATATAGAACGATCAGTTCTGTTCGCGTCAAGGCGTCAGTTGTTTAAAATTTGTTTTTTATACTACATATAGCGCACTACCAGATTTATAATTGATTTTCTCATTAGCGTGTTGCCCGGTTAATTTTAAGAGTCATTTATTCCACTTTTTAGACGGTTCTTTAAAAAAAAGGGGGGGAGGAACATTACTTTTTTATTTTTCTTAGGGATAGATGAAACAAAAATTTACATATTTAATGAAATAATTAAACATTTATTTACACCTATTATAACTAACAAAAAGAAAAATATAATTAACATACTTAATACTTATACTACCAAAATTTCATTAGAATAATATTGCATGTAATAAGTCAATAAATATTTAGGAAACGTTCATTTTTTGTCGGTGATCTTGTTTAGTTTTAAAAAGTTTTGTAATAAGTTTATTAAAAAATAAAAATAAATAAATACATCACATCTATTTTTCTTAAATATCTAAAATGACTAGACTTTTAAGGTTGTTTCCGTGCTGAACTCTTCAAATCATATTGTTGTTTTTAACTTTAAATTGTACTTATTTAAATTTAAAGTAAGACTCCCGGTACTAAATCAGTTACTTTACAGACCTGATACTGTTTTACAACATCGTTTTATTATAATGTTTATAAAATACGTAAAAACTTTTCATTTTCATCACTATTTTATACATAACCTCGAGTTTAGTATCAGAAATCTTAGTTAGTATTTTTTGTTGCCAGCGCTAGGGACGCATTGAGACTTTGATTGTTATTGAAGGGACGAGCGTTACCCAGCGTTGCCACATTTTGTAGATTATCAAGAGATTTTGGCAAAATAATACTGTTAAGAAAATAACACTTATTTTTATTAGATGATTAGGATATTTTAAATATGTTACTCGTCTTCTTGATGGGCTTTATTTTAGTATACCGGGTGGTCAAGATAGAGAGGGCTTTATTTCGGAAACCATTAATCATACACATTTTTTGCACAAGAAAAGTGGTCAAGAGAAATAACTGGAAATTATTTTTATGTTTCTCAAGTGACCGCTAGAGGCCGTAATATCAGTGCTCAATAAAGAATACGAAAAGTTTCTCAGTTAAGCCTTACTAAAACTTTATGTGTGGTGTAATCTTGAACCTTCGGTTTTAGGGACAACGAAAATTATCAAACCTGGTCTAGTTTATTGAAGTTTCAATTGTTTAATATCATTTTCATTAAAGTATAAGTGTTCGTGGTTTCTGTGTTAGTCTGGAGGATTCTTAAACCTGTCTGATTTTACATAGTCGAAAGAACAACTAAAATTGGAAAAAGTCGGTGAAAATCACAAGTTTATATTTCTTTTTTACCTAAAGATATTAATAAAATATTCTGAAAAGAGAAAAATGTGAAAACTGGTACGGAAAACTTATAATTGTCACTTAGCGTTGACCATTTGTTACTCATAAAACAATATATACTAGAGTTTTGAATTTTAACCGCATTAGAATGAACTCTGAACTCGTGACGTTAACTGGGTTGGTCGAAATTATAAAAAGTAAATAAGGGTACCATAAATAGATAAATATTGACTATCAATATTCATGTTGGCAACAAAGCCCGATGAATATCAATTTTATCGATTACAAACAAACCCGAACACACACAAAGGATGTTTTTTTGCTAAACCAGTTCATTCTTTCTCGTTTGGTATTATGTTTGGTATTTTCGGAGATCACTTATTGTAAAAGGTCTTTTATTCCTATAACTTGATATGTTTCTCTTTCTGGCAGGCTTCTTGATGCACAGAAAAAATAATAATACGTAAGCTGATAATTCAAAGGATGATATGAAGTGCGAGAAATACTAAAAATTCTGAATACTGTTACACAATGTAGAAAAGTTGCTGGGAAATATCTTACAAAATGTTTTTTTTATACGTTAATAAATTTTCCTAATTTTCCTTCCTCTTTTCGGGTGTCACTTTTTAATTCGGGAATCCGCTGTTGGCGTTGGAATAGGAATCGGCGGTAATGGAGTTGAAGGTGTTGCTACAGTCGGTCTTTTTTCTTTACTGCATATCTGTAAAATAAATATTTTTTAAAAACACTGTTCAATAGTGTCAAAATTATATTTTTCAAATCATTAGGGTCGGATGTAAAATAATAGGTAGTTATTTAGTATATTACGTATTGAGTGTGGTAAACAGCATATTACGCACGAATAGAAAAATCGCGAATGAGTCGCGTGGCGGCAATTACATAAGTGCGAAATTGCTTTACAACACGCAATACGTAGGTATACTTTTTCAACGACTCTTACAAATAAATTATAGATCGGTTTATAATTTATAAGGTATCGATTTAAACTTCAAATATTAAATAATGACAAAGTCGCTGTCAAATATTTAAAACGCAAGATAGATAAATGTCACAATAAGAGTGGTTCAAGGCTAACTTAATTGTTATATTAGACATCATAACGCACAGTTGTGCGTAAGAATGAAATAGGTTGAACTGTACCTAAAACAATGTAGGAGTAGAAATAGTAGTTTGTACAACAAGAGTGGATATGATGTCCATATCGCACGAGGAAGTAAATTGAGCACGACGCCGTAGGCGGAGTGCCCAAACTTCCGAGGGCAATATGGACAATCCACTCGAGTTGATTAGTATATTTTTCTACGACCTTATGCTAAAAAATGTAAAAAGAAAGTTTGTAGGTTGCCGGGCTCGAACTCACGACCATTGGTTCTATATATAGTCCAACGCTCTAACGTCTGGACTATCAAAGCGGTTAGTTAATTATCGGAAAACCAACTGATAAATGATGCTACATGAAATTAATTTTCTATGCACATTCAGCAGGTTGCATTATTGTTAAATCTTTTAAAAATGCGTCTAGATTTTATTATATTGAACAAATTAATAACAAATTGTACCATATGCATTTAAATTATATAATGTCTTGAAAAAGAAGGCGGAGCCTCACTAAAAATAATATACTGTGATTGGTCAGTACTTTTAAAAACAACATGTCAATTTAGCTTCTTGACTACTGTGATTGGTCAGTTTCATTACCTATCTAGGATGGATATGATATATTCCCGCACAGTTAATTGGAATAGCCTACTTTTCTTATCACTATAGTGTTAAGGAAACAGCAAATTTCCATGTGGGAGTAGAAAAAGTATATTTTTCTACACCTGTGCGTTATGATGCCTAGTATAACAATCAAGTTAGCCTTGAACCACTCAAATCGTGACATTTATCTATCTTGCGTTTTAAATATTTGACAGTGACATTGTTATTATTTGAGATTTGAGGTTCAAATCGATACCTTATAAATTATAAACCGATCTTTAATTTATTAGTAAGAATCGTAGAAAAAGTATAGGTAGTACGTATTGCGTGTTGTAATAACTGTTGTAAAGATTCATATTACAACACGAGATGTTAAAGTTATCAAACGAGGCGTCAGCCGAGTTTAATAAAACATCGAGTGTAGTAGTATGAATTTACAACTAGAATATTGTACAAAATGTTATCTACTTTCATCTATGAATCAAAATATTTGGCAAAAGGCATTTTTAAAAATAAAAATGCACCTGCTATTAAGTTTACTAATCAAGTTTTGTATGTTACCTTTCGCATAGTTACGGTTTCGCATGGTTACTGTCGAAACTTTGTCAAACAAATTCAAAAATATAAAAAGCGTTTTTCAAAAAGAGCGATTCTGATGGAAGTTTACCCTCTGATATAGAAGCAGCGGCAAACGAAGCGATCTCAAGTTTAGTTCCGAAAAAATCCAAGGCGCTGTATGAGTTGGAGTATCAGAAGCTTGAAGATTGGTGCAAAGCTAACAAAATAAAGGAGGTGTCTGAGAAAATCCTTTTGGGTTATTTTTCCGTAAAGCAACGCTCCCAGAAACCATCTACACTATGGACTCACTACTCAATGTTAAGAACTATGATTTCAGTCAAGAAAAATCAAGATATAAGCAGATTTTCTCAACTAATCGCATTTTTGAAAAGAAGTTCAGAGGGTTACAAGGCCAAAAAGTCCAAAGTTTTCACATGGGAAGACGTATGTAAGTTTCTTAGTACTGCAGATGATGAAACATATTTACTTATGATGGTTGTTATGATAATCGGAATTTTTGGGGCTTGTCAGCGCGAAGAACTAGCTAAGTTAATGTTGGATCATATTGAACACAATGATTTGTATATAAAAATTGTGATTCCATTCTCGAAAACCAAAATTATGCGAGAATTTGTTATAACAGAAGGAAATGTGACAGGTGTCAACTGTTTAGGTATTTTTCGAAAGTATGCTAAACTTCGTCCTCTTAATGCAACTCACAGGCGGTTTTTTGTATTCTATGGAAAAGGAAAATGCACCTCCCAGCCTGTCGGAATTAATAGTTTTGGAAGTATAACAAAAAAGATTGCAACAAAACTTGGATTGAATAATCCCGAAGGATACAGTGGACATTGTTTTAGGAGGCCCTCAGCCACCATTCTAGTTGATGGTGGTGCAGATATGCAGATGTTAAAGCGTCATGGGGGCTGGAAATCCTCTTCTACGGCAGAAGGCTACGTTGAGAATTCTTTAGAAAATAAGAAACAAATAGCAAAGAAGATCATGGGGTCAGACACGGATTTAATGAGTGAAAATTCGAACGTAAAGGACTCCATCACATCCACTTCTGGTATACAAATTTCTAACTGTAAAAAGTGTATTAATAATGTTTAAAATAAACCTTAAGTGTTATATTTTAATTATTAATTGGTAATTAATTTTATAATTGTTAATAATAAATCATTCTTCTAAAAAGTGTGGTTTTATTTAACAGCAAAATTTTAATAAAACCGGTTTTTTCCCATTACAGCACAGTGCTGTAATAGATGCCCTTACAAAACGATGTACAGAACTGTAAAATTTATATAACTAAATGAAAGTAGATGAAGCAATTACGCACACGCCGCTACGCGGTTCGTTAACAGTTTTTCCATTCGTGCGTAATATGCTTCTTATGCTGACGATCCTTTATTTCTTTACCTGATGATGATTTTCCCAATCCTTGTGTTGGCAAAAAGGCCCACAATATCTAGCTAAGCTACAACCTGAACATGTGTCGTGAGCTTTTCGGCCACAATTCCAGCAAGCCTAAATATACAAAAAAAAAATCAAAATGTTTTACTGTCAATCCAAAATTAATGAGTAGATATTAAATTGTACGTCATTAAAATTGTACGAATCAAATCGAAGAAATGTGGTTAAAACGTCTAATTTCATAAATATTATGATGTCCCGATATACGAGTCAGTGGCGGCTCGCGGTCTTAAAAAATGGTGAAGAGCTAGGTATAATGCGGGTACTTAAACAAACATTGACTAAAAACCCGTGTAACAAAACGTCTCTCTTATCCTCATCTGTCCAATGACTGAATGGAGTTTCCAACAAATTACAAACTATGTCATTAATTGAGTTCATTTTTAAAACACACAACTAAGTAGTCCGTATACTAATGAATTAACTGAGAAATAAAAACAAAACTTTTTAATCACACAGTAAATCACGTAAAAACGATATCTATAACCGGAAGTTTCGAGAAGCCTAAAATAAATAGGTACCTTAAAGTTAGGCGAACCAATGCTAAAACAATGGTGCATGCATACGACTGATCTATTTTTAAATTACCCTTCATCATAATGCGAATTGTTACATGCTGCTTACGTGAATGACGTCACGTAACCATAGCAACGGTGAATATCAAAGCCATGTTGGACGTTGGGTCTTCACTTACTAAAGGACACCATCGGCTGGGGCACGCCAAAGTACACGAGTGTTTATAATTATCATCCATCGAAGTTAACCGTGGCCCTATTATGCATAGCTACATTCGGATTAAATTAATATTATTAATTCGAACATAATTATTTTGTAAGGGCTAAAATGGTAGCTGTATTGATACATTAATATTTGATATTGTCGAAAAACTTTCCTCCTAGTTTTATTTTTTTTTTTTGGTGAAGAGCCCCTTCACCTACTTCACCTGACGAGCCGCCACTGATACGGGTTCCTAAAAGCTTTAAAGTTTTGAATTAAAAATTTAAGTCTAGTACAAAACCAGTGTTTCCATATATTTTATAGATCGTTCAAAAGCACTTTGCAGAATATTTTTATCAACAAAGTATACATTAATATTTAATTATTTAGCATATCTTCATTTAGAGGACTTTGGCCACCGCCGTAATAAACATAAACTACGTACCAAAAACATAAGAGAACGATAATAAAAGTTCCGAAAAGAACAATTTTTACGAATAATAGTTATTTACGATATAAGTGTTGTAAAGATTCATATTACAACACGAGATGTTAAAGTTGTCAAACGAGGCGTCAGCCGAGTTTAATAAAACATCGAGTGTAGTAATATGAATTTACAATTAGAATATTGTACAAAATTTTATCTACTTTCATCTATGAATAAAAATATTTGGCAAAAGGCATTTTTAAAAATAAAAATGCACCTGTAAAAATGCACCTGCTATTAAGTTTACTAATCAAGTTTTATGTTACCTTTCACATAGTTACTGTTTCGCATGGTTACTGTCGAAACTTTTTCAAACAAATTCAAAAATATAAAGAGCGATTCTGATGGAAGTTTATACCCTCTGATATAGAAGCAGCGGCAAACGAAGCGATCTCAAGTTCAGTTCCGACAAAATCCAAGGCGCTGTATGAGTTGGAGTATCAGAAGCTTGAAGATTGGTGCAAAGCTAACAAAATAAAGGAGGTGTCTGAGAAAATCCTTTTAGGTTATTTTTCCGTAAAGCAACGCTCCCAGAAACCATCTACACTATGGACTCACTACTCAATGTTGAAAACTATGATTTCAGTCAAGAAAAATCAAGATATAAGCAGATTTTCTCAACCAATCGCATTTTTGAAAAGAAGTTCAGAGGGTTACAAGGCCAAAAAGTTCAAAGTTTTCACAAAGGGAGACTTATGTAAGTTTCTTAGTACTGCAGATGATGAAACACATTTACTTATGAAGATTGTTATGATAATCGGCATTTTTGGGACTTGTCGGCGCAAAGAACTAGCTAAGTTAATGTTGGATCATATTGAACACAATGATTTGTATATAAAAATTGTGATTCAATTCTCGAAAACCAAAATTATGAGAGAATTTGTTATAACAGAAGGTAATGTGACAGGTGTCAACCGTTTAAGTATTTTTCGAAAGTATGGTAAACTTCGTCCTCTTAATGCAACTCACAGGCGGTTTTTTGTATTCTATGGAAAAGAAAAATGCACCTTCCAGCCTGTCGGAATTAATAGTTTTGGAAGTATACCAAAAAAGATTGCAACAAAACTTGGATTGAATAATCCCGAAGGATACAGAGGACATTCTAGTTGATGGTGGTGCAGATATGCAGATGTTAAAGCGTCATGGGTTCTGGAAATTCTCTTCTACGGCAGAAGGCTACGTTGAGAATTCTTTAGAAAATAAGAAACAAATAGCAAAGAAGGTCATGGGGTCAGACACGGATTTAATGATTGGAAATTCGAACGTAACTCGAACATCCACTTCTGGTATACAAATTTCTAACTGTAAAAAGTTTATTATTGATGTTTATAATAAACCTTAAGTGTTATATTTTAATTAATAATTGGTAATTAATTTTATAATTTTTAATAATAAATCATTCTTCTAAAAAGTGTGGTTTTATTTAACAGCAAAAGTTTAATAAAACCGTTTTTTTCCATTACAGCATCTATTACAGCACAAGTGCTGTAATAGATGCCCTTACAAAACTATTTACAGAACTGTAAAATTCATATTACTAAATGAAAGTAGATAAAGATATTTTCAAGGGACAAAAATGTAAAAATAAATCAAAATGACAATCAAAAAAGCGATGACGTCGGAAGTCAATGGACAAACTTCCAAAAATAATAGTCATGTCTATCTGCAACTCGTCCTTATATTTTTCTCTGTATCTAACACGTTTCATTTACATATAAAATCCTTATTATATTTACACACTCACGTTTTGTTGAGATGGCGCTGGTTGATTAGAAGGCGACTGTCCACTATCTTGAAATTCGGAATGATTAGTATTTGTATCTTCATTTTGCTTTCTAGCTTCTGAAAAAAAGATAAAAAACGATAAAGGATGAGTTGAGCGTGCGTGGTTTGCAAGTTTCTTTAAATAGGTTTATTTTTAGTTTTATTATTTTTTATGAATTTCCCTAACCTATTATTTGTTTTATATGCAATTCTTATATTACGTTTTGATAAGTGTTGTGCAATATGTTTAGTAATCCTTTCGTTGTATGTTAAAGTTTTATATGTCATATTATTGGTGTGTTCTGAACCCGGGTATGTTAATCTAATTGCTTTGTTGTAATGTTTCTTGGTAATAATATCATCTATCATCTTGGGTTGGTAACCATTATTTAAAGCAATTTGTTTAATAATGCTAAGTTCCTTATCGTAGTTTTTTTTTTGATAATGGGTTTTAGATCTCACAATCACTAAAGTAAATAATAAACACGAATTTTCCATTTTCCACAAACCATCACACACTGAAGTACTTCTAGTCACCCGTAGTCACATAAAGTCTCGGCATATAATTATTTTATTCACAGACTTATGAATATTCCATTATCAAAAGAAAACTACGATAAGGAACTTAACATTATTAAACAAATTGCTTTAAATAATGGTTACCAACCCAAGATGATAGATGATATTATTACCAAGAAACATTACAACAAAGCAATTAGATTAGCATACCCGGGTTCAGAACACACCAATAATATTACATACAAATCTTTAACATACAACGGTAGGATGCATATAAAACAAATAATAAATTAGGGAAATTCATAAAAAATAATTAAATACAGAAAAATATAATTTTAATGATAATTTCCAAATATTACACCAAGAAAATAAATCTATGAAGTTAAATCTACTTGAGACAATGGAAATAAACAAATATGAAAACTTGAATCTTTTATTAAATTATCAATTGGACTTGAATAGTTCCCCATTATTAAACTTATAGGTTACACCCTATATTCGTTTAGGTAATTACTCCATCTATTGTTGACCCTTGTCGGTTTTTTCCTTCTTAGTGTTCATTAAATAATAAAATTATGGTTTATTTAGATATTTGATTTGTTTACGGGCTAAAGTTATTATTTTATTACATTCTAATAATTTTGAAAATGTGGAAAAATCTGTTAATCTTAGTTAGATAAGACGATCTGACGAAGACATTGTGTGTCGAAACAATTGTTATGGCAATTTAAAATAAATAGTGGAAATTATAACAGTTTTGTTACTCACTAATATTCTTGATTTTAACATGTCGCCAAATAGCTTAACAAAAACTTATAATTTTCGCAAAGCTGATTTTCCTGCTTTATATAATGCTATTTTACACACTAACTGGGATTTTTTAAATGAATTTAAAATCGCTGACTTAGCTCTAGAAGGTTTTTATAATCGACTGTATAACATTTTTGATGAATTTGTCCCTGCTTATAAAAACTTTAAAAGGCGTTTTCCATCCTGGTATACCTCGGATATTATAAAAAATATAAAATTAAAAGCAAAAATGCACACCAAATATAAAAAAACAAATATTAATCGATACCTTTTGGAGTTTAGGCGACTAAGATCTGCAATAAAGGAGCAAATTAAGGTTGCTCACAATACTTACATTGATAATATGCAATCCTCAATTGTGAACGATTCTCAAAGATTTTGGCGCTTCATAAACTCAAAAAACAGTACATCAAGAATCCCGGGCGAGATGTACCTCGGGGATCAGCGTCTCGATGAACCTCAGGATATCGTGAACTCTTTTGGCGAGTTCTTTCATAGTGTATACATACAGGGTGTATCTGATAGGTGCGATCAACCAGTAAATAATGTTATTGATGAATCCTTCAACCAATAACGGAACAGGACATTAAAGATGCCTCAAAAAAACTTAAAAACAAAATGACATCAGGGCCGGATAATGTTCCTTCTTTTGTTGTGAAGGATTGTATAGGGGCTCTGGTGACACCACTATTAATCATTTTTAACCTATGTATGTACATCAATGTCAACTGTGCCAAAAATATGGAAACAGGCAAGAGTGTGTCCTATATACAAGAGTGGTGAGCGAAACCAAATTAACAACTACCGCCCGATCTCCTTACTTTGTAACTTTTCCAAAATTCTAGAAACAATACTGTATAGGCGAATTTATATGTCCGTTTGTAAAAACATTGCAGTTGAGCAGCATGGATTTATGAGTGATAGATCAACGGTTACTAATTTATCATGCCTCACTCAGCTAGTGTCTCGTGTGCTAAACAATCAGGGACAGGTGGACGTAGTCTATACAGATTTCTCAAAGGCATTTGATAGGATAGGTCATGTATTGTTGTTACACAAGCTAAGGGGGTATGGTTTTGACGAATCAGCCCTGGAGTTTTTTAGATCATATTTAACAAATAGAGAACAGTTTGTTTTTTACAATGGCTTTACATCTAATAAATATATCGCATCCTCTGGTGTACCGCAAGGTTCCAACTTAGGACCATTACTGTTTCTACTTTTCATCAATGATTTACATAAGATTATAAACTGTAAAAAGCTAACTTTTGCGGATGATTTAAAATTATTTTTGCTAATTGAATCTCTTAGTGACTGTATTTTCTTACAAGAACAACTGAATTTGGTTCAGGGTTGGTGCGACAGAAACAAACTCAACCTTAATGCAGCTAAATGTAAAATTTTGACCTTTAGTCGCAAAAAACAGCCACTATTGTATCCCTATTCCATCTCAGGTGAGGTTTTAGAGCGCCCCAGGTCGATAAAGGACTTAGGCGTCACCTTCGATCCTATGTTGACTTTTGTTGAACATATAAATAACATAGTTTTGGAGGCAGGCAGGATGCTGGGCTTCATCGTGCGCAACTGCAGAACCTTTAATGACCCAAGAGTTTTTAAAACATTATATTTTTCTTTTGTCAGATCAAAGCTTGAATATGCTTCACTGATTTGGAATCCTCTTTATGCATGTCACGTAAATAACATCGACAAGGTTCAAAAAAGATTTTTAAAATATTTAACATTTAAATCAGAAGGAGTGTATCCTGAGCAAGGAACTGCTTACGATATTTTATTAAATAGATATAATTTTATAACCCTAGAAAAAAGGAGAGCAGTTACATCTCTAGTATTTTTATTTAAGTTGCTGCGCGGTGGAATCGATTGTCCTGATCTGCTATCCCAAATAAATTTGTTTGTACCTAGAGTGAATACTAGACATCATTTAACATTTTTGTGTGAAAGAGCAAGAACAAATGTAATGATTAAATCTCCTATAAATTTTATGTGTTACAATTTTGAAAGCATGTGCGAAGATTGCGATATATTTACATGTAGCTTGCGCGATCTGAGGAGGATTGTCGAGGCTGGTCATTAACGAAATTGTTATATATACCTAATAGTATGTGTTATTAATTGGTGTTATTGTAATATAGTATACGAATGTGTGCATAATATGGCGATAATTTTGAATTTATTGTATTTCCATTATTGGTGATTTATGTTTACAAACTTATATAGTTGTATTGAATCGAGTACAATATTATTTATATTCAATTTTTAATATTGCTCTGTAAATGGGTTTCTTGTTGGGCAATAAAGCTATTATTATTATTATTATTATTATAAAGAAGTTGGTACCTATCACATATTATTAAGAACCTATTTCTTAGAACTATAGATGTTCCTTTTGGATTTAAGTAATACTCTTTGAATTAAGAAAATATTTATTTCTGTGAAATTATGATAGGTATAGAAGTCTACCTCCTAAAGCTTTTTCCACTCTAGCCCTTTCAGCTGCTAACAGTTCTCCCGCTCTGGCTTCAGCTGCTGCTACAGCTCTCTGTAACTCTAATACAGCCTGACGTTTGACATCTCCTACAGCTTCTTCAGCACGACGACGCACCTTAGAAAAAAGATAATCTTGCGTCAACCAACAGTGAACTTTGAAAAAACTTTTTAAATTAAAATAAAGGCTGTTGTACAGGATGTTATGGAGTTTAAACATTATAATTAAATTGGTATACATATAAATAAAAACGCGCAACTGTACGTTATGATGGCTAGTATAACAATCAAGTTAGCCTTGAACCACTCAAATAGTGACATTTATATTTATCTATCTTGCGTTTTGAATATTTGACAGTTACATTGTCATTATTTGAGATTTAAATTTCAAATAGATACTTTATAAAATATAAACCGATCTGTAATTTATTAGTGAGAGTCGTAGAAAAAGTATAGTACGTATTGCGTGTTGTAAAGCAATTATGCACTCATGTAATTACTGCACTCGTCGCTACGCGGCTTGTTCTCAATTTTTCCATTCGTGCGTAATCTGCTTTTTACCACACTTACTACGTAATATGCTATTACATAGATAGCAGGCTGTGACAGTTCAAAATAAAATGACAACCAGCCTTCTGTGATGCTAGAATATGAAATATTATTTTTGAAGACAAAAACTTAAGAGTTAATCAATCAATATTAAATAAAATTAAACATATATTTGGATCAGTGTCAAGTCAAACCTTATAAAACAGCTTGCATACAAATTTTTATTACCTCAGCAACGCGTTCCTCAGCTGCTCTAACTGCAGCACTCAAAATATCATTTGCTGCCTTCTTTAAGTCTTGACTGACGTCTTGTTTACGTAACCATTCCGTTGTTGGATCTGGTGAAGTTGTTGAATTGCGTTGCTGCAGGATTGTTAGTGCTCTATAAAAATTAGGATAGCCATTATGACCTTCTATCAGGAATGGTTATTATACAGTGTGTCCACGGATAGAGTTTGGAAGAGGAAAAACTTTTTTATTAGTAGGTATAGAAGAAAAACTCATTCTTTATAAAAACGTCTTTTTGTGCTGAAACTACAATTTCGAATATCAGATTTGCTATACAGAGTTCGTGAGAAAAAACATTTTTAGTTTTTTGGATTTCGTTTAAAATAAATTTACGAAAAAACAAAGAGCTATAATTGCCTTCTTACTTAGAATATGATTTTATATCAGGCCGAATAATGATTTTGTTGTAAGAAAACTATTTTTCTTTGTCTACTTTTGAAGTATTTTTATTAATATATATATCATATTTCTTTAATTTATTCAATCATAAATTATAAAAAATTAAAAATGTTTTTTCTGTCCAACCCTGTATAGTTATCGCAAATCTGATATTCGAAATTGTAGTTTCAGAACAAGAAAAATTGATTTCATAAATCAAGGAATTGAAAATAAGAATTGAAAAAAAAATCCAAAAAACTAAAAATGTTGCTTCTGACGAACCCTGTAATATAGTAATCGCAAATCTGATATTCGAAATTGTAGTTTTAACAGAAGCAGACGTTTTTTTAAGAATAACTTTTTCTTCTATAGCTACTAATAAATTTTTTTTTCTTTTCCTTACTCTATCCGTGGACACACTGTATGTATAATGTGCATACTGACGCACGGCGAGCAGCGAGAGTTGTAAGTTATTGTCATTAGAGTAAAAATCAATCATGAACACAGTATGTGTTTACGGAAATATTGTTGCAACGATTGATGGTGTCACTCTTGAATTCTGAGTGACGTCATCAAATAATAATTTTAAAGTTTTCTCTACGCAGTCGCCTATGTCATTGTACTTTACATGATTGATTTTGACTCTACCAAATAACTGTCAAAATCATTTTGGTTCTACCATCACACATCGCTAAACGTTCACCACGCACCGCCTGACTGGTCCTACCTAACACATAGTATAACTGAATGACAGTAGAGTTTTGGACTTGCACTCTTTATTTGTTTTGAATCACAACATTGCAATTGGTATAAGTATCGTCAGTCTTTACTCAGTTTTTAACTGAAGACTGGAGATACTCACAAGTTGAAACGTTGTGATTCAATAGCTATTAATATAACGAGATTATTATGCGATTTATAATAGTCGAGGACATTACTACGTGACGAGGCAACAGCCGAGTCACCCGCAATGTCCGTGACGGTGTTAAATCGCTAATAATCGAGTTGTATTCAATTTGCAATATTAGCTGCAGCCAACATTATAAGGTTGAACTTGCTTCCGGACAAATCTAAAATCCATTATGAAAAAGAATATCGGCAGTTTCGTGAGTGGCGAAACAAACTGCATGTTCAAGGTGCAGAAGAAACGTATTGCTGGCGTATTTCGCAAAACTCTCTGAGGAATACTCTGCTTCATCCTTATGGCCGAAATATTCCATATTACGAGCGACTTTAGAACTGAAGGAAAGAGTGGAAATCGATAATTACGGCGCCTTAATACGTTTCATCAAGAAGAAAAATATTGGATATAGAGCAAAAAAATCAAAAGTATTTACAAGAGAACAAGTTAACGATTTTGTGTGTTCTGTCTCAGACGAAAAGTTTTTAATGATGAAAGTGTCTTTTTTAATTGGAATTGGAGGAGCCTGTCGAACTAATGAATTAGCGAAGATGACCGCGGAAGATGTTGACGTTTTAGAGGACAAGCTGATTGTTACTATTCCCGACTCAAAAACCCACAAGAAACGTAGTTTCGCTGTGATATTTGACGGCGAAGTCAATCCTGTGCTTTTATTTAAAAAGTACGCAATGTTAAGGCCAGACCATGTCACTCACCAAAGATTGTTTGTATCATATAGAAAAGGGAAATGTACGGTACAGCCCTGCGGCATTTACTTCTTCTCTAAAATACCTCAAAAAATAGCTAAGTTTCTCTCACTTGAAAATCCTAATTTGTATACTGGTCACTGCGTTAGAAGATCTTCGGCAAATTTTCTTGTTAATGCTGGAGGAGATATATTAGACCTACAAGAACTTGGTGTCTTCAGAGGGTATACCTAAGATCGTGGACGTTAAAGACAAAGGTGTATCCATTAAATTTGAAAACTGTCAAAATATTGTTTTACATGTTCATGAAAAATAGATCTAATATTATTTAGTATCTAACGTATTATGCTTTCGTAACTAACGTATTAAATTATGGTAACTAATGTATTATGAGTAACTAAGGTGTTATGTAGGTTTTAGTACGTTTATGATGTTAATAATTATTAATAAAGATATCATATAAAAATGACTTAATCTTCAATGATACGATAAAACAAATAAGAGGATGCAAGTCCAAAACTCTTCTACCATTCAGTCATACTATTTGTTAGGTATAGTGGACCATTGCTTCCACTTTTTATTAAACAGATAAATGTATTAAATATCCTCACCTTTTAGTTTTCTCCACCATAGATAATATACAATTTAACATAACGTGAATATTCCTCCATTCTTCATCTCCCCTGCTACCGCTGTTTTCTTCAGTTTTTATACCGGGCTGGTTGGCTGTTTGGTAGTCAAATAAGTGCGAATTCGATACATTCATATTCGGCAAGAAAAAACTTTGCTGCTGATTGAATAAAAATGGAGTAATTCCTGCTGCAGGTCGCTTTGTCGCAGGTGTGTAATCTTCGGGCTGGCCGTTGACGCCATTTTCGTAAGTTCTGGAAGTAAATGTATACGGAGTTAGGGCTAGTGTTACCTATTTTTCATTAATTTTTTTGATCAGTATTTAATTTTATTCGAGAATCGACCAAATGCTCGTCTGTAGCACAATTATTTACATTTTCAATTAAAAAAAAAACAATCGTAATGCAGGATAAACAGAAAGCGCCGCAAGCTAATTGCCGAAGGGCGTAAATTTTTTGGCCCCCAAAATTTAAAGAAAAAAGTATTTTTAAATATTTTATTTGTAGTGACTTATACAAAAACACTAATTACTCTGGCCAAGCAAGTTTTCATGGACTTTTAAAAAATAGAACGTGTCATTCGGTTGTTCTTAAAATATTGCACATTTTTCAAAAACACATGGAGCTACTTCTACCTTTTCCCTCCCAATAATGGTGCCACTGTTTCATGGGGTTTCAAGTTTTCGCCTACTAAGACTGATCGCATAGTAGGCCCTTTCACATAAGGTGCACACTTTCTAGTACACACTTGTGCTCGGCGCCATCTGTTAGCAACACATTGCCGCCCTGCTCCCCGTCGCCCCCGACGTCACTTGCAGTGCACAGCACACTCTTGCCTTTTAATTACGGTTCTAAGAGCGCTGACGTAAACTTTTCAAATTTTCACCGAAAAACCGTATTTCCTGCTGTTCCTGCCATGTTAATCGATGACCTGGAAAATTTCGGCGATTTTTCATCAATGGCAAATTATTCCGATATTTTTGGCGGTTGATATCTAATTTTATAATTTAATTTAAATATTTAAAGGCACGTGACATAGGCGCTGATAAAGTTTTTTTTATTTGTAAATGTAATACCAGAAAAGTTTTATTACATAGATACTATTTGTCATAGATAAAATAGGTAGGTACCTACAGTAGACTAAAAAGTAGTCTACTCACGTTCAGTCGACTGTCAGTTCGTGGACTCTCCGTTCGCCGGCCAGCCGTTATCCATAGTCATACGCATCGATATAGTGGGTCTCCCAAAAGTCCCGCATAAAATTAATATCAATTAAAGGAAAAAGATCTAGGAAGAACGCTTGGACCAGTAAATTTTTATTTTTAACTGTGCATTTTTTGACATAAAAAATATTATACAGGGTGTCTCATAGAACTGTCGTCACGTCTTTGACAATTTTTTTTAATGGAACACCCTATATATAGTATTATTTTCTGATTCCCACAAAATTCTACGCTTATGTTGTAAATATTATATGTCTAAATTCAATAGTTTTTGAGATATTGACGTTTAAAATATGGCATTTTCAGACTTTGACAGGCTGTAACATTGGAACGGTTCATCTTAGAGAAAAATGGTTTTCACCTCCCTATCTTAGTTTTTTATTCTCTATCCAAGGAAACCAACCTCCGATTTACCATGTTATTTGGAAGTTGTAAATGTTTTAATAAATAAACTTTAACCCATAAAATTTGACTTACATGTGACAGCAGTAAAAATGGAAATTTTTGTTACACTTTTTTATTAACCATGTCACTTGTCAGATGAAGACGAGTAGTGGCATAGTAGCCCGGTTGCTTAAATTTTTAATTTATAAATATTGCAAGTTCGATTGTAAGTAAATCATGCCTGCCAATGTCATTTATGTCACAGTCAATGTTGCTGGTTAGTTTTTTCTGGTTAAAAATCTTTGTAGAAACCAACATACAAGTTGTAGTTAATTTCGCACATAGAAAATAATGATCTGTATCAATAAACAAATGGTGAATTTGCAGTTAAGTGGCTGGTTCTAAAATGTCCAAAGCTGCTTTAACTTAATTTTAGATGTATTGTTTTTACATTTATTTTTGGTTATTTAATAATTTAAATAAAATTGCAACTAAACAAACCATAGGAAACAATTTGCACCCAAAGTTTATAAATACGGACTTGCCCTTTATTTACACCTCGATTATGATAGATCGAACAGCTTATTACACGAATGACATAAGTGTCATACCAATATGGCGCAGGTAGGGTCACATTTAGTCACGTAAGTTTGCCTACTTGTTTATCTCGATGGTCATACGACACCAGTTTTGTTCACCAATAATGCCGGTAGATCTCGGCCGGTTTCGATTGTAGCCTCCATTTCACTATACACGCACAGTATTTTTATCGTCAGTTCAACCATTTTACAAGAGTATGCGCAGCGACAATTGTTATTATATTACACGAACAGAAGGAGAAGAAAGGAAAAATATTTTAGATGAAACACTTTGTACTTTTTTCTACTTGAAGCTTATACGAGAATTCAGACAATCGAGGGCAGGTAATTTAAAAAACTTGCTTAGGGTGAATGATAATTGTGTCAAATATTTATTAAATTCTGATTTTTTTTATATTGTAACCTTTTAAAGTTCCTGTCTGAATGCGCATCTCACATTATGTATCTCAACAACAACGAGAAACCATAGATAGACCCCGCATTCCCCTTTATCAAAACAAGCCGACAAGAACTAAAATTCAAGCTTCGACTTAGTTCCTGATGAGTTACACAAATGAAATTAACAAGCCAACAAGAACTAAAATTCAAGCTACGACTTAGTTCCTGACGAGTTACACAAATGAAATTACCTATATGGAAATAGTAGGAAATTTTTACGAGCGTATAATACGTTGTTTCCACATGATGAAAAGATTTTCCCATTGTGGGTTTTATTTGAACCTAAATAGGTATATAATTTTTTTCAACGGTGGTTTCACCCAGTGATGGAACTGATGAACGTTTGATTGATAGCTGGTGGAATGACATCATCAACCGGTTTGTTAATTATTTTACGATCTCCCTCGTTGACGTTGATATAAATCAGCAGACATCCGCCATGAATAAAAAAAAATGATTTATGTCTAACCAGTAATACAATAGGCAATTTAAGAATGCGATTCGGATCAACCGATTGCTTAAAACATATTCTAACCTCAAACTAGTCAAAATACTAATAACGACAAACCTTTCGAGAAAATTTCTCATTGAATGACAGCTAAGAGACCTTCTGTTACTGCTATCAGAGGTGGTATTCTCATATTCCTGATAATTTACTACATTCTCATGAAGTACCTACCTATCTACATAAATCGACCTGAATCCACGTAGCGATTTAAAAATTGGACATATGGACGAAAAAAGTGTAATATACATAGTATAACAGCAGCATTACCTTGGTCTTATTCACGGAATGGGCTTTATGCATAACATAGCATAACTCATTTTTTATATTCATTTTTAAATTATGAAGTAAAAGGGAAGTTATCAATTTGACATATCATCAATCAATCTTTAAATAATAGTTTTGTGCATATACCTAGTAGAGTTGGTTGCCAAAATAAGACCATTATAGGGAATATACAACAATTAATGGGAGGGGGGGGGGAAGAAAGGGTAAAATGTCACGAATTATTTTCTTTTTAAATGCTAAGTGTTATGCGTTTTAGGGTTATTGACGACAAGCATATCAATTTTGATAAATATTTTTAGAGCTGTAGGAAAATTGACTCGTAATTGTAGATAAAAATTGTATTCCGGCCCAGACCAAACTTGTACAAAAATGTCTGCTTAAAGGTTGGAGACAATGATGTTTCTTGAATGATAGAATAGTTTTGGACTTGCATTGTCTTAATTTGTTTTACATCACAACGTTTCAACTGGTAAGTATCTCCAGTCGTCTTCAGATGAATACTAAATAAGTAAAGTAACTACAGCTCTATTTATACTAGCTAGATGTACTGGAGCATGACTGAGATTGGTGCAGTCATGCGTTTAATTCTTATGCGGTATTTTAAGTTTACATCTACTTAACAAAGGTTTCCAGATATTTCTTATATCTAGTGAGGGCTTACTAAAACAATCTGGGTTCTGGTATATGGTAGCAGCTTCCTTGAACTTCCTCTTTCTCCAATGTGGTTCTTTGTGCAGGATTCGAGCTTCTGTCCACTTAATGTGATGACCGTGTGTCCAGGCATGGTCAGTTGCCCCTGATTTTTTGGTTTCTCCTTTAAGCGTGTTGTTTCTGTGTTCCTTGGCCCTAGTTTCAAGTGGCCTTAGAGTCTCACCAATGTAGGATCTGCCACATTCGCAGGGAATCTGATAGACACAGTTGTTCCTATCTTTTTGACTTGTTGGTTTCGTCATCGTCAGGTGGCTTCTTAATTCATCTCAGTCATGCTCCAGTACATCTAGCTAGTATAAATAGAGCTGTAGTTACTTTACTTATTTAGTATTTACCTGAAGACGACTGGAGATACTTACCAGTTGAAACGTTGTGATGTAAAACAAATTAAAGACAATGCACGTCCAAAACTATTTTATCATTCTTGTACAAAAATGTTACTAAAAATTACGTGTGTCAGCGACGGCCATTAAAAACTTTCGTGCTAAATACGATTTATTTTGTGCTATATTAAATGTTTGAAGTACGCGGACGATATTTTCAAATTTCTAAACATAGTAGGCCTTTTCTCTTCGGCACCAGTTGGCCCACCTAAAGAAACCATTACTCATTTTAATAAAAGCGGCGACGCGAGCGCGGCGCGGGAGGGCCGATATCTCAACCGATTGAGTGCTCTTCGCCCGATCAACCTGCTATTTGTTTAAAATCTGCCAGATGCCACCGCGTGTATTAGAAAAATTGAAGGGATATTTTTGTATAAAGTATTATTGGTTCCGATAAAAATAAAACCACCCGAACTAATAGCCAATTATTGCCAACCAATAAAACCCTTCTAGTCGAATTTTTAAACGCTACCTAATATTTCGGCATTCACTAACACCTGAAACTGGAATTTCGGTTCCTGAGAAAGAATGATATTTGCCGCTGACTATGAAACAGGTTTTTATCAAATTGTTTGTATGGTTTCAGAGAAATTTGAGTTTAAAATATCGTCTAACAGGATTTTGGTGGTTGGCAATAACTGGCTATTACTTCAATAAATGTTCTTTACAACGTACAAATATTTTTATACTAATTTTCCTACGACCACCTATGAAAATGAGAGAAAAGCACGGTTAATTTGGCTGGAAAGCGCCGTATATCACACGCGTGTTGAAATAGTATATTACATAACAAGTGATGAAAGTGATACTTTTCAAACGAGGAGATATTTAGCACGAGGCATCAACCGAGTGCGGAAATTCTCCGAGTTTTAGAATAATCACTTTTACACGAGTAATGTACACTATTTTTCCTACGACCACAAAGAATTATTAAAAAAGCCTTTGATTTGTGAAAAAAAAATATTAACACTAGTGTTGAAATTAGCATACTTAGGATTATGTTTCACTGAATATCTGGTTTCATAGTTTCTCAATAGGCTTTTCTTTTATTTGTAGTTTAATTTTTTCACATTTCATATATCATAGGAAGAACTAATACTGGAATGACCAGAATAAAAAAATTTTAATTTAATATAGGAAAGATACATTAAACATACGTTGGGTCGGTCGTGGTACGTACTACACGTGTATAGAACGCTCTTGCTTTTAAAGGCTTTTCAGTGGTTTAGAGTTTAAACTAATTGATAAATTTTATACTGCCGGAATTGTTAAAAAGTGTTCTTTCGATTGTCGCAAAGCTTTTCGTTGTGCAATTATCGTACAATCGGGAAATTCAGTCTAAGTGAAATACAATAGAACTAATCGTATTTTCGTAAACAAAGTTTTTTTTTGCGATGCCCGGTAGCTGCGGTCTCTGCTCGGCGGTTATCAGCCGGTCGAGTCCGGGCATACAGTGTCAAGGTCGCTGCGGGAGGGAGTATCATTTTAAGTGTGTTAAATTGCCGCCGGCGTTGGGTGAAGTTCCGTCGGACTCAGGCATTGTTTGGATGTGCAAATCATGCAAGGATAAATCGTCGGATGGTAACTCACTTCTGGAGGATCTCGTACATAAGGTTGACTCACTTGTCAAGGATATGGCTCTATTTAAGAGAGGACAGTCCGATTTTGGCGATTCGCTTACGTTTTATGGCAACAAAATCGACGACTTCAACCATCAGATGGAAATACTTACTAAAGTTTCGAAAACTGTGGAGATCCTAAGCCAAGAACTCTCCTGTGTAAAAAAAGAATGCTCAAGTTTAAGAGCTGAAATCGAATACATGCATCAACAGGGTCGTTCCAATAACGTTGAGATTTGTGGAGTGCCAGAGAAAAATAGAGAAAATGTACTTACGTTGGTCAAAAAGGTCGGCAGCGAAATCGGCATTACAATTCTTGACGAAGATATTGGCGCGAGTCACCGTGTTTCCCATTTCTCTGGGAGCCAATTGCCGAATCGGGCTCGAAAAAATATCATAGTTAAGTTTGTTAACATTTCTAAGCGAAACGCTTTCCTTGATGCGGCAAAAACACGCAGAAATCCGGGTTTAAATTCATCCAATCTTGGATTTGAGGAAAGCGTAAAAATCTTCGTCAATGAACATCTTTCGCCCTTTTACAAATTGCTCTTTAAAAAATCCAGGGAATTTTGTAAGAACAACAATTATAAGTATTGCTGGGTGAAGGGCATGAAAATATTTGTCAAGAGGACTGACGGGGAGAAAGCGGTCCACATTGTTAACGAGACAGTGTTATCTAGCCTGCCCAATTAAATATAAGTTTATGTTATTGTGTGTTAAAAGGAAAAGTCTACCTCAAAGTGCTTGTTAAAAACGATTTTTCGGTTTATTATCAAAATACTAGAGGGTTAAGGTCCAAGTGTACGGAGTTTTTCCAATCGGTTAGTGCGAGCAGTTATGACGTCATTTGCATTACGGAATCCTGGCTTAAGGAGGAGGTCTTGTCTTCTGAGTTATTTCCTGAAAATTATAACGTCTTTCGTTTGGATAGAAATCCAGTGTTTAGTGGAAAAAGTGATGGCGGAGGTGTAATAATAGGGGTTCGTGATACTATTCTAGCTGAGTTTGTTCCGAGGTGGTGTAATGAAAATACAGTAATAGAGGATTTATGGGTGTCTGTCGCGCTGGGGGGAGGTAAGTCCCTGTATATTTGTACAGTATATATTCCACCACACGCGACCTTAAACAATTACATAGCTTTTCTTCAAAAGCTGGAACGTATATTTTCTAAGCATAAGAACCATAGTTTCTTATTTATCGGCGATTTTAATTTGAGTAATATACAGTGGAAATTAAATTTAAATAATCAGGACTTGCAGCCCCTCAATGTTGCAGATACGCTGAGTCGCTCCTTTTCAGATTTCTTCTTCTTAAGTGGTCTTAAACAATTTAACCACGTAGTAAATCAGAACAATAAAATCCTAGATCTTTTACTAACTAATTTTGGTAATGTTAACGTAAAAAAGTGTATTGTTCCGTTTGTTCAGGAAGATATTCACCATTATTCATTAGATATAGTTTTAAATTTGTGCTGCATTAGAAACTTGACCAGTAATTCTTACGAAAAATTCAAATTTAACAATATTGATTATACAATTATTGATAGCTTGATAAATAATCACAACTGGGAAAGATCATTTCAGTCCAGTGACATCGATAAAGATGTGGAAAGCTTTTATAATATTTTAGAGGACATTATTCATAATAATATTCCAAAGGTTAAGATTAAAAAATCTTCTCACCCATTATGGTTCTCAAAAACAACTTTGAAATATATCACAGATAAGGATAAAGCTCATAGAAGGTGGAAAACCTTCCACAATAATGGTGATTATATTGTTTTTTCGGACCTTCGAAAAAAGGTAAAAATTTCTGTAAAAAATGACTATAAAAGATATATTCAAATTACTGAAAATAACTTGAAAAATGATACTAAATGTTTTTGGTCTTTTTTAAATAACAAAAAAAATTGTAAATCCCTACCCAAAAAAATGAATTTTGGTGTTTCTTCCGCTTCAAATGATATAGAAATTGCTAATTTGTTTCAGGAATATTTTGGTAGTGTGTATGAGAAATCGAATGTTCCATGTTTGGTTAATGTAGCCGAACCACTGGACTCTTTCACAGTGAACTATATTCCGCATTCGATTATCGAAAAAACTTTAAAGGGTCTCGACCCTAAGAAGGGACCTGGCCCTGACGGGATTCCATCGATATTTTTGAAGTCTTGTCCTAGCCTAAGTAAACCATTATACAAGTTATTTAATAAGTGTTTGTCTCTGGGAATTTTTCCAAAAAAATGGAAGGTTGCACAGATCGTCCCAATTCATAAAACCGGAAATAAAAATAATGTTGAAAATTATCGGCCGATCTCTCTACTGTGTCACTTTGGAAAAGTTTTCGAGTCTGTTATTTTGGAGCTCCTGTTTTTTCAAATTAAAAGAAAAATCGACATTAATCAGCATGGTTTTTACAGGGGTCGATCCATTCTGACCAACATCGTTCCCTTTATTCAGAGAACCTACGAGGCAATGGAGAATGGTCGTGATGTCTGCGCTGCTTACACCGACTTTTCCAAAGCCTTCGACAAGGTCGATCACCCCACTTTGGCTGTGAAACTTGGAAACTTCGGTGTGCAGGGCTGGCTTCTCGATCTCTTAAAAAATTATTTGCAAAATAGAACTCAGTATGTAGCTATTAATGGAGCAAGGTCGGTCTGCTTGGATGTGACCTCTGGAGTTCCGCAGGGTTCACACTTGGGTCCCCTGCTTTTTGTATTATTTTTGTATGACATAGAGACTTGTTTTCTGGACTCGAACAGTGTGTATTCCTTATATGCTGACGACTTTAAGATTTCAACTATCATTAATTCGCCTTTGGATTTAGTGAAACTGCAGGGGGACATTAACAGATTTTTTGAATACTGCACACTGAATCGTCTGCATCTAAATGTTGATAAGTGTCACTACATTGTTTTTTCCAAGTTGGACCTCTCAAGAAATCCAAATATAGATTTGAGCTTAAATAATACACAATTAAAACGTGTTAATGTGGTTAAAGATTTGGGTGTTACCTTGGACTCCAAACTGTTGTTCGAGTCTCACATAGAGGCTATTATTCGGAAAGCGTTGCGCCTTTTAGGATTTATCCTAAGAACTACTGAAGGCTTTAAGAGCCCTGCATCGTTAATTACTTTATATTGCAGCATGGTAAGAAGTACTCTGGAGTACTCGTCAACAGTCTGGAATCCGATGTATCACAAATATATTGATCGAATTGAAAGTGTCCAAAAAAAGTTCATCAATGCTCTTAATTTTCGTTACAATAGACAACGGCACTTTTACTCGTATAACGAGAATTTGTTATTTTATAGATTGCAATCGCTGAGGTCCAGAAGGCAGTGTTTTGATATTTTCTTTGTTTATAAGGTAGTAAATAACCTCATCGACTCTGAATTTTGCGTAAACTATGTACTTTTTAATGCTAACCCATACACACTTCGGAACAGGCTAACTTTTAGTGTCCCTACTTTTACAACTAATTACCTTTCTAACTCTCCTCTCATACGTTGCATGAGAACATACAACTATCTTGTAACGGGTGATAGAGGCATTGACCTGTTTAACACTAACTTATGTACCTTTAAAAAACTTATCAGAAAGAAAATATCTATTATCCTTTGATTAGGGAGTGCATTGCTATCACTCGCGTATCTTTAGCTTTATAATTTGTTTTTGGATTTATTATTTGAATGTACAGAATAGCCTTTTATTCTTTAGTTAAACTTATTGTGTACTTATACCGAACTTTGTAAATTTCTTTTTGTAATCCGTGTCACTCTATAATTGGTCTGCTCCAAGCAGTCTGTTGAGTGACCTTGTTTGTCTAAATAAATAAATAAATAAATAAATAAAAAAACATAATTTTTTTAAATCCACTCAACAGGAAAGATTTCAATTCAATGTTTTTATAAAAAAAAGTCAAATACTTCTGATGGGATTTGAACCTGTGCCCTTGCGATCTGTAGGCTAGAAGCTCTATTCTCTACGCTATTGCTACCAATAAAGAATTGTTGTTTAATACATGAGACTCTCTTCAGCGCGATTTGTTTTTTCTGGTAATAGATTTTCCAGTATATTATTAACATTTTTTATCATTTCAGCTGGCGTAATTTCACACTCTAATTCTGAATCGCTCGACAAATACATGATAAATAAGTTAAACACTTTACAATTACTGCTTTCTAAAATTAGTTTTTTTTTAATAAATAGGGGTTGTCTGTCAAATTGGCACTATACGTTTAAATTAAATAGTGTGCCTTGATATTTCAACACTAGTGTTGAAATATTTTTTTTTCAACACGCGTGTGATATACGGCGCTTTCTAACCAAATTAACCGTGCTTTTTTTCTCATTTTGAAATATTTTTTTCACAAATCAAAGGCTTTTTTAATAATTCTTTGTGGTCGTAGGAAAAATAGTGTACATTACTCGTGTGAAAGTGATTATTCTAAAACTCGGAGAATTGCCGCACTCGGCTGACGCCTCGTGCTAAATATCTCTTTGTTTGAAAAGTATCACTTTCATCACTTGTTATGTAATATACATTATATCATTTAACGAAATCAACCAGTAAATCTTAAATTACCTTTTTTCCACGATAGTTAAATAAGCTGGTATGGTATAGCTTAGAGTTGATATTACAGAAAGCCTGAAACTTTTTTTGTAGCTGCAAGTTGTAAAGAATGTTGCCTATTCTTCGCTTATTAAAATCCTTTGGAAATCAGCCCGGTGACGTCAGACCTCCAGATTATTCATTCAATTTAGGACTTACGTTAATACCCATCGTTTAAGTGTCAATATTACACCTACGTAGTTATTTCTACAAAGTGAGCGTGTTTACTAAGGCAGGCAAACTTGTTCTGACTATATTTGTCTCTTTTTACTTTAACTACCGGTGGATTGCCGAAAGAGACGGAAATGTGATCTGACTGATACGAGCTGTTTATTTTATAAATCTCACTTCCTTGTCTGGAGCCAAATGGAATCGTCCTACCACCTTCGCCCTAAGATTAAAAATGGCTGACAGTAATTATTAATTAATTTTTTTATTTTCTAATTGTTCATGAAAAAGAGCATCGTCGTTTTGCTAAAGGTATGTAATTTTCATTAACTTTGATTAATAGATTTTATTTTTATAATTATTCAAATCATCAAATTATTAGTATTTAAACTAGCCAAAATTTTTAAACACTTATTTTTCCTATTCTAAACTCGTGAAATCATGTCTTTTAGCCATTTACCGATTACTGAATACGAGTAGAAATCATTTTAACCCTTTTTAACCTTGGAAATGTTTTTGCATTGTGTATTTTTGTTTTTAGATTAGCTGTCTCTGAGGAACGCATGCATTTTGAAGACAGTTTGGTCCTTGCTATTCAGCTTGATAAAAAATAGTGTTAAACCAGGCCCAGGCTGACTGTGAGTACAACAGATCTTTTTTAAAAATACGAACATTGCGAAAAAAACTTTAAGTACCCTGAGAATGAATTTAAAACCAATATAAGGAACTCGATAATAAGATTACGATAAAGTATAAAAGTGATAACTGTGATATAATATGTACGTCTAATGGAATTTTATTTTTCGTTTTTACAGACAAAGAAAAATAATTTGGAAGAAATTATTTTAAAGTGATATTTAAAGCCGAAACGTTTATTCAGAATCCTTCTATTTGGTTTTTATTACTTATAAAACCAACTAGTGGGATTTTCAATAGTTTTTTGGCTTAAATATTACTTTAAAATATTGCCAACAAAGATAATTACGAATATGTAGGTATTTAAATCTCTGGCTTCTTGACTCAAAGATCTCATCAGACACGATGGTGACGCCACTTGTTTTTGACGTTTCTTTGCTTCGACCAATTAACAAGTTTGTTTGTCTTCTTTCTCTATTTGTCTTCGTTTGTGGAAATAGTATATTATTTTTGAATCTGCAATTTATCCTGCAGGCCTTCTGTACCCTCACCGTGATATATCTATTTGTTAATTCATCAAGAAGTGTATCTATTGTCTGTTTGAAGGTTGGAAACAATGATGTTTCTTGAATGATAGAATAGTTTTGGAGTTGCATTGTCTTTAATTTGTATTGTGAATACTCAGTATTCACCTGAAGACGACTGGAGATACTTACCAGTTGAAACGTTGTGATGTAAAACAAATTAAAGACAATGCAAGTCCAAAACTATTCTATCATTTAAGTGTATCTATGTTGCCTATCATAAGGATTAAATTTCTTTTTATTATAAAATAAAACGTTAATAGTTAATATTAAGTACCCATTGTTTATCATATCATCACTTTCTAATATTTTTTAAATTATAATAAAAACGTCGATTTTGACAATTTAAATAAACATTCTCACCCTTCAGAAGACCTCCTTTTAACACCTGTCAATGGAGCTGCGTCGTTCGGCATAAAGATTTCTGACGCTTCCGTGGGTGAGTGGGTGGGGTCCAAGATGAGATGATCGTGACTTCTAACATACTGCAATGAAGACTGAAACAAAAAATTTTATTTAAAAAAAAACAATGTTGACAATCATGGCCTTCTAGAATTTAACGAAGAGTAAGTTAAAATCTATACAGGCCAATTTATTTGAAAGGAGTGGGGGAAAAAAATTTGACGTGTACCAGGTAGATAACGTATAGGTCGCTGCATGCTGCTGTTCGTTGAGTAAAGATACAAACCAACTGTTTAGCGCAAACTAAAATTGTAATTGGTTTTTGCCGTTTTTACAAAGTTGAGTTTTTAAATTATTTACGGAGTGTTACGGACTTTTTAATCCTAAATTCTGTTGATTGAAAGTGAAACTGTCAAGTTATATTAGGCAATCCAACGATGTGTCCAAATGGCGGCTGGATGGCAAATCCTGCTTTGTAATTGGTCCACGTGACCATAAAAATAATGTTGCTGGTGGCATTTTACGGGTGACTCAATGCTTTTTGCCATCCGACCGCCATATTGAATCACGTGGTTTGGATTCCCTAATATTAAAGACTGCTAGTTTACTTTAACCTATAATATTCTTTCTGCCTTTTAAGAAAATTTTGTAGGTAAACTAGAATCACATACCGGATGTAAAGCTTTGATCATGAATTGTATCAAATAATGTCACTATATTATAGTATATAATATCATAAAGGTAATATAGCAGGTGATGATAATGTGTAGTAAGCTATCATAAAACCTTAGGTCCTTCCTGAAACGTGTATTATCATAAACTTCTTCTTCCTTAATTAATATATTTCTAGAATAGTACATTCATTCTTAACTTTGGCCGCGTTGAAAATACTATTCTCGATTTTAGGAATCAAACTCTTTTATTGCACAAACTGCTATCAAATAAAGAATAATCAAATTGATTTCCACGGCTTGTAATAATACTAACCTCAAAATATTAACAATTCGGTGTATATCGTGAATGCATGTCAACGCCTTGTTTGGATTTGACAAATAAATCTAGCCCTGATTGTTGACATAGAGGTCTCAAGGTTAGGCCCCCCTCAAAGACGTCCCCGCGCTGAAATCACTCGGTAAGTCCTCAAATGAATTAGCAAGAAATTCTGTCTCACTCACTCTTCTTATATCGAGAAGGCAATGTTGACAACAATATGTATAAATATGACATACCAATAATGTTATGGTATCAATATATAAGTTTATGACTCGCTAAATGTTTATGACTCAAACTCAGCACACGCCCTTTTTTTGTTGAGAACAATATTTTTAACTATTTTAATCAAAATATATTCAATAAATTTAAATAAAAATAAAGTGATTAAAAAAACTCATGCACCGTGGAAAACTTTCTAATGTAATTATTGTATAACTATATTAACTAAAGTAATTATTATTGAAAGAAAAGTTATCGGCAAGCGTACAAAGTGGTTCATCTGTTTTTTGCATTGTACACAGGAACGCCAAAATAATGGGTTCCCTAGGGCACAGGTAGACAATTACGGCCGTTTCTTCCTTATTAGGACTATACGAAAAGCCATAATATAAGCAACTCCAGAAATAGCGACAACACTGTTTCAAGACTTACTGAAAAATGAAGTAAGTAGTGAAAACGCGGCATCGCTATATAAAGGAATCAACTCCAATAAGGATGATAAAGCCACCAGACGTAAAAATCTTAGGTAATATTTTTTTTCAGTTAACTACAACATAAAAGAATATGACCCCAAATTTTACAGAATAGATCATGGTTACAATATATACATTTACGATACACCGAATATAATAATGAAAAAAACAGATTTTTAAGAATATGTTAGTAACTTTAGAATATCCTTCAAACAAATTACTTGGTAACATAAATAATGCCAATTCTATCCTACAATATTTTGTCACAAATATTATTGTAAGTATTTTGTATTTTTCTCTTTTCTGATTTAGTTTATGGATACAAAATTTTAAGGATTTTATTTTAATGTTCGCCGTTACATGCGGCGTCAGGTTTCTTTTACGATTTCTTAGAAAACTTTGGCAAACCCTTTAAAAAAGTTTTCCCATAGTTTGGTGTTTGCCAATGAGTGCCGGTGCATACTGGTTAGATTGTAGAAATTATGGATATGCTGACTAAAAATAATAAAGTAGCAAATTTTGTGCTATGTGTGACATTCTTTCCATTGGCTTATTTTTTGGAGACAGTAAATAAATTTAACAACTTACATTAGCCCTGCAATAAAACTTACCTTTCAAAGCGTTTCAAGATCATTAATTAGTAAAGAACATTATTTGTAAAATAATAATTTCTCTGTTCAAAAATATCCAGTTATACTGTACAACTCGAGTGGATCAGTGGCGGCTCGTCAGGTGAAGTAGTTGAAGGAGCGCTTCCCAAAAAAAAAATACCAAGAGGGAAGTGTTTCGACAATATTAAATATTAATGTACCAATACAGCAACCATTTTAGCCCATAAAAAATAATTATATTCGAATTATTAATATTAATTTAATCCGAATGTAGCTATGCATAATAAGGCCACGGTTAACTCCGATGGACAATAATTATAAATACTCGTGAATTTTGGCGCGCCCTAGCCGACCGTGTCCGTTAGCTAGTGAAGACCCAACGCCCAACATGGCTTTGATATTCACCGTTGGTTACGTGACGTCAGTCACGAAAGCAGCATGTAACAATTTGCATTATGATGAAGGGCAATTTAAAAATAGATCAGTCGTATGCATCATTGTTTTAGCATTGGTTCGCGGTATTTATTTTGAGGCTTTGCGAAACTTACGGTTATAGATATCGTTTTTACGTGATTTACTATGTGATTAAAAAGTTTTGGTTTTATTTTTCAGTTAATTCAATAGTGTACGTACCTAGTTAGTTGTTGAACTCAATTAATGACATAGTTTGTAATTGGTTGGAAACTCCATTCAGTCGTTGGGCAGATCAGGATAAGAGAGACGTTTTGTTACACGGGTTTTAGGTCAATGTTTGTTTAAGTTCTCGCACTATACCTAGCTCTTCACCATTTTTTAAGACCGCGAGTCGCCACTGGAGTGGATTGTCCATATTGCGCTCGAAAGTTTGACCACTCCGCCTCGTGCGATATGGACATCATACCCACTCTTGTTGTACAAACTACTATTTTCTATTCCCACATGAATATTTGCTGTTTTCATTATACTAAAATTACTGAATAAGTCAGCTATTCTAACTCTAACTAAACGGATATGATTTATATTCATCCTTGTAGGATATAAACCTGACCAATCACACAGTGGTCAGATCATTATAATTTGAGAAAGGTTATAAAGAAACCAAATTTATAAATTGTAAATTTTACGCGTCATGTTGTGACATTTAGCCAAAGTGAGGTTAAGAATACACTTCAAAAAAATGTAAATTTCGCAGAACGGGCCTAGAGTTCCCTATAACTAATAATAGGCCCTGGATGTAATTTGGTCAATGGATTAGACAACTACATTAATTATTTCTCATGCCTACGGTGTCATGCCCTATTTATTTCCTCGTGCGATATGGAGCTGTACCTATACCCTAAGTCCGAAATAACTTTCAGTGATTCATTGCTCTTACACCGGGTGATTCACGACGAGCTTGCATTAGAACTTTTGAGGAAACTACTGAAAATATTTTTTTGAAAATTTTGTAGGTTTAAGTTTATTGATATGTTCTCTTAAACTAAAATATAAACATGTTTCTGTCACTTCCGGTTATACCGGATGTAGCTTAAACTCTCATTTTTTAAATACAACATAGCATTTTTTATTATGTTTTTGGTTTTTGCATTAAATTTTAATTACATTTTATGGAACACGTTTTTTACCTAAGTCTACTCATTTCTGAGATATCTGCATATTTTGTAATTATTTCATAAATGCATAGCGATGAAATTATCCGTATATTTTTTTTACCATAGCTCCTGGACTAAAAGTTTTGCGTGTGTGTATAGCTAAAGAATCAGCAAATCTCAAGAAACAATTAAACTTGGCATAAAATATACAGGTAAGTCATAATTAAGGGCTCATTTTAAAAAACTTTAAACATTAAAAACTTTCCTATTTTAAATGGAACACCCTGTATATTTTTACTTTATATGATGGTAAATTAACTGCTCCTTAAAATTGCTATAACCTTTTCTATACCTATATCAACGCGTTTTCTTAGAATATCAAGTTTTATTTTTAAATACGATTTTTTCAAGGGTGCCATGAAAACAAATGTACATGGATACTCTATAGTGATATTTAGGGTGTTCCATTTAAAATAAGAAAGTTTTTTTACAATGAGCCCTTAATTGTGACCTCCCTGTATATTTTATTCCAAGTTTAATTATTTCTTGAGATTTGTTGATTCTTTAACTATACACACACAAAAAAATTTTGGTCCAGGAGCTAAGGTAAAAAATATATACGGATAATTTCATCGCTATGCATTTACGAAATAATTACAAAATATGCAGATATCTCAGAAATGAATAGACTTAGGTAAAAAACGTGTTTCATAAAATGTAATTAAAATTTAATGCAAAAACCAAAAACATAATAAAAATGCTATGTTGTATTTAAAAAATGAAAGTTGAAGCTACTTCCGGTATAACCGGAAGTGACAGAAACATGTTTATATTTTAGTTTAAGAGAACACATCGATAAACTTAAACCTAAAACCTACAACATTTAAAAAAATATATTTTCAGGAGTTTCCTCAAAAGTTCTAATGTAAGCTCGTCGTGAATCACCCGGTATAGAGTGCAGCAGGTTGTATGAAGTTAGAGGAAATAGTTTTAGTTTATTTTTGAAATACTAATAGAGCAGAATATTTATTTTAATAAAATGTTTTCCCTTTTATTTCGTACAACTCGCTATGAAACCGATGAGTCACTGACATTAATTTTGGACCTGGAGCATATATGCATTTTTTTTTTTTAATTAATTTTTCAAAAGACTTTCCGTCCTTCGTTTTGTAGTAACTTATGGCAGTATGGATAGGACGATCTGGCGACATTACAAATTCCCATTCCTTGTTAAATATTTTCTTTTAATGAAACGGCTGTCGTGAGAAAAACGAACGCCGCATTAATTTGGATTTTCTTAAAATGAAAAGTCTCATTTCTTATTCGCTCTCGGGGAAAATTAATGAAAAATAAATAGAAATACTGGTAAAGAAAAACTTGAAAAATTACATTAACCATGAGAATTAGTTTGTTTTATGCAAACGAGAGGACGAGCCTTCAGTTTGAAAGCCGACGGTATTTTTTTATGCAATGATCCAAACTTTTCTTTTTATTCTAGCACAAAACAGTCGCTGTTCGTGATGAAAATACTGGGGGATTCACAAGGTTTTTGAGGAAATACACTTACAAATTAATATCGAAAACATTAACTAGGAAAAATGGTCACGATGTGATTCACGTTTCTTTATTTTTTCAAGAGCATCAGAACAATATTTCTAACTTCATCTCCAAAGTTGTGAGAAAGGTATTTTTATTAAAAAAATAATTTTAACAGTATATTACATAACAAGGGATGAAAGTGATACTTTTCAAACGAGGAGATATTTAGCACGAGGGTCATCGTCAGCCGAGTGCGGAAATTCTCCGAGGTTTAAAATAATCCCATTCACACGAATAATGTACACTATTTTTCCTACTACTATAAAGAATTATTAAAAAAGCCTTTAATCTGTGAAAAAAAAATATCAACACTTGTGTTAAAACTATCATACTTAGGATTATGTTCCACTTAATATCTGGTTTCATAGTTTGTCAATAGGCTTCTCCTTTATTTGTTGTTTAACTTTTTCATTTTTTTATATTTTATATATCATAGGAAGAACTAATCCTGGATTGATTTCTAGATTAACCAAAATGAGAAATTTTAAATTTAATCAAGGAAAGATGCATTAAACATAAATTTAAAAATCCACCCAACAAGGAGGATTTTAATTCAAAATAATTGTATAAAATATTTAATGTTTTTATAAAAAAATTCAAAGATTCTTGATGGGATTTGAACCTGTGACCTTGCGATCTGTAGGCTAAAGCTCTATTCTCTACGCTATCGCTACCGATAAAGATTTGTTGTTTAATACATGACACTCTCTATAGCGCGATTTGTTTTTTCTGGTAATATATTTTCCAGTAAATTATTAACATTTTTTATAATTTCAGATGACGTATTTTTACACTCTAATTCTGAATCACTCGACAAATACATGATAAATAAGTTAAACACTTTTTAATTACTGCTTTATAAAATTTGTTCTTTTTAATAATTATGGGTTGTCTGTTGTCTTTTAAATTGGCACCATATGTTTAAATTAAATAGTGTGCCTTGATATTTCAACACTAGTGTTGAAATATTTTTTTCAACACGCGTGTGATATACGACGCTTTCTAGCCAAATTAACCGTGCTTTTTGTATCATTTTTATAAATGGAAAATATTTTTAACAATACAATGAAATTAAACATTAATTTTAATAGTTTTTATTGGCTGATATTTTTCTCCTAGACTATTTTTTGAATGAAAATAACTTTCTCATGGCAACATAGAAGCCACCATTTTATTGATATAAACAGACATTATTATTTCTTACTATTTAACTTGCCACTTTACTTCAAGTATGGACTCTTCAAACTAGACATTCAATATCCTGCTTAGTTTTTTTGTAATTTGGGTAAAAAAGACGCTGGCAAATTATAACGCAATCTGACAACATACCGTGTGTTCCAAATGAAGGCACTATTGCTAAAGAAATATTCACGAGAGAACTCGTTTTTCGACATTTGACATCTAGATATATGACCTCGGCCGGCTGATTAGGATTTTCAAAATTTCCCCAGATTTTGACAAAGACGTATTCAGCCAATGTTTGATTCATAAACGTATGAAATTCTAGTTTATACTATAACTAACAATTAATTATGTATCATAACTATTGTTTGCCTAGTACCGCAGCTGATGCCATTGTTGAGAAGGTATTTTTAAACAGTTTCAATTTATTTGTACAATAATTTCTTGCATTTAGTCATATAACGCATTTGAACCTACTTTTTAGAAGGCACCTTCTTGGCGTAGGGGTATAGGCGCTCCACTTTGGAACCAAGGGTCGCGGTTTCGAACCCCGCTTCGAACAAAACTTTTTTATTTTATTTTATTTTTTTTTTTTAGTAATTATTTATTTTTTTAAATCTATTTTAACTAAAAAAATACAAGACAATTATTAACCTTAAATCTTTAAAATAAAAAAATATTTCGCAATTATTATTAATGTCCCACTTATAATGGAAACAAGCTTATATTTTCGGTATTTCTGAATTGAATGTTTTGAATTTTAGTGTGGTTTCGTGTGATCTTAGGAAGCATTTTTTATTGCTAAAAATTTTAGTACGGATTTATATAGGTTGTAAAATAATAATCCACCTTTAGCGATTATTAGTTTTCATTTTCGTACAACAAAAAGTTTCGGTATTTAACAAATTCTGAAGTTTCTTTCTTCTTATTATTGTGGTCTGTTAAACTGTTTTTTAAAATTAACATTTCAACCTTTTTTTCGTCAATAGATTGTGTTTTTTAAAAAGTGATAGATTTAGGGGTTATCACCCCCGAACTACGCCTATGTCAATATTAGATATATTATATAACAACCCATTAGTATATAAATATTAAATTAACATTTCTTTTGTACGTTTTACTCAAATAGCTTTCACGACTTTTTCTATTTACCACTGTGTCGACCGGTAAGCATATTATCTACTATCTGTGTTATAATTACCTATTTCCAAACGAGGAAAGAACACAAGGGTTAGGTTAGGTTAGGTAAGAGTGGCAGACCCTTGGTTCTGACCAAACGGTCTCACGTAGTCCTGATTAGGTCCGTTGTGATACCACACGTGTTCCGTAGAACCCACCTTCATCAGATCACTGATGGTTTATGCGACGTAACCGCGGAAGGATTTTAACAACTCATTCAAACCAGCCACTACTGTTCAGAAATCTGCTCAGCCGTCCAAGTTGTAAGTTGTTTAGTTCCTCCAGGCTATCGAAAGATGATTCACCCAAAGTAGTGAACCTCCTTCTTGCGAGGCCAGGGCATTCACACAGAAAATGTTGAATACTTTCTTCCTCTTCCTCATCTCTGCAGCTTCTGCAGAAGTCGTTAGTGGGTATTTGCATACGTTCGGCATGTCTACCGAAGAGGCAATGTCCGGTAACAACCGCAGTAATATTTCTCACGTCTTTTCGACTGTGTCTCAATAGCTCTGCGGTTCTCTTTTTATCGAATGTGGGCCACAGTTGCCTGGATGTACTGCAGGTTGCCAACCCTGTCCATCTGTTCTGTGCAAGCTGCTTGGCCGTGTAGTCAATCTCCTCTTTGACCAATCCCAGTGGTTTGTTCACTGTATTGTCTGCTAGATCAGCTGGCATGCCTGCGCCCTCTCTTGCGAGCGCATCGGCAGCCTCGTTGCCATCTATTTTGGAGTGTCCAGGAACCCAGCACAGAATAACCCGATGTTGGTTGCCAAGTGTGCATAGATTGTTGCGGCATCGCTTTACGAGCTTTGATTTGACGCTGCTGGAACAGATTGCCTTAATCGCCGCCTGACTATCACTGAAGATGGTGATTGACGAGGCTACTCCCAAGCCAAGGTGTTCTTGCAGGATATTGACCGCCTTCTCTACTGCCAGTACTTCCGCTTGAAAAATACTACAATAGTTGGGGAGTCTATACGATTTCTGTATTTGTAAACTTTCGGAAAAGACCCCGGCTCCCACACCAACGTCCATCTTTGAACCGTCTGTGAAGATTGCGTGATCTGTTTTCGTTATATTCTGATTGCCTTCCCACTCTTCCCTACTCGGAATGAGTATAGAATACCTTCTATCGAAGCATGTTATTGGGACAGAGTAATCAGTCGGGTCTCGTAGATTATTCCCCGGGTGAATCTTTAGTATACTGCTGTGCCCGTAGTTAGTTTCCTTCCAGAATTTCGACTCTTTTAGTCGCAGGGCACTTTTTGCAGCTATACTTTTTCCATAGATATCCAAGGGGGGTATATATAACATGAGGGATAGAAGCGAATAAAAGAAGCTGCCATTTCCTAATGTGTTTTACAACTTTTTACCTTCATTTTATTGCAATCTTGTTTAGCATGACAACAATAACTATTAGTGGCTTTAAGAATATTATTCGTTTAAAGTTTAAACATTTTACATATTAATAATTTGTAATTTCAA
Organism: Polydrusus cervinus; assembly: GCA_935413205.1. NCBI lineage: Eukaryota > Metazoa > Arthropoda > Insecta > Coleoptera > Curculionidae > Polydrusus > Polydrusus cervinus. The sequence goes on along the minus strand of OW284510.1, from coordinate 98,949,560 downwards.
AGTTCCTGAGATCCTGTAATTTACGTCAAGTCACACCAACATAATACACTAAAATTAACCAGCATGTCATTCATATCACGTGATTGGGCCAGGATCTCGCGAGTTCTATCATGAATATTACGATAACTTTCTTGTTATAAGAGATACGACTTCTGTTAAATTAGGAAAGAGTTGTAGTTTCGTGTGCTGACAATGTCAAAAACACAATTGAATCTTTATCATAAACATAACCTTGTATAATATGCCCCCTCATGCTTTCTATTTTGTAGTTTTATTTTTGGTATACTGTCAGTTAAGAAAAAATTGGTTTTAAATTGTATAATGTGTATAATTAGTACCTGTATTTTTACTAAACAGACATTTTGATGAAGGGAGATGAATAAGTGATTAATATTTACTAAAAATTTTTAACCAAATTGAGCAAAATAATAATAATTACTTACTTGTTTATTAACTCTAGCTAATGAGTGTATTTCTCTCTGAAGCATTGGCATGTGTGTTCTTAAAAACGGCAATACGAACGGCCTTAGGGGAAAGTTCGTCACGTCTTGTAATGAATGGTGAAACTCTTCTATGCTTAAATTTGAACTCTGAAAAGGTTTTACAAAAATAAATAATTAAATATCTAGTAACTGCTCCATACACCAAAATGAAATGGAAGTTGATTATGAATCTAAACTCCCTCCATTGTAAAAAAAATAGTATTGATGCGTAGAAACAAATCAATGGTAATACAATTATTAAGCTGTAAGAAACAGGAATAAACATTATTTTATATTTTTATCTCTATTACCTGTTTCTTATTGCATATTGCTTATTTTTTAATTCTGTCTCGGTCTTTATGTGCCTAAATATTAATACTTACAACTATATTTATCACAAGACTTTTAACTCTCTCTCCGACTTCAGGGCTAATATCATTTCCAAATTGGACCAAAGTACTTAGAAACCTTTTTACTTTGGATAGTTGTCTTCCGCCTGGATAGGCACCAAAGCAGCCATATTGAATATCGTTGAATGACCTTGGTGTTTCAAGTGACAGGGACAGTGCCTAAAATAGATTAGGACCATTATAGGGTGTCCGGTAATTTATGGGCCGTAGAGTAACTGGAGATATTAGACATCAAACAAAACCGATTAAGTCAGATAAGTTTTTTCGGATTGTCGTTCTAGACATACAGGGTGTTGAAAGTAAAAGTTTATTCTCGAAAATAAGCCATAATTTTAAAACGGTTTAATGAATCGAATTGAAAGTTGGCAATATTATGTTTTTATAAGCAAAAAATAAAAATTTGTAGAAATTTTTAAGTTTGGAACTAGAGGGCGCTAGTTGCATAGACTGGGCTTCATAAATCTATAATTTTTTTTCTTACCTGTGATATTAGGTGTTTTTCAATTATAGTTTCTTAAAGAAGGGCATTTTCTGAGTCAAAAAGTGTACTTGATTGATCTTAATATCTTTAACGGTTTTCGAGATATTTCCCTTTAAACATCCCAAAGCTTTTAAAAAAACATAGTACATAATTAAATTAATATTACATAAATTATATACACCCTGTATCTATAGAACAAGTAACAATCCGAAAAAACTTATATGACTTAATCTGCTTAGTTTGATATCTAGTATAAGTTTTTTTTTGATAATTAAAATAATAATAAAGATGGGTTTGATTCTTTTTAGCGCATTCTAATAAAAGCTTTTTTTTAAGTTTTTCTTATTTCACTAAATAAATTACATTTCTTGTATTAAATTTAGTTAAGAATACGTTTTTTTTGCATTAGCTTTTTTTAATTGCCACAGTAGGCCACCATTTTTTATTTTTACCTTCTCAAAAAACTCCCTATAGTCTATTTCAGAAAGGTGTAGAGTAATAAAATGGGAAATTTTGTCCAGATCAGTTCAAGTGCGGTGTCGGTCATAGGTGCACGTAATTTTTGTGCATTCAATTATTTATAATAACTAACCAAAGAAAAAAAGAAGATAATTTGATAGAGAAAGATCTACAGGGCATCCCATAACTTATGGGCCGTAGAGTAACTGGAGATACTAGACATCAAACTAAATCGATTATGTCATATAAGTTTTTTCGGATTGTTACTCGTTCTAGAGATACAGGGTGTTGAAAGTAAAAGTTTATTCTCGAAAATTAGCCATAATTTTAAAACGGTTTAATGAATCGAATTGAAAGTTGGCAATATTTTGTTTTTATGAGCAAGAAATAAGAATTTGTAGTTTCAAACTAGAGGGCGCAAGTTGCATACACTGGGCTTCATAAATCTATGATTTTTTTTCTTACCTGTGATATTAGGTGTTTTTTAATTATAATTTCTTAAAGAAGGGTATTTTCTGAGTCAAAAAGGTGTACTTGATTGATCTTAATATCTTTAACGGTTTTCGAGATATTTCCCTTTAAACATCCCAAAGCATAAAAAAAAACATAGTACATAATTAAATTAATATTTTAATTATCAAAAAAAAACTTATATGACATAATCAGCTTAGTTTGATGTCTAGTATCTCCAGTTACTCTACGGCCCATAAGTTATGGAACACCCTGTATTAGCTATAGCGAATTTATACAAACATCGTTTTATGAAATATCCCGTAGAAGATATAGCTGAAAAATATAGTGTAACTGTGCTGCGCGCACCGCCATATCATTGCGAACTAAATCCTATAGAACTTATATAGGCGCAAGTAGAAGAACTTGTAGCAAAACACAACACAACATTTAAAATGAAAGATGTTAAGCGACTGTTTGATCAAGCCATTAAGGAAGACCAGAGAACTAGCGAAAGCAGTTCATCATGTTATTAAAGAAAAGGAGAAAGTGTGGGGGATCTTGACCACCTGATCAGTCGGACCATTGCCCGTTAATTATAACGTCAAGAGGAGATGACAGTTCCTCGGATGACGAAGAATATTATGATTTTTTTTAAATTAATTTTTGTATAATGTATTTTTTGTAATTTTTATTTTTTTTATAACGTTTAAATTAAAAATAAGTTTAGGTACGTAATACTATGTACATAATGTACGCCTTTGTCACACCATTTTCAGTGTTTGTGAATGGATAACAATAGGCAAAACCCAAAATCAATGCCAAGTTATGAAAGTGGCTTAAATATTCGTTGGGTCACTCTGTAGTCCCTTTGCATACCTAATGAGCTTTTATTACTCTACACCTTTCTGAAATAAACTATAGTATTTTTTTGCTTAAGCTTTTTTTTACTTGCCACGGCAGGCCATTTTTTTATTTTTAAACCCACAAAAAACTCCCTAAATATATTTTTTTTAATTTCTTTGGTTTTACATTACATAATATTTATGCAAAAAGTCATATTTCTAACCATTATCGTTTAGAACATATTCCTGCTTGACATAAGTTACAGATGCTGACGGATCTATCAGGTTTTGCTTTTACAAGTGCACGCTGGCTGTTATTTTTAATTACAAAGAAAAAAGAAACTGTAAAATATTGTAATTCCTTGTTTTTTACAAAGAAGAGCTAATATTTTTACTAATAAAACGCTTAGTATAAAAGCAGTTTTCAAAGTAGTTTTCCAAAGCACAACATTTCTTTTCACACAGACAAATCTTAAAAGTTCCTGTGTGTGAAATTCGTTTTTCTTAATTCAGGGAAAGTCAGTTGCACGCCTTCTTCAGGTTCACAGAAAAAGTGAAGGGCCCTCTGCGAAAATAAGCGCCGGCAACCTTGTCTTTCAGAAACAGGTCTTTCTTGTGTTCGTCCTGTTTCTCAAGCACAGAAAAAAAGGACCTTTTTGTGTAAAATAGATAAACCTACGTTATCAGAAAATAATTGGAAAAAAATTAGAAAACCTTACAGATAACTTTTTAAATTTATTTATTAATAAACAAGATCCATAAAAAAGTTTAAGAATTTGTTAAAAATACGTTAAAAAATAAATAATATAATTTGGAGCATAATAACAACCCATTACATACTTTTGCCTATAAATACTGGTGTGTTCGAGTTTGTTCGGGTTTATAACATTAATGTCGGGTTGCACAAAGATTTTTAATAACATTTAACTTGCCACTAACATTGATGTTGACATACATGACAGTGGAGGTCAGGTGAAGTAGGAGAAGGGGATCTTTACCAAAAATAAAAATAAAACCAAGAGGAAAGTTTTTCGACAATATTAAATTTTAATGTACCAATACAGCAACCATTTCAGCTCTTAAAAAATATATATTTGAATTAATAAAATTAACTTAATCCGAATGCATAATAGGGCCACGGTTAACTCCGATGAACAATAATTATAATTACTCGTGCATTTTTGCGCACCCCAGCCAACCGTATCCATTAGCTCAAAGCAAGTGAAGACCCAACGCCCAACATGGCTTTGATATTCACCGTTGCTATGGTTACGTGACGTCAGTAACGCAAACAGCATGTAACAATTTGCATTATGATGAAGGGCAATTTAAAAATAGATCAGTCGTATGTACCATTGTTTTAGCGTTGGTTCGCCTAACCTTACGGCTCTTTCACACTATCAGGTTTGCCGGTCAGGTTTTAAACCTGAAGCAATCCGGAAAAGTAATAGTGAAATGGTTTAAATGTGGTGTTTCACATTATCCGGTTCAGGCTCGGCGACCGGATGCAGCCGGAAAGGTCGACTGAAGCATCAGGTTCCCTGACGCCGGATAAGTGGTAGTGGGGTATGCACATCAACGCGCGCTTTCACACTTGTCCGGTTCTTGTCGTCAGGTTTAGTCGGGGCCTTGGTTGGTTTAGTATTTGCTGCAACGTTATTGAGGAAGGTGCGTTTAAAGTAAATTTATAAAGAATGACCAGCGATATAGACATTGAATTGTTAATTTCGGCGGTGGAGGACCGACCGTGTCTTTGGGATAAATCGAGTGACGAGTATAAAGATAGGAATAAGACAAACATGGGATGGAAGGAAGTGTCCTATTACGACTACGTCGCTTTTTTAACTTTCGGTAAAATAACCACAAAGTTATAATGTCACTACGTCCATCACCGATATAACACCGATGACATCGACCAGTAGACTAAATTTTTTTGATTTACATAAAACCGGGCCGTCTGAAAACCTGATTGCGACCGGATAATAAATTTTTACTTCAGGATTCTGTCAGGTTTAAAACCTGACCGGCTAACCTGATAGTGTGAAAGAGCCGTTAAGGTATTTATTTTGAGGCTTCGCGAAACTTACGGTTATAGATATCGTTTTTACGTTAATTAATGTGTGATTTAACAATGAACCTAATTAATGACATAGTTTGTAATTTGTTGGAAACTCCATTTAGTCGTTGGACAGATGAGGATAAGAGAGACGTTTTGTTACACAGGTTTTTACTCAATGTTTGCTTAAGTACCCGCACTATACCTTGCTCTTCACCACTTTTGTAGATCGCGAGTCGCCACTGATACATGACACTGTTAGAACTACTTTTCTCATAGTCAAAGTGCCCCGGTTTTCCAAAACTTTAATTTACAAATTAGACAACTTTGATAGTAAGTAAATAATGCCTGGCCTGCCAATGTATTTTATGTTACAGTCAAAGTTACTGGTTAGTTAATTATTATTAAAAATCTTTGTGTGCAACCCAACAATTCTATTTTTATTGTTCTGTGATCATTATAGATATTGTCAGGTTTTATATTTATACACAGAAAAAAAGTATATTAATTCAATGTTTTCTATGGTATAAGTAAAGTCTGAAAATGCCATATTTTAAACATCAATGTCTTAAAAACTATTGAATTTAGACATATGACATTTACAAAATAAGCGTAGATTTTGGTGTAGAATCAGAAAAAAATTCAATATACCGGGTGTTGCATCGTCGAGCGGGACAAACGAAATCCCATGTAATTTTAAATGAGGTCAATTATTGGATTCCCTAATTATTTTAGAGAAAAATTCTATTTAGGTTTATTAAAGAGCACTAAAACCCACATTCAAAAGAATAACTTTAGATATTTTTGATGACCCCGTTTACGGGTTATCGCCGATTTCTTTTTAACTATTTCTCCTTTTTATGGCCCCGTATTTGCGGGCACCAGTCAAGGTAAAAGATGACTGTCAAATAAAGTTGTCATTTTGAAATGTGTGCTTTATTGTTATAAAAACTCGTACATCGAAAATATTAAAGGTTTATTTATGAGTACAAATTAATCTGAATAAAACTAAAATAAAGTATCCAATTACAAGGTTAATTATGACATTTTACATGTTTTAATATTTTACTTATTAATACATAGGTACTATTAAATTGATAGAACTTTAGGATTTAAGATGTTCAAATATTCCTCCATTGACTGCTAGACAATAACCGAGGCGATCATAAAATTCTCTTCTTACATTCGCTAGTTGGTAAACTGAAATTCTATTGCATTCGGCAGAAATAGCATTTTTTAACTCGTCTAGATTTGGGTATTTTTTATCTGTGTATATCCTGTTTTTTAAATGGCCCCAGAGAAAGAAATCTTTTGGCGATAAATCAGGAGACCTGGCTAGCCAATTTACTGTATGATTTAAGCCAATAACATTTCCATTAAAAGCAAGGTTTAAATATTCTCGGACAGCCAGGGTACTATGTGCGGGGCAGCCATCCATTTGCTACGAAACTTCCTGATTTTCCCTGGCGGCATCATGTAAAGTAGGCAAAGTATGATCTTCAAGTAGTTCCAAAGAATATTCTGCATATAAATTTCGTGTAAGAAATAATGGCCCGATAATATTTTCTCCGAAAATCCCAGCCCAAACATTAACTTTTTGTGGATATTGCGTCCTTGTTTCGACAAACCTGTGTTGGTTTTCTTTGCTCCAATATCGATAATTTTGAACATTGGGTTCATTGTTTAGGGTAAATGTGCAATCGTCAGTGAAACAAATGTTTTTTAAAAATTCCCTATTCATGTTTGCCCTTTCAATCATACCAAAACATTCGTATTTCGTCCATATCTCTTAGCTCTTGGTGCTTTTCATATTTGTATGAATAATATTTATGTCGTTTCAAAGCTCGTAACGCTGTGGTGTGATCTAATCCTATGTCATCCTCAAGTTTCCTTGTGCTGATCTTCCCATCATTTTCTTCCACGCACAATAAAACTTGCAAGTCCCTATCATTTCTTGCATCTCTTCTTTGTTCCTGCCTTTGCAAGTCGCTATCATTTCTGCATCTCTTCTTTGTTCCTGCCTTTCTTTACATCTGCAGTTATTTTTTGTCTCAAATTTCTTGATTCTTTTGACTGTAGATTTTGCAGGTATCGGTCTATTCGGATACAGAGCAGCAAACATGTCTGACACATTTTGATAACCCGATATAGGGTGTTCCATTTAAAAAAAAAACGAGTTACATTCGCCACGTTTTTTGGGCCACCCTGTATACTCCAGCATAATTTTAAAATGTGCATCTCAATGGTCTCTACAACTTTTGTATTTCGACATTTATCTAACTATTAAAATAAAGGCGAAAATGAATTTTATTCAATCCTTGACTGTAGATGCTATAAACTGTTTTAAATAATTTTAATAAGACAGTTATTTCGATGTTTTTAGAAGTTTACAGCCACAGTATCCACTGACGGAACTGGCAAAGCTGGCAGAATAGTTTTTGTGAATTTTATTGCTGTACAATACTGCTATATTTTTATTCGAATATAACATTAATATAACAACACTGATGGTTATATTATCAACTTACTGTTGCTGCTGGTAATGGTGGTGGCGGCGTCAAACTATCAGGATTTCCATTATTAGCTGGCGATGTATTTCTTAACGGTGGTGACGATTGAGATGGTGAATGTGGCGTGGTAGCTTGGCGGGCACCTTCTGGCGAATCTGGAGTTTTACAACGCTCTTTTGCTATGCCTGCAATAAAATTATTTTTTATAAAATTAAGCTAGATTCTACTACTTAAGCGATAAACTATAGTCTATTTCAGAAAGGTGTAGTGTAATAAAATTGGAAATTCCCTCCAGTTAAGATTACTTTTGGTGTTGGCCATAGGCGTAGGTAAATTTTGTGCATTAAATTATTTATGATAGCTAAACCAAAAAAGAAAAAGTAAAAAATTTGAGAAAGAAGGAATTATTAGCTATGGCAAATTTACACAAACATCGTTTTATAAAATATGCCGTGGAAGATATAGATGAAAAACATAGTGTAACTGTACTGCGCCTACCGCCATATCATTGCGAACTAAATCCTATAGAACTTATATGGGTCCAAGTAAAAGGATTTGTAGCAAGACACAATACGACATTCACTGCTTTTCGTCAGTTTTCTGGTGTCACTTCCTTAATGGCTTGATCAAGCAGTAGCTTAACGCCTTTCATTTAGTATGTCGTGTTGTGTCACAAATCCTTTCACTTGCACCCATATAAGTTCTATAGGATTTAGATCGCAATGATATGGCGGTGTGCGCAGCACAGTTACACTATGTTTTTCAGCTATATCTTCCAAGGCATATTTAATTAAACGATGTTTGTAAATTTGCTATAGCTAATAGTTCCTTCTTTATCAAATTATTATCTTTTTTTTCTTTGGTTAGTTATCATAAATAATTTAATGCACAAAAATTTACCTGCGCCTATGGCCGACACCGAAATTGAGCCGAACTAGACGGAGTCTCCCATTTTATTACTCTATACCTTTCTGAAATAGACTATAATCATCATCACAACTCTTGATAACATCGCGACAGGCAAATTTGGTGCTTACATTGCCAAGCACTATTTTCGAAATCAGATAAACAATAAAACAGTTTATTGATATCGATTGATGCAAATTCAACAATTACAGAAATGAAACTTCTTATTGTTAGTAATATACCGATAGAGGTGGCATCTTATCGGTAATACCGCTATTTTTTACAAGAAATCGATTTTCTGACAAATTTTTACGACATGTAATTTTTACTTATAATCTGATATGATCCCGAGAGCTTTAGCTAGGGTCTTATCATTGATTATAAGTAAAAATTATATTGAGTGATAATTTTCTTAGAAAATCTAGTTTCGAGTGAAAAACAAAGGTATGAAGATAAGACGCCGCTGGGGGTGTATTTTATTGGATAATTTACTGAACCCGAAATAAAAGCCGTTTGTGATAAAGGAAAATATACAAACACATCATTATGATTTACTTTTAAGATTATAAACGCGTCACAACTAATTATTAATTAAAAATCCAGGACCAAATCAGACGCGTGGAACATCAAAAATCAATTTCGCTTGTTGTCATCACGGTTGCCATGAAAATGCCAAGATTTCTTAAGCTCACGTCAAAGCAAAGCACACTGGGTTTAATCTTGCATACCTTTTGTCATTAAACATGTCTTTAAAAATGTCAAAATTAAGTTAAGTTTATGCCCCAAAATCACCTCAAATATTGTTGTGTATCACTTTTATTTTGTAGGGGTTATAATATTTATTATATAAACTTGATATCTTGAAATAAATTACTGTTTGTTTGACAAAAAGCTACAGTGGTCTTACCGAGCTAGCGGTAGGTCTTATCGGGTAAGACCACGTTACCAAGGTGGTTGCTATGAAAATTTGCGTTCTGATTGATTCTATATATTTGAGATAAATTATCTGCTAAAGTACAAAAATCGCTGTGAAAATGTTAAATTATGTTTTAAAATTATAAAACGATTAGTTTTAGTAGTCAAAAAGGCGATTAAACGCCGTCAAACTACACGTTCGTTGTCGTTGACGGCCCCTCAAACGCAAAACGCAACTCGATCCGCAGAGACGATCAAACAATCGGCGTCGCGGCGGCCCTGCCGCTGACACCTCTCCATGGAAATGGCTTTCATTTACTATTTCCATCATTGCCAGATGACAACACACAATCGCTGCGCTAAATGCTTCGATAAGAAAATTTAATTTTTTTATGTTTATAAATAAACTAAAGCATAATGAATTTAAATTTGTGTTTTAATCTTGACGATAGAAAAACATTCATGATATTTATATTATAAGGTCTGTCTGTAAATTCAGTTAAAAATAAGTAGTCATTTCACGTCATGCATTATACAGGGTGTTCCTTAATGAGGTGCTAATATTTTAGGGTGTGATTCCTAAAGTCATTTTATGAAGAAAAGTTCATATAAACATAATATGTCCTAAGCGGCATAAATTTTTTGCTACAGGGTGTTGAATAATTTTTTTTTGAATGCGTTTTTTGTAATATCTCCGAAAGTACTTCAGATAATATTTTCAATTATGGCATGTGCTAATAGGACATAGAACCACATGTTTTAGTCATAAAAGTTATTTTTTTGTCCTACCAGTGGCGTCCCTGCAAACATTTCCTCTGATATTTTTTAGAAAAAAAGTGGTACGCCACTGATATTTTTCCATGTGGATATTATTTCTGATTAGCCTGGTCAATTCTGCATAAAAATGGTCTCTTGCGTTTTTCTTCTTAGGTACACCGTCCTTAATAATTAAGATAATTAAATACTATTTATTATTATTAACATTGATAATACAAAATTTTGTTTTATAAAAATTGTTGAAAATGACCACCTTCATTATTTAGGGCATGCTTCCGCCCGTCTCATTTAATTTAATTATTTTAGTTAATAACGGTGTGCCTGAGGAGAAAAACGCACGAGACCATTTTTATGCAGAATTGACCAAGCTAATCAGAAATAATATCCACATGGAAAAATATCAGTGGCGTACCACTTTTTTCTAAAAAATATCAGAGGAAATGTTTGCAGGGACGCCACAGGTAGGACAAAAAAATAACTTTTATAACTAAAACATGTGGTTCTATGTCCTATTAGCACATGCCATAATTGAAAATATTATCTGAAGTACTTTCGGAGATATTACAAAAAACGCAATAAAAAAAAATTATTCAACACCCTGTAGCAAAACATTTAAGCCGTTTAGGACATATTATGTTTATATGAACTTTTCTTCATAAAATGACTTTAGGAATCACACCCTAAAATATTAGCACCTCATTAAGGAACACCCTGTATATGGATATAACGCAGGTCAACAAAATACATTTTTTTTTTTCTACTCCCACATAGAAATTTTATGTTTCCTTTACACTAAAGTGATTGGAAAAGTGGGCTATTCCGGTTAACTGAACGGATATGATTTCATATCCAGCCTAGTTAGAAAATGAAACTGATCAATCACAGTAACCAATTACAAATAAACTAAATTTTTACATGCTGTAAAACTTACGAGTCGTTTTCTGACATTTGACAGAAGTGAGGTTAAAAATATACTTCAAAAATATGCAAATCTGTCACATTAAATTTGTTCTTTTTAAATTTAAATCAAAACATTCATCCCAAAGTCTATGCATACACAATTTTTTCTTAAAGAGGGCACGAAATGGTGCGAAAATTGAAGGTATAATACCAAAGTTAATGCAAAAATATATTTCTACCCAAACTATTATTATTTTCTGTCCGAACCAAATATTTCTGCACAGATGTCCTCAGCGCCGTCTTTCATATGATTGGGGCCCTGGGCCCAAGGCAGAAATGGGGCCCTGGGAAAAAAAATTTTGGTGCCACGCCCCTTTTAGGGTGTTAGTTAGGAATTCAACCAGAAATATAATTATTTTTAAATACTAGGTTCCACGAGTAAAATCTTCGTCAAAACATTTATTTTAAAATAAAACTATTTCTTCTAACTAAAATATAAAGATAAAATCTCATCCTAAAACATTAATATTATTAATATTAATAACTGTAAATAATCCGCGTTATGTAAATGATTGTTTTCTTGATCTGAGGTGTGCAAAATCGTCTATTATGTCATCAAAATTTATTTCTAGTAAGATCTCATTTTCTATACACATTAACGATAGACTGTTTAGTCTCTCTTGCAGCATGGTAGTCCTCAGTTCGTTTTTGATTCTGGCCAATTTAGAAAATGAACGTTCTCCACTGCAATTAGTTATCATTAATGATAAAAATATTCTCAACGAAATGGCAACGTTAGGAAATGTATCCTCTAATTTGTTAGTTGTTAAAATATTGTATAGGTCCAATAAACTGATTTCCTGGGTTTAATATTTTTCGTCTGAATTTAAATATTCTGCCAAAAAAATGCATTCCAACTCTAATTCTTTTCCATTTACATCAGAACTGTAATTGTCTACAAATCTTGAACAACTAAGGTGCAAATCGACTTGACTGATCGTTTTTAAAATTGTTAGGAAACTAAACCGATTGAAAATGCTGTCGTATGCAGCAAATCGCCAGTTAAGTTCAGCTATTAACGAATCCATAATTGGAAAAAAAACTTCAATTTTAAATTTTTCTGAAATTGGGCTTCTTCAGCTGGTCCATCAAAAAATTTGATTCTCGAACTCCGTTCAGTTTTACGTTGTGTATTCTGTTTAAAGTCACTATCTGGAAATTTATCTTTAGCAATGCTATAGTACTTTTCGAAATAATTTCTTTCATTATTCAGAAACTTAATGAGTGATTTCAATAACTTTACTGCTACTTCCATCGTAAGAGATCTACTTTGTAAACTAACATTTACTTTATTTACGGTTGTTAATATATTATTCCATATTTCCGTAAGAACAATTATTTCCAACTTCTGCATTTTTTTGAAAATGCCAACTGCTTCACATCTAGTTTCTTTCGATTGATCATCATCTTCAGCAATTGATGTTAGCGCAGACAAGAATTCCTTATATCTATGCTGGGGCCTCCAAGACAGCGGGGCCCTGGGCCCGGGCCCGGCGGGCCCGTACGGAAAGACGCCACTGGATGTCCTTTCGTATTTCAAAAATATCCAGTTTTCCGCTCATTTCTAGACAATTACTACAATATTTAATACATAACATGTACTATATACAAATACGATCGTATTTTACTAACCTTGGTTGATTTTTGCCATGTAAATATTTATCCACCGCGATATTTTCTAATATATTTTAAATGAAGATCTACCCCCAATGGACCTTAAAACTTTTATTATACGCGACAGATATAGAAAAATAACTGATAAATCTTCCTTAAATAGTGGAACATAGTGATGAACACATAAAACCAGATAAAACAGACGAAATTATAAGATTTCTCATATTTTCTAACCAGTTTTTTTTAGGGTTCTGGTTATCAACAACTAGGATTATTTTTTCGTCACACAATTCACAAACTACTTAGTAACGTGTAAACGGTAAATCAATGCAAATCCAGCTAAGACAATAATTCGGCGTTCAAGCAAGTGAGTAGAAACGTCGTTTTCAACAAACTAACGGCGCAACTCGAGTACGGTGCATAGCCGGCTTGGTGGACAGCTAGAGTTTAGTTGTTAGTGCCACTATGACGATCGAGAAATACTGTTGCCAGACGTAGCGATATTCGATTATTGATAATAGTGCACTTTAAAAGTTTGTTAAATTGTAGCGGAATGTGGCCGAATATAAAATATTAATAAAAGGTGTAAGAAGAAAAATTAGTTTTTAATTAGACTATTAGACCTCAAGCTTCTGAGCTGGGAGGGGAGGGGGGGGAAGCTGCAGCCCGGCAGCCCCCCTAAATACACCACCGATCACCACTCACATACTGCAATTTTTGCTGCTTGAGGCCGCAATTTTTCTCGCAAATCAGCAAAGTACCAATCACTCAGCTTCTTAAGCTGGTATTGTTTTAGTGTAAATAGTACTTACGTAGGTATGTATTTTCGTTTCACAAGTTGAAAATACTAAAGAGCGATGAATCTACCCGATTTTAAATTCAAGAAATTTTTAATTAATTTTAAATTAACAATTCAATTATTTTATAACACATAACAATTATAATAATACGCCAAATTCCGGCGTAAAACAGAAGTCTAAACTATAAAAATATAATATCAGTAATTGGCCAAAAGTTCTTAGCTAAAATAGCCGTTTAAAACAATCAGCGTGTACAATATGGCTCCCGCACAGCTGTTCGTGATAGCAATGGCAAATGAAGGCCATTTCCATTGGAAGGCAATTGAATAAAGGTGTCAACTCCAGGTTTTTGTACTAAATTTTCCAAAGTTGTTAACTTTCTTTATAGTTTTAAATTGAAAGCATGTAATTACAAAAAAGGCCGTGAAATCATTATGAAAACGAAATGAATATTATGATGGATATGCTTACACAGTGACGTCGCTACCAGCCCGGTGAGACCACATATATACAAACACTATAAATATTGCCAATACAAGCAGCCGCACGAAGCAAGAAGACACCCATCGTGCGATTCAAAATAACCTGAGTTGGGGGCCGTGGCGCTTGCGCAGTAGGGAATAAATTAGGCAACCCACACAATTTCTAACAGAACGTAAACAGAACCCAAGGTCTCTTAAACAGAACCGGCTCGCCGTTATATTCTTATTAGTCGCCATCTTTTGTTTCGTTCATTCGTGTGTTGTTATAATTTCCAAGTTTTGGGTGTTAATATTTATAAAATTTTTCTTTAGACATTTTTTTTTGTTAGTTTGTAAGTTATAGTCGTTTCCATCTTTTTTACGTTGTATTCTTTCGGATGTTCCGTGTGTGATTGTGGATATTATTTTTAAATTTTGGGTGCGAATTTAGGTATACAACTTTACCAGACATTTTGTTATTGTTAGCGACTTGTGTCTCAAGATGGGTAGAAAAAACTGTATGATCCTTTTTTGCACGAATCGCAGTTTAATACCAGGAATAAGGTATTTCAGGTATGTAAAATATTGGTTACTTAGTTTTATTTGACCATAAACTGAACACACCTGAACTAAACGGGTGATTTAAATAAAAGCTTGTAAAAATATTTTGAAAGTCGGTCCTGTCAAATGTTTACCTGGTTTACATCAAGAAACTCAACTCAACGGACCCTGATCATCTGCTTATAGTAGTGGCATCATTGAATTATGGTATTAGCAATATAGTGTATGTATGTGGGTGAGACTTCTTATGGGTAGGATCGAAGCTAGAGACGTCAGCCCTTTAGACTATTCTCTCAAGTTAGGATCTACGTTTATCCCTATCATTTATGTGTCAATAGTACACTTACGTAGTTATTACTAAGGGAGGAAAACTAGTTCTGACAATATTTGTCTCTTTTTACTTTAACTACCGGTGGATTGCAGAAAGAAACGGCAGTATGATTTGAGTGGCACGAGCACTGTATTTTATAATTCTATCTATCTCCGTCTGAAGCCAAATGGAATCCCAACCAACCTCGCCCTATGATGAAAATGAATGGAAACGCGGCATCGTTTCTGGCTTAGTATCTAAATGAAAATCTAACACAAAAATTTTACTAAGGTGTTTACAAGAACTTCTAATTTGGCGGATTTTTTCAAAAAAAATTGAAACTTTAAAAGAAAAGTGTCAATTATATAGGTTCAACTTATATCATCCGCCATACAGAACATAAAAATATAAATATTAGGGCCAATCATGGTGATGATTCATCGACTACTCTGCCGCCATAGTTGACAACGCAGTAAAGTCTATTTTTGTCGATTTTCAAATTTTGCCTGAATGTGATTGTGTCTTTGGATTGTTTTTTATGTTCCTAGCATGGTCTCATTTTCAAAAATCCAATATCTTTCTTTAAAAATAAAAAATAAAATTAGTAGTATCCTAAAAGGGTATTGATACGTCATTAATTACTACCAAAAGTGCAGTACCTAGTTAATCATAATAACTCTGGAGTTACTGCATAAAATATTATTTCTTTTATATAAAAACGTCATTGTTTGCTAACCGAAAATGCAGTTGTGTCATGTTCATAATGAAGAACGCAGTAACATAATACTTACTGGCTTTTATTTAAATAACAGCATTTGATTGTTAGTTTGTTCATCTTAAGATTTTTGTTCTCGTGTCCAGGCATTTTTTAAATATTGGACCTAATTGCCCCAAAACAACACTGCTTTGTTTTTGGTCACCATGTATAAACTAATTATATATCAGCAAAGAATATGTGAAGATATTGGTTGTTCATAATTTTAGACAAAAAGTCACTACAATGGGTAAATTTGATTATTCACCTTTAGTGATTTCCATTTAGACTTTATTTTATAGATATTAATATGATTTTTTGTTATTTTTTAAATAATGTCAGGCTTAAAAACATAATACACTAGGTAGTATTTCAATTCAATTTTCTTTTTTCAAAAGCTGATGCTAGTTTTACTATTGTGTTTATGGCCAAATTGCTAGGGGAGCAAATAAATTAAAGAAGAAAACAATTATTAAAATACTTTGTCCCCTAATGAAGGAAGGAACAAAACTATTTTGGTTTAATTTAGAAGACAATTCTCAATCAAATGACTTGAACGAATCATTTGATTAATAAAAAAAGTATTTTATTATTTAATAAATTTTATACCTACTAAACATGTAGTTTCGCTAATTTGTTACTTTTGCAATATGAAAAAATACCTGAAAAAAATACAAAACTATTTACAAGTATACCATATGGCCTTCAATGTTTATCCGATTTAACAACATATTTTTACATTAGGCCATTTTTAAAAAAGTAAGCACTTCTATAATTTTTTTCCATTAGAATTACACACAATATCTAATTTGTGATAACTTTTTTATTAATAACAATATTTTATATTTTAAACACAATTTTTTTTGTATTATATATTAAGTTTTAGTATTTTAACTTGGATTTTTTCTAAAATCATGCAGTATTATGAAGAAAATAAGGTAAAACTAGCCTTGAATCCCATTTACCAGAGTGGCGGCACATCAAAGAATACTTGTTAAAAACGCAGTAACAGAGAGGAATACTGCGTTCTTGCTTAGCAGACATGTGATAATATATCATGTGATACTAGGAAGAAACGCATTTTTGTTAATATTATTTTATAGAAACACTTAATACCAATTAAATTAAATAAAAATATAGAGTTAGACGCTATATTTTAAAAATCTATTTTAAAAAATTAACAAAAATATTATATGGCTACAAAATAAAATAAAAATTTCAACTCCGTTTTCTCCAAAACTTGATTTCTTACTTTACTGCGTTTTTCATTATGACGACAGTACTGTTTTCTATATTTATTCGCGTAAGAGAAGGTCACTTTACTCAAGGTAAATTTGTCTCTATGTAAGGTAGGGGGGGGGGGGTTCAAACCCCCCCTTCCCCCCCATGATATATTACTTGACTGAACTACCCAATTAAAAAATCGTCTCCCTAGCATTACTAGAGAAGATAGAAAAGATTATTTTCTAAAAAAAATATTACTAAAATATATTAGATACTAAAAACAATATTACCTAAATGAATCAAGGTGTGTCTTTCCACGTTCGCTTTACCTCATTCATCACCTTAAGATTTACTAACAATTTTATTTGTCCGTCCGTTGGACAACTTCCATTTCCGACAAGTGCGTTTAGTCAGCACTGTTCTGTGGTCGGTCCGACCCAGTGGCGTATTTGGGGGGAGGGGGGGGCTGCCGGGCTGCAGCTTCCCCCGAGCTCCGGAGCTCGGCTCTAAAAATCGAATTGCAACCTAATTTTTGAACGCTTGGACACTTAATTTAAATCTTTAAATAATGTATTCTTAGCCTAGATTACAAAGGTTTTGTAGGAAACGTTTAGTTTTTAAACTTTTCCTTCTAAATGACCTATTTTATATAGAGATTAGGGTTTTCAGACGCATATCGTTTTAGTTATTGATTTTTGATGCAATTTTGAAGGAAACCGAGTAAAAAGAATAATATTTTTTAGCATTTTTCCAATATATACTTGTCTCTTCCGTTTTGCCTTTTTTAGCGCTATTTTCAATCAACAAAAATATAACCCAATGCAATCAAATATTTGCACAACAAACCAAAAAATAATTAATTGAAACATTTTTTATGGAAGAAGTGTGATAATTTATAATTAAAAAAATAGTGCGTAAAGAAACGAGAATGCTTTATTATGAATATACAAAACAGCACTTAACAAGCATTTGCACCAAAAACTGCTGTTAGATCTATGCTCCCAAAATGAAAACATGATTTCTGAAAAAATCATCAATTTTTGCGTGGTGAGCGATATTTACTTTATTTTTAATCATGAAAAACCAAGCCCGAAAAACGTTGGTTACAGTAATACATGTCTTATGTTAAAATTTTGGTTTGTTATCAATATTCATATTTTCACAAATATAAAAAATGTTTTTTTTTTAAATAAAGAACCAGCTAGGAATATCAAAAAAAAAAGTAAAAAATAACATTTACCAAAACAAATTTAATCCAACCATGCAGAGTGGGAGAGGTAATAATTTTATTTTCGAAATTTGATAGTAGTTAGGTGAATTTTAAACGAACTTTGGTCGTGGCCCCGAACATTTTTCGCCTGCGGCGCTATATTCGAATTTAACAGGGCATGGCACCCAAAAAATTCAACTTTTTTAAAATTTAATACCCCCCCCCCCCCCCCCCCCATGAATAACGTCTAGCTACGGCCCTGGCCCGTCGTCTTTTTGGGACGAGCCGCCACTGCTCTCAGCTCTAACTTTAGTTTCCTTATTCCTTAATAAGGTCCTAAAAATAATATTCAAATTTTAATTGAAAGTTTAGGCAAACTCAATCAACATTCATACAAAATAGAGCCCAGGTAATTTAAATTTTCATGATGTTTTAATCGCTTATACATATATATATTTTGAAAAGCACTTTCCGCCCAGAGAGAAAATTATTATTTCGCACCAAGGCAAAGGTGAAAATAGGTCCCATTTAACATTTCAATCAGCTGCAGCTGTTCGGTTTGTTGAAACGGCTCAATGCAGCCAATTGTCCGTTCGACCCGAGACAACCGGGGGGACCTCAGCAAATTGAATGGGACTTCGTAGGTGTACAATAATGGTACAATATTTTATTGACAGGTTTGAATCACAGGCCATATACATTTAAAACTATAGATAAAGATGACATCAATCGAAATGTTAAGGAATATTATTTTCCTACGACCACCTACTAAAATGAGAAAAAAACCACGGTTAACTTGGCCTGAAAGCGCCGTATATCACACGCGTGTTGAAAAAAAATATTTCAACTCTAGAGCTGAAATACAAGGCATACTATTTAATGTAAATATATGATGCCAATTGACCGACCATTCCTATTTATTAAAAAGAACAAATTTTAGAAAGCAGTAATTGTAAAGTGTGTAACTTATTTTTCATGTATTTGTCGAGTGATTCAGAATTAGAGTGTGAAAATACGCCATCTGAAATTATAAAATATGTTAATAATATACAGGAAAATCTAATACCAGAAAAAAACAAATCGTGCTGAAGAGTGTAATGTATTAAACAATAAATGTTTATCGGTAGCCATAGCGTAGAGAATAGAGCTCTAGCCTACAGATCGGAAGGTCACAGATTCAAATCCCATCAGGAGTATTTGACTTTTTTTTAAAGAATTATATAATTTTTTTGAATTGAAATCTTCCTTGTTGGGTGGATTTTTGAATTTATGTCCTTGATTAAATTTAAAATTATTCATTTTAATTAATCTAGAAGTCAATCCAGGATTAGTGCTTCCTATAATATATAAAATATGAAAAAATGAAAAAGTTAAACTACAAATAAAGGAAAAGCCTATTGACAAACTATGAAACCAGATATTAAGTGGAACATAATCCTAAGTATGCTAATTTCAAAACTAGTGTTGATATTTTCTTGTCAACACTGGAGCTAAAATATTTTTTTTACAAATCAAAGACTTTTTTAATAATTCTTTGTGGTCGTAGAAAAAATAGTGTACATTACTTGTGTGAAAGTAATTATTCTAAAACTCTGAGAATTTCCGCACTTGGCTGACGCCTCGTGATAAATATCTTCTCGTTTGAAAAGTATCACTTTCATCACTCGTTATGTAATATACTATTACAAAATTGTGTATGTAGATTCCGAGAAAATCACGTTGGAAATAGTGTTTAGCGGGATTTTGTTGGTTGGCAAAATATGGTGAATGTCACCATATTTTGCCAACCAACAAAATCCCGCTAATCGATTTTTCAGGTCCTACAATCTCCGCACTGGCTGACGCACAAAATCGGATTTTCGAAGCGCTGGAAAGAATTATATTTTCCGCTGAATATGAAACAGGTTCTTACAAAATTGTGTATGTGGATTCCGAGAAAATCACGTTTGGAATAGCGTTTAGCGGGATTTTGTTGGTTGGCAAAATATGGTGACATTTTGCCAACCAAAAAAAAATCCCGCTTATAGATTTTTCAGGTCCTACAATCTTCGCACTGGCTGATGCACAAAACCGGATTTTCGAAGCGCTGGAAAGAATTATATTTTCCGCTGAATATGAAACAGGTTTTTACAAAATTGTGTGTGTGGATTCCGATAAAATCACGTTTGACATATCTTTTAACGGGATTTTGTTGGTTGGAAAAATATCGCTAGTGCCTCAATTAGCAGCCGACCAAAATATCGAACGACAAAATAAAGTAAGTATGCGTACATATTTTAGCAGAGGCGTACAGTGGAAGCATTGTCTTCCCTAAAACTCTTCCTTTTCTTTCGTTGTTTCATAATACACCAAATAAAGTCTCCAAAAAATAGCTGGCCTTGAGTATTATTGAGCATGTTAATAATTATGCAGCAGAAAAGTTTACTCTGGCTTTGTCACATACACAAAGAGTGCAGCCAGTTAGCCTTTCTTCAGCTCATCGGTCGCTATCGACGACGAAGCGATGATCGTACACGGCACATGTACATGTAAATCTTAAATCGCTTTTCCCTATTGTTAAGCAAATTTCGAACAGTGTTGCGATTGTCATGGAAATTTCTGAAATATGGGGAAATGAAGGCGAGGAGTAGGAAAAATGTACGACATTTTAGGGAATTTCTATCATAAAGGAAAGGAATCAAATTATTCCACACGGTAATAACGACATTTCTTTTAGAAATTACTTTTTGGAGAGGCAGGAGAGATCTCCACATCGTTGTAGCGCGATCTTTTTTCTCTGAATTTCCCATATTAATGTTTTTTTTTGGGAAAAAAACGATAAGTTTATAGGATTTTTGGACATTTAAATGGAAAGAAGAAGTCAACTTAAATTTTAAATTAAAACCCCTTATTTTTATTCGACGGTTATATTCTATAAAAAAAAATCCTTTTTAATCACATACTTTATCATTTATTTTAATAATGGCCGCCTAGAACAATTTTCCATTGGTTTCTAAAATGGCCAGGATGTAAACAACAACACCGACATGACAAGTGAAAGATCGGTAATGATGCTCACTGTAAATTTGTATCGGATGGATGTCATCGAGTAATCGCGTCAGTTTTGCATTTTTAAAGTTTGTGGAAATTGTGCATGTTTTCATTGATCTGCAAAAAATTCGTAGTATGACCTAGCAATATACAGGGTGATTACTAAGTTGATACTTCTTTTTAGCTGTATATAGAAGGCATTAAAATTAACAACATTTTCAAATAACTTTTTTCAAAAAACTTAAAAATAGATGAGAAACAGAAGTAAAAATCTAAGTGCGAGCCTGGTCATCAAAACGTAGCCTGCTATACATTATGTTGTTTGTCTTATTAGTCATGCAATTTACGGGTCGGTGGTCAGTTATTTGGCAATCCGCTGCGGTGTGTTTTGCTGAAACAAGTTAATTTTAATTTGGTGAAACGTGAAAATGGTAACATTTGAAAACAATGAACTAGTAGATATGGTGCTAATTTACAGTGGGTATCGTCAAAGTACGGCGGGAGATTATGTTTAAGTTAGGCAGGACCGTATTTGATCCATAGTGTAATAAATGAATGTAAGTTCCTTATTTTTGAGTTTTTTGAATAAAGGTATTTGAAAATGTTGTTTATTTTAATGCCTTCTATACACAGCTAAAAAATAAGTATCAACTTAGGAATCACCATGTATAGTTTTATTGATAATACAGGGTGATTCACGTTGAGTGGCCTATTAGAAGATCTCGAAAACGAGTAACCCTATCTTTCTAAAAATTTGATAGCAGGCATAATTGGTTTTGGGCTTTTAAAGCATTATATTTTGACGTTTTTATTACTTCCGGTTATACCGGAAGTTAATGCCATCTTTGCTATTTCAAATAGAATACCCTGTATATTTTAGCAGTTTTGATTACCTTATTGAAATCTAAATAACTTTTGTTAATTATAATCTATTCATATCTCTAACCGTTTTTGAGATATGAATTATAAAAGGATTTTTTTGTGTAAAAACGCTCCGAGAAGAAAGTTTAATAACTCTGAAACTAATAAAGGTAAACATTTAAAATTTTCTAAGCTTTCAAGTAATACATAGATCTTTAGTTTAAATTACTTAGGTTTCACGTTATTTATACAGGGAGTTCTTAAAATTGTGCCAATGTTTCCATTTAAATAAATGTGCATAAGTCAATTTTTGCAAATGGAACACCCTATTTTTTAGCTTACTAACGTGTAGAGAATTAAATTTCCTATCTTGCTTGCTATCAAATTTTTAGAAAGATAGGGTTACTCGTTTCCGAGATCTTTTAATAGGCCACTCAACGTGAATCACCCTGTATACTTCTATTATAGCATCGTCTTAACAATTTGAATGCCAAAACTATCAAATATGAGAATAGTGAAAGAGCCCATTCTCTCTAGGTGTTCGAGGTAAATTTACCATATTCGGGTAACGTAAGGACGAAAGAAAAACACTGCCTAACTTAATTAATCTAATTACTTTAGTAAGCAATACTTGTAATTACTGGCTCATTAAATAATGTTGGGTTTTCTGAGTAAGCCTAATTTCGTTTAACTTAATTTACAATATCTCATATCCCGTCCTGCTATACGCAGAGTAAGTTTATATCTTAAGAAAAGTGTCCTGCCATATGGCAAATCTCATTAGATCGTTTGTGGCGTTCGCGGTGGTCGTTTCGTCAAGAAAACAGCCAATAACGAAAGTGCTGATTGGGACGGACCGTTTTCACTTTGACAGAACGCCCGTTGATAACATTAAAAAGGCAATAATGAACACGATTGTCATAGAAGGAGAAAGTATATTTTTTTATGAGAATTTCATATTTTAACAATTAAATACCATAATTTTATTGTATGTTACCAAGGTTGTTCTATTGTTGCAAAAAAATTATCGTGATAATTTTTTGACAAAAAAAATTATCATGAAATTTCCACACCTGTAATTTTTAACCAATTAAAACGTGTATTTTTGACAGATAACCATGACAACGAATGAATTTTAGTCGAAATTTTTTCCTCGTTGGTACCCAACAGCGAATTATACTGGGAATTTTTTGACGTTTATAATGATATTTTTTTGAAAATCGGGTTCTTATTTATTTACATGATAATTTTGATACATTTCAATTACAAAGTTAAGATGTTTTCTATATTCTTTGGATACCTCCCTTCTTCTTAGTGTCTGTTTAAAGGTTGGAGACAATGACGTTTCTTGAACGGCAGTAGAGTTTTGGACTTGCATTGTCTTTATTTGTTTAGAATCACTACGTTTCAACTGGTAAGTATCTCCAGTCATCTTCAGGTGAATACTGAATAAGTACGGTAACTACAGCTCTATTTATACTAGGTAGGTGCTGTGACGCATGACTAGTGGGCGGAGTCATGCGTGTTGCTAGGTGATGACGCATAACTGGATGAGTCATGCTTGATGAATCATGCGCTTAACTCTTGGGTGGTCTTATTCTAAGATTACATTTACTTAACAAGGGTTTTCTTCGTAATGGCGAAAATGCAGGACTTATATTGAAATGAATTAAATGTCTATGTTCGAAACAAATTTTCTTTCTTCAAGTAGGAGCCACAATCCTCTATTAATGCGGGTAAATAAGTCATCGCACGATGATTGATCATTACATCAGACAATTTCACGCATATTTTGCATATAGTATGATTTTCAAACCGATTCATTTTTAAAACAACAAATTTTATTAGTTTTACTGGCTGCACAATATTCTTTATTACAACAAAACGCGAGTTTTTCTGATATTTTGAACTGTCAAAATACGATGATCAAGGCCTCCAATGATTGACGGTTGCTGACACTGCGCGCTTTTTTATAAAACAAAATTTTTCATTATCAATGTTAATCAAAATAATAAATAGTTGAGCTAATTTAATTTAATTATTTTAATAAAGAACGGTGTGCCTGAGGAGAAAAACGCAAGAGACCATTTTTATGCAGAATTGACCAGGCTAAACAGAAATAATATCCACATGAAAAAATATCAGTGGCGTCCCACTTTTTTTCTAAAAAATATATAATCGCTTACTTTTAAAAATTATTCTATTGGCGATAACGCTGAAACGAACGGAGATATCGAGCTGCGGTTTTAATATTTGTTCTAGCAAATTTAATCTACTTTTCGATTATGGTATCATAATTATACCGTATGATTTATTTTTTCGGAGTAAAATCAAAAAATGTGTTATTATAACAAATTGCGCCCTTTAGCATTTTTTTTGAGAACTATTATGGTCAACTAAATACGATTGGTGAAAATGCATACATTTCTCTTCCAAACAGTCTTTAGTTTGCTAAAATCGGATAAGTCGTTTATAAGTTACAGCGATTTAACTGATTACACATTCAACCGCTTCCCCCCCTTTTATTAAAGTCGGTACGCCAATGAGCATAGGACCAAAATGATGCATAATTGTCCAAGCTTTTCAATGGTGTTATCAAAGATATACCTTAATGTGGAATTTTCGGAGATATATAAACTTTTAAAATTTACTTTTCAATTACGCCCTCTTGCGGCAAAATGCGGAACTTAAAAATTATTTCCAAGATTTTCTCATGACCACTTTATTTATAATTTTTTTTTCCTGAGTTTCTATGCCCAGTAGTTTCCGAGATACGGCCGAGAGCCATTCTTAGTGGGACACCTGGTACTCATTGGCTTCCCATGCGATCTTACAATAAAGTCACCAAAACTTCTTCAGCGATGTCTGGACCTAATATATAATTTTTTTTCCTCGCAGAATAGTTGAAACTGCTACCATATGGACTGCTTTGATCGTTTAGTATTTATAGGCGTTATATTTTCATTTATATTTTGCATTGACTGAGTTCCATATCGCGATATTTTTAACTCACTCTTCGTTAAATTTTAGAAGGCTATGGGCCCAACAATTATGCCCTAAGCTTATGAGCGTTGAACCTCGCTTAAAATTCGTGTTGAGGTTGTTCAAATGAAGTATAGGCTTGATTCAACGCTGAACTTAAGCCGTAATTGTAAAACCTAATCCTAGTTTTATTTAATATATAATTTAATTTTAGTTGACATTTTATCTTTTTTATATTTTCCCACGCCACTGCAAGCCAAAACCAAGCTTAAAAGAAAGCATCATTGTCATCCAGTGCATGTGACGCGACTACAGAAATCCCTTACGTCATATGGTTCACATGAATATTGCGCATTTAAAGACAATATCCTTTTACGGTTTTCTCTTAGGAAAAATTGAATGAATATGCAAACGTATGTATTATCTTTAACTTTTATTATTATAGTCATAGATCAGAACGTTTTTATTGTATATAAAGTTTCTTTAGATCTTTTGATGACCATTATTGGGTTTAATAATTTGGTGAAAAAAATTGCAATTATTCCCAATGCTTTCGGAGTTATTCGAAAAAAAAAACGAAATTTCCATTATTGGATTTTAATTTTTTGCGCTTTTATTTTTGACTTGGGAAAAAAAAAATAAAAAATTTTTTATAGCCGTCTTTTATGTTCTACAAGATTGAGTTATTAATTTTCAAATTCGAAGTTTTGTTCTTTAATTACCAAACTCAAGTCAATTTTTTTTATTACGGACCTGGAATTTTAAAAACAGTTTTAGGGACTTCTAAGTTTTATAAATTCAATACAATGACCGCCGGCCATATCTCAGAAACTAGTAATCGTACAGCATCCGGGTAAATTTTTTTATGACAAAAGTGCCCAAGAGAAAATGCTGGAAATTATTTTTAAGTTCCGCATTTTGCCGCAAAAGGGCGTAATTGAAAAGTAAATTTTAAAATTTTACATATCTCCGAAAATTCCACATTAAGGTATATCTTTGAATATTTCACTCATGTATAAATTTTCCCATAAGAAACGTTAAAAATAAAAAAATATCAGCGGATATACAACGTTGCCTAGACAACGTTGTATATCCAACACACAACAATCGAACCTATTTGACGAGACAGTTTTTTTTTTACCTTTTTACTGCGAACGTGATCGTTATTGTTATGAGTTCCCTTCGGGAAATTCATTGCTTTTGAAAAACAAACCCTCTCAACAGATAATTGTTATTGGATTTCAGTTACAGTTTTAATTATGTTATATGAAATTGAAAATTGTATGACAAAAAAAATTTTTTATACACCTATATTTCATTCTAGAAATATTCTCCCTAAATACCGCTCGTGCATAAAAATTAACCAGATAATTTTCATTCAAGCTTGTTATACTAATTCCACTCGTTCTTCGAACTCGTGGAATTATAAATAACAAGCTTTCATGAAAATTATCGGTAATTTTTAAGCACTCGTGGTATTACCCCCGATAACACCATTAAAAAGCTTGGACAATTATGTTGAAAGTGTAATCAGTTAAATAGCTGTAACTTTTAAACGACTTATCCGAATTTAGCACACTAAAGACTGTTTAGAAGAGAAATGTATGCACTTTCACTAATCGTATTTAGTTGTCCACAATAGTTCTCAAAAAAAATGCTAGAGGGCGCTATTTGCAATAATAACACATTTTTTGATTTTACTCCGAAAAAATTAATAATACGGTATAATTATGATACCATAATCGAAAAGTAGATGAAATTTGCTAGAAAAAATATTAAAACCGCAGCTCGATATCTCAGTTCGTTTCGGCGTTATCGCCAATATACGATATACCATAATATGGAATTTTCGGAGATATGTAAAATTTTAAAATTTACTTTTCAATTACGCCCTCTTGCAGCAAAATGCGAAACTTAAAAATAATTTCCAGCATTTGTTCTTGGGCACTTTTGTCATAAAAAAATTTACCCGGATGCTGTACGATTACTAGTTTTCGGAGATATGGCCGGCGGTTATTCTTAGTTGACCACCCGGTACAAGTTTTTGAAATGTTAACGTTTTGTCATCTAATAACACATTTTTCAAATTATCTTTTTCATTTCATTACAGTCCTGACATTTAGACCCAAACTAAGAAACAAAAGATTTATAATTTGAAAAATCCGTCGATTTTTGAAACAAGTATCGACGGATTTTTTGAAAAAAACATAAGCGCATCACAGTAATATAACTAGACTAACACTCCAGTTACCTTGTTTCACTCGGGAGCATTATTTTTTTCTGTTACAGTATTTCGGCCTTGGCCTAAGGCAAAAACCATAGGACTTAAGATATACGTTATATTAAATAAATACATAAAATACTAATAAAAAATGGAATTACTTCTCATGCCTTAAAATTTTGCTTACCTACTTCCTAGAGTATTGTGACTGTATATCTTATGGAAAAATAAACAGCCTAAACACCATAACTTCCTGTAATGTAATTTTAATATTTAAGTAATCCTAAAAACAATTGCCAGGATCGTTATAGTAAAGAAAGGATCATTTGAAATGCTAGTGATGTGTTATGTGACCACAAAACGTTAAAATTTTAAAAACCTTTAAATTGTATTAAATTTCCAAAGCTTAGAAGTCATTAAAACTGTTTTAAAAATTCCAGGTCCATATTAAAAAAAATTAATTGAGGTTGGTATCTAAAGAACGAAACGTCAAATTTAAAAACTAATAGGTACGCCATCTTGTAGAGCATAAACAACAGCTATAAGAACGTGTTGTTTGTTTTTTTCCTAAGTCAAAAACAAAGGCACAAAAAAATTAAAAACCAAAACTAAAAAATTTCGTCCGTTTTTTCAGATATCTCCAAAGATATTTGGAATATTTGCAATTTTTTTTCACCAAATTATTAAGCCCCAAAATACACAACTTTGCCTCAATTTAACCATCTTCGTATCTCTTACCGTTTTCGAGATCCCCTTGTACACACACGAATTTGTAGCATCCTGTATACCGGGTCCGCCAACGTGGCGGGGATGGAAGATTAAATCATTATCGAGGAGCTTATCAAAAATGCAAAACCAGCATAAGGTATCGACTTAAAAGCGGCATATTTTAAAAATATTTTACATTATACAGGGTGGCCCAAAAAAGTGTGGCGGACTAAACTTGCATTTTTTTAAAAAATTATATATTATATTATTTTCTAATTCCCTATACAATTCCACGTATATTTTGTATAAAATGTCATATGTCTAAATTCAATAATTGTTTTTGAGTAATTGACGTTTAAAATATGGAATTTTTTGACTTTGACAGGCTGTAACATTGGAACGGTTCATCTTAGAGAAAAATGGTTTTCACCTCCCTATCTTAGTTTTTTATTCTCTATCCAAAAATACTAACTTCCGGTTTAACATGTTAAACCAAAAAAACGGTTTTAACGGTTTAACAACAACAGGAGGTTAGTTTCCTTGGATAGAGAATGAAAAACTAAGATAGGGAGGTGGAAACCATTTTTTTCTAAGATGAACCGTTCCAATGTTACAGCCTGTCAAAGTCAAAAAATGACATATTTTAAACGTCAATTACTCAAAAACAATTGAATTTAGACATATGACATTTTATACAAAATATACGTGGAATTGTATAGGGAATTAGAAAATAATATAATATATAGGGTGTTCCATTTAAAAAAATGCAAGTTTAGTCCGCCACACTTCTTTGAGCCACCCTGTATAATGTAAAATATTTTTAAAATATGCCGCTTTTAAGTCGATACCTTATGCTGGTTTAGTATTTTTGATAAGCTCCTCGATAATGATTTAATCTTCCATCCCCGCCACGTTGGCGGACCCGGTATAGATAATTTTGCATGGAGTTGCTAACCTGGGAAAATAATTTCGAAATGTTGATCGAATGCTCTTAACGTTTAATGTTGTTAAAATATTCCTTTATAATAATGTTTGGCACTTGTAACACCTGTTGTACGGCAATGACTTTATTCCATCAAAGCCATTGATTTAAAACTGCGTATTTATTTTAATTTCAAACTTTAATATCAAGCCTTAGATATATTGGTTCTTATCAAATTATTTGCCCGAACCAATTTAAAAAAGACCTTATCTTAAACTTGACAAACTTCGGAAAACTTCAACAAAAGCAAGCAAGCCTTTGCCATTCTTCCGCCCGTTCCTTTGTTTTCCTAATTAAAACAAAACTTGATACCCAGATGGCGCTGCCCTTGGCTGCGATTGTTTTTTGTGATAGATTGCTTTGTCTGTATTGTGCATAGTTTTGATTGTTTTTCGGCTGTTGAAAGGTGAATTTATAACCGTCACTTGGTGCTGATTTCTATATCGGGTCGGGCCTTGGCTGCCGCTTTGTGCGCGAGGCGTAATTTATCGGCAAAACTTCATTAATAATAACTGTTTTTCAGTTTGCTTTTGAACTTTCTTGAAACTTTTCTTATTACAAGAGATGTTTTTGCAAATCGGTTCTTTAATTTAATAAATCATTCAGTGATTGTGGGGCATATTATTCAAACATATTATTCTTTTACCTAATTATTCAGTTTCTAATAACAAAATGCGACTAATATAGTCTATTTCAGAAAGGTGTAGAGCAGGGATGCACAGACTTATAGGGAACAGGAGAAAAATATAAGCCAAGCACGGCCACTACAAACAATACTTATTAACAAAAAAGTTAGTATTTTTAAATAGTATGAAATACAATGATAAAATTAAAGAACTTTCAAAAATGCCTGTCGACAGCAGGCCGTATGCCGCGGGCCGCAGTATGTCCATCCCTGGTGTAGAGTAATAAAAACTCATTAGGCATGCAAAGGGACTACAGAGTGACCCAACGAATATTTAAGCCACTTTCATAATTTGGCATGGATTTTATTTCAAAATTCTTTATTTTCATCAAGTGCAGGTAGTACCACCCGGGTTTGGGTCAATTTATGGGTTTTACATATTGTCATCCATTTACAAATACTGAAAATGGTGTAACAAAGGCGTGCATTATGTACATAGCATTAGATACACTTATTTTTTATAAAACATTATAAAATAATACAAAATACAAAAAATACATTATACAGAAATTAAATCATATTTTTCGTCATCTGAGGAACTAACATCTCCTAAATAACGGGGGTCGACGGTTCGATCGATCAGGTGGTCAAGATCCCACATTATCTCTTCTTCTTTAATGACATGATGGACTGCTTTTCGCCAGTTCTCTGGTGTTACTTCCTTAATGGCTTGATCAAACAGTAGCTTAACGTCTTTCATTTTGAATGTCGTGATGTGTCTTGCTACAAATCCTTTCACTTGCGCCCATATAAGTTCTATAGGATTTAGTTCGAAATGATATGGCGTTATGCGCAGCACAGTTAACACTATGTTTTCAGCTATATCTTCCACGGTATATTTAATAAAACAATATTTGTGTAAATTTGCTATAGCTTATAGTTATCTTTTTTTTCTTTGGTTCGTTATCATAAATAATTTAATGCACAAAATTTACATGCGCCTCTGGGCGACACCGAAATTGATCCGAACTGGACGGAATATCTCATTTTATTACTCTACACCATTCTGAAATAGACTATAGTTTTATCACTAGATTTTTGTGGAAGTGAAAATGGAAACTTAAATATTCAAAAATTCAGTACCTTATTTTAGTTTGACGTAAGTACAGCAAAATCTTCAGTAATAAAAAGATAACAAATTAAAATTATTAAATGAATTCATAGACTTCCTCACTTACATTCAAAACTAAATTTATGCAGACCGAATAAATATTAAATAATTAAAAAACTTGAATAATTATGATTCGTTTACTTAAGTTCCAAGCATACTTCTTTTTATTAAGCGTATCCGGACTCCGGAGATCGAACCCGGGCCGCCAAGGTCGAATGCCAATAACTCACTATGGAGCCACTGCTGCAGTTTCGTGGGCAAACATCTGTACATAATAAATTTTTCTTAGAACCTAATATATGCCAGTCCCTAATGTAGTAATGGTTTTTGCAGAAATTAAATATAACTAAAAAATATAATTAGATTCGTCCAGTCCTTAATAACATTTTAATAGAAATTTACTAAAGAGGAAGTGGAAAAATATATAATGTTCAATTTAAAAATACATGACGCTCCTTTTTTTATGCATATCACAATTTTTTGGGTTACGACAAGCACGTTAAAAATATTAAATTCATAGCTTGACACTTAGGACAGTAATCATTACAAAATATAATGATTAGTAATTATAAAAATAATCTTATAATATCTTAAAAAGTACCTAAACATTACATGGGTTAAAAATTGAAATTGAACATTTTTAATTTCACTTTATTTTTTAATTCTAAAGTAATTGGAAATGTCTCCAATTAATTTAAATTTTTTAAGTAATGAATTGCTGAAGTACTTTTTATTAGCGGGACACCCGGTATGTACAGTTGCCAATGAAACTTCGTTATCCTGCCAGCATTCAATTTTTTACGCCATTTATCAAACAATTAGACATGAACAAAAATTCAACCATCAAAATAATCGTTATTTACAAAAATAAAACTGACAATAACAGCCGAAAATTTTATTTTTTAATTTAAACAGACATACACAATTTGCGGCATGTTATCTGGCCACACCGAACTGAATATTTCAAACAATAAATTCATTATTTGTGTTTAACAGAATGGCGAGCACGGATAAAAATGTTTGAAAATCCGGACGCTCTGGCCAATTCGGCACGAAAACAAAACTAAAATAATAATTAATCTGTCAAAATCACGCACGTAACATCATAATGCGAAAATCGCGCAGAGCGTTTTGCTGCCACAAGCAAACACTGCGGTACGGGCCCGCTGAAGGAGGTGCGGGGAAGCGGGAGACCAGAGCATGCCTCTGTGCACTTGATAGGTAGATTTAAAAGTTTTGCAGTAGGTTGAAAACCATTTTGTGGTATTTATTTTAAATTTTAATTAAAATATTTTGTCTAATTGTAACGTACCAATTTGAATTGTTACCTTTAGGAGCAATATTATAAAGTTCTATTAAACCTCCTACATTTAAACCAAAGAATAATTATAAAATTGTGGAATTGACAGCAAAGTTCAACTTAAGAATTATCAACCTGGTCATAACTTGATATGTTATAACGAAATCATATCTACTCTCCATAAGAGGCATCATTAACTGAATAAGAAAGCAAATTGATCCTTCGCCTTCTTTAATATAAAACCAAACAATTACTGCCTACTCGTTTCGGTTAACAAACCATCATCGGGGCTAGAAGGTCAAGAACTTAGGCACTAGACAGCAAAACATAACACTGGTACAGGTCAACAAACAAACGACAGCATATTTTAAAACAGTGTGACAGTCATATTTACCTCGTACGGCCCCATGTCTGTTTTTGTTAATGGGTATTTGATGTTTATATTAATATATAAGTTTTAAAATATGGTGCACTCTTAAAAATAACATGGTATGGATTACTAAAATTTGGTTCTGACAACTATTTATTTTCGTGAAATCGGACTCAACCCTAAAATTAGTCTGTACAACTAAAAAGAATTGTCGTTATTGAACTGTTGAACTAATTAATAACATTAACCAACCTAACCTACAAATCTTAGTTGTCACAACGATATAATATACGGATAACTAAATATTATATGGTACTCCCGTTTTTTAACCATACCTATTAGTTGTCTCAACTAATGTGTAAATATGGAAAATTGAAATTTTTTTTCAAGGAAATATTGTTTTTATTACCTTATGATGCAATCTACAAATATTGGCAAAGCAATCATTTATTTGGGCCAAACTTGAAATGTTCATAAAGTAACAATTACGTATGTAGTCACAACATTGTGTTTATTATCTTTTTTCTGTACTTTCTAATTGTAAGAAAGAATCATAAATAACTAAAAAGGTTATATTTTTGTCATTGCAGTTGCACATTAGAAACTTTAAATGAACTGCTTATAACGCATGGCAAAATTGGCAAGTTGATTTGATGTCATGTAATTTATACTTAGTAATGAAAAATACTTCTTCCTAGAGTCCCCATTTAAATAGAAAAATGCCTTGGTTTCACTAATCTATTAAGTATGCGTAAACTAATTGGACTAAATTATTAGCGATATTATGGTTTCTTTAAAAAAAAATATTTCCAATATCCTTGTTCTCTCATGTTTTTTATAATACATACTTATGCAATACAAAACAAAAACACAGATTTTTAACTTATTTTAATCAACCTTTTGGATTGTTCAATTGCTTATAGAACTGAATTGTTCTTATTTAAATTTTTTTTATCTGCGATTATTAAAAAACAAAAAATATTCCCTTGGACTTTCAATTTAAAATTTACAGCTATATGAAATTTGTTATACTTGGTCAGATTAAAAAGTCATCAATATGACGTTCTTTAATAGAAATGGAACATAGAACAAAAACAAAACAAAAAATATATATTTAAGTTATTTCTCATCAGGTCACCTTGCCATGCTTTATAAGAAGCTTATTTAAACTTTCTAATGTACAACTGCAATGATAAAAAATAAAGTGTTGACTTACTTATGATTTAACTTCCTTCTGCCAATAAGAACGTACACAAGAAAGACAATAAACACAAATAAATTACACCAAATATTGTCACATCCATTGTCCACACGGCCATGAAAATGGCCAATTATTGCCATCAAAACACGAAAAAATGGAGACGGAACCGCAAAAGCACCCTAACATAACATAACCTCCTGACAGTCCTGGCTAGAATGATTTCACCCACCCACCATCAAGGGCGTCAAGTCTCTGTTGTAAAGTGAGTACAGCGATGCCGTTAGTTATACATATGAAGAATAATATTACTTGAAAAGAAAAGTTAGTTCTGGTTACTAAGAATGCATCTTAATCAAAATTAACAAAATCATAGGGGCTACAAATTCATAACGTGTTATTACAACAAGCTTAATTGATATAAACAAGTTTGTAGGAACCTTGGTGTAACATTTAAATATAATATATATAGAGTAAAATTCAGCTAAACAAAATATTTTATTTCTGCCAACTAATATGAAAACAAGATATTTTCTTTGTTCTGATGGCATCATTTTTTGGTAAATATAAAAAAATATTTTTTGCTTTCCTAACTAAAAATAGTTATTTTTGGTAACGTAAACACGAAAATAAATAAAAATAAGTACCAAATACCAAGTCATTTTTAAGATTGTGTCGTTTGTTTGTTGACCTGTACCAGTGTTGTGTTTTGATTGTCTAGTGCCTGAATTTTTGACCTGCTAGCCCCGATGATGGTTTGTTAACCGAAACGAGTAGGCAGTAATTGTTTGGTTTTATATTAAAGAAGGCGAAGGATCAATTTGCTTTCTTATTCAGTTTTTGTTATGTCATATTACATTATATTAAATTATGACCAGGTTTAACTCGAAGTTTGCAGTCAATTCCACATTACAAAATGACCATTTTTAACACTTCTTCTTTTAAAACTGAACCTCGGTTTAAATTATAGATGTTCTTTTGCCAAATTTTATAAAGTCAATTCAAATCGAAGTTCAGTTTAAATCGAAGAAATGTTAAAAATGATAATTTTATAATGTAAGATTGACAGCAAAGTTCGAGTTAAATGTGATTTACCTGGTTATAACTTAGTATAATGTAACATAACATAACAAGTGTCTGTTTTAAGGTTGGAGACAATGACGTTTCTTAAACAGCAGTAGAATTTGGACTTTCATTGTCTTTATTTGTTTTGAATCACAACGTTTCAACTGGTAAGTATATCCAGTCGTCTTCAGGTGAATACAGTATTCATATAGTAGTATTCAAGTACAATTTTTATTTTCCCAAAATAAAATATCGGTTTCATTAAGGATCTCGCCCAATACCAAATTAACTATAAACTTCTTATTATTGTTGACGACCATCACTATACAGTAAATATATTTTAATGTAAAATTTTAACAAGTAATTATTTCATATTCTTTGCCGAGATTATCATACAAATCATTTCTTTACCCTTTTATATCAAATATACACCCTATCTCAACCGCACCGCCTGGAATTTCTGGAATTTTCGTCAGCACGTAAGTTTTCGCCATGACAGGGTCCACACTGTTCCCGGCTGATAACGCCGGGAACCGCGGGAAAGCGGTATCAGGGATTATTTGGATAATACGCCACGTTTTATGTGTGTTTTGTTTTCACTTTTTTTTATACGTGCCGATTCTCCCCTTCTTGTTAGTGCTGGGCTTCGATACGAATTATCGATGTTGACGTACCATGGCTAATGTCGATAACAAAATTGTAATGTACTCCCACTTGGATATTTACGGTTTCCTTTATACTAAAGTAAAGTGATTAGATAAGTAGGCTATTTCCGGTTAATGTAACGGATATAATTTCATATTTTCACAAGCAGGCAACCAAAAATACACCTCAGCAGACCAAATAATTATATTGGCTAATACGCTATTGATTATGTCCTAAAAGGCAGGGTAATAAGGAACTAGAGAGTGTGTGGGTTTTTATTGCATACATCGTTTAATTGGTTATTCAAAATGAGAGTGCTATTAAATTAGAGGGGGAAAACTGGAGATAGGGGGGGAATGCAACCCTTACGGTTTTTGTGTATATCTCGAAAACGTGTGGCAAACTACTGATAGCTTATCACCTAAATTTGCGAACGGTTAGCTCTTATGTCGGTTAGCCTGGGTTCTTCACTACATAGTTCCAGTTCACTCTTTCAACCCGAGGGCACCACTGACTCTTTGAATAGTATAATACTCACCAAGTGCTAGAAAGTCAGAAAATCACTTGGGATCTAAAGTTGTTGACGTCTTTCACAGATACATATCTGAAAACACTTATCAAGAGGAATAAAACACACCGGTTATGAAATCAAAATATATATTCTTAGGTTAGCAGTAGCAGACCTGCAATAATTACTGGATGGTTTATTAAAACATTAGAACCAAATTTAATACGGTTCCAGACAAAGTAATGCAATATGATTTTATTGTAATTTGATTATTACGCTACTTGGTAAAGTTTGTGTAAAAGAGGTAATGTAACCAAACGGTGAGTATTTCTAGCGTCTCAAGTGTTCTAGAACCCTTTGTCAGAC
Organism: Polydrusus cervinus; assembly: GCA_935413205.1. Lineage (NCBI taxonomy): Eukaryota > Metazoa > Arthropoda > Insecta > Coleoptera > Curculionidae > Polydrusus > Polydrusus cervinus. Next base: position 98,913,343 of record OW284510.1, on the reverse strand, counting down.
CTTACCCTTTCTATAGTACGAAGTTAAATTATTAAATTATTTGACTTACCAAGTTGGTATTACATGATATATAAATTAAAAAAACTGGCCTGATAAACCTTATGTTTAGTGTATTTGGTTCAGCAACTTAACGTCAATCCTGACTTCACCCATCCATGAGGTAGTATTTACAATCGTCTCCTTCTTCCTCCAGTTACTCCTAATTTCCCGAATTTTCACATCCAAATCTCAAACAGCTGAAGGCCCATAAAGTAATTAGAAACAGCCTCAGAACAGATCATCGAGTTCCAACTCAAAAGTGTGTAACTTCCATAAACTGGTTTCCCAAACTTTAATAAGCTAGTTGAGCTAAACTAAGCTAGATTAAGCTAAACTTAGCTGATGTGAGCTAAATTACTCTAAGCTGGTCTAAGCTGGTGATTGTACTAAAACGTGCTCAATTCCAACCTCAAAACTGCAAATGAAGATATTTCTGGTTTAATAAAAATCCCAGTTTTAGCAAAATCAAAATCTTACCTGCAAGTGGAAATTACCAGGCCTATCACCCCTCAAAAATAGTGACTTAGATTCCCCTTTCATAGGTCCGCACTAGCTCTAAAAAAACGCTTGCACCGCGTTTCACGGCCGGGGAATAAGTGCTTAAGTCCCCCTCTCTCAATGGCTGCTTCCCAGCAGGAAACGGAACTTTAATTACTTCCCGAAGTTAGCAACATAATGTTCGATTTAACACCGAATTCGGGGCACCAACCAATTTCCAACGTTGACCAACACCATTTTCCGAACACACCACCATAAATTATCTGGCTGTCGGCTTAGCGCGTAAAAGCACTGTAAGAATTTGAAACTACCTACCTTTAACCACTCTGTGGTTTACTTGACAGCTATAAACTTCAATCGAAACTAACCTGATTTTCAAAAATATATCAGATCCTGTAATCAAAACAATGAAAGGATTTTCATAGGAGAAAACCATCGATAAAAGGAAACTCTACAAAATAAATGAGCATGACTACACCGGATATGGAATCTAGTGCCAAATACCATCTTAAAATATACTGAATATACAATCAACAAAACTGAGCTAAATCTTCAAAATTTATAAGGTAATTTTTAAGCATTTAAATTCCTAACTATATCAAACTGCGTTAATACTTAAATTGATAATGCATAAATTACTATGTAGCATTCGTACTCATTTAATTTTAACTTAAGAAATGCTTCGGTAATATTGAATGCTACATTTACCCCCCTCCGAAAAAAAATAGACTAGCTTGATAGGCTATTTTAAATATCAAACTCTCTATGAAATGCTGTGGAAAATAAATTTGAATTAATAACTGCGCGTATTACACGTCCTTGCGGAAGACACTATCGGGAAGACAAATCCAGGAAAAAGACAAAATCGAAATAATACAAAATCGGTAAAAGTCTAACAAATTTAATTCCACGCATGAATACTATATTCAAAACTTTACTTCCAACTAACCAAATAGTTAAAAATTTACAAGTCCGAAGACCTAAAGTTCCAATTCAAGAACTATTCTTAAAACCCAAAAAAAATATTATAGATTGTCGTATCAATATACACTTTTAAAGGACAACCTTCTTGGTCGTAACAATCCATGACACACAGTCATAACCAATCCACATAGGATAACCCAAAATATCATCATCTGACATTACAGACAGACATGATATAGTCTATATACAAAAAAATAATGAATCAAAAGATTCGAAGCAATCAATGCTTTTCCGGAACATCACAACAAGGCGAAATGTCCACTGAGAATTTCAAGCAGCAGAGAGCAATACCCATTGGATCCCAAGGTGGCAACACTAGAGAACTTCAAGCCCGTATTGCGTTTTCTCAAGTTGCGTGAGAAACCCTCGTTTACTGGCCTCACCCCAGAGAATCACAATAAATAAGCTCTCCAACACCCAAAAAACCAGGGACACACCCCTCACTATGATAGTCCGAAAGGTGGAAAACTAAACAGAATTGGTGACCCAGATGTCCACCAACAAAAGGAGGTATAATCTAGTCCATACCAAACTAAAAAAATGCATAAAGCATTACCACAAGTTCAAGAAACCGAAAATAGGGTGTTCCGTAAGGTGACACTGCCATCAGCCCTCCGCACAACACAGCCAAGAACTGAGCTCAGGCAAAACACAGTAGAACTGCCCAGCTATGTGTAGCATCGCGGTAGATCACTACGCCAAAGCAAATTCCCCCCAATGCTTGCCCTTCCGAACAGGTGTGCTAAAGTAAACTCCAGCACGTTTGTACGAAATCTGATAGCACCCAACACTCCACGGCCTGTACTAAACAAAAAACTTAAAGAACTTGTGGGGTTTAATACTTTATAAAGTATTAGGCTATAAACTTATCTCCAAAAGATAAGTACTGCAAAAATATTCCTAAGAATCAAAAAGTCATAATCGTGAAAATCTCAAAATATACTCTATATAATGCATACAATATGACATTTATCAGAGAACTACTCACTCATTTCAGAAAGCTAAATTTTAAGTTTGCTAGACTCAATTACCAAAATACTGCTCAACAGCAAATATACCTCTAAAAGGCAAATAGCGACACTTGCTAAAAATCAAAAGATACGCCTCTATAGGCAAAAAGCAACACTTGCTACCAAACTAAATATATACCTCTATAGGCAAAAAGCTACACTTGCTACCAAACTAAATATATACCTCTATAGGCAAAAAGCTACACTTGCTACAAAACTAAATCAACGCCAACATTGGCAACTTTCTGGATATGGCCAGTATCCAAAAATATAAAACTGCAAAAATCGTCCACTCTGTAATAGAACTGAACTACGGGTCGTCACCCACCAAAAAAATTGAAGACTATTAGTCTATAACCCTCTAGCAAACTCATAATTCCCACGGAATAACTAAAATTATTCTTCATCTGAAAGTTCAGAATCAGAATTTTCTGAAATAGGAGTATTAAAAGGTTTTAAGTCTTTGATATGCCATTTCCCAGCTTTGGAACCATCAACATTTTCCAAATCATACACTAAATTTGAAAACCTTTTTTTCACAATGCATTGCACATATTTAGGTACTAACTTTGCGGTGAACTTATCGACTGCGCTAGAAAGAATTTTATTTTTTCGCCAAACGTGGTCTCCCACTTTAAATGAAATATCTCGTTTTCTAAGATTATACGCTCGCGAGTTACGTTCATACGCTTTATGAATTTTACTTCTAACGTCTACAAAAATATCTTTTAACTCTTTTAAATTTTCAGCATAAACATTCCTATCACCAGGAATTATCTCAGCGTCAACACTGATGTCAACATTCAAATCTTTATAATAATCGCCTGATAAAGGAATATGTCTGCCGAAAACCAAAAATGCTGGCGTAAACCCTGTAACTTCGTGCTTAGACGTATTAATTGCTTGTTGAATTTTAGAAATATTTAAATCCCAGTTATCATGAGAATCTATATAACACCTAATGGCCGTACCAACGGTTCGATTATTTCTTTCGACAAAATTACATTGAGGAGAATAGACCGGATTGAATCTAATATTAACACCGTATGTTTTACATAATTTTTTAAAAGTTTTCGAAATAAATTGACTACCATTATCTGCAATTAAAGTTGCAGGACAACCATGTACTTGAAAAACTTTATTCTCTAAAATATCTTCGATAAAATGAGTTCTAGAACTTCTTAATGGAAATAGCAACGTATATTTAGTAAACCAACAAGCTATCACTAAAAGCCATTTATTACCTTTTTTAGAACGTGGTAAAGGACCTATTAAATCCACAGCTATAACTTGAAATGGATAGTTTACTGGTTTTTCTTTACCCATAAGTCCCATAGGAGAAGTATTTGGTGCCTTTTGTGCTCCACAGACAAGACAAGATTTGACAAATCTTAAAATGTCCTGACGCATTTTTGGCCAATAATATTGTTCTTGAAGACGGTGAAATGTCTTATAAAAACCAAAATGTCCACAATTTGGAGGACTATGACAAGAATCAATAATCTCCTCCCTTTGAGGTTTAGGAACTAAGTATTTCCATTCGGGAATATTTACTTTCATTTGAAGATTGTTTGGGATAAATTTAAGCACGAAATCATTTTCCACTTTCCATTGTGGATAACTCTCTGGAGAATCCAAAATCTTCTGGCGTAAATTATCGTACCACGGGTCGATACGATCAACATCAAGTGTACCAACTACTATTTCTTCTAAAGTTTCGGTTGTATCTTCTACATTTTCATTTCCAGGAATACGTGATAAAGCATCAGGAACTACATTCAGAGCTCCTTTTCTGTGTACTAGATCAAAAGTATGTTGTCGAAGTCTCATTGCCCAACGAGCTAACTTTCCACTTGGATTTTTAATGGAATTTAACCATAACAAACTATAGTGGTCGGTAATGACCGTAAAAGGAACACCTTCAATAAATCCACGAAATTTCTCAATGTTGAACAGTACTCCAAGACATTCTCTCTCGACTACAGAATAATTTCTCTCAGCTCTGGATAGAGATCTACTGGCATAAGCAATTACTTTTTCTTCGCCATCTATAATTTGTGTTAACACACCACCCAGACCTGTATTTGATGCATCACTAGAAATGTAGAAACGTTGTGAAAAATCGGGTTGCGATAGAACTGGAGCCGATACTAACAGTTGCTTGATCTTTACAAATGAATCCTCTGCAGAATCAGTCCACTGAATTGACTGTCCTTTCTTTCTGCCTTTCAAAAGATCATTTATTGGTGACATTAACGTAGAAAAATCTTTTATAAATCTTCGATACCACGAACAAAGACCAACAAAACGTTTAACTTCAGTAGTATTTCTAGGTCTGGAATAATTAATCATGGCCTCAATTTTTTCTGGATCTGTACGTAAGGAATTCGAACCCACGATATAACCTAAAAATTTTAACGAAGTCTTAAAAAAATCACACTTATCGGGATTAATCGTTAACCCAGCTTCTTTAAGCTTGTCTTTGACTTCAGTCAATAATTTTAGATGAGACTCAAAGTCTTCTGATACCACCAAAATGTCGTCTAGGTAGGTAAAAACGTTTGGTTCGTAACGAGGTCCAAATATTGAATTGACTAGCCTTACTAAAGCATTTGCGCTATTTCTTAATCCAAATGGGACAGTGACAAACTGAAAAAGACCACGACCTACCACTGCAAAAGCGGTTTTTTCCTTTGAAGTTTCCTCTAAAGGAATTTGCCAAAATGCTTTTCGAAGATCTACTGACGAAATGTATTTAGCATTGCGTAATGAGGTCAAAATTCTATCTACATTAGGCATCGGATACCGATCAGGCACCGTAACATTATTAAGTTCTCGTCCATCGAAGCATAAGCGATAAGTTCCATCTGATTTCTTCACTAGTAAAACATTAGAACACCAAGGCGATGTTGAAGGTTCGATGACTTTTAAATTGAGCATTTCTGTTATTTCGTCATTTAAAATCTTCGACATATAAGGAGACATCGCAAATGGTCTCTTTACAAATGGAATTGCGTCACCAGTATCAATTTTTAAACTAATTTTATCAGTACGCCCTAATCTATCTTTGCAACTAATTTCTTTAAACGAATCTATAACTTTACTAGCTTTAACCCGTTGCTCTACCGAAAGATCATCTAACGAATTTAATCGCGGGTACACTCTACCAAAAGACTGACTTACGTCGTTTCTCAAAACATTAATTTCTGAATTTTTGTTCATAGCTTGAACATGCCATGAATTATTTTGAAAATTAACCAAAATTTTAAATTTCTGCGCAAAGTCGCACCCAAATATAAATGCATGAGGTAACGAAGGTACTACAAAAGCATTAATTACCAAACAAGTGTCATCAATGACAATAGGCATATCTACTGTACCTTGTACACCTTGTTTTTTACCATCAGCGGTAAAAATATTCTTAATTTTAGCTGGACATATCTTCAGACCTAATTGACCTAAAATATCTACCCCTCGTGAACCAACGACAGATGTAGTTGCACCAGAATCTAATAAAACGGTAATATCGACATCAAGCAACTTAACAGTTATATAAGGTCTATTATCAAACACTTGACTAACAAATAAAGGCGAAATATGATCATTATTATTATTTGAAGAAACTTTATTAAAAGGAGCTTTATAATTTTTATAAAATTCTGAAACTTTTCTCAACCACTTGTTCCAATCAGCTTGATTAAAATAATTTTTCTTATTGTTTGTAACTAAATTAGAAGAATTTGTACTTAAAGAATTTTGAAATATTCTTGTTTTTATTCTAGTATTATTAACATTATTAAAATTTTTAAAAGAGGCCTTATTTTTAGAAAAAGTGAAACTGCCTCTATGAGACACTTTCTCTACTAGTTTTTTGAACAATTTGGACATGTAGAAGCTTTAAAATTAGGCTCTCCACATTTAAAACAAAATAGACTTCTAGGAGCTTTACAATCTAAATAAAGATGGTTGGCTAATTTACAATTCCAACAAACTATTGCTGATTTATTTCTATTTTCTGAATTATTACCTTTATTGTCAGAATTATTATTTTTATTAACAGTTTTATTTTTATTAAAATGAAATTTATTTTTATTATTTTCTCTATGTCCTGAAGTATTGGAAAAATTTGATTTATTCTTAAAATCTTTTCTAAAATTATTATTTCTATTCGTAGCATGTCCAAAATTTTTATAAGAATGGTCAGTATCATTAACCACTGCCACTTCCTCTTTAGGCTTACTTTTATCTCTCATATAGTCAGACTCTTCTAGTTTACGACAAAGTTCTGAAAGTTGAGAAACCGTAGTTATATCGATTAAAGCCAATCGACTGATAAATTCAGGTAAAATATTTTTTCTAATATGCTTAACTTTGGAAATTTCGACTGGGGGTCGAGATAATCTAGAAAAAAGTGCTTCTAAATGAGCTATGAAAACTACTGTAGTCTCATTTCTTTTCTGTTTCCTTCTTTTAATTTGGTCCCATAAGTCATCGTCAATGTCGTCATGCAGAAAATCGCGTTTTAATCTTAAAACCAACGTTTCCCACGTAGTTACCGAACTTTTTATCGCTCTGAACCAGGTGAAGGCGTCTGACACGAAGAACTCGACCGCAGAATTAAATAAATCCTGTGAAGAAATATTTCGCGCCTGCGCTAATTCAGTTAATCTTTCCAAAAAAGGATAAAGTTTTTTCGGATCGCCATTAAAAGTTACTTGCCATTCACTGATAGGTAAATTTCGAGTTGCGCAGTGCACAATCGGTGCAGCTACATTTATTACCGGATTAACAGGAACGATCGGTTCTGGGTTTTGATTTGCAGGAATTTTTTCATATAAATCCGACTCTAAAAGTATACAAGTCGCGACAGTTTCCTGAATAAAAGCATTAATTTCGACAGCATCATCCTCCTCTAAAGGAATTCTGCGAGCTCGACCTATCACATGCGCTAATCGCGATTTAACCCTATTGAAAGCTGAATCATTTACATTTCCTTCAAATTCGCCAACTACTCTTCGGATGGAATCTATACTTCGCGCTATAGAAACTTTTTCGTCAGCAAAAACCAATTTACAAACTTCCAAATTAATTTCTCTACCCGGAGATGCTTGTTCCATTCTCTGTATACGAGTTAAGATTCTACGTTTATCGGCGACATTGCGTTGTGAAGTTATTAAGCGAATGTGCAATTCATATTCCAATTCAAAATCTAACAGGTGATTCGGAACGAAATTAAACACGTCCATAATGATGCGCAGAAAAAAACAAAAAAATTAACAAAATTTTTAAAAAAATTTTTCAAAAAAAATTTTTTTTTTTTGAAAATGATCAATAAATCTCAAAATAATTGATACCTGATACTAACTCTCTTATATCGATGTTAATTTATCATTGAACTTAAATTCATTTGGTTAAAGTTGCATCCAAATATTTGTCACACCCTGTATATTAATATTGAAAGCACTTATGCACCACTATATTCATATAAAATACAATCAAGTGCCTGGAGCTATAAATTTTATTTTCAAAAGAAACTTTCCACTAAAATATTTCAAGTACAAGAGTGTGGACACCCTGTATATATAAACTCATAAAAAAATTGTAAGTCCAAAGCAAGACAATGCTGAAAAAATTTTCCAAAAAATTTTCTTTCTCAAAGTTTAAAAAAATTCCTTAACTTGGTACACCCTGTACAAGTTTTTAAAATTGGTCTCATTCCACCCTGTATATTAAAGAACATCCCCTCATAAAACTTTTCAAATCGATAAATATGTTCAATAAGCAGATTGTTATCTTTATTACTAATGAAAATTTTAGACACTTTTTACAGATCACCCTGTACAGTATATAATGACCAAAAGAATTTTGAAAATTATTAAAATCTTCCCAGCTTTACTGTATTACCTTTATAAGAACTGACAATTTATAGTCTTCACTAAAACTCAGCTTTCAATATTATTTTGAAACTAATTTAAAAATTAATTTCGCCAATTTGTCAAGAATCTCTAAAAACTTTTTAAAACTTCTTCAATCAAATTTTAACTCTTGCCTCAACAGTATGACCTTATATAACTCAAGTTTACTAAACCTACCAATCACCAGCTACTATTGATATACCTCGTAACAATATAAACCTTATTCAGCAATATGGAAAATACATTCAAATCAACCATGAAGTATATCAAAAACCAAAAACAATTGATGGGAACCATAAAATTAGAGAATCGATATTATTCCATTGTCTCTAAACAATTAATGATACACAGTAAAAACTCTTTATTATAAATCAAAAAAAATTTCACTCGGGTATACCTATCTTACCACGTAAATCGAGGAGAAACTATGACTTTATACCTGTATAAATAAATAACCTGCAAAATTTTACTAATACCACTTCACCATGTATGTATCTTCACCATTAACATTTGCTTTCGAGTACTGAAAGCTCTTTTGAATACCTTGATAAAAAACCTCAGGCTTTTTCTTGACATTTATTTACCTATTCCTCTCTGTGTTCTCAGGTATGTTCTATAAAGAATTGGTTTTGTTGAAAAAAATGAACTAGGCCCTATACGTTGCGAGCGCCATTTTTATGTGGCAAACTACTGATAGCTTATCACCTAAATTTGCGAACGGTTAGCTCTTATGTCGGTTAGCCTGGGTTCTTCACTACATAGTTCCAGTTCACTCTTTCAACCCGAGGGCACCACTGACTCTTTGAATAGTATAATACTCACCAAGTGCTAGAAAGTCAGAAAATCACTTGGGATCTAAAGTTGTTGACGTCTTTCACAGATACATATCTGAAAACACTTATCAAGAGGAATAAAACACACCGGTTATGAAATCAAAATATATATTCTTAGGTTAGCAGTAGCAGACCTGCAATAATTACTGGATGGTTTATTAAAACATTAGAACCAAATTTAATACGGTTCCAGACAAAGTAATGCAATATGATTTTATTGTAATTTGATTATTACGCTACTTGGTAAAGTTTGTGTAAAAGAGGTAATGTAACCAAACGGTGAGTATTTCTAGCGTCTCAAGTGTTCTAGAACCCTTTGTCAGACCTTACCCTTTCTATAGTACGAAGTTAAATTATTAAATTATTTGACTTACCAAGTTGGTATTACATGATATATAAATTAAAAAAACTGGCCTGATAAACCTTATGTTTAGTGTATTTGGTTCAGCAACTTAACGTCAATCCTGACTTCACCCATCCATGAGGTAGTATTTACAATCGTCTCCTTCTTCCTCCAGTTACTCCTAATTTCCCGAATTTTCACATCCAAATCTCAAACAGCTGAAGGCCCATAAAGTAATTAGAAACAGCCTCAGAACAGATCATCGAGTTCCAACTCAAAAGTGTGTAACTTCCATAAACTGGTTTCCCAAACTTTAATAAGCTAGTTGAGCTAAACTAAGCTAGATTAAGCTAAACTTAGCTGATGTGAGCTAAATTACTCTAAGCTGGTCTAAGCTGGTGATTGTACTAAAACGTGCTCAATTCCAACCTCAAAACTGCAAATGAAGATATTTCTGGTTTAATAAAAATCCCAGTTTTAGCAAAATCAAAATCTTACCTGCAAGTGGAAATTACCAGGCCTATCACCCCTCAAAAATAGTGACTTAGATTCCCCTTTCATAGGTCCGCACTAGCTCTAAAAAAACGCTTGCACCGCGTTTCACGGCCGGGGAATAAGTGCTTAAGTCCCCCTCTCTCAATGGCTGCTTCCCAGCAGGAAACGGAACTTTAATTACTTCCCGAAGTTAGCAACATAATGTTCGATTTAACACCGAATTCGGGGCACCAACCAATTTCCAACGTTGACCAACACCATTTTCCGAACACACCACCATAAATTATCTGGCTGTCGGCTTAGCGCGTAAAAGCACTGTAAGAATTTGAAACCACCTACCTTTAACCACTCTGTGGTTTACTTGACAGCTATAAACTTCAATCGAAACTAACCTGATTTTCAAAAATATATCAGATCCTGTAATCAAAACAATGAAAGGATTTTCATAGGAGAAAACCATCGATAAAAGGAAACTCTACAAAATAAATGAGCATGACTACACCGGATATGGAATCTAGTGCCAAATACCATCTTAAAATATACTGAATATACAATCAACAAAACTGAGCTAAATCTTCAAAATTTATAAGGTAATTTTTAAGCATTTAAATTCCTAACTATATCAAACTGCGTTAATACTTAAATTGATAATGCATAAATTACTATGTAGCATTCGTACTCATTTAATTTTAACTTAAGAAATGCTTCGGTAATATTGAATGCTACAAACGAAGCAAAATTTTGGGGTATTTTATAGGAAAAATTTTGTAGAGAGTTAGATTTTCTATCGAAATGGCGTAATTAAAAAATCTACAAGTCTATTCAGTTCAAATTATATTAAAAACAATTTAACAAAAAAGTGTAAAAAATTAAATATTTTATTTTTCTTTACTTTATGGAAATAACTTTTTTTTGAGCAGAGATAGGTATAGGCATTGCTTCATAGAAAAGACATGATATTAAATTTCCTACAGAATGACGTATTAAAAAAGTATTTTTGATGAAGTTTTAATGAGATATGACCGTTTAAACTTTGTCATATTTTTAGGTTTTTATTGAATTTATAACAATATCATTTTGTTACTTAGTTTTGAATGTATGCAATTGAATTTTATTTAATAGAGACATGTTCAATTAATTGATCAACCATAAATAAATGTTTTTTCATTCTGAATAACCAATTGAACGATTTATGCAATAAAAACCCACACACTCGGTAGTTCCTTATGATATGACATAATCAATAGCCTACAAGGTTTAGAAAAAAAAACATCATTTTTATTAATAAATATACCGCTTTATGTTTGTTATTCTGCAACAGGCCGAATATGTGAAACATTCAAAGTACCTATTTAAAATGATTTTGTGCAAATATAGGAAATGCATGACCCATGGACCAATATGTCACAGTGTAATTTGATACAAGAAAGCCATTTTTTAATATTTGGTTTAACCAATAATATACCACAATTGAATAATACAAGTTTAATGTAAGTTTTTCACTCGCATCTATTTCCCAACACTATTGCAGACATACTGCGCATGTCAGGCGAATAACCTGAAGGCGGGATATGTAAAATATATGTAGAAATGGGTTTAATTATTTTTTAATGTTGTCATAGTTTAGGTTCCAGTCTCTATTAAATTTTTTTGTAAGAATATTGTTGTTATTCGTAGCTTGCCAGTTTGTTTATTTATGGGCCATAATTAAAATGGAGGGGCAATTAATCAATTCATTTTGTTATTGTTGAGGCCGTAAAGCACCTGTAAAGTAAAAACCCAACCTCCAATTTTTTAACTGTAAAACAAATTATGTATGCACAGACTGTGAAATGAATTGTATGTAGTACAAAAATATATTTGCTCCATTGAAGAAAATAATGTAGAAATATGGACGAGCATAATAACCTTAATATTGTTTTCTTCAATGGAGTCAATATATTTTTGTACTACATACAATTCATCCCACAGTCTGTGCACAAATAAATTGTTCTACAATTTAAAAAAGTGGAGGTAAAGTTACTTTGCAGGTGCTTTACAACCTCGACGACAAAACTTACTGATTAATGAGTAATAGCCTCTCTCTCTATTTTATAATTATGGCCCGTAAATTAACAAACTTGCAAACTGCGAATAACAAAAATATTCTTGTAAAAAAAAACTAATTGGGACTAGAACCTCGACTATGACCCACACTGTGACTAAAAAATCACCAAAAAATAATTAAACCCATTTCTACCTATATTTTAAATACCCGCCATCAAGTTATCTACCTGGCATGCGCAGTATGCCTGCAATAGTGTTGGGAACTATACGCGAGTGTGTTTTCACTTTTCACACACTCAAAAAATATATTGTCATCGTTAACATATACAGGGTGTGTCAGTAAGGTGTCTGTCTTAGATAGTACCTAAACTATTAAAGATAGTTTTGAGGAAGTAGTCCATTCTTAAAGTGGAGTTAATTTATAGGAATAAGTAAAAACATGAAGTCTTTCTCCACTGGTTTATTGAAGTAATAAAAAAATTTTAAATTCTACATGTTTCGGGTGTAGTAACACCCATCATCAGGAATAAAATACAAAGAGAGAGCATTAGTAAATAAAGGAGCAAGATTAACTGGTAGTGAACATCGATGGAGCTCTATCGAGCCATGAGAGATAAAAATTAAGAACTGATGATTTAAAAAATTGGTATATTTAGAGCCTCGAGGCTAAATTTGGACACTGACCGTGGGTAAAAGGTAACAGTGTCAAGAGGGCCCGTTAGGGCTGAGAAAAAAAAAATATATAGGAAAAATGGAGACTCATGGGTCCAGAAATCTCATCCTGAAGAAAACATGGGGGGAGAAAAGAAAGTGGTATGGAAAGAAAAATTAATTATTTGGGGCTACCATGGAGCTTAATTGGATGTGCCAATTATATTGTATATTATATTAATCTTAAGTCAAAGTTGTAAAATAAAAATTTTGAAAAAATTGGGGGAACTAGTCCAAATAAAGGACTGGAGCCCCGGTGGGTTTTAATTTCAGCATGGCTTATAAAACTTTAAAAAACTTTTTGAGGTTTAAGTAAAACTTGGAAAGAAAAAAGCCGAAGTTACTTTGTTAGACCTTAGTCCACACGTGGTTAAAAGGTCTAACAAAGTAACTTCGGCTTTTTTCTTTCCAAGTTTTACTTAAACCTCAAAAAGTTTTTTAAAGTTTTATAAGCCATGCTGAAATTAAAACCCACCGGGGCTCCAGTCCTTTTTTTGGACTAGTTCCCCCAATTTTTTCAAAATTTTTATTTTACAACTTTGACTTAAGATTAATATAATATACAATATAATTGGCACATCCAATTAAGCTCCATGGTAGCCCCAAATAATTAATTTTTCTTTCCATACCACTTTCTTTTCTCCCCCCATGTTTTCTTCAGGATGAGATTTCTGGACCCATGAGTCTCCATTTTTCCTATATATTTTTTTTTCTCAGCCCTAACGGGCCCTCTTGTCATTGTTACCTTTTACCCACGGTCAGTGTCCAAATTTAGCCTCGAGGCTCTAAGTATACCAATTTTTTAAATCATCAGTTCTTAATTTTTATCTCTCATGGCTCGATAGAGCTCCATCGATGTTCACTACCAGTTAATCTTGCTCCTTTATTTACTAATGCTCTCTCTTTGTATTTTATTCCTGATGATGGGTGTTACTACACCCGAAACATGTTGAATTTAAAAATTTTTTATTACTTCAGTAAACCAGTGGAGAAAGACTTCATGTTTTTACTTATTCCTATTAAAGATAGATAAAAAAGTGTAATACAAAAGTTAAAGGGTTTTTAGGATACATAATCTAAAAATATTTTCTAATCTACAGGGTGCTCCTAAAAAGTGGTACTGAATAATAAAAAAGAAAATTAAATGGGACACCCAGTATAATTTTCTAGAATATGATTCAATGGAATAAGGAATTTGCAATCCTATTAAAATTTTTGAAGTGAAATGCAACGTTGCCAAGTAATTAATTTTTTTTCCTAAATTGTAGTAATTTTAAGGGTATCGTTAAAAAATCATAGCGACCTGTGGATTAACCCTAAGCAAATATTATTTACGTTGTAAGTACTTTAACGTACGATATATTAATTTATAATAATGTTTTTTAAATCTCTTATACAGAGCATTCATTACAAGTTGGAAAACTCGATAGTTTTAAAAATGCTTTATTTCAATTTTTTTAAATGGAAACCCCCTAATTTTTTTAGGCAAAAGAATTTATCCTTCGAAAACCTTACTTTTTTGTTAAAGATGTCATAATCTAAGTATCATAGTTTTTGAAATATTTTAGGATTTGTCTTAAATCAGGGTAAAAAAGGAAAGTTCTAATTAAACAATTTAGTTAAGATTGCTTTGGAACAAAAAATAAATAATTTTCTTTGTCACTGCTGTCATTGCAAAATTATTTCGCTAACATTTTGTGCTTTATTACTGTTTAAAGTTTAGTTTCCCGAACTAACTTTATCGAAATAGAATATGAGTTATGATAAAGTTAGTTCTAGAAACTAAAATTTAAACAGTAATAAAGCACAAAATGTTGGCGAAATAATTTTGCAATGACAGCAGTGACAAACAAAATTATTTATTTTTTGTTCCAAAGCAATCTTGACTAAATTGTTTAATTAGAACTTTCCTTTTTTACCCTGATTTAAGACAAATCCTAAAATATTTCAAAAACTATGATATTTAGATATATGACCTATTTAACAAAAAAGTAAGGTTTTCGAAAGATAAATTCTTTTGCCTAAAAAAATTAGGGGGGTCCGATTTAAAAAAATTGAAATAAAGCATTTTTAAAACTATCGAGTTGTCCAACTTGTAATGAACGTTCTGTATAAGAGATTTAAAAAACATTGTTATAAATCAATATATCGTACCTTAAAGTACTTAGAACGTAAATTATATTTGCCTAGGATTAATCCACAGGTTGCTATGATTTTTTAACAATACCCTTAAAATTACTAAAATTTCGGAAAAGAATTATAATTACTTGGCAACGTTACATTTCACTTCAAAAATTTTAATAGGGTTGCAAAGTCCTTATTCCATTTAATCATATTCTAGAAAATTATACTGGTTGCCTATTTCATTTTCTTTTTTATTATTCAGTGCCACTTTTTAGGACCACCCTGTAGATTAGAAAATATTTTTAGATTATGTATCCTAAAAAACCCTTTAACTTTTGTATTACACTTTTTCCCCTATCTTTGATAGTTTAGGTGCTTTCTTAGACAGACACCTTACTGACACACCCTGTATATGGTTGAATACTAATGGTTATAATATTAACCTTCTTGAGTTTAATATAATTTAGTGCCATCTCTTGGCCGATAGTGTTTGATGCAAAGGCATCGAAACACTTAAACGCTTCTGATTGCCACGATAACTACTATTCATGTTAAATTTCTTTTAATTTAACCTACTCTCTTCAGTATATTTATTGAAATGCGCGGTTACAAAATTCTAACTAACTAGGTTTGTTAAAGTTAGTTATTTCCATGACTATATAACAATAAAAATTATAGATTCAACTATATTTTCCTTTAAAATATTTTATTCTTAACGAATAATAATACATGACTTTTTGGTGTACGTGCTCGGAATGCCGATTCTCCCCTCCTTTTCGATCCCCATTTGGGGAGAGGTTTAAAAGTTTGATTAGTTTTGACTGAATGTTAGTTTAGAACTAATTAATGTTTGTTTTAGAAATAAAGAGTTTTTGCCAGACAAATTCCAGTCGATTGTTACAGGACCGACGCTGAAAAAGGAGTATCAAGGATTATTTTGATAATACGCCACATTGTATGTATTTTCTCCATTTCTTTATAAACATTCGGAATATCGTTCTCCCCTCTTGTCGATCCTCGTCGATTAAAGAGATGCTTAAATTTTGATTAGATTTTAATAGTATATTATACGTATTAAGTATCGTACATAGTATATTACATAACAAGTGATATTTTTCAAACGAGGAGATTCGGAAATTCTCCGAGTTTAAGAATAATCACTTTCACAAGAGTAATGTAGGTACACTATTTTTCCTACGACGACAAATAATGAATAAAAAAGCCTTTGATTTGTAAAAAAAATATTTCAACTCTAGTGTTGAAAAAAAATATCAACGCTGGGGTTGAAATTAGCATACTCAGGATTATGTTCCACTTAATCTCTGATTTCATAATTTGTTAATAGGCTCTTCCTTTATTTGTAGTTTAACTTTTTCATTTTTTTTATATATATCATAGGAAGAACTAATCCTCTGGATTGACTTCTAGATTAACTAGAATGAAAAATTTTAAATTTAATCAAGGAAAGATGCATTAAACTTAAATTTTAAAAATCCACCCAGTAAGGAAGATTTCAATTGAAAATAATTCTATAAATTATTTAATGTTTATATAAAAAAAAGTCATACACCCGATGGGATTTGAACCTGTGACCTAGCGATCTGTAGGCGAGGGCTCTATTCTCTACGCTATGGCTACATTTGTTATTTAATACATGACACTCTCATCAGCGCGATTTGTTTTTTTCTGGTAATAGATTTTCCAGTACCTTATTATTAACATTTTTTATAATTTCAGAAGGCGTATTTTCACACTCTAATTCTGAATCACTCAACAAATACATGCTAAATAAGTTAAACACTTTACAGTTACTGCTTTCTAAAATTTGTTCTTTTTAATAAATAGGGGTGGTCTGTCAAATTGGCCCTATATGTTTAAATTAAATAGTGTGCCTTGTATTTCAACTCTAGAGTTGAAATATTTTTTTTTCAACACGCGTGTGATATAGGTGATCATAGGAAATAGTCGTTTATGCAACAAGAATGGATATGATCCATATCGTACGAGGAAGTAAATTGAGCAGGACGCCGTAAGCGGAGTGCCCAAACTTCCGAGGGCAATATGGACAATCCATTCGAGTTGAATACTACGACTTTATGCCAAAAAATATAAAAAAAAAGTTTGTAGGTTGCCGGGCTCGAACTCACGACCATTGGTTCCATAGTCCAAAGCTCTAACATCTGAACTATTAAAGCGTTTAGTTAATTATGATGCTACATAAAATTAATTTTGTATGCACATTCAGCAGGTTACATTATTGATAAGTCTATTATAAATGCGTCTAGATTTTATTATATTAAACAAATTAAAAACAAATTGCATTTAAATTATATAATTTAATGTCTTAAAAAAGAAGGCGGAGCCTCAGTAAAAATAATATACTGTGATTGGTCAGTACTTCTATTAACAACAATAGCTTCTCTGTAATTGACTACTGTGATTGGTCAGTTTCATAACCTAACTAGGATGGATATAAAATTTTGCCGCACAGTTAACTGGAATAGCCTACTTTACCCGCCACTAAAGTGTAAAGGAAACAGCAAATTTCCATGTGGGAGTAGAAAAATTCTTTTTCGAAACACCTGTTTAATACAAAGTTATCCTTGAGACTACGATATCTTTTTTTCTATATAGAAACCCCATATAAATTGAAAGTTGCACTCTAGTAAACTAGTCAAGAACGTGCATGGAGCACAAATTATAGCTTTCGTATCTACCGCCAACGGAACTCTGAAATTTTCGAATCGTCGGCAAAGCCCGTCATTCCACAAGTTTGTCGTGACAGGGTCCACACTGCTGCGGGCTGATAACGCGATGGCGGATTTACTGTTTAAATCGTAACATAAATTGCGACGTATTCCCTACTTTTAACTATATATTTCGTATGCCTTAAAGCGGAATTTTATTATTTTATTATGTAAAGTAAGAGTTTTATAATTTGCATCGGAATTTTAAATATGATGGGTAGCTAGTATTTGAAAAGGTAATTTGTATGTAAAATATTTTATCTACTTTCATTTAGTAATATGAATTTAACAGTTCTGTAAATCGTTTTGGAAGCACTAGTGCTGTAATGGAAAAAAACGGTTTTATTAAAATTTTGCTGTTAAATAAAACCACACTTTTTAGAAGAATGATTTATTATTAACAATTATATCTTGATTTTTCTTGACTGAAATCATAGTTCTCAACATTGAGTAGTGAGTCCATAGTGTTGATGGTTTCTGGGAGCGTTGCTTTACGGAAAAATAACCCAAAAGGATTTTCTCAGACACCTTCTTTATTTTGTTAGTTTTGCACCAATCTTCAAACTTCTGATACTCCAACTCATACCGCGCCTTGGATTTTGTCGGAACTAAACTTGAGATCGCTTCGTTTGCCGCTGCTTCTATATCAGAGGGTAAACTTCCATCAGAATCGCTCATTTTGAAAGACGCTTTTTATATTTTTGAATTTGTTTGACAAAGTTTCGACAGTAACCATGCGAAACAGTAACTATGCGAAAGGTAACATAAAAAACTTGATTAGTAAACTTAATAGCAGGCGCATTTTTACAGGGGCATTTTTATTTTTAAAAATGCCTTTTGCCAAATATTTTTATTCATAGATGAAAGTAGATAAAAGTTTGTACAATATTCTTGTTGTAAATTCATATTACTACACTCGATGTTTTATTAAACTCGGCTGACGCCTCGTTTGACAACTTTAACATCTCGTGTTGTAATATGAATCTTTACAACACTTATATCATAAATAACTATTAAGTATTACTTATATTATACTTATTAAGTATATAACCTAAGGCCTACGAGCACTCGTTATAGAAATATTTAGTTTTTTTACTATATTTCTGTTCCAAAAAAAAAAATTCCTAACCATCAAACTACGAGTCAATCTACGAGGCTACTCCTTCACTACAATTAATATTTGGGGCTTCGTCGTCAATTTTTAGATGTAAGAAAACGTTTTTCCAAAGCGCTAGAAAAACTATTGGTTCCCATAGTCTATTTCAGAAAGGTTAAGAGTAATAAAAGCTCATTAGGTATGCAAAGGGACTATAGAGTGACCCAACGAATATTTAAGCCACTTTCATAATTTGGCTTTGATTTCATAGCAAAATTCTTTCGTTTCATCAAGTGCAGATAGTACCATCCGGGTTTGGGTCAATTTATGGGTTTTGCCTATTGTTATCCATTCACAAACACTGAAAATTGTGTAACAAAGGCGTGCATTATGTACATAGTATTAGGTACACATATTTTTTCCGGCCTTTCGAGTTGGCGGGGCTTGTCGGGCTTGCTGGGCTTGTCGTGCCTGCTGACATTGTCGGGCCTGCCGGAATTGTCGAGCCTACTGGGCTTGTCGGAACTGCCGGGTCTGCCGGGTCTGCCGGACAAGCCAGGCCTGCCGGGCTTGTTAGGTTTGTCGGGCTTGTTTGGATTATCGGGCCTGCCGAGCTTGTTGGACTATTCAATTTTGGTTGACGGGCAGAACCGGGCCGCGTCGTAATCTTCCGGCTCGGGCCGGGTCGTGGCGTGAAATTCGGGCTTACAATTTGATGAAGAAAGAAGAGATCGCACCACGTAAAAACAAAATATTTTTCCAGATATTTTCTAGACGTACTATAGGGTAAGTAAACATAGCTCTACAATAAAAATGTATACTGTCACTGCTCCCAATAAAAAATACCTTATGCATTTTTGTTAATGCCTTACTATGTCCTAAAGCTCCTTAAAAATTTAAAAAATTTTACAAATTAATTCTGGTTTCCAATTTGCACTTTGGCATTACAAACAAACACATTTTCTGATTATTTTCTACAAACTGAACAAACGCGAATTATTTTATATAAAGGCCCCCATTTCTAGTGAACAGGTGCTCTGGAAGTACGTACACTCGCGCTATTTAATATAATTCAAATATAAAGTCGAAATTCCTGCGAGGCAAACACGTGGTTCTGACGTTTTCCATCAAGCAGCAGGCGAACAGTGGTTTAATATACGGAGAAAGGAAGCTATATTCAAATATTAGATTGAGTAGTCCGTTACTTTGTTATATTGCATATTAACAAAAAGACAATATGTGTAATTTTACTTTGTTATAATATCACTTTTTATTTACTGATTAGTTACTGCAGTTTCGTGGTACTACTACATTATCAAACTGAATACCTTAAACTACGTTTTACAGTTATAAATAGGTTTTTAACAAAGGGTACTTATAAATATTAAAATAAAAATAGAATATTTATCCCTTAATCTAGTAATTGATCCCTATTACATAGTAATGTAATTAGCGGGGAATTCCACAAGTCTGTTTGGTCATTTAGTAGGTTTATGGTCGGGTTTTTATTATGTTTGTAAATTTCTATTGGTTCTAAGATGTTAAGCCTTTTGCTTTTTGGTGCAGTATGTAAAATTTTTAAATTATTCACATCTGGGAAACAATGACCTGTATCCGAACAATGTTTAGCGAAATTGGAATTTTCTTTGGTTAACAAATAAGAAATTTTCCTAAACACTGTTCGGATACAGGTGATTGTTTTCCAGATGTGAATAATTTAAAAATTTTACATACCTACTGCACCAAAAAGCAAGAGGCTTAACATCTTAGAACCAATAGAAATTTACAAACATAATAAAAACCCGACCATAAACCTACTAAATGACCAAACAGACTTGTGGAATTCCTCGCTAATTACATTACTATATAATAGAGATCAATTACTAGATTAAGGGATAAATATTCTATTTTTATTTTAATATTTATAAGCACCCTTTGTTAAAAAACTATTTATAACTGTGAAACGTAGTTTAAGGTATTCAGTTTGATAATGTAGTAGTACTACGAAACTGCAGTTAATCAGTAAATAAAAAGTGATATTATAACAAAGTAAAATTACACATATTGTCTTCTTGTGAAGCTATATTCAGTTAATACATTGCAACCAAAGAACTGGGAACCTAATAATTTGGCTCTGTAGCTAAAGGACCCCGCACAAAGCTTAGGGGAAATGGCTTCCGGCTAATTTTTCTGAATTTTTAGTATTTTCTAGATCTTTTGACGGCCTGATTCAAAGTGTCCATGTTTTCGAGTTATTGCCGTTTAAAGTTGGCCACTTCTTATTTTTAGATTTTATGCATTGTCTGCAGTTTTCACTTGTTTCTTAAAAACTATCAACTTTTTTTTTATTGGTGGAAAAGTAGGCCTTAAGTTTTCTTTCACTTATATAGAAATAAAATATGTACAGGATGTTGAATAATTTATAGACGAATTAAATAAATACTAATATTAAAAAATAAAATTATGAAAATCCAAAAAAAATAATTTTACTCATTTTTTGAATTTTGAAAACAAACGGCTAGATTTTGTTCATATTTTAATATCTTGTGATACCAAGCCATGGATGAAAAAAATTGTCATGGGTTAAGGTAGAATATATTGCTAGGTATTTTATTTTTCAAAAAAAAAATTGAAAATTCACCTGAAAACGTAATAAACGCCTTTTAATTGATTCATTTAATTAATATGCCAATCTGTAACAATCTTTTTTACAATAATTATTCTCTAACATATTCTTATCTTAGATATACAGTGTGTTACAATGATTTACACAAATGAAAACTTTTAAATATAGGAAAATTAAAAAAACAAATTTTTATCAAATGACAAAATATTATTGTTAAATTATAAAATATTTTTTCGTAAAATACCTTGGCTCTTGTACATGATACGTTTAGATTATCTTAGAGTCATACCAAAATGTTTTTTTTTATAATTCTATATTTAACTCAAAAAATCATACAGTCATACACAAGTGAAACCTTCTATAAATTATTCAAGATCCTGTATATATTTTATTTCTATATAAGTGAAAGCAAACTTAAGGCCTACTTTTCCACCAATAAAAAAAAAGTTGATAGTTTTTAAGAAACAAGTGAAAACTCCAGACAATGCATAAAATCTCAAAAGCAAGAAGTTGCCAACTTTAAAAGGCCATAACTTAAAAACTAGTCATGTGATTGAATTACGCCCATGGACACTTTGAATCAGGCGGTCAAAATATCTACAAAATACTAAAAATTCAGAAAAATTAGCCCTATAAGCTTTGTGCGGGGTTAAAACTAAATATAGCTTCCTGTCTCCGATCTTTATCTATAGAACTTGAAAGTATGTTTTTCTCCCCTATTTCTATGGTAGTTCTTCATCACTTTTCTTTAATTTATTAACTTTTTGGGTATAGTTTTTATGAAAACGTATGTAGGAAGACAAAAATCACAAAGTCATGGTCTCAATTATTTAATAAAAAACTAAGGTGACATGTTTCGCTCTCTACGGAGCATCATCAGACCTAAAATTGTATAGAGGTGTGACCCACATTACATTTTAATACTATTTAACAGCCTACCTTCATTAAAACCAATAAATGAAATAACACATTAAAAACAAGACGAGTACCATGTCAAAACAAACAAGTTACGATTAATCTTAACACTAACACAAAAAACGACAGTTATAAAAGCGGGTAGAAGGGAGAGTGAAGCAACCATACAGGAGAATACGACTAACCGAGCTAAGACCAAGCGTAGAAAAAGCCAAAATATATAAACGAAGAAGTCCCCCCCGCCCAATGTTGTTGTCAATCTGCCAAACCAATTTAGGCGAGAGAACCAGAACAGGTTATAAAATATTCAATAATTTAATTTAAGTTATTAAAAATAAGGTAAGGTTCAAAGTTGAAAACTTCATTAACGCAATTAAGGACTGGGCTCTTTTTTGCCCTAGTAATTTCAAGTTTCTCTAGTAAATCTAACTTTTTGCTCTTATCACATTCATGCAGTATGTTTACGTTTTCAGATGTTGAAAATTGATGTCCCGAATCCAACAAATGATTTGCAAAGGCTGACTTGGTGTTAGATATATCCGTATTCTGGTATTTATTAACTAAACTAAGATGTTCATGGACCCTAGTGGAAATTTTCCTACCTGATTGACCTATATATACAGCAGGGCAGTCAGCACAATTCAAGGAATAAACGCCAGACTTAGATAGTGGATTAACTTTATCTTTTATTTTAACTAAATGTTGTTTTACAGTGTTAACGGTCTTAAATCCAAGTGAAATATTAAAAGGTTTGAAAAATTTTGCTAATTGTAAAGATATATTTCCAAAAAATGTTAGAGACCTATAATTGCTTGGGTTGTTTACTGTATTCTGATGTAAAATATTATAAGATAATTTGTATTTGTTGACAAATTTATAATAAATTTTATTAATTAACCTAGAGGGAAACCCATTGTTTATTGAGATTCTTCTTATTATGGAAAGTTCTTTATTAAAAGCCTCTCTAGATAGGGGTAAATTGAATAATCTGAAGAAAAAAGCTTTGAATGATGAGACTTTATATGAATAAGGTGAGTTCGAGTTAAATTGCATAACATTGTCCGTCGACGATAGCTTTCTATATACTTCAAATTCGATTTTATTGTTTTTTCTCATTACCAGGACGTCCAGGAAGGGTATCTTTCCGTCCTTTTCTAGTTCCATTGTGAAACTTATATTCGGGTGTAAGTTGTTAACAAAATTAAGAAAATCGGCCAAAGCGACGTCATCACCAGTCCAGACAATAAAAATGTCATCAACATATCTTTTATATGCTAATAGAAATCTAGAAAAATAGCTAGTCATAATCGATTTTTCCAAGTTATCCAGGACCCCATAGCCAATCCAGAATTCTGTCTATAGAATTTGCCATCAAACTGGAAAAAATTCTGTTCCACCACTGATTTTAGCAATAAAATAAGGTTAGATATCAGCAGTCCAGAAAGGCCCTCCTTTTCCAGTAACCCCTCCACCAATTTAACACAATCTGTGGGGGGGACACTAGGAAACAAATTCTTTACATCCAATGATATCAATTTAGCATTAGGAGGAAGCTTAAGATTTTTTAAAAAATTTGCAAATTCTATAGAATTTTTTGTGGAATAAGTACTCACAAAAGATGTTGTTCTTCTCAAAATAATAATAATAATAATAATAATGCCTTTTATTATGTACAAAAAAATAACTACAAATAACAAATAAATATGGTGGCGGTATCCAACTAGAGCTGCTCATACAACCACCCAGTTTATAAAATCGATTGAAAAAAATATTTATACCTATATAACTAAAAAAGCAAATATAAAACAAAAATATTAAAGATTTATTAGTGTAATAGATAAACAAAAATAAATTAAGGTTTATAGGAAATAGAGTTGATAAGTTATTAATAAAAGTAAATTATAGAATATTAAAGGGTAACCATTTAGTGCAACGCTAGTGCGGATTACGACTCGCCAGCAAACGCTCCTTAACACGCCTGCAAAATACAGCAGAGCTGGGAGCCATCCTGATGCCCTCAGGCAGAGAATTAAACACAGTAGCGGCCGTATAGCTGAATGAACGCTGGAAAAAGGCATGTGAGTGCCTGGGTACACAATACATATCTCTGTGGCGTGTCAAAAGGTCATGCACATCAGAGCCCCTAATAAGTTTACCAAAAAGATAAGAAGGAAGTTTATTTAGCCCAATTTTATAAACAAGATGCAACAAATGAAGTTCATAACGCTCTCCGACAGTAAGCCATCCTGACTCGGTTAAAGATGGAGTGATATGATCAAATTTACGGACATTGAAGCTAAACCTAAGACATGCGTTTTGAAGTTTTTGCAAACTAGCTTTGTCTTTTTGAAGTAAAGCAGGCCAGTAGACAACGTCGCAGTAGCCTAGATGGGATAAAATCAGAGAGTCAGTCAGACGTAATTTGGTAGCAGTACTAAACACATCTCTATGTATATAAAGAAGTTTCAATTTAGCGTATGTTTTTTGAATTAATGAGGAAACATGGTCTGAATATCTAAGCTCAGAATCAATGTACAGGCCTAAATTTTTACATGTATTTATAGGTTTTATAAGAGTGTCATTGACAAGAATTTGAAACAAAGGATTTTCAACTATAGATGATTTGCACTTACCAAATACCATAATCTGAGTTTTTTTCTCATTCAAAATTAAGTTGTGAGATTTCGAGATGTCAGAGATTAGTTTAAGATCTTCATTGATTTTATTTACAGCGGTAGCAACGTCGGAAGGTAAAAAAGATAAATATAATTGTGTATCATCCGCAAATTGGTGTGATTCAAGATAATTAAGAAATTTGGAAAAATCAGAAGTATAAATTGAGAACAAAAGAGGACCCAAAATACTGCCCTGGGCCACACCCATGCCAATAAAATGGGGTTGAGAAGGGTTATTATTAATTAGTACTCGCTGGGATCTATTCGAAAAATAAGTTTCAAAGAATTTCAATGCTACCTCACCCAGACCAAAAAATTTCAGTTTAGTCAGTAGTATGTCATGCCCAATTGTATCAAAAGCCTTACTATAATCGAGAAATATAAGGCAACTACAGTTATTGTTATCCCATTCTCTTAAAAGGTCATCAGTTATGTTTAAAAGGGCCGTGGTGGTGCTATGGTTTCTACGAAACCCTGACTGGGTAGGTGGAAGAATATTGTTATTGTTTAAAAATAAAGTTAATTGTTCCGCGACCACTCGTTCAAGAATTTTGGACAGAGTAGGTAGGATACTGATAGGCCTATAGTCTGACAATTGTTTCGGACTTGCCACTTTAGGAACCGGCACAATGTTGGCGGCTTTCCAGGCGTTTGGAAAATAACCTGATAAGAGACATCTGTTAATTATAAAGCAGATAACATCAGTTAAATGAGGTGTAATATAAAGCAGCATTTTTAAATTTATGCCATCATTTCCAACTGCGTTGCTTTTCAAATTGTTAATAATTTTGTCAATATCTATGTTAGTTACTGCATTAAACTTAAAATCTTCACACTGGTTAAATCTTTTATTTACGTAGTTTTGGTTCATAAAGTTTAGATCCACAGGGCCGGCATTAGGCAGCGAATTAGTAAAGAAATTATTAAAATCATCGGAATCACCTATTTTCAACAAGGAATCAGAGGATTGAGAGTTTGAGCTTAAGTTTAAATATTTTATGGTACGCCAGAAATTTTTTGGGTCTCTATTGAATGTATACTGTAAATAAGCCTTTTTTTCAGCTCTAACGGCAATGTTTACTTGATTGCGTAAGGTTTTATAATATGTCCAGTTACCGTCAGTTTTAAGTTTTTTGTACTTAGAAAATGCCTTGTCACGAAGCTTCATCATAAATTTTAAATTGGGTGTTATCCAAGGCGCGGGATATTTAGTAATTTTTGACGTTTTAAGAGGAGCATGTAGGTTAAATAGGTTAAGAACATTGTCATTAAAGAAGTCTACCATAGTGTCGATGTCGGTTAATGTATATATAAACTGCCAATTAATACTTCTTAGATCTTGCAAAAAATTATTGTAATCGAAATTAGAAAAGTCTCGGTATGTCTTAAAACTAGGACCGGGTTTAGTTTTACTTATCTTGATCGTAAAATTGACCAGCTTATGGTCGGATATATCGTCCATATTAATTACAGAAGCATTATCCACGAGATTTGAGTCCGAACATACCAGAACATCTAACAGTGTGCTGGTAGAAGGGGTAACGCGAGTGGGATCCTTGATGCACTGAGATAATCCGTATTTATTGAGAAAACTATTAAGATACATACTACCTGCACTATTAGGGTTACTCAGATCCACATTAAGATCGCCGCCAAAAGCAATGAAGTCGAATTCAGGCACTATACTAACCAATGTATTTTCCAATTCGTCCAAGCATATTTGAAGATTAGAGCTAGGAGGTCTATACAGTGTACCCAGACAAAGTCGCCTTCCACCCAGCTTAACTGAGATCCATAGTTGTTCCAGAGAACTATTACCATGATGAGTTTTTAGCAGGGAATAATTAATGCATTTCTTAATATAAAAGGCCACGCCCCCACCTCGCCCATTACGATCATTACGGATCAAATCAAATCCCTCAATCCCAAGTCCACCATCCCCCATATCAGAATTAAGCCATGTCTCCGAAAGACCGACAACATCAAAATTGCCCCCAGTCAGAACATCCGCGAACAAGTCGAACCCAGCACACAGCGAACGCACATTAAAATGTGAAAAATCCATCCAAGTATCACGCATATTACTATCTAGGCTCAAAATCTAATTAAAAATAAATAAAAGAAAACTCCTGTACAATTATAATATAATATACCTAGGAAACTAAAAAAAACATGCTTTGTTTGATAAAATGATTAGACAAAAAAAACTGATCGTGCTTGTTATAGCCCATGAAGGTATTCACAGGCTTTAAAAGAAAAAAAAAGGATGCATAAATTCTACCATGTCATAATTATTATAAACGAAGATACTTTACAAAAATAATAAAATAAAAAAAGAATATGTTAAGTATAGAACGGTGAACAATATATATCATTTACTTAATATATCTTAAATCCGCACCTGTTCAGCAATAAGGTTAAACATTCAAGCATTTAGTAAAAAGTTTTTATAAATATTTAAGTCTTTTATCGATAGGAATAAAAAATTAAGTGCAAATGTACAGATGCTTTATCAAGAAAAGTATCAAAATGTAAACACATATCGGCAAAAAAAAAATAGTATTCCTAACGTTGCACTTTATAGTACTACCAAAACAATCAAGAAGTGGTCGACAATCGTAAATTTAATGCGCTGAAAACTGATATAATCTATTGGACAGGTATTAATTTCTTTTTATTTCACACCAATAGTAAATATTGCCACTCACAGACCACACCTTATTTTTTCCGTAAGTGTTTTTTGCACTCATAAGTAGATCGTAACGTTTTTTGGTGAGGTCCTCGAATATAGCGATTTTTGATTTTTTAAGCACTTTTTTAGCATTAAAAACCTCTTCACGCATCCAATTAACAGCAAAGGTAACCAAAATAACCCGAGGTTTCGTAACATCGACTGATTTACTCAACCGAAACGCACTGTCAATGTCGCGTTTCGAGCACTGCAAATTAAGTTTCGTATTTATAAAACTGACGATGGTGTCAATAGTATTCTCCCCGTCCTCCTCAGGGAAACCAAGAAAGCGGAGAGAGTTTCTTTTAGCTAGTTGCCTTGATGCGTCCAGGTTTTCATCTAAGGCTTCAATGGCTTCCTTATTAGACTTGGTATCGCAACTAATTTTATTGAACGTACTAGTCATAAGTTTGAGTTGATCATCAAGTTTGTTAAATCTCAAATCAAAGTCCGCTTTCAACTGATTGGTGAAGCTAGTACATACCTTTAGTATAAGTTTCTCGGTTGGATCATCACAACTTGAAGTACTTCTTGTTTTTCCCATCATATTAAACAATATATCCAAGAGATCAGCAAAACAAAACACAGGTTCGATGACAGCCACGAGTTTATCAAAGTGATAGGGCTAGAAGCGGCAAAAGGCGCAGCCGCAACCAAATTTACCTAATTAACACTGTAATTAAAGGATTATCAACATGAATTCTTGACACACCAAAGATAACGCCACTAAGAATTGCCGGGTACACTTTTTGAAAATTATTTCGAGGACAATACAGGAGAAATTAAAGTTTTAAGCCAGAGCTAGAGAAGACAGCTATCTACGCAGATACATGAATTGAATTTGCCAATATCATTGAGTCAAGACGAGATTTTATAAACCGGGGAATTAACAAAAGAAACCACTGGTCTTCCCGGTATATTTTCTTTATGTACCTTCGGTAATCCATAAAGTAGAGGGGTTTTTGGATTCATTGGATACAACTTATACTTAGATGAGCCGAAGTATTCTAGGGTTACTAGGGTTTGGTCCAAAATATTTTTGACCTTTGCAAAGTAAGCATTTGTTGGATCTCTAGCAATCAACTCAAAGTCGCCAGAATTCAAGAAGTCTTCAACCTTAGACACATAATCGGCCCTTCTCATTATTACTAAACACGAGCCTTTATTAGCTTTCGTTACTATGAGGTCATTTAACTGTATCTTCCGCTTTAAAGAATTTAGATGAATTTTATTGAAATTATTTTTGTTATTAATATTTGTAAGGTTAGAATTAAGAAAACTGATAATCTTTGCTCTTAAAATATTTTGCTTCACTCTCCCTTCTACCCGCTTTTATAACTGTCGTTTTTTGTGTTAGTGTTAAGATTAATCGTAACTTGTTTGTTTTGACATGGTACTCGTCTTGTTTTTAATGTGTTATTTCATTTATTGGTTTTAATGAAGGTAGGCTGTTAAATAGTATTAAAATGTAATGTGGGTCACACCTCTATACAATTTTAGGTCTGATGATGCTCCATAGAGAGCAAAACATGTCACCTTAGTTTTTTATTAAATAATTGAGACCATGACTTTGTGATTTTTGTCTTCCTATTTATGTTGTTACTTTGGTCTCTTTGAGAAAATGGACGATTTTTTCGAAAACGTATGTAGGTACAACAAATTTTGATTTTTTTATATTTAAAAACTAGAACTCCCGGATTTTCCTTTTAAACCAAAAATATCCCATAACTGAAGACGACATTACTTCTCTTACTTCAGATTGATATTATTAAGTTATATTTCCTCAACATCACAAGGTGATAGGCCACGAATATAACCACATATATATGGCATACCAAGGATGAATGAAAAATTATATCCGTTCACTTAACCGGAATAGCCTACTTATGCAATCACTTTAGTGTAAAGGAAACAGCAACTATAATATCCATGTGGTAGTATAAGTACATTTTTTTTTATTCTGGGTTTTCTAAAACCTAGACCACCGCGCGGGCAAACAGCCGTTTCTTTCCACGTCTGTTTTCGATTGATTCTCTTTGCAGGCCCGTTTCTCTCTGCGCCGCCGGTTTTAATCTTTTTCTGGAAATTATGTAGGCAAAATATGTCAGCACCGCAAAGGTTTTGATTTTGATAAAAAAATGAATAGAATCATAACCTTTACACTTTTCGGTGACTTTACTATACAGGGTGTTTATAAAATTATAGATAGTGTGAGAGTGTATTTGATTTTCACTCACCTAGATATAGGGTATTTATATTTTTTTATGTACACAAAATATTTCCCTGACTGTATTAGAATTTCAATTTTTAAACGCCTTTTCTATGCAAAATCTATTACTCATTACCCATCTAACTTTACCATTTATATCTCATATTATTTAAAAGGTGAGCACGTTTACCATATTTCTCTTTTCACTTTTACTCTGCTTCGCTGCCCCATTTGATACGCAAGTCAAACTTATTTTTATTATTATTTATTTCTTTAAAACTTGTGGTAAATCCTATTTTTTTTTTAACTGGATTACAAGGTCTTCTTGTCGTTTTATCATTAATCGTATTACTGTTCTAGAAAATAAATCCAGGACAGGAAGGATATACCTGTTAAGGCAGGTTACGAACTATAGTCTATTTCAAAAAGATGTAGAGTAATAAAATGGGAAATTTCGTCCAGTTCGGTTCAATTTCGGTGTCGGCCATAGGCGCTGGTAAATTTTGTGCATTAAATTATTTATGATAACTAACCAAATAAAAAATAAAGAAGGAACTATTAGCTATGGCAAATTTACACTAACATCGGTTTATGAAATATGCCGTGGAAGACATAGCTGATAAAGATAGTGTAACTGTGCTGCGCACACCGCTGTGTCGTTGCGAACTAAATTCTATAGAACTTATATGGGCGCAAGTGAAAGGATTTGTAGCAAGACGACATTCAAAATGAAAGACGTTAAGCTACTGTTTAATCAAGCCATTAAGGAAGTGACACCAGAGAACTGGCGAAAAGCAGTCTATCATGTCATTAAAGAAGAGGATAAAATGTGGAATCTTGACCACCTGATCGATCGGACCGTCGACCCGTCAAGAGGAGATGACAGTTCATCAGATGACGAAGAATATTATGATTTTGTATAATTTAATTTCTGTATAATGTATTTTATGTATTTTGTATTCATTTATAATGTTTATTAAAAAATAAGTGTACCTAATTCTATGTACATAATGCACGCCTTTGTCACTATTTTCAGTTTGTGAATGGATAAGAATATGCAAAACCCATGAATTGACCCAAACCTGGGTGGTACTACCTGCACTTGATAAAAAGAAATAATTTTGAAATAAAATCAATGCCAAATTATGAAAGTGACTTAAATATTCGTTAGGTCACTCTGTAGTCCCTTTGCATAGCTAATGTGATTTTATTACTCTACACCTTTCTGAAATAGACTATAAAATCCACCAGATTCGAACTCATTAGCCAGTCTTGGGACTTAAAGCCAGAAACTTGCGTCCTAGAGTTCGCAGCGACTGCCGCGTTAAGCCTGTTAGGCACATAGGCGAAGCGCGGCGGCGCTGCGAAATATGAGGGTGAGGATTTTAGCATTGAGTTTAACGGGCCGTGCTCCGCTTATGTCCGTGGATCCAAGCTCAAAGCTTAAAACGCTTGGCAAAGCGCGGTGAAAAGTGTCGCTTTGGATTTATTGCATGTGGTACAATGTGGATCCGCAGACACAAGCGAAGCACGTCGCGTCGAACTCAATGCTTAAACCCCAATTCTCATATTTCGCCGTGCCGCGCTTCGCATAAGTGCGTGACAAGCTTTAGCCACCGAGCCGTGTTTAATTTTCTTGATACCCGAACAATGCCCATTAAAAGCAGCGGCATGTATCCCCGTCCCCGACACATGGCCTCCCATCTTTATAGCGCACATCGGGTGCCTGGCCAACTGTGACCGCCATGTGTGGTTTTAACCGTTTTCCGCGTTTAATAGCCGAACTCGTTAAGGACATCGTTTAGGGAAATTTATGATTAGTGTTTTTTTAGATGTAACACATCATCGTAAAACTGTGTTATCTATTAGGCTGCCTCTAAATTGACTTTTTTGTGTGTAAATTAACTAATACACCTTTGAGGTGGCAATTAATTTCAGTAATATATTACACTATTAGTATTTATTGGTGCATGGGGAGTTATTGAATGAAGAACTTTTCCCCCTTGTTGAACAAAGTTCAACACAGTGAAAAAATGTTTTTTTAGATTTTTGACGAAAAATATTTATAGTCTATTTCAGAAAGGTGTAGAGTAATAAAATGGGAAATTCCGTCCAGTTCGGCTAAATGTTGGTATTGGCCATAGGCGCAGGTAAATTTTGTGCATTAAATTATTTATGATAACTAACCAAAAAGAAAAATACTTTGATAAAGAATAAACTATTAGCTATAGCAAATTTACATAAACATCATTTTATAAAATAATATGCCGTGGAAGATATAGCTGAAAAACATAGTGTAACTGTGCTGCGCACACCGCCATATCATTGCGTACTAAATACTATTGAACTTATATGGGCGCAAGTGAAAGGATTTGTAGCAAGACACAACACGACATTCAAAATGAAAGATGTTACGTTACTGTTTGATTAAGCCATTAAGGAAATGACACCAGAGAACTGGCAAAAGGCAATCCATCATGTCATTAAAGAAAAGGAGAAAATGTGAGATCTTGTTCACCTGATCGATCGAACCCTTGCCCGTTAATTATAACGTCAAGTGGAGATGATAATTCCTCAGATATAGACGAAGAATATTAATTCATATGATTTTTTATAATTTAATTTCTGTATAATGTATATTTTGTATTTTTTTATAATGTTTAATAAAAAATAAGTGTATCTAATACTATCTACATAATGCACGCCTTTGTGACACCATTTTCAGTGTTTGAGAATGGATACAAATAGGCAAAACCCATAAATTGACCCAAACTCGGGTGGTACTATCTGCACTTAATGAAAATAAAGAATTTAACAATGAAATCAATGCCAAATCATGAAAGTGGCCTAAAAATTCGTTGGGTCACTCTGTAGTCACTTGGCATACCTAATGATGTTTGTGTAAATTTGCTATAGCTATTTATCAAATCATCTTCTTTTTTTTCTTTGGTTAATTATCATAAATAATTTAATGCACAAAATGTACCTACGCCTATGGCCGACACCGAAATTAAGCCGAACTGGACGTAATTTCCCATTTTATTAATTTTATTACTCTACACCTTTCTGAAATAGACTATAGATAATATTATTGATCTCAATACCCCATTGATGTGCATCCCGCACAAAACTTTAGTTCGGTAAAAAAAGATATTTTAAGTATAGTCTTTAATTTTGGCACCATTTAGTGCACGTCTTTAACTGTTGATTGATAAAAATTAGAGTTTGCGTCTTTCTTCAATCATAATGATCTGACCACTGTGATTGGTCAGCTTAACAGCCTAACAAGCATAAATATGAAATACTATTCGTTCCGTTAACAGGTTTAGCCCATTTATCCAGATGGAAAATATGTATGTGGGTGTAGAAAAAAATAAATAAATAAAGTACATTTCAAAGTTCAAACAAATTTAAAATTAAAAATGATGAATATAAAATAAAATTAATTTGCACACAGTGTAGAACTGTAGAATAGCCTATTGTTTGTAAATACAGGCGAGCCACCCGCACTCCCGCAGCTCTTAGCCCAAAATCGCTGGTATAACAAATTAGCACGCATACGGGTTTTATATTCGAATTATTCGGGAGGTACCAGCACTGCGAAAAAGAACTTTATTTCATCAAACGCGGGAAAATAATGGAAAAAACAAAAGAACGGCAAGCGGGCGCGGGTGCCTGTATTGGGCTTTGCGTAGGACCATTATCATTACTTTTAGAACAGCGCTTTTTATCTTGTTTTAAAATATTTATTCTACTTTGTTTGGTAAAATTAGAAGTTTATCAATAGATGTAACTTATTTCTTGACTTACGCTAAAACAGCCTACTCACGTTCAATCGGTGGGCCGGAATTTGCCGGAGAGATATTGGCCGGCCGGCCGATTCCGCTCCACACACACACACACCCTCACAGTTAATTGACGGGCCTGAGCCGGCCGGCAGCAATTATCGGTTGTTAAAACTGAACATGTGTAGTCGTTTGCCGGCCGGCATTGGACTGCAGGCCTACTTTTACTTTAGACGAAAATTTTGTTATTGAAAATGGCTGAAAGAATTTAAACAGTGACGGTCGATGTCTTAAAAAATGGTGAAGAGCTAGGTATAGTGCGGGTACTTAACCAAACATTGACTTAAAGCCCGTGTAACAAAACCCCTCCCTTATCCTCATCTGTCCAACGACTGAATGGAATTTTCAACAAATTACAAACTATGTTTATAATTGGGTTCATTTTTAAAACACAGAACTAAGTAGGTAACTGAAAAATAAAAACAAAACGTTTTAATCACAAAAGTACATCACGTAAAAACGATATCTATAACCGTAAGTTTCGCGAAGCCTCAAAATAAATACCTTAAGATTAGGTAAACCAATGCTGAAACAATAGTGAATACGACTGATCTATTTTTAAATTGTCTTTCATCATAATACATAATAAGGGTTAAGGATATATACTACGGGCGATTCGGCATTCCTAATAAAACAAAGGTTTATGCAAATGTTGCAAATACAATCCGCATATTTTGTCTTTGTCTAAAGCAAAGTTTTGATTGAAATGATATGATTCACGGAGCTGTTTAACTCTTCCCATAAATGCCTATTGAATTGAAGTGTACCAAAGTCGACGACGGATTTTTCTCTTTTCCGTCTCTTTTTAACTTCCGAGAGCACGTATGTCTGTTTCCACTTCATTTATGTAATCTTCTAATTCAATATAAACCCGTAAGGTGTTGCCGTGTGAGCTATACTAAAATACGGTCCAGCCGAGCGGAGTGCTTCGATTTCGATCTGCATTGGGGAGTTTTCCCACGACACATTTTAAAATATTTGCATTTTTTCAAGGATAATCATTTTTATTTGTTTTGAAAAATAAATTAATTCGGTGCGTCAAATTAATAGATGGGTCGTTGACCAAATTACCTTATGGACAAGCCGCTCTGATTGT
Organism: Polydrusus cervinus; assembly: GCA_935413205.1. Taxonomy (NCBI): domain Eukaryota; kingdom Metazoa; phylum Arthropoda; class Insecta; order Coleoptera; family Curculionidae; genus Polydrusus; species Polydrusus cervinus. Next base: position 98,878,405 of record OW284510.1, on the reverse strand, counting down.
AATTTTGCAGATTTTTTGACACCATGTGAAATGGATCTTTAAAACGAACTATTTAAATATTATAACATTTTATTATAGAGTAGATATATTAAATAAAATTTTCCAACGATCGGGAACTGTAATTTTACATAATTGAATATAAAATTTGAATAAATAGCCGATGTTTATCTTCCGGTTCCCGGAGCGCTGGGAATTGGTCCAGTTGCACAACCGGAGTCGTGCCGAGTGGCCGAGTCCCCGGATTCGGTTTCCGGCACGTTCTCCTCTTAGCTGCTAATTCGGGATTTTCCAAAAGAGGAAGAATGTATTTTGTTAAAACGCCAGGCTAACTGTATGTACAGGGTGAGTCAACGATAGAGTAAAGTTATTTTTCTCTTTATCTTAAGACTTAGATAAAAATTCGAAATACAAAAGTTGTGGAGCCCATTGAGGTGCACATTTTAAAGTTATGCTGGAGTATACGGGGTAGCCCAAAAAAACGTAGCGAATATAATTTGGGTTTTTTTTTAATAACACCCTATTTATTGTATTATTTTCTGATTCCCCACAAAATTCTACGCTTATTTTGTAAATGTCATATGTCTAAATTCAATAGTTTTTGAGATATTGACGTTTAAAATATGTCATTTTCACACTTTGACATTGGAACGGTTCATCTTAGAGAAAAATGGTGTCACCTCTCTATCTTAGTTTTTCATTCTCTATCCAAAGAGACCAACTTCCGATTTACCATATTAAACCAAAAACCCTGTTTTAACGGTTTAACATGTTAAACCGCAAGTTGTAACTTTTAGATAGAGAATAAAAAATTAAGATAAGAAGGTAAAAGCCATTTTCTCTAAGATGAACCGTTCCAATGTTACAGCCTGTCAAAGTCTGAAAATGCCATATTTTAAACGTCAATCTCTCAGAAAACATTAAATTTAGACATATAACATTTTTTCCTACGACCACCTATGAAAATGAGAAAAAAAGGACGGTTAACTTGGCTCGATAGCGCCGAATATCACACGCGTGTTGAAAGAAAATATTTCAACTCTAGAGTGGAAATACAAGGCACACTATTTAATTTAGGCATATGATGCCAATTTGACAGACCACACCTATTTATTAAAAAGAACAAATTTTAGAAAGCAGTTTAGTTTATTTATCACGTATTTGTCGAGTGATTCAGAATTAGAGTGTGAAAATACGCCATCTGAAATTATAAAAAAGTTAAGAATATACTGTAAAATTTATTACGTCAAAACAAGCCCCGCTGAAGAAAATGTCATAATATATTAAACTTAAGCAGGAAATGTTTATGGGTCGCCATAGTCTAGAGACCGAATCGAAAGATCACAGGTTCCAATCCCATCAGGAGCACTTAACTTTTTTTTATGAAAACATTAAATAATTTATAGAATTATTTTGAATTGAAATCTTCCTTGTTGGGTGAATTTTTTAAATTTATTTTTCAATTCAATTCAAAATAATTTTATAATTTATTTAATATTTTTATAAAAAAAAAGTCAAGTACTCCTGATGGAATTGGAACCTGTGACCTTTCAATCTATTAAATTGGCATCATATGTTTAAATTAAATAGTGTTCCCTTGTATTTCCACTCTAGAGTTGAAATATTTTTTTTCAGCTCTAGAGTTGAAATATTTTTTTCACAAATCAAAGGTTTTTTTAATAATTCCTTGTGGTCGTAGGAAAAATAGTGTACATTACTCGTGTGAAAGTGATTATTCTAAAACTCGGAGAATTTCCGCACTCGGCTGACGCCTCGTGCTAAATATCTCCTCGTTTGAAAAGTATCACTTTCATCACTTGTTATGTAATATACTATTTCTCCACGACCATTACCGAATGCAATAATTCCAAAATCATTTTTGATAATAGAATGTAAAAATTCTCTCTCTTGAGTTGGAATATTTATTCTGAAACACTTGCTTCTTATGCGTTTTGCTTGTATTTTCATTCTATAACAAGATACGGAATAAATATTCTGTAATTGATCTAAACTACATAGGTTGCCATGAATTTCGAAACTGTCAATGTCAGCAGACAAATTTTAGTGCAAGTCAAAATATGGAACTGGATAATACTCCACCTGAAATTACAAATATTGCGAATAGTATTTTTGATCGTAGAGAAAATATAGTCTGCTACTATCATCACACATCGATACTCGTGGTTCCTTACGCTCGTTACGCTCGCGTTCGGAATCTTCCACTCGGATCAAATTTTCATTTAAACCTCGTTACAGAATCTACTATTAAAAAAATATATTAAAAAAAAAAACCTAAGTTATATTCGCCACTTTTTTGGGCCATCCCGTATACTCCAATATAACTTTAAAATGTGCATCTCAAAATGAACTTTTCTCTATTGTTGACTCGCCCTGTACCGGGGAATGTAGCTATATTAGTTGTAATGTATACGTATTCACCAAATTAATTGTAATTAGAAAATAGCACAATTAGGTTATAGTAATGGATATGTTGTCTATATCTCACGAGGAAGTTAATTGAGCACGATGCCGTAAGCGGAGTGCTCAAACTTCCGAGTGCGATATTGTCAAACCACTTGAGTTGAATAGTATATTTTTTCCATGACCAAACATACGAACCTTATGTTAAAAAATATTTTAAAAGTTTGCAGACTGCCCGGCTTGAACTCACGACTTGGAACCAAAGTTTGACGTTTTACCGTCTTGGCCACTGGATCATGTTAGAAATCATGGCAAAACCAACTCAATAATAATGCAACATGAAATTAATTTTCTATGCACATTCAGCAGTTTGCATTATTGATAAATCTATTATAGATGCGTATATATTTTCTTATATTGAACAAATTAATAACATATTGTACCATATATAAATTATATAATTTAAAGTTCCGAAAAAGAAGGCGGAGCCTCAGTAAATACAAGAAAGTGTGATTGGTCAGTACTTTGTAAGAATGCCGCAGAGAAATATCATTTTTACCACAATGTTGTCAACTAATGGGAAATTTTCCGATTGGTGAGAAAAAATCGCAGAATAATGATAGGTCGGCGCTGTCTCCAACGGCAAAAGATACATTTTTACGCGGTTGTGTTATAATCGTAGGATGTTCTTTAGGATCATTTGTGGTATAATTATTTTTCAAAAAGTAAGGTTAGGAAAATATTAAAAATAATTTTTGTTGAGGCTACCAACTTAAAAGCCGAAATTTTGTACTTATATTACTGAAAAGTAGTTTTGTAGTGCCATCGTTATAACGTTGGATTTGGTATAGAACTACAACGTTGTAAAATATTACCAATACCGCCGTTGTGCCGCAGTTGTTTCTTTATAGTCGACTGCTAACTATTACCTAATGTTAGAGCCCAGATAGTACAACATTCGTCGAACGTTGAAAAAATGCTGCTTGGGACTGTAAGTCTGAATATTCGTGTCTTAATTAGAAATAAGAGTTATGCGAGCACGATAAAGGATTAATATCATTCGGTACTGTCAGTCCGAATGATCGTGTAGAGCCTGCAATTTATCTTTTCCTCTTTTCACTAAATTATATCTGTCTAGTGTGGTATAAAACATATTTTATTTACAACCATGTATGTAATAATGACATTTCACCTATCTTTGAAAGGTGGAAAGTTGACGTTTCTTGACTTTTACTTTCCACCCGGGTGGAAAGTGCTCACTTTCCACCCGGGTGGAAAGTAAAATTGTTATTTTTTGTAATTTTATTAAAAATCGATATCTCAAAATAGTAAATTTTTTTTTTTTTTTAATTTTAATAAAAATCGATATCTCAAAATAATATACAAACACACCAACACACAACTCATTACACAAATTCAACAACAATAATTTTATTTTTTATTTCTTTAAATGAATTATACCTAAATGACATTTATAAAAAACAAAAAATTAACATGGTTTATGTTTTACTTATTTACATTAAATATTACATTGGCATTATTGTAGGCAGTCACAGATATGTTTAAACCTTGCTGAAATTCTTCTTTTGAAAGGTTTATTTCATGATTATTTGAAGTTAAAGTAGTGTTAGTAAAACTTGAACTTGGCTTTGAAATCAATTTTAGTTGGCAGAAGATCTTCTTCTACTATTTTTGCTGCTTCTCGAATTTCTGGGGGAGTAGCAGCCAAATCAAATTCCTCATCTGAGAGCATTTTTTTGGTGTTTTGTAAAAACTTTGACACTAACGTTTTAAAAAAATAATATATTGTTTAGTGACATGGAAACCATATTCCAAAAATGATATTTGCCATCTTGATGTGTATTATTACCTACGTTATTTTATCACCTGCGGTTATTTGAAATTCTAAATGTCTGTCTACTTTTGCAATGGAAAAGTCAAAATGACATTTACCTTTTAATAATTATTTGAACTCAAAATAATAAGAAGTGGATGTTGGATGTGGTTGTAAATAAAATAGTATACAAACCTCGGTGAAAAGTTTCATTACTGTCTCTGAGATATAGTTTACCTCGACGCTTCGCGTCTCGGTAAACTATCTAATCTCTCGACAGTAATGAAACACTTTCCACCTCGGTACGTAATATACTATTATGTGCCTTCAATATAACACCTACAAATTATCGAAAATATTCATAACCGAACAGAAATAAATAATACCGACCCCTTTAAATTTCCAGGTTGTTTTTCACACGCCTTCATCGTTGAATCCGAGCATTATATCAACCACAATATATTTCGAGGAAAGTTATAAGTGTACACTTTCTACACTACCTATTATGACAGAGCATTCTTTTAACAAAAAAAAAAACGGGAAAATAAAGAATGGCCAGAGAATGTTTGTGACAATGGAGATCTAGAAATTGTTACACCTGTCTGGTAAGGGAACGAATTATTACTTTTCCGTTAGAAAAACAGTTTTAAGGACATCCGAACAATATTTCTAAATTCTTTTCCGAATTTTCCAGCTCCATGCGAAATTATATCTACAGGGTGGCCCATTTGTCTGACAAAGTTATACCGTGTGTAACAGGATCATGGTACACCCCCGTATCTCCGTTAGTTTTAAAGCTAATTGATTGAAACTTGGGATATCCCATATACATAATTAGCGGCATTTTTTGACCAACAAATGATTTTTTTTTCACTTCCGGTTTCACCGGAAGTGACACCAACTTTTGATTTTTAAATGGAACAGCCTGTATATTATTACATTTTTGAATTCTGCATAATTTTCTGAATCCAATGATACTACAAAAGTGACATTTCAAGCGTAAAAAATATTTATTATTTAATTTTTAATTTTCCATTTACGTTTGCCATGACGGTTCTGATTTATTCCAATTGATCTGTCTAAAATCCTTTTTACATTGGGTGCAATTGCAAGAAAAAATTGCCTGAAAGCATGCGCTTTGTCGACGTTTTAAACAGCTGATGCAGGTTTTAAATGAGAAAACGTGTATCAGCTGATTAAAACGTCGTCGAAGCGCATGCTTCCAGGCCATTTTTCTTGCAATTGCACCAAATGTAAAAGGCCTTAATGCTAGAAAAATCGAAGTCCCGTCAAAAAAACCAAATTGCGTTTTTTATAAGCAAATAAAATTCATCGTAATCGTTTTTGGGGTAAAACTCAATTTTTCCAAATGGAACCATATTGGTACCGTGGTACCATTTCTTAGTACTATTAATAAGGAATTTATTCATACCTGGTAATAACATGTGCAATAAATACAATCAAAATTACAGCTAAAAGAAAATACAATTATTTTGTTCTAATTTAATGCTTTTGTAGTATCATTGGATTCAGAAATGTGTAACATAAGATACATAATGTAAAAAGTGTATTCAGAAAGGTAAAAAGGTTAAAATATCAAAAAGAAGCAGACTTTAATAAATATTTCATCCTTATAAAGTTTTTAAAATTAATTGTACTTAATTGTATGAGTTCTTGTATAAGCTCCACGTAGGAGAAAGTGCAACGTCTTTTTAAGCACTGTTTCATTCAAATTGTGTTTCCTTTCTTTTTTCTCTGCTCGTATGATATTATAAAACAATTGCCGCGGCGCACACTCTTCTTGTAACATGTTTGAACTGACGATAAAAAACTGTGCGTGTATAGTGAAACGGAGGCCGCAATCGAAACCGGCCGAGAACTGCCGGCCGTTATCGGTGAACAAAACTAAAGACACATAATATACAGGGTGATTCCTAAGTTGATAGTTCTTTATTAGCTGCGTATAGAAGGCAATAAACAAATACCTTCTTTCAAAAAACTAAAAATAATATACTTACTTTCATTTATTACACTACGGATCAAAATACGGTTCTGCCTTACTTGCCCGTTCAATAACATTAATATACTTCTTGGTGTAGGATGATCCCGCAAGGGAAAGCATTCTGCGTATAATATCGAAGCAGCAGCTGCACTTTGACGACACTCACCGTAAATTAGCACTATATCTACTAGCTCATTGTTTTCAAATTTTACCATTTTCACGTGTCACTAATTTAAAATTAACTTGCTTTAGAAAAACACACCGCAGCGAATTGAAACATAACTGACCACCGACCGGTAAATTGCAACTAATAAAGAAACCATATAAAGTATAGCAGGCTACGTTTTGATGACCAGGCCCGCACTTAGATTTTGTACTTCTATATCTCGCCTACTTTTAAGTTTTTTGCAAAAAGGTATTTGAAAATGTTGTTTATTTTAATACCTTCTATACACAGCTAAAAAAGAAGTATCAACTTAGGAATCATCCTGTAAAGCTACGATATGCTAATGGTGTAGTGTTTTTATCGATAACGGCCGGCGAACGGACAGTCCACGGACTGACGTCCACCTGCCGGCCGACTGAACCTGAATACACTCCTTTTAGCTTATACTTTGTTAAGGATTAGATTTTTTCCTACGACCGCCTATGAAAAAGAGAAAAAAAGCACGGTTAACCTGGCTCGAAAGCGCCGAATATCACACGCGTGTTGAAAGAAAATATTTCAACTCTAGAGTGGTAATACAAGGCACACTATTTATTTTAAACATATGATGTATATTTGACAGACCACCTCTATTTATTAAAAAGAACAAATTTTAGAAATCAGTAATTGTAAAGTGTTTTAACTTATTTTTCATGTATTTGTCGAGTGATTTAGAATTAGAGTGTGAAAATACGTCATCTGAAATTATAAAAATGTTAATAAAAGAAAAAACAAGTCGCGCTGAAGAAAATGTCATATATTTAAACAATAAATGTTAACTGGTAGCCATGGACGCCATAGCGTAGACACTAAAGCTCTTGTCTACAGAACGGGAGGTCACAGGTTCAGATCCCATCAGGAGTATTTGACTTTTTTTTATAAAAACGTTAAATAATTTATAGAATTATTTTGAATTGAAATCTTCCTTGTTGGGTGGATTTTTTAAATTTTGGTTTAATGTATATTTCCTTGAAATTTAAAATTTTTCATTCTGGTTAATCTAGAAGTCAATCCAGGATTAAGTCTTCCTATGATATATAAAATATGAAAAAATGAAAATGTTAAACTACAAATAAAGGAAAAGCCTATTGACAAACTATATGAAACCAGATATTAAGTGGAACATAATCCTAGGTATGCTAATTTCAACTCTAGAGTTAAAATATTTTTTTTCAACTCTAGAGTTGAAATATTTTTTTTTACAAATCAAAGGCTTTTTTAATAATTCTTTGTGGTCGTAGGAAAAATAGAGTACATTACTCGTGTGAAAGTGATTATTCTAAAACTCGGAGAATTTCCGCACTCGGCTGGCGCCTCGTGCTCAATATCTCCTCGTTTGAAAAGTATCACTTTCATCACTTGTTATGTAATATACTATTTCCGTATAGACGTGTATATTGCATTGCCGCATTACCAAAATTAAAAACCATCACATATATGTCGGTCCATAATTATTACAGTTCACCATGACGCTGTCTGGTCATAGATATTTCAACATTAGTTTCTAGCGATATCTTGAATGTATGGATCTAAAAACACCTGTGAAACAGTTAAATTTAAACGCCTCCAATAAATAACGGAGTCGTAACATAAAGCTAGATAGAACGCGATACCGGCCAGAAGGGACCCGTTTTAATAAATAGGAATTGTGAGCGTCCGACGAGCGCTACATCACCAAAAGTGCCTGTTTATGTTAAGGATTATCCTGCAATTTATAGATATTAGCCGGGAACTGCTGCAGCTTGGGCCCCTAATTGGCGCTAGGTGCACCTGATTTCAATACTATCACGATGGCCAAAAAGATTTGCAGAAGAAATCGGGGATATAGTTTGCGCTACCAATTCTCTCGACTTCCAATAAACGACAGCAATAATTTGTCATCCATCAGCTGATAACGAGACCCCAAAATTTCCCCAGATTTTTAGTGAGTTGTAATTCGCCCACATGTCACTTAGTGAACTGTGTTATGGAAAGTAAACATAAAAAAATGTACGTGTCTTTGACTTTGACGAGTCTCCATCTTGCGAGAGTACCCAAAAAGTTTACTATATATGCTTTCGATAGAGTACAAAAATATCTTTTTCTACTCTCACATACAAATTTGTTAACTGTGCGGTAAAATTTTATATCCATCCTAGTTAGGTTATGAAACTGACCAATCACAGTAGTCAATTACAGAGAAGCCAAATTTACATGTTGTAAATTCGTTTTCTGACAGTTGAGAGAAGTTAGGTTAACAATATGCTTAAAAAATATGCAAATCTGTCAGATGAAATTTGTTCTTTTTAAATTTAAATCAAAACATTTATCCCAGAGTCTATGTATACACAATATTTTTCTAAAGAGTACACGAAATAGTGCAAAAATTGAAGTTATAATAACAAAATTAATACCAAAATATATTTTTACCAAATTATTGTTATTTTCTGCCGAACTAAAGATTTGCACACTTTCTTATTTCAAACATTTCACTCATTTCTGGACATTTACTACAAGCTTTGCATAAAATGTACTATATACCTACCAAATGAACGTTTTCTTACTAACCTTGGTAATTTTTTTCCATATAAATAATATATTATTATAAAAATTTGTGCACGGGGATATTTTCCGATATTTTGAACGGAGATCGAACCTCAATTGATCTTAAAACTTTTATTATACGCAACAAACATAGAAAATTAACTGGTAATTCTTCCTTTAATGGTGGAACATAAAGATAACCCGATAAAACAGACGAAATTATAAGACTTCTAGAAAAAAAAAACATTTTTAAGGTTATGTTATTTCTACTTACACGATTACTACTTCTCGTCTTCTCTTTCCACGTTAACAGTATTGCTAGTTTGTAAATTGGCGATTATTTTGAAAAATTTGACCATAGCGAACGTTAAAAATTCATATTAATGCATAAAATCCATTTTTAACTGTTTGAAACGAATTCTACAGCTATTTTGTTGTACTTTTGAAGTTATAATTCTTTACGCAAGCAGAAATAAACCCGAAAACCCTATTTTTCTTCTGTGCATTTCAGTAACAATTGTTTGATTGAACAATTATTGATCAAATTACTTGCTTGAGAAAATAAATTGTTCGTTTTTATTAATACATATCGCTTTTTGTCTGTTATTCTGCAAAAAGCCGAATGTGAGAAAGATAGATATAGTTAAAAGTGAGTTTGTATAATTATACCCAAATCGATCAATATGTTACAGTGTAATTTGGTCAATGGATTTGCCATCAAAATGAATTTTTGTTCAATTGTTTCTTATTATCGTTCTCACAAGTTCATGGCCAACTTAAAAGACAAGTTGCGGCCTAATTTAAATAATTTTTTTAAATTTTTAGCATGAAGTTCGGAAGTTAAGTCGTAGAAAAAATATACTGTACAACTCGAGTGGATTGTCCATAGTGCGCTCGGAAGTTTGAGCACTCCGCCTACGGCGTCGTGCTCAATTCACTTCCTCGTGCGATATGGACATCATATCCACTCTTGTTGTACAAACTACTAATACCGTGCTTTAGACGGACGCTGTACCATTGCCCCTTTAGATCTTAAGGGGGCTGTGGCTGTACGCTATAAATTATATTGTTATCTGGTAACAACAAAATATAGAATCAAATTGTTATCGTAGATAAATACATATCGTCCTATTGTAACAACATATTATTATTATGGTACACTATAAAATTATTGCATGGCAATAGCATGGAAGTAACTATATTTTAAATTTACTTTAACAAACCTTGTTAATTAGTGTGGTATTATAGTCAAGTATCCAATAAAGGACAAGTTATTAGCAACACCATACACTATTAACTATTTATTTTTTATTTTTTTTATTAACTAGTGATTATAGTAACGGGTAAAACAACTACAACTATAATATTGTCGGATATGGATTGGTACCCTTAAGGATGAATTAATCGGTTCATACTTCGATGTGGTGCTAAGACTCTTAATAGGTGTTGAGTCTGCTGATAAGAATAGGTGTAGTGAAAAGATAGTGTGTAGAACAAGGACAAAGACATTCCTAGTTTTGTAGGAGGAGTTTGTAGACGAAAGTTGATAACAATAACTGTTTGAATTGGTTGGGATGAAGGGTTCCATTTTGAATAGTCCATCCAGGGAGATCCCATCTTTTAATAAATTGCTGACATAGCAGAAAGGAACCCCTTCTCCCATCTGGTAAGGGCTACAAAACATTATAAAAACTCAAACAGACACTTACTCAGTGGAGTTGTTTAACGTATTTAAGTGTAAGTGTAACCTCTGCCCGTTTGTTTATTCAAGTCAAGATGTAAAAACATAATCTCAGATCGGAGCAGTTTCCAGCTAGTGAGTAAGTGATCTTGATAATGTTTATTTAAATTGTTAAATTGTTTATTTCTCTTTTGGCCTGAGTTGACTGAAAACCGGAAATTGTTTCTCTTGAACTTAGAACAAATAACGTCGTATGTGAGGTTTAAGGAAACAACTCTTCTTTACAGAAAACTCTTTAAATTTACTAATTTAAGAACTTTATTTTTATTTCTAAAGACTTCTGTCTTATTCATTATTATATAATCGTCAATTGATGTGTTTTGCTTCGCTTCGCTTAAATAAAACTATTAAAAATCTTTGGTGTTTTAGTAACTAAATAGGGCACAACAAATTAAATAAATTAAAATGTAATTTTAAACTATCTAAGCTACACGTTCCCGTCATCTATCATTTTGATACGCGACAATATAAGTGACCATTCGATTAAGTGTATGTATTTTTACCGAAGCCCACAACCCTCTTGTTGTGGTTGGAGACTGACTTTCAACGACCACAGTTAGAATTATGTAACTGTTCATTTCATTAAATTAACTAAGAAAAGTATCGAATTGATTTCGGAATGATAGCCCTTATTGTAAAAAGTAGCAAAAGGATAATGTTCTAGTAAAAAAAAAATTATTAAAACATAGGGTCAAGTAGCCTAAGAGTACGCGCCCGCCTAAGAGTATGCAACCACTATATTTATTAATTAAAATTCATAAAATACGTGTTGGCATCTATGATTAAGTTTATTAGTTATACAAGGTGACACTTGTTTAGTTTGACACTTCACCCGTTTCTCGACTGAGGTAAATTTTGCCGGTCGTTTAAATTTACTCGCCACAAAAAGACTAATTTTTATAAGTTTTGAGGTGTTTAAATTATCTTTGCAATGGTAAGTAATAAATATGGTGTCTTTTTATGTGTCTTGTGAGAAAAAATACACGATTTCTATCCAAATAAATGTGTTTTCTTTTGATTATATGCATTAATAAAAGATATTTGAGATTAAATTTATCAAATATGTTTATTTCTCAAGAGTACACACAGATGTATTCTTAAGAGTTCGCACAAGTAGTCCCTTTAAAAAAAGCCTTCAAGAAACAGCGGCGGTTGAAAAATTACAAACACTAAAGAAAACATAAAATTTAAAGATTGTTTTTCAAAAAAATTACCAGTAAAGAAAAATAAAGCGTTGAAGTTCACTAAAGAACAAGAACCCCAACCTTTAACATCTAAAGGAGATGTCAAATGTGAAATTCTTTGCCCGTGCAACGAGAAATTTAGGGACCAACCGGATATAGACTTGATTTCATGTTTTGAGTGCGCCCAATGGTGGCACGAGGAGTGCACTTTTTATTCAGGCGGGGAATTTTTCTGCGATTTCTGCACTTAGTTTACACATGCGAACTCTTGAGCATGCCCCTGCATACTCTTAAGACAAGCTATTCTCAAGAGTATAAAAAATATATGAAAACATAAAAAAAATACGTTTTAGTTATTTTCAAACTTTAAACCAATTGTATTTTAAAAAAAATATTCAACGAATTGAAAACTATTTTTTTTCACATCTTGCAGTAAACATTTGCTAATTACCAATAAAAACATACTAGGTGCATACTGTTAGGCCACTTCCCCCTATGTAGTAATGATAACAATATGTATAGCCATACATATTGTTATACAATATGTACACATGTATAGTCATACATATGTTATACAATATTTATAGCTATACATATTGTTATCAGTGCCTATACTAATCAGGCGATATTGTTAACTTAACCCCTCCCCCTATTTTTTCTGTAATTTAATGAATAAAAATTTAAAAATTTGAGGAGTTAATAAGTGTATAATTTACCATTTTTCGGCCAATTCAAACCTTCAAGTCCACTTCCGGTTTAACTGCAAGTAAAGTCAACTCTTAAATTTTAGAAAACACGTTGTAAACAAAATAGCCCTAACGGATACATTTTTCTCAAAAAAGTGAGTTTTATACTATTAAGTAGGTTAAAATGAGCAATTTTAACGGTTTTACTATTTACTACTCACCTTTTTTTACCAAAACTTTGGACATTTTAGAAAATAAAGGAAAATTGATCTAGACGACCATTTTTAAAACGAATGATAAAGTATACCTAATATGCCCATAAAAAGAAAATCTTTTTTGATCAAACATATGTGGTGTCAATTCTCCAGAATACTTAGTTATTTTATTTACTGATTTCCATTGGATGAAAGTATCCTCATGACTTTGTACAGGCGAATAAGGTAAATATTTTCCACCTTCTTATAATTGTCTCATTCTTCTCTTTCTGGTACTGTACTGACTATGAGGCGCACGCCTATGAGTTGTGGTGAAAACTGACAGCCGTATAAAATAATAATTACAATATCATAAATTATGACACTCACTTTCTAATAAATTCAATTTAAACTGTGTTATTGTTATAGCAAGAACGGTTTTTAGAAGGCGAAGATTTGTTGTTTAAATCTGTATTATTGGTGGTATACTTAGTTCTTGCACCTAAAGCCTTAAAACAACAAACAGGAAGTTATGTGAAGGCGCTTAAGCCAGTAAACATCAAATTGGCTTTAGGGTAATGTAAGTAGTGGTTGGGTGTCTTTAGGATCATTTACACTTGGAAAGTTTAGCGGCGGAAAGTATTGGCCGCCAGTAAACTTGCCTTGTGTTAATTGGAGGAAAGCCTGGCTTAAAGTAAAAAAGTCAGGCTTTTCTCTAATTGACACAAGGCAAGTTTACTGGCAGCAAGTACGTTACGCCAGTAAATTTTTCAAGTATAAGTGGGCCTCTATTGGTATAGTTAATAATAATAAATACAAAAACCGAAATTTTTTAAATGTGGAAGTTAGAAGCTATTTTGAATTTATCGAAGAGCTATAGTGTGGCCAAATGCAGCTGGGGGTCCAGTAAGGACATTACGGCGTAAATTTTAGAAAATAAACATAAATAAAAAAATATAGCTTTTTATGGACAAAATAGGTGTCTCCGCGTCATTCCACGATATTTTTGAAATAATATTACAACGATACCAAAATATATTTTTACCGAACAATTGTTAAGTACTTTGTGAGCCAACTAAAGATTTGTGCCCTCATGTTCACTTTCTTATTTGAAAAATCTCCAGTGTTCTACTTATTTTTAGATAATTGCTATACAATTTAAAGCATAATATGTATATGTATAAAAAATGAACCTTTGTGGCTTGCCTTTGTTGGTTTCTTGCGATGCAAATAATGATTCCCCGCAATTTGTCTACTATTTTTTGTTATATTTTCAACGGGGCTCCAACCCCAATCGACTGTAAATCTTTTCATATACACAAAACATATCGAAAATAAAACTGGCAAATCTTCCTTAAATGTTGGAAAATGAAAAACCAGATATAACAGACGATATTATAAGATTTCTAAAAAGAAATTAATTCCATTATTTTAGGTTATATTATTTCATTTTATTTTGTCAATTTTGTGGCCGGTATTACTACAGTATTACCACTTCTCTTTCCACATTTACAGTGTTGCTAGTATATGTAAATTATTTTGTGAAATTTTACCATAGCGAACTTTGAAAATTAATATTAATGCACAAAAGTTTAAATTTTATAAAACGAAATTTACAGCTAACTTGGTGTTCTCTCGGCGTTATTATTCTTACACAAGCAGGCAAACTTCAGCAGACTAATGAATCAAATTGGCTAAATGGTTTAGAAAAAACACCGTTAATTTGTACTATATAAGTACTCACTATCAAGTTCACTCTATAAGTAAATCCATCATTCTTTAGCACGACTGTGCGTAATGAAAAAAACGCACAACTGTGCGTTATGATGCATAAAATTACACAACTGTGCGTTATGATGCCCAATATAATCCAGTTAGCCTTGAACCACTCAAATCGTGACATTTATCTATCTTGCGTTTTGAATATTTGACAATGATGTCATTATTTGAGATTTGATAAATTATAAACCGATCTTAAATTTATTAGTATGAGTGGTAGCAAAAGTATAGTTGTAAAGCAATTACTCACTTATGTAATTAACGCTTTTTTTGAAAAAGTAATTGGTCATATACAGGGTGTCCCATAACTTATGGGCTGTAGAGTAACTGGAGATACTAGACATCAAACTAAGCCGATTACGATTAAGTTTTTTTTTTTTTGATAATTAAAATATTAATTTAATTATGTTCTATGTTTTTTTATGCTTTGTGATGTTTAAAGGGATATATCTCGAAAACCGTTAAAGATATTAAGATCAATCAAGTACACCTTTTTGACTCAGAAAATACCCTTCTTTAAGAAACTATAATTGAAAAACACCTAATATCACAGGTAAGAAAAAAAAATCATAGATTTATAAAGCCCAGTGTATGCAACTAGCGCCCTTTAGTTTGAAACTTAAAAATTTCCACAAATTCTTATTTCTTGCTTATAAAACATAATATTGCCAACTTTCAATTCGATTCATTAAACCGTTTTAAAATTATGGCTTATTTTCGAGAATAAACTTTTACTATAAAACACCCTGTATCTTTAGAACGAGTAACAATCCGAACAAACCTATATGACATAATCGGCTTAGTTTGATGTCTGGTATCTTCAGTTACTCTACGGCCCATAAGTTATGGGACACCCTATATATAATGATTCCTTTTTGAAAGTAATTTGTCTAGCTCTGCTGCTAGATGCCTCAAAGATAAATTTGGGGTAAAATTTTAATTTTAGAATAGAAATATCTAAACTCTGACTCTTTGCATATGTAATACACCCTTAACATAACATAGAAGTTATTCTTTAAAACCGCCTGAAATTTGTATTTTGTTACAACAAAAGAGAATAGTCTTCAAACAGCTTGACTCTACAGAAAACGAAACAGCTGACATTTTTAATAGATATGTTGCGTGAGAAAATATAAACAGCCCGCTACCTGCTCTAATACAACAAATACCCTATAAAAGCAAGAGTATACAAAGAGGAAGCAAGGATAATACAGCCAATACCAGATGGTAGATTTCCAGTTGGAAAATATCGATATAGCAGAGTGTCATCCATCTTTTCCAGCCTATCATGCTCTGGCAAATATTTGTGTTATTTTATTCGGGATGGATGGAAACATGATGGTGAATACACTTAGTCCCGTACGTAAAAAGATGGATTACTGGTCTTTTAAGCCTCTTTTCTTTGTATTTAGTCGAGGATAAGCTGCTATGAAGTTAAAATGAAATTATAAACAATAAAAATTGAACCGCAAGAGACTTAGTCTTGAAGTATGTTTGGAATATTAAAAAAAAAAGATAATCATTATTCGTATTCTCGCCATCTTACTTAACAAAACATTTTTTTTTCAATAGTAAGTTTATTTACTTATCATCGTGTCTCTAGGCTTGAAATATTTAGAATGGAGTTATTTTACAATATTATTTTTCTACTTCCACTTGAAAATTTGCTGTTTCCTTTGCACTAAAGTGATTGGAAAAGTGGGCTATTTCGGTTAACTGAACGGATATGATTTTATATCCATTCTTGTTAAGATATAAAACTGACCAATCATAGTGGTCATACAAAGAAACATAATTTACATGTTGTAAATTTCACTAGTCGTTTTCTGACGCTTGACAGAAGTGAGGCTAAGAGTACACTTCAAAAATATGCACATCTGTCAGATGAAAATGTAAATCAAAATATTTATCCCAGATTCTAGGCATACACAATTTTTTCCTTGAGTGCACGAAATGGTGCAAAAATTGATGGTATAATACCAAAATATATTTCTACCGAAGTATTATTATTTTCTGATCGAACTAAAGATTTGAGCACAGATGCACTTTTTATTTTAAAATTCTCCAGTTTTTCACTTAATTCTAGACAATTACTACAAGATTTAATGCATAAAATGTACTACAAAGTGAATGATTGGTTCTTTGCCATGCAAATATTGGTCCACCGCGAAATTTTCTAATATATTTTGAACGGGGATCCAACCCTAATCGATCTTAAAACTTTTATTATACGCAACAGATATAGAAAAATAACTAGTAAATCTTCTTTAAATGGTGGAACATGAAGAGGAATACATAAAACCAAGGTTTTAAGATAAGTTATATTGTGCCTAATATAACCGTTTATAGTAACGCTTGCTGCAGATTAGGTACTAAATTCATATTTTGTTAATAAACCTACCTTTGGGAGTTTTGGTTCTTGGAGCTTCAGCAAAACCACCGTCTTTCTCAACAGTTTCTTCTTTAATGGTCTTTGATTCCACACCCTAAAATAATATTTTATTTTATTATTTACACTAAAGCAAAAAAAAATTACACTTCTAATGCTTTCTTGTTAGAGTTCTCCTATTGTCTGTAGGACATTTTTTTTTCTGTAGAAAGGAACAGTCGGGACCACATGTATTTCATGATATTGCGCCGAGTGAAGAAAGCGGAAAAGTGCCGCAAGCGAAAAATTTTCGGGACCACGCCCAAGTTTCGTTTTCCTGATTAAAAGTAAACCAAATATCTCTTACCACGCCAAAATTGATGATTTTTTCAGAAATCATGTATTTTAGGAGCATACATCTAAGGGTAGTTTTTGGTGCAAATGCTTAGGTTTTGAAATACTTTTTCTTAAGTGCCGTTTTGTATATTCATAATAAAAATGGGAAATACCGTCCAGTTCGGCTCAATTTCGGTGTTGGCCATAGGTGCCGGTAAATTTTGTGCATTAAATTATTTATAACTAACCAAAGAAAAAAAAAGGAGATATTTTGATAAAGGTGGAACTATTCGCTATAGCAAATTTACATAAGTATCGTTTTATGAAATATGCCGTGGAAGATATAGCTGAAAAACATAGCGTAACTGTGCTGCGCATACCGCCATATCATTACTAACTAAATCCCATAGAACTTTTTTTAACTGGATTACAAGGTCTTCTTGTCGTTTTATCATTAATCGTATTACTGTTCTAGAAAATAAATCCAGAACAGGAAGGATATACCTGTTAAGGCAGGTTACGAACTATAGTCTATTTCAGAAAGATGTAGAGTAATAAAATGGGAAATTTCGTCCAGTTCGGTTCAATTTCGGTGTCGGCCATAGGCGCTGGTAAATTTTGTGCATTAAATTATTTACGATAACTAACCAAATAAAAAATAAAGAAGGAACTATTAGCTATAGCAAATTTACACAAACGTCGGTTTATAAAATATGCCGTGGAAGATATAGCTGAAAAACATAGTGTAACTGTGCTGTGCATACCGCCATATCATTACGAACTAAATTCCATAGAACTTATATGGGCGCTAGTGAAAGGATTTGTAGCAAGACATAACACGACATTCAAAATGAAAGACGTTAAGCTACTGTTTGATCAAGCCACTAAGGAAGTCACACCAGAGAACTGGCGAAAAGCAGTCCAACATACCATTAAAGAAGAGGAGAAAATGTAGGGTCTTGACCACCTGATCGATCGGATCGTCGACCCGTTAATTATAACGTCAAAAGAAGATGATAGATCCTCAGATTACGAAGAATATTATGATTTTTTATAATTTTATTTCTGTATAATGTATTTTTTGTATTTTCTTTTATAATGTTTAATAAAAAATAAGTGTACCTAATACTATGTACATAATGTACCCCTTTGTCACACCATTTTCAGTATTTGTAAATGGATAACAATAGGCAAAACCCATAAATTGACCCAAACCCGGGTGGTACTACCTGCACCTGATGAAAATATAGAATTTTGCAATGAAATCAATGCCAAAATATGATAATCCTTTTATTGGAGATACAAGTTTAGATACCAATAACACTTTTAGACCAGCCTTAAAACCAAAAAAGTTCCTAATAAGTATGAGCAAATAAAATCGATCAAGGCGTTTTGTTTATAAACCATAAACCATGTTTTAAAAATGTTATTGTATTTTACATAATCTGAACCGTGGAGAATAGTAGTGAATGGGTGGTCTAGACGTCGAGATCAATGATAAGGAAAATTCATATGAAATAAATTAATTACTGAATATAGAAATTGAAATGTTTGCTTACTCCTACATGGAACAGTGATGCAATTAAAGGTTAGGGAATATTTTAAAAAATCGATAGTCGAGTCATTCGCAAAGGTCCATAATAAAACTATTTGGTGGAAGGTACACAGAAAGCATAAGTTCGCCATATTTGGTGGCTTAAATATTCGTTGGGTCACTTTGTAATCCCTTTGCATACCTAATGAGCTTTTATTACTCTACGCCTTTCTGAAATAGACTATAGAAGACCAACTCCAATCACTTAAAGCAGACGTGTTTACTTTCCCAACCACATCCAGTAGAGAAGTCGTATTCATCTTAATATTGTGTTGCTCCTTTTGTCTTCTAAATGTAAACATTACCAAAAAGATTCTGGACATCCCTATATTTTGATTTAATCTCCACCTTGCTGTATCGTAATATAATCGAATCTCCCCAGGAGGGACGTGATCCCCCAGCTCCCCCGGCGCAGGTGTGTGGTCTCGTCCGACCGCAGCAGGGGATATATTGGGGCCGAAACCGATCGCACCTGTTTAACCTTTCTGCGAAATTGGCACAGCGCTCCCGAACGGGAACATACAGATGTTGATGGCGGAAAGGGAAAATATAAAATTGAATGGAGAAAAAAAGAGGTTTTTATTTTTACGAAAATGTTTTATAAACTCTTTAACGAAAGCACGGTGAAATAAGTTTGTCGATATTTTTATCTCAGCAAAGATTATAGCGATTAACATAACATCATACAGTAGTTCTGATGGATTTCTATCCGTGAGTCATAACTCAAATTAATTATTTTTTAAATGGCCGATCGGTAGAGCGCCGACTAAGGCGGGGAAAGGGTAAACACGCGACCAGGCCCGTAGCTAGAGGGAGGCTGGCCAGGGTGAATCCCTGGTAAAAAAACATTGAGCCCTGGTAAAAAAGATTTTGAAATAGAAAAATCAAAAAAGTTATTTGATAAGTTTAATAAAATAAAATTATTTAAATAATTTCGTCATACGGGTAGAGTCCTATCCTGACCCTGTTTGTTCCGTTTTCCCTTTTTTAGAGCTATTTTAAATCAACAAAAATATAACCCAATGCAATAAATAATTTTTACAACAGAAACAAAAAATAATTAGGTATTTAATTTTAAAGAAAAAAATAATAGTAAACATTTTAATTGAAACATTTTTTATTGAAGAAGTGTGATGATTTATAATTAAAAAAAATAGTGCGGGAAGAAATGAGAATGCTTTATTATGAATATACAAAACGGCACTTAAGAAAGAGTATTTCAAAACCTAAGAATTTGCACCAAAAACTGCTCCTAGATTTACGCTCCAAAAATACATGATTTCTGAAAAAATCATCAATTTTGGCGTGGTGAGAGATATTTACCTATTTTTAATTATGAAAAATCGAGCCGGAAAATCGCGTGTTAGAGTCATACATACGTCTTATTTTAAAATTTTGAATTGACACTAATATTCATATTGTTTACAAATATAAAAAATGTTTTTTTAATAAAGAGCCAGCCGGGAAAATCAAAAAAAAAGTAAAAAAAAAACATTTACAAAAACAAATTTTAATAATTTTGACGAAATTTGTTAGTAGTTAGGTGAATTTTAAACGAACTTTGGGCGTAACCCCGAAAATGTTTCGCCTACGGCGCTTATCCATCTTCTTTCCTAAGTACAATATCATGAAATACATGTAGTCCCGACTGTTCCTTTCTCCAAAAAAAAAGTCCTACTTACGCCCATGACGTATGACAGATGACGCACGCCTGCGCATTGCTGGCTCAGAAGAGACCTCAGAAATTAATGGTAAACCCCCCCATTTTATTTATTTATTTACAGTAACAGTACACTACAGAATTCTAGGGTCTAAATCAGTCATACTCAACCTGCGGCCCGGGGGCAGCATGAGGCCCGCCGAGCCTTTGTGAGTGGCCCACAAATTTTCCGACTATAATAAGGGCTACTGAGGACCGTATCGATATTTCTGAGGAAAACTGTTCTACAATTTTAACTTATACAGGGTGATTCCTAAGTTTGTACTTCTTTTTTAGCTGCGTATAGAAGGCATTAAAATAAACAACATTTTCAAATACCTTTTTTTTTAAAACTCAAAAGTAAAGTACTTACATTCATTTATTACACTACGAATCAAATACGGTTCTGCCTAACTTGCCCGTTGAATAACATTAAGAAAACTTCTGGGTGTTGGATGAACCCACAAGGGAAAGCATTCTGCGTATAATCTCGAAGCACTTTGCCACACTCACAGTAAATTATCACCTTATCTATTAATTCATTGTTTTCAAATTTTACCATTTTGGTAAAATCAATAATTTAAAATTAACGTGCTTCAGAAGAACACACCGCACCGGATAGTTTAACACTACCCGTATGACCAATACTAATAAGAACTAGGAAAAACAACAAAAACTATAGCGGGGTATGTTTTGATGCCAGGCCCGCACACAGATTTTTTACTTCTCTATCTCGCCTATTTTGAGTTTTTTGAAAAACGGTATTTGAAAAAGTAGTTTATTTTAATGCTTTCTATACACAGCTAAAAAAGAGGTATCAACTTAGGAATCACCCTGTATAACTGCACTGTCAGAAGAATTTCAAAAAGGGTTTCAAGATTTAAGGAAAATAGAAAAATGTGTATTGATTGTAGAACACCCATGGCATCTGGGAACGACGACCATCTCACAGCTAGCTTCAGTTTTAAGTTGTAATTTTGCAGACTTGTTCGATGAGTTCATCGATTTCAAAAACGATACCAACCTAGAAGTTCTGTTTAAAGAAAAAAAGGAAAAAAGGGGGAATACGTGGTATTTTGGAGCATTGTCCCGCAAAAATATAAAACCGTTCAAAAAAGTGCCCAAACTCTATTTAACACTTTTTGGATCTACATACGTTTCGCGAATGAAATACGCAAAAAATGTGAACAGAAACAAACTTACGGACTCACATCTGGATGGTGTAATAAGGTTGGCATGCAGAACCAAGCCCGATCTTGACCGAGTTTTGAAAGTGTTTACAATTTTAGAAATCTCGATAAAACCAAAATTTGGGATTGTAAAAGCTCTTTCCAAATTTTGTCAACCTTATATTATAAGACTTATAAGATCATCTTTCTTTGTTATTAAGATAACCATTCATTTTAAATTACGTTTTTTATTAACACCTAAATAAATTTCTGTTTTGGCCCGCGGCACCTTTCCTAAAACGTCTATGTGGCCCCTATAAAAAAAAGGTTGAGTATGGCTGGTCTAAATAGTACCTAATATGACAATATAGTTACTATACACTATAAAACAAATTCTTGTCTCTTTAATGCCACTAGACCAATTCTTAAAATATCACAATTTGCAGATTTAACAGCCTTAAAACTCTTAAAAATAACATGGTTCTGACAACTATTTATTTTCGTGAAATCGGACTCAACCCAAAAATTTGTTTGTACAACCAAAAAAAATTGTCGTTATTAAACTGTTGAACTAATTAATGCCATTAACCAACCCAACCTACAAATTTCAGTTGTCACAACGAAATTTTATATACGGGTAACTACATTTATATGGTACTCCCGCTTTTAAAATTAGTTGTCACAACTAATGTGTAAATATGGAAAACTGAAAATTTTTTTTCAATGAAATATTGTTTTTGTTAATGATGCAATCTACAAATATTGCCAAAGCAATCATTTATTTGGGACAAACTTGAAATTTTCATAGAGTAATAATTACGTATGTAGTCACAACATTGTGTTTATTATCTTTTTTCTGTGCTTTCTAATTTTAAGAAAAAAGTTGAATCATAAATAAGTAAAAATTTTATATTTTTGTCATTGCAGTTGCACATTAGAACATTTGAATGAACTGCTTATAACGCATGGCAAAATTAACAAGTTGATTTGATAGAAATAACTTTAAAAAAGTCTGTTTTATTTCTAAAAAAAATGTCATATGTAATTTATACTAAGTAACGAAAAATATTTCTTTCTAGGTCCCCATTTAAATAAAAAAAAAGCCTTGGTATTACTACTCTATTAGGTATGCGTAAACTAATTGGAATAAATTATTAGGGATATTATGGTTTCTTTAAAAAAAAGTATTTCCAATGTCCTTGTTCTCTCATGTTCTTTATAATACATACTTATGCAATACAAAACAGAAACACTAGATTTTTAACTTATTTTACTCAACCTTTTGGGTTGTTCAATTTCTTATAGAACTGAATTGTCCTTATTTAAATTTTCTTATCTGCAACTGCGATTATTAAAAAACAAAAAATATCCCCTGGACTTTCTATTTAAAATATACAGCTTCATGAAATTTGTTGTACTTGGTCAGATTAAAAAGTCATCAATATGAAGTTTCTTTATAGAAATGGAACATAGAACAAAAACAAAACAAAAAAAAATATTTTAAAGTTATTTCTCATCGGGTCACCTTGCCATGCTTTATAAAAATCTCATTTAAACTTTCTAATGTACAACTGCAATGATAAAAAATAAAATGTTTACTTACTTATGATTTAACTTCCTTCTGCCAATAAGAGCGTACACAAGAAAGACAATAAACACAAATAAATTACACCAAATATTGTCACATCCATTTTCCACACGGGCACGGCCATGAAAATAGCCAATTATTGCCTTAAAAACACGAAAAAATGGACACGGAACCGCAAAAGCACCCTAACATAAACATAACCTCCTGACAGTCCTGGCTAGAATGATGTCACTATGTCACCCACCGGGCAAGGGCGCCAAGTCTCTGTTGATGCCGTTTGTTATAAATATGAATAATAATATTACTTGAAAAGAAAAGTTAGTTCTGGTAACTAAGAATGTATCTTAATCAAAATTAACAAAATGATAGGGACTAAAAATAGTTATTTTTGGTAACGTAAACACGAGAACAAATAAAAATTAGTACCAAATACCAAGTCATTTTTAAGAGTGAGCAGTCGTCGCATCAGCTGCGGAATCATTTTTGTTGCGCCTGTATTAGGGAGGGAATAATCATACTTCTGTAGATTCTCTACGCTATTAAAACTTTATGCGAGCTGTATCGAAAAAATCGTTCAATCTCGCATCGCTTCCACCAACAATGGACGCTTGTGAACAACATTTCCTGCGAATTAATCATCGAGTGCAGAGCTGGCGTGGTATGGATAGTCGTCTTCACGTGAATAATGAATATTCAGATACTTACCAGTTGAAACGTTGTGAATTAAAACAGTCCAAAATGTTTCTCTCTCATTTAAGAAACATCATGGTCTCCAACCTTCAAAAAGACTCAATTAATTTTCTATTTCGCCCTTCTTCAAAAAATTCACAAAACCTTAATTTTTATCTTTCTCTTTGTACCGCAATTATTAAAGCTTGACAGACTAACAGTGGATAAAATAAAAATTTAAAAAATGGAATTAAATAGTTTAAAATGCATGTTTAAAATTATTGAAAGTAGAACAACCAACCCTTTTAGAATCAATTTTTAAACACCCATTTATTAACTTAAATATTTAATAGAATAAATAGGTATTCGTGACTGCACATTGATTTTTAGTAAACACAGGTTAACCCAGATTTACAATAATCTTCTCGATGGTTCAACTTGATTTTATGTCATTCTAGTAGCACTATGTCTTTTTTATAAAAACAATACAATCGATTAGCAATTTTATACATATTATTATTTATCACATTAGTGTCAGTGGCGGCTCACGGTCTTAAAAAATGGTGAAGAGCTAGGTATAGTACGGGTACTTAAACAAATATTGTCTAATTTATGTTTTTATTACGTACAAACTAGGGTTGCCAGACGTCCCGTATTTTCCGGGATTGTCCCGTTTTTCAAGGTTTTGTCCCGCCTCCCGGCAAGCTATTAACGGGACGCCATTTGTCCCGTTTGTCTCACTTGACACGAAAATTTTAAATTTTATGTCCACTCCCAATTTATCTCACAATAATTGTTTTATTACAACAATCCAACTACAACAAAAAAAAAACTTTTTTTAAACATCCGTTTGCGTAAAAAGGCATAGTATTGGTATCTTTGCTCCTCAGTCAACCGTCAATGGATTAATAATTATGGTCCCTTTGTATACCCCTTTGAAAAGTTCTAAATATATGTTTCAAACATGTTCCGTTTTTTTGCTTGTCCCGTATTTTTGCTTCTTTTCTGGTTTCAGTCCCCTTTTGACCTAAAACAGATCTGGCAACCCTAACAAACACACAATAAAAACTAAACTAAGTAGGTATGTACATACATACAGTACTGAATTAACTGAGAAATAAAACCTTTTTAATCACACAGTAAATCACGTAAAAACGATATCTATAACCGTAAGTTTCGCGAAACCTCAAAATAAATACCAACCAATGCTAAAACAATGTTGCATACAATTGATCTATTTTTAAATTGTCCTTCATCATAATGCAAATTGTTACATGCGTCGCGTGACTGACGTCACATAACCATAGCAATGGTGAAAAGCAACTTGGACGTTGGGTCTTCCTCTTCACTTGCTGCTCTGAGCTCACGGACCGAGGGTAGTGCACGGAGACCGTCGGCTGGGGCGCGTCAAAATGCACGAGTGTTTATTATTATTGTAATTAACCGTGGCCCTATTATTCAATTCGCATTAAATTAATATTAGTAATTCGAACATATTTATTTTTTAAGGGCTAAAATGGTAGCTGTATTGTTACATTCATATTTAATATTGCCGAAAAAATTTCCTCCTGGTTTTATTTATTTTTTTTGATGAAGAGCCTTCACCTACTTCACGTGACGAACAGCCACTGATTAGTGTATGTACTGATAAATAGTCGGAGGTCATTTTTACTTTCGTAATTTCAGCAAAATTTATAATTATAGAAAGAAAAGTTAGCGGCAAGCGAACAAAGTTGTACATCTGTCTTTTGCATTAAAGTATACAGGGACGCCAAAATAATGGGATCCCAGGGTACCAGGTATACAATGACGGCCGTTTCATCCTTATTAGGACTCTATGGAAAGTCATAACCCGTAAGCAACTCCAGAAATATTAAAAGCACGATCTCAAGCCTTTTACTTAAGAATAAATATTTAGTGATAACGCGGTATCGCTATCTAGTAGAAATCAACTCCAATACAGAAGACAGACCCAGCGGACGTAATTACGGACACTAATCTTCTACTACTTTAAAATTATACCTATTCTACCACTTAAATTAAAGAAGAAGAAAAATATACACTGCTTTTGAAGTTCTGATGGACGTTACAATGTTGTAGAAACATGTGGGACAAAGTCCTGAAGAGTTACGTTGAAGGAATAGTTCTTTCTATAAAAAAAATATAGACCTGATGATGGTATCCGAAAGGCGAAACGCAATATTAAATGTCTGATAACAAGAAGTTATAGCAAAAAAAGGGACAAGAAAAAAATAAAATTAATTTTTGGCAATTTTTTTCAATAAAGCTATGAAAAAATAAAGGCAGGAACGAAATATTTCGGTTTTTTCCAAATATCTTCTGACTCGACCTTGTTGACAGCATGTCCAAATTGCGCAACTTTGCCCCAATTCAACCTTTGTATATTTTTATTTCTTTCTTAAGCATCAAATTTGTAACACCCCGTATATAAGTCATTATTTTTACAAAAGTCGTTGTGATATGTGACGTCACTCTTGACCATCCTACTTTCGTATTCCGGTCACGGTGACGTCATAAAACAAAAATCAGCGGCGCAACGTGGACGATTTAAACTAGAAAAACGTGACGCACATTTTAGTTGGCAATTATTGCCAGGATGGCTGCGATTTGGGCAATATGTCGCCGCGCCGCTCTTTTTTTTCGTATTTTGCCGTTCATGACGGCTTGATGCCGGCCTGCTCTGATGGAATCGTAACGGCTGTTATTTGACGATTTTGCAACATGTTTGTAATGAAAATTAGGAAATTAGTGTTAGTTTTGTCGGGGCTTGTTTTATGTATAATTAAAAGAATGCAGTGGCGTAGTCAGAAAATATGCTCGGGGGGGGGGGGGGGGGGGGCTCAGTGAGCGTAAGTATGACTTTTTTTTTCTGGAGAGAGGGACAGTCGGGGCGACATGTATTTCACGATATTGCACCTAGCCACACCCAAAGTTCGTTTAAAATTTGGAAAATTAAATTATTACCTCTCCCCCACTGCAGGGTTGGTTTAAATTTGTTTTTGTTAATGTTTTTTTTTTGATATTCCTAGCTGGCTCTTTATTAAAAAAAACATTTTTTATATTTGTAAAAAATATGAATATTGTATGACTAACCAGCGTTTTTCGGGCTCGGAATTTCATAATTAAAAATAAAGTATACCGGGTCCGCCAACGTGGCGGGGATGGAAGATTAAATCATTATCGAGGAGCTTATCAAAAATACTAAACCAGCATAAGGTATCGACTTAAAAGCGGCATATTTTAAAAATATTTTACATTATACAGGGTGGCTCAAAAAAGTGTGGCGGACTAAACTTGCATTTTTTTAAATAGAACACCCTATATATTATTATTTTCTAATTCCCTATACAATTCCACGTATATTTTGTATAAAATGTCATATGTCTAAATTCAATTGTTTTTGAGTAATTGACGTTTAAAAAATGGCATTTTTTTACTTTGACAGGCTGTAACATTGGAACGGTTCATCTTAGAGAAAAATGGTTTTCACCTCCCTATCTTAGTTTTTTATTCTCTATCCAAAAATACCAACTTCCGGTTTAACATGTTAAACCAAAAAAACGGTTTTAACGGTTTAACATGTTAAACCGGAAGTTGGTATTTTTAGGGCTGCCCCCCCCCTTGCCATCCAATTCGTTAAAGAGACGCCTAATATACACTTAGCTTAATATACTTACGCTCAATTTTAAAGTTGATTTTCTCGCGAACCGATAAATCGATTTTTCTGTATTTTTTTTTTGAACTGGAGCTGTAGCTTTTTTCTTTAATAATTTCACTGTGATACAATTTTTTATTCAGATATCAGTTTTAGGCTTATACAGGGTGCAAAAATGAGAATAGTTTTTTTGATTTGAGACACCCTGTAGGGAGCATTAGCAACAACAACGGATGCATGATAAAGTTATACTGTAGCCTCATGTTTTCCAAACGTTTTGTTTATTTAATTTTTCTGATATCTGTAATATCAAAAAAAAATACACCTATTTTATATAGGGTCCTGCACCTCACTTCCCGTCTTCTGTAGCTCACTTATTAATTAAATTAGGATTTTGATACTTTGCAGACCTGTATCCTAGGGCGCATTTCAGGATAATAATTTTGTTTATACGGGGTGTTCCAAGAAAGTGTGACGTCATAAGGATCAATTTTTTTAGATTGCATGCCATAAATATTCTTACTTATTTGGATGCCTCTTAAGCCTACATACCCCTAAAATTTTAAAGAAGTCCGTTCAGTATTATAGGCGAAAAAAAAATAAAAACTAAGAAAAATCAGTTTTGAACCACAGGTTTTAAAAATGGATAAAACATAAAAATAATGCCTCGTTAATAAAATTATATAAAAGCACCTAATAAATAAGGTCGAACAGTCTCGTCAACTAAGTTTGATTAATACGAATTATACAGGGTGTCCAAAGCTTAGTGGCAAGCTTTAAATCAATTTATTTTTCTTATTTCAAATTGGAACCCCTGTATATTATTATGTCATTCGATGCAGAATTAAAAATCAAACATTTGTTCTAATTACAACCCTATTGGACTTTCTATCGCATCAAGCCTTATTTGCAGAAAACTCATTTTATCAACTATTACACCAGTCATTATTATAAATAATTATCGAAGGTGGCTTTGCAAAACAATTTATTGGTATGAAAGTTTATTAAAGTGACAAAACCCTTTAGTATTATTAAATAGTTTCAAATATTGTTAGTTTATTATTAATTATTTAAGCTATATTATTTGTGATGGAATACAACCAAGAAGAGCTCGTAGATACGATTTTCATATTAGAATCATGCGAAAAGAATTCTTTTTTGTCACTTTATTAACGTTAACATCAATAAATTGTTTTTCAAAGCCACCTTTGATATTTATTCATGATAATGACTGTTGGAATAGTTGATAAAATGAGTTTTCTGCATATAAGTTTTGATGCGTTAGAAATTGCAATAGGGTTTTAATTAGGACAAATGTTTGTTGTTTAATTCTGTATCGAATGACATAATAATATACAGGGGTTCCAATTTGAAATAAGAAAAATAAATTGATGTAAAGTTTGACACTAAACTTTGGACACCCTGTACAATTCGTATTAATTAAACTTGGTTAACGAGACTGTTCGATTTTATTTATTAAGTACCTTTGTATAATTTTATTAACGAGGCATTATTTTTATTTTTTAATAATTTTTAAAACCAGTGGTTTTGATTTTTCTTAGTGTTTTTTTTTCGCCTATAATACTGAACAGATTTCATTAAAATTTTGGGGTTATATAGACAACTATAAGAGGCATCCAAATAAGTAAAAATATTTATAACATGTAATCTAAAAAAAATAGATCCTAATGACGTCACACTTTTTTGGAACACCCTGTATAAACAAAAATATTTTCCTGAAATAAATATGCCCTAGGATATAGGTAAAGTCTGCAACATATCAAAATCCTAACTTCATTAATAAGTGACCTATGGAAGATGGGAAGTGAGGTGCAGGACCCTAAATAACACATTATATGTCTAAATTCAATTGTTTCTAAGATATTGATATTTAAAACATGGTATTTATCCCACTTTGACAGGCTACAGCATTGGAACGGCGCATCTTAGAGAAAAATGGTTTTCACCTCTCTGTTTTAATTTTTTATTCTCTATTCAAAGAGACCAACTGCAGGTTTAACATGTGTTAAATTTAAAAAACCGGTTTTGCAGGTTTGACCGTTAAACCAAAAGTTGGTATTTTTGTATGCAAAACTAAGATATAGGAACGTAAACACCGTTTTTTTCTAAGATACACCGTTTGGACGCAGCAGCCTGTCAAAGTAGAATAAATGTAATTTTTTAAATGTCAATATCTTAAAAACAATTAACTATAGATATGCAGTGTGCTATATAAAATAGGTGTAGAATTCTAAGCTTTATTCAAAAATGTAATAATATACAGGGTATGCCCTTTAAAAAAATCTAATTTTTATTCGCCATGTTTTTTTGGGCCACCCTGTATATTCCAATATAATTTTTAAATGTGCAACTCAATGATCCCTACAACTTTAGCAGAATTTCTTATTTAATTTTTAGGATAAAGGAGAAAATAAAATTTACTCTATCGTTGACTCACCCTGTACCTACATAGGATTTTTGAACGGAACTTTTTTCTGACTAGTGTTTTATTGTTAGCTATAAATTTTCTTTCTCTTTCTTCGACTAGGGTTGTGTTTGAATGAAATAAAGTATTAAAGATCTGCTTTCAACTATCTCGGCCTGACCGTTATTGGGATATATCTTTTTAATTTTGACATTAAATTAGGGGCAGCTCGCCCCTGGAGAAAAGGGGCGACCGTCAATGTATGTATGCACTTTGTGATAAGTACAGTTACCTGTAAGATTTTAGTCTCTTTAATAATAATAATAATAATAACAATAATAATAATAATAATAATAATAATAAATAATCTTTATTCAAATAACACATTTAGTATACATTTTAAGGAGATACATTTAGATAAAACTAAACGAAATTATATTCTTTAATGTTATCTGAATGGGCGAAGTTCAACCCTTGCTAAATAAACAAGGGCTGGTCTCACACTTAACCCAAGATAGTCTAAGTATTTAGTTTCATAGTTAAATTATACAAAAACATAAACAAAATAATATATAATAATAAAAATAAAAAATAAAATGACACCTTCAAAAGTTAATCCTTAGTTTACGGGATTGTAATATCTTAACTAGGTAGGGAAAATAAAAATTTAATATTTACAGGTTTGAATGTTTCCTGAAATAACCAAATCAAAAAAAGTTATACCAAAATAACAATAAGTAGGTAAAAAAGGTATATGAGAAGGACGAAGAGGAAAAAAGAAAAACAAAAAAAAACATCTCAAGAATATATCCTCTTTTATCCTTCTCCCACCCACCCACTAAATACACCCCAAC
The DNA here is from genome assembly GCA_935413205.1 of Polydrusus cervinus. Lineage (NCBI taxonomy): Eukaryota > Metazoa > Arthropoda > Insecta > Coleoptera > Curculionidae > Polydrusus > Polydrusus cervinus. The sequence goes on along the minus strand of OW284510.1, from coordinate 98,847,461 downwards.
CACTCATTGACTCTTACTCTATTCACCCAATAGTACCTTTTTATACAATTTCTTTAATGTTAAAATACATTTTTTCTTAAGACCAAAGCCAATAGAATTATAGAGAGCGGACACGTTATAAGAAAAACTTCTTTCAAATAGAGCTGTTTTATGGATAGGTGGCGTGATGGTACCTTTAAATCTAATATTAAGGTTATGAACGTCTGTGCGAAAATTTAATTTATTGTGTAAATATGACGGATTCCTAAGCAATATTATTTTATGAAAAAGAACAGCAGAGTGAAATTGTATTCGTTGTTTCATACTTAACCACCCAGCATCCTTCAACTTGTGCCTGACAGAATGACTCTTTCTAATACCATAAGCAAATCTTAAACAATAATTTTGAATCTTTTGAAGTTTTGAAGAGGACGCCGCGGTCAAGCAAGGACCATATACATTACAATGATTAAAGGTGGAAAGGACTAGCGACTCACATAACATAAGTTTAATGTTTGAATTTAAAATAGTTCGAGAACTGTATAGCAGCTTAAGCTTGAATATACATTTTCTGACACATTCCGAAACATGTTTTTCAAATCTTAAGTCAGTATCCAACCAAAGTCCAAGACTTTTTGCCACTTCAGAGAAGGAGATTGGTACGTCGTTAATTTTAATTGTTAAGTTATTTTGAACCAATGTCCTATCTTTTTTTTTTCCAAATAGCATAGCAACAGTTTTATTCGCATTAAGGGATAATGAGTGTTCCTTAGAAACAGTATAAATGGCTTTTAAATCTTTATTTATTAAATCACAAGCTTGATTTATATCACTAGGGTAAAAAGAATAGAACAGCTGAATATCATCCGCGTAAATTTGTTTAGAACAACTAATAATAAATTTTATTAGAAACGCTGTATATATAATATATAATATAGGTCCTAATATGGAACCTTGCGGAACACCATTTGATATACCCCTAGCTTCAGAAACCTGTCCACTTAAAATTACTCATTGGCTTCTATCAGAAAATTAATTTTTAAAAAATGAAACTGACAACCCGGACAACCCAATATATTTCAAAATTAGCATAAGAGAATCATGGTTTAGCGTATCAAACGCCTTAGAGTAATCTAAAAGTATCAAGATAGTTAACTTACCAGAATCAGTGGCCCTAAAAATGTGATCTGTAACATTTAACATAGCAGTAGCGCAGCTATGACCCTTTCTAAAATCAGACTGAGTGTCGGGGAGCACTTGATTGTACTCAATGTGTTCCATCAGTTCTTTCTTTATACATCTTTCTAAGATTTTTGATACCGGCAGAATACTTATAGGTCTCAAGTCTTTGTGCTCCCTAACCTCGTCAGCCTTAGGAAGGGGCACAACATGCGAAACCTTCCAAGATGCAGGATAAACAGACTGAGTTATACAGGAATTAACTATATGACAGATGTATGTAATAAGAAATGGACAACAAAGCAAGATAAAAGTGATACTTAAACCATCAGATCCGATGGCCCTAGTTTTAATTGAGGATAGATACGACATTACTTCTATTTCATCAACATTTTTAAAATCTAACTGAGACTTTAAATTAGAAATACTATCTTTATAATATTCATTTAAATCAGCAGTGGGCAAGATTTTCGGAACTGAATTAAAAAATAATCGTTAATGTCATTCACATCGCTAAGAGTATCAGGTATTTTAGGTTTAGGTTTTTTATTGTAGATATTTAGTTTATGCAAAGTACCCCAGAGCGCCTTACCACTATTTCTTACCTGTTGACCTATGTAAGCCTTTTTTCCCTATCAAGAGATTTATTAGTTAAATTTCTTAATGATTTATATTCTTGAAAAATTATAGGATTTTTAGATTTTTTATATCTAGAAAAAAGTTTGTCCCGTTGTTTCATTAAAAGTTTAATAGTATCCGTTACCCAAGGTTTGTGTTTTTTTTCTAGGTATCATTGATTTTAAGGGAGCATGTAAGTTCAGTAGAGCACTCAGGTTTTCATTTAAAAACTCAACCTTTTTATCAGCACTTCCCAGGTCAAACATATTACTCCAGGGAATTGACTGTAGATCATTATATAACTGACCAACATCAATGTTTTTTAGATCTCTATATATAACAGGTTCTAAAGAATGAGGTTGAGATATTATGTCTAGATCAACGTAAACTAAATCATGGTCTGAAATATCGGGCAGATGCACAGAATTACATACAGAATACTGACATGTTTCAGATAAAACAATTAAGTCAAGCAAAGTTGAACTATGCTGAGTGGTTCTGGTGGGAAAATTTACTATTTGCTTAAGACTTGTATTATCTAATAAAGTAGTGAATGCCTGATTTGTAATACTATTTACGTCTAGAAGATCAAAATTAAAATTCCCAAGGCAGACAATGCTATCAAATTTAGGAACCAAATGAAAAAGAGTGCTCTCAAACTCATCTATAAACATATTGGCAATATAATTTGGAGGTCTATATACACAACCAAGGGCAATATTATCTGATTTGAACTTTAACATGACCCAAATATCTTCTAGGTTCTCAGAGTTTTCAAGCCGTGAATATTTAATATGGTCTCTCAAATAGATGGCTACGCCACCTCCCCTTAAGCCTCCCACTCTATCTCTTCGAATTAATACATAACCTTGAATTTGAATATCATTAGATCTAATACTATTATTTAGCCAAGTCTCACTTAAAGTAATAATATCAAAATTTTTTACCAACAAAAAGTCTTTCAATTTGATAAAATGAGCTGGTAGGGACCTGATATTCAAATGACAAATCTTTAATTTCATCTTTACAAGAAATTCAAAATATAAAATAACACACAAAAACGATCAAAAACCCAAAAATAATAATCACCTGGACCATAAACATATAGCACAACGTTGCTAGACAGAGAAAGAATTTTAAGGAAGAGTTGCAGATCGATTAGAATATTTAATTTTATTATTTTTTGAAGTTTGTCCATTGAACTATCGACGTCATCGTTTTTTTATGGTCATTTTAAATTGATTTTCTTTTTACATTTTTGTGCCTTGATAAGGACCCCGCACAAAGCTTATGGAAACTGGCTTTCGGCTAATATTTCTGAATTTTTAATATTTTCTAGATCTTGGCGTCCTAATTAAAACGGTCCATGGCAGTAATCCAATCCTATGACTAGTTTTTGAGTTATGGCCTTTTAAAGTTGGCAACTTCTTACTTTGAGATTTTGTGCATTGTCTGGAGTTTTCACTTATTTCTTAAAAACTATCAACTGTTTTATTTTTTTTATTGGTGAAAAAGTAGGCCTTAAGTTTTCTTTCACTTATATAGAAATAAAATATATACAGGATGTTGAATAGTTCATATGCGGATTAAATAAATACTAATATTAAAAAATTATGAAAATCCAAAAAAAAAATTCATTTTTTGAATTTTGAAAACAAAACGGCTAGATTTTGTTCATATTTTAATATATTGGAGCCCCAAGCTGTGGATGAAAAAAACGGGTATAGGTTGACGTAGAATATATTGCCAGGTAATTTTTTTCAAAAAAACTTAAAAATTCACCTGAAAACGTAATAAACGACTTTTAATTGATATATTTAATTATTATGCCAATCAGTAACAATTTTCTTTTACAATAATTATTCTTTAACATATTTTTATTTTAGATATACAGGGTGAATCAGTTAAAATGATTTACACAAGTCAAAATGTTTAAATATAGCAAAGTTAAAAAATGTTTTTTTTATTTATCAAATGACAAAATTTTATTGTTAAATTATAAAACATTTTTTTCGTAAAATACCTTGGCTTTTGTACTAATACGTTTAGATTATCTTAGAGTCATACCAAAATGAATAATTATTGTAAAAGAAAATTATTACAGATTGGCATAATAATTAAATGAATCAATTAAAAGTCGTTTATTACGTTTTCAGGTGAATTTTTAATTTTTTTTTGAAAAATAAAATACCCGGCAATATATTCTACGTCTACCTATACCCATTTTTTTTTGCTCCACAGCTTGGTGCTACAAGATATTAAAATATAAACAAAATCTAGCCGTTTGTTTTCAAAATTCAAAAAATAAGTAACATTTTATTCTTGGATTTTCATAATTTTTTAATATTAGTATTTATTTAATCCGCCTATAAATTATTCAACATCCTGTAGATATTTTATTTTTATATAAGTGAAAGAAAACTTAAAGCGTACTTTACCACCAATTAAAAAAAAAGTTTTAAGGAAATAATTGAAAACTCTAGACAATGCAGAACATCTGAAAGTGATAAGTTGCCAACTTTAAAAGGCCATAACTTAATAACTAGTCATAGGATTGGATTACGGCCATGGACACTTTTAATCAGGACGTCAACATCTAGAAAATACTAAAAAAATTTTTATATATATTTCTTCGATTTGATTCATAAAGTTTTAATGACATATATAAATTATGACATAAAGGTCACTAAGAATACTGTATTAGGGAATCCAAACCATGTGATTCAATATGGCGGTTGGCTGGTAAAAAGCATTGAGCCACCCGTTAAATGTCACCAGCAATATTATTTATATAGTCACGTGCACCAATTACAACGCAGTATTTGCCAGATTTGCCAGCCAGCCACCATTTGGACACATCGTTGGATTGCCTAATTATGTATTACGGTTTTGAATTATTTTTTTTTTAAAGTTATTGTGTAAATCTCCGAAACTAGAGGAACTGGTCCGAATATGGGCCAGGCAATTAATATGGGCCCTCTGTCCATCTACAAACCAAGTAACTCTATCTGCCAGGTGATCCGTAAATTTACACTTACACATTGCCAATACTTAGTTTACAGACTCTCGGCGTGATCCCACGTGTTTTTATTAAACGATTGTAATTGATGTGATTCGCTGGTTCCCATAACTTTTTAATGTAAGTTTAATTAGGGTAATTTTCATATTTTTTAAAGTTATTTTGAGTTTGCTTATGCGGCAGTAATAGAGGGAAAATTGTATTTAAGCATTCAATCTTATTCTAAAAATTACAGGTTTTTTCTAACCAATAATTTTATGGTGACTTGTACTTATAGTGCAATATGGGCCCCTTGAGTGTGTTGAATATGGGCCGGGCCCATATTCAGATAAAACTATATTATATGAACTTTTTTGCAGGTCCTCACCAGGCATAGCTCGATAATTTGTGCGCAAAATGCTTATTTTATTATTAACTGTTTTCTTAAGACACTGGGAGAACTCGGAGTCCAATTTTTTTTTTTGTGTCATTTATGGACACATAAACAGTGTTCCAGTGGCGCATCCAGAGTTTCAATCGGGGGGGATGGGGGGGGGGCTAGTTTTGTAACACCTTTTGTTAATTTTATTTCTTTTGCTGAAAGAATTGTTTGAATTGGCCCATATTCCATACCCTCTGGGCAAATGTCAAAAATGTGCACAAATTTGTTATTTTTTTTTTCATAGATACATTAAGTATACGTTTTTGGGAAAAATTAATGTTGGGGTTTAATTACTAGGTCTTTATAACGTACATAAACAACCATTTTACATATTATCAGAAAGAAAAAATAAGAACGTTATTCCAAAAAACTAAAATGGGGGCCCATATTAGGACCAGTTCCTCTACTACTAGAAATTATTTTCAATTTTGGTATGTCTAAACATAATATAAAACCACATATTTTAGTAAGAAAAGTTATTACGCGTTGACAGTTTTATAGTAGTTGCGTGAATATTTTATAGAATTTGGGGCGCGTCGTCCTCGTGCCGAAATGTATTTTTCATCTTCGTAATTATGTACATGTGGCGTCAACTGCCCCCCTCAAGAAAATTAGCCTAGTTACGCCACTGTAAGTAAGTGATTACTTTTAATAGGAGACTACCGCGGCAGTGGCTCTATGGTGAGTTACTGGCATTCGACCATTGCGGTTCGGGTTCGATCCCAGGAGTGTGCATACGCTTAATAAAAAAAAAATTATATGTTCTTCCACTTAAGTGGATAAAAGAATGCAGTATGCTATTAGTGGATTCTAATATCGGGACCTCGAGAGAGGGACGCCGAGGACCTCTGGGGGAGTAAAACGAACTAGAAACTAATGCATATACACGTGGTTCGGATTCCACGCTAAACTGTAGTTCCCGTCTGGCTGACATTACCCAGACGATAGGGGATACAATGGGCCCTATATCGGGTGTTCCATCGTCGAGCGGGAAATCCCATGTAATTTTAAATGGGGTCAATTATTGGCTTCCCTAATTATTTTAGAGAAAAATTCTATTTAGGTTTATTAAAGAGCACTAAAACCCACATTCAAAAGAATAACTTTAGATATTTTTGATGAGCCCGTTTACGGGTTATCGCCGATTTCTTTTTAACTATTTTTCCTTTTTATGACCCCGTATTTGCGGGCACCAGTCAAGGTAAAAGATGACTGTCAAATAAAGTTGTCATTTTGAAATGTGTGCTTTCTTGTTATAAAAACTCGTACATCGAAAATATAAAAGGTGTATTTATGAGTACAAATTAATCTGAATAAAACTAAAATAAAGTATCCAATTACAAGGTTAATTATGACATTTTACATGTTTCAATATTTTACTAATTAATAGGTAGGTACTATTAAATTGTTAGAACTTTAGGATTTAAGAAGATGTTCAAATATCCCTCCATTGACTGCTAGACAATAACCGAGGCGATCATAAAATTCTCTTCTTACATTCGCTAGTTGGTAAACTGAAATTCTATTGCATTCGGCAGAAATAGCTTTTTTTAACTCGTCTAGATTTGGGTATTTTTTTATCTTTGTATATCCTGTTTTTTAAATGGCCCCAGAAAAAGAAATCATTTGGCGATAAATCAGGAGACCTGGCTGGCCAAGTTACTGTATGATTTAAGCCAATAACATTTCCATTAAAAGCACGGTTTAAATATTCCCGGACAGCCAGGGTACTATGTGCCGGGCAGCCATCCATTTGGTACCAAACTTCCTGATTTTCCCTGGCGGCATCATGTAAAGTAGGTAAAATATGGTCTTCAAGTAGTTCCAAAAAATATTCTGAATTTAAATTTCGTGTAAGAAATAATGGCCCGATAATATTTTCTCCGAAAATCCCAGCCCAAACATTAACTTTTTGTGGATATTGCGTCCTTGCTTCGACAAACCTGTGTTGGTTTTCTTTGCTCCAATATCGATAATTTTGAACATTGGGTTCATTGTTTAAGGTAAATGTGCATTCATCAGTGAAACAAATGTTTTTTAAAAATTCCCCATCCATGTTTGCTCTTTCAATTTACACAAAACAAAACTCCTTTCGTCGTATTTCGTCCCTATCTCTTAGCTCTTGGTGCTTTTCATATTTGTATGAATAACATTTATGTCGTTTCATAGCTCGTAACGCTGTGGTGTGATCTAATCCTATGTCATCCTCAAGTTTCCTTGTGCTGATCTTCCCATCATTTTCTTCCACGCACAATAAAACTTGCAAGTCCCTATCATTTCTTGCATTTCTTCTTTGTTCCTGCCTTTCTTCACATCTGCACTTAATTAATTACAGTGTCTTTTGTCTCAAATTTCTTGATAGTCCTTTCGACTGTAGATTTTGCAGGTATCGGTCTATTCGGATACAGAGCAACAAACATGTCTGACACATTTTGATAACTATTTCCTTGATAATACCATTTAATCATCAATATTTTTTCTTCAGAAGTGTAATTCATGGCTAATATTTTCGATGTACGAGTTTTTATAACAATAAAGCACATATTTCAAAATGACAACTTTATTTGACAGTCATCTTTTACCTTGACTGGTGCCCGCAAATACGGGGCCATAAAAAGGAGAAATAGTTAAAAAGAAATCGGCGATAACCCGTAAACGGGCTCATCAAAAATATCTAAAGTTATTCTTTTGAATGTGGGTTTTAGTGCTCTTTAATAAACCTAAATAGAATTTTTCTCTAAAATAATTAATGAAGCCAATAATTGACTCCATTTAAAATTACATGGGATTTCCTATGTCCCGCTCGACGATGCAACACGCGGTATAGGCCTAAGTATACTGGCTCTTTCGCCAACCCCAGCAACAAAAAAAACGTCAAAAATGTATTTATTATAATTACTAATGGACAAACATCCAATTGACGTGGTTAATTAACTGACCTCAGTACCCCTTAGGCCCGTATTATTAATCTCCTGGTAACTTTATCAGCAAGATAATTTCCAAAGAAACCATTGTTAAGACAATTGTCTCCATAAAAATTATCTGGCTGGTAAAGTTACCAGGAGATGAATAATACGGGCCTCATTGGGTTAAGATGTTAAAATTTGCCATTTTATAATTAGAAAAAAATTCAATCGAGTTGGCAGTTCTTCACCTGCAACCTCCTCTTTTCCTTATTTGTTTTTTCTTTGACCAGAGCAGTTGCGCGTTTTTCTTTCTACTCTTAAACATGGTGCCTTGCCATGGTATCAAACTAAACACACTACAGATAAGGTACCAATACAAAAACAAATCGCTAAAAAAATAGAATTAAATATATATCCTCGCCTCCAATCTAATTTCCACCTAAACAAAAAAATCCTCACTGGTTCGGAACGTAAAAGCCAGCTGGCCCTTAACACAGTCCGCCATATGGCTCTCGTCTCGTACGAAAGATGCCCGATGATGCAACTTGTTCCAGGCTGGAACAGTGTGTGGAGCAGGAGTACAAAAGTGCCGGCACACAGTGGGCCGAGCGCTTGATAGTAAACTGGAGATATCTATATTACCCATCGACTTAAAAGAAACATGGATCAGGTATTTCTATTTGTTTTGTATATGTTGACGCCTGTTATTTACAAAAATAAACATACCTACTTCTACATGTAGAATCTCTTCTTTTTACCTCCTGTCTGTTTCTGTTATTATTTAAAACAGCTGATAGATTTAATGTCTCGTTTGGAAAAAATATACAATCGACGGACGTGACTAAAAAGTCCACGGACAAAATTTAGGAAAGGAAAACCGTTCCGTGATTCTCTAAACATCACATTCACTTATTAGGCTATTTTCATTTAAAATATGAATAATTCAGTAATTGGGAGTTACCGTATGTACCAACGTGGAAAATACAATGTTAGGCATTAGTCAATTTGAGGCCCTAACGGATGTTTCAAATTTCTTTATCATCTCCATACGGAATAAAAAAGTAAGTTAATAGAGTGATGGATACTTCTAATATGATATTACATAATACATAATACATATACATAATTATTACATTTCACTCCTTTCCTGCCAACTTTTCGTCACATAATGTTTATTCCCTGCACAAGTGTCTTACAAACAAAGCAATATTTTGTAAATCCTCCCTGAAGTCCCACTAAATTTGCTAAATCGCTGTGAACAATTAAATTTGACTCGTCGAACCCGAGACCTGAAGTAAAACTCTGGTCGGTAAATTGTTCTTCGAAGCTACCTGATGATGTGTTATTATCTCCATTGTCTCCCAAAATAATATTTTACCAATTTAAAGGCGCAATTAGTACAGGTAAGTCTGCATAGTGAAAAATAAGTCTTATGGGGGAAGGCAAATTCGGATAGTAGATCTTGAGTTTTCTTTCTTGGAATAGCCTTCAACTCTTGAAAGGTATAACACATGGTAATGGGGAATGAAAAAGAGATTTGTGTCAAGTTATAAACGTTGCAGATTGATTGAATTCCGACGTCATCCTTATTTTAATTGTCATTTTGTCTTATAATTTTTTAACATTTTTCTGCCTTGAAAATATATTTATTCGTAAAAATAGTTCTTTTCGGAGCTTTTATTTTCGTTCTCTTGTGTTTCTGGTAAGTAGTTTATGATCCGTATTTATTTATTGTAAAAAGTTCAATAGCATATTGCGAAAAAAATTACGGCGGTGGCTAAAGTCCTCTAAATAAAAAATAAAAGTATATAATTTGTTGACAAAAATATTGTGCAAAGTGTTTTTGAACGATCTGTAAATGTATGGATAACATTAGTTTTGTACTAGACTTTGATTTTGATTCAAAACTTTCAACAACCTTAGGAACCCGTATATCGGGACATTACTATATTTATGAAATTAGACTTTGTTTTGATCATATTTCTTCAATTTAATTCGTACGATTTTAATGACGTATCAGTTGTGACGCACGGGTTTGTTCACTGAGAATACTGTACGTACCTAATCAAGGCAGCAAAGAAGCTTTTATAATATTGTTACGAAAAATGAAACAAATGCGATTTTTTGAGTGGTTTATGCGTAATTTGCATGAAAATGAGAACCGTCAAACGGGGTAATTTCGATCATGCGGGGCAAAGTCGATCAAGCACGCCCCTGTGAAGAAAATAGCGCGTAAAATGGAACGGTTGCGTTTTCATCTAGTAACAGTGTTGTCCACCGGTTCAGTAAGGGTGTAGTTGTGCTCTAGTTCTGAGTGTTTAGTGATACATAAGGTAAGTACGTGTAGAAAAACCTGTTTATAAAAGGTTGAAAATTGGCTTAAATTGAAACATGCGAAAACGATTGATTCCACAGCTAACAGATTTCGCGAAGAAAAAGAATTCGTAAATATACGGGAAAACATAGTTATTTGTGAATGTAAATAAACAAAAATAACACTATAATTTAATTTTTTTAAAGCTCAACTGGAGATTTTTTAAAAAAATCCATTGTTAAGGGGTATAATTTCGATCACTTTCAGTTTTAGGAATATGTTTTACCTTTTAATTTTAGAAGTAAAATTGCAGGTTATGTTCATTTTTTGTAGTAAACTAACGTACGGAGAACGACCTGTACAGTGTTGCCAAGCATATCGCGATTTCCTGTTTAGTGAGAGAGTCATTTAATATCTATATTAATTCTGTTCATATTTGTTTTCAGATGCCTCGACACTACCAAAAAAAGTTTGGACCACGGGGAAAGAAAAATTATAATGCAATATTTGTTGAAAGGGCAGTGGCGGCGGTAAAACAAAAAAAAATGTCAATGAGGGCTGCCGCTGAGCGATTTGCCGTCCCTTACTCGACACTTAATGACCATTATCACGGACGACATCCGCTTAAGTATGGGAGGCCGTCCGCTCTAGATGAAAACGAAGAAAAAATGTTGACTGAAGGCCTGGAACTTTGCGCTAATTGGGGATTTCCCTTAAAGCCCATCGACATGAAACATATCGTTAAGCAATATTTAACAAAGCGTGGAGTGACAGAACCAAGGTTTATAGAGAACTTACCTGGAACAGACTGGTTTAATGGTTTTATGAGGCGAAATCCCAATCTTACCATAAAACTAGCAGAAAATACAAAACGGGTTCGAGCAGCGTTAAGCTACGAGTTAGTGGAAGATTATTTCAATAATTTAAAAGATGTCGTCAAGGATATTCCAACTTGTAATATCGTTAATTATGACGAAACCAATTTCGTAGATGACCCCGGCGCTGTGAAAGTCGTCTTAAAAAAGGGCACCAAACATGCACATAGGGCCATAGATAGCACGAAAACTAGCACCACGGTGATGTTTGCGATAGCAGGAGACGGCACAATGCTTCCACCATACATTGTGTATAAAACAAAACATTCGTATGTGGGGTGGACTGAAGGGGGTATAGAAGGAGCCAGATACAATCGCACTCTCAGCGGGTGGTTTGATTCCACCATCTTTGAAGACTGGTTCTATTCTATTGTTTTGCCGCATTTTAAAAAGCTAGATGGAGATAAAGTTCTACTTGGAGACAATTTAAGTAGCCACATCACAATGAGCGTAATACAGGAATGCCAAAATAACAATATTAGGTTTGTCCTGTTGCCACCCAACTCTACACACCTGCTACAACCTTTAGATGTAGCTTACTTCCGACCTCTTAAGGCGGCATGGAGAAAGGAATTAGAAAAATGGAAGTTAAAAAATAGAGGAGTGCTTCCTAAAACTTTATTTCCAAAGCTTCTTAAGGATACTGTGGAGTCTGTTGGTCTCAAATCTGAAGCCAACTCTATTGCAGGGTTCAAGGCATGTGGCATCGTTCCATTCAATCCGGACGCTGCACTAAAGAAAATTCCACGTAAAACAGTTGACGATACACTTAAAACATCATGGACAGATGCTATAATAGATCATCTTGAATAACTTCGGACGGGTCCAACGAAGACTATAAAACGAGGGAAAAAACTGAATGTATCTGCAGAAAAGAGCATAGGGACATCGGATCTGTTAATAGCTGAATCCAGACGCACATCACAAAACGTTAAAACCAGAAGGCAGAGACGGGAGACAAGTGACAGCCAATCAGAAGAAGAACGTGGACAAGCTAAAAATAGGAATATAAGTGACATTGAGTCAGAAAAAGAGTCGGATTTAGAGGTTGCGGAATCAGATAAGTCATTCACAGAAGAATACGAAATAGGAGAATCCTCTACCCTAAGCGAAAGCTTGGCAGAAGAGCAAAATTCTTTGCCAGAAGGGCAAAATTCTAAGGTTTTTAAAGTAAAAGACTACGTATTAGTAAAATATAAAACCAACAAAAGAGACAGACATTTTATTGCCAAGATTGAAACTATCTCAGATGAAGAACTAACTGTTAATACAATGCGCAAGAAGGAGTCAAAAAAAGATGTGTTTTTTGTGTATCCGCAAATTCCGGACCTATCAATAATTACGTTTGAGCAGATTAAAAGAAAAGTTAACTTGAAAGGAGAAAAACGTGGAAGGCACTTCTTTAATCTACGCGAAGAAGAACAAGATCTTCTGGAATAAGTTTTAATATTTGTTTTGATTTTTTTTTATATCTTTGACCAAAGTTATTTTTAAAAAGCTGTGTTTTTTTTACAGCTAAGGATTTAATATTTTTTGTTGTATTTTATTTAAGTTTTGACTGAACTTATCTACCTATGTAAAGAATATGTGATATTTTTTGTAGATAGGTAGATCTAAGAATATGTGATTATGTTTTGATCCTATGTTTTCTATTATTTTTAGTTGTTCGTGAAGTTTTCTTTAGTTATAGCAACCAAGAGCTGTAAATAAGACTAAATAAAGAAGTATTTTTCTATTTTTTAATGGATTTATTACCCTAAAATTTAAAAAATTAGTTTTGATGTCTTTTTTTTTAATATTTGTTGATCGACTTTACCCTTTGAGAGGGTAAAGTCGATTTTTCTATGCTTTTAAATAGGTGATCGACTTTACCCCAATATGCGGGGTAAAGTCGATCACTCTTTAAGGAAAAATAAAAATTGAATGGTAAAATTTAAAAAATTAATAATAGGTTCATCAAATGGCTTAATGTTTAAGGTATCTTCATTTTTAATTTTATTTAAAAAAATTAAATCGTTTAGGCGCTATGCTAAAATAACCTTTATTTTTGATCGACTTTACCCCGTTTGACGGAATGTCTTGGAAAACAGAAGTTTTTATGTACAACAAGAGTGAAAATATAAGTATGATGTCCCTATCGCATAAGAAAGAAATTGAGCAAGATGCCGTAGGCGGAGTGCTAAAACCTCCGAGCGTAATATGCACTCGAGTACAGTATATTTTTTTTCTCTGAAATACTAAAAATAAAAATATTTAAATTAGGTATTATAACTTATGACAAAGATGATAAAAAACAAATAAAGAAATATTAATTTCATTGCCAAATTCATGGACCAAATTACACTGTAATATATTTCTCGATTTGAGCCATTTCTTATATATCTTTCTCACATTCGGCATGTTGCATAATAATAGACAAGAAGCGATATATTTATTAATTAAAATAAACAATGTCTTTTTCTGAATCATTTGATATGTGTTGATGTGCTGAAATGTATTCTTGGTTGCCTGCTCTTGAAAGAATAATAACGCCGAACGATATAAGCAAAATAGCTGTAAAATTGGCTTTAGAATTTTTTTTGTTTATGATGATGACTTTGACTCCCATAAAATCGGTTGGCTTCGGACCTTGAATTAATTTGTAAAGTCGCTCGTGGATTTGCTGAGTAATATTTACTGTGGGAACAAAATAGAATCTTAGGTACGTACCAATTTATGGTACAGAAAGAACTTTAAAAAACTCATTGATACCAGTGACGGCTCGTCACGTGAAGTAGGTGAAGAAAAAACATAAAACCAGGAGGAAAATTTTTCGATAATATTAAATATTAATGTACCAATACAGCTACCATTTTAGCCCTTAAAAAATAATTATGTTCGAATTAATAATATTAATTTAATCCGAATATAGCTATGCATAATAGGACCACGGTTTACTTCGATGGACTATAATTATAAACACTCGTGCAATTTGGCGTGCCCCAGCCGACCATGCCCGTTAGCCCAAAGCTGCAAGTGAAGACTCAACGCCCAACATGGCTTTGATTTTTACTGCTGCTATGGTTACGTGACGTCAGTCTCGCAAACACCATGTAACAATTTGCATTATAATGAAGGGCAATTTAAAAATAGATCAGTCGTGTGCACTATTATTTTAGGATTGATTCGCCTAACCTTAAGGTATTTATTTTGAGGCTTCACGAAACTTACGGTTATAGATGTCGTTTTTACGTGATTTACTGTGTGATTAAAAAGTTTTGTTTTTATTTTTCAGTTAATTCAGTAGTGTGTACGTACCTACTTAGTTGTGTGTTTTAAAAATGAACCCAATTAATGACATAGTTTGTAATTTGTTGGAAACTCTATTCAGTCGTTGGACAGATGAGGATAAGAGAGACGTTTTGTTATACGGGTTGTTAGTCAATGTTTGTTTAAGTACCCGCACTATACCTAGCTCTTCACTCTTCAAAATATGCAGTATAGTATACTCTTTATATGTTCGTACTATTTGTTATCTGGACCACTGTATTGTGGCACAGCATGTTCCGAGCTGTTGCCTGTCTTGGACACAAGCCGGCATCGGCAGCAATATGCGCCATGAAATAGTTGCGTAGTTTTGTTTGCCATTATTGAAGATTTAAGAATAATAAGGCGGTTTTCATTGGTGGTGCATTGATTTTATCTATTTAATAGTTTTTGTTTTATTTACAATTTTTGGCGCATGCCTTTTCCGAGTTGACCTTCTTTTAATTTAAAAGAAAATTTCGCACCGACTTTTTGTTTCCAATTAGAAGATTTCATTTCGAATCATTACCATGGTAACGAAAAAAAAATTCTGGAAATATTAATGCTCTTTGAACTTCCGGCGGCCAAATTACACTGAATATTTCACTCATGTATAAATTTTCCCATAAGAAACGTTAAAAATAAAAAAATATCAGCGGATATACAACGTTGCCTAGACAACGTTGTATATCCAACACACAACAATCGAACCTATTTGACGCCTTTTTACTGCGAACGTGATCGTTATTGTTATGAGTTCCCTTCAGGAAATTCATTGCTTTTGAAAAACAAACCCTCTCAACAGATAATTGTTATTGGATTTCAGTTACAGTTTTAATTATGTTATATGAAATTGAAAATTGTATGACAAAAAAAAATTTTTATATATATTTCATTCTAGAAATATTCTCCCTAAATACCGCTCGTACATAAAAATTAACCAGATAATTTTCATTCAAGCTTGTTATACTAATTCCACTCGTTTTTCGAACTCGTGGAATTATAAATAACAAGCTTTCATGAAAATTATCGGTAATTTTTAAGCACTCGTGGTATTACCCCCGAATATTTTTGTATTACTTTAAATGTTAAAGTAATGATACGGAATGACAGAATTAAATTATTTGTCAAGGCAAAAAAGGCATATTTTTTAGTTGCTAAGAGAACACCTAACGTAATTATATTCTTATGTATGTGTCAAATGTTTTGTATTCATAATAAATATGTTAAATTTCGAAATATCTAATATCTTACTAAGAGGCGAAATTTTCTTACCGAATCTTCCTCGAGCTTGAATTATAAATTTAGAATTTTTCTTCAGTCGAAAATTTTTTAAGAAAATATCCCTTGGCTGACGCCTTTGGAAATTTTCAAATAATTCGCGGACTCAAAAAAATTTCCGGAAATATTCATGCTCTTTGAACTTTCAGCGGCCAAATTACACCGGAAGTTTCCCTAGTGTCAATTTAACTGGAAATTTTACACGAAAATTTTCAAAAATTGATAACTGGAAATTGCATCCGTTTTAAAAATTGCATCTGGAAATATCCCGGGGATAATTGTCATTTTTGACATTTATAGTTTCAAAACATCAAAACATAAAAAAATATTAGTTGTTATTAAAGTATGGTGTTATTTAAATAAATAAATTTATCAAAATCAACTTTTTAGCAACTACCTAAATAAACTTTTATCAACTTTCCGATCAAAACATAACACATGCATAAAATATTTCCTAATGGAAATTTTCATGCACTATGATTTCTACTGGAAATTTCCCTGTCACTTTTACGAAAATAATGACACGAAATAACCGAATTATTATTTGTCAAGGCAAAAAGGCATATTTTTGGTTGCGAAATTTTCTCACCGAATCTACCTCGGGCTTGATTATAAGTCCTGAAATTTCTCCTCAGTCGCAAATTTTTCAAGAAAATTTCCCTAGGCTGACGCCTCGGGACACTTTCAGATAACCCGCGACCTCGAAAAAATTTCCGGAAGTAATTCATGCTCTAGGGAGATTATAAGCGAAAATTTTGCTAGATTGTATGTTTATTAATGGGTGTTTTTACTGTTTCCAAATTTGATAAGCAAGCGCGGATGCAGGAAGGGGTCATGGGCCCCAAACGGAGAAACACAAAAAGGACCCCGCACAAAGCTTATGGGAAATGGCTTTCGGCTAATTTTTCTGAATTTTTAGTATTTAGTAAAACTTGACGTCCTGATTAAAAGTGTCCATGGCCGTAATTCAATCCTATGACTAGTTTTTGAGTTATGACTTTTTAAAGTTGGCAACTTCTTACTTTGAGATTTTATGCATTGTTTTCACTTGTTTCTTAAAAACTATCAACTTTTTTATTTTTTTTTATTTGTGGAAAAGTAGGCCTTAAGTTTTCTTTCACTTTATAGAAATAAAATATGTACAGGATGTTTAATAATTCTTAGGCGAATTAAATAAATAATAATATTAAAGAGTTATGAAAATCCAAAAAAAAAATTTCTCATTTTTTGAATTTTGAAAACAAACGGCTAGATTTTGTTCATATTTTAATATGTTGTAGTACCAAGTTATGGATTTAAAAAATGGGTATAAGTTGACGTAGAATATATTGCCGGGTATTTTATTTTTCAAAAAAAAGTTGAAAATTCTCCTGAAAACGACTTTTAATTGATTAGTTTAATTATTATGCCAATCTGAAACAATTTTCTTTAACAATAATTATTCTCTAACACATTCTTATCTTAAATATACAGGGTAAAATTAAAAAATATATTTTCATAAAATAAAAAAAAATAAAACCTTATAATATTTAACTTTAGAACAATATATTATTATAAATTACAAAAAAAACATTTTGTTATGACTCTAAGATAATCTAAACGTACCATGTCCAAGAGACAAGATATTCTACGAAAAAAATATTTTATAATTTAACATATAACATATTTTGTTATTTGATAAAAAAGCATTTTTTAATTTTCCTATTTTTGAAGGTTTTCACTTGTGTAAATCATTGTAATTGGTTCACCTTGTATATCTAAGAAAAGAATGTGTTAGAGAATAATTATTGTAAGAGAAAATTGTTACAGATTGGCATAATAATTAAATGAATCAACTAAAAGTCGTTTATTACGTTTTCAGGTGAAATTTCAATTTTTTTTTTTAATAAAATACCCGTCAATACATTCTACGTCAACTTATACCCATTTTTTTTATCCACAGCTTGGTGCTACAAGATATTAAAATATGAACAAAATCTAGCGTTTGTTTTCAAAAAATGAGTAGGTAACATTTTATTCTTGGATTTTCATAATTTTTTAATATTAGTATTTATTTAATCCGCCTATGAATTATTCAACATCCTGTACATATTTTATTTCTATATAGGTGAAAGAAAACTAAAGGACTGCTTTTCGACCAATACAAAAAATAAAAAAGTTTATAGTTTTTAAGAAACAAGTGAAAACTCCAGACAATGCATAAAATCTCAAAGTAAGAAGTTTTCAACTTTAAAAGGCAATAACTCAAAAACTAGTCATAGGATTGGATTATGACCATGGACACTGTTAATCAGGACGTCAAAATCTACGAAATACTAAAAATTCAGAATAAGTAGCTGAAAGCCAATTCCCATACGCTTTGTGCGGGGTCCTTTGTTTACTGTTTTAATTAACTCCGATCCTTTGTCACCAGTCAATCAGACACTGTAATATAATAAAAATATCTCCACTTTCTGTTTTTATTACTTACTTATTATCAGTACACTTATTATACATTACAGTCAGGCGCGGCCAGTGAGTTTTTCCACAGATTGTAGATTGAGGTTCACCTGAGGATGACTGGAGATACTTATCAGTTGAAACGTTGTAATGTAAAACAAATAAAGACAATGCAAGTCCAAAACTCTTCCATCATTCAAATATAATTCTGATTGTATCAATTCCCTCTCGGAAAACTTTGGTAGATGCCCATTCCCCCCCCCCCCTCCCCCTTGTCCAGACGCCAATACTCGTAGAATAGCTTATTTTGGACCACCACTGTATTTTTGCCATACCTTTACCACACTTACGTAATCGTAATAGGTACATTAAATAAACAATACTTGAGTCTGGAGTATGTTTGATCAAATTTAAAAATAAGCACTCGGTGAATAACGGATGAATGTTGTATCTGCTTTGACGAAAGACGATCCACACTGTCTGGAAAGAATTTTGCCAGTTGCCAAACGATTACGTCGTCGATATCATTCTGGTCAATGTTCCCAATTGTTTTTTTAAGGATCGTTTATTTACAGAATGTTTGCACGCATTTTAAAACTTAATTTATAAAAAACTGGGCAAGACCAATGATCTTTTACACTAGTCATTCATAAATGCTCTAGAAATGTGTTGACAACTAGTGTGAGTGGGGATTATGCTGCGTTCTTCTTTGAATGTGACCCTGCTACTATAAGATAATAGTAGGAGAGAGGGCATGTTTAAGTTAATTCCGTCCAGTTGGGCTCAATTTTGGTGTCGGCCATAGGCGTAGATAAATTTTGTGCATTAAATTATTTATGATAACTAGCCAAAGAAAAAAAAGAAGATAATTTGATAAAGAAGGAACTATTAGCTATAGCAAATTTACACAAACATGACGAATGATGACGAAGAATGTTTTTTTTTTAAATTTAATTTCTGTACGAGTACTGACGAGAACAAAAGAGTTCGAAACCGGTCTGCAGGTGGTGACATCATACCAACGTAAAGTTTTTATTTCTTGGTAGAACCATGCAATCTGATTTGTGTTTATTATCTAACAGTGTTGGACTAAATACAACCTTATATTATAAGGCACTTTCAGGTGGTTCGAAATTTATTTTTCATGCTTTCTTAATTGTTTGCTACCACCTGACTAGTAAGAAATTCTGTGTTTTTACAATTGGCTTAAATATTCGTTGAGTCACTCTGTAGTCCCTTTGTATACCTAATGAGCTTTTATTACTCTACACCTTTCTAAAATAGACCATAGAAATGTGTTGACAAGTGTGAGTGGGGATTATGTTGCATTTTTCTTTGAATGCGACCCTGCTTCTATAAAATAGGAGAGCGGGCAAGTTTAAGTGTCATTAGTGAACGTTATTCCTGATAGCGTATTATCTGCTAATTTTCAAAAAATAGTAAAAACAATTATAACTTGTTCAAGCCTGCAACTTTCTGTATTGTTTATCTAGTAGTCAATAATTATCGCTAGTAGATTTACAGATCGATTGCATATTACCCCAAAAGTGTCGTGTGAAGGACGAAATTTTTATTATTTATTCAAGCAAGTGAATCCGAATAATATTTCTAATTTCTTCTCCAAAGTTACCAGATCCATGTGAAATTTCATCTATATACCGGGTTTTTTCTGTAATTTTAAAAGTAAAGATATAAAAATGAGGAGTTATTAAGGGGGATTTCTACTGTGCTGGTCCTATTTTCATTGTTTCTTTACGATTTTTTTCTGGGGATAATAAGACAAATGCAGAAAAACAAGTTTTCAATTCTTTTTATTATAGACAAGATGTACCAAAAAAAATTTTTCAACCCCCAAAAAATAAAAAACTTGAGGATGCTACAGGGTGTCGAAGTTACCCCCTCAAAAAAAACGTAACTTGCTGGCGGAATTCAAATAAATTTTTCTATTCATGACAATAATAAAATTGACCCAGATTCTTTAATTGTAAGCATGTAGTTATAGCCCCCACTAGAATCAAGTCAAAACTCGAGTAACTGTTACAATGGCGCGATATTTAAATTTTTTTTTGAAAATTTACCATTTTTTTTTGTATTTTAAGGGCCGTAACATTTTTTGTAATATCGCAAAATACTTGATTCTAGAGGGGGCTATAACCACTTGTAGTCTGAGCATTTTAAGACCAAAATCATTAAATTTTGATAATTTGAACATACCGAAATACTTTTCGCCAGCGCGAAAAACAGGGTTTCGAGAAAAACAACTTTAAAGTTTCAACGGTGGCTCACAACAAAATAGTCTCACTGTCACTTAGTCTGCGATGCCTGGCCCGTAGATTACACCCTCCTTATCCTCAAAAAACGATAAACGAGCTGATTCTTCCTGCCTCTTTGCGAGCCTTGCCTTTTTAGCGCCCTCAGATACCCGTTCTTCAGATTGATTACATGCAGTGTGTGCCTAACTCAAAAGCGGCTAGTGGTGAGAACTGACCGGCAATCATAAAATTGGATGTCACTTTTTTTTTGGAGTAGATTTGGTAAAAACGATTACACACGGTGATTCTAGAGGCTATAGAGAGTCGAAAAACGTTGGAAAAAAAATTCCATTTTTTGAAACCATTATAGTAGAAATCCCCCTTAAGTGTGTAATTTATCATATTTCGGTCAATTCAAACCTTCAAATCCACCTCCACCAGAAGTGAAGTGAACTTTTAAATTTTAAATGAAACCTTCCATGTTTATTTAATGCTTGAATTTTATGAAAGATTCTCTTTTCAATGATATATCACACTTTATTATATGTTTTAAAAATAGCCGGCTAGATCAATTTTCCTTTGTTTTCAAAAATGTCCATATAATTTTAATAAAATAAGGTAAGTAAGGCCATGGAAACGTTAAAATGCTTCATTTCAACCTGCCTTATAATATAAAATTGGCTTGCTTGAGAAAAATGTGTCCGTTAGGGCTATTATACAGGGTGTCCCACCGGGAATCGAATTGATCTATATATAGAAAACTATACATAGAAAAATTTTGAAAATTTGACAGCTGATGCTGATGGGGGCGACCGAGCTAAAATATTTTCATAATGGTGGCACTTCTGGTTATACCGGAAGTAAGTGTCAACTTGCTTATTTTAAATGGGACACCCTATATATTATTACAAGTTTGCATTCTACGCAAGATTCTAGGCAGATTTTGTATGCATGTCCTATGCCTATTAGGCAATCCAACGATGTGTCAAAGTGGCGTCTGGATGGCAAATACTGCTTTGTAATTGGTACACGTGACCATAAAAATAATGTTACTGGTGGCATTTAACTGGTGACTTAATGCTTTTTGCCATCCAACCGCCATATTGAATCACGTGGTTTGGATTCCCTAATGTCTAAACGTTTTTGACATATTTGAATTTTTATGTCAAAAATGACGTTTGCAAGCCTTAGAATAATTATCAATTTTTTCTATAAAGAAGCCTTATTTATTTAATGTAAGTGGGATTCCTTGTTATAAAGGACCTGCTTTAATAGATTTTTTATAATATTTTGATAACTATTAATACAGAGTGTTTAAAAAATAAGATTAAAAATGAAATTGAAAAACCTGAAAAAAAGTCTAGATTTTTAAATGGAAACACGCAAATTTTATAATTATTTCCTATTTAGCATTAAAAATAAGGATAAGTTTGTGTAAGGTTGTATATTCCAAAAATTTTTAGTTTTTGAAATATTGCCAATTTAGTATTTTTATATGACGATTTTGCTGCAGATTTTAAGTTCAATTACTCTTAGTTATGACATTGTGATGGCTTTTGTTTTTGCGGATATCGAATGGCAAATGTGTCACATGTTCTTGATATAACTTTATCACATTCTCCATAAATAATAAATAAGTTTAAATAATCTTCGTTTGTATAATTTAAACGCCCAGGCATGATTATTAATAATGTTCAAATGGTAAGTGACAGCTTCATAGATTTTCTTAGCATTTATAAAATATATAAAACCGTTTTAACGGTTTAACATGGTAAATCGGAGGTTGGTTTCCTGGGATAGAGAATGAAAAACTAAGAAAGGGAGGTGAAAACCATTTTTCTCTAAGATGAACCGTTCCAATGTTACAGCCTTTCAAAGTCAAAAAATGCCATATTTTAAACGTCAATTACTCAAAAACAATCGAATTTAGACATATGACATTTTATACAAAATATACGTGGAATTGTATAGGGAATTAGAAAATAATATAATATATAGGGTGTTCCATTTAAAAAAATGCAAGTTTAGTCCGCCACACTTTTTTGAGCCACCCTGTCGATACCTTATGCTGGTTTAGTATTTTTGATAAGCTCCTCGATAATGATTTAATCTTCCATCCCCGCCACGTTGGCGGACCTGGTATATAAGAAAAAATGTATTCAACGGGGAAAGATATTGTAGAAAATGTTTAGATGCCTTAAAACCAAAATATTAAGTAAAACATTTTAAATATCTGATTCTTTATGTAAGGGAGGAGCAAAAATTTTGCGTGTATTAAAAATAAAAAGAAAATATTACTCAAAAGAGTTTTCAAAATCGTACTCAATTATAAAAATAAATTTGACTAATTGAATTTAAAAATTTACTTTCCATTCAGTTTTTAGTAAAAACTATTGTTTGACATAAAAAATAATATCACTTTCATTTTCGTTTTAATATTTTAATGAGTATTACTGATACCAGTGATAGATGCCGTCAAAAACTATAAATAAAAAATGGGAGCCCAGGGGACCAGGTATACAATAACGGCCGTTTCGTCCTTATTAGGACTCTATGGAAAGTCATAACCCGTAAGCAACTCCAGAAATATTAAAAGCACGATCTCAAGCGAGTAAATATTTAGTGATAACGCGGCATCGCTATCTAAACTGCTGGACAATTGCTTTCGCCTAAATTTAACAGTTAATATTTTCTGAACAAGATATGATATCGACCTACGGTTTTGAATGGTTGATAGATTCATCTCTTGGGAAACAATTGTCAATGTTGGATTTTATTTAACTGTCAGAAAATTTTATATACAGGATGTTAAAGTAGACGATGATTTTGCTACAATTTTAATGGCGTGTAACTTTCACAATAATATTTTTAAATTTTATCACTCTACGTCAGTTGAATCACTGATTTATAGCAAAGAAAGTAATTTGTCAAATTTTTGATATCTGCTATATTTTAAGAAATACCGATTTTTTTGGAAAACCTTGCTTTATTTCAACTTATTGGTTGCTAGATCTCACTGTGAGTTGTATCGGGCAAACTTTGCGAGTGATTATTATACCTTATGAAAAGCTTGATTATGTTCAGTAACAATAGTTGTACCTAAATGCTATGATGTACAGTGGCGTACTTATAAACACCTATATATGTCTATGGGTTATGAGTATCTCACAATTTTTCACGATTGTTTTATATTGGAAAGTACTCGCCCCTAGATTAGGTCAATTTTTTCTTATTTTTTAGTTTTTCATATCTCACTACAGGTATATTATACAGTGTGTTTACAAAATTTTAACAAAGATAATTATTGTAATTTAATATTTGGAAAAAATTTACTTATTGATGTCTAACTTTCTAACACTATACTTATAAACCATAGACATATAGGTGTTTATAAGTACGCCAGTGTACATCATAACATTTAGGTTGGTACAACTATTGTTACTGAACATAATCAAGCTTTTCATAAGGTATAATAATCATTCGCAAAGTTTGCACGATACAACACACAGTGAGATCTAGCTACCAATAAGTTAAAATAAAGCAAGGTTTGCCAAAAAAATCGTTACTTCTTAAAATATAGCAGATATCAAAAATTTAACAAATTACTTTTTTTGCTATGAACCAGTGATTCAATTGACGTAGAGTGATAAAATTTAAAAATATTATTGTGAAAGTTACACGCCATTAAAATTGGAGCAAAAATCATCGTCTTCTTTAACACCCTGTATATAAAATTTTCTGACAGCTAAAAAAATCCAACATTGACAATTGTTTCTCAAGGGATGAATCTATCAACCATTCAAAACCGTAGGTCGATATCATATCTGGTTCAAAAAATATTAACTGTTAAATTTAGGCGAAATTTTTCTTGCTCGAAAGCAATTGGCCAGCAGTTTATTTAAATGCTGCTTCTATAAACTAATATATTTTAATTGTAAAATGTGATAAAACTATTCCCTACATATGTTTATAATGAAATTTACCCAATTCTAACGCGTTATTATTTTAGAAATAATATACAGAGTGATATTTATAAAATATCAAAGTTACTTCTACTCGTTAATAGAAGAGGCAACACCGCGTTGTCCAAAATAATCACATTTTTTAAACGATTCGTTGACAGGTTCGCCAGATACTTTTATTGTACCATGGCATATCCACCTTGAATCACCCTGTATATAAAAGACGGAATTTTTCAGAGTTTTCTGAAAAATCAAATAATATCTCGTTGAAAATTTGCTAATTTCCTTTCTAGTGGTTTCATCATTTTTATATATTATTATTTATTTAAAATTTTATATTTAATTAGTACTTCAATATTTTAAACTCCAAAACTACTTTATTTTTGACATCCAGAAACAGAAACATAATATTTTTTTCTTCAAACGTCAATAAACTTGACGTTTTTCTACTAATTTTTTGACGTTAAAGTTCTACTTTTTCGTCAGAAGGCGGTTGCTTTTGGCAACGGAAGAAAAAGTATTTACTTTTTCTTCCGTTGCCAATAGCAGCGGAAGTAAAAGTATGACTGTGTTCTCATGACTAAATATATATTAAATAATACCAGAAAGTTATAAACATACTTTATTTATTTTAATAAAAATAAAGTACAGCAATGTGACTTAGGGTAAATGTACTTTTAGGGTAATAGCACTAGCATTCAAAAACTATGTTAATCCCTATAACAATAAATAATAATAATAAAGTTAAATTTGTTTAAGGAGGTGCGTTTACCCATATTGGCCCTACATAACTATTTAAATACAACATTAAAAGTACAATTATTAATTGTAGCCCCAGAAAAATTAAGACTGCTTGTTACGATGGCCTGTTGGTTGGTTGTTTCGGTATTTTCTAGTGTTGAACTCTCAGTGAAACCACTTTCTGTCGAATTTATTGCAGTATTTAAATTATTAGTAATTGATTTTTTATTATTTGGTTGTAAAATTTTTTTTGCAATATCTTTCTTATTGGTCATCGATTCGTCGATGTACCCTTCAGCTACAGTACTCGATTTCCACCCCTAGTGGCGCTTTAAACACGTAATGTCTGCCCCTGCATCTACAAGCAGTGTAGCTGAAGTTCTTCTTAGACAATGGCCGGTGTACTCTATTGCACCTGGTAGTTTTAAAAACACTGCTGCTTCCTTAGGAACAGCACTTATTTTATGAATTCCCATTACCATGCGACAACACCGACCATTTACAAATTTTAAAAAAAATCTCTTCTCGCGCATACCTTCCGGGCGTAATGATGCATAGTTTTTATAAATACTTAAATATTGCTCCCCAACAATAGTAAACGACCGCGGTTTCCTAGTTTTATTATTAGGAATTCTTATGAGAATCGCAGATCCTAAGTCTTGTATGTCATCAACGACCATTTTCACCATTTCTTCACATCGGCATGCACCTGATATTCCAATAACCAAAACAATCTAAAAATTATATATATTACCTTTATAAAAAATTTGTATACTTTGAGGTAATACCTAAATTTACCTTAATTCCCAAATATTGCTGATTAGGAGCTTCAGATAGAAATTTTTCAAACTGTTCCCTGGTGAATACTTTAGCTTTTTTGGGAATGTAGCCTTCTTTTGCTTCTTTAAAAAAGCTCGTAGCATCAAATACTTGCTTATGTCTATTCCTTGTCTGATATTTAGCATTGATCTTAACATAGAATAATGTGACCACATTGTTGAACCTTTCATTTTTTGATTGCTCACTAGTTCCGAAAAATATGTCAAGAATACATTTTCAGAATTATTTTTGGTGTTTTTCTCATTGCACCATGCCTGGAATCTTTTAAACGCAGCTTCGTAAACACCACTGGATTTTGTTGGCAGCAAATTGTTCGCAACATTTGCTGCAATTTTGGCAACCTCCGGGGGCGTACAGGTAAATTCTGAGTCTAACATTTTAATTTGAAGTAAATGTAGTTTTAAAAAATTCTATTTTTAAAAGGATAAAAATTAAATAAAGTTACGCAATAATGAATGCTGACACTTGTCAAATCGAATGGCACGTCGCTATCAAACAATATAATAATAAATCCATAGTAACGCTAGCCCCTTCTCAAAACTTAAAATTTTTAAATAAAACAATTAAAACATTTTGTATCTTTGTGTTTTCATATTTAAACAACGTCTGAAGAAAAAAAAGTATGTTTTATTCGGAGTTAAAGCAACTTCTTATGACTCGTCCGTAATTGCCGGACTCACTTTGTTCGTCCGGCAAACCTACAGACTTGTTAGAAAAGTATCGCTTTTACTCCTAATAAAACAATATACTATTCTTTTTATCAATTAATTGGTTACTTACCTTTCTCATACTGGACCGGTTGCCCGTTGGTATTAGATCTTCTTGCTGGATATCAAAAATGTTAAATCTGTATTTTTACCCAAATTTCGTCTACTTGGAAAAACAGTATTTAATAAAAAATGTTATTAAAAAAAATTGTTAGTATATTTTTTTACAATTTTAATTTTTGAATTCCCGCGTGTTTCCTTCGCGAGAAGCGTCGCTAGGATAAAAGCACCCGCGTGAATAGCGTCCCGACGGCAACTGTGACATATAGGCGTCGCGGTGCCTGGTCGAGCGCCTTTTGCGGCGTGATAGTCGCACGCATCAAAATTTCCTATTTGGGCATTAATTTACGATAAATTATTTTTTCATAGTAGGCTGTGATAGTTCAAAAATTAAAAACATTAACCTTAAATGCTAAATAGTCTATGTCAGAAAGATGTAGAGTAATAAAATGGGAAATTGCGTCCAGTTCGGCTCAATTTCAGTGTAGATGTGTCGGTCCTAGGCGCAGGTAAATTTTATGCATTAAATTGTTTATGATAACTAACCAAAGAAAAAAAAAAGAAAATAATTTGATAAAGAAGGAACTATTTACTATAGCAAATTTAAACAAACATCGTTTTATGAAATATGCCGTGGAAGATATAGCTGAAAAATATAGTGTAACTGTGCTGCGCACATCGCCATATCATTGCGAACTAAATCCTATAGAACTTATATGAGCGCAAGTAAAAGGATTTGTAAAAAGACACAACACGACATTCAAAATGAAAGACGGTAAGGTACTGTTTGATCAAGCCATTAAGGAAGTGACACCAGAGAACTGGCGAAAAGCAGTCCACCATATGTCATTAAAGAAGAGGAGAAAATGTGGGATCTTGACCACCTGACCGATCGGACCGTCGACCCGTTAATTATAACGTCAAGAGGAGATGACAGTTTCTCAGATGACGAGGAATAATTTTTGAATAATGTAGTTTTTGTATTTTTTTTCTGCGATCATATAAAATGTTTTCTGCCTTTTTAATGAAGAGGAGGGTTAAATTTGATTAAGTAGATAAAATTTAAAAAATAGTGAACAAGAAGGATCAACATTCTTATTATGCATCCGAAACCTACTCAAATTTTACACAACGACACTTTAACCAGAAATATTTAAAAAACTAAGCGTTTTCGATAAAAGCGAATTATTATTAACATACAGGGTGTTACAAATTCAACATACCAGCATTGGAATCTCGGAAACCATAGGAGTTAGAGAAACGGTTAAATGGGGGCAAAGTTGTGCAATTCGGTGCTGATTATAATGCCGCTTTAAAAGTTTTCATATTTCAAATACTTCCGATTTTATTCGAAAAAAAACCGAAATTTTGCAAAATCGTTTTTATTTTTTCCTGAGCTCATTCGACTAGCTATTTAACAATAAATGACACTTTGTCATTGCCACTATTTCTCCTCTACAAAATGACGTTACTAAACCAAAGATCCGCCGTTTCATCTCCGAGCGGCCATCACCAACTTTACTTTTTTAAATACGGACCTGGATTTTTTTAACCGATTTTTAAACCCTCCTACCCTCAAAATGTAATGGCGATATTACTTTCTCATCATGATTAATTGTCTTTGCTTATTTTTTAAATTCATATTCTTGTCGTCTGGTCCTAGCAACGAATTACAATGTTAATTAAAAACTTTATTTTATTTAAAACATTCATACATAAGTAATAAAATTTATTTTTTAATAATTCTAAATTTACTAATTATAAATCCTAATTTTCTAAATGTTCAAAGAGATTGCCGTTTTGCTCAGTAAAACGATCGATTTTTCTTCCAATTTTGGCGACAGCCCTTTCAACCGATCTTCTCCTTATCCTATCAAATGCAACTTGCAATGCAATTTAAAAAAATATGTTTTTAAATAAATAAGCAAGGACAATTCATCGCTATGAGAAAGTAATATCGCCATTACATTTTGAGGGTAGGAGGGTTTAAAAATCGGTTTAAAAAATGCAGGTCCGTATTTAAAAAAGTAAAGTTGGTGATGGCCGCTCGGAGACGAATAGGCGGATCTTTAGTTTAGTAACGTCATTTTGTAGAGGAGAAAAAGTGGCAATGACAAAGTGTAATTTATTTTTAAATAGCTAGTCAAATGAGTTCAGGAAAAAATAAAAACGATTTTTCAAAATTTCGGTTTTTTTCGAATAAAATCGGAAGTATTTGGAATCTGAAAACTTTTAAAGCGGCATTTTAATCAGCACCGAATTGCACAACTTTACCCCCATTTAACCGTTTCTCTAACTCCTATGGTTTCCGAGATTCCAATGCTGATATGTCGAATTTGTAACACCCTGTATAGGATTTTTTTTTATATTTGATTTAATGAGTTTACGAAAAAATTATATTCTGCCTAAAATTTCTGCTTGTTGAGAAAACAACAATCAATTCAAAAATTTTGACCCAGGCCTATGTGGTAAAGAAAGTAAAAAATATAAATGCCGAAGATGGAAACCTATATTTAATTGTAATTTCAAAGTACACTAACATAATGGGCTCTTTCACTAAATTTTGATTTTGTTTGTAGTGTATAAAAAAACAAAAAATAAAATTTTCTGTGTTTGCACTTTTTGATATTTTTAAGCCATTACTGAGAGAACAAATAAGTAAAAAAAAATATTGGAACAAAAACAAGGACATTATAGAATATACGTTATGAAAACGACAATGTTGCCAAGGTTCTATAAAGTTTTATATTTTAATACCAAAGACAAAGTCTGAAAATCCAATATAAATAATTATTCAAAACGGAAAAGAACATTATATTATTTCCAAAATGTTATCTATATTTTCTCTTGAAGAAAAAAAGGTTCTAGGAACAAAATATATTATTTAACCAGCGTAAAAGGTTTCACATGTGGCAACGCCGAAATTATTGACCGAAGACCAAGCTAATGAAATGACAGTTGAAAAAAGTCTAACCTAAGTTATTTGTCGATATTTCTGCTCTATGAGCAAATAAATAAAAATAACAGTTATTTTAAACAAAAATACATCAAAATTCCACGATAATTCGAATGTAAGTTGGATGTAAACAAAAACAGCGACATAACAAGTGAAAGATCGGTAACGATGCTCACTGTAAATTTTTATCTGATCGACGTCATCGAGTAATCGCGCCAGTTTTGCGTTTTTAAAATTTTTGGAAAATGTGCATGTTTTCAATGAGCTGCAAAAAATTCATGGTATAATCTAGCAATAGTTTTATTGATCAGAAGCTCCCATTATAGCGCCGACTTAACAATTTAAATGCCAAATCTATCCAATATGAGAATAGTGAAAGATCCTATTATTACATGAGTGAAGAGTTTTAGACTTGCCTTGTCTTTATTTGTTTTAAATCACAACGTTTCAACTGGTATTGACTGATATTGTACTCACCTTCTTCGGGATCCCTCACAAAATTTATAAGAACAAGTCTATTTCTCAGTTGTTCAACATCTGGCAGAGTCCGCATTTTTCTGAATTGAATTATTTTTTCTCGAAGATAAATCGTTCCAATGTGTGAAAATGTCATATTTCTAAACATAAATATCTCAAAAACAATAAAAGTTAGACATATGACATTTTATACAAAATCAGGGTCAAATTTTGTGGGGAATTAGAAAGTAATATAATATACAGGGTGATTCACGTTAAGTGGCCTATTAGAAGATCTCGGAAACAAGTAACCTTATCTTCCTAAAAATTTGACATCAGGCATAATTGGTTTTGGGCTTTTAAAGCATTATATTTTGACATTTTTATTACTTCCGGTTATACCGGAAGTTAATGCCAACTTTGCTATTTCAAATGGAATACCCTGTATATTTTAGCATTTTTGACTACCTTATTAAAATCTAAATAACTTTTGTTAATAATAATCTACTCCTATCTCTAACCGTTTTTAAGATATGAATTATAAAAGGATTTTTTTGTGTAAAAACGCTCCGAGAAGAAAGTTTAGTAACTCTGAAACTAATAAAGGTAAACATTTAAAATTTTCTAAGCTTTCAAGTGATACATAGATCTTTAGTTTAAATTACTTAGGTTTCACGTTTTTTATACAGGGAGTTCTTAAAATTGTGCCAATGTTTCCATTTCAATAAATGTGCATAAGTCAATTTTTGCAAATGGAACACCCTATTTTTTAGCCTACTAACGTGTAGATAATTAAATTTCCTATCTAAATGCCTAATATGTTACAATACATATTTTTAGTGGTTTTGGAATTATGAGCAATTTAAATAAAAAATCTTAACATTTCTGTTTGTGTTAATGTGACATTATTTTTAAAAAGAAGGCTTCGACTGGGACTTTCGTTTGTTTGGCTTTGAATGAGAAATAGCTAAGCAACGAACATAGGCAGTTAATAACAAATGGTAACAAAAACAAAATTTTAAATGTTTACCGTTATTAGTTTCAGAGTTACTAAATTTTCTTCTCAGAGCGTTTTTACACAAAAAAATTCTTTTATAATTCATATCTCAAAAACGGTTAGAGATAGGAATAGATTATTATTAACAAAAGTTATTTAGATTTTAATAAGGTAATCAAAAATGCTAAAATATATAGGGTGTTCCTTTTATAATAGCAAAGTTAGCATTAACTTCCGGTATAACCGGAAGAAATAAAAACGTCAAAATATAATGTTTTAAAATCTCAAAACCAATTATGCCTGCTATCAAATTTTTAGAAAGATAGAGTTACTCGTTTCCGAGATCTTCTAATAGGCCACTCAACGTGAATCATCCGGTATGTATGGTGTTTTTTATTAAATAGGAGTAGTTGGATATGCGCTGACCATTTGGGACCCCTGTATAATTTGAAATAATTTTAGATAGTAAAACTATTTTTCATAATTTTGTATAACTTGGTTTTTGAAGAATATACAAAACTTAAGTAGGTAGTTTGGATGCTATGAAAGCCTGCGTTGAAAGGGGGCCACTTTGTATATTGAAATAAATTTGAAATGTGAGCTAATTGTGTGCAAAATAGTTTTGCGTACAATCATCCATGAAATGCTATTTGCAGGTTATGCTAGACGTGTCCAAAATTTCAATTATCAGGACAATTATAAAAAAAGTGATATAAAATGTTATATTAAGATCAAAATGCTAATTCAGATTTCATGCTACCTACTACCAAAAAAAGGAAGCCTTTTTCTATTGGCAGAATGTCACCACCTGTATACAAGTTTCAAACTTTTGTTCTCATCATCAGTATACCTACAGGGCACGTGTAAGTACCTAACCACCAAAAAAATATGAGAACTTTGTTCGAATAACCGAAAAAAATACCAGGGTCAATTTAAAAATAATAGGGACCAGTATAGCTTATAGGTAAGTCTGCACTCCTGTACTCCTGCCTGTAAATCAAGTTGCGAAACAAAATTATTTTTCAAATTTTTATTTCGGCATCTTTTGAATTAAAAGTCCAGTAATACAATAACATTTTATTTATTATTTTAATCAGCTTTAATTACTATCCTATACTATAATCTTTTTAAAAAAGAAAATTAGGGAAATTTAAAAATACCTTATTGAAAAAATCATAAATATGATTAATTTATTTAATATTATATTTTGTAATAAAATAAATAAGATGGCAAATTTTTTATTTTGCGATATTTTATTGGTAACTTTATATTTCAATATCATAAACTGTATTTAATTTTAAATACCAGGTGGCCCATTCATAGCTCTTAACTTGTTAATACACTGCGTCCATTAATTATGGAATAGTTGAAAAATTACTTGAATTTCAAAAGCCTATATTTACTTCAAAATTCAATCAATCCATTTCATTTTCAGCTTATTGGGTAAACGGTAGATTATGTCTCTTGGACCACTAAATACAATGTGTGTGACTCCAACTTATGTTTTTTTACAAGGTGATGGCCAAAATGTTAAGCTGTGTACAATTTTCTAATTTTTAAATCGATATTTCTAATATAAGAAGTTATGAAAATTGAATTTTATTATTGTGTTGGTTACAGCTGTATATTAGGTACTTACTATACATACCCGTTACAGCGCGGTACCGATCGTGTAAATTTAAAAAAATTTAAATTCCGAAAGTTGTGATATTGCCAATTTCGCTGCTATAAAACCCACTATCCCCTCCGTTTTTGAGGATGTAAAATACGGGAAAGTGTTAATTACAGCTTTGTGTTAGGTACTTACGGTTCCCGTCACAGCGCAGTACCGTTCGTGTCAATCAAAAATAAAATAAACTCCAAAAATCTTAATATTTCCAACCAATTATGCCATTATAACGATTTTTGAATTTTTTTAAATTTACACCTATTTAATCTAACGCTGTAACCAACAGAATAATAAAATTTAATTTTCATAGCTTCGTATTTTAGAAACATCAAGTTTAAAATCAGCATCTTATTTATCTTGATATTTGAGCCATCACTAGGGCTGGGCGATTATCAAAAAAAAATAATCGATTTTCGATTATATGAATGAATCGATTATTTTCGATTAATCGAAAATAATCGATTAATCGAAAATAATCGATTAATCGAAAATAATCGATTAATCGAAAATAATCGATTAATCGAAATAATCGATTAATCAAAATAATCGATTAATCGAAATAATCGACTAATCGAAATAATCGATTAATCGTTTTTTTTTCGAATCGCCTTATTGAAAACAATCAGTTAATATAAAAAAATCAAATAATCGAAAATAATTATCGATTTTTTTTATTATATACTTAAATAACATTAAAATAATATCTAAATCATAATTATTATTAATTTTGGCAAGGCAAACTTGAGGGTAATACGTAATAGAAGCCTCAAGTTATATCGTTGATTTTGTCGCGAAATATTTTTATTAATCTATTCGATTAATCTAAAAATTGTTATTATTCCGATTAATCGAAAAAGACATATTTTAATCGAAATTATATCGATGATCGAAAAATCGAAATAGTTGTTTCGATTTTTTGATTAATCGAAAACATTTCGATTTTTCTATTAATCGATTAATCGAAAACATTTCGATTTTTTGATTAATCGATTAATAATATATCCTTAATCGAATAATCGATTAATCGATTAATCGATTATTACACGATTAATCGATTATTTTGCGCAACCCTAGCCATCACCCTGTATAAAAAAGGCATAAAGTTAAGTCACGCACATTGTACTTAGTGGTCCAAGAGACAGCCTGTCCCAGTAAACTGAAATTGGAACGGATTGATTGAATTCTGATGAAAATATAGATTTTTAAATTCAAATACTTTTAAACTATTCCATGATTAATGGGCGCAGTGTATTTTTCAAAAACACAGTTATATAGAAGCATTAAGGCCTTTTTACATTAGATGCAATTTTAAGAAAAATTCTCTGAAAGCATGCGCTTTGGTGACGTTTTAATTAGCTGATGCAAGTTTTAAATAGGAAAACTTGCATCAGTTGATTAAATCGTCCCCAAAGCGCATACTTTTAAGCAATTTTTCTTGAAATTGCACCTAACGTAAAAATGCCTGTAGGTCTACAATAGAACTCTGTTTTTGAAACATATTAAAAAGTTAAGTAGTTTACTTTGTATGAAATTCTGCGTTGAGAGGAAGCCACCCGGTATATACGATTTATGAGGACTTCCCTTGATGAAAAACTATAATGAACTTAAAAAATTAAAATACCAATAACAAGGTTCTGAGGTTTATATTGTCACAACATGACATCTCTTTCGGTAACATCGTACTATTGATCTTCAACATTGGAAGAAGATTGTGTTACTTAAAAGCATTCGACCAATATTTTTAACTTCTTCTCCAAGGTAACCAGTTTCATGCCAAATTATATCTATACCGTGTGTAACAGGATTATGGTACACCCCCGTATCTCCGTTAGTTTTAAAGGTAATTGATTGAAACTTGGGATATCCCATATACAGAATAAGAGGCTTTTTTGACCTACAAATGATTTTTTTTTCACTTCCGGTTTCGCCGGAAGTGACACCAACTTTCGATTTTGAAATGGGACACCCTGTATATTATTACATTTTTCAATTCTGCATAATTTTCTGAATCCAATGATACTACAAAAGTGACATTTCAAGCGTAAAAAATATTTATTATTTAATTTTTAATTTTTAAGTGTGCCATGACGATTCCGATTTATTCTAATTGATCTGTCTAATGCTAGAAAAATCGAAGTCCCGTCAAAAATACTAAATTGCGTTTTTTATAAGCAAATAAAATTCATCGTAATCGTTTTTGGGGTAAAACTCAATTTTTCCAAATGGAACCATATTGGTACCGTGGTACCATTTCTTAGTACTATTAATAAGGAATTTATTCATACCTGGTAATAACATGTGCAATAAATACAATCAAAATTACAGCTAAAAGAAAATACAATTATTTTGTTCTGATTTAATGCTAAGAAATTACTGAAGTGACTTTGGAATACAAAAAATGAACACAAACTATTACATAAATAATTAACATGTCCACTTTTTCATCTCTTGTATAAATGTGCGGCATTTTGAACAAAAATAATAACAAATGTAAAGACTTTTCCAATACACAATAAAAACACCGATAAATCACCGAATACTTATTTGACAATCTGAATAATTTCATTGTTTTCAAAGCCTCCTTAGTAATCTCTTAGCATTAAATTAGAACAAAATAATTGTATTTTCTTTTTGCTGTAATTTTGATTGTATTTATTGCACATGTTATTACCAGGTATGAATAAATTCCTTATTAATAGTACTAAGAAATGGTACCACGGTACCAATATGGTTCCATTTGGAAAAATTGAGTTTTACCCCAAAAACGATTACGATGAATTTTATTTGCTTATAAAAAACGCAATTTAGTATTTGTGACGGGACTTCGATTTTTCTAGCGTTAGACAGATCAATTGGAATAAATCGGAACCGTCATAGCACACTTAAATGGAAAATTAAATAATAAATATTTTTAATGCTTGAAATGTCACTTTTGTAGTATCATTGGATTTAAAAAATTATGCAGAATTCAAAAATGTAATAATATACAGGGTGTCCCATTTAAAAATCGAAAGTTGGTGTCACTTCCGGCAAAACCGGAAGTGAAAAAAAAATCATTTGTAGGTCAAAAAATGCCGCTTATTCTGTATATAGGATATCCCAAGTTTCAATCAATTACCTTTAAAACTAACGGAGATACGGGGGTGTACCATGATCCTGTTACACACGGTATATTAAATTAGACCAAAAAAATTGCGTTCTCTTGGCCCTTATACTGGTCATGGAATTCAAAAATACTTTGCAAATATATTATTTATACCTCAGCGCGTTTCGATTTAAACGACCATCATCAGGAGGTTTAACTACAAAAAGTGTGACCTGAACTAACTGTTTCAATAAAATAAAAATGGTACTTATATCTTTATAACAAATTTTTACGTCGTTACGTGATAAAATGTCAAATGGTATTAAATAAATTTACGAAGATTGAAATGAATGGATTGTTTTTCACGGCATACTTGTCCTAATTTATCATGGCTTATTCGAGTCTAAAAATTACATTTAGGCTATTTCTTGTTAATGTACTATTACCTAATAAATAATTATTAACTTGTGATAAATAGTCAGAAAGAAAATTAAATAAAGAATTTTTTTATAATAAATCGAAGATGGGTTGCCATTTTAAAAAACAGGTTGTAAATAAAATTGTCTTAACGGTGCATTTTTTTCTAGGAAGTCAATTTCATATTATAAAGCAGATTGGAATGAACCATTTTAACGTTTCCATGGCCTACTCTTTACTGCTTACCTTGTTTTACCACAGTTATGGACATTTTAAAAAACAAAGGAAAATTGATCTGGGCGGCCATTTTCAAAACAAATATTAAAGTGTGATATGTCATTGAAAAGAAAATATTTTACAGAATTTACTTATCGAAAGACAACGAGGGATTTTCATTTAAAATTTAAAAGTTCGCTTCACTTCCGGTTAAACCGGAAGTCGATTTGAAGGTTTGAATTGGCCAAAAAATTGCAATTTATTAACTCCCCAAATTTTTAAATCTTTACTTTTAAAATTATGGAAAAAATGTGTGTGTTCTTGTGCCACCCGGTATTTATAGATATAATTTCGCATGAAGCTGGTAACTTTGGAGAAGAATTAAAAAATGTCTGTTCGGATGTCCTTAAGGAGGATCAATTTTACGTTTTTAAGTGCTGGCAAAAATACACATAGAAAATAACTTAGTAAATAACAAGAGTTAAAAACTATTATTCTTGAAATTATTTAAAATTAAAACATTTAACTTAACGTGTTATGTGAACATTGAAATGCAACGATATTATAAAACAGGGCGCTAGATTTGTAATGTAACTGATTTAGTGCTAGGATTTTTACATTGAAAGTTTTTATAGACATGTCATGCGATAGAATGTGCTGTATAAACAGTGAGATGTACATTTATTAATGAAATGCTTTGCCTAAAGGTGATCGTTGTTGATAGTAAAATGGTTTCCCGGGTCAGTTTACCCTTCTCTATTCGCCCCTGGTATGTATGGCAATGTTTACCTACTAATTAAGGCTTGGCATGATCTTAAATGTCGTCTAAAATAATTATTGAAAACCGTTTGATAACTACACTTTGGGCAGCAGTGCACTTTGCTGGTAACAGAGTTCATCAATTGTTCATTATCGGAATGGCGGTTTAGAATATGACTATCAATTTGTTGCTTCTGATTAAATTTCTTATTGCATTCGATACAGATAAATTGATGTAAATCAAAGTGAAGCCTTAGATGTCTTTTAAAATTACCCTTTTCACTGCAATTATATCCACAAACTCCGCACTGATACTTTTTTCGCTCCTGACTGGAAGAATCATGCGTCAGAAGGTGCGAGTTAAAGTTAGAGGTAAAAGCGGTTTTATATAAACACTTGGAACATTCGTGGATTTTGGATGTGATGGTACTTTTCCACAGGTCCGTTTTATCTGGATGTTTGACTATGTAGTGATTGTCTAAATTTGTTTTCTGATTGAAAGATTTTGCACAGCATTTGCAGATGAAGGCAAGTGTTTTACTATGTATTCTTAAATGCTTTTTTAAATAACCTTTATCAATTGTTGTAAAAGAACAAGTATTACAGGTATATCTTTGTGCATTTTCTTTATCATGAATTATCATATGCCTCTTGTAGCTTCCTATAATATTGGTTCGGTAATCACATTGTAGACAAGTGTATTTCACCTTAAAGTCTTTAACGTCACCCTTTTTTTCTTTTCTCCTAAAAAGATATTTGTTTTATACATAATATAATTTAAACTAATAAAAACCGCTTTATCTCAAAAAACATTATTTCCAAAATGTTGATAAAGTTCATGGTTATAGTCGAAGACCTCTTATCAAGACTAAAAGATATTTCTATAAGTTTGTTAGAGGTGCTGGTATGCTCAAGAGTGTCTAACAATGACACAGATGGCGCTCCGTGCCACATGTTACTGGTGTGTCCCACCAAGTGCTGCCTTAAGTAGCTTCGAGATCCCTTTTCTTTTCGTCGGATCCTAGCTCTACTGATGAGTCATGATATGACGAAACGCGTCTAAAGATGGATCTGGCGAAATGAAAAGGAAAATCTTCTTCTTTAAAAGATATTTGGTTAAATTCGTCTTTCGGCCGCCACAAATCCATGTTTTTAAAATAATATACAGGGTCCTGTACTAGTGCGTCAGGCTTCTACAGTTATTCCTATCATTTTTATATAATAGGGACATTTAATAAAAAAATATATTGATATCCTCAAATATCTATAATTTTATATAATAATAATAAGTTTTGTTTCAATATTTATAATATAATAAAAATGTTTATTGATCTTCCTCAATAAAAATATATATTACTAGAATAAAATAATATTTGTCCCTAAAAAGCACGTCTTCGAGGATAAACAAAATAAAAAAGGTTTATTAAGTTTTGAATATTTAAAATAAACTTATTTTATTATTATTATTAAAAATAAGCATACCTTTTCTGAATTGGATTTTTGTGACACCACCTCTCTTGGTGTGTATCTCTACTTTCTTTTGAACTGTACCATCCACTACAGTGCGTACATTCAAAAGTTTCTCCTTTATAAAAAGCATCATTGTATTGAAAGCGACATTTCATCTCGTGGGCGTCTCGAAATTTTTGCAAAGTCAATCCAATATTGCAGTGTTTGCAAATAAAATATTTTTTCAGTTGGTTCTCAATTTGTGGGTCAAAATATCTACAAAAAGAAATAAAATATATAGACCTAGCTTGTAGTTGGTGGGCAATACAGGAAATAACATTTTTAGAAATTGTTTTTATTGTTAAACTTCCGTAACCAGAGGCGGATTATAGTACAAGCCGAACAAGGCTAGGCTTGTAGCGCCAAATCTTCAGATTTGGCGCTGGAAAATATGGCGCCCCTTGAAAGAGACCCCAAGAGATACTAAGATAACCAAACAAGATATGAAACTAAGCGAATTCAACCGTGGTTAGAAAAAACGGCGTTTGATTAACCCGCTAGTTTTTAGCTAAAACCACACACCATGTATATTAATCTGTAATAAATATTGTAGCTTATTTTCCCAGACTAATGCGCTTCGCATCGCGACATAGGCATCTCTTTGGCAGCGGGCGGCGCAGTGGCTACGCTAGGGGGGCCAGAGGTGGTCCGGGCCACCCCAAAAATTTTTTCGGACTCCCTAAAATAAATTTATTCTTAAGAAGCATTTGAAAGCTATTCAGATTAGATTAAGCTTTACGGTTATTTAAACCCAAAAAGGGTGTGGCACCCAAAAAAACTTCGCCTGCGGCGCAATTCCCCTTCCTCCCCTAGAACAAATCCTAAATCCGCCACTGTAGAAGGGGGGCGCAAAAATATCCCAGGGCTTTGGGCGCTTGCGAGTGTTAATACGCCTCTGTCCGTAACTGATGGCACTAAAGTATTCACCTGAAGACGACTGGAGATGCTTACCAGTTGAAACGTAGTGATTCTAAACAAATAAAGACAATGCAAGTCCAAAACTCTACTGCCGTTCAAGAAACGTCATTATCTCCAACCTGACACTGATGGCACTAAACCTGTAGGTGCGCCAACAATAGTAGTGTGTACAACAAGAGTGGATATGATGTCCATATCGCACGAGAAAGTAAGTTGAGCACCACACCGTAGGCGGCGTACTCAAAATTCCGAGCGCAATATGGACAATCCACTCGAGTTGTACAGTATATTTTTTCCACGACTCAACTTCCGAACTTCATACTAATAATTTAAAAAAATTATGTAAATTAGGCATCATAACTTGCCTTTTAAGTTAGCCGTGAACTTATGAGAAAGATAATAAAAAACAATTGAAGAAAAGTTAATTTCGATGGCAAATCCATGGCCCAAATTACACATATTTATCGATTTGGGTAATTTCTTATATTTACACAATATCACTTTGAATATAACTATCTTTCTCACATTAGGCGTATTGCAGAATAACAGACAAAAAGCGATATGTTTAATAATAAAAATGAACAATTCATTTTCTCAACCATAGCTAGTTTGATTAAATAGCTCTGCTGAAATGTACAGAAGAAAAAAGTTTCTTCGGGTTTATTTCTGCTTGCGTATGAATTATAACTCCGAAAGTACAACAAAATAACGTTCTCTATAGTAGTTTTTCAAAATAATCTCCAATTTACAAACTAGCAACACTGTTATGGAAATAAACGTACCAATACTGTAGAAATACCATAACCTTATAAAACCTTTACTAAAAAATGGGAATACATTTTTTTTCTGGAAATCTTATAATTTCATTTATTTGATCTGGTTTTATGTACTCATCTTCATATTCCATCATTTAAGGAAGATTTACCAGTCATTTTTCTATATCTGTTGCATATATTAAAAGTTTTAAAGTCGATTCTTGTTGGATCTCCGTTCAAAATATATAAGAAAATATCGCGATGGACAAATATTTGCATGAAAAAAAAACTACA
Organism: Polydrusus cervinus; assembly: GCA_935413205.1. Lineage (NCBI taxonomy): Eukaryota > Metazoa > Arthropoda > Insecta > Coleoptera > Curculionidae > Polydrusus > Polydrusus cervinus. The sequence goes on along the minus strand of OW284510.1, from coordinate 98,806,552 downwards.
AAGGTTAGTAAAAAACGTTCATTTGGTAGGTATATAATAGTAAACACTTTATGCAATAAATCTTGTAGTAATTGTCTAGAAAGTATTGGAAAACGGAAGATTCGTGAAATATGTGCGCAAATCTTTAGTTCGGTCTGAAAATAACACTAGTTCGGTAGAAATATATTTTGATATTAATTTTTGTATTATACCTTCAATTTTCGCACCATTTCGTGCACTCCTTATGAAAAAATTGTGTATGCTCGGGGATAAATGTTTTAATGTAAATTTTAAAAAAAACAAATTTTATCTGACATCAGATTTGCATATTTTTCAAGTATATTCTTGACCTCACTTCTGTCAAGTATCAGAAAACGACTCGTTAAATTTACCATATATAAATTTGCTTTCTTTGTAATTGGCCACTGTTATTATTGGTCAGTATTATATCCTAACTAGGATGGATATGAATATGAAATGAAATCCGTTCAGTTAACCGGAATAACTCACTTTTCAAATCACTTTAGTGTAAAGAAAACAGAAAATTTACATGTGGGAGTAGAGAAAAATAATAATAATATTGCGAGTCCAGACATTTTTTGTAGTGTTTTAATAATAATTAAATGACCAGCAAGTTTTACTGTGACTTAACTGACATTGTACTCACTTTCAAAGGTGCCTGATTAGTAAATTAAAAATTAAGGTCACCGGGCCAGTGTGAGAAAATTATTTCTGCCAATGTCACGTATGTCACAGTCAAACTTGATGTTAGTTAATTAGTATTAAAATTCTTTGTGCAAACCGACAAAAAAGTCTAATACATGTAAGATTGTAAAAAAGAGTTTTCAAATAAAATTTTTGGTCTCAATTTTTCCACAGGATGTTTTGAAATTATGACCAAAAACATTATTTCCATGTGCCAGGTATAAAATCACATAAGAGAATAATATAAATTATTAAAATGATAAAAAATAATCTAGATTATGGACTAATAATGTTGGTTAAAAAGTGTCAGATTTTTATGCAGAGGAGTTAATTTGCAATTTTTTACTAAGTAATATCCATATCCATATATTCGTATCTCTTACCATTTCAACGATCCCCATATACGCACAGGAATCTATAGCACCCTGTATATAACTGTAATTTGTTGTTGATACTTACTTCTTCGGCTCGATGCCGAGCTCCCGAGCAAAACTATTTCCATAATAGACCAAGAGCTCTTCACCTTTTTCGATAGGACGTGCCGTGCGGTAAAAGAGTTCACCCTTATACTGAAATGCAACCAAGTTCTGTACAGAAACGTGGGGAGCACAATTCACGTAGCGCATCCAGTTTGCGACCGTTTCATCTGCAGCATCCACCTAAAAATAACAATCATATTTTTTGTCAATGTAATCCAGCCCAGTAAAGAAAACCATTAAATGATATAAATGCACAAAAGTGCGAATAATTTTTAAAAACTGGTTAAGATTAAATAATAAATATGATGTATGACAATGTACCATTTGATGAGTTCTTTTATTTGACACCCGACTTAAATAGATTTAGATTTTTGCAACTAGTACTAAACTGCTGGATAATTGCTTTCGAGCAAGAAAAATTTCGCCTAAATTTAACAGTTAATATTATCTGAACCAGATATGATATCGACCTACGGTTTTGAATGGTTGATAGATTCATCCCTTGAGAAACAATTGTCAATGTTGGATTTTCTTTAGCTGTCGCAAAATTTTATATACAGGGTGTTAAAGAAGACGATGATTTTTGCTCCAATTTTAATGGCGTGTTACTTTCACAATAATATTTTTAAATTTTATCACTCTACGTCAATTGAATCACTGGTTCATAGCAAAGAAAGTAATTTGTCAAATTTTTGATATCGGCTATATTTTAAGTAATACCGATTTTTTTGAAAAACCTTGCTTTATTTTAACTTATTGGTAGCTAGATCTCACTGTGTGTTGTATCGTGCAAACTTTGCGAGTGAAGAAGAAAAATTTTTCTTGCTCGAAAGCAATTGTCCAGCAGTTTATTTGAGATAGAGGGAGGTACGATATTCTTTTTCACCTAAAGCACCCTGAAGGCGACATTTTAAGGATAAATATAAAATAATAACCTGTACCATTTGTTAAACTCTTTTATTTGGTTTCCCACTTAATTGGATTTATATTTTAAAAAATACTTTAAAGGGGTAATTTACCCTTAAAAAAATAATTTATTTTAAACCATGAGTACATATGAATTTTTCAGATTTTTATAACTAATACTTATTGAGAATGATGATAAGCTTTTACATTATAAAATTGTATAACGTAATTTAAAAAAAAATGGATTTGATTTACTTCAAAGTTTATTTTCTTCTTTTTACCGCATTCAAATTAAAGTTGTTTTTTTATATTAGTTTACTTACTTCTTTTTTAGTTTTCTATTGATATTTTTTTTAGTATGTTTATAAAATTAATTCGTGTTTGTTTGTTTTTTATCATAAAAATGGTTTGTCATCGAAACGGAATCACTATGCAAAATGAGCTGATCGATGACAAAATATTGCTGTAGCCTGTCGGAAAATGAGAGAATTGGTTGCGCAGACTTTAGCAACTAAGGATGCCTCCATACAGGTAATTTTTATTGGCTGTAATAAACACGATGGACGATCTGTGTATAGATTTTTACGGATTACGTTGCGATTTTTGACATTTTATTGCAAAATATAATGTGAAACCAACACATTTTTTTTTTTTTTTAAATAAATGTTTGTGTCTTAATTCGTTTTTCCGAAAGTTTACAAATACAGAAATCGTATAGACTCCCCAACTATTGTAGTATTTTTCAAGCAGAAGTACTGGCAGTAGAGAAGGCGGTCAATATCCTGCAAGAACACCTTGGCTTGGGAGTAGCCTTGTCAATCACCATCTTCAGTGATAGTCAGGCGGCGATTAAGGCAATCTGTTCCAGCAGCGTTAAATCAAAGCTCGTAAAGCGATGCCGCAACAATCTATGCACACTTGGCAACCAACATCGGGTTATTCTGTGCTGGGTTCCTGGACACTCCAAAATAGATGGCAACGAGGCTGCCGATGCGCTCGCAAGAGAGGGCGCAGGCATGCCAGCTGATCTAGCAGACAATACAGTGAACAAACCACTGGGATTGATCAAAGAGGAGATTGACTACACGGCCAAGCAGCTTGCACAGAACAGATGGACAGGGTTGACAACCTGTAGTACATCCAGGCAACTGTGGCCCACATTCGATAAAAAGAGAACAGCAGAGCTATTGAGACACAGTCGAAAAGACGTGAGAAATATTACTGCGGTTGTTACCGGACATTGCCTCTTCGGTAGACATGCCAAACGTATGCAAATACCCACTAACGACTTCTGCAGAAGAGAGATGAGAAAGAGGAAGAAAGTATTCAACATTTTCTGTGTAAATGCCCTGGCCTCGCAAGAAGAAGGTTCACTACTCTGGGTGAATCATCTTTCGATAGCCTGGAGGAACTAAGCAACTTACAACTTGGACGGCTGAGCAGATTTCTGAACAGTAGTGGCTGGTTTGAATGAGTTGTTAAAATCCTTCCGCGGTTACGTCGCACTAACCATCAGAGATCTGATGAAGGTGGGTTCTACGGAACACGTGTGGTATCACAACGGACCTAATCAGGACTACGTGAGACTATTTGGTCAGAACCAAGGGTCTGCCACTCTTACCTAACCTAACCTAATTCGTTGTGATTACTGTTAATTACATTTATTCGGTTTTTTAATTTGAATTTTTTGTGTTAAGAGCACCCCCGTTAAAGGTCACCCCGGATCGAAGAGCCTTTTTAAGACTAAATTAACAAAAACAAAAAAAAAAGTATATGTAGTAGAATTGTGGTAAATCAATTGATGTCATTAAAAACAGGTACCTACCTAATAAAAAAATATATTTAATTAAAACAATCAGTTGAAGAGTGAACAACCTTACCAGCTTGTTATTCCTAAGTTTCCAGCTGTAACCATTCGTATTGGATATCCGGGTAACTGTGCCCTCATAAGGCCCCACTTGAATCCCTTGAGGCAGTTTTACCTTTACAAACACTCCCAGTCCATGTACAGTAGACTCACGAACCTCAAATATCGGAGGTACTGTCTTTCGGGCTCTGTCGGGAACTCCTACTGGCACCTTAACGTCTTTAACGACAACGAGCATTCCACATGTGTCACAATAATCAACCACGTCCTTTTGACACTTGTCGCAAACTGAAAACAAGGGAAAGTCTTTATATTATGAGAAGTTATCAGAGACAGAAGAATTATCAGGATATAATCCCGTGCTGAAATTTTCCCCTGGTTTCGGGAAACATTTTTTTTTAATGGAGGCATTTAATTAATTGAATATCACATATTATTAAATCAACATACATTTTTAATGATATTAAAATATAAAACAAACTTACAAACATATCTGTCATCTTCAGGAATTTCTTCTTCTTGATAATTTTGAACCTTCATTTTCGAATTTCTTTCAGGATTTCGTCGGGCTAAAAAGAAGATTCGTATTAGCAGAAACCTATAAACATATGGTGTTCCAAATTCGAAATAAGTGAATCACACTTAATTGTATTCCACCCCTTCAAAAAAAAAATAGTTAAATGGTACCTATTTTCTTAATTAACAATTAAAAAATAAAAATACTCATGATGGTGTAAATTTATTACTTAAATTGAAGATCAATTCTTCGGCCCTTCACTCTTGATTGAAACCAGCCAGCAACTTCATATAAAACTTTCAAATGTGCCCAAAAAAATAATCCAGTGATGTCATGTCCGGTTGCAGATCACTCTGTTTGTTAATATTGTTTTTGTCATTAGTATCCGATGTAAGTTTTATTTTAAGTAATAATTTAATAAACAATTTAATGAAATTGGCCTGATAATGATCTCTTAAAGACGAAACGTCTAATTAAAGTGTCAAAAGTGAATTATGGTAATGGTAGTAGTAAAAATTTCTTTAATACGATTTTATTTGTTTTTCGATATTCTCCTAAATATATAGGATAAAAAATTAAATAAACGGTTGTATCTCAAAAACGAGTGTATTATCAAATTTAAGCAAAGTATTTTTTTGTATATTAAATGTATTAGAATTATAAATAGCCAGCGGCCATCACCAATTTTACTTTTTTAAATATGGAGCTGGATTTTTTTAAACCGATTTTTAAACCCTCAAAATATAATGGCGATATTACCTTCTCATAATGATGAATTGTCCTTGCTTATTATTTTAAATTTATATTTTTTAAAATGGCATTTGCAAGGTTGCATTTGGTAAGATAAGGAGAAGATCGATTAAAAGGGCTGTCGCCAAAATTTGAAGAAAAGTCGGTCGTGTTATTGAGCAAAACGGCAATTAGAAAATTAGGATTTATAATTAGTAAATTTAGAATTATTAGAAAATGCTTATAAAATAAATTTTATTACTTATGTATGAATGTTTTAAATAAAGTAAAGTTTTTAATTAATATTGTAATTCGTTGCCAGGACTAGGCTGACAAGAAGTGTAAAAAATATTATTTAAAAAAAATAAGCAAGGACAATTCATCATTATGACAAAGTAATATCGCCATTACATTTTGAGGGTAGGAGGGTTTAAAAATCGGTTTAAAAAAATGGAGGTCCGTATTTAAAAAAGTAAAGTTGGTGATGGCCGCTCGGAGACGAAACGACGGATCTTTAGTTTAGTAACGTCATTTTGTAGAGGAGAAAAAGTGGCAATGACAAAGTGTCATTTATTTTTAAATAATTAGTCGAATGAGCAACGATTTTGCAAAATTTCGGTTTTTTTCGAATAAAATCGGAAATATTCGGAATTTTAAAACTTTTAAAGCGGCATTATAATCAGCACCGAATTGCACAACTTTGTCCTATTTAACCGTTTCTCTAACTCCTAAGGTTTCCGATATTCCAATGCTGGTATGTCGAATTTGTAATACTCTGTATAATACATTTAAGGTGTCTGTCATCAATTAACATTTTTATGGCGTCGCGACGCCTGAGAAATAACTGGCCTCGGTCTAATTTTTACTTTAATTTATATAGACATCTACCAAAACCTTTTCACAGAAATTAATTATCCCAATATTTTAAAGAAAAAGGCATTGAGAGTTTTAAGTGAAATACCTGCATACTGATGTCATGTACCGGGTGACCCCAATTTTTCCCGTAATTTTAGCAGTAAAGATTTAAAAATACGAGACGTTAATAAATATTTAAATTGCCATTTTTTGACCAATTTAAACTTTCGAAACCACTTTCGGTTTAACAGAAAGTGAAGTCAACTTTTAAATTTTATATGGAACAGTAATTTTTTTTTCAACGACATATCACACTTTATTATTTGTTTTAAAAATGGCCGGCTAAATCAAATTGACTGAAAAATGGTAATTTACACCCTTATATTAACTCCTAACATTTTTAAATCTTTACGTTAAAATTACAGATTGTCGCCCAGTATGTTGATCTCTAAAACGCTCACCTTTTTCAGATACTATCCTGCTCAATTTCTTTGGTACTTTTACATTATCCTTATCGGTAGTTTTTCTTTTCCTCCTCCTGGTTTTCTTTTTAATGACACTGGAGTTGACCAGTTCTTTTAAGAATAACTCGCCCTTTGGATTATTTAGAAAAGATGGTGTTGGCAATAGGTGAGCTTAAAAAATAAAACCATAATTAGTAAATCGGGCCATTTATATACTTTATACCTAAACTTTATTGTATTGTCGCGTAGAACATTATAGTGTACGGGGTTATCCAACCAGGACTGAACAAAGGCCTTTTTTAGTTTTCTTGTATTTCATTAAAACCAATATAGTAATCTTGTGTATTTTTGACCGTAGAATCTGAAGTTTTTATTTAAGAAACGACTTGACTTAAAACACAGAAACTGTGGCGTAAAACTGTTGTTGTTTCAATGGAACACCAAGTATATTTTTTATTTTTATAAAAGGTCTTTCTTTCCTAATTCCAAAAATATATAATTTGTCTATATTACTTGGATCATTTTTTAGCCATGGGCGATCAAATTTTTAAAAAGCCGTATTCATTCTAGTTGAATACGTCTAGAATGGCTTGGAAATTAAAATGTTCAATATGGCCCCCATTACTATTTAGATGGTTTTGTTTTCCAAGGCACTCTAGACATATCGAAACTTTATCCAACAAGATGTTATTTTCATGGCTCACCATTACGGAGGTTTTCCAAGGCATTCTAGACGTATTAAACTAGAATTGATACAGCTTATTAAAAATTTGATCACTCATATCTTAAGAATGGTTTGAGCTAATATAGAAAAAATATATATTTTTGGAATCAGGAAAGAAATACTTTTCATAACTATAAAAAATATACAGGGTGTTCTATTGAAAAAATAACAACTTTAACAACAGTTTTTTTTGTTTTAAGCCAAGTCGTTTTTTAAATTTTAGTTTCTACGGTCAAATATAAACAAGGGGGGAGTATCACATGACTGAGGACCGTGGTTCGGACGCCACGTTAAGCTGTAGGTCCCCTCGGTAATAGCCCTGGCAGCAAACAAATAGGTAAAAAGCATAATCCGAAAGAATGGCCCAAAATGACAACAATAGAAATCGCACCGCGCCGGTGTGAATTAGCCAAAAAAGAAGGAAAGCGGTGTACCGCGCTGTGACCATGCACCGATACTGTCACCGCTACCGCCGCCCCGCGTTATTCAGGAGGATCCTTAAATAGCATATTACTAAAATGAACATCAATAACATTTTATCAAATACTAAGTCACTATTCTTCAATATGAGCACCATTTTTATTTAAGTTAAATATAATTTATAATTTTTGACACCCCGTATACTTTTTTTTGATAAAATCTTTTAAATTAAAGTTATTATGTTAAGTGGGTTTCTGTACGCGCTGTGGACCAGGCATGAATAAAGCGCCCCCCCCCCGAGGAGCCCTCCCAAATGGGTGATTTTTACTATGGGTGTGTGAAGGGTCAGAATTTTTTTTAGAAGTCACTTTTGAGAGTTAGAAGATTTTTTGAGACGGGATACGCTCCTTTTTTTTAGAAGCCACTTTTTTTAGTTACCCCTCCCCCCCCCCCCCCCCGCTAAATCCTGGATCCGCCACGCTATAATATACGTAATAAAAATGGCACCAATCGAATTTGATTGAACCAGCATTCCGTTTAATCAATAATTATTAATTAATTTTTCCGTATAGTTTCTAAAATCGATATTATTGGTGAAGGCCTTCTTGATTTTTAAACACTTTTGTTTTTACCGCAGCCTTCTACTAACTAACTCACCTTAGATGTTTTCTTGATTGTATCCAAGGCCCTCTTTGATGGACACGGTCCAGACTCGCGCTTCTTCTGAACTTTCTGTGCATATCAAAGAAGGCCTTGGACATAATATTTTATTTTAGACTTTATTTCATTTGTTTTTTTCACTAATTAAAAATAAGGTTAGTTAACAGAATTATTGCAAACTTTGTAGAATACTGGATACATTAATGAATATAGTGTACTTACCTTCTTCAGGATATCTGACAAAATTTACAAAAATCAGTCTATTTCTTAGTTTTTTATCATCTGGTAGAGCCCGCCATTCCTCTTCATTGAAATATTCACGAATAATTTCATCCACTTCTTCGTCCGTCATTTTTTCAATCTGAGCCGCATTAAGATTCATTTTCTAAGAAAATTGTTTAACTTGATGTTAGTTATTAATTTAAGTTTTTAAAATACAATAAACTTACCAAAATATCTATTTAAATTCCCCAAGAAATTTTGAATTCACTGGAAGCGTTGATCAGAAACTAATAAAATTACAATATGGTCGTTTCAGTTTATTCAATTGTTTTTAAACCAAGGACTACGTGATTCAAGAGACGGTCTTTTTTAAAGTCTAAGCCTACTCTGCAAAATCGGATGCTATCTCAGGCTAGTTAGGGAAAAGCTAAAAATTAGCGGTTACGTGCGAGTCGCACCTGCGTTATTAATCTTAAATACTATTTTTTTTTTGAGTTTTTGGATAATGAATTTATTCTATTTAAGTAATTATCTCAAAAACATTTGATTATATTATGTGACAAACAGCGTTTGAACCTTAATTAAGTACTTATTGATACCAAATTTATAGTTTTAATTAATTTTAATTTCCCTTTACTCAAAAACGACTATAAATAGCTATAAGGGTCGCCGAGTCTATGGGGGCGCCACGTTGGAAAATCTCAAATATTTGCCCCTGTAGAAATATCTCCAAAACATGAAGTCAATTACATCCAAGAAGTGTTTATATTAAGAAATGTTAAAATACATTTTGTACCGGGTGAGTCAACGATTGCGCGGAGTAATTTTATGCCTTGAAGATAAAATTTGTCGACAATAAACTTTTATGTTAAAAGGTATGGTTGGATATCAGGCACATTTTAAAAATATTTTGAATTATACAGGGTGCGCCCAAAAAGTAAGGTGTCAAAAAGGTCCATTTTTTTAAATGGGACACCCTATATATTGTATTATTTTCTGATTCCTCACAAAATTCTACGCTTATTTTATAAATGTCATATGTCTAAATTCAATAGTTTTTGAGATATTGACGGTTAAAATATGGCAATTTCAGACTTTGACAGGCTGTAGCATTGGAACGGTTCATCTTAGAGAAAAATGATTTTCCCCTCCCTATCTTAGTTTTTATTCTCTATCCAAAGAAACCAACCTCCGGTTTACCATGTTAAACCAAAAAACCGGTTTTAACGGTTTAACATGTTAAACCGGAAGTAGTAACGTTTAGATAGAGAATAAAGAATTAAGATAGGGAGGTGAAAACCATTTTTCTCTAAGATGAACCGTTCCAATGTTACAGCCTGTCAAAGTCTGAAAATGCCATATTTTAAACTTCAATATCTCAAAAACTAATGACTCTAGACATTTCACATTTACGAAATAAGCGTAAAACTTTGTGAGGAATCAGAAAATAATACAATATATAGGGTGTTCCATTTAAAAAAATGTACCTTTTTGACACCCTACTTTTTGGGCGCACCCTGTATAATTCAAAATATTTTTAAAATGTGCCTCATATCCAACCATACCTTAACACAAAAGCTTATTGTCGACAAATTTTATCTTCAAGCCATAAAATTGCTCCGCGCAATCGTTGACTCACCCGGTACATTTAGCTTTTGTGGTTTTTACGTCACGAATACTGAGATAAATGTATTTCAAAAATAGTTGCAGGCGTTCGGCTGTTAAGAGATATCACCAGTAAAATTGACTTGAACAAGTAAACTCCCCGGTAAAAGAATCCGTCACCTCAAAATATTTGGGTAAATTTGAACACATCTTTTCTCGCCAGAGTTTCCATCGTAGAATAATAAAAATCAAAAGGCAAAAAAAAGGTATCAGCTGCTACCATCAGTGTCTTGGGATTTTTTTAATGAAACTTGTTTCAGTTATAATTCACCGTATATTTTAAACATTTTGGTATTAATAGCTAACAACAAATTATTTGAATGATAGAAGAGTTTTGAACTTGTATTGTCTTTATTCATTTTAAATCACGTTTCATTGGTAAGTATACCTCCAGCCAGCTTCAGGTGAATACTAAATAATTCTGGTGTATGGTAGCAGCTTCCTTGAATTTTCTCTTTTTCGAATCGTGGTTCTTTTTGCAGGATTTCTGTGTACATGATATGATAGCAAAAATAGCAACACCACCCTAACTTAGTGATGTACCTACAGGAAACCGACGCTATTAAACTATCTCAATTGTACATCAAATCACTCAAACAACACAAAACATGGCATAGTAAGAACACTTGTGGATATACCAATTACACTAAAACTCTAACGAAGTCTTCAAAAGTAGGTAAGGGTATGCACTAATTTATTTAACAAAAATTACTAATTTAATTTTGAAAAAACTATGGAGAGGGAGAGGAAAACTTTAGGCTATAAGTTTTATTATTACAAATATTGAAAAATAATTTTTATTAACATTTATTTGTTGTACATAATACATTCAATAGGTACCTACCTCTAGAAATCTAACTACGTATGTTATATTGTATAATTATAATAGAGTTTACTTTTTTGGGATCAAAATATTAATTTAAAAATAATTATAGCATTTCTATAAACCACAAACTGTAAACGAGTCAACAGGGAAATTTTGGCTAGATTTCTTGGACATTGTACCACGTGCACCATCTTGCCTCTATAATGAAGTCACCAACCGCATTGTTTTTTTAATTTTGACTTATTTATCATTTATTATAATTTGAGGTTGACTATGATGTTATATTTTGTGTTCTATACTCCTTTAATGAAAAAAACACCTTAGTTTTGGCGATTTGACGTCCCAGCGGCCTTGTCAGCTGTTTTTTAAAATTGCTCCAGCCTCACCCCCCCCCCCCCCCCCTCCTCTACCCCCGGTCCATACTGATATCTCCTCAATGTAGCATGTACACACGTCTATATGCCCCAAACGTACTCAATAAGATTAAGGTCTGGACCCTTTAAACTTCACAAGACGTTTTCTCGTGTGAATTTTTGAATAATTCGTGCGGTGTGTATTGGCGCATTGTCATGCTGTACGGTAACTCAAAATTTGATCGTACACTTAAATATCATAAAAAAAATAATAAGTCTTCAACTGTTAAGCTTGCTTGCTTAAATACACCATTTCCCAAATATTTTTCTAGTTTTTGACACTTAATATTTCTCGGATCTGTTGAGTAAGCCATTCGACTCCTTCTTGTAGTCCTTCTCCTGTCACAGCGTTACTTGCGGAAATATGCCAGGGTTTGTCCATAATTTTGTCCAAACCTAAAAATTATAATGTTCTATTATTATAGCTGACCGTTACTCTTGAGACTTCTTATTATAAAGAAACGTTATTGCCACCCTATTGATTTTTTAAAATGTTTGTGTCTGCATCAAAATCAATGCCTTCTGCGACTATTGAAAAAAAAACACAGTGAAAATTTAACATTTACCCACAGCCCTCAGCCTCTTCTAGAAGTTAAGTGAGCTGTGGTTATAATATGGTCTGGATATAAAATTCCGTCATAAAGTTTCGTTGCACACTTTGGAGGAAAGATAAAATAAATATGGTAACTGACGCCCCAGTAGTGACACCTGTTGATAAACGCATCACTTGAGATAATAATATCATGGTTAAACCGAGTTTTATTTTTTAATTATTTATTATGCAAAATAACTCGCCCCTCCCCAGGCACGTAGCAACAGGGGGTGCGAGTGGTGCCGCGCGCCAGAGCCCGGGCCCCTACGGGGCCCGCGAATCCGATCGGAATCATAATGCGAAACAAAAAAGCGACAACGCCGCGAGCTAAACAAACAAGCGACAACGCTGCGCGCCGCGAGGCTGTCATGAGTCAAGGTTCTTAGATACTATAGGTTGTAGGCCGTGGTACCAAAGGATATCCTTACCCTCTCCCAGTTGACTTACACAAACTAGTGCAAGGAACTGGGATCACGAAGTGGGTATACCTTGCCTGCTTGCTGGCTCGACGCCGTTCACGCCAACCGTTGCCGTTGTTTGTCAATTTCTCTTCTAGCCACGCGCCGAAAACGAGCTACGCTACGACGCTACGACCCGCATTCGAGCTCCTAGTTGGGGAATTGATCAAAGTTTTAAAAATAACAAAATTCGCAAAGTAAAAAAACAATTCGATGAGTTGTCGTGTGACGAACGACTGTCCAATGCCAAGTGTCGGTGTTTAATTTAACGTTGGACGTTATTATAATATCACAACTGGAAAATCGATTTAAAGGTTTAAACAACGTAGTTCTAAAGTTTAAAGCACTTTTTCCTTCTACCTTAAGAGAGTCCTCTGATGCTAATCTAGTACTTCTATCTGAGAATCTAGTTAAGTTTTATTCCAACGATTTATCACATTCGCTTGTTCAAGAAATTTTATCATTTAGGCGCGTTTATAAGGATCAAATCCATGCAGACATTTCCATTAATGACTTGGCGAAATTAGTTATTTGCGATGAAATGATTTCGAGTTCATTTAAAGAAATATGCTGTGCTTTTATACTTTTTCTAACGATTCCCGTATCAGCCACTTCAGAGAGATCATTTTCAATCTTAAAGTTGATTAAGAATTATTTGAGAAATAAAATGTCGCAAAGCAAACTTTCTAGTTTGGCAATTTTATCCATTGAAAATCAGACAGCCAGAACGTTAGATATCAGTAAAATTATTTCATTGTTTGCTAATCAAAAGGCAAGAAAAGTAGATTTTTCAGCGTAAATAAAATAAGTAAGGTTATTTAGAATTAGGTTTATATTAGTTTAATTCGTTTCGTTATGTTACCCACCATGCACTCGCCATGCATTTTTTGTGCAATAAAATTTGTAACCCCTAGTAGACTATTCTTTTTTAATGATGAAGGGGGCCCGCTGTGGTCTTGCACCAGGGCCCGGTTGTAACTTGCTACGTCCCTGCCCCTCCCCATACTTCTTCAATAAAAAAGAAATCGGCTTATGTGCTTGTTAACCAAATCTTTATTGCTTTTAACTAACCCCTAACTCTTATATTACCTAACGCAGCAGCTATTTTAACACTACTCAGAGCTTCTTTGCAGTCCATTTTATTGGCGAAAAATAGGATAGGTATCTTTTTCTGACATATATCTGGATGTTGCAACAGCAGATCCAATTCCTCTTTAACAACGACCAATCGCAAACGGTCGCTGCTGTCTATTACGAAAACAATTCCATGGCAGTCTTTGTAGTAGTGTTCCCAAAGGTCCCGGTATCGCCCATGGCCTGACATATCAAAAGCCGTGAAAGCAAGATGTTGGTCTAAAAAATAGTTATTTGTAATATATTATAGGCAATAAGAGGCATGACGCAGTATTATTTTATAGTATGTATGAAAAGTAGTATCCGTTGCCAGGACTAGTCGCCAGGACTATAGGGTTGCCAACCCTCCCGATTTAGACGGGAGGCTCCCGCTTTTTTACTAAACCTCCCGCCTCCCGCGCACTTAAACAATTAAAACTCCCGCTTTTCCGCTAAATAATCTAATTTATAAAATTAGATAAATAGAAGTTGTGTGAATTTTTGACAAGTTTTGGGCGTGGCCTCAAACATTCTTCGCCTGCGGCGCTTTCCTCCCAGTCAACCAAATAACATTAAAACCATGTTAGATTAATATGGTATTAAAAAACGTTGACTAGGCGAATCACATGTTTATCAATATGAAAATAACATTTAATCGGCCGATAAATAACATTGTGGTAAAAAACATAAGATATTTTAACGTTGTTTTTGTATTATCATTTATACATAAAATATCTTTATATTTACTTAATTCTAATGTAGAATAACGTTGCGGACAAAAACGTTTAACATTATTTTAACGTTTAAAATTTGTGATAAAGCACTATATTTTATCTTATTTATAATGGTATTTTATCATTAGATATTCTATATTTTCAACTTTTCACCTATTAGAATATTCTTGAATTATAATATTTTGGTATTACTTTATAAACGTATTCTTATAATGGTTTATGGGCTCAAATCGTACCAAATTTCCGATTACCTTTCGCCTACGATTGTTTGAAGCATCTTCTGGGATCTTGACGTTTTGAGATTGAAACACTAAATGCATCCCGAGACTTAGGTATATGAATTAGAGTTCTATCCATAGTCCGATACAAACAAGTTCAATATTCAGCTTGTTTTCCAGTGTTCTAATCTTAAAAGGTTCAAATCCCTGAAGATACAAACGTGCAATCGTAAACGACGTCTGAAATCAACTCCAATTTGATACAATTGGAGTCCAAAAACCATATTATAGTTCTATTAGCATCAACATATATTCACAGCGATCTTTTTTTGTCGATAAAAATTGGGTTTTAGGGAAAACAAGCCAATAACACAACTGTTTTTATTTCATTTTTTTTATTTTTATACATTTAATTTTTTTAATCGGGCATTAGCATATCGAACATACTCCATTATCGTTTTGTCTATGCTAAAGTCAGATGAAGTATATGATTTATACTAACCTATGAAACGTAATTTTCGCCGTTTTCTTCTTATCCACCGCTTTTCTGCTGGAACAACTTCGCACGGCACAAGAAATAATTAATATCTATCACACAGTAGCAATAGTTTTACACAAAAATTGAAAACCTTCTCATAAAATCTAAAACTACCTCGATTATGATTGATCGAATAGCTGACTACATGAATGACAGAAAGATCAAGCTTTAAAGGTCGCAGGTAGGGTCACTTTTAGTCACGTGATGGCGCCTCCTTGTTTATTCTATCTCGATGGTACAGGACGGCATTCAGCTTTTGCATTTGAATGACAGGTGTTTGTGAAACTAAAAAAAAAATGAACAAAAATTGGATTACCCTCGGGATTATTATTTAGATGTATTTGTTTTTTTATAAGTTTGCATAAATATGTACTTAAAAAAAATTGTTATAAGCCTGCAACACAAGCCACTAGTAATAAAAGTAACCAACTGGTGAGTTTTTTATATAAAAATGAAGCCAAATCTTCTAAGATAACAAATTTAAATAATATAAATCCTAATCCCTCGCCTAATCCCAAAATAAAGTTTCAATATTTTTACGATAGTTAATTGACCATTGACTAAACACCTATTTTTACTTTAAATTTTATGACCTTTTATTTTAAAACAAAACGGTAGGATAGCCGCGGTCATCATCTTACCAGCAAGGTTAGGTGTTAAATCTGGTTAAAAAGGGGTGATATTTTTTTAAACATTATTTTCTTCTTTTGTTACATATTTTTATTTTAAAAACATAAAATTTAGGTGCTAAACATATCTTTTCGGTTTTAAAATTTGCGAAAGCCTACAAAAATAAGTCAAAATTAAACATGGCGATATTGGCCATTGGTGACACATCGTTTTTCGGCCAGTTTCTGTAGATATTCCGACGGCAAATAGTTATTAATATAAAAAAAGAAATTTGAAAACTTACCTACACATCAAACATAAAAGAGGCACATATCACAAAACACACCACCACTAATTTTTACTTAAGAATCGCAAAACAAAACTAAGAAAGACCACAAGAATAAGACAACGAAAAAGGTAGTAGTAGAATGGACGCTGGGCCGGGAGCCGGAGGCTGCTCGTGGGCGGGGTGGTTGCGACCAGTTCCGAACATAAGCGAAGTCAACACGAGGTAGTTTAAATCGGGCGCCAAATTTAAAAATACATTTTGTGCAAATGAAAAACATGTTGATTTAAGTAACGTTATAAGTAGTAATATAATTATATCGTTGGGAAATAAAACATTGCACAAATACCTCTAAAAATAATATATTCGACCCAACAGTTGTTATTAATAGGTTGTAAAAAATAATGTTGAAATTATTAACTTTTTTTTTACAAAATTAAATGTTGTGTAAAAAAACGTTAGTGTTCTAATGTTATTGCCATATGATTTTCACAAAGTGTGTTCAGTGGGCTGCTTGCTGCAATTGCTTTCAATTGTAGCCTTCCCATTGAAATCACCGACGAGCCGCCCCTGCCTTTGTCCTGGAAAAAAAGTGAATAAGCAAGATTTGTCAAAAATATATATCTTTATCTCTAGCCTTATAAAATTATGTCTTACCTACAATTTTTATGTTTTTAATAACAAAATGTGGCCAAATTGGGGCATGGCACTTCAAAAAAAAATTTAAGAAAGCATGAAAAATAAATTTTCAAACCACCTGAAAGTGCCTTATACTATAAGGTTGTATTTTGTCTAACACTGTTAGATAATAAAATACAAATCGGATTGCATGGTTCTACCAAGAAATGAAAACTTTACATTGGTAGGATGTCACCACCTGCAGACCGGTTTCGAACTCTTTTGTTCTCATCAGTACAGGGTAGGTGTTCAAAAATTCTGAAAAGTGTGCGGTAAAGAACTACTTCTTGCACACAAAACAGTGCGGTAATCTGCACTTTACAGGATTAAACATACTTAGGCGACAAGTGCGGGAGCGGCAGTTTGATCGCCATGTCAATTTCGGGCCTAGACCGCTAAAAATGGTACAAAAAAACAATTGCATGATGCTCTTTATTGTCGCATAAAATAACTATATTAAATATGCATAGGCATCAGCTATACTTTCTTATTTTTCGAAACTTACTTTGAAATCGTTCAACACTAAATCCAACAGTGGGCACAATGTTCTCGATTTTATCATCTTCGTTCTTGAAATTATTAACAACTGTTGATTTACCACTATTATTTAATCCTACTACTAAAACGTTTACTTCTTTTCTTCTTACTCCCAGAAAGTTTGCTAATTTATGAAAAAGGCCCATGGTACATTATTTTTATAAATTTTATTCTTATATTATAAGGAATAATTAAGTATAGCGTTTTACCATGTTGTAAAGACTGATATGTGTGTGTGTGTGTGTACTCTTCAGTTACCATGGTAATAACAATAACTTTTATTTTATTCGCCCTCTGTATATATGCTAAAATATATTCCTTAGTTTGGGACACTAACTAAATCTGTTAAGGGACCCAAAACTATTTTCCGTAAGAACAAAGCAATGATAGGTTAAAACTACACAAGCGCCAGGAATAACTTATAATTCCTCTGTGGTTTAAATACACAATTTTCTTTTGTGCACATCTCCGAGTTCCAGGAGGATAAATTTGACAGTGTCAGCTCAGTCAGCTGGACTACTTGTCATTAAATATTAAGGCTGTAGATTGTTGGACTGAAATTCAAATTATTTTTCTGAAATCAAGACGAAGCCGATTAATGAAACTCCTTTTGTTTCTTTCCAATTATAAAAAAGTTTATTCGGTATGCGTTCTTCAGTGTATATTATAAATAAAAGCGCCCCAGAGAGTATTTCATGAATTTGCTAAATTATAGCAGATAGGGGTATGAGATTTCTCTGACATACCTCTGGTGGACCCTCATCTCAAACCATGACTATCTCGTCTGTGACATAGATATTCTTGCCTCGATGTATTCTTGGAAACTTAAGCAGCGACAGCGACGACCTATCATTCCTCTGTGCTTAAGCCTTATGCTTAAGCCCGGTAGACTAAAGAGAAGCAGAAAACGCTGCCTAACCTTAACAGTTTGACAACTTCCAAAGGTCTATTATGAGATCAGGACATACTATTTATTTTTTATCTCTTTCTATGCCATAAAATAAACAGACATAGGGAACTAATCATTTTTCTAAATTAAGTAATCAAGACGTTCCTCCGATCTCCAAACAAAAGTTTTTTTTCCTTATTTCTTTCTTCAAGATTTTTTTATCTCTCAAACGATAATCGAATAGAAAATCCAGAATGGACGGGGCGACAGACTCCGTGGCTTTAATAGAGAAAACAGAGGTAAGTCGGTGGTAGTCCGATAATCGTTTTGTATCACGGTAAAAGTGAAAGACCCAGCCAACAACTGTTAAATCTGGGTCGCAAGTTCACAAAGTGGAGCACCTTCACCGCATTTATGTATTTTCACCTTGGCTTTTACCGATAAACCGAGCGAAACTAGTGAAATTTTTAAGTGAGAGCTATGATTTTACAGGAAAGTCAGGAGATTTCCTCAGCTCCAGTGAAGGAAAAAACATCATCTGAGAACTCAGAGTATGATAGTGTGGATAGTTATAGTGATGAAGAAGAGCAGCCAGTCATCAAGGCTAGGTCTAGGGCTTCTGGATTAGATTCACATTCTGAATCTGAAGGTAAGTCAACAGATTTGCGAGGATAAATTAAACTGAAACAACATACTTACCTTACAAATGGGAAGTTCTCCTTAAGATTTATGCATAGATTCAGAAATATTTTCCATGAACACAATTTAATGTAAAAGTGTTTCAGTTGAATGAAGGTGCTTTCTTTTCTACAATTTTTGAGGTATTTCTAGGGTAGTAGTCTTGGTCTAGGTTATTAGAGTGATATTCATCAAAATTGACTTTAACTAGTGAAATATTGGCTAAGTACTACTAAGTAGGTACCTCCTTAAGGGCAGACATCAAAAAAAACTTACCAGAAAGCTAATAAGTTAAGTATTAGTATAGGGAATCTAGTACTAGATATAATATTTTTAAAATAATATATTCATACTCAAGTTTTTACCAAAGTTTTTTTTGTTGCTTAATTACTTTTTTATTACCCCCTCTCCTTTATTTTCCTATTATCCTTTCACTAAGACAACCTCAGAAATCACATGAAAATCATATGACAGAAAAAGTTATGCACTTGTCCATACGGCACATTCTGCCTATCACTGTAAAAAAATTTGTAGGAAGTGTAATTCTAGAAAGAGAAGAAGGCGATGGGCAAGAGAGTGTTCCTTTGAAGAAGGTAGATGACGATGAAGACAAGAAGAACCCGCAGTACATCCCAAAAAGGGGGACATTTTATGAGCATGATGACAGAACAGCTGATGATGTGTATGTTCCATACTTTTTAAATTATTACTAATAATAATTACAATTTTGCATTTTAACTGATAACATGCAAATGTTATCAATGCATAAAAGCATTGTATTTGTTTTTAAATATTATTATCAAGCAGGATACTTGACTTTTATAGGATTTTAATTTGTGTTAAAATACAATTTTTAATGTTTTCAGTGACAAAAAAGGTAAAAACCAGCAGTTTGTAGACCAAATTTTAGTAGTAGTAGCATTTAGTGTATAAGTAAATAGAAAGAAAGTTTTTGGCGGCAGGCGGACAAAGTAGTGCATCTATCTTTTGCATTAAAGTACACAGGGACGGCAAAGGTAATGGGTTCCATGGGCACAGGTAAACAATGATAGGCTGTTTCGTCCTTATTAGGACTCATCAGAACATCATACTTGGTTTATTTAGTTCTATGTTTTCACGTCTGATGGCTATCTTTTGCATTGAGTTGATTCCTACAGATGGCGATACTAGGTTTTCATCACATTTTTATTCTTGAAAATGTTTTGAATACATATTTTCGCTGTATTGGGAGTTGTTTTAGCTTTCTGATGAGTCCTAACAAGGATGAAACAGCCTGTCATTGTCTACCTGTGCCCCCAGGGAACCCATTACTTTTGGGGGACGTCCCTGTGTACTGTAATGCAAAAGATAGATGCACTACTTTGTCCGCCTGTCGCTAAAAACTTTCTTTTTGTTTTTTGATATTTTCTTTAATTTTAAGTTACATCATATTTGATGTGATGTAGCGACTAGATAATTATTATCCATTTCTCTCCATAAATCAATTTTATGATAATATTGATTTTAGGGAAAATCAGGAGCCTGTTGATCCAGAAAAAGCTGACAAAGATGGAAAGAAGAAAGTGTGGCAGGACAAGAAAGAACAATGGACACATGATAGGTAAGAATATGGTTTGGTTTGTGTAATCTCAATCAAATTAAAATATGCTTTATTATCAGATTATTCATAGTCCTATTGATAAAACGAGGATATAAACTAGTAATTAAAATGACATAAAAGATTTTTTTTTAATTAAAAATAAATGCAAATATGAATAATTAAATACCTATACTATATTTCACGCAAGCTTTTAATGGCCGACGATGACACACGTCATTTCTAGTAACATTCATTTTATAGAACTTAAATTTTGAACAGGGCCGGAATTCAATTTTTTATTAAGAATGTCTGAAAATAAACAATTTATTTGTAGTTCTAATTAAACGATTTCTAAACAAGAATTAAGCAAAATTTGTTATATTTAAAAAAACACTTCTTTCTTTTAAAATTGTCTATATTCATGGGTAATTAAGAATTTACATGTCATTTTATTTAACAATACTATAACAATGGTTCTACTAGCAACTATCTAGGACATGCGCAAGGCAACGCCTTGTCTGGGTTGTTCTCAGCCCTTGGTGAAATAAATTGACTTAAAATTAATTAGTTTCATCAATCTATACTGCCATGAGGGAATCTATTTTGCTTTTACTTGAAATTTATTATGAATTTGTTGCGGTTATTATTAAAATTTTTACTTGGAGTTGCTGGAATAACGGTCGAAAAAACACTAAAGGGAATTGGAATAGGATTAAATATCAGAAACACATTTTCATTTTATTTTTTATTCATAATAGTGTTGATATTTTGGTTTAAAGCACACATTTAATTTACAATAAAAAATATATCACTAGCACACCACTGACAGTTTTGGGCCCAGTATTATGGATAATTTATTATGGATAATTCTTTATGGTTTGTCAGAGAAATAATAAGTCATTTATACGGGAGATAACAAAAAAAGAAACTTTTAATTACCAATCACACGCCATTTTTTAATTTTCCGGTATTAAAAACGGATGGCGTATACGTCAAAACACGCTATTAATAGTGGTCATTCTTAGTCCCAAAATTAGTGGAAATCGATAATGGCGTTTAGAAATTATTCCGAAAAAACAATATTAATTTGAAAACTTTAGCGCCCTGTAGCGGCAAAACGAAGCAACATTGCATATAGGTAAGTTTGCCTAGATCGCCTTATTTTTGGTTAAGGAATTTGTGGTGAAGCATTGTACAGTAATTTCATCATCATCAGTCGATCTATTATCGTATTTTTAATAAAATAAAAATTTAAATAAAATACCTCATTTTTTTAGATTTAACGATCAAGAACAAACTCCAAAAACACGTGCGGAATTAGTAGCTATTTATGGATATGATATTCGAAATGAAGATGGTCCTCCCAGGGCTAGAAGGCGTAGGAGATATGGGTAAGTTGAATTATTTGTATTTGAGTTAACATTTACCCTCGGTACTGCGTCTTTATCGGGCTATATACAAAGAAATGTTAAAAGGAAGTTAGTGCCATCCTAACTTGTTGGATACCCCGAAACAAATAACAAAAGTAGCACATTTATTGTGGTGATAAAAGCTTTGTTCTCGGCAAGGATTCTGAACCGATTCGCATGCGCAGTTCAAATGATTACAAAATTCTTCAACTGCACATGCGAATTATATGAACTGCATATGCGCATAGTTCCGAACAAAGCTATTAGCTTTACACAGCTAGTTACACCTTTCATTACAATTTCTTAATAATACAAGTTTCTTGTGTATCTTTCCTCTATTATTCCATCTATGTTTACAGATTATGATGATTGCTAATGGTTTTTGTTTATTTTTATGCTTGCTTTCTAGGAAGTATAGGTAAGTTATTTTTTATGTTGGTTACCTACAAATTTAAAGAGGGGGGGGGGGGGGTCTAGAAATTACATTTATGATATTTATTGTTAATTTCTACTATTACCTAATAATTAATTATTAACTTGTGATATACCGTTAGAAAGAGAATTAAATAAAGAATAATATTATAATAAAACAAAGATGGGTTGCCATTTAAAAAATCGAGATATTCTGCTTTGTTTTTGTTTTTTTAAATAGGTTGTAAATAAAATAGCCCTAACGAATACATCTTTTTCAAGGAAGTTACTTTTTTATTATAACGTTAAAATGAACCATTTTAACGCTTTCATGGCCTACTCTCTACCACTTACCCTGTTTTACCTAAGGTATGGACATTTTAGAAAACAAAGGAAAATTGATCTAGGCGGCCATTTTAAAAACAAATGATAAAGTGTGATATGTTATTGGAAAGAGAATATTTTTATAGAATTTAAACGTCGAATAAAAAAAAGGGGTTTCTATTTAAAATTGCACTTCCGGTTAAACTGGAAGTGGTTTTTAAGGTTTGAATTGGTCGAAAAATGGCAATTTCAACACTTATTGTCTCACATTTTTAAATCTTTACTGCTAAAATTACGGAAAAAATTGACACCAATGTAATATTAAAATCACTACTGTTTAACATAACCCACTTTTAAAAATAAAAATCCTTTATTTCCTTTTGACTACTGTATAGGTAGTATAGGATATTGTCATTATACATTGATAATACATAGGTATAAAAATAAAACAATATTTAAAATGAACAGGTAACAAATACATACAATAAAAAAATCATACACAATCCCATCAGTTTGGACATTATTGAATAAATAATCAAAATTTAAATTTAAGGTACTCATTAGTGGAGTAAAAAGCGTTTTCAAGTAGAATACCTTTAACTAACTTAATAAACTTTTTTGGATGATGTAGTTGCTTAATTCCTTGTGGCAGTTTATTAAATAACTTAATTGGTAGGACTAAAGGACTGTGAGCCACAGCAGACAATCTATGACGTGGTATGTCAATATTAAAATTCTGTCTAAAATGATAATGTTCATTTGATTCACGGGTCAGAGAAAATACGTCCAAGTTTGCCTTAGCATAAGTCAGACAATTCAATATAAACAGGGAATGGAATGTTAAAATACCTAGCCGGGGAAAAAGTTCACGGCATGAAAAAGTACGTCTTTTAAATGTCATGGTTCTAATTATTCTTTTTTGCTGAATAAAGATTTCGTCAGCCCTAGAGCAACCTCCCCAGACCAAAATTCCGTAACTCAAGCAAGAGTGGACATATGAAAAATAATAAAGCTTCAAAAGATTTATATCGATCTTATCGCGCAACTGCCAAATGACAAAACAATACACAGCGAGCTTCTTCAGAACAAAGTCTATTTGCTGACTCCACGACAGCTTAGAATCAATAAAAACTCCCAGAAACTTTACAACATGGGACTGCTCAATGGTTTGATTATTTAATTTTACTAACAGGCTTTTATTTAGATCTCTAAGACAAAAATAAAGTAATTCAGTTTTACCTTCATTAAGGATTAACCCATTTTTATCGCAATATCTCTGAACTAATGAGACTGCGTCACACGCACTCTTGCTCATCGACTGTAGATCCAGCACAAGCGATCGAAGTATCGTCGGCAAACAACGAAAGATAAAGATCTTCAAAGTTATCAAAGGCAATGTCATTAGTAAAAATTATAAACAACAATGGTCCCAGCAAACTACCCTGCGGCACGCCACTGGTAACATTTCTGCTACTGGAAAAATAAGATTTGTGAAGATGCTTAAGTACTACCTTTTGTGACCTATTTGATAAAAAATCCCCTAGCCAGTCTAATGCTTTACCACGAATACCATAATTATTAAGCTTATTAAGTAGAAGATCTAAGTTAATTACATCAAAAGCCCTTTTTAGATCAAAAAATAGACATGCTGTATGCTTGTTCTTTAACACTAGTGTCATAAATTGATATTTTTGACACTGACAACAAGCGTTAAAAAAATCTACTTTTAATAGTTGGTTGATAAAAGGTTGTATCTGTGAAATTTGATATAATTTCAAGAAATTGGTTATTTACCAACCTGTTCAAAAATATTTAAAAAAAAAATTTTATTTCTCAATTTTCTACCCACATGCTAAATATGACAAATTTCATATGAAAGCCCTGATGGTGCGAACTTTACCGGTGTATAAAATAATAAAGCAGATAATTTCGTGAATGTAACTATTTTGCTCTTGTTAGTCGTGGGCCCAACAAATATACCCGTAACTGGGAAGATGAAGATGCTTATTCCAAACCAGCTGCTACAAACCTACCAAGAGGAATTACCAAACCAGCTCGTCAAAAGAAGAATAGCAGTACCGAGGAATTCCCACCTTTGGGTAGTGGAGGTTAGTAGCAAAAACTATGGTGAAACTGCTCTAAAAATTTGGGTGTATCCTATAAGTTCATTTTATAAGTATTATTATATCAAGTACATATTTTACAATCTATCTTAGCCACATTTGTCAATTCGCAAGCAAATTTTATTATCCTCATATATAACCCATAATCTCATTTTATTTTATGTTACACCTACATCCTTTTCGTTCGACATTTTAATTTCTTGTCTTTGTTTTCTTTCTACAGATAAACAACAAATTAGGTTGTGTTTTATTTACACCAAGTAAAATTTAGGTTAAAAGGGTACACTTAAACAGTAAGTTACAGACGTTTATAAGACCCAAATTTGTCTGCTCCATTTTGGTGCGCAAAAACGTCAGTCACCGACGTCGGGGTGTCAGTCAGTCAGTGTCAAATTCAGAAACACCTGATGAAATTTCTTATGTAAATTCAATCTGTCCTCATTACGTTTCTGTACAAATTAGTAACTTAAATACTATGTTTAGGTAGGAATAATAGGCCCAGAACCAAATCTAGATCATCAGACTCAAATCAAGAAGATAATCAGACAAATTATAAAGAAAATGAAGAAGCAGAGGTTCATAATAGGAAGTCATATGAAAGGTAATTGTATTAGTGACCGAAAATTAAACTTGCGATCTGTTGTTTTGTTTTACTCATATTTTAATTAAATTTTTTTGACGATTATTGATTAGTTGTTTAAAGTTAGAAAATGTTAGCGAATGTAACTGACCAAAGTGTTGTTTTATTTCATTTAGGCAGGATCACAAACGACAAGCCGAACCTCAACACCAACAACCCCAATCTAAGCCTAGCACATATAATAATAAACAATTCCCAGAAAATAATCAAGATAATCAATCGGACCAGAATCAGAATAGGTCGAGTCAGTCCACGAAGGTTGGTACTGGACGAATTGTCAAACCCAAGAAAGAAATTAAAGATTCTGATTATAAGTAAGTTTGTAGAGATCACAATCTTTTTCCAACGGATCTTAATTTTTTATATTTGTAGGGGCTTTACGTCAAATCAAAGATCGAGACAACAAAGGGGCTTGAAAATTGATAGCCAAAAAGTGTTACCTCCACGGAACAAGAATGATGATTTTATTCAAACCCAAAACTTTACCAACAAGAATAATAATACGAACCAGATTGCTGAAATGGAAAAGGAAATCAGTCAGTTGAATATTCAGGTAAGTATAATAATACTGAGACACCAAATGTTTCGTTATTAACTAAAAGGGTATTTGTCGTTGTAAAAACGTTATTGGCGTAGCCAGAAAATATGCTCGGGGAGGGGCTCAGTGGGCGTAAGTAGGACATTTTTTTCCGGAGAGAGGGACAGTCGGGTCTGTTCGCCGCCACACCCAAAGATCGTTTAAAGTTCACCTAACTATTATCAAATTTCTAAAATTAAATTATTACCTCTTCCCCTCTGCATGGTTAGATTAAATTTGTTTTTGGAAATGTTTTTTTTTTCACTTTTTTTTTGATATTCCTAGCTGACTGTTTATTTTTAAAAAAAATATTTTTTATATTTGTGAAAAATTTGAATATTGGTGTCCATCCAAAATTTTAACCTAAGACGTATGTATGACTCTAACCAGCGTTTTTCGGGTTCGGTTTTTTATGATTAAAAATAAAGTAAATATCGCTCACGCTAAAATTGATGATTTTTTTCGAAATCATGTATTTTAGGAGCGTAGATCTAAGCAGTTTTTGTTGCAAATGCTTAGGTTTTGAAATCCTCCTTCTTAAGTGCCTTTTGTATGTTCATAATAAAGCATTCTCGTTTCTTCCCGCACTATTTTTTTATTATAAATTATCGCACTTCCTCCATAAAAAATGTTTTAATTAAAATTTTTACTTTAAAAATAAATAACTTCCTAATTGTTTTTTGGTTTGTTCGAGAGACAAGTATATAATAGAAAAATACTATAAAATATTATTCTTTTTACTGATTTTTCTTTAAAATTGCATCAATAACTAAAACGATATGCGTCCGAAACCCTAATCTCTATATAAAACAGGACTTTTAGAAGGAAAAGTTTAAAACCTAAACGTTTCCTACAACGCCTTTGTAATCTAAGCCAAGAATACATTATTTAAAGAGTTAAATTAAGTGTCCAAGCGTGAGACGAAAAATTAGGTTGCAATTAGACTTTTAGACCCGAGCTCCTAGGCTCGGGGGGGTTGCACAAAGAAAGTTATTAATAATTTTTAAATTGAAAAATGTTTGCCGGCGTGCTAACAAGATAAAAATTGAAAAAGTTTTATGCCTCCGCTGGGAATCAAACCCAGAACCTCTCAAATAAGCCTCAAGTGCGCTGCCAATTGCGCTACGGAGGACCTGATATTCTCTCACCAACTTCGGTCATATAACTTATTCATTTTTATGTTAGTAGTAACAGTCTGGAATCTCCTGCGATTCACAGACCGGTGAGGGTGTTAAGGGGAAAGGAAACTCATTCACTACCACTGAACATTAAGATCTAAATTTTCTATTACCCGTACATCGACTGCATATAGCGCCATCTGCCGGAAGCAGAAAGAGATCCCTGAACAGTGACATCTAGCCGTAAACGGTTCGATTCCCAGCGGAGACATAAAACTTTTTTAATTTGGTTTGCACGCCGGCAAACATTTTTCAATTTAAAAATTATTTACAGACATCAAATGCTCAAATTATACAATAAATATTAATAATAAAATTTTGAAGAAGTAGTCCATTCTTAAAGTGGAGTTAATTTATAGAAATAAATAAAAAAACATAAAGTCTTTCTCCACTGGTTTATTGGAAATAAAATTAGAAGGTGGTAGATATTCTACATGTTTCGGGTGTAGTAACACCCATCATCAGGAAATTAAAGAAAAGAGAAAATATTCATAAGAGGAACATACTTAAATGGTGAGTGGTAGTGAACCTCGATGGAGCTTTCATCGAGCCATGGAAAATAAAAAATTGAGAAATGGTATAATGATTAGAAAAAATTTGATATATTTAAGTCTTAACACTGACCATGGGCAACAGGTAACAGTGATTAAGAAAAGGCCCGTTTGGGCGAAGAGAAAAATTAAAAAAAGTAAAAAAGGGTGATTCACAGGTCAAGAACTTTCATCTTGGGAACAGTAGAGAGAAAGAAAAAATTATTTATTAAGCCCTCTTTAATTTATGGGAAAAATTTTTTTTAATTTAAAAAAAAAATGCCTTCTACACTTCTAATTTTTTAAAAATTAAAAAAAAAATTTCCCATAAATTAAAGAGGGCTTAATAAATAATTTTTTCTTTCTCTCTACTGTTCCCAAGATGAAAGTTCTTGACCTGTGAATCACCCTTTTTTACTTTTCTTAATTTTTCTCTTCGCCCAAACGGGCCTCTTCTTAATCACTGTTACCTGTTGTCCATGGTCAGTGTTAAGACTTAAATATATCAAATTTTTTCTAATCATTATCCCATTTCTCAATTTTTTATTTTCCATGGCTCGATGAAAGCTCCATCGAGGTTCACTACCACTCACCATTTAAGTATGTTCCTCTTATGAATATTTTCTCTTTTCTTTAATTTCCTGATGATGGGTGTTACTACACCCGAAACATGTAGAATATCTACCACCTTCTAATTTTATTTCCAATAAACCAGTGGAGAAAGACTTTATGTTTTTTTATTTATTTCTTTAATAATAAAAGTTGAAAAGATCCTTGTATTTATTTTAAACACTAGTGGCATAAAATGACAAGTTAGATACTGGCAACAAGCGTTAAAAATTCTACTTTTTTGCAGCGTTTGTAGATTTTAAACAAAATATTTTACATATTTTTCAAATTTTTGAAATGATTTTTTACTACATCGCGTTTCGTTGCTATAGTATTCTGCTGTAACAATATAGTTGAGAAATAATGTTTTTAGGATGGAGTGTATCGGGGTGGTAACAAACATACCGGTGGTAACAACAGTTCAAATAGACAAGGAAGCGTTCCACCACGTCTTCAAAATTCAGAACAAAAAGGTTCCAAGAGATACAGTTCAATGAGACAGAGGTCACTGCCAGAGACTACCACACCTCCCGCTGTTAACTTTAGTTTCTATCCAACCGGTAAGTTATAAGCAAGTTCTCTCCCACAGCCTATTTTTGTTTGAGCTACTCTATAAACAAATTGCCTACGACATTAAGTATTCTCCAGTTGTTACAAAAAAAAATATATTGTCCCCATTTGCAATATTTTTAGTATCTGATTTTGAACAACCTTGCAATGCACTTTTTCACTATAACCAAATTTATTATACAGAGTGTCCGGTAACTATGGAGGAGGCGTATAGGGAACGATAAAATAATTTTACTGTTTAATTTTTTTTTTCTATAGTGCCCTCTGACGGAGACATCGGACCCCGAAAGAAACCAAGCGATTAACCTTTTTCATATTAATTTTTAAACCACCTCTTATACTTTCATACAGAAAATAGGAACTATGTTACATAGTAACATAAATTTCGGGTTGGATAAGGATGTTTATCAATAATTAACTAACCAGCTTTGACGGTTATCTTAAATTTTAGTTTACTAATCAGGCATTTATTGTAAGTAAATAATGCCAGCCAATGTCTTTTAAGTCACAGTCCAAGTTATAGTGGTTAATAGTATATTATTGACCAAGGTTTAGACACATACTATTATTGACCGAGCGTCGATTTCAAATCACGAGGAGCGCAGCGACGAGGGATTTAAGACGTGAGGGCAATAATAGTTGTCTAAACCGTGGTAAATATATTATTTTTTCCATTACTAATACATTTACAACATTAAATTATAAATTAAAATTAACATACCTTCTTAGGGTTGCTTCTGTTTTTCAGTCAAGTTACCTTTGCTTTTAAATTTGCAGTTCTTTTTTTATCTTGTCAAATGGCATTCTTAGTTGTCAGTATTTGTCGATTTATAAAAAAATTGCGTGCCCTGCTCCAGAGATGAGGGTGGAAGCACAATAAATTAATGATGAGTTGCTACCCCAAAAATCTAAGGTTTTATATTTAAAATCCTACTCAGTATTTAAGAACTGGTGCCAAACAAAGAAAGCTGGAATACTTGGTTGTCTAAACATGACGTTTTCATATATTTTTAAAATAAAAAGAGGTCAAGTTGCCTGTTTTATATTGTTTTTGCCAGAAGCCTCTATTATTGACCGTTGTCAATAACGACGGTAAATAATAGTGGCTTCGGGCAAGGGGTAAAGAAATAATAAGTGATTTTAAAGTTAGTAGTCGAAAAAAAATATTATGCAACCCGGAGCTGGGCAGTAATTGGCTCAAAAATGCTTGCACAATAATGCTTCGAACACAGTGCTTGCAAGCACTTTTGAAATACAATGCTCGGTAATTGGTAATGAATTTCACATTTCAAGCCATTTAAAGTGCTTGAAAGCACTCCAAATTACTTTCCAAAGTGCTTGTTGCTGGCACTTACTTTACCAAACGGCTTGGTACTCGAAGCACTTTTCTCGAGTGTTTTGACCAGCTCTGATGCAAGTCGACATTAATGTCTCAGGAAAGCCAAAATGTTGACTTGTATGAATTGGGGCGAGTCCGTTTCTGGCTTTCTTGAGACATTAAATGGTACCATGTAGCATATAGTACCAATTTTACTCGCGTCTATTTCCCAACACTATTGCAGACACACTGCGCATGTCAGGCGAATAACCTGATGGCGGGATATTTAAAATATATGTTAACTTTTATTTTAATTAACAAACTGGCAAACTGTGAATAACAAAAATATTCTTGTAAACACAACTGAATACTAAATTGGGACTAGAACCTCGTATGACCCACGCCGTGACCTAAAACAACACCAAAAAATAACTAAACCCATTTCTACCTATATTTTAAATATCTCGCCGTGCCTGCAATAGTGCTGGGATATAAACGCGAGTCTATTTTCAGGTACCCATCCGGTATACAAACTGCAAAAATAATATCAAAGTATATGAAAAGGTTAAAAAATGAATACGAACAAGTTAATTGCTTGAGGCCCGATATCTCTGTCATGGGGCACTATAAAAAAATGTATATGAAACACTATATGTACTTACTTTAACTTTCCTTACATTCTCCCCAGAGTTTGCACCATACTTACCAGACACCCTCTATACAATACTAATATCCTGAATGAACCTATTAAAAGTATATCTGAAAACTCGCTACAAAAGCAAAAAAATTTAAAGCAATCAAACGTACGTCCCATTATCTACAATTCTGTTATTTGCCAGTCGAGCGGTCGATTATAATGTTATTTTTGTTTTGATAAACTAAATAGAAAAGAACAGCTTAGAAACAGAAAACAAAACTCAAGGCAGCATTGAGGTGGGAGCGCGCCGGGCACAACTCCGTCCGCTGCTGTCGACTGGCTGGAGCTACTATGACGCGGGTATGATTTGACGCGTGCTTTCATTAGAGAGCGTATTTTATTTATATATTTTTTTAGTAAATAATTCAAGATTTTTAAAACTGAAATGGTAAAAAATTATATTTTTTCTTGCTCTATGCGGCAGGGTCAAAATAAGAACTCATATTTCTCCTTTGTAACAATTGCTAAGCATATGAAACAGGTATTTATTGACTGGTTTACGGATTATTATAATGGGACATAAAATTTACGTTGTTACTTTTGAAAATAATACCAAAAGGAAGGAGTTTAAATAGTATTTCCATATTGCCATAGCTACTAAGTGGGGATTTTGATATATCACTTTAAGGTCTAGTCAAAAGTTGACATAAATCTTCGTGCGAAAAGTGTGCTTGTTGTATCACATACTTTGTCAAAAGTTAAAAATAAGTATCACTTTTCAAACATCCATATAAAAAATGGGATATGCTATTTAAAAGTAAGTTTACCAAGTTAACTCCAAATTATAAATATAAAACAAAACCAGTTAAAAAAATGTTTGATGTCTACATTTATAATAATTTTAAATATGTATGTTGTTTTGCCGAAAGCAAGTCGGCCATATTGAAATACTATCACGGCCTCTAGCGGGTTAACTCCTTCCTTACAGTCTTGTTATTCAAAGCTTAGCACTGATACCTGCTTAGTTAACCGTGACACTGCAATGTATTTTTTTATCATTGCCCTATAGGGATTTACACGGTGAAAACTTTACCTTTGATAATTAGATGACACTTTTAGTTTTCCCAATATTTTACAAGCTCTAATAGTTATTAACAAAATCGTATCTACTCTCCAGAAGGGTCATCATTAACTGAATAAGAATGCAAAATGTGTCCTTCACCTTGTATTTGGGTATTAAATTTTGTTTCAGACATTGACCATTAAACCAAATGTGGGCTTCTAATTTGTCTTTTTTTAGTACTAAATTTTGGTAAAGATGGAGTAGAGATCCAGGACTTTTATCTTGAATAACAAAATCATATCTACTCCAGAAGATATTAAAGAAGGTGAAGGACAAATTTTGCATTCTTATTCAGTTATTAACAGTTAACAAGATTTCAGTTTGTAAATAAAAAGAAAACGCATACACTTTATGTTTCATAAAGTGCACGATACACCCACAACGGTATGCCAATAAGCAAATTGAAACGCTGCGCATGTCGTCACGAGCGAGGATGCAAGCACGATTATATAACCATTTGACACGACTGTCGATTCTAACCTCACAAAAAACGGGCAGATTTTTACTATTTTTATAAATAGGACCTTCTAAAAAAAGTAGCTGAGATGAATTAATGCAGTATATCGTTCATAAGTTATTACAATAGGATTGTTTTCTTGATCAAAAATAAAACGACCATTTCTTGCACCTAATGTCAACCGGCCATAAGTGTCCTCGCACGTGTCGTCAAAATGTGGGAGAGAGAGAATTTATACGCGTTAGCATACCGGTGTTGGTGTATCGTGATTAAATGTAAATAGAAAATGTCATGTATGTCACAGTCAAACTTCCTGGTTGGTTAATTGTGGTTAAAAATCTTTATATAACTCAACATTAATCTACAGGGTTTATTCACCCCCCATAAGCTATATGACACTAGTGACGTTTGCAATATTTGAGGATTGCGTGACAAAATATACTGGGGAAATAGGTCGTATTTTCAAAAAAAAATATTCAATCATTTACAGTTAAAAATCCATCAACACAATGTAAACAAGTTACCATGTAACATCCTATAGCGCACCGATAAAAAATTGCACTATATTAAAAACCCATTTATAATTTTTCTTCTTTTAGATTATAATTCAACTGCGCCACCACCAGCTACCCAACAACCATTGTTACCTAATCCGATTCCACCCCCTACAGCTTTGGTCGCCCCTCAAGTTCCCGTAACGGCAGCGCCACCTCCTCTGTTACAAGTAAGTAGTTCCACATATTTATCACTAATATATCACTGATGGATGCGGCCAAGCATTCGCCAAATGAGCCCTATGTAGCTCGTGTCCGGGTTCGTTAACGTGCGCAATGTTTTTAATGATGCATCGACGCGAACAGAACTGGATTATTGATTATTTTCGTGGGATTTTTAAGTATTGTGGTGTATTATTGCAACGAAAAACACTTTAGGTGTCTACTACTGAGGTATAAAAAGTGCCGTGTAATTTATAACCCTCCTCTACGGGCCCTATTCAATATTCAATAATATATTGTCGGATATGGATTGGCATCCTTAAGGATGGATTACTCATCTAATACTTCGCTGTGAAGTTAAGACTCTAAATAGGTATAGTGGAAAGATAGTGTAGCATAGAACAAGGACACAAACATTTCTAGTTTCGTAGGAGGAGTCAGTAGACAAAGGTTTATAAAAATAACTGTTTGTATTTGGTTGAAGAAATGGTTCCATGTTGAATAGTACACTCAAGAATCTTCTCTCTATTTTGTTAGGGATTACAAAACATTATAAAAACTCAAAGAAACACTTCCTCAGTGTATAGTATTCAAATGTAAGGGTTAACCTCTGCCCATTTGGTCACTCAAGTCTCTAAATGATGTAAAAACTTAAGACTTGTATGTTATTCATCATAATGTAATCGTTAATTGCTTTGCTTCGTTTTAATGAAACTATTAAACATCTTTGGTGTTTCAGTAAATAAATAGCGTACAACAAATTAACTAAATTAAAATGTAATTTCAAATCATCTAAGCTACACGTTCCTGTCGCTTACCATTTTGATACGCGATGAAAAGTAACAAAATATTGATCAAAAAACGAAATGGCGAATGTGTCACTAGACCTCACTCTTAATATCATTTTTGCAGGCACCGTTCCCTCCACCAGCAACGTTCGCTCCCCAGCCACCTCCTCAGGCTTATTTGCAAGCCCCGCCTCCGTTTATCGCAGCCCCAGCTGCGCAGCCTCAAATAGTCAGCTACGTTGCGCAGGCGCCGCCGGCTTTCGTTCAGGGATACCAGGGACAATTTAATACTGTGGTAAGTATTTGCATCGTATATTGACTGTTAATAGAAGTGATTTTAAATTTAAGTTGCATGCACTTCCCCGACTAACTATACCATTATGGTCGATTTCTTTTCGATTGCGAGCGATGACAGACCCCGGTTTACAACAAAAAAATGCAAGAATTTTCATTTTAGACAAGGTAATACGTCATAACTGACATTTTGTTGTTTACGGTTTACAGCGGTTACAATTTTAAATTAAAACTTATTGCCGCACAAGAATCAAGAATAAATATTAAATATTTATTTTTGTGGTTTGAGTATTTAAAAAACTTAAATGTATTTCCCTTATCATGCCATGCGTCCAGATTATGATCATTGCAATTAAACTCAGATTTCTTTGCAACCTGCTCTGTCCCTATGAGGAATATTTATGTGAAAAAAAGAACAAAACATTGGTATAACTTTTATTGCATTCTCTTCAAATACAAATGGCTTTTGAAAGAGTCAAGAATGAAATCTTTATCTATCGTTAATGTGTAGGTACGATTAATGCAAATAGGAAATAATACATTCTAAAAACTAATAGTAATTTCTCATTAGTTTTCAAAGAGGAACAAGTTTAAGATTAATGAGCCAGATCTTTATTAATGATTAAGGTAACTTAAAAGTTGTTTATGCCTAAAGAGCACTGTCTAGCATTTTAATTTATTAACATTGTGTAGGTCTACTTCTCCTAGAATTAGGTTATGTCTTGCTTTTGCGGTTTGGCATGGCCTTCTATATTTTGTCGACAAATCGTGCGTTCTGTTTTTGCTTCAACACAAAGTAGGTATATATTTGCTAGAAATCAATCGGACGGCGATTTTCTACCCTTTTTCTGTGATTTCAAAATAAGAGAGCTTTAACAAGTGGGCTATTAATTTATGTCGTGTAAATTGGTCCATGATTTAACCAATCAGGAGAATTTTTGTTCAATTTTTTTTCTGTCATCGTTCGCAATCAAAAAGAAATAGACCATAGACAGGATTGATTTAAATATGCATAATTAAACATTAAACACACATTTTTAATTACGACGCCACAAATATGTATATTACAGACTCAACCCACTGAACTGTACCAACCTCAAGGAGGCATAACGTACTACTCGACGGACCAACAGATTATCCAACGAGCAGTCCCTCAGAAGAGGCCCAAGGCAGCCATACCGATAGTGGCGCCGACGGATTTTAAAGAAATTAGAGAACAAAGAGATATTGATAGGTCAAGTAATCAAAAAGAAGAGGGAACCTTTAGTGCGAACGATCTTCAAAATGTGCAAGAATGAGATTGGCTGTTAGTTTATGTAGGTTATAATAGATGATAATTTATTTAAAATTGAGAAGAAAAGTTAAATTGGTCATTTTCACTTATTGAGTGTTGTGGAAAAATTGACTGAATGCAGGCATACATTTATGTTAACACATGATAATACCAATAAACGAATCGATTGATTTTATTAAATGGGAACCTACGAAGACATAGAAGAGCCATGAAAAAAAATAAAAATAATGAAACCTTAATCTCGAAATTTCGACATTAAACTAGAAATTTCAACTTTAAATTTCAAGGTTGAAATTGCGAATTTAGAGTCAAAGTTTCATTGGGCATCATGGCCCTTCCACGCTTTCGTAGTTAAGGCATTAAGAGAAACAACATTTTTAGAAACCTTTTTTCAAAAAACTCACAAATAAGGTACTAACATTCATTTATTACACTATGGATCAAATACGGTTCTGCCTAACTTGCCCGTTGAATAACATTAAGAAAACTTCTGGGTGTAGGATGAGCCCGCAAGGGAAAGCGTTCTGCGTATAATCTCAAAGCAGCAGCCGCACTTTGACGACACTTACCGTAAATTAGCACCATATGTACTAGTTCATTGTTTTCAAATTTTACCATTTTTACGTGTCGCCAATTTAAAATTAACTTACTTCAGAAAAACACACCAAATAACTGACCCGTAAATTGCATGACTAATAAGATATAAGACAAACAACAGAAAGTATGGCAGGCTACGTTTTGATGACCAGGCCTGCAGTTTTACTTCTGTATCTTGCCTATTTTTAAGTTTTTTGAAAAAAGGTATTTGAAAATGTTGTTTATTTTATGGCCTTCTATAGACAGCTGAAAAAGAAGTATCAACTTAGGAATGACCCTGTATTTTTTAGTTTTGTCAAAATTGGGAGATTTAAAAACAAGGTTGCCAGGTTAAGACGCGGCAATGCTGTCAACCTATTTTTACTGTTACATAATACTTCTTATAACTATAATTTGGCATGTCCTCAGCAATATCCCGCCATCAAGTTATCTGCCTGGCATGCGCAATGTGCCTGCAATAGCGTTAGGAAATAGACGCGAGAGAGAAATTTGTTTTTAAAAGAAAGACCAGAGCTTGATTTAAATCATGATAGATGACGAATGAAGTTGAAAAACGTTGTTGCCAATATGATAAACACTTAAAAGAATTTTGTGTGTGCTGTAGAATAGGGCGATACCGAATACTTCTGTGTGCGGGAACGAGACAGTACGTAAAAAAAACTAGACAGTTAATTATGTGTACTATGTTGTTATAAGGTTCATTATTTCACAAATTTCCGCCCGGTCTATATTATATGCACATTTTCAAAGTGAACATGACCAATTTTAATGCCATCGATGCTTTGTATTAGTTTATTTGCCACTTACAGAATATTTTTACATACAAAAATAAATTATACATCCTATCTCTGGAATGACCAAACTATACTTCTCAACTTTTCTTTAAAGAGGAAGTAATTTATGAAAAAAAATTGCTTATTCTAAGTTCATATTTTAAAATAGTACAGAAAAGGGGACTTTCTCTGCTACTGTCAATTAATATAAGTCCAACTGTGTCTTAAAACTTTCGCGCGCCGATCGTTCGATCGGAAACTACTGAAAGTAGGAGATTTCCGCCACGCGAAACAACTCACCAATCATATTAAAACGAAACAATTAAAATACCCTAAAACGCCGAATAGAATATTTTTAATTTAAAAAGGCTTTATTTAAATATACTACATATATCACTATAATATAGTTTAAGTTTTTGAAGTTCCGGAAAGTACATTTTTAAATATACTTATTTGGGAAAAGTACTTGTCAGTTCTGTAAGTGGTTAGACTTCTGGGTTTTGTGGCTAGACATTATGGCTTTTTATTTATTTTTTTATTTTACATAAAAAATTTTGACAACAATATCCAAACTAAATTGTTATTTAAGCGGTACAAAAAAATCGCTCTAGTGAGAAAACATTATGGTAAAAGATAGGGATGTTGTTTTTACGGCGGTTATTACTTATTACAACCCTTTATACAAATATGAAGAACATGAAATTTTGCAGAGTATGTTCAAAAAATTGGCCTGCAGCTTCCCCTTCCCCAAATAAGCTTCAATTATACACGCAGAGTAACTTCTAATTTGAGAAAAAGTATTTTAGTATTATTTTTAAAAACCACATTGAAAAGAACCCTTCGATGTAATGTGTATGTTTAGGCAAGCCTGTAAAATTTCATAACTTCTAGAATGTAAATATCAGCCTCTTTTAGAACTAACCTCAAATTCTATTTTAGCTTATAAAATTTAAAAATATTTTTTTAATATCTAGATTCTGTACAGGGTGCTAAAAATTCGTGTGCGTACAAGGGGATCTCGAAAACGGTAAAACATACGAGGATGGTTAAATTGAGGCAAAGTTGCGTGTTTTGGTGCTTAATAATTTTATCAAAGAAAAATTTAAAGTTTCCGAATACTCTCCGAGATATCCGAAAAAAACAGACATTTTTAGTTTTGGTTTTTAATTTTTTGCCTTTAGTTTTGACTTGGGAAAAAAACAAAAAACACTTTTTTAACCGTGTTTTATATTCTACAAGATATAGTTATTATTTTTCAATTTCGACGTTTCGTTCTTTTGATACCAACCTCAAATCAATTCTTTTAAATACGGACCTCGAGTTTTAAATATTGTTTTAGGGACTTCTATGGTTTAGAAATTTATTAAAATTTTAACGTTTTATCATCTAATATCACACGTTTTCAAATGATATTTTTTATATCATTACGGTCCTGAACATTTAGAGCCAAACTAAAAAAAAATATTTCTGAATGAAGAGCCTGTCCATTTTTACTCAGAAAGGCTTGATATTTTGTACAAAAAAAGACCGAAAGTTTTGGCCTCAAATATTTTTCTGTCTCTTATTATTTGTTACATATTTCGCCTGAAACTAGCATCATCAGACCTTATAAGCGGTAAAAAAAATTTGAAATCACAGTAACATAACTAGACTAACACCAGTTACTTTTTTTTTTACTCAGGAGCATTACCTTTTTTCTGTTTTAGAGTATTTCGGTCGGACATAAAGTACTAATAAAAAATAGAATTACTTCTCATGCCTTGAAAACTTGCTTACTTCCTCGAGAATTGTTACGGTAAATCTTATTGAAATAATAGCGACCTTTTGCTAAACGAAAAAATCTCCCTAAACGATATTTCAAAAGTGATTTTCTTGGAATCCACACAAACAATTTTGTAAAAACCTGTTTCATATTCCGTGGCCAGCATAATTCTTTCCAGCGAATAGAAAATTATTGTTCAGGCATCAACCACTGTCGAGATCTTAGCGCCTGAAAAATCGATTAGCGGGATTTTTTTGGTTGGCAAAATATCACCAATAAACGGCCTGAACACCATAACTTCCTGTAATGTAATTTTAATATTTAAGTAATCCAAAAAATAATTAAAGTAAAAAACGTTGTATTTCAGTGTATTTGTTTATTAATACTTACTCCTAATAAACAAATACACTGAAATACAACGTTTTTTACTTTATTCAGAACACAGTGTACAACCAACTCCTCCCCCTTTACTTTCAAAAAATAATTGACAGGGCCGGAATCGTAAAGAAAGGATAATCTGAAATACTAATGATGTGTTGTTTGATGACAAAACGTTATAATTTTAAAGATCTTTAAGTTATATTAAATTTCTAAAGCTTATTGAAGTCCCCAAAACTGTTTTTAAAATTCCAGGTCCATATTTAAAAAAATTAACTTGAGTTTGGCATCCAAAGAACGAAACGTCGAATTTAAAAACTAATAACGCCATTTTATAGAACATAAAAAGCGGCTATGAAGAAGGATTTTTTATTTTTCAAGTCAAAAAATGAAGGCGCAAAAAATTGAAAACCAAAACTAAAAATTTCGGTTTTTTTCGGATATCTTCGAAGGTAGATATTTGGAATATTTGCAATTATCTTTCACCAAATTATTAAACCCCAAAATTCGCAACTTTGCTTCAATTTAACTCAAATTTGTACCACCCTGTATATTATTACTCAATGTGTTAAATAAAATATCAAAAAATACGGTCTAATAATTAGGGGCTTGATATCACATCCCCTGTCAAAAAATACCCAACCCCTTTTGTCTTCATGCCTCGCTAAACGATTGTTTTTGTGTTGCCCAATATTATATTTTGTCTTTTTTATCTTTAGATGTGTAAGAATATAACAAAACAAATATATCACTGTATCTTCGCAAGTAGAAGACTATTAAATGTAGAATAGATATTGTTATTTATGAATGAAATATTATGATATGCTAATTAATTAAATTTTAAAAAAATTTAAAATAAATGTAACTTTATACAACCACTTTGTCTATTTTTAGCCATTTGCGAAATGCCCCTGCGAGTATACATATAATAATAGCGGTCTTTATAAGGAAGGTTTTTAATCGCGCCTTCATCAGATTTCTGATGGTTAACGCAACATACACCGAAGAGGGATCTTGACAGCTTATTCAGACCAGCCACTACTATTCAGAAACCTGATCAGTCGACCAAGGTGTAAGTTGCTTATTTCCTCCAGGCTATTGAAAAACGGTTCACCCAGGGCAGTGAACCGTCTTCTTGCGAAGCCTGGGAATTCACACGAAAAATGTTGAATACTTTCTTCCTCATCCCTGCAACTTGTGTGTGTCATCAGTTGGTATTTGCATACGTTCGGCATATCTACCGAAAAGGCAACCTAACTAGCATTTTCGGGACTTATGACTAAATTTGACGTCAGCGTTGGTGCAACTTTGGGTAATACAGTTACTTAAGATTTCTAGTTAGTATTTATTGGATTGAGTAGTCCGCTACTTTGTGACATTGCATATTAACAAAAATAATACGAGAAATTTACTTTGTTATAATATCACTTTATTAATTTCTTGGTGACTGCAGTTTCGTAGTACCACTACATTATTAATGTGAATAACTTAAAACTACGTGGTACAATTATAAATAGGTTTTGACAAAGGATGCTTATAAATAAATTAAAATAAAATATTTATCTCTTAATATAGTTAGTGGTCCTTATTACATAGTATTGTAAACAGCGGGGACTTCCACAGGTCTGTTTGGTCATTAAGTAAGTTTATGGTAGGGTTTTTATTAAGTTTGTAAACTTCTTTTGAATCCAAGATGTTAACCCATCAAAGCCGGAATTTTTTTTTTTCGTTTCTAATGAAAGTTATTTCAATCAGGGAGTCATTGGGGTACAAAAAACACTTATGGTATATAATTTTAAAATTTTATATTAAAAAACAGAAATTACAACATGTGACCATATGGTCACACTAGGTTCTTGTGATCATTTACCTATTTTTTGTGAAATATTGAAAAGCATTCAATACAAAGGCCAACGCCACATTTCTGACATTGCGTACGCCCAACTGAAGAACATCCCTCACCCGCGCACCGTCTACGCTTTTTATTTGGTACGGGTTCTACTAAGTGGTTCCTTTCATCATATCTGATATCGTCGGATACTCGATTCAGGGAGATGCTACTTTGGCTTGCCGATGGTCTACCAGGTCTTATGGGCGGAGTTTTATATTTATTCAGATAACAAGTAGCAATTTCGCGTCGGAAATTTAAATTAGTTATTGGCCTTCCAGAAGACTTATAAACGATCCAAGCATTATGAATAGCTGCGTCAATCAACCAAGTGAGTATAGGCCAGTACCACTTTTTACTGCGAATGCCTATTCGATATCTGGACAAGTCTTCGTCCATTCGATCAGTACCGCCCATATACGTATTATATTTTCCTACGACATGTGGACGCGGAACTTGAATAATCTTTTTTTCAGCCTGTGAATATCTTTTGACATTCTGAATAGGATTTACTCCATAGGCGGTTGATGCCATCGTGACCACAGCGTTGTCCATCCACCTAGTTAACATAATACCATCCTCTTTGTCAATTCTGGAAACTATATGTCCCCTAGATTCTTTTGACATACTTTTTTTATCAGGAAGGGGAACGTCCTTGGGCACTCTATTTTCCCTAATTGTTCCTGTCACACCATATCCTTTTTCTTTTAAATAAATTAACAAATTAAAACTAGTAAAAAGGTTATCTATGTAAATTTGGTAAGAAAGATTTTTTTGGGGTAAACTGTCTAACATACAAACTAGGGGGGCAGCGGCTTTACCAAATGCAGCTTCGTAGGCATCGTTTGAGTGTGGGCTTTTTCCCTGATATATGTCAAAGTTTATTAGGTAGCTGTTTTCGGAATTTAGGCTCCATACCTTATATCCGAACCTTATCGGTTTACCGCGTATGAATTGCTTGCAATGGTGGCGGCCATAGTACTTTACCATAGATTCGTCATAATTCATATTTTCGGTGGGCTGATAATATTTTAAAAAAGAACTTTGTAGTTTGGTAATGAGGGGTCTTAGTTTCCACATTTTATCTGTAGGATCTAATTTGGAGTTGTCTGCGCAGTGTAGAAACCGCATTATTTGTATAAATCTATCTCGGCGAATTGCTTCTTTCACCATTTCATTGCACATATCTTTTCCAGTGTCCCAAAAGAATCTTTTACCAGGAAGAATATTGTATCCAGACACAATCATTATTCCTAGAAAACATTTTAGTTCTTCAATTGTAACCTTCGGGTCAGGACAATTGAGAAATATTGCATATTTTCTAGTTTCTTCTAAAATATGGAATATTATGTCATCATTGAAAAAAAGCTCGAATAAGTCCACCGGGGATAAATCCTTGAACTTTGAATAATCCGTTTTTTGAAAATTTGAGGTTTTTATTAGATCACCGTCTACCCATGTCCTATTAGTATATTTTTTTCCCTTCAAGGCTTTCAAAAAATCGCTATCTCTAATATCTGTATTCTCTTCGCCTTCAATTACTTGGTCCTCTTCTAAATGACCAGCGTCTTCTATCGGTGACAAGCGTTCGCTGTGAGGTAAACAAAGCTCTGCAGCAGCTAACAGTTGTCTTCTGGACAAATTGTCCACTAATCCACCTTCATCTTCGTCGGCTGAATCTTCGTCGGTCAAAACATTCGGGTCAGGTGGGCATATGAAT
This sequence comes from Polydrusus cervinus, assembly GCA_935413205.1. NCBI lineage: Eukaryota > Metazoa > Arthropoda > Insecta > Coleoptera > Curculionidae > Polydrusus > Polydrusus cervinus. The sequence goes on along the minus strand of OW284510.1, from coordinate 98,764,096 downwards.
AGATCTATTGGTTCGTTTTGCTCAATTCGCTCATCTTCTTCACTATAAGCTATATCCAAAGCTTCTTTGAGAGAAAACCCTTTTCTGAAACCAAAAAATAAAATAGCTATCATATTAGCCTAGTGTGACCATTTGGTAACGCGCTACTTTCTCTTTACATAAAAAAAATATTTTTAGGTTAGAATATTTTGAACAAATTTTATTATATTTATCAGTTATTTAGCAATAAAGTTTACCATATATAATTCATATAACTTGGTAAATAATATAAAAAAAATACTTACACGAATCGCGGCTCCATTATTTTCAGTAGATAAACACGATACACAAAAATAATCCACGTTTCTTTAGCACCCAATACGAATAGGCAGTAAAAGGTATATAGAGATGATTATATACGCCATCTAGTAACGATCAGTTCAAGCAAAAACTTAAATTCTTCAGCGACGCTAGTTCTGATAAAATTCTAAAGATGGCATATTTGTGTAACCAAATGGTCACACTAGGCTTTGATGGGTTTTAAGCTTCTTGCTTTTAGGTGCAGTATGTAAAATTTTTAAATTATTCACTTCTGGGAAAAAATGATCTGTCTCCGAACAATGTTTTGCAAAATTAGAAATTTTATGTTCATTATATCTAATATTAAAATTTCTTCCTGTTTGACCTATACAGGGTGTTCCATAACTTATGGGCCGTAGAGTAACTGGAGATACTAGACATCACACTAAGCCGATTATGTCATATAAGTTTTTTCGTATTGTTACTCGTTCTAGAGATACAGAGTGTTGAAAGTAAAAGTGTATTCTCGAAAATAAGCCATAATTTTAAAACGGTTTAATGAATCGAATTGAAAGTTGGCAATATTATGTTTTTATGAGCAAGAAATAAGAATTTGTAGAAATTTTTATGTTTCAAACTAGAGGGCGCTAGTTGCATACACTGGGCTTAATAAATCTATAATTTTTTTTCTTACCTGTGATATTACGTGTGTTTCAATTATAGTTTCTTAAAAAAGGACATTTTCTGAATGAAAAAGGTGTACTTGATTGATCTTAATATCTTTAACGGTTTTCGAGATATTTCCCTTTAAACATCCCAAAGCATAAAAAAACATAGTACATAATCAAATTAATATTTTAATTACTATCAAAAAAAAAAACTTATATGACATAATCGGCTTAGTTTGATGTCTAGTATCTCCAGTTACTCTACGGCCCATCAGTTATGGGACACCCAGCGGCGGCGCCAGGGGAGGGCCAGGGTGGGCACCGACCCACCCTAAAAACATCAGTGCCCACTCAAAATTAACGGTTTTCCAATGGAATTTCCGGGGGAAGGGGGATTTGACTATGAAAGTTTTATTGTATGTTATTTTCAAGAGAACGAGGATGACCCTTTTTTTTAGACGCCACTTTGGACAAGAGGGGAATTTTGTTTTTTTTTTGCTCATCACTTTTGTCGGGCTTTGCCCTTTGCGTAGGTTGTAGAGGTGAAGTGTTGTGGTTGTCGGGCTTCGCCCTTTGTGTAGGGGTAGTTGAAATTTTTTTTGAAGTCATTTTTTTTGGTAGTGTCCACTCTAAAATCAACTTGTGCCCACCCATCCCAAAAATCCTGGGCTGCCACTGTAAGGATGAATAATTAGGTTCTTTGTCCCACTAATGCACTAAGAAATAAAAGAAACTAAACCCAACAACCAATAAATGAATCATTTTTCCCGATTTTGACAACAATAAAAAGCCGTTCGGTCTAGCCTAGATTTGATACATTTTTCTCATCTTGCGTTACATCTTGCATCGAGAGCCGTCGGTCTAGCCAAGCTTTGATAAATTTTTCTCATCTTGCGTTACATCTTGCATCGAGAGCCGTCGGTCTAGCCAAGCTTGGATAAACTTTTCTCATCTTGCATCAAGAGCCGTCGGTCTAGCCAAGCTTTGATAAACTTTTCTCATCTTGCATCAAGAGCCGTCGGTCTAGCTAAGCTTTGATAAACTTTTCTCATCTTGAGTTGAATCTTGCATCGAAAGCCGTTCGCCCACCCTAAAAACATGGATGCCCACCCAAAAGAATGATATTATAGAAGGATGTAATAAAGTAATAAGACAAGGATGATGACCTTTTTTTTAGACATCAGTTTGGACAAGAGGAGAGTTGTTAGAGTGTGGGGGAGGCGGCGACTATTTTTTTAGAAGTCATTTTTGATTTTGGTAGTGCCCACCCATTCATCCCAAAAATCCTGGCGCCGCCACTGGAGACACCCTGTATATGAGCTATTACGTTCTGTACAACTTAGATTATAAAATCCTGATTTTTTTAAGTGGGGGTGTTTTTTGTTTGGCATTAAAAAATAGTTGAGACATTTTTTGAGCTGGTGTGAATGCTACTTTTATGTTGTTTTTTGAGATTATGTTCGTGATTTTATCTGAAATTGGACCAAAATATGTTGTTTTTGTATATCTACTTTTATCATTACTTTTTATGTGTGGGTATATTTTGTTTAGTGTTATTTGTATTTGTTTTTTATTTATTAGAAAATAAATGACGTTTGCATTAAACCCGTCATTGTCTGCTATTTTTATTATGGTGTTCAATTCTTTTTTGCGGTTGTCTTCATTTAAGGGAACTGTAAAGGCTCTATGTATCATGGATTTGTATGTTGCAAATTTGTGGGAATTTGGATGTGTGGAGTGACTAGGAATTGTTGTATCTGTGAATGTGGGTGTTCTATAAATATCAAAACACTTTGAAAAGGGAAAGTACTTTGCGGTTCAATTTTAAGCGACCGAAACATTCTAAATAAGTTTATCGTAGTAAAAGTAAGCTATATATCAGCTATTACTTATTTTTTTATGAAAGAACCCACAAAATATCAGTCAAAAAATACACTTTCATGCTGAAAACAATCTAACGCGTTGACAGCCGGTGGTTAAAATCGGTGAAAAATCCGTATAATGAACGAAGGCTACTAGAAAAGGTTGGCAACCATCAGATAGCAAATATAACGCCACGTAAACTTGGAAATAATAGATTTCTTAGTCATGGGGATTTTTTTTTATTTACTCCCAACCAACTGTACAAGTTTATTACAGGGATTAAATTTAACTAACTTAAATAATGGTATAAAACAACGATATTCTTAGTTATCAAAAAATAATTTAATAAAAACAGTTATATAAAAAAATATACTTTTCTATAAAACATTTTATAAAATCTGTCAGATTGCTTTCCTCTAAATCCTACATTTTCAATTTTTTTCAACAATAAATTATGACTAACTGCATCAAAAGCTTTTGCTAAATCCAGGAAAATCCAAATGATTTCTTCTAAACCTTGCTTTGCCTGGGTTGATCTAAGTCATAATATATTGGCTGCTTCCAATAATTGAATATGAGCCTATGAACCATAACAGTTTGACAGGCTCTGTGGACCAACCCCAAGTAGCTCAATTTTGTCTTTGTTTTGACACATACTTCATCAAAAGTTAATACACAAACTTTGTCCATAATCAGAAAACTCGGAGGCCTTTCTGCACAATAATGGTAGAAAACTTTTGAGAATTCCTTGGCTTATATCAAAGTGTCTTCCCACCATAGCCATACAGGGTAACTGAAAATTATTGACCCCTAAATATTTGTAGGCTTTTAGGGTCACACCTAATTTGTATGTTCTATTCTAATCTTAAATGTTCTTATCTGCCCTGGAGTAAAAAGTTTAGTTAGTGCACTCTCAAGCTGATGAATGTTTTTATTTTGTTTATCAATTTTCTCTAATAATTTCTTATTTTCCATTTCTAACATTCTTATATTTTCTCTAAGTTTGACCACCTCTTGTAGGTTTACGCTAAAATAAGTTAAAGAAACTTTACTAAGTAGTTAAGTGACAGCGTCAGGTTCAGTAACTGAACCTAAAATCTGCAGCAAAATCCCCATATAAAAATATTAAATTGGCAATACTTCGAAAACTAAGAATTTTTGGGATATACGATCTTATACAAACTCACCCTTATTTTTAATGCTAAATAAGAAATAATTATGAAATTTGGGTGTTTCTATTTGAAAATCTGGACTTTTGACAGTTTTTTCATTTTCATTTTTAATCTTATTTTTTAAACACCCTGTATTAATAGTTATCAAAATATTATAAAAAATCTATTAAAGCAGGTCCTTTATAACAAGGAATCCTACTTATATTAAATAAATAAGGCTTCTTTATAGAAAAAATTGATAATTATTCTAAGGCTTGCAAACGTCATTTTTGACATAAAAAATTCAAATACCTATGTCAAAAACGTTTAGACATAGGTATAGGACATGGTATACAAAATCTGCCTAGAATCTTGCGTAGAATGCAAAAATGTAATAATATATAGGGTGTCCCATTTAAAATAAGCAAGTTGACACTTACTTCCGATATAACCGGAAGTGCCACCATTATGAAAATATTTTAGCCCAGTCGCCCCCATCTTGCGTAGAATGCAAAAATGTAATAATATATAGGGTGTCCCATTTAAAATAAGCAAGTTGACACTTACTTTCGGTATAACCGGAAGTGCCACCATTATGAAAATATTTTAGCCCGGTCGCCCCCATCTTGCGTAGAATGCAAAAATGTAATAATATATAGGGTGTCCCATTTAAAATCAGCAAGTTGACACTTACTTCCGGTATAACCGGAAGTGCCACCATTATGAAAATATTTTAGCCCGGTCGCCCCCATCAGCATCAGCATAGTGTCAAATTTTCAAAATTTTACTATGTATAGTATTTTATATTATAGATCGATTCGGTTCCCGGTGGGACACCCTGTATATAAGTTCTTTCAGCCATTTTCATTAACAAAATTTTCGTATGAAGTAAAAGTACGCCTGCAGTCCAATGCCGGCCAGCAAATGACTACACAAGTTCGGTTTTAACAACGGACAGCCGCCGGCCTGTTATTTAACTATGTGTGTGTAGTGAATCGGCCGGCCAGCCATTATCTCTCCGGAAAATTCCGGCCGGCCGACTGAACGTGAGTAGCCTACTTTACAGTCAAATCACAAATTGACTTTTTGACTTAACAATGAAAATTCAAGAAAGAAAGACATTTTTCGTTTTTGCTCCACTCTGCAGACTCAAAACTAATTTTAAGTTGTAGGTCATCCTTCAACTTTTGTAATAACAACTATAGTTTGCCGTGTTAGCGGCACAAATGACCACCCTGTATACCTGGGTACCTACATAAAATGTACTAAATTGTGAACAACTCTTTTAAGTAAAATGATTTTTAAAACCTTATATAATAATACAAGACAAAAACAAGGTTTAAAAGGAACTTAAAACATCCTAATATAATAACCTCGATAATAACAATTGTATAAGTGGGCACATACCAAGTTTCTTGAGCAGCCTGTAATTTTGGCAAACATTCAGTATCTAATGAAATATCTACATTTGAGTCATCATCTGGTTCTTCTAGCTTAATAGTATTTGTTAATAATTCATTTACAATCTGATTTGCTTCTAGGCGCCTTTTCTTATCTAACATCACTATACTTTCCTCTAATTTTCGTTTTTTACAAGGCTCCACAACTTTAGAAATATTTTCTGTTGGCACAGCATCACACTTTAAATTTCTATTATTTTTTGGAGTGTACTGCAGCATCCTTTGTATCAAGGGTGTTTCAAAACAACTTGAATCAAAATGAGTAGAACATATTGTTGCTACAAAAAAGGGTTTGATTAAGAAAATAGGCTGTACAAGTATAAGTTGACAGCTGTCAGTACTGTAACATCCCATTGTAAAATATAAAGCCGCGTTCTCAGAGCTACGGTTGTCGCAGACGACAGAACATAGCTCTGTGAACGCGGTTGAAGACGATTTTGAGCAAAAACAAAGTAAGCTTAATTAAATTTTGTCTTTTTAATAAAGAAAATTGTTATATATTTTTTGATAAAGAACTATATTTTTATATGCAACCTGCTATAATGTTGGGTTGTTTAAAGATATTTAACCACAAATTACTTAACTAACCAGCAAGTTTGGCTGTGATATACATGACATTGGCAGAAATAATTTTCTCACAATCATACTGGCCCGGTTACCTTAATTTTTAATATACTAATCAGGCACTTCTATTTGTGAGTAAATAACTCAAATAATGCCTAATGTCAACAAAACATGAATCTATTAAATTAATTATAATAGTAATGGTGGGAGAAACTGAATTGTGGTTAACAAGAGTCCCAAAGAAAAAATAAGGGGGTGCCAAACTGCATAAAACATGATATTTTAGGTATTTTTTCATAATCCTTATTTCAGAGACACATTTAAATGCAATTTGGCTAACCTCTATGAACAGGGACTTTAAAAAGGAATATCTCCAAAACTAAGCATTTCCAACGAAAATCGTTTACAAATTCATAATCTACGCCCTAAAATACTTTGCTCCTGAAAAAATCATCATTTTTTACGTGGTGAGCTGCGCATCATAGATATTTACTGAAAAGGTTCCTCCTATAATAATATAAAAGATATTATTGTCTGACTGAATTCATCTCAGTTACTTCTTTCAAAAAGTAATTACAAAAATAGTTTTTACTTACCATTCTTTAAATTGATTTGATCACTCCTTCCGCAAGCAATAATCCATTGTTTTGCCAGATCCTTATTTCTTGGAAACCTAAAATACTTTATGTCTGTGCCTTTTGTGGTTTGGTTGCAATTGTTACAAATCGCCACAGCACAGTTTGGCATTGTCATCCAAAATTCTACACAATTTTGAAATGAGTATAAAACGAGGAAGCAAATGGAAAAAACTGTATTAAACCACAAATTCAGACCTGTTTAATAAATATTAAAAACTGCATTCAATTTTTTTGTTATAAAACTTGCATCTGGCTTGCAATTCTTGCATCTGTGCTCGCACAGAAAATTGTTGTTGTAATCATGTTCGAAGGTTGCGATCACAGAACATGTTGCGTTGACCTGTAGCTTTGCAGCCTCCAACCAAAAAGGGTTTTTCTGTCCGTGTTTCTTGCAGCACAGAGGAGTAATAAGTTATTACAGTAGACTTATCAATCCTCTGTGTTGCGTTACTAATGGCCACTTGGCGTTTCCAACAGACAGCCAGCTTGTTCTTGGACCTACAGTTTAATGTGAGTTTTAAAATATAATCCTCAGATATACCACATTTCCAGGGGCCGTCAACCCTTGGTTTCTTGCCATTGCATGACCTATCGATTGGGCAATGTGTACCTTCTTCCACACCCTACGAGATGTTCGATCTCATATAACCTGGTTACCGGTGTGAATGTTGCTTAAATCTGAATCCTCAAAAAGCGCGCTGGACTTTCGTGCGACCAATCATTCCTCTGTGGGTCTGTCCTACGTAGAAATAAGTTTTGATATCTAGTAAGTTTATTTTTTCCTACTACACTCTATTCCAAATCCAAATAGTAAACATGTCATCTTTCTTTAATCACATAATAATGTAAGAGTAAAATATGCTTCAGATCCAAGTTCAGATCAGGTAACTCTAAATAATCAATTGTCTCCTTTTTACACATTTTTTTTGTTCTGTGTTCTGTGGCTCTTTTTAATCTGACGTTTGATACATATAAACACGTGAAATTAAATAATCTATTTATTTTATCACAAAATAGTTGTTATCGAATAAGCCTGACTTCAATTGACTAAACCAAGTTTAATATTTAAAAAAAAAATGGTAAGTAGATTTATTGCTATAATGCACTCCTTTACCCTAAGCCTTTACCAGTCTAACATAACCATACTTATTACTTTCCCTGTTGGTATTTTTTTAGCCAAAAAACAAACAGAAACTAAAAGGAGTTACTTTTCAATTAGTACACAGAAGTCAGCAAGATCCTCTTGTTGCAGATGAAACAGCTCCACAGAGAGTGTTGGTACCAGTAGCTGGGAAAGAGTCCACAGCTGGGAAAGAGTCTACAGCAGAGAAAGAGAAACGTCTGGAAGAGCAGCATAAATATGGCATTTATTTTGATGATGATTACAATTATCTACAGCACCTCAAAGGTAACTGAGTTTCTGCGTTTTAAAATTACTGATCTTACATGGAATTTATTGTATGAATTATTATATAGAGTTGATAACATTGATAACAGATATACTAGTCTGGTTTTAGTTTACATGTATATAGTATGGGCTAAGTATTTATTCGCTACTTATTATAATTTATTAACTATGGGTCATAATAAATGAAAAAAGCTTACTGAAATAAATATAGGATAAAAGTACATACAGAATATTGAATGCTCTATAGTCTATAAGTTTGTATCCCTGCAAGTTTTGGATAATTGAAATTCTACTGCACACATAAATTATTTATAATTAAAAGTATTCATTGTATCTATAGATTCAAAAGATGCTCGTTTGGAATGGCCAGATAATATTGAAGATGAACTTCGAAAAAGGGAAGGAAAGATTAGTAAGCCTCAGATTAAGTTACCTTCATCTGTTTTTGCTTCAAAAGTGGAAGAGGAAGTTGGAATGCTTAATAAAGCAGCACCTGTGTCAGGTAAAGCATCAAACAGGGTGGTTATTTCGTTTAGTAGTAATTTATGTTGTTAATTTTGTCCAGGAGTTAATATCCTGTAGATGAATATCTGGGGATATCTATCTGTAATTAAAAAAATCGTTGATGTAGTTCACATTTAAAGACATATTAAATGACTTTGTTATTTAGACTTTAAAATGATTATTTTGACCACATCCAAACATGGACTTTAGTGTAAACATTTTTTAATATTGTAGGTCCCCAGTTGCATTTAGATCCAGACATAGTTGCTGCCATGGATGAAGATTTTGACTATGATGATCCCGAAAATCAACTTGAAGACAACTTCATAGAGTTAGCACAAGGAGTTGGTTCTGACAATAAGTTTAATGAAGATGATGAAGACAACTATATAGATTCTGACTTTGATGATGAGGGTATGGATGATGTTGGGTAAGCTATAATAGACAAAGCATTCTCCAAAAGGCAGCATCATTATTGTTAATTATCCTAAGTTTAAAAAAAAGTGGCCTGTTATTGGCTGTTTTCCAGTGCCATTGAAAATCATATACACACACTTACCTTATTATACATTTCTAGTGAAATAAAGCCCCTATAGTAAATTAAAACCTTAATAACTAAAGGGGCAAATATTTTTATTGTATTTTTAACAGACATTTTATTATCAGATCACTTGACGGCTCAGACAAGTCTTTTTCAAAAGAAGAAACTAAATCTAGATTTACAAATTATTCTATGACTAGTTCGGTGATAAGAAGAAATGACCAGCTGACATTATTGGATGACAGATTTGAAAAAGTAAGTACTTGCTTTGCCCTTTTAAGGTGATTCACAGAGAGGGATGTATTATACCGGGTTACACAAAAAAGTGCTACCCTCCCCCCTCAATTTTTTCCATAATTTTAGCAGTAAAGATTAAAAAGGTTTATGAGTTAATAATTGTGTAAATTACCATTTTTTTGCTGAATAATGAGACATATTTTCAAAATATATACCAACTAATCCAAACTAATTTATACAATTCTATTATATACAATTCAAAAAAGATGTTTAATCATTTCCCTCTTATTATAAAATCCTTAAGTACTTACTTAAAGTTTTGAATTCAGGTTAAAAAATTGTTATTGGAACACGTGTACCGTATCTGAGTATTTTTTAGAAAATTTGTATATATTTTGTTTAGCATGAGATCATATAGATTTTATTATTGTTATGTACTATTGTGCCGATAAAAAACTGGGACAAGAGATTTACAAAAACAATGTAAGAAATACATATCCCCTAGACTATAAAAGGTGTCTAGAGCTAAAAAGGAAAAACATTCAAAATTTAAAAAGTAACCTAGGTTACATAATGGAATGTTTTGTATTTTTCGATACGGGGTGGTTAAATTTGGGAGACATCATATAATATGGATAAAGTAAATTTATTAGATTTTTTTAAAGTCAAATATTTTATAAATTATTATATTTACCATTACCACAAAATAATAAATAAAGCTAATACAGGTAATAAAATACATTTAATAAAAAGAAAAAAATTGCGAACACAAAGTTTGTCAAAACAACACAAAATTAATATTTGGTCATAGAACCATTTCTGTTTATTACTTTTTGGAGCCTTTGTGGCATACTTAAAACTAAGTTTCTACATAATTCGACAGTTATTTCATCCCAAGCTTGATTTATCCTATGACGTAATTCATCCCTGTTTCTAGGTTGAAAATCATGTTTATACATAGATTTGACCATGGCACCCCAAATGTTTTCTATCGGGTTCAAATCGGGACTCTTCGAAGCCCAGGGAAGAACTGCTATGTTATTTTCTTGATTAATATATTCATGTGCAAATTCTAACCTGCTCTGTTTATTTATTTCTGTTAAAAATTTTTTATTGGCAGCACAACGGCTTCGTATATCGGAATTTCGAACCCTGTCTCTAGCGGTATTTGCAGAACCTGGAAAATTCGTCTCTTCTTTTGCCTTGATTGCAGTTTCGAAGGGATGATCCCTTAGATAATTAACCAGTCTTCTATCATGATCATCAGTAGAACTTTAAGGGGAACCAGAACCTGCATTCCTAATAATAGTCCCATGTCTTGCTATTTTTTGTTTTTTTATTTGGACTTTATTTCATTTAGATCTAAGTTTTTCAGCTTTGTCAACAAGACCATAAGCTCTTATGATCAATAAAGCATATTTTGAATTTCCCTTTTTAACAGGTAAAATTAAAGTGACAAATGTTGTCCAAACGATTTTATTAATTTATCAATGTCAATTAACAGGACTAATAATAGACTTACTTAATTTTTTGTTTCTGTTATGATTATGTATTTCCGAGATGTGACTGGATATTTCGCTTTGTTTTTTTTAAAGCAGGTTGTAAATAAGAGTTTTTTTCAAGCGAGTTAATTTTTTATTATAATTATATTAATATAAAGGTTTCAATGGCCTTATTTTACCAAAGTTGGAAAACAAAGGATTTTATTTTAAAACTTATTTTGATTTTGACAGTGCTCGTCTGGTGCAAAATAAAGCTACAATATAATCGGAAAACATGTTTCTTCAAATGCCAAAGCTGAAGGCAGTCCTGTACCGATCGCATCAAGCCTTTAGTGGTTAAGTTATTGTTTACTATCAGTGATCCTTTATATTTTTTCTATGGTCCAATTCCCTACTTATAATAATTTGATAATTAATACAAAGTAAAAAATGCATTTTTAGATGTATGCTGCCTATGATGATAATGAAATTGGAGCTTTGGACACAGAAGAAATCGAAGGTCATGTGTTGGAATCCTCAGATATTTTACTGCAATATGCTGACGAATTTGACAAGCAACAGAAAACAGTACATTTGGACAAAGAAAAAATAAGTGACAATGTCAAAAAACATCTAGGTAGAGAGTCAGATGAAGAGAGTGAAGAGGTATACAACAATTCAGCATTCTTAGAATTCTTTTAATGCCATTCTAATTAAACTGGCTTTAAAAACAATAATTACTAGCTGATGACTTTGTCACTTTCTAACATGTCATATTTTTTAATTTAATCTTTGGAATACAATGGGTTTTTTTCACTAAATTTTGATTTTGACCCTATTGTACAGGGTGAGTCAACGATAAAGTTAAGTTCATTTTTGCCTTTATCTTAAGGATTAGATAAAAATTCGAAATACAAGAGTTGTAGAGACCATTAGGGTGCACATTTTAAAATTATACTGTAGTATACGGTGTGGGCCAAAAAAACATGGCGAATATAACTTGGGTTCTTTTTAAATGGAACACCCTATATATTGTATTATTTTCTGATTCCTCACAACGCTTATTTTGTAAATGTCATATATCTAAATTCAATAGGTTTTGAGATATTGACGTTTGAAATATGGTATTTTCAGACTTTGATAGGCTGTAACATTGAACCGGTTCATCTTAGAGAAAAATGGGTTTCACCTTCCTATCTTAGTTTTTTATTCTCTATCCAAGGAAACCAACTTCCGATTTACCATGTTAAACCAAAAAACCGGTTTTAACGGTTTAACATGTTAAACCAGAAGTTGTAACTTTTAGATAGGGAGGTGAAAACCATTTTTCTTTAAGATAAACCGTTCCAATGTTACAGCCTGCAAAGTCTGAAAATACCATATTTTAAACGTCATTATCTCAGAAACTATTAAATTTAGACATATAACATTTTATACAAAATAAGGGTGTTCCATTAAAAAAGACTAATAAGTTATATTCGCCAAGGCTTTTTTGGACCACCCCGTATACTCCAGCATAATTTTGAAATGTTGAATTTTTGCAGTTCGAATTTTGATCTAATTCTTAAGATAAAGGAGAAAATGAACTTTACTCTATCGTTGACTCACCCTGTATAGAGCACGAAAAAATTAAATTTTCTACGGTTTCAGTTTTTAAATTCTTCAATTATTTAATGAGCAAATAATTAAACAAGATACGCTCTCAAATAAAAACATGGGGAAGAGGGTACCGACGTCACAACAAAAGTGGCAAAAAATGTGCAACCCAGAACAGCCTTCGTTCGCGACTCTCCGACCTGACTAATCTCTCGAGACTATTGTTCCATTTCTAATTTGTTCTTTTTTATTTAAGTTATCGAAACAAAGATAACAATTGTGACATTTTGCCAACCAACAAAATCCCGCTAATCGATTTTTCAGGCGCTAAAATCTTCGCACCGGCTAATACCTGAAACCGGATTCTCGATTCGCTAGAAATAATTTTATTTGGCGCTGAATATGAGACAGGTTTTTACAAAATTGTTTGTGTGGATTCTGAGAAAATCAAGTTTGAAATAGCGTTTAGAGGGATTTCATTGGTTGGCAAAATGTCACTAATATAATGGGTCGCACGACGCAAATAATAGAATTACGCGGTTAATAGGATGACGTACATCCCTTCTCGCCTCATGTTTTTAAATTTCCAGCTTTCCCGCTGTTTTTAATCGCTTTTATAAAAGGTTTGTGATTTTCTAGGAAGATTTTTATTATTGGGATGTGTTTTCAATAGATTCTAGTTCAGGATGTTACTGCTGAATATGATAAATTCGATTATAGTGAAAGAGCCCATACATAATTTCACCAATATTAGGTTAACAAGATGGAGCAAAACAGATTATTTTTTTGTTCATTCAATATATTTTAGAATATTAAAGACAATATTATTTTTACAGGAAATGAAATATGTTGAGGTTGGAGAAAAGGAAAAATGGGATTGTGAAACCATTCTTAGTACCTACTCTAATATATACAATCACCCTAAGTTAATTAAAGAACCAACGGTAAGTTTGAAGGTTGGAGACAATGATGTTTCTTGAATGATAGAATAGTTTTGGACTTGCATTGTCTTTAATTTGTTTTACATCACAACGTTTCAACTGGTAAGTATCTCCAGTCGTCTTCAGGTGAATACTAAATAAGTAAAGTAACTAGCTAGATGTAGCTAGTATAAATAGAGCTGTAGTTACTTTACTTATTTAGTATTCACCTGAAGACGACTGGAGATACTTACCAGTTGAAACGTTGTGATGTAAAACAAATTAAAGACAATGCAAGTCCAAAACTATTCTATCATTCAAACCAACGGTAAGTAATGAAAATAGTTTAATATACAGTGTGTCCATGGATGGACTTCACTAGTAAAAATATGTATTTCCAGTTTTTCGAAAAAAAGTCATTCCTCATAATTTCTTTCGCTTACTGTATAAATACGATTCACGTTGAGAAACTTTGATTTTGATGTACAGGGTGCGCAAAAAATGTTAAAATGTAAATTTTCAAAATTAAAAATTTGTAAATCAAACTTTTTTGAAGCATCACAATGAAAGAGCTAAGAAGGAGAAATCGAAAAGCCGAATAAAGTTTTTCGATAGGATTTGTGGTTGGTATGATATTTTATTATTTAACTTTTTCGATTCAGTTCTTAACTTCATTTAATTAACTGCGTATTATTATGAGAAGTGGGCCGCTATCTCATTTTGTGAATAATAATATCAAGAATATCTCAGTGTAATAAGTTAAATAAATTGATTTTTTCCAACGATTCAATTTTTAATATAAAATACCATGCCAACCACCAATCATATGGAAGAACTTTATTCGGCTTTTCGATTTCTCCTTCTGATCTCTTTTATTTTTATGCTTAAAAAAAGTTTGATCTTAAAATTTTTAATTTTGAAAATCTACATTTTTACATTTTTTGCGCACTCTGTACATCAAAATCAAAGTTTCTCAATGCGAATCGTATTTATACAACAAGCAAAAGAAATTATGAAGAATGACTCCTTTTCGAAAAACTGAAAATAAATATGTTTACAAGTATAGTGAAGTCCATCCGTGGACACACTGTATATAAAAATAATAATATGTTAAATTTGTCGTCATTAATACTTCGATCCCCTGAAGTTGGAGGCAAATTTAATTTTTTAGTATTTAAAATCATATACATATGTATAAGAATATGAAAAATACACGTTTTAATATTTGTTAACATTACATAAAAATTAAGTGGTTTAAAAAGAAACCATGTCTTTTTTCGCATTGAATTGTTTTCAACTTGAAAATAAAAAATGAAGAATAAGTAGTAATATTGATTATTTTTAATTAGCATAACAAGAAACACTCTAAAAAATAACTAAACTGGAAAAATTATTGTCATTTTTACCTTCTTATCTAGAAATATAGAAATATATATTACATACTTGGTTATAAATTATAACAAATTGTGTATATATAAATAAAATCTAACATTGTAAATAATTGTCTATAGGGAGTTTTGGGTTTGCACCTAGGGAACTAAATCCCTGTATGTGCAAAAAAAAGGTTTTTATTCTTTTTATTCTTTACCTAAAACTACAACTTCTGGTTTTACATGTTAAACTGTAAAACAATTTTTTTTGGTTACACATGTTAAACCGAAATTTGGTCTCGTTAGATTGAAATTAAAAAACTAAGATAAAGAGGTGAAAACTATTTTCCTCTTAAGATGCGCCGTTCCAAGGCTACAGCCTGTCAAAGTCTGAAAATGCCATATTTTAAACGTCAATATCTAAAAAAATTAATTTTAAAGATACAACATTTTATACAAAAAATACGTGGAATTTTATAGGAAATTAGAAAATAATATAATATATCGGGTGTTCCAAAAAAAAAAGGATGTTGGATATGTCCTGACTATTTGGTAAACCCTGTATAATTTAAAATAATATTAAATTGTAGTTCTAATACCTCCTTATAATTCTGTTTTTTAAAAAATATAAAAAAGTTTAGTAGTTTAGATGCTATGGAATCCTGGGTTGAGAGCGGGCCAGCCTGTATGTAAATAGTCCGAACTAGTACGGCCTTTGCAAAAATACCTCGCGATCTACTGTATTGAAAGCTCTACTTAAATTTAAAAAAATAACCAGACAATATTAAGAGTTCATCATCGCATATAAAATAAACCCACTTTTTGCCGTCCGCTGTTACTGAATTTCTCAGAAATTAGACATATCTACGATTTGCTTCAAATTAAATATATCGAAAGACTTATCCTTTAACTCTGTTTCTCATATAGCGGATTTTCAAAATATATCATAATTTATGTTAGTGTCTTTCCCTATTCTCATATTTGATAGTTTTGGCATTTAAATTGTTAAGTCGGTGCTATAATAGGAGTTTATGATCAATAAAACTATTGCTAGGTCATATCATGCATTTTTGCAGGTCATTGAAATCATGCGCAATTTCCACAAATTTTAAAACGCGAAACTAGCGCGATTACTCGACGTCGATCCGATAAAGATTTACAGTGAGCATCGTTACCGATCTTTCACTTGCCATGTTGGTGTTTTTGTTTACATCCCACTTACATCCGAATTATTGTATATTTTGATGTATTTTTGTTTAAAATAACGTTTCTTTTTATTTATTTGCTCATAGAGCAGGAAGATCGACAAATAACTTAGGTTAGACTTTTTCAACTGTCATTTTATTAGCTTGGTCTTCTGTCAATAATGCCGGTGTTGCCACATATGAAACTTTTTATGCTAGTTAAATATTATATATTTTGTTCCTAGAACTTTAATAGCTTATTTTAAGACAAAATATAGATAACATTTTGGAAATAATATGATGTATTTTTTTCCTGTATAAGTCCATTTTGGACAATTTTCTATTGGATTACTTTTCATACTTTGTCATTGTATTATAATATAAAAATTTTAGAAAACATTGGCTGCCATTTCTATGACGTATATTCGTTAAAGTCCATGTTTTTGTTCCAATAGTTTTTTTTCAATTTATTTTCTCAGTGAGGCTTAAAAATATCAAAAAGTGCAAACACAGAAAATTTTATTTTTTGTTCCTTTATACACTACAATCAAAATTTAGTGAAAGAGCCCATTGATTCAACATTAAGAATAATTTTTTTCCAGAGAAAGCCCTAAATTTAAAATCTATTACAAGACAAATAACGTTTAAGCCTTTAGTTATCTATTGATACCAATTAAATGTAAGTAATCAAATATTAGAGTTGATATTTGGTGACAGCCGAACCACCTCAACTAATTTTGAAATATTTATGTGGGCGTTCGTTAATGACATACACACAGTTTTGGGTTTAGAACGACAAGTATATAAATAAGTCAACTAAGTTTTGTATTGTAAATATTTGTATTTGTTTTTCTTAAATTTATAAAGAAAAAGGTATTTTATGACGTACCGTGTTCTTTTATAGAACCAAAAATGTATTTGCTACAACATCCCGGTAAAATTATTTATTGGTAAAACGATTTAATTACAAAAAAATCAAATTAACACAAAACGTTATATGGCATATCGCAATGTTCTCACAGTGAACACACAACTGGGAGACTAAGATCTAAATATTTTGATGGTCTAAATTTAAACCTCTTTAGTGAGTTTTAATTCATGATTAGGCATGTGTGACCTAATTAATTATTTTTATTTTTTAATCATTTAAATT
This sequence comes from Polydrusus cervinus, assembly GCA_935413205.1. Taxonomy (NCBI): domain Eukaryota; kingdom Metazoa; phylum Arthropoda; class Insecta; order Coleoptera; family Curculionidae; genus Polydrusus; species Polydrusus cervinus. The sequence goes on along the minus strand of OW284510.1, from coordinate 98,747,079 downwards.
ATATTATATATGTATGCATATTTAAGCCAATGGGTATATGGCCCGAGTTTGTGACGTTGCTTTTATTTACACTGTAATTGATCTGGCAATAAAGGATTTTTAAGTAAGTAAAATACGGATAAAGGTTTGGGCTTTTTAAAAAGTTTGCTAAATGAATTCAACAATGTAATTTTTTTCTTATGCAGAAAGTTATTGTAATCATAATGAAAGTAACCTAAACGTCCAAACTTAGATTATTCAGCAACGTTCATCATAAAAAAAGCTTTTACATGCAACAATAATAAATTAGAAATCTAATTTTCGACCAGTTAGCCAACTTTTCAAGTCAATTTGTATCCACCAGGGTAAAATAAGTTATAAAACTTTTCGCCGTCCGTATATAAATTAAGCCCCAGACGCAACTCAACGAGGCATATAAACTTTTGTAATTAAAACTGAGATAAGAAGTTTTCAAAATTTTAAAGTGTCGATTCCGAACGTCACTAATTAGGGTGAACTCTCAGATGAAAGATAAATATAGACAAAAATAATTATATTCATTGACAAAGCTGGTTTTGTGACGCTACTCTAATCCAACGATCAACTATTATTATAGACCAAACATTTCATTCATAAACTTACTTTTTTGCCACTCTGACAACTCACTCGGTTTATAGAGGACATTCTATCATATGACATATCTAAGACCACTTGTAAAATGAAAATCGGAGCACTATAGTCGATTTCAGGTGTAGAGTAATAAACGCTCATTAGGTATGCAAAGTGACTACAGAGTGACCCAGCGAACATTTAAGCCACTTTCATATTTTGGCATTAATTTCATTGCAAAATTCTTTATTTTCATCAAGTGCAGGTAGTACCACCCGGGTTTGGGTCAATTTATGGGTTATGCCTATTGTTATCCATTCACAAACACTGGAAATGGTGTGACAAAGGCGTGCATTATGTTCATAGTACATTATTTTTTATTAAACATTATAAAGAAAATACATTATACAGAAATTAAATTATAAACTATAATAATATTCTTCGTCATCTGAGGAACCGTTATGCGTCATCTCCTCTTTACATTATAATTAACGAGTTGACGGTCCGATCTATCTGGTGGTCAAGATCCCACATTTTCTTCTTTTCTTTAATGACATGATGGACTGCTTTTCGCGAGTTCTCTAGTGTCACCTTCTTAATGGCTTGATCAAACAGTAGCTTAACGTCTTGCTACAAATTCCTTACACTTGCGCCCATATAAGTTCTATAGGATTTAGTTCGCAATAATATGGCGGTGTTCGCAGCACCGTTACACTATGTTTTTCAGCTTTATCTTCCACAGCATATTTTATAAAACAATGTTTGTGTAAATTTTCTATAGCTAATAGTTCCTTCTTTATCAAATTATCTTCTTTTTTTTCTTAGGTTAGTTATCATACATAATTTAATGCACAAAATTTACCTACGTCTAAATAGACTATAAATCAGTTACTTCGCATGCCTGGTAGTACTGTCTTGTCAGCATTTAAAAACACAAACGAGGATTTTTTAACGTTATATTCTTCTTTCTAAAAAATAATACAGATTTTTTTTTATTTCTGCAATTTTACAAATTTAATATAAAAATATTATAAATTCTTTACAAAATAACATTGCAAGAGTTTCTGCTAAGATAGTCCCTCGTAGATTACATGAAATTGAAGTGACATCAAGAAAGCCAGTTGCTTATCCAGCTCTGCTTCCAGTCCACAATACATGAGGATTAAACTTTGCCCAAAAGCACGTAAATAATTGGAAAGCAGGACAATGTGGATGTATTTTATTTACTGATGAATAGCGATATTTTTATTTTATTTTTTAAATGGCAAACTTGGACCCCAAAAAAATACCACACTGCAAAAAAATACTGTCCTCTAAAAATACCGCGCGAAACAAAGTTTTTCTAAAAAGAAGGTCTTTGGTTCCTTACAAAAGTACCATGTACCAAAAAATGTTACATTCTACTCAGACATAGATATACAGTATGATTTTTAATTTTGTTTTCAGAGTAACAAAATCAGAATAGACAAACGTACTGGTATTCCTAAAAATGTCCTAGATACAGATAAATTGACAACCAAAGCCCTAAGTCAATTCAACGAACAAAATGACCAGATTGAAAACAACGGACCAAAGTCACATGCAGGTAATAAAAAATTATTGAACAGTCTATGGTGACTAAAATTTACTTATCTGATTTAAACAAGGCCCCGAACGGTATAGTCCAAGCTCTTCCAAGACTTCCTCTATACAGGGTGCTACAAATTCGTGTGCGTACAAGGGGATCTCGAAAACGGTAAGAGATACGAAGATGGTTAAATAAAGGCAAAGTTGCGTATTTTAGGGCTTAATAATTTGGTGAATTCTAATTATTCCGATTGCTTTCGGAGATATCCGAAAAAAAAAACAGAAATTTTTAGTTTTGGTTTTCAATTTTTTGCGACTTCATTTTTGACTTGGGCAAAAAACAAAAACACTTTCTCATAGCCGTTCTTTATGTTCTACAAGATGGTGTTATTAGTTTTTAAATTGGACGTTTAGTTAAAGAGATACCAACCTCAATTCTGTGTTTTTAAATACGGACCTGGAATTTTTAAAACAGTTTTAAGGACTTCTAAGCTTTGGAAATTTAAGCAATTTAAAGGTTTTTAAAATTTTAACGTTTCGTCGTCAAATAACACATCACTAGCATTTCAAATGATTCTTTCTTTACTATTACGGCCCTGATAATTATTTTTACGATTACTTAAATATTAAAATTACATTACAGGAAGTTATGGTGTTTAGGCCGTTTATTATTTCAATAAGATTTACCGTCATAATACTCTAGGAAGTAAGCAAGTTTTTAAGGCATGAGAAGTACAGTAGACTCGCGCTAGTGTGAACTGAAAAAAACCGGACGTGTTCATATTATCGAGATGTTCAAACCATCGAAGGTAGATATATAAATGCAGAATATGTACATATGTACTAATGAAAATGCCCTCTAAATTTAAAATTTACTCAAAAAAAATGTGTAGGTACTTAGAAACATATTTATTAAGTTAAAGTTTCCAGTTTATTGATTAAAATAAGATGTAATTTTTATCTGAATCTTTATAGCTGACCAGTGGATGGCTACCGCTCTGTCTTGAATGTTTCTTAAGCTTTCTATGTCATTAACGCCAACATTGTTTTGCTCTGCCCATTTTGAAACCACTTTTAGTGCTGCCAGAACCTCTGGAACAAAATGTTTGAAGAACCATTCCTTAAAAATTTCTTGTGTCATCCAAGCATTTTTGGCGTTTTTGTATATGGCAGGGGTTATGAAAATCTTTAAAACATCGAGGGGATTTTGCCTTCCCAATTACCAGTGGCGTCAGCTTATAAGATCCTGATGCGTTTGTACAGCCCAGAAATGTAATTCTTTGCTTGGACTGTTTAAGACCTGGTGCCGTTTTTTCAGAACTTAAAACATACGTTTTATCGAGCAATATTTTCCAATACAAACCAGTCTCGTCTGCATTGTATATTTGATGGTATGTTAAGTTTTGAGTTCTGATCAGTTGCAGAAATTCAACTTTGAATGGACTAACATTCTCGGAGGCTGACGATAGCTTTTCTTCAGACATTTTCAACAATCTTATCCCATATCGAATTTTAAACTTTTGCAACCATCCGTCGCTGGCAGTAAAGGTTTCATTATTTTTTTTCAAATTTTGTTGAAGCTGAAGAGCTTTTTGTTTTAACATTTCACCTGTAACAGGAAAATTTAATTCTCTTTGTCTAAGAAACCATTTATTCAAGGCATTTTCCATCTTTGGATATTCGGCGTTCTTTAAAGTACGTTTTTTAATTCTAAGTCTTACACTTTGGTGCACAACTGTCATTATTTTATCTGTTTTGACTTCTCATAGAGAGTTAAAAATCCTTTGTTTTTCACCATTTTCACAAAACTAACCGCAACACACACCGGACTAAAAATTTAGAAACTTTTGTACGTGCCAGTACCGCAATAGACTTAAGACTAAAGGCAGAAACTCAACATCTCTGCTCATTCCTTTTGTCTGAATAAGCTGGGGAACCCCCGAAACGGACTAACGACAACAGGAAGTATGCGGAAAATGGCCAATGAGAGATTAAATAAATTGTTCATACTATCGAGATCAAAATAGTTCACACTACAGAATATATAATATATTTATTTTGTCTGTTCATACAATGTGAAGATTCACATTAGCGTGTGTTCACACTAGCGCGAGTCTACTGTAATTCTATTTTCTATTAGTATTTTATTTATTTTATTAATATAACGTATATCTTAAGTCCTATGGTTTTTACCTTAAACCTAGACCGAAATACTGTAAAACAGAAAAGAATAATGCTTCCGAGTGAAAAAAATGTAACTGGAGTGTTAGTCTAGTTATGTTACTGCGATGCGCTTATGTTTATTTGAAAAACAATTTAAATTTTTTTTACTGTTTAGAAGATCTGATAATCCTAGTTTCAGGCGAAACATTTAACAAAAATAAACAGACAGAAAAATATTTGAGGCCGAGTCTTTGGGCCTCTTTTCTTACAAAATATCAATTATCAGGCCTCTTTGAGTCAAAATGGACGGATTTTTCAAATCATAAATCTTATGTTTTTAAGGTTGGCTCTAAATGTGCAGGACCGTAATGAAATGAAAAAGATAATTTAAAAAATGTGTTATGAGATGACAAAACGTTAAAATATAAAAAACGTGTACATTGTATTACATTTCTAAAGCTTAGAGATCCCTAAAACTGTATTTAAAATTTCATGTCCGTATTTAAAAAAATTGACTTGAGGTTGGTAACTAAAGAACGAAACGTCGAATTTGAAAACTAATAATGCCACCTTGTAGAACATAAAAAACGGTTATGAAAAAGTATTTTTTATTTTTTTCCCAAGTCAAAAATAAAAGCGCAAAAAATTAAAAACCAAAAATGAAAATTTCTGTTTTTTCGGATATCTCCGAGAACATTCTGAATAATTACAATTTTTTTTTCGCCAAATTATTAAGCCCCAAATACGCACCTTTGCCTCAATTTAACCATCTTCGTATCTCTTACCGTTTTCGAGATCCCCATGTACGCACACGAATTTGTAGCACCCTGTATATGAAATATAACGCTTTTTATGCAAAAAATCCCCCTATCGTCTCATGCATTCTCTCGCTCGCTGTACAATACTAGCGCTGTTCTTGTTAATTTATTTAAAATTTGTTTTCTTATTATGACGAATTAATCCATAATACCCTTTATTGTTGAATTTGTCCTTTAAGGGACCATTTGTTTTTTCAAAAATATACATGACGTTCTATTTACAATAAAAAGTCTATTTGTTTTCTGAGTAACCCTGTAAAATTACAGAAACTGTTTCGTCCTTCCTGGATGTGCCGTTTTCAACTCTATGGATGTGCTATCTTACAAGGCATTATATTCGGTAGTTTTTCAAATATTTGTAATATTTTTTAACAGCCTGTATATGAAGAAGTATCAATAAACTTTTAGGACAATCCGTAATCTCCCAACTCTCAATTCTTTCAATCAGACCAAAAGACGAAACAGCTGAAGATAGAAAAGAAAGGAAAAAAGCACTTAGAGAATATAGACAAGAGAGAAGACTAGAGAAGAAAATAAACAGTGAAGCGTTTAAGGATGAGGCTAAGAGGCAGGTTAAGATAACAATTAATAATAGAAATAATGTTCAAGGAAACAGAATATTGTAAGGTAGATAAAAATTTATATTATTTAATAAACTAAAAGTAAAATTATTTTGTTTGAGTATTACGTAATACGGGCAAAAAGGTTTACATATGAATATTTTATTAAAGAGTGTTATAATTTTGAAATTACTTGATGATAATAATTTAAAGTTTGGTCCGACTTGGTAAAATAACTATTTTCTCATCGTTGAAGAGTGAAGTCTAGTGATGCATTTACCATTTCATTTTTTGAATAATATTTCTTATCATTTTCGCTTTATTCAAAAAGGGGCCAAATAACCTGCCTTCATGACATACGCCAAAGAATGGCCAAAAATATTTGCTTCATTATGATAATGCACCAGTCCAATCCAAGTGCAATTATCCAACAAAAAGTTTTAAAATCCTTTTTAAACCAATTTCTTTGCCAGATTTAACTTCATCAGACTTCCATTTATTTCCAAACTTTTCACGTACATGACCAGATAGGTTAATACAAACTCTTTAAAAATAAAATTTAAACCTACCTCAAAAATCTAAGACTGTCACAAAATGTACCGGATGTAAAGCTAAAAAGGTACTTTATCAGAGAAATTGCTGGAAATTATTTTCAAATTTCTTAGATGGTTGCTAGAGGGCATCATACTAATGCCGAACTAAGAAACCGAAGGTTGCTCCTTAAGCAAAGTATTTTATTTATTTCGTTTTTTTTATATACAGCGTGATCAGTTAAGGGTACGTAACGGCCATATCTCAAAAATTACTGGGCATAGAAATTCAGGAAAAAAAAATGATAACCAAAGTGGCCATGAGAAAATCCTGGAAATAATTTTTAAGTTCCGCATTTTGCCGCAAGAGGGCGTAATTGACAAGTAAATTTTAAAATTTTACTTATCTCCGAAAATCCCACATTAAGGTATATCTTTGATAACACCATTAAAAAGCTTGGACAATTATCCATCATTTTGGCCCTATGCTCTTTGGCGTACTGACTTTAATAAGAGGAGGGGGGGGAAGCTGTTGAAAGTGTAATCATTTAAATCGCTGTAACTTATAAACGACTCCATAATAGTTCTCAAAAAAAAAGCTAGAGGGCGCAATTTTTGATTTTACTCCGAAAAAATAAATCATACGGTATAATTATGATACCATAATCGAAAAGTAGGTGAAATTTTTAAAATTTAAATGAAGAAGTGAGTGGGACACCATTGATATTTTTCCATGTGGATATTATTTCGGATTAACCTGGTCAATTCTGCATAAAAATCGTCTCTTGCGTTTTTCTCCTCAGGCGCACACCGTTCTTAATTAAAATAATTAAATGGGCGCAAGCATGCCTATTAAATGAAGGCGGTCATTTACAACAATTTTTTTAAAACAAACTTTCATTATGAATGTTAATAATAAATAGTAGAGCTAATTTAATTTAATTATTTTAATTAAGGACGGTGTGCCTGAGGAAAAAAACGCAAGAGACCATTTTTATGCAGAATTGACCAGACTAATCAGAAATAATATCGACATGAAAAAATATCAGTGGCGTCCCACTCACTTCTTCATTTAAAGTTTTAAAAATTATTCTATTGGCGATAATGCTGAAACGAACGGAGATATCGAGCTGCGGTTTTACTATTTTTTCTAGCAAATTTCATCTACTTTTCGATTATGGCATCATAATTATACCATATGATTTATTTTTTCAGAGTAAAATCAAAAAATGTGTTATCATTACAAATTGCGCCCTCTAGCATTTTTTTTGAGAACTATTATGGACAACTAAATACGATTGGTGAAAGTGCATACATTTCTCTTCCAATCAGTCTTTAGTTTGCTAAAATCGGATAAATGATTACACTTTCAACAGCTTCCCCCCTCTTATTAAAGTCGGTACGCCATAGAGCATAAGACCAAAATGATGCAGAATTGTCCAAGCTTTTTAACGGTGTTACCAAAGGTATACCTTAATGTGGAAATTTAGAGATATGTAAAATTTTAAAATTTACTTCTCAATTACGCACTCTTGCGGCAAAATGTGGAACTTAAAAATTATTTCCAGGATTTTCTCATGGCCACTTTAGTTATAATTTTTTTTTCCTGAATTTCTATGCCCAGTAGTTTCCGAGATATGGCGCTCCTTACCCTTAACTGATCACTGTGTATATCTATTTTTGATATTTAAAATTATTATTTGTTAAAAATATTTTGTTATAAGTTGGTTTAATATTCCCTGTAATGAACTTTATAGTTGGTTGGGAATAAAGATTTAATAATTAATGTTAATATGCCTTGTTCTGCCTTATTGAAAATTTATGTGTTGTAACTTTTGAGTAACTTTGTTTACGAGTGAAGTCTAGTGTTGCACTCGCCATTTCATTTTTTGATCAACATTTCTTATCCTTTTTCGCTTTATTCAAAAAGGAGCCAAATACCCGTCCTTGAGTAGCAATTATCTATGGAACTAAAGAAATTTTGTTTAATGATAAACGAGATGATAAATAAAAGCAAAAAACCAAAAAATTTGTGAAATTTGTTCATTTTAATTTTTCTGCTTTTATTACTTTATAAATTCTAATAAATATGTTTTTTGTGCATATCTATGTAATTTTTAGTGTATGCGCGCGATGTATATAGGAGGGTGTATGCACAAAAATGATGAACGAACCAATTTCACAAAATGAGTCGTCAGTAAATTAATTTCATCCCAAGAGTGATATCAGATATGTGAAGTGTTAGAAAAACAATACAATACAAAATATATGACCGATGCCGAGCCGTTACGTATTTCGCCCTGCCAAACATTATTTCTGTCGGATCGCGTGTTTTACCTTTTCCCTGTCTTAATTGGCGGTCTACCGATCTACCATTTAATGTTAAAAAACAAACTAAATTACTTAGAGCCCTTTTTTGTAATTGTTCAGTTTGAAACTACTAGTGATGTCAGATGTTATTTTGACCCATATCTCTGAAACCACTGACTCGAAACGTGAAGTCAACTATCGATTCGTTGGATGTGGCATGAGACTGTACGTAGACTTGTGAAATATTTAAATATGATAGTGATTATGGATATCGCTATTTTTTTATTAATTATATCTTTTGTATACAGTGATAGAGATTAAAATATTTTTATTACTTATTACTGATAAAGTTTTTGCAAATTTATTATAAATTAATTTATTAATAGCATCATCATTTATTCATATTCATGAGTTCACATAAAAAGTGTTTATATGACTAAGAAATTTATTGAAAGTTGCGTAATAGGGAGGTCAATGTTCAAATTTGTAAAAATATATCTTAATTTGGCAATATTTGTATCTTTTAAATCAAGATTGCATAGTAACAAACTATAGATATTTTTTGAATCTGTTTTACTATTTCTACAATTATTATATAGTAAAAATACATAATTTACTAGTTTCTTATGGTACCTCTTTATGTCAATACAAATCAATATTTTTTAGTTAATTGTAACAATATAATATTTTGTATAAAAAGAAATTGATCGATTTCTATAGTCTATTTCAGAAAGGTGTAGAGTAATAATAGCTCATTAGGTATGCAAGTGACCCAAAGAATATTTAAGCCACTTTCATAATTTGGCATTGATTTCATTGAAAAATTCTTTATTTTCATCAAGTGCAAGTAGTACCACCCGGGTTTGGGTCAATTTATGGGTTTTGCCTATTGTTATCCATTCACAAACACTGAAAATGGTGTGACAAAGGCGTGCATTATGTACCGGGTGATTCTAGTAGTAGCCGGCTATATCTCGGAAACTACTGGGCATAGAAACTCGGGGAAAAAAATGATAATTAAAGTGGCCATGAGAACATCCTGAAAATAATTTTTAAGTTCCGCATTTTGCCGCAAGAGGGCGTAATTGAAAAGTAAAATTTAAAATTTTACATATCTCCGAAAATTCCACATTAAGGTATATCTTTGGTAACACCGTTAAAAAGCTTAGACAATTCTGCATCATTTTGGTCTTATGCTCATTGGCGTACCGACTTTAATAAGAGGGAAAGTGTAATCACTTATATCGCTGTAACTTATAAACGACTCATCCGATTTTAGCAAACTAAAGACTGTTTGGAAGAGAAATGTATGCACTTTCACCAATCGTATTTAGTTGTCCATAATAGTTCTTAAAAAAAAAATGCTAGAGGGTGTAATTTGTAATAATAACACATTTTTTGATTTTATTATGAAAAAATAAATCATACGGTATAATTATGATACCATAATCGAAAAGTAGATGAAATTTAGTAGGAAAAATATTTAAACCGCAGCTCGATATCTCCGTTCGTTTCAGCGTTAAAGTCGGTACGCCATAGAGCATAAGACCAAAATGATGCAGAATTGTCCAAGCTTTTTAACGGTGTTACCAAAGATATACCTTAATGTGGAATTTTCGGAGATATGTAAAATTTTAAATTTTACTTTTCAATTACGCCCTCTTGCGGCAAAATGCGGAACTTAAAAATTATTTCCAGGATTTTCTCATGGCCACTTTAGTTATCATTTTTTTTCCCGAGTTTCTATGCCCAGTAGTTTCCGAGATATAGCCGGCTACCTTTCTTATTGATCACTTATTGAATCACCCATAGTATTATAGGTACACTTATTTTTTATTAAACAATATAAAAAAAATACAAGAAATACATTATACAGAAATTAAACTGTGATCTCCTCTTGGCGTTATAATTAACGGGTCGACGGTCCGATCGATCAGGTGGTCAAGATCCCACATTTTCTCCTCTTCTTTAATGACATGTTGGGCTGTTTTTCGCCAGTTCTCTGGTGTCACTTCCTTAATGGCTTGATCAAACAGTAGCTTAACGTCTTTCATTTCGCTTTTCACTTGCGCCCATATAAGTTCTATAGGATTTAGTTCGCAATAATATGGCGGTGTACGCAACATAGTTACAGCTAAGTATATCTTCCACGGCATATTTCATAAAAAGATGTTTGTGTAAATTTGCTATAGCTAATAGTTCATTCTGTATCAAATTATCTTCTTTTTTTTTTTGGTTAGTTATCATAAATAATTTATTGCACAAGATTTACCTGCGCCTATGGCCGACACCGAAATTGAGCCAAACCGCTCTAATCTAATCAACTTTGTATTATATAAATTACTTTTTATAAGATACTAATAATGGTTAGTTAAATAGTTACCACCCTGTGTATAGTAATAGAGTAAACACTCTTATTTTCAGTGAGCTGAATAATTTACGTTTACAGAACCGATGAAAGTATAATATGCAAAAAGTCTCGAATGTCTCCCAAGAACCCATATTAAATATTCCTTTATTCCGCCCAAAACTTTATCCCACCTGCATAAATAGGGCACAAAATACAACTTCAGATTGCGTTTAAAGTTTGAAAGGATTAATTCTGTTAGGATTCCTTTGTATACGTAACCGGTAACTTTTTAAGTTATCTTAGTAATTACAGAAACCCCGCCGTTTTCTATAAAGTCAAAGGAACTAACTAGGAAACCCTTTGTGCTCCAAAGAAACTCGACAAGAAGGAATGATTTTAGAGGAATAGTCTGGGAGCTAAAAGAGATTTTTAGCATTATACTGTAACTGCCAGAAAATATGTAACATATAGGAAAAAATGTTATTTTTGAACTTAATAAACATACAGGGTTGCCCAGAAGTCCGGAATAAAATTTTCCTACGACCACCTATGAAAATGAGAAAAAAAACACGGGTAACTTAGCTCGAAAGCGCCGAATATCACACACGTGTTGAACGAAAATATTTCAACTCTAGAGTGGAAATACAAGGCACACTATTTAATTTAAACATTATGGTGTCAATTTGACAGACCACACCTTTTTATTAAAAAGAATAAATTTTAAAAAGCAGTTTATTGTCTAACTTATTTATCATGTATTTGTCGATTGATTTCGAATTACAGTGTGAAAATTCGCCATCTGAAATTATAAGAAAGTTAAGAATATACTAGAAAATCTATTACCCGTCAAAACAAGCCCTGCTGAAGAAAATGTCATATATTAATTAATAAATAATTAATTAATGTGTTGCCATAGCGTAGAGACTAGAGCTATGGCCTACAAATCGAAAGGTCACAGGTTCAAATCCCATCAAGGAGTATTTGACTTTTTTTTATAAAAACATTAAACAATTTATAGAATAAGGTATTTTGAACTGAAATCTTCCTTGTTGGATGAATTTTTTAAATTTATATTTAATGCATCTTTCCTTTATTAAATTTTAAAAATTCATCCAACAAGGAAGATTTCAATTCAAAATACCTAATTCTATAAATTGTTTAATGTTTTTATAAAAAAAGTCAAATACACCTGATGGGATTTGAACCTGTAACCTTTCGATCTGTAGGCCATAGCTCTAGTCTCTACGCTATGGCAACACATAAAAATTGTATGTTTAATATATGACATTTTCTTCAGCGGGGCTTGTTTTGACTGGTAATAGATTTTCTAGTATATTCTTAACTTTTTTATAATTTCAGATGGCGTATTTTCACACTCTATTGTCACCATCATAACGTTATTGTCGCCATCATAACGTTATTGTCACCATCATGAGTCTGATCACTTTTGTACTATGTACCTCAATTATGCAGATTGTTTTGGTGAAAATAACTTTAAAAAATGTACCACTTTTAGAAAAAGAACTGATGAAAGCTTAAATTTACACATATAAAAATGGGGAGAACCATACCGAGCACAATTTGCAGCTAGCACAGTCCCGAACAACTCCCGAAAGCGCTTCGCGTTGATTCGTAATTCTCAGATTTGGCAATGAGAGGGAAGGAGAAGGGAAGTCGACAAATAAGGATGGAATACGTATGTTTCGTCTCGTTACCGGTAAGGAAAAATTATTCTACCCATGTTTGTGTTGACGTTTAACTTAATTTTTTTGACGTTATAGAATAACTATTTTGTTTTGATTTTTAATTTCATGGGTTAAATCAAACTTCAAAGTTGGAATGGGGATATTTTACACAAATCCTTTAAAATAATATACAAATCCAGTGACAAAACAGTGGTTATCACCCTTATTGTCGAATCGCAGGAAGTAATGTGAGAATATTGAAAATATTTTCAGGAAAAATCACCTCTCATCCTATTGTTTTCATGTGACTGTGACCACATTGCTGTCAGAACTTTTAAGCTAAAAACAAACAAAACTACCAGCTGGTTACACAATCTACTACATCCTATTTTTTTATAATTATTGCCTATCCAAGAGCATCATAGAACAGTAAGTTTCGTACAGTAACCCTGTAACTTGTGTTTTTTTTTCTATATACTTATACAATTGTAGCCATACTTATAAAAATGTTTTCCTACCTTGTGGTTTTTGACTATGTGGCTACTAATGCATTATGTTATGCCGTACTTATAAAAATATGGTTTATTATTTGGTATTTTTAGACTGTGTAGATGCATTTTGTTGCAAAAACTTCATCGGATATAGCGTGCACACTATCAAAGTGAGGAAATTTGTAATCAGTGATTAAGAAGTAAATTAAACATTAAGGCCCAACCAGAAACAAAGTATACCTTCTGATATTACATCTGTAAAAATCATGGTATGAAAACTTAAACAATACATGGAAAAGTTAAGGTCAGTTCAATGGATTGAACCTCAGCTGTATTTTATTGTTCCAGTGAAGGGACATGTGAGGAAACTTTTTGATATATTGTGTATTTTTCAAACATAATATTACAGGTTACAGGTAGGTATTTATTAGGAATTAAAGAAATATTTTCAGTATTTGTGAAATAATACATATTTAAATTTTTCGTATGAACATTTAAAAAGATTGTTTCACTTTTAAAATCATATTTTATTATTATTATTATAATCATAACTGCATGGAAATGTTGGATAGGAAATGAAAAATAGAAATATGAAAGCAGTTTTTTTTAAAGAGGTACTAGAGGTATTTAAAGAGATAGTACATACATTAATAACCCAAACAGGTCAAGAAACAAGCATTCATAAACCTTACCTACCTACTTGACTCACAGGTACAATAAAATATTCCCTAAAACCCCTCGATGATAAAGGGAATGAGTTCAAAACTGCTTTTGGTGCTTATAACTATATATTTCAAAGTTGTGTCAAACATATTCCTTTTAAACATGACAGTCAAGCTTATATCCCCTCAGCTAACCCTGCTAGTGTTTTCTTGTTAAAAGTTAGCCAATTTTTATGAATAAAAATACCTATCTTACTAAAATTGTTTTATTTCAAGTGATATATCTACACAAACAATTTCCTTGTATAAATAATGTTCATTATTCCATTTACAGTTTGTCTTTTAGAATGGTAGGTTCAGAAATAAATAAATACATGGTGGGACCTAATTTTTATGAATAAAAATACCTATCTTACTAAAATTGTTTTATTTCAAGTGATATATCTACAAAAACAATTTCCTTGTATAAATAATGTTCATTATTCCATTTACAGTTTGTCTTTTAGAATGGTAGGTTCAGAAATAAATAAATACATGGTGGGATTACAGCCCTCATATGAAACTGTCAGGTTGCATAAAGATGATTAACAATAATTAACTAACCTGCAACTTTAATGGTGACATACGTTAACAGAACTAAATTTTTTACAATTATTGTAGCCCGGTTACCATAATTTTTAATTTACTAATCGGGCAGTTTAATTGTGAGTAAATATTACCTGTCATGGTTGCTGGTTAATTAATTTTTATTAAATATCTCTTATTATGTACCTTCTGTTTAGTTATTTTTAAATAGCAAAGGACTAAGTTGAATATTTCTTTAATAAATTTAACTTTGATATTTAAAAAGGAACGCTCAAGCTGTTGGCTTCTTTGCTATGCTTTTCAAAAGAAAAGTACCTATTGTGCCTGGTAGTATCTAAAAAGTTTCCTAATAACCTTATCTACGTACTTTAAAATTACAAACTACAAAAGCTTTTCTTATGACTTTTTACTGAATTAGTCCAGTAAAATGTATAAAATATATAATAAAATTGACAACGAAGCGAACTGAACACAAATTGTTTGGGGATACTGATAATGGCCGGCCACTGATAATAGGTAAGTCTTGTGTATCATCCATGTATTTAAGGTCCAAAACAGTTAACTATATGACGTATAGAGTCAAGTTACTGTGAAATTGAAGTAAGAGGTCTTGGGACTGTGGATACTTTAAATAACACAATTGTTTTGTATCTTTCCTTGCAATAAAAAATCACAAAAAAATAAATTTGCTGCGTATAACCTTTCCCTCTAAACTTAACCTAAGATCTATCACAGAAGAAAAAAAATGGTAGTTCCTATTTTGTTAGCTCATCAAGGCTTGACGGGCTGGGTGGCCTGAGCTGCTGAGGCCATACGGCCAGTTACTGTTACCCTGGAAGTCTTCCAAGGGGTGGATCTTTTTTGCTGCAAGACAGGAAACTCTGTTATTTATATTATCCTTGTCCTACGACTAGACTTTAATTTAGCATGCATGCAAAAATTTTGAAAGCAATTTAGCATATGTGGGTGCTGTGTAAAAGGTTTGAAAGTGTCTTGCATTCAGTGTGCAATCAAATATAATATGATGTAGGTTTCCTACTTCTCCACACGAGCAAAGGTTGTCCTCTCTTTAGTTGATCTTTTGTAGGTAAACTGGCGTGAGATAATGACCAGACCGCATTCTGTTTACTAGTGTGATTTCCCTTCTGGACATATTAGAATAGCCAAATAGCCTTTGAACAATGTTGCTTTAAGTGATTCTTCCACTATTGCACAGTAGTCTTTCCCTTTAAGTCTTTCCTGGTCCTTGAATCTGGTTGTTCACTGTCTCCACAATTTCTCATGTAGTCTAGGAAGTGCGTTTCTGTATTCTGCTTTAGGGTCTTCTGGCTCTTCCAGATTTCCGCCTTCGTTGGCTACTTTGTCTGCTTTCTCGTTCCCAAAAATTCCAGTATTGCTAGGTATCCATGCAAGAGTTCAATAAGCAACTGTGTTTTCATAGGTCAAGTTTTAGTGACTGGTCTTTGGAGCTGAAGGGGCAGCTCTGCCGCTTCGCTAGTCAGTCCCCGTGTTGGTCTTATCCCTTGAAATTGTACTATGTCTAGTTTGAGTAGCAGTTGCTTGGAACATCTGGCTAAGAATATGCTGCCATAGTCTAAGCGTGACCTAACCATCGCCTGGTCGATCATATAAGTAGTAAACTTGGATCGGCTCCTCACCAAGTCATACATAAACATCTTATTAGGTTAATTTCTCTTTGGGCCTTCTTGCACAAATTTTCTACCTGAGTTTTCCAGTTTAACCTGTTGTCCCAGTGGAGGCCTATAAATATTTTGTTGAGTTTTGGGCTGATTGTTAAATCTGATATCCTTTTGGGGGATGCGCCCTTTGGCATTAAAGAATATCACGGTTGACTTATTGGGTGATATAGACAGAGCATGTTCTTCCATCCACCTTCTCAAGGTTTCCAATGTTTCGTTTAATGCCTGTTTCATATCTTCATCAGTGTCGTCTCAGGTGATAAGTAGTGCCATGTCATCTGTTTACTTAATAAGAAGTACCTACGTTCCTTTCCGTTTGGTCTCGCAAGATCCCACGAGTAGGCCGGTTCCCGGGTCTTTGACAGAAATTTCATTATTAAATTGGCTATTGGGAGGGACAAGTCAATTTCTGGCAGTTTTTCAAACAGTTTTTCCAGTCTTACATTATCGTAGGCGGCTGTGACGTCTAGCAGCACCAGAATGGATTTCTGGTTTCTAGAAAGTCCTCCCTCGACTTGGGTGTAGATTGTGCATAAGTTTTACAATACTCCCTTTCCTTTTCTGAAGCACGTTTGTAATGGGCTAAGCATCCGTTTGTTTTCCAATTACCGCTCCACTCTGTTCTTGATCATATTCTCTAGTATCTTGCCTACACACAATCCTAGACCTATTAGTCTCCATCCTGACACTTCAGCTTGATTTTTTCCAGCTCTTGGGATTGGATTGAGTTTTCCAGTCCGGTGGGAGATTTAGGTGTTGATTGGCTAGTAGATTGTTGAAGCAGTTTAACAACTACTGTTTGTTGTTTTCCGGAAGGTTTTGTAGCATAGGGTATGATATCTGGTCCATGTGTGAGGAGTTTCCTTTGTTGATGAGAGACACTTCTCTAGTTCAGCTTTGGAGAATGGTTGTTCATCCAACCTGTGAAATCCTGGATTTGGAGGTTGTTGGTGGGAATGTTGGGTGTCAGCTCGTCCAGTAGTCGTTGTCCAATATTTGCGTTAAGGGCCTTATTGTTCACTTTCTGTTATCTGGCAGTGTCGAACCTTTTTACTGATTTTCAAATTCAAATTCTAAATATGCTTTATTAATCATAAGAGTTTATACTCTTGTTGACAAAGCTGAAAAACTTAGAACTAAATAAAATAAAAGTCAAAATGAAATGTACACAACAATAATAAAATCTATATGACAATAATAAAATCTACACAATCTCATGCTAAACAAAATATATACCTACAGAGAAAATTATACAAAAGCAAATAAAGGACAATACATAAACCGAACTATTACAAACTTTTTACAAAATACTCAGATACGGTGTAATACACGTGTTCCAATAACAGTTTTTTGACCTGAATTCGAAACTTTAAGTAATTACTTAAGGATTTTATATTAAGAGGGAGATGATTAAACATCTTTTTTGAATTGTATATAATAGAATTATATACAATAGCGCTAGTTGGCAAAGGTAAAAGAATATCATGAGTATTCCTAGTCTGGTAAGCCAACACATCTCTCTTGTATGCATCCCTCCTCTTAAAAATTAGACAAACAGATTCCAATATGAAAACGCACGGCAATGTTAATATTTATTTACTTTCGCTACTGGTGTATCTACTGATATCTTCTGGCAGTACTCTTGCCAACCCTGTCTTCTGCTTTCCCTGAGCATCCTTCTGGTGTTTGCTACTTGTCTTCTACGGGGTGTCCGGTAACTTATGGGCCGTAGAGTAACTGGAGATACTAGACATCAAACTAAGCCGATTATGACATATAAGTTTTTTCGGATTGTCACTTTTGTTTTTTTTTTGTTAATTTAATTATTTATTATGTTTTTTTTTATGCTTTGGGATGTTTAAAGGGAAATATCTAGAAAACCGTTAAAGATATTAAGATCAATCAAGTACACATTTTTGACTCAGAAAATGCCCTTTTTAAGAAACAATTGAAAATCACCTAATATCACAGGTAAGAAAACAAATCATGCATAGATTTATGAAGCCCAGTGTATGCAACTAGTGCCCTCTAGTTTCAAACTTAAAAATTTCTACAAATTCTTATTTCTTGCTCATAAAAACATAATATTGCCCACTTTCAATTCGATCCATTAAACCGTTTTAAAATTACGGCTTATTTTCGAGAATAAACTTTAACTTTCAACACCCTGTATCTCTAGAACGAGTAACAATCCGAAAAAACTTATGTGACATAATCGGCTTAGTTTAATGTCTAGTATCTCCAGTTACTCCACGGCCCATAAGTTACCGGACACCCTGTATATCCAATGTAATTTTCTATTGTCTTCGCTCTCATGTAGGTTTGCAATACTTCTCTTATCCCCCTTAGTTCTGTAGCACATCCTTCATTCCACCATATGTGTTGTGCTTTGTATTCTTTAAATCAGACTTTCTTTAAGAAAGGCGCTGAACCGCCTTAATTGGAATTGGATAAATAATGTCACAGTCTCGTCATATCAGGCCAATGAAAAGTCCCATTTTTGATGTGATTTTAATAATATTGGGAAATAAACGTAAAAGTTTTTAATTGGACAGAACCCTTACGTGTTCCCCCTGGTATATACGTATCATTCCTCTGTGACGAGAACCAAGATCTTAAGAGCTCCCATTCCTCTGTGTCATGAGACCCAAAGGAATAGCGACGTTCTATCATTCCTCTGTGATATCAGAACTGAAATCCTAACATTCCTAACCTCGTTGAGTTGTCGACATACGCAAATTTTTGTTGTTTACCATTTATTTTTGTTTATTCTTGAAACCTAATCTAAGTCCTAAGTTTGAAACCATCTGGGTCCATCCATACAAGGCTTAGGGATGCATTGCGACTATATGACCACTTTATTAACACTAGGAAATCAAGGGATCTGTATCTACCCCTAACCTAAACAGAAATCCATAATGTAGGAAAGCCGTAAGCTATATGGTTCCATCTTCCTGAATGCATAAGGGACCTTCCTACCCTTAAACTCTTTAAGAGAAATGTAAGGGAACTAGGTGGTTGTATGAGCAGCAGTGTTGGATACCGCCACCCTTTTTCACAATTTTTGTAAATTGTATTTACATGTATAATAAAGGCATTTATTATTATTATTATTATTATTATTAATGGAGAGAGTATTACGAGTTGGTTAAGTATAATGATGCATTTTAGCTCGATGTGTCTACAGAACTGGTCATTTTGTATAATTCATTTGGTCAAATTTCCTATACGTTTTCTTTGTTGCCTCTCGCCTGCATGGAAACAATTTGGCTTGTATATAAAATAAACTGTAATGTGTAATGACATTAAAATATTTAAAAGAAAAGCAATCCTGTCTAATCTACTTTATGATTTAATACTATTTTCCCCAATTCTAAAATTGAATGTTGTCTTTTTGTTTGTAGGTAAATAGCCACCTAGAAACAGCACATGATTCCGACCTAACTTTAAGAAAACTAATAGAGTTACACGAATGATCTAAGTCAGAAACTAACTTCCACTTTTGCCCCTGCTAAGGCCTCTCATCTAACTTGAGCAAAAAGTAACATGCGAATATTGAACATACAAAGAACTTGGGTCAGGACAAAAACTAACATTTTAGATAAGAAAAGGGGTTGTTCATAAGCGGCTATCATATCTGTATTTTATATTGTACCTATTATTGATTTTAATATTTATCTTCTTAAATTGTCAACATAGCCAATAAATGTACTTTAATTTGAATTAAGGGCATGCCGAGTTTGTTATAGGATTAGAATACCCACAAATTTTTACACAACATACCTACTACCTTTTGTGTCTTTACCTACATACAAGTGATTATAAAATAATACTCGATATATTTATCTGAAAATAATTTATGACAAGAATATGTATGTATACATTGAAGTTATACTTTTCATAACTTGACATTTAAAATAAAGATTACAAGGAGAACAATATGTGTATTATTTTCATAAGGCTAGGGTTTGGTACTGTGCCTTTGTCACTACTACAACTCTACCCTCGAGCATGTTTTAATTCTGCTGTTTCCTGGTATATTTTATTGTGCATCCATCTGATCGTCAAGTCTGGAGAAACCTAAAAAAAGGAATTATTGCAGCTAATGTTCCTACTTTTATGTTAAAGGCTCGTGTTGCACTTAATTTAATGTTCTAAAAAAACATTCACCTTAAGTAGCAACAAAAATAACTGAACTACAATAGGTAACTACTTCAATTACAATACAGTATTTAAATAATGCAAAGATAGCTGGTACTTACCACTTTCTATATTTGGTAACAATGGTAGGTACCTTAAAATTGCGGATCCGGATTACTAAGATGTAGAGTAGAATAGAAAATTTGAACAGCATATCGAGTTTAGGGTTAAATTTTTGATTGGAACGTTTTTAAATATTTCCTTATGTGTATTTATATTACTAGAAGTACAACTAGGTACTGCCTGAACCAATAAAGCAAACTAAAAACTGCTTTTAATTATTTTTTGTTGAGAAAAAATAGTAAAAATCTAATCTAAAATTTTTATTTTTGCTAAATTAAACAAATAAAATACTAGGTTATGAACGCTGTCTCTTTGATTCGTTATCATTATTCAATATATAGTTTACTGCACGTCAATATTTTGGCCAAATGTGTGTTAACCAGATTGGGAGGAGCCACGAGCCACGAGCTTAACCGAACACCCGCCGAATACACCCGAGTATTGGCCATCTGAAAATTGCGCTCGATGAAAATTGTGCTGTATGTATAATCCTAACGTCGGCCGGGGGAACGAACGTCTCCGACCCTCAACAAAGAAATCATTCACCCCACAAATAAAGAAAGTAAACGAGAAAGACGTAAATTGCCAGCTCTCAGTTTAGGAGATTAAAATCTCCGTTTATTCCATTCCCAAATCGGTTTTCTATTTGCTGATATCCAAAATGAAAATCCCTACAGACTTGAAAGGTTATTTTATTTTGCCTTTTCGTATGTTGAATATTCTGTTAGTTCCAGGATGAACACATGAGATCAATCGTATAATCTGTGGATATACGAGGGTAAATAAAAGTCGGCAATGATTAAGAAAAAGACAAGAACGGGCGCCATCGACACAACAAAAGGAATAATAGGTAGGTATGTATATTGTATATTTGGCGCTCCCGCCATCTTCACCTCAAAAGAAAAAAACGAGATTTAACCAAATACCCAACTAGCATTTTCGGGACGGGGGGGTTGGTTCATTTTTGGGTAATACAGTAACTTAAGATGCCGAGGTAGTAACTGTGATGCTAAAAGTAGCTGTGGCGGCTCGCGGTCCTTAAAAATGGTAAAGAGCTAGGTATAGTGCGGGTACTTAAACAAACATTGACTAAAAACCCATCATGTAGAAACATCTGTAAAAACGATATCTATAACCGTAAGTTTCGCGAAACCTCAAAATAAATACCTTAAGGTTAGGCGAACCAATGCTAAAACAATGGTGCATACGATTGATCTATTTTTAAATTGCCCTTCATCACCATATGCAAATTGTTATATGCTGTTTTTGTGATTGACGTCACGTAACCATAGCAACGGTAAATATCAAAGCCATGTTGGGAGTTTGGTCTTCACTTGCTTTGAGCTAACGGACACGCTTGGCTGGGGCGCGCCAAAATGCACGAGTGTTTATAATTATTGTCCATAGAAGTTAACCGTGACACTATTATGCATAGCTACATTCGGATTAAATTAATATTATTAATTATTTTTTAAGGGCTAAAATGGTAGCTGTATTGGTACATTAATATTTAATATTGTCGAAAAACTTTCCTTCCGTTTTTTTTTTCTTTTTTTTTTTTGGTGAAGAGCCCCTTCACCTACTTCACCTGACGAGCCGCCACTGAAAAGTAGTTACATAAATGTCGCATTATGACTCATTCCTGATGGTCCTTAAGGGACTACATTTATCGTCGGCCGGACGTGAAAATATTACTAAGAGTATACAGAAAGTAATTTTTTTGACTTGAAGTAATAACGAGTTGAAAGTTTGGTACTTTCATTACTTATGCATGATTTAAGTATACTTATTTTAACTAAATCTGTCTACGTATACGTCATTTGTGTTCGACTGATTCTTCTCTAAAGCGTGCTTTAAAATTTAAAATATTTCCATAACATAAACACCAGGCGACTACTTGACAACTAACTGACCGGTATACTGCGTGATTCATGAAAAAATAAATAAACAGACTTTATCAGCGATGTATAGGACCGTATTACGATTTTTATAATTTTGTAAGAGCTTATTTTTTGGAATATTTGAAAATGTATTAATATTTTAATGACTTTTATAAAAGTATCACCTTCATATCACCCTGTATATTACATTATTGGATGCTGGAAGATGTGCATTACTCACGTTGTCACGTTTGCCAGATTCTCAAGCGGTCGTGGAAAACAATACTGTTAAGTAAATATCTACTTTTTATTAGATAGAAAGATCTTAGATATATTATTCGTCAGTTTGCTTCGCTTCATTTTATCATGGATTTTATTGGTAGATTTACAGCTAAAAAGTATTTTTTAAGAGAGTGGGAAACTTCATGCATACCTATTAAGTGAAGGTGGTCATTTCCACCAATTTTTATAAAACAAAATTTTGCATTTCAATGTTAATAATAATAGTAGAGCTAATTTAATTTAATTATTTTAATTAAGAACGGTGTGCCTGAGGAGAAAAACGCAAGACACCATTTTTATGCAGAATTGACCATGCTAATCAGAAATAATATCCACATAGAAAAATATCAGTGGCGTACCACTTTTTTTCTAAAAAATATATAAACGCTTAGTTTTAAAAATTATTCTATTGGCGATAACGCTGAAACGAATGGAGATATCGAGCTGCGGTTTTAATATTTTTTCTAGCAAATTTCATCTACTTTTCGATTATGGTATCATAATTATACCGTATGATTTATTTTTTCGGAGTAAAATCAAAAAATGTGTTATTATTGCAAATTGCGCCCTCTAGCATTTCTTTTGAGAACTATTATGGACAACTAAATACGATTGGTGAAAGTGCATATATTTCTCTTCCAAACAGTCTTTAGTTTGCTAAAATCGGATAAGTCGTTTAAAAGTTACAGCGATTTAACTGATTACACTTTCAACAGCCCCCCCCCCCTTTCTTATTAAAGTCGGTACGCCAATGAGCATAAGACCAAAATGATGCATAATTGTCTAAGGTTTTTAATGGTGTTATCAAAGATAAACCTTAATGTGGAATTTTCGGAGATATGTAAAATTTTAAAATTTACTTTTTAATTACGCCCTCTTGCGGCACAATGCGGAACTTAAAAATAATTTCCAGCATTTTCTCTTGGGCACTTTTGTCATAAAAAAATTTACCCGGATGCTGTACGATTACTAGTTTCTGAGATATGGCCGGCGGTCATTCTTAGTTGACCACCCGGTAAACTCCCAATAAACATTTTTCGCAACTTATGGTAACATCAAGTTATATAAAGGTAATAAAAGTATATAAGAAGGTTATAAGAGGGTTAATAAGATTACAATAAGTTAAAAGTATATAATAAGGTAATATAACTGTTTCCATCACCATTTTATAAAACTTGTAATAATGGTTAGGTACCAATCCGTTTATAATGAATTGATATAAGGTTTTCCGCAACCTCATTTATACAACTAGAATACCTACCCATAGTGATGTAGAAGTTGGCTATATGAACAAACAAAGCAGAGGTAAATGTTATTATATATTTTAACAGTCAAGCAGCCGTTAGATCGCTAATATGCAACAAGGTAACCTCAATACTGGCATGGGATTGTCAAGAGGAACTGGAGGCCCTGGCAAAAGTAAACAAAGTAATACTTCAGTGGGTACCAGCACACGAAGGTTTTACAGGAAATAAAAAAGCCGATAAACTTGCAAGGAAAGGCTGAGAAAATACACACCACAGAAAAAGCTTCATTGGGGATCCAGACTCAAGACTTACGAAACAGTGGCTTCAAATGAACAGGACTTCTGACAGGACACATGGCTGGCAAGAACCATCTGCACAGAATGCAACTGTACAATGGAAATAAGTGGTTAGGAAAGAAAGAGCCCTGTCTTCCTTCTTACCTTTATTAAAAATAAAAACTAGTGCCTACGCGTTTCGGCCAAAAGGCATGAGGCAACAAGGTCCAAAAACACAAAGACAAAGTAGGGCGCACTTTGGTCCATTAAAAATTAGCACAGTAGTCACTTTCGATTTAAGATTTTTTTAGAAATCCATTTTAGGAGAAGTACTTTGAAACAACTGTGACTCTTTTAGATGTCAGTTTTGATAGAAGCAGCGGCGGCGCCAGGGTGGGCTCTGGCCCACCCTAGAAACATGAGTGCCCACCCAAAATTGATGGATTCTGTTTTGTAATGGAATTTCCGGGGGCGGGGGATTTGGCTATACAAGTTTTGATAAGAAAGAAGTGGTATTTATGATATTTTCAAGAGAACGATGACTTTTTTTAGACGTTACTTTGGACAAGAATGAAATTTTGTTTGCTCCCTGCTTATGGCGTTATAGAGCATGGGGGAGGTGGCAACCTTACCAAGTCTTTGATTTGGGAAAAATTCTGGCGCCGCCCCTGGATAGAAAGTTTTGAAACTGCGGTGACTTTTTTTTAGAAGTACAAAAGTTGGTAGGAGGAGGGGGGGGGGGAAGTCCACCACCGGTTCGTTTAGACAATTCCCAAATTCTTTTTCTATTTGTTCATATCTAAAATAAAAATCGCAACATAATAATAGTAGAGGTTATTTTATTTAGATTTTCCCAACGAAATGGATTTCATTGTTAAAAATTAATATTACCATGCACTTTCGATACAATAACTGTCCGGCTCTGACTTAAAAAAAGTCGTTCCTGCAACCAAAACTTCTTTTTCAGTATTGCTGGATTGGCACGGTGGTTTGTTTGGTCGGTTTTACGCACCCCCTCCCCCCTTGGGTGTGCCACTGGATTTCGAAACAATAATAAACATTTTATTTCTTGCGAATACTAAACTCTAGAATACATTAATATAATATTTATTTGCAGAACAGAGCAGTGGCGTAACCAGAAAATATGCTAGGGAGGGGGCTGAATGGGCGTTAGTAGAACATTTTTTTTTCTGGAGAAAGGGACAGTCTGAAATACATGTATTTCATGATATTGTACCTAGTAAAGAAGGCGAAAAAGCGCCGCAGGCGAAACATTTTCTGGGCCACGCCCAAAGCTCGTTTAAAATTCAACTACTAACAAATTTCATCAAAATTATTAAAATTTGTTTTTGTAAATGTTTTTTTTTACTTTTTTTTTTGATTTTCCTAGCTGGCTCTTTATTAAAAAAAAACATTTTTTATATTTGTGAAAAATATGAATATTATAATACTCTAATACGCGTTTTTCGGGTTCGGTTTTTCATAATTAACAATATAAAGTAAATATCGCTCTCCACGCCAAAATTAATGATTTTTTCAGAAATTATGTATTTTAGGAGCGTAGATCTATGAGCAGTTTTTGGTGCAAATTCTTAGGTTTTGAAATACTCCTTAAGTGCCGTTTCGTATATTCATAATAAAGCATTCTCGTTTCTTCCCGCATTATTTTTTTAAAATTATAAATCATCAGACTTCTTCAATAAAAAATGTTTCAAATAAAATTTTTACTTCAATTTTTTTCTTTAAAAATAAATACCTAATTTTGAGGAAGTAGTCCATTCTTAAAGTGGAGTCAATTTATAGGAATAAGTAAAAACATGAAGTCTTTCTCCACCAGTGGATGTTTTTACTTATTCCTATAAATACCTAATTGTTTTTTGTTTTTGTTGTAAAAATATTTTATTGCATTGGGTTATATTTTTGTTGATTTAAAATAGCTCTAAAAAAGAGAAAACAAACAATAAGCACCTACATATAATAAAATACTATAAAATATAATTCGTTTTACTCGTTTTCCTATAAAATTGCATCATAAATCAATAACTAAAACGATACGCGTCCGAAACCTTAATCTCTATATAAAACAGGACTTTTAGAAGGAAAAGTTTAAAAACTAAATATTTCCTACAAGATCTCTGTAATCTAAGCCAAAAATACATTATTTAAAAAATTTAATTAAGAGTCCAAGCGTGAGACGACAAAAAATTAGTTTGCAATTAGACTTTTAGACCCCGAGCTCCTAGGATGGGGGGGGGGGGGGGGGGGCTGCCGGGCTGCTAAATACGCCACTAGAATAGAGCATACATCCGTTCGCTCTTCAAAAATACATAAACGAACCGAAAAATAAAATTACCCAGTCGTATTTTTACTGATATGAAATTCCCCCAGTTAAACAAACATCTGAAAATCAGCGTTAATTATTCAAAATAGTAGCGACAACCCCTAAAGCCCCTGGGCGCATTTTATTTGCTGTTTTTCGGTTATTTGATTATTCTTTTTATTTTCATGATTACGTCGACAGCAGCTGGGAGCAATCTTGCCGTAAACATATTTTATAACTGGATTCTGAACGTTCCCTGGTATGTTTCATCCTTTTCTGCAGTTGGGGAGCGAATGATGTGAAAAGTGGAACGTCTCTCGTGGATTAAGAATGCGCGGGAAGAACACCGTTGTCAAGTTTCGACTATTGCTTTTCAGTAAAAGTTTAATTTAGAAATAGGCCCTCGTCTAAGGAATAGGCACATGCTGGGGATTGTCAGTACTAACGAAGTAATGACAATGACATGTAACGGTAGTAACAAATGGTATTTCCTTATTGATTTCAGGTTGAATACTGATCTAGGAAATAGGGAGGATCCCTGATAGAACGAAGAAGATTTTTCTTAAACGAATTTTTTATTTATTCTAAAGCCGGGCACAGAGAGAAAACTGTTGTCCACATGATGGACTTCATTGAACTCGCGTGCATTATTTACATCCATATACATACGTTAACGAACGCGCTTTGGTGCACGCGTACATCTCTTTGTGTCTGTGCCCGTTATTGAACCGATCAAAAAAAAGTTTTTTTACATCATCAAATTATTTAGGTGAACCTTAAAAAACAATAATTGGAACTACTTTACTTCTCTAGGATTACCGACAATTAGACGCGGTCAATTGGACGCGCGACAATTGGACGCGGAAAATTGGTCGCTACGACAATTTTCCACGTCCAATTGACGCGAGACCACTTCTCTACGCGTTTGTACAACAAGAGTGGATATGATGTCTATATCGCAAGAGGAAGTAAATTGAACACGACGCCGTAGGCGTAGTGCTCAAACTTTCGAGCGCAATATGGACAATCCACTCGAGTTGTACAGTATATTTTTTCTACGACTCAACTTCCGAACTTCATACTAAAAATTAAAAAGAATTTTTTAAATAATCTTATTAGTTGGCCGTAAATTTGTAAGAAAGATAATAAAAAACAATTGAACAAATATTTATTTCGTTGGAAAATTCATGGACCAAATTACACTGTAACATACTATTATTACTATTTATCAATTTGGGTCATTTCTTATATTTACACAAAATCACTTTGAATATATCTATCTTTCTTTCAATCGGCCTTTTGCGTAATAACAGAAAATAAGCGATATATTTATTAATAAAATAAAAATGAAAAATTTATTTTTTCAACCATAGCCATTTTGATTAATTGTTCTGCTGAAATGCACAGAAGAAAAAGGGTTTGTGGTTTTTTTACTGCTTGCTTAAGAATTATAACATTGAACATATAACAAAATAGCTGTAGAATTCGTTTTAAACAGTTAAACACGGCTGGTGTGTATTAATATGAATTTTTAATGGTCGGTATGGTAAAGTTCTTCAAAATAATCGCTAATTTACAAACTAGTAACACTGTTAACGTGGAAAAAGAAGTAGCTATATACTCATCTTCATATTCCACCATTTAAGGAATAATTACCATTTAATTTTCTATATCTTTTGCGTATAATAAAAGTTTTAAGATCTATTGGGGTTGGATCCTCTTTCAAAATATATTAGAAAATATTGCAGTGGACCAATATCAAAGAACCATCCATTTTGTAGGTATGTAGTACATTTTATGTATTAAATCTTGTTGTAATTGTCTAGAAATGAGTGTAAAACGAGAGTTTTAAAATGCGAAAGTGCATCTGTGTTCAAATCTTTAGTTCAATCAGAAAATAGAAATATATTTTGGTATTATAGCATCAATTTTTGCATCATTTCGTGCACTCTTTGCACTTTGATTTATATTAAGAAGAACAATTTTCATCTAACAGATTTGCATATTTTTGAAGTATATTTCACCTAACTTCTGTCAAGCGTCAGAAAACGACTAGGTGAAATTTACATGTAAATTTGGTTTCTCTGTAAATTACCGCTACTGTAATTGGTAATATCCTAACTAGGATAGATATGAAATCATATCCGTTCAGTTAACCGGAATAGCCCACCTTTTCAATCACTTAAGTGTAAAGGAAACAGCACATTTCCAAGTGGGAGTAGAAAGAAATTAAACTTTCATATTTTTCAATAAGACGTACCAAAATAAGGTACTATAGCTTTATTATTTACAACATTAATGTTTTCTGTTTTTACACCGACCAGTAGTAATAAAAAAATGACAATTTTTAGGATAATTTCAACAAAATGACAACCTTGGACGCGAAAACAAAACAGTGAGCTTCGGCCGCGACTACACCGCTCGATTAAATACACACGATCTGTTGAATAGTATGGAAGTGTTTTGTGCTACAAAAATCTCGGCTTTTCGCGGATTTTTTAAAAGAACTCTTAGTTTGTAACCGAACTTTCAACGCTTTTTGACTGAGAGTAGATTCGCTCTACCTCTCTCTACGTAATCAGTTCGGTTTAACGATTTTTGAAAAAGAAAAAACCAAGAAAATGTGGTGCCTCATCAGCCAGGCTAACTCGGTCGTTTTTGAAGTAAGGGTTGATCCTAAATCCATTGGGCAAGAGTGCCTTGAAAAGGTAAGATTTTTGTCTTTGTTCTTTTTTTTTGGTTTGGCGTATTTTTGGATCCAATTATGAACTTTGAGTCAGAGTGAATTGAAAAAGGGCCATAGTCATGAAATAATTTTAATAAAAAAATTGTGGACAACCACCCACCTGTCAGAATATTCTTTTCAGGAATTAATCTCTCTAAAATTAGTAAAAAACATTAAAGAAAATAAAGTGGTTTTTAGAATTCCCTTATTTTAAAACCACCGCAATAAAATTTTTATAGTTTATAATGAAATCTACATTTATTACAAAAAAAACTATTTTAAAGTAATAAAATCACTTATTTGAAACATTTTAATCTCAAAGCGATGCGGTTCTATGAGTTCGCACTCCATGAGCACGTTTCACACAGTCCAAAGTTCAATTTCTACAGGTAGTCAATCCAAAGTCCGTCGTACAAATGTTTTGTTGCAAGGATTATTATTAACACGATAAAATGTAATAATTTTTTTACAATTTAGACACTATGTTAATAGGATTTTTAGTATTTTTTCGGGAATTTTATGTTTTTGTTTTAAAAACAAATTGTAAAATTTATTTTGCCCGTGTACTTAATTTTCTGATATATTTTTTTATGTAGATACCAACCAATAAAAAGTACACATATTGTAAATCAGTAAGAGTAGTGATTTGAGGTCAATAAACCATTAAATAAAAGGAACTCTTTCTTATTTTTTAAAAATATTGTTTTGGGTTAACTAAGAGTGTGGGTGGTGGACCTTTTTTAAGGTACCTATAGTCGAAAAGACAATTCAATTCACTTTAAAATAAAGTACTTATGTAACTTAAAAAATGGTAAAGAGCTAAGTATAGGCGGGTACTTAAACAAACATTGACTAAAAACCCGTGTAACAAAACGTCTCACTTATCCTCATCTGTCCAACGACTGAATGGAGTTTCCAATAAATTACAAACTATGTCATTAATTGGATTCATTTTTAAAACACAATACTAAGTAGGTACACTACTGAATTAACTAAAAAATAAAAACAAAACTTTTTAATCACACAGTAAATTACGTAAAAACGATATCTATAACTGTAAGCCTCAAAATAAATACCTTAAGGCTAGGCGAACCAATGCTAAAACAATGGTGCATACTACTGATCTATTTTTAAATTGCCCTTCATCATAATGCAAATTGTTACATGCTGTTTGCGTGATTAATGTCACGCAAACATAGCAACGGTGAATATCAAAGCTATGTTGGGCGTTGGGTCTTCACTTTCTTTGAGCTAACGGACACGGTCGGCTAGGGCGCCCTAAAATGCACGAGTATTTATAATTATTGTCCATCGGAGTTAAAGTGACCCTATTATGCATAGCTACATTCGGATTAAATTAATATTATTAATTCGAACATAATTATTTTTTAAGGGCTAAAATGGTAGCTGTATTGGTACATTAATATTTAATATTGTCGACAAACTTTCCTCGTGGTTTTATTTTTATTTTTGGGAAGAGCCCCTTCACCTGACGAACCGCCACAGGTTTCAGGGTGAGCCAGTGCCCACCCTTGACTCTGCCACTGCGTTACCATAATTTATATAACTGTAACTGCCCATATTTTGACCATACAAATATGATTATGTTATCTGGTATCTTCATAATATTAATATGAGACCAATTGGTAGATTTGTTAATTGGCTCATTATTAATAGAAAATTTTCCAGTATTCTTTTCGAAGCACATTTTAAATCATTAGGTTAGGACATGACCCCCACGAAAGAAAAAAAATTAGTTATCTACAACTCATTAACTAAGCCATTAGTTAAAGATCATTTCTTAATAATGTGAGGACTTTCCACTGTGTTTTTCAAAACATTTATATCTTTCACTCACCGATTATTATTTGTATTTATATACCAATGTTTATTAATAAAAATATCATCAAATGCCATTTTTAACTCATTTTATATTTTTCGAAAAAAAAAATGTTTTTAAAGACCTCGCTCCAGTCCACAGTAAACGCTGAGGAAGTAACATTGTCTTTGAGTAAAAAGACTGACAGAGAGGAGTCTTTTCACAACCCCCTTTCACTCAATGATTAATCATAGTTATATACCGAGTGACCCAATTTTTTCGTAAGATTTAAAAATATGATACGTTAATAAGTGTGTAAATTGACCAATTTAAACCTTTGAATCCACTTCCAGCAGCCCCACCCCCCTTCACGCCTCATAGCTCAGGTCTAAAAACGAATAATATTTTATAGTGTTTTTCTATTATATACTTATCTGTTCCGTTTTTCCTTTTTTAGAGCAATGCAATAAAATATTTTTACAACAAAAACAGAAAACAATTAAGTATTTATATTTAAAGAGAAAATTTAAAGTAAAAATTTTAATTGGAACATTTTTTATGGAAGAAGTGTGATAATAATAAAAAAAAATAGCACGGGAAGAAACGAGAATGCTTTATTATGAATATACAAAACGGCACTTAAGAAAGAGTATTTCAAAACCTAAGCAGTTGCACCAAAAACTGTTTTTAGATCTACGCTCCTAAAATACATGATTTCTGAAAAAAATATCAATTTTGGCGTGGTGAGCGATATTTACATTATTTTTAATCATCAAAAACCGAGCCCGAAAAACGCTGGTTAGAGTGATGTATAAGTCTTATGTTAAAATTTTGGATTGACACCAATATTCATATTTTGCACAAATGTAAAAAAATGTTTTTTTTTAAAGCCAGCAACCAAAAAAAAACATTTACAAAAACAAAATACAACCATGAGAGGGGGAGAGGTAATAATTTAATTATCGAAATTTGATAGTAATAGGTGAATTTTAATTGAACTTTGGGCGTGGTCCCGAAAATGTTTCGCCTGCGGCGCTTTTCAGCCCTGTTCACTAGTACATGTAATACATGTAGTCCCGACTGTCCCTCTCCAGAAAAAAAAATGTCCTACCTACGCCCACTGAGCCCCCCGAGCATATTTTCTGGCTACGCCGCTGCTTCCTGAAATTTTAAATGGAATCCCCTATTTTTATTCTATATTTAAATTTTATAGAAAATTTTTGCTCAATGACATATCACACTTTATCATTTGTTTTAACAATCATCATCATAGATCAATTTTTCTTTGTTTTTTTAAATCGTCCATAATTTTGGTAAAACAAGGTGAGTAGTAAAGAGTAGGTCATGGAAACGTTAAAATGGCTTGATTGGATTTGAATTGGCCGAAAAATGGTAATTTGCACACTTATTAACGTCTCAAATTTTTAAATCTTTACCTTTAACATTGCAGAAAAAATTGTGTCACCCGGTATATAGAATAAAAATCTCAGAATTATTATGTTTAGTTAATACTAGTACTACCTACATTGTAATATTCATTATAGCCCTAAAATCCTCCAATCCTGTTCCACCGAGGTAACTTCGAGGCTCTAAATATAGCCCTGTTAACGAAATTAAAATTTTCCACTCCTCATATCATATTTCATCAGATTTTCCATTATTACATCGAATTTGAAATTTTGCCAAATACCTAAAGGACCAACTTAATTTAATTTAAGCTCTCGCGAAAATTTAATTTTAATATAACGTTTTTAACAACCCTCTCGCGTAAGCTACGAAGATAGGCTATATAGATAACCAGGCACCAAACTCGGCGTAATAGAGGCATATCGCAACAGTCAAATTTTAGTGCATATTCGTAGAAATTACCCATTTATAATTTCTTGAGTATTTTAGTTGTAAATTTCAAAATTTCTCTATTATATATATATCTTGTCTTGTCGGTTAATTGCCTTCACAGAAACCAGAGTTTATTAGGTCTCAAAAGTAGCTGTATAATGTAATGTACGTGTAAATTAAACTAAATGATGATTGTAAATTTTGTTATAACACCTACAAAAGTAAAAAACGAAAACATTTACACTTCCACTGTTTGTACTTAAAATATGGAAGACAACGGTAAAATAGAATATCTATGGTCATACCATCCAACGAAAATAAATAGAGAAAGAAGAAACTTGTTAATTCGTCGAAGTAAAGAAACGTCAAAAACAAGTGGCGTCACCATCGTGTCTGACGAGAACCTTGCGTCAAGAAGCGGGACATTTAAATGCGTACAGTTTTGTAATTATCTTTGTTGGCAATATTTTAAAGTAATATTTAAGCCAAAAAACTATTTAAAATCCCACTAGTTGGTTTTATAAGTAATAAAAACCAAATATAGGATTCTGAATAAACTTTGCGGCTTTAAATATTACTTTAAAATAATTCCTTCTGAATTATTTATCATTGTCTGTAAAAAGGAAAAAAAGATTCCAGAAATGCAGCATGCCATGATTTTATTAAAAAATTAGACGTACATTTTAGCAATGTTCGTATTTTCAAAAAGGATCTGTTGTACTCACAGTCGGCCAGAACCTGTCTTAGTAAACACGTTCTCTTTGTGGAAATAATATAAACGTA
The DNA here is from genome assembly GCA_935413205.1 of Polydrusus cervinus. Classification (NCBI taxonomy): domain Eukaryota; kingdom Metazoa; phylum Arthropoda; class Insecta; order Coleoptera; family Curculionidae; genus Polydrusus; species Polydrusus cervinus. The sequence continues at coordinate 98,713,638 of OW284510.1, read as the reverse complement.
TACTATTATTCATATCACTCAAGTTAGAACCTATAATCTGGAGGTCTGACGTCACAAGCTTCGATCCTGCCCATAAAAAGTCTCACCGGGCTGCTTAGCAGTTTACAGTAGTTGAACCTATACGCACTTGACTTTGTCTCCTAAACCTTGTTTCTATAGTAATGGCCCTCATCAACTTAGACAGTAGGCATGGTTGGGCCAACCCACCATCTGGCTTGACGCTTAGCAGAGCTCCAACCATACTAGGGAATGGTTTACACTAGATTTAGTTTTAGTAATACCTCTATGGAACATTTGGCTTGTCGATAAGGCCCTATATTAAGGGTATGAATTTTTTTGTTCTATTGCATAGGAGACCTTATCCCCATTGGGGGAAAATTTAACATCGTAAGACGTGATTGGTCGAAATAGCCGCTATTTTAAAATGACAAAATAGAGGTTTGCTGTCACTCTTACGCTGACAAATTTATCCCGTCAGGATTCGGTCTGACTGTCACAAACTTTAAAAGGCTGCAGGCCTTAGACGCTATAACAAAACAGCCTTTTTTCTATATGTACAAGAGCATGCATTTTTAACCTTTAAACTCTCTATCTAATTTATTGCTTAATAATCATAAGTAGTACTTAGTTAATAGTTACGTAGGTACCTAGGTTTAAAGGAGTTTGCACCTAAAAGTTCAAAGTACCACAAGATAAATATGAACAAGGTGCTTAAATTGAAAAATATTTCTAACAAGAGAATAACCATTTATGGGTAAGTACATAGTATTGTCACACACGTCGTAAAAATCGTGAAGTGATGTGTACATTACGATAGTGGTACAATCTCGATCATGTAAATAAAGCAACGCAAGCGCGCTTAAAAAATTATTTAATGTGATTATGATCTTATTTTCGACTGTATTTTCTTCGTGGCAGCGTAATCCTCTTGTACTAAATCCATTCAAGCAACGGAGTACGTCAAAACAATGAGCGACGGCGACCATCTCGTTGTTACGCTTTTATTGGCCCACATAGACAAGCCTTCTGCCCACAGCCAATAGCCATCACAGCATAACAGCCCAACCACTTTTGCACACATTTTTTGGGATTTACACAAACCATCCAAAGCTGCACTGGCACTACAATATTATGAAATTGGTAAAAAAAATGATATGCCATATTCGAACACCTCGTACAATTAGTCCAATGTTCAAATTTTTCCAGTACTATGAAATTGCAATGCTAAGTCACTATTCAAACGTAAAAACTCAATAACATTGACCTCACCTACTTGTATGTAAGCTTGGTAAAAACAATAAGTACATAATATATAATTTTTCGATTCCCTGAGTACCTTCCATTGTGTTAATTAGCAATGTGATGCCTAAAATATAATGATTTCATAATTCCATAAACAAAGAAGTAGAACAAAGGATCTGATTTACAAACAAAGAGTTATTTAATTTATTAATTTAATTTTAGCAACAATCTTCCATAAATGTTTGTACATTCAAATTTAAAAAGTGCAATATTAAGATTAGTGTGGCTGTATATGAAAATACAAACATCTCTCAATGTATACGGACAATTTTTATGAAAATGATGCAGATAATTGCTACTCAAGGACCGGATTTGGCCCCTTTTTGAATAAAGCAAAAAGGATAAGAAATATTGATCAAAAAATTAAATGGCGAATGCATTGCTAGACTTCACTCTTAAATAACTTTACCTGTACACTTTCAAAAGTGACATGACACATTGTTAAACATGTCAGGAAACATGCTATCCAAAGTTCTCGACAACATAAACCGGTAACACTAAGGCAGGATTTAATCATACTCGGAAGAACATTATTTTGAATTTAATAAGATTTTCTTGCATGTTTTTGATAGCATGTTTTGACAACAATTTAGGTAGACATAAGAAACTAATTTTACTTTACTACGTTTAAATGAACGTAACTTTGGTTTAAAGGTAGTAAATTTACGTTTTAAAGGCGGTAACGGGCGATTTTATGACATTAATAAAAACATTAGCCCATTTTCTGCTATCTGCCGTAGGACGATAGGATTTTCATTGACACTAAAACACGTATTATACGATGATATAAAATATTTAGCAGCCCTACTGTTAAAAATGAAAAATAATTATATGTTTTTTTATACTGGATATGAATAAGAAGCAGTAGCGAGCTTAGGAGCTCGGGTCTAAAAGTCTAATTGCAACCTAATTTTTCTTTTCACGCTTTGACTCTTAATTTACATTTTTAAATAATGTATTCTTGGCTTAGATTACAAAGGTCTTATAGGAAACGTTTAGTTTTTAAACTTTTTCTTCTAAAAGTCCTGTTTTATATAGAGATTAAGGTTTCAGACGCATATCGTTTTAGTTATTGATATATAATGCAATTTTATAGGAAAACGATTATAAAGAATAATGTTTTATAGTATTTTTCTATTATATACTTGTCTGTTCCGTTATCCCATTTTTAGAGCTATTTTAAATCAATAAAAATATAACCCAATGCAATAAAATATTTTTATAACAAAAAACAATTAAGTATTTATTTTTAAAGAGATAAGGGCCTGTCGACATATTAAGCACCGGTTCCCGCAGATCACCGAAGTTAAGCTGTGTCGAGCGCGGTTAGTACTTGGGCGGGTGACCGCTTGGGATCACGGCGTGCTCTTGCCTCAGGGAAGAGTGTAAAATGAATCGACACCTAGCCATCCTATTCACGCCGGACAGGCCGGATGAGATCGGATATCTCGTAGGATGAAGGTGCCGTTTCACACTCCCCAGTCGGTAGACCACAATTATTGTGGTCGATGACCGGTTCAAGATGGCCTCCGTAGTTGGCGAACCGTAAAAAAAAAAGGAGATAAATTAAAGTAAAAACTAATTGAAACATTTTTTATGAAGTATAAGAAGTGTGATTATTAATAATATAAAAAAATTGTGCGAGAAGAAACGAGAGTGCTTTATTATGAATATACAAAACGGCACTTAAGAAGGAGCATTTCAAAATCTAAAAAACTCTTAGATTTACGCTCCTAAAATACATAATTTCTGAAAAAATCATCAATTTCGGCGTGGTGAGCGATATTTACTTTATTTTTAATCATGAAAACCCGAGCCCGAAAAACGCTGGTTAGAGTCATACATACGTCTTATGTTAAAATTTTGGATTGACACAATATTCATATTTTTCACAAATATATATATTTTTTTAATAAAGAGCCAGTTATCAAAAAAATAAATAAAAAAGCATTTACAAAAACAATGCAGAGGAGGAGAGGTAATAATTCTTCGCTGGATGCGATGTCGTGAAATACATGTAGTCCCAAACTGTCCCTTTCTCCAGAAAAAAAAAATGTCCTACTTACGCCCCCTGAGCCCCCCCCCCCCCCCTCGAGCATATTTTCTGGCTACACCACTAAATAAGAAGTCTACACTACACCCCATTTCTTAATACTGTATTGAAATATTAGTTTTTATTATCTGGGATAATGAAAATTATTTTCACTTATCTGCACCTGAACTTTCTATACGGCACAGCAGAAATGGATTCTAACAGAACTAACAAGATGTTCCAGCATCAGCGTTTAAATTTAAAGCGAGAGAAAATTACCGGAATGAGGAAAATAAATTATTTTATCCCGGAAATAGTCACGATGTCATCATGTTTGTCTAGTCCATTATCTCCGAATTATTTTACATCATTGGAAATTACTATAGGATGCTTGGAAGCTCTGACGTAGCCCCTTTGCCCTTCCCCCCCCCCCAACAAAGAACCATAAATATTATAAAAAATAATACATTTTTTTTTAATAAGCTAAACAACGCATTCATGTCGCGAGTTCAACATTGTCTGCCAATCATGTGTGAAGGGTAAACATTTTTTGAGAGTAAGAAGATTTTTAGAGCCGGGATACACTTTTTTTTAGAAGCAATTTTTTGTACCCCCCCCCCCCCCCCCCCTGAACAAAACAAAATCTAGGATCCGCCACTGTTGGTGACAGACATACAAAATAGTATTTTCACAGGTGAATTAAGTTAAGTTAAACTAAAAAACAAATACAAAAACAACATGAGTTGAAAATTAAAAACCAAACAGATATAAAAGGGAATAAAATTACTCAAAATGATTCTCGGTCACATCTAAAAAGATCCCTTAGGATAAATACGGGATAAATGCGAAGTCCCATTAGTGACTTTAAAGCAAAATAGGCCTCCGAGAGCTCGGGGAACGTAGGATATAACAAACGTTCGCAAATGACGCATGAATTTTTTAAACTTGTGATTTGAAATGTCAGTGAAATATGAATAAATGGAGATGAATTTGCCTTGTTAAATTTATTTTTTATTTTTTTATGATTCAGCAAATTTTTAATGATAACCTTAACAATAATTCGTAGAGTTTAGTGAAATTATTCAGAATACCAAAGTACCAAAATATTTTTCTTTCGAATAAGGCTTTTTTACCTCTTCGTTCTCTGCCAGGGCCATTCCCGAGGGCTCCTACAGCTTAACGTGGGTTCCGAACTACGATCTCCAGTCATGCGACACTCGCCCCAATAGCTATCATTTTCATTCATCATTTCTGACACATGATCTACCAGTGTACCTTCTTCCGCACCACACGAGATATCAAATCTCATCCGGCCTGGTTACAAGCGAGAATGGAGTGGGGGTGGGTTGGGAAATGATATAATTTTACACTCTTCCCTGCATTCTCAAACCTACTAAATTTCGAACATACTTTTTTTTTATTGTGTGTATATGCCCACTCCGAGGATCGAACTCGGAACGCCGCGGTGCGTCGTTTAGTGTGTCCCTAACCTCGCAAATTATAAAGATCGTATTCAGCGTTGGTTTAACTTTTTTTTCAATTTATCCATTATTATAAAAATAATAGTCTTGGCGATTTTGTTGGGCTTTTTACATTAAAAACTTTTTCCTTTTGATCAAGAACAGGAAATTAAATTTCTCACAGTATTACAGTGGTGACGTAAAACAGCTTTTGAAGTCAGTTGTTTGTAACTGACATGATATTAAATTACAAGGCCCCTATACATATACATGCTCGCGCTTCTTCATCATGTTATCTCATTTTTATCTGACCTGCTTTAAAGAAAATTCAATGCAACTACACTACATTCTGTTTTTAAATTACAATTTACTTTTAAGATAAAAAGCTTTTAGGAAATTAAATAATTACCAGTAATAATTTATTTATGCTCCTTATCACAAACATGTTTTGAACAACAAACCAATTAAAGAGAAAACAAGAAAAATATGTTGTAAATTAGTGATATAATATTCCTATAAAATAATAAACAAATTACTTGTCAAGCTGATAGGCACACCTTTTAAGCGCTGATCATTGAGAAGCAAAGGATTTTATTGATAAAGGAACAAGATCCTATAATAGAACAATGTACATTACTTTAGGTAATTTATCAATCAATCTTTTTCTAAATGCTCGGTGGATACGTACAGATTATGACTTTTTTTTTGATAATCATTACATTTTGCCACCAATCATGATGCCACTGACGGTCAAATCAAAAACAAAACCAAGTCATTATAGGCTATTTCAGAAAGATGTAGAGTAATAAAAGTTCATTAGGAATGCAAAGGGACTACAGAGTGACCCAACGAATATTTAAGCCACTTTCATAATTTGGCATTGATATTATTGCAAAATTCTTTCTTTTCGTCAAGTGTAGGTAGTACCACCCGGCTTTGGGTCAATTTGTGGGTTTTGCCTATTGTTATCCATTCACAAACACTAAAAATTGTGTGACAAAGGCGTGCATTATGTACATAGTATTAGGTACACTTATTTTTTATTAAACCTTATAAAAAAAATACAAAATTTTGAATTTTTATTTTTATTTTTTTACGCTTTTAATTAATTTTATGGGTCTGATCGATTTTTGAATAAGTGGGCGGTATTCCATTTAAAAGGCTGAATTGTTTATTTATCACAATCCTGTATATTGCTAACGATTAACGATACTAAAATTATTTTTATTGCAAATCGCGGAAATTTTTAAACGACCGAAATAATTTTACCTCAGACTTATTTGAATCATTTTGGGTTGACAGTATCGGATTATTGCCAACTTTTTAATGGGTTTTAGAATCAAAATTTGGCTAAAAATACTCAAATCATGCATTTAAATCGTGGCCATTAAAATTATAACAGCTTTAAGATTAATACCCCTATAAAGGTAGCAAACTATTGTAGATAAGATAAGAAGTGTGTTTACTTAATAAATAAGCAATATATATGTACTTTATTAATAATTACTGATGCCATGCAGACTGATCTACTTAATTATTATATACATATAACGATTTAATAGTAATTTGTACAACAAAAGTGGATATATGATGTCCATATCGCACGAGGAAGTAAAAAACTTTCGAGCGCAATATGGACAATCCACTCCAGTTGTACAGTATATTTTTTCTACGACTTAACTTCCGAACTTCATGCTAAGAATTTTAAATAAGGCATCCTAACTTGTCTTTTTAGTTGGCCGTGAACTTGTGAGAATGATAATCAAAAACAATTGAAGATACAACTCATTTCTTTGGCAAATCCGTGGACCAAATTACACTGTAATATATTTAACAATTTGGGCCACTTCTAATATTTACACAAAATCACTTAGAATATATCTATCTTTCTCACATTCGGCTTTTTGCAGAATACCAAACAAAAAGCGATATATTTAATAATAAAAATGAACAATTAATTTTTCTCAACCATAGCCATTTTGATTAATTGTTCTGCTGAAATGCACAGAAGAAAGGGTTTGTGGTTTTTTTCTGCTTGCATAAGAATTACTCCGAAAGTAGATGTAGAATTCGTTTTAAACAGTTAAAAACGACGTTTGTGCATTAACATCGACTTTTAACTTCGCTATGGTAAAGTTATTAAAAATAATCGCCAATTTACACTTACTAACAACACTGTTAACGTGGAAAGAGAAGTGGCAATACTGTAAGTGGAAATAAACATAACATTAAACCTGTAGTAAAATATGGAATTTTTTTTTTTCTAAAAATCTTATAATTTCGTCTGTTTTATCTAGTTTTGTGTACTCATCTTTATGTTCCACCATTTAAGGAAGATTTACCAGGTATTTTTCTATATCGGTTGCGTATAATAAAAGTTTTAAGATCGATTTTGGTTGGATCGCCGTTCAAAATATATCAGAACAGATAATATCGCGGTGAGCAAATATTTGCGTGGCAAAGAACCAGTAAAAAACGTTCATTTTGTAGGTATATAGTACATTGTATGCATTAAATCTTGTAGTACTTGTCTAGAAATGAGTTGAAAACGGGAAGTTTTTGAAATACGTGCATCTGTGCACAAATATTTAGTTCGTCAGAAAATAACAATAGTTCGGTAGAAATACTATATTTTGGTATTATACCTACCTTCAATTTTTGCACTATTTATTTAGGAAAAAATTGTGCAAGCATAGCCTCTGTGATAAATGTTTTGATTTAAATTAAAAAAGAACAAATCTGACAGATTTGCATATTTTTGAAGAATATTCTTAACCTCACGTCTGTCAAGTATCTGAAAACGACTCATAATAATTACAACATGTAAGTTTGGTTTCTTTGTAATTGACCACTGTGATTGGTCAGTTTCATATCCTAACTACGATGAATATGGAATCATATCCGTTCAGTTAACCGGAATAGCCCACTTTTTCAATCACGTTTAGTATAAAGGAAACGGCAAATTTCCACGTGGGAGTAGAAAAAAGTTATTTTTAGAAAATCGGGTTAATTTTAAATATACTTAAGTGTTTGCTTTGACTTCTCTCATAAATATACTTTGTTTGTGACAATGACATTACAACAATAAAACCATTTTAATAAATTACTCAGCATCATATTGTTTGCAGCCGTTAGTAACTATATGTATATAGCAAATAATTTGTGTTGCTTTTTTTGCCAATTTTTGTTGTTGGAGATAATTTAGGACATATTTGAGACAGTCATACTATAAACAAGACAAACTTTCGTTAGTTTTTGTTAACAGAACCTCTAGTAATCACAATCAGACACAGAAAAAAACACAGAGTGATAGTCCTGTTGAAAATAGAGCCTGAGTGATATTAATTTTTTCGTATCAATCCTTCATTATTCACGCATCAGTTTTGGTTCTAAGAGAGCCCTTATACGATCAGTATTACTGTCCTTTCCTTATTAAATTTGTCAGTATGTAGGCCTGTAGGGTATCCATTATAAATTCAATTTTTTCATTAACAAGTTAATAAGCTCGGCTAGCACGGGGCAAGTTAGCTGCTATATATTTGTTTATCAATGATTATCGCTCAACCTTTACAGAACAAACATTTTAAAGCTTGTATTATTTTCTCTGTATATGACCTTAAACTCTTTCTGCCTTTCTTGCAAGAGCCAACGAACTTTTTTTTGTAAACATTTAACATTTTTATTAGTCTTTTGCCAGTCACATTAAGCTGGAATACATAATTAATATAGACTTTGAGAAACTTTTAGTTTACAGGATGATTACTTTACTTGTGAGTAATTACAATACAAGTTTGCAGAATATCTGGCAAAGAAATGAATACATATTATAATAAAAACTTGGAATCTACTGGTAAATAAAGGGATGCTACTTTGGTATCTATATGTCGACATGTGACATGTTATAGTCTATTTCAGAAAGGTGTAGAGTAATAAAAGGTCATTAGGTATGCAAAGGGACTACAGCGTGACCCAACGAATATTTAGGCCACTTTCATAATTTGGCATTGATTTCATTGCAAAAGTATTTCTTTTTATCAAGTGCAGGTAGTACCACCCGGGTTTCGGTCAATTTATGGGTTTTAGCTATTGTTATCTACTTACAAACACTGAAAATGGTGTGACAAGGGCGTGCATTATGTACATAAATACAAAATACAAAAAAATACATTATACCTACAGAAATTAAATTTTTTAGTCATCTGAGGAACTGTCATCTCCTCTTGACGTTATAATTAACGGGTCGACGGTCCGATCGATAAGGTGGTCAAGATCCCACATTTTCTCTTCTTTAAAATGACATAATGGACTGCTTTTCGCCAGTTCTCTGGTGTCACTTCTTTAATGGCTTGATCAAACAGTAGCTTAACGTCTTTTATTTTGAATGTCGTCTTGTGTTTTGCTACAAATTCTTTCACTTGCGCCCATATAAATTCTATAGGATTTAGTTCGCAATGATATGGCGGTATACGCAGCACAGTTATACTATGTTTTGCAGCTATATCTTTCACGGCATGCATATTTCATAAAACGATATTTGTGTAAATTTGCTATAGTTCCTTCTTTATCAAATAATCTTCTTCTGGTTAGTTATCATAAATAATTTAATGCACATCGTTTACCTGGGCCTATGGCCGACACCGAAATTGAGCCGAATTGGACGGAATTTCCCATTTTATTACTTTACACCTTTCTGAAATAAACTATAGAATGTTTATGTTTAAGATTAATTTAACTTTCCTAATTTTCTTGTGAATATTGTAGGCTATTTTATGTATTTGTACGTAAATATATATTACTGTGGCTGAACTATAGTGTGTTTATTTTCAACTGGCACTGCTAGTAAACAATAACCTAACCACCAAACGAAAAAGCCGATAAACTTGCGAGAAAAGGCTCCGAAAATACATTTATTGGTCCAGAACCGGTATTCGGAGTGCCAAGATGCACGGCACGAGATGCTATAAAGCGATGGATCGGGAATCAACACAAAATCCACTGAATTAACAGACAGGGATTAGCCCATAGCAAAGGCTTCATTGGGATCCAGACCCAAGACTTACGAAACAGCTGCTTCAAATGAATAGAAACCAGCTGAGAACCATTACAGAAATTCTGACAGGACACATGGCTGTCAAGAACCATCTGACCTTGACTGCAGATTATGCGAACAAGACAGAGAAACTGTACAGCACATAGTTTGCCATTGCGAGTCACTAAATCGGAAGAGGCAACAAATAATCGGGCAACCAAAACTGGAACCAGAGGACATCCTTACCCTCTTGCTAGTTGACCTACACAAACTAGTGCAAGGAACTGGGATCACGGAGTGGGTGTAACAACCAAACAGGGTGAGCACACCTGGCCTAAGTGCGCACGGACGGGCCCTCGGAAAAAAAACACCAGGCGCGTCTCGTGAGTTTATTATTAAAGGAATACATTTTTTTTGTTGTGTCACATAGCAAATAACAGATATTAAAATGGTAATATTTATTTATAAGCCAAAAGTAAACAATAGGTATCTATAAACTTAAATGGTGATTTGAGTTCATTAATATTTTAAATCGGGCTTCAATTGTTTTAATTTTTATTATTTAAAACGACATTGCCATCAGCAAAACTTCTGTATTTACACACCCCCAATTTACATTTAACTGCGTATTAAAGCTTATTAACTAACTCACAATGTTATTGTTTAAAACTAATTATTTGATAAATATACAAACAAATAAAATCAACTAGGTGGGTAAAACACACTTGAGACATAGTCCTTTGACTTTTAGGTATACATGCTTATCTAATTGCGCATAAAAAAATAGTAGGTCAGCAATAATACCTTGTCTAGTCTTTTTTTTAAATGTAAACTCTTCTTATTGAAAAATACTTATTTTTATCTGAACAAGGGACCCTAATTATCTTATTAAAAATTACTAAAGAGTTATTGAAAATATGGTAATATCAATCAGACTGACAGTGCTGAGTGATATCAATTGTTTAATACTGTTAATATTGTGTCCGTATTACTGACATTCTTTAAGTAATTACGCTCTGTGGACGTCAAACTGACAGTCCTGAATGATATTATTAATCACATCAGTCTGTCCCGTGCAAGACTGTCATTCCTGCATTGACTGTTCATTGGGAATGATTGTGTTGGTTATGCATAATAATAAAAGAGGTTGAAAAATTACTATTTTTTTGTTTACGGATGTAAAGGGTAATGAATCTTTAAAAATTAATCTATTCTTGATTTTATCTTTTTATTTACAGCTTTTGACAGTCAATAATACGATGTTTTTTCCAACATTCATCAGATTAAAAAATAGTATAGGCACCCAAACAAAATTATAATATCGAACAAAAACATCTTTATTTTTTTATTTAATTACTAATAATTTATTTTTTCGAATTTTCACTACTTAGTTTCTATGTGTAGGATTTGGATTACTACGCTGTGTTAATTCGGCAAGGTCGTAAGGTGGGATTAAAAATTTATAGAAAAATAGTATGGTTCCCGACATTTTTATTGGTTTTCAGAGCCAAATTAAATATTTTATTACTATATTTAAATAACTTAACATAAGCGTGACCTAGAAATACAGGGTAATTCGCGATGAGTAGCGTATTATCAGAAACTAGTAGGCTTCCGCAGTGGCGGCGCCAGGATTTTTGGGATGGGAGGGCACAAATGGGCTCGGTCGGTGATTTTTGAGTGGGCACTACCCAAAATAAAAGTGACTAAAAAAAAAAAGGTCGCGGCCTCCCGACGCTCTAGAACGCTATAGGCAGCGACAAAACTTTCCTCTTGTTTTCTAAGTGATGTCTAAAAAAAAAAAAGTCATCGTTCTCTTCAAAATACCATACAACCACTCATCAAAACTTTTATAGCCAAGTCCCTTACATAACGGATCCATCAATTTTGAGAGGGCACCAGGGTGGGCACTCATGTTTCTAGGGTGGGCCAGTGCCGACCCTGCCCCCCCCCCTGGCGCCACCGCTGGGTTTCCGGTAATACCGATTTACTTCTTAAATGGACCGATAGAGTATTTGATTTTTTAGATTTTATTCAATTCTAAACATATTTTGTAAACCAATTTTCCTCCTGAAATAGTAGTTTTTAAAAAACATTTAGACAATGATATAACGATTCGATAAGCTGTCAGTGGCGGCTCGCGGTCTTAAAAAATGGTAAAGAGCTAGGTATAGTGCGGGTACTTAAACAAACATTAACTAAAAACCCCTGTAACAAAACGTCTCTCTTATCCTCATCTGTCCAACAACTGAATGGAGTTTCCAACAAATTACAAACTACGTCATTAATTGGGTTCACTTTTAAAACACAATATTAAGTAGGTACGTACACTACTGAATTAACTGAAAAATAAAAACAAAACCTTTTTAATCACACAGTAAATCACGTAAAAACGATATCTATAACCGTAAGTTTCGCGATGCCTAAAAATAAATACCTTAAGGTTAGGCGAACCAATGGTAAAACAATTGTGCATACAACTGATCTATTTTTAAGTTGCCCTTCATCATAATGCAAATTGTTACATGCTGTTTGCGTGACTGACGTCACGTAACTATAGCAACGGTGAATATCAAAGCCATGTTGGGCGTTGGGTCTTCACTTGCTTTGAGCTAAGGGACAAGGTCGCTGGGACGCGCTAAAATGCACGAGCGTTTATAATTCTTGTCCATTGGAGTTAACCGTGGCCCTATTATGCTTAGCTACATTCGGATTAAATGAATATTATTAATTCGAACATAATTATTTTTTAAGGGCTAAAATGGTAGCTGTATTGGTACTTTAATATTGTCGAAAAACGTTTCTCCTGGTTTTATTTTATTTTTGGTGAAGAGCCCCTTCACTTAACGAGCCGCTACTGTAAGCTGTAGCTCTTAAAGGCAATCTATCACTGACATTATGCCTTAAGTCCGGCCCTAACCAAACCTTAAGTTCTATAAAATGAATGTTACTAGAAATTACGTGTGTCATCGAGGGCCATTAAGAGCTTACGTAAAATACACTATAGCATAGACTTGAATTAAACATATTCTTTTTTTCCCTGCAGTTCATTATTGGTGATAAGAAAATATATTTCTTTCCTAATGACTTGTTAAATGTAAAGTTTTGCGCCTGTACAAGAATTCATTATTTTTTTCCACACTTTGCGTGTTAGCTGGTGTGTAAGTATATTTATTTTTCCTGCATATTTTATCCCATGTGTACTTTACATACATAACCTTTTTATTTTCTGTTTGAAAACTGCCTTGTCGATAAAAATAACGCAGACACCTTGTATACCTTGGGCAAAATTTATAGTCTTGTCCGTATGTAAACAAGTTTGACATTTAACGTATATAATGTAAGATGTTCGCTACCTACAATATATAAGTATTTTATTGTTTGAAATAACAACACTAAAATCCAATACATTTTAAAAAAATATGTGTTGGATTGCACAAAGATTTTTAACAATAATTAACTAACAGTGGCGGCTCGCGGTCTTAAAAAATAGTGAAGAGCTAGGTATAGTGCGGGTACTTAAACTAACATTGACTAAAAACCCGTGTAACAAAACGTCTCACTTATCCTAATCTGCCAACGACTAAATGGAGTTTTCAACAAACTATGTCATTAATTGGGTTCATTTTTAAAACACACAACTAATAAGGTACGTACACTACTGAATTAACTGAAAAATAAAAACAAAACTTTTTAATCACACAGTAAATCACATAAAAACGATATCTATAACCGTAAGTTTCGCGATGCCTGCAAATAAATACCTTAAGGTTATGCGAACCAATGCTAAAACAATGGTGCATACGACTGATCTATTTTTAAATTGCCCTTCAACATAATGCAAATTGTTACATTATGTTTGCTTGACTGACGTCACGTAACCATAGCAACGGTGAATATCAAAGCCATGTTGGGCGTTGGGTCTTCACTTGCTTTGAGCTAACGGACACGGTCGCTGGGGCGCGCCAAAATGCACGAATGTTTATAATTATTGTCCATCGGAGTTAACCACGGCCCTATTATGCATAGCTACATTCAGATTAAATTAATAATATTAATTCGAACATAATTATTTTTTAAGGGCTAAAATAGTAGCTGTATTGGTACATTAATATTTAATATTGTCGAAAAATGTTCCTTCTGGTTTTATTTATTTTTGGTCACCTGACGAGCCGCCACTGTTAACTAACCACCAAGTTTGACTGTGACATAAATTACTTTTATAGGCATTATGTACTCACAATCAAAGGTGCCTGATTAGTAAATTAAAAATTAAGGTAACCAAGCTAGTATGATTGTGAGAAAATTATTTCTGCCAATGTCATGTATGTCACAATTAAACTTGCTGGTTAGTTAATTATTATTAAAATTTTTTGTGCTTCCTGACAATGGTGTTATATTAAAATTATCGCTCTTTTTGGGTAAAAGTTACCCCTTATGTTAATAACATCAATATCTGGCAGTATGCCTACATCTAAATAAATAATCATATTTGATGAGCTCAAGGACCTCGCACGAACTAAAAATAATTTAAATGGAATTCAAGATTATTATTTAAACCAATAAAATGTACGACGTTTCACTGTATCTGTTGGCGGAAGTAAATACAAATACAAGACCTAAACACAAAATTAAACTGTTAAAAGTAATTTTTCTATTTTAGTAGCGCTTTAATTATGCTGCAAAATTAAGCTACGAAAAGTTTATGCAACTAATTTTTTTTATATATCAGCGACAAATATTTTTTTGGGCTTGGGCAACACTTGTTTTTTTGTTTATATACACAGAGCTGCCAACAGTTAAAGTGCAATTGTTGATCATAGCTTTGTTTTGATTTTTGAGGTTTGATCTGTAAAAGCCATTCACAGACACGGAGATATGTACGCGTGCATAAACGCGCGTTAATACACGAATTGAATTATTGTAATGACTTTCTAGGACGCGCGTGCATTATTTACACCCTCATACAGACGTTGATGCACGCGTACAATGTATAAATTGGCATTTTCATGTTGTCTGTTGATCATTGCAATGATAAACCTGAAATACAAATAATGCATTTTTGTTTGTGGGGAGAGGCTTATGATGAGATTGGGGAAGCTTAGCCCCTCTCTAGTTGCGGCAATGGTTACTAGGCAAGCTATATAGCATGGCTAAGTAGAACTTTTTACGCGTTCCCTCGTATGCATGTATGATGGAATTTTCGTCCCACACGCATTATTATATGTAATTTACGCATTACAAAAATAACCGTTTTCCTTGTTTGGATAATGAATAGCTACCGCATGAAACTAATAAACTAAAAGGCCAGAAAAGACAGAAAAATAAAAACTAGTCATCAGTTGAAAGGGTTAGATATTGATTCAATAATAAGAGTAATTAACAAATTTAAACAAAAAAAAAATAATAAATCTAGTCTTTGTTGTATTTTCACCTGCCTGGCGCGCATAGTTATGTAATGCATATATGTAGTATACGCGCCCTGTATATATAATGGACGGTTTGTGGCGCAACCAGAGAATTTATTTGGGGGGTTCAGTGGGCGTATGTAGGGCATTTTTTTCTGGAGAGAAAGAGACCGACAGTCGGGACTACATTTATTTCATGATTTTGTACAGCAGCCTGGCAGGCCCCTCCCCACTTCGCTGCGCCATTGGTCGTCGGTAAATTATATTCATCATCCCAAGAGAGACATAAGATAGGTGACGTATAAGAAAAATAAATATGGCGGCAAGCAACAGCCTTGTTGTGTGTACGGAAAAGAAAAAGGGTTTTCTCACTTTACAATACGAATACCTCCCAAAGTAATGGCTGTGAATGAAGCCATTCTAAATTTTAAATATATATCTATACTTTTTCTAGAAAAAAAAACATGTGTAAAAATCACACTATATTGCTAATACAAGCAGCGGCACGAAGCAAGAATACACCCATCGTGCGATTCAAAATAACCTGAGTTGGGGGCCGTGGCGCTTGCGCAGTAGGGAAAAAATGAGGCAACCCACACGATTTCTAACAGAACCCAAGGTCTCTTAAACAGAACCGGCTCGCCGTTATATTCTTATTAGTCGCCATCTTTTGTTTCGTTCATCCGTGTGTTGTTATAATTTCCAAGTTTTGGGTGTATTTATAAAACTTTACTTAGACATTTTTTTTGTTAGTTTGTAAGTTGTTGTTAGTCGTTTCCATCTTTTTTTACGTTGTATTCGTTCTGATGTTTCGTGTGTGATTGTGGATATTATTTTTAAGTTTTGGGTGCGAATTTAGGTATAAAACTATACCATGTCTGTTGTTATTGTTAGCGACTTGTGTCTCAAGATGGGTAGAAAAAAGTGCATGATCCTTTTTTGCACGAATAGCGGTTCAATAACAGGAATAAGGTATTTTAGCAAGGGCGTATATAGGGGGGGGCCAAGGCCCCCCCCCCCCTGTAATTTTGATGCAAACACTTTTTAACACATTTTAATGGCAATGCATGTTAAGAAGCATATAACTAATTTGCTGAGCTTGTTTAAACAACATAGGAACGAGGCGGAGAAAAGTTTTTCTACAATTTTTTCGGAGATTACGACTGTATCGGATAAATTAGGGTTCGAAATTAAGTCACCACGTGTTACTGCTCGGCAGCAGCATCGGTCCAACTACTCCACTTCAACTTCAGAGGAATATTTTAGGAAAGCCATTTGCTTGCCATATTTGGATTCCGTTATTAGTTCATTGGAAACTCGATTCAGCGATGATTGCGGTATCGAGCAAAGTTTACTGCAGATCCATCCGAAATTTATGAACGAGCTTGATACTGATTAATTAAAACAACTTGGATCTACCCTTCAAAATTTTTATAATCTAGAAAATGTATTAATAGAACTAGAGATGTGGCAGCATTATTGGAAAGACAAAACAACTGATATTCCATATTTTGATCTATTTTCAGAAATCAAATTTTTTCCGAATATCCTAAATTTGGTTCAAATCTTTCTAACTTTTCCATCAACAACATGTTCCATTGAAAGGTCATTCTCCACTTTACGAAGGGTTAAAACTTGGTTGAGGGCTACAACATCTGAGAACCGACTCAATGGACTGTGTATGCTAAGCATACATAGAGAACATGTCGCTAAAGATGCGCAATTTGCTGATAAGGTTATAAATAAATTCGGCAAAAATCCTCGCAAATTACAATTCGTATTTAAGAATTAACCAGTAGGTACTTGCCTAACTTATTACTTGTTTCAACATAATATCCCATGATACTTTTACTACACCATTGTTTGTTCTTTTGTAATTTTTGTTTGTTGTTTATATTGTTTAATCTTAATAATAATATAATATGATATATTTAATATTTTTTCAGTTTGGCGCTTGGGATAACGGGGCCCCCATGACGGGTGGTTTGGGGTTGGGGACAATGGGTCGAATTGTCTCGAAAAAACAATATTTTTTCTAAAATACTAGAAATTAAGAAATCCAGGACAATCAGGCAACTGTAGGTTTTTAACATTAATACATACACGGACTTTATGACGTTTTTAAATAATTTACTGTTAGATATCTGAAATTAATTAAAATTGATGAAAAATCCTGTTTAGTGAAGAACTTCATGAATTTATTTGACGTCCAAGTTGTCGTATTACACTTTTGTCAAATTACTTCATGAAGAAAATGTAGGTGTAAATGAATTTAAAAAGGTCTAACTTAACCCTAAAAATTTTTGCCGCAGGCAAAATTTTAGATATTTCGCCCTTGTATTTTAGGTATGTAAAATATTGGTTACTTAGTTTTATTTGACCATAAACTGTAGACACCCGAACTAAACGGGTGAATTTAAATAAAAGCTTGTAAAAATATTTTGAAAGTAGGTCCTATCAAATGTTTACATCAAGAAGCAAATTTCCGATCTGCGCAAACTCAACGGCCCCTGATCATCTGCTTACAGTGGTGGCATCATTGAATTATGATATATAAAATATCCAATATTTATCAATTTTAAGAAGTATAGGTAGATACCTATTTAAAACTTACATTTTGACGCGAACCAGTTTAACTGATAACCAGTTTATTTTACCTGCCTAATTTTTGATAGCTTGATTGTAGTTGGTGTGTGGAGTATATATTTTCTAAATTACACAACTCCATAAATGACTTGACAAGGTAATGAATGTCAGCATTAGCATAAAAAAGAAAAACTTTCTTTTTATAGTCTATCATGAATATCATGATAATCCAATCGCTTAGCTAGATCAAAGAAAGAAAAATGAACATGCACGATACATGCAAATTTGTTAGAAATTTATAGATTCGTGTTCACAGAAGATTTATTCGAAAATCTATTAGAGACGAAATTATTATCCATGTATTGTTATTATTGAAAGATTTACCAAACCATTTGAATATTTTTTGGCGTTCGGTAACATGTAAAGCAGACCCTACAGTGCCCTACACCATCAGTCGGAGTGACAGTCCCTGCTAAACGTAGGTAAAAACACTAAATTTTATATTTATTCGTAAACAAAAAATATTGGCACATGACGCTTCCTTATAAAGGAACAGATTATTGCAGAGGTCTGTGCGAATGCGCATTTCTGTGAAAAATTCTTTGCTATTTTAAACAAAAGTAAACAATTTTCAATATAATTTATTGATTCAATACCATTTTAATAAATATGAATTTATGAATAATGAAATTTAGGAATTCTTTTCCGTACTCCAAGCTCCATGCATTTATAAAAATAAACATTTCCTTTATTTTACAATTGCATATTATTACAATTGATTTTAGTGCTTGCTATATCATGAAAATATATTTGTTGCTACAATAAACACAGTTCTAAATGAAATTTGTAGCCTTATATACGCACTAATGGGTAGAAATAGTCGACTTTTGAAAGAAGAATTGTTTTAAACGCCATGTAATTTTCATTTTGAGTCATTTCATTGAATCAGACCAATGGGCTTGAATTTCTTTAAAAAGACCACCATGGACACTTTAAAATAGGTTTTTTTAAATAAATTTTCTAAAATCGAAAAAATTAGTATACTCTTATAGATGTACTTCTTATCCACCAAAAATAATATCGATGATAATGCTTCGGTTTTGTATCCATATAGATACTGTTTTTCAATTTTGGTAAAAGCATTTCCCTTTATTCTAGCTGATCGATATACCCTATTTCTGCTTTAAAACTAAATGAAATTACAAATAACCATTTTCCTTGTTGTTTTTAACTTGGATGAAATCGAGAAATGGTCGCTGAGGTATCATTTTTCTTTTCACTGGAAAATACAATAAATTGAGAAGCCATACACAAGCTATTGACATAAAAATAAAACATTAGGGCATTTATAAACTGAAGATATCAAAAATAACGATATATACGTTGGTATTATAGGGACGATCTGTGCTCTATCCAATTACCACTAACGATTGCTATAAGGACGTTGTAAGAACATTCTAAAAACTTTCAATGTTAAAGTTTATCTACAGGGTGTTACAAATTCGACACACCAGCATTGGAATCTCGGAAACCATAGGAATTAGAGAAACGGTTAAATGGGGGCAAAGTTGTGCAATTCGGTGCTGATTATAATGCTGCTTTAAAAGTTTTCAAATTACGAATACTTCCGATTTTATTCGAAAAAAAACCGAAATTTTGCAAAATCGTTTTTATTTATTCCCGAGCTCATTTGACTAGCTATTTAAAAATAAATGACACTTTGTCATTGTCACTTTTTCTCCTCTAGAAAATGACGTTACTAAACTAAAGATACGCCGATTCGTCTCCGAGCGGCCATCACCAACTTTACTTTTTTAAATACGAAAAAATTGGGACCCCAAAGGGAGGACGCAGCTCTAACCAACTTTTTTTTTAAATAGACGATACCATTTGTAGCACCTTATTGAAAAAGGAATTTTTCCATTTTTTATATATTTGTTAAACCATGTGTCAGAAATTTAACAAAAACTAATTTTTAACGAATATGTAATTACATTATTTTTAGGATTCTAAAGAAATCTTATTCCCAGAGGCGCTATAAGCAGCGTTTCATTTAAAATCCCCACCCTGTATATCTATATACCTACATATATATTAAGTGACAAAAGTATTAGAAAACTTATGGTGAGGAAGCACACTCAGTGGCGTATTTATGGAGGGGGGACTGCAGCCTCCCCCCCCCCCCCCCCACCCCAACCTAATTTTTCTTCTCACGCTTGGACTCTTGATTTAAATTTTTAAGTAATGTATTCTTGGCTAGGATTACAAAGGTCTTATAGGATACGTTTGGTTTTTAAACTTTTCCTTCTAAAAGTCTTGTTTTATATAGAAATTAAGGTTTCGGACGCATGTCGTTTTAGTTATTGATTTATGATTTTATAGGAAAACGTATTTTTTAGTATTTTTCTATTATCTTGTCTGTTCCGTTTTCCCTTTTTTAGAGTTATTTTAAATCAATAAAAATATAACCACAATGCAATAAAATATTTTTACAACAAAAACAAAAAACAATTAGGTATTTATTTTTAAATAGAAAAATTAAAGTAAAAATTGTAATTCAAACATTTTTTATGGAAGGAGTGTGATAATTTATAATATTAAAAAAAATAGTGCGGGAAGAAACATAAATGCTTTATTATGAATAGACAAAACGGCACTTAAGAAGGAGTATTTCAAAACCTAAGCATTTGCACCAAAAACTGCTCTTAGATCTGTAACGGAACTAACCTAGGTCACCATATCTTCTGTAAAATTCGGGCACACGTCAAAAATAGATTAATTATCAAAGGTAAAAGAATACATAAATAATACTACCTAATAATAGTTATAGCTGTAATAGCTTCCTAAATGTCGTTAGTCCAACAAAATGGACATTGGTCAAAAATCTAAAATGACAAACGTAAGCGCCGCGATGCCGATGCAATGCCGCGCCGGGACTCGTAGCTCACCGGCATCGTGAAGAACCAGGCCACGCTCGGAACGATCGCACAAAAAGAAGACGGGAAGAACTGCGCCTCGGCGGGGTGGTATAAAAACGCGGGTACGACCTAAAAACAGGGCTCTCTTGAATAATTTTTTCTGAACTTAAAATCACTCTTATAGAGCTCTCGACTTAAATTTTTTCCAAGCTTAAACATTGCTCTTGGGGCTCTCGAATATAAACTTTTAAAATCACGCTTTTGGCTCTCGATTTCAATGTTTTCTAAGCTTAAGTGGACGCCGTAGCTACCCGCTTTAACAGATTTCATGCTGATACCTTCACGAAAGCCAGCGGCCGGCTGACGTAGAAAGGCATCGCGGATGGCCGGCAATTTACGGGAGCCAGTGGCGTAACTACCAATAATTTATTACCAACTTCTAAAAAGAAAGATTACTCAAATCGATTGGCATTCTTGATTATCTATTTATGGTAACGTACAAACGTTTGCTGCGAGTGAAAAATTGAATAAATGGCTGACGGATAAATAATTTCTTCTAAAAAAATATATATTTGGCATCATAATTGTCGCTATTAATTGGTAAAAATTAAATGGTTAGTTATAGTGGTTTCATAGGATTTTATGTCAATTTGGGAACTTTTGGAATTAAACACTTTTGATTCCTCATTGCCTTGAAAAATATAGGAAATATGTAATCGAGAAATTATTTTATTTGTTTTTACCCTCGCAGCTTAATATATATAAATAAAATGGAACAACTTTAAAAAGTTGTCTACAAATAATTAAATAAAAAATTAATATAACTAACAGGTAAGTACCTACTCCTGGAAAAGTCGATGCTTTAAAAAAAAGTGTAAAACTATGCAAAAATAGTTAGAAATTCGCGATATGCACAAAATGGGCTTTATCAATAAATTTTCATTTTGACCCTATCGTATAGAGAACGAAAAAATAAAATTTTCTACCTTACAGTTTTAAAAATATTTAATTATTTACTGAGAAAATAATTAAACAAAGTGCGCTATCTAATAAAAACACGCAGAAGAAAGTACAAACGTCACAACAAAACCGGCAAATGGGCAACTCGGGACAGCCTTCATTCAGATAACAAATAAGAAATCTTCAATGTTTCACGTTCTGACATGTTGTGAAATTGTAAACTAAAAAACATCAATGATTTATCATTTCCGCTTATTTAAATAGAGATTTTTTAAAAATTTTTAACAGTCGCCATTTTGAAATAGCTTAACAGAATCGCGCCAAAATTTATAAGCATACGGTACGATATATTGGCTTTCAAATGATGTATCACAAGCTGTATGTTTCCATTTAAAAAAAAGATCGATATCATATCTTTGACAAATGTCTATAAAAAAAACAAACCAATAACGTCAAAATGTGAGCATATATGAAACTAAGTTGACGTGTCCGAGCGTTTTTCCTAAAAGTTACAGGAGAAGGCTATATTAATTTTATTCCGGACTTCTGGGAAGCCCTGTATATAGTACTTCCAGTTTGAACAGAAATAAAATGGTGTGTCTACTATACAGGGTCCTGCACCTCACCTCCCGTCTTCTATAGGTCACTTATTCATTAAGTTAGGAATTTGATATTTTGCAAACCTTACCTGTATCCTAGGGCGCATTTTAGGAAAATATTTTTGTATATACAGGGTGTTCCAAAAACGTGTGACGTCATAGGGATCTATTTTTTTAGATTACATGCTATATATATTCTTACTTACTTGAATTCCTCTTATAGTTGCCTACATATCCCCAAAATTTTAATGAAATCGTTTCAGTATTATAGGCGAAAAAAAAAACTAAAAAAAAATCCGTTTTGCACCACTGGTTTTAAAAATTAATAAAAAATAAAAATAATGCCTCGTTAATAAAATTGTACAAAGGTACTTAATAAATAAGGTCAAACAGTCGCGTTAACCAAGTTTGATTAATACGAATTGTACAGGGTGTCCAAAGTTTAGTCTCAAACTTTGCAAACTTTAAATCAATTTATTTTTCTTATTTCAAATTGTAACCCCTGTATATTGTCATTCGATGCAGAATTAAAAATTAAACATTTGTTCTAATTACAACCCTATCGCAATTTCCCAAGCATCAAAACTTATTTGCAGAAAACTCCTTTTATCAACTATTCCACCAGTCATTATCATAAGTAAATATCGAAGGTGACTTTGAAAAACAATTTATTGGAATTAACGTTTACTAAGTCGACAAAAAATAATTATTTTCGCATGCTTCTAATATGAAAATCATATCTACGCGCTCTTCTTGGTTGTATTCCATCATAAAAAATAATATAGATTAAATAATCTAACAATATTTGAAACTAAAGTCAAAATGGGCTTTTGTCGTTTTAATAAACTTTTAAACCAATAAATTGTTTTTCAAAGCCACCTTCCATATTTATTTATAATAATGACTGGTGGAATAGTTGATAAAATGAGTTTTCTGCAAATAAGTCTTGATGCCTCAGAAATTGCGATAGGGTTGTAATTAAAACAAATATTTGATTTTTAATTCTGCATCAAATGACATAATAATATACAGGGGTTCCAATTTGAAATAAGAAAAATAAATTGATTTAAAGTTTGCAAAGTTTGACACTAAATTTTGGACACCCTGTACAATTCGTATTAATAAAACTTGGTTAACGAGTCTGTTCGACCTTATTTATTAAGTGCCTATGTATAATTTTATTGACGAGGCATTATTTTTATTTTTTATTAATTTTTAAAACCAGTGGTGCAAACTAATATTTAATAGTTTTTTTTTTCGTCTATAATACTGAACCGATTTTATTAAAATTTTAGGGAATGAAGGCTTTTTAAATTAAATTTAAATAAGTAAAAATATTTATGACATGTAATTTACAAAAATAGATCCTAATGACGTCACACTTTTTTGGAACACCCTGTATAAATAAAAATATTATCCTGAAATGCGCCCTGGAATACAGGTAAAGTCTGCAAAATATTAAAATCCTAACTTAACTAATAAGTGAGCTATAGAAGACGGGAGGTGAGACGCAGGACCCTGTATACTATAATGACAGATAATAAAATCATAAAAAAAACAAATGAAAAAAAAAATGTCGTCGCCAAAATGTAGATGATACAAAATCTCAATCGACGTGTTTTTCCCTTTAAAAAAAATATATTTTCCTAATCTAGCGAATTTGTTCCGGTTATAATCCTCACTCTGTACAACAAACCCGTACAACATAATTTCAACAGAAAATCAAATCCGCCCTCATAAACAATAAACTGGTTCGCACGACGAAATAAATATAATTCTTTTACTCTAATAATAGAATATTAAAGTCCAATCGTCCACATAAAGAGACATAAATAACTATGAGTCAATTATCTATACAATTCATTTGGTGCATTGTACAGATTCTTGGTATCACCGACCGGCAAGGCAAGGCGGTTTGCGTCTCCATAAGTTCGCCACTGATATTGTAAGAAAGAGAGCATCGGTGGGCGACTGCGATGGATTATAAATAAGCTAAGAAATAGACTAAAAATCGAATTTTCGTTTAAAAAAAAAACAGTAATCGTTTTAAAAAAAATGTTTTTATAAAAGTTGTCTAAAATTAGTTACAGAATATTGGAAAGTCCATATGGTGTTGCTAAATTAAAAAATAAATGATTTAAATATACATAATACATATATGACAAACCAAAAGGACTTTCCAATATTCTTTGCTAAATTTCAAAAAACTTTTATATACAACATTTTTTTCTTAATCGATTAATAAACCCTTGAAAAGAAAACTCGTTTTAGAGGTGTACGGAGTCCTCTTAAAATCTCTCGTGGGGCTCTCGATTATAATTTTTGATAAGCTTTGAATCTCTCTGGGGACTCGCTATTTAAAATTTTCTTGTCAAGCTTAAATTAATTTGGGGCTCGATTATAATTTTTTGACTAAGTTTAAACTCTAATTTGGGGCTCTATTTAAAATTTATAGATATTAAAAAAAAGGCCGTAACACGACCGGGCGTGTTATTTTTGTGTAAAACTTTGGCTCTGATTTAAAGATCTCAGAAAATAAGTTAAATATTTCCACTTGCATTTAAGACTTAGCAAAGTATTAATTTTCAAATCGATTACTCTCAACTACAGTTATTATTCGTGGACTTTCCCACTAAAAGTCAAGCAATGAAGGTAAATTTTAATAATTCTTAATAATGTTGTTTTTCTTAGTCGTTCTATACCAAAGGGGTAAACAATCATGTCAATATATTACTTTAGCCAACAAGGGGAAGGGTCTTTAAGTAATTTATTAGTGGTCTTGATACATCAGATAAAGTAAATCAAAATCAGGGATAAAGTTAACATTCACTAGAAAACTGTGTTTTTGTCTGTGTGATAAAGTTTCTTAAATTTATGTATTTTTTCTCTAAAACAGTTTTCTAATGGCATTGAGGGCAAGCACAAATTTTGTAAATTAAGTTCAATTTTTCTCCACATATCATAATGTTTCTTATTTCGAGAGCAGCACCTTAACTAGCCTTTACCCGACCTGACCAAACTTTTCCATACCTAACCCCTCCCCTCCGCTGCAGTGTGGGTTTTTCGTTTAAGTACGGAAATTACCCGGCTGTGGTTTCCTTCTATTTTTCCGCTGCAGTGTGGGTTTTTCGTTTAAGTACGGAAATTACCCGGCTGTGGTTTCCTTCGATTTTCCGCTGCAGTGTGGGTTTTTCGTTTAAGTACGGAAATTACCCGGCTGTGGTTTCCTTCGATTTTCCGCTGCAGTGTGGGTTTTTCGTTTAAGTACGGAAATTACCCGACTGTAGTTTCCTTATCGATTCGGCCATCGCGCGGGGTAATAATAATAATAATAATACGAATAATAATAATAATAACAATAATAATAATAATAATAATAATAATAATAATAATAATAATAATAATAATAATAATAATAATAATAATAATAGTAATAATAATAATAATAATAGTAATAATACGAATAATAATATTAATAATAATAATAATAATAATAATAATAATAATAATAATAATACGAAAGACTCCAATAAATAAATAATAATTCCCTTTCTTTTGAACGTGTTACAATAATGGGGATGGCTTGTAATCAGGGGGCGTACTTTGCTAATACCCATTGAAAAATTCTTACTTGACTAAATAAAACAAATTAAAAGGTAAAGAAAATCTAAGCACCGGTCATTTACTATAAAAAATTAATACTTATTAGTTCTCTTTGTAAAGTATCTGTTCTCCGGTTACAAGGGCTTTAGGTATAATTTATTAGGGTCCTAAAACCACCGTACCAATTTGGGTTCTTTTCGGAATATTGCTCTTTTCTTTAAACTCGGGGATTAACGCAGTGTAAAAACTAATTTGGGCTCAATTTTCGTTTCCTTAATAAAATTGCTAAAGAAAGTTATTTAATAAAGCGGATTTTTGTTTTAAATGAAAGTCAAAAGAGGTTTCTGTTAAACATTCTTTCCCACGCAAAATTCCTAAATAACCACAAAGATAAGTAAACAGATACTCAAGTGGGTGTCGTTTGGGAAACGGTACGGTTCTCAGGTCATAAATTTTAGGGTGTTTTGGCTTGCTGTCAAGGGGTGGTCGCACTTGAACACGTGCATCTTTTATTTAAATGTTTACCTCTCATTAGGATTTAACAAAACCCGATAATTATTGGCAACACTATAGCTGGTTCTATTTATAGGTGGTCGGTCCTAATGGGGAAGATGTGAACAACGGGACGAATATTGCAGGTCAGGATAAAGGGCAATAAGGTTCCGTGGTTCCCCGTTTTATTAACTTTATCTGCGCGAAGTAAATTTTAATCCGAACGCGGACCACAGTCTAAATTATATTAGATAATTATTTTCTCGGATCGGAAATCTACTGGGCGACGCATTTTCACAGGGATTCATAAAGCCTTTTATCTTCAATAACATACGCGAAGTATCGGGTTTTGGGCTAATGTGATTACGTCACTCTAGCTAATTACGTTCATAGCAGAGAATATAAGGGATGTCTCGGACACGGTTTAGATTCGTAGACATGTCTGTTGCCAGCTCTCCCTTCGCGCTATATCCCGGACGACAGTCCATGCTGGGGGGATATAACGACTTTTCTATCGTTGAAAGTCGTGGAGATGTGGGGATCTTTACTGTGTTTTGAGGTGGCCTCATTTTCCACTGCTGTGATTTGCCTCTTTCTATTTAGCCAGCCCGGTACTGCCGGTTCTATACATAATTTAAAGGGTGTCTGATAGGTCTAACCTCACTTTCCTAATAACCTTCTTTACGATCCTACGTTAGAGGTTGTAAGGGGGGATTGCGGACGGTTCCGCCGTTTTCTCCAACGTGGGGCAGAGGACTACTGTCTGGGGCGACAGCCCATCCCGGCAACTGCAGGAGGGGAGCCTATAGGGATCAGCTACTGCTGTGGGCGACAGCTCCTTAGCCCGTCTTGTGCACGAGGTAGGCAAACCTTTGAAAACTGGAATTTTCCGACTTTCTCTGAGCAGCCGATAACGCCAACCGCGCCGCGTCTCTTTCAAATTATCCGGGGTTAGCGTTCAGCCACTTTCGAGTACTCGCACCTCTTAACTATCCTACACTTACTAAAATGCGGTTTTAGGAATTCCCTGTTCAAAATTCGGCGCTTTTCTCAGTGTAATACTTCATACTGCTGATCAGCGGATTTGGGTTACACGTTACACGTTATACGACGGAAAACACAACGTAGCGGTCAAACACAACGTAGGGTCATAATAGACGGTCAATTGGGTCCCGGAACTAGACGGTCAATCGAGCCATTCTTTAAATTGCATATGCGTATATGCTCAATAACATCAATCCACCCGTTCCAGGGTAAATGGCAGTAGACTCATACCTAACGTAATTACACGTATGAAATTTAAGGATTGGTAAACTAATGATTCTCCGCGTGGAATCGTGTGGCACATTCGTGTGTTAAACTCGGACCTCTAGGGGACCCACATTTTTTGTCTTTCCTAAATTTGATCTATTTAAAATAATAAATCTTATTTTAAATGGCTATTAAAATGATTAAATAATGTTATTTATAACAAATACTATTATTAATTAAAAACAAATAAATAAAAAAAATACTACTTTCTTTTACTTCCGCATAGGCGGGGGGGTGGTAGCGTTTCAGTGGTGCCGTGACCAGGATATGGAGTTTTCAAATTACGCTGGTTTGCTGGAAATTGAACAAGGGAAACTGCGCAAAACTTATCTAGTAATTATTCTTACCCTATTATGCGGTTCTAAATATTGTAGGTTATTATTTTTCGCTCGGGATATTCCCTCGTTCAAAATAATAGGGGGCGTCTGTAACGGAACTAACCTAGGTCACCATATCTTCTGTAAAATTCGGGCACACGTCAAAAATAGATTAATTATCAAAGGTAAAAGAATACATAAATAATACTACCTAATAATAGTTATAGCTGTAATAGCTTCCTAAATGTCGTTAGTCCAACAAAATGGACATTGGTCAAAAATCTAAAATGACAAACGTAAGCGCCGCGATGCCGATGCAATGCCGCGCCGGGACTCGTAGCTCACCGGCATCGTGAAGAACCAGGCCACGCTCGGAACGATCGCACAAAAAGAAGACGGGAAGAACTGCGCCTCGGCGGGGTGGTATAAAAACGCGGGTACGACCTAAAAACAGGGCTCTCTTGAATAATTTTTTCTGAACTTAAAATCACTCTTATAGAGCTCTCGACTTAAATTTTTTCCAAGCTTAAACATTGCTCTTGGGGCTCTCGAATATAAACTTTTAAAATCACGCTTTTGGCTCTCGATTTCAATGTTTTCTAAGCTTAAAATCTCTCGTGGGGCTCTCGATTATAATTTTTGATAAGCTTTGAATCTCTCTGGGGACTCGCTATTTAAAATTTTCTTGTCAAGCTTAAATTAATTTGGGGCTCGATTATAATTTTTTGACTAAGTTTAAACTCTAATTTGGGGCTCTATTTAAAATTTATAGATATTAAAAAAAGGCCGTAACACGACCGGGCGTGTTATTTTTGTGTAAAACTTTGGCTCTGATTTAAAGATCTCAGAAAATAAGTTAAATATTTCCACTTGCATTTAAGACTTAGCAAAGTATTAATTTTCAAATCGATTACTCTCAACTACAGTTATTATTCGTGGACTTTCCCACTAAAAGTCAAGCAATGAAGGTAAATTTTAATAATTCTTAATAATGTTGTTTTTCTTAGTCGTTCTATACCAAAGGGGTAAACAATCATGTCAATATATTACTTTAGCCAACAAGGGGAAGGGTCTTTAAGTAATTTATTAGTGGTCTTGATACATCAGATAAAGTAAATCAAAATCAGGGATAAAGTTAACATTCACTAGAAAACTGTGTTTTTGTCTGTGTGATAAAGTTTCTTAAATTTATGTATTTTTTCTCTAAAACAGTTTTCTAATGGCATTGAGGGCAAGCACAAATTTTGTAAATTAAGTTCAATTTTTCTCCACATATCATAATGTTTCTTATTTCGAGAGCAGCACCTTAACTAGCCTTTACCCGACCTGACCAAACTTTTCCATACCTAACCCCTCCCCTCCGCTGCAGTGTGGGTTTTTCGTTTAAGTACGGAAATTACCCGGCTGTGGTTTCCTTCTATTTTTCCGCTGCAGTGTGGGTTTTTCGTTTAAGTACGGAAATTACCCGGCTGTGGTTTCCTTCGATTTTCCGCTGCAGTGTGGGTTTTTCGTTTAAGTACGGAAATTACCCGGCTGTGGTTTCCTTCGATTTTCCGCTGCAGTGTGGGTTTTTCGTTTAAGTACGGAAATTACCCGACTGTAGTTTCCTTATCGATTCGGCCATCGCGCGGGGTAATAATAATAATAATAATACGAATAATAATAATAATAACAATAATAATAATAATAATAATAATAATAATAATAATAATAATAATAATAATAATAATAATAGTAATAATAATAATAATAATAGTAATAATACGAATAATAATATTAATAATAATAATAATAATAATAATAATAATACGAAAGACTCCAATAAATAAATAATAATTCCCTTTCTTTTGAACGTGTTACAATAATGGGGATGGCTTGTAATCAGGGGGCGTACTTTGCTAATACCCATTGAAAAATTCTTACTTGACTAAATAAAACAAATTAAAAGGTAAAGAAAATCTAAGCACCGGTCATTTACTATAAAAAATTAATACTTATTAGTTCTCTTTGTAAAGTATCTGTTCTCCGGTTACAAGGGCTTTAGGTATAATTTATTAGGGTCCTAAAACCACCGTACCAATTTGGGTTCTTTTCGGAATATTGCTCTTTTCTTTAAACTCGGGGATTAACGCAGTGTAAAAACTAATTTGGGCTCAATTTTCGTTTCCTTAATAAAATTGCTAAAGAAAGTTATTTAATAAAGCGGATTTTTGTTTTAAATGAAAGTCAAAAGAGGTTTCTGTTAAACATTCTTTCCCACGCAAAATTCCTAAATAACCACAAAGATAAGTAAACAGATACTCAAGTGGGTGTCGTTTGGGAAACGGTACGGTTCTCAGGTCATAAATTTTAGGGTGTTTTGGCTTGCTGTCAAGGGGTGGTCGCACTTGAACACGTGCATCTTTTATTTAAATGTTTACCTCTCATTAGGATTTAACAAAACCCGATAATTATTGGCAACACTATAGCTGGTTCTATTTATAGGTGGTCGGTCCTAATGGGGAAGATGTGAACAACGGGACGAATATTGCAGGTCAGGATAAAGGGCAATAAGGTTCCGTGGTTCCCCGTTTTATTAACTTTATCTGCGCGAAGTAAATTTTAATCCGAACGCGGACCACAGTCTAAATTATATTAGATAATTATTTTCTCGGATCGGAAATCTACTGGGCGACGCATTTTCACAGGGATTCATAAAGCCTTTTATCTTCAATAACATACGCGAAGTATCGGGTTTTGGGCTAATGTGATTACGTCACTCTAGCTAATTACGTTCATAGCAGAGAATATAAGGGATGTCTCGGACACGGTTTAGATTCGTAGACATGTCTGTTGCCAGCTCTCCCTTCGCGCTATATCCCGGACGACAGTCCATGCTGGGGGGATATAACGACTTTTCTATCGTTGAAAGTCGTGGAGATGTGGGGATCTTTACTGTGTTTTGAGGTGGCCTCATTTTCCACTGCTGTGATTTGCCTCTTTCTATTTAGCCAGCCCGGTACTGCCGGTTCTATACATAATTTAAAGGGTGTCTGATAGGTCTAACCTCACTTTCCTAATAACCTTCTTTACGATCCTACGTTAGAGGTTGTAAGGGGGGATTGCGGACGGTTCCGCCGTTTTCTCCAACGTGGGGCAGAGGACTACTGTCTGGGGCGACAGCCCATCCCGGCAACTGCAGGAGGGGAGCCTATAGGGATCAGCTACTGCTGTGGGCGACAGCTCCTTAGCCCGTCTTGTGCACGAGGTAGGCAAACCTTTGAAAACTGGAATTTTCCGACTTTCTCTGAGCAGCCGATAACGCCAACCGCGCCGCGTCTCTTTCAAATTATCCGGGGTTAGCGTTCAGCCACTTTCGAGTACTCGCACCTCTTAACTATCCTACACTTACTAAAATGCGGTTTTAGGAATTCCCTGTTCAAAATTCGGCGCTTTTCTCGGTGTAATACTTCATACTGCTGATCAGCGGATTTGGGTTACACGTTACACGTTATACGACGGAAAACACAACGTAGCGGTCAAACACAACGTAGGGTCATAATAGACGGTCAATTGGGTCCCGGAACTAGACGGTCAATCGAGCCATTCTTTAAATTGCATATGCGTATATGCTCAATAACATCAATCCACCCGTTCCAGGGTAAATGGCAGTAGACTCATACCTAACGTAATTACACGTATGAAATTTAAGGATTGGTAAACTAATGATTCTCCGCGTGGAATCGTGTGGCACATTCGTGTGTTAAACTCGGACCTCTAGGGGACCCACATTTTTTGTCTTTCCTAAATTTGATCTATTTAAAATAATAAATCTTATTTTAAATGGCTATTAAAATGATTAAATAATGTTATTTATAACAAATACTATTATTAATTAAAAACAAATAAATAAAAAAAATACTACTTTCTTTTACTTCCGCATAGGCGGGGGGGTGGTAGCGTTTCAGATCTACGCTTCTAAAATACATGATTTCTGAAAAAATCATCAATTTTGGCGTGGTAAGCGATATTTACTTTATTTTTAATCATGAAAAACCGAGCCCGAAAAATGCTGGTTAGAGTCATACATACGTCCTATGTTAAAATTTTGGATTGACACCAATATTTTTCGCAAATATAACAAATGTTTTTTTTTAATAAAGAGAAAGCCAGCTAGGAATATCAAGCAAAAAAAGTAAAAAAAAAAACATTTACAAACACAAATGTAATCCAACCATGCAAAGGGGGAGAGGTAATAATTTAATTTTCGAAATTTGATAGTAGTTAAGTAAATTTTAAACGAACTTTGGGCGTGGCCCCGAAAATTTTTTCACCCGCGGCTCTTTTTCGCTTTATTCACTGGGTACAATATCCATGATATACATGTAGTCCCGACTGTCCCTTTCTCCAGAAAAAAAAAATGTCCTACTTACGCCCATTCAGCCCCCCTCTATATACAATACATATAAGTGACAGAAGTATTAGAAAACTTATGGTGAGGAAGCACATCAATAATAATAATATGGTAATAATATAATGTAAAAGTGAACAACCTTCTCATTTACAAGCAGTGGAAGACTTATTTTTCCTGAGGCTGTATTCATATGGTTTGGTAATAATATCGATTATATCTTTTACGGCGAAATAAAATGATAACGGAAAGTAATTAAAAATAATATTCATGGCGGTAAAAAACCAGTTTTGTAATTTTAGGTGAAAAGAAATTTTAGCCTTCAGTTATTTTGACTAGTATAAACTCGGAGTAGAGTGGACTTTGAACCCGGTTTAAAAACTGTATTTCCTGTAGCCTGCAGTGACTGATGCATTACCAGTAAATTCGCGAAGTAGTTCTGCTAACATAATTTTAATTATTTGGGTACAACTACTCTTGTTGCTAATAATTTTAACCTCTTTATGTTCCAACTTAATAATACTTTTAACTAAATTGCATTTCACATTTACACTGCATCGGAAAAGGAGCAAATTATAGCGATTTTCTCGACTGTGCAACAGGGAATCCAACGGTGCCACCAAGTGGGCGGAACAGTTCAAAGTCCGCGAAGTATACTTAGTCACATTTTATCCCAACGAGGTTTAAAACTAGAGGTAATAAAAAATTTTTACAATAATATAATTAATATAATATCCCTCGGGGGGAGGGGGGGAGTGTCTTATGACTGAGGATCGTGGTTACGTTAAGCTGTAGGTTCCTTTGGGAATAGCCCTGTCAGCGAACGAAGAGGTAAAAAGCCTCTAATTCGAAAGAATGGCAAGAAATGACAACAAAGGTACCTACCTATTTAAGTGGAGTCATTGCCACTTCTCTTCAGCTGATATGTTTATAAAGGCCTTTTTTATATTGGGTGCAATTGCAAGGAAAATGGCCTGGAAGCATGCGTTTCGACGACGTTTTAATCAGCTGATGCACGTTTTCCCATTTAAAACCTGCATCAGCTGTTTAAAACTTCGTCAAAGCGCATGCTTTCAGGCAATTTTTTTTTGCAATTGCACCCAATGTAAAAAGGCCTTTAAAAGGTAAATGTGTTAAAAGTCAATTTTTCGAACTGCTTCAATTGAGCCTGTCCTTTTTATCGGTTCTTATAAAATAAGATTGAGATGACTAAGAGAGAGAGAGAGAAGTTTAATGACTTTTTAGCCTTTTCTCACATTTTTTTTTAACGGAGAAAATATTTTTTATTATTACTATTTTGTCTCAAAAATAATAATATTTAAATATTCGAACTCGTTTTAAAACGATACGTGACGGCCTTCGCTGGTTAAGATCGGCCAGAATAAATAGGGGCCAAAAATATATAACGGGTCCAAAGTCCAACTAAAAGGTTGTGTTTGTCGTGAATTAAATTGTAATATAACCTTCTATTATCTTCTTTATTAAATTGACACTTGTTAGTTTTTGATGAGTTAATTAAACAAAAATTGGCATTGTGGACATACCTAATCTAAAACTACATATTTAAGCCTTCATTTATACGTTAGTAAAAAGATAACAGTGAGACTGTACCTATTTACTAGTTATTTTAGTTTTTCAAGACATATAAGTTTTTTTTTAAATTTTGGTTTAAATATTTATAAAAACATTTATCGTTCGTTACTACGTATCAGTGGCGTATTAAGGGAGGGGGAATCTGGCTGCAGCCCCCCCCCCCCCCCCCCCCCCCCCCCAGCCCAGGAGGGATCTAAAGGTCTAGTTGCAACCTAATTTTTCGTCTCACGCTTGGAATCTTAATTTAATTAATGTATTCTTGGCTTAGATTACAAAGGTCTTGTAGGAAACGTTAAGTTTTTACACTTTTCCTTCTAATAGTCCTGTTTTATATAGAGATTGAGGTTTCAGACGCATATCGTTTTAGTTATTGATTTATGATGCAATTTTAAAGGAAAACGAGTAAAAAGAATAATATTTTGTAGTATTTTTCTATTATATACGTGTCTGTTCCGTTTTCCCTTTTTTAGAGCTATTTTAAATTAACAAAAATATATCCCAATGCAATAAAATATGTTTACAACAAAAAACAATTAGATATTTATTTTTAAAGAGAAACATTATAGTAAAAATTTTAATTGAAACATTTTTTATGGGAGAAGTGTGATAATTTATAATAATAAAAAATAGTGCGGGAAGAAACAAGGATGCTTTATTATGAATATACAAAACGGCACTTAAGAAGGAGTATTTCAAAACCTAAGTATTTGCACCAAAAACTGCTCTTAGATCTACGCTCCTAAAATACATGATTTTTAAAAAACTCATCAATTTTGGCGTGGTATGTTTACTTTATTTTTAATCATGAAAAACCGAGCCCGAAAACTGCTGGTTAGAGTCATACATAAGTCTTATGTTAAAATTTTGGATTGACACCAATATTCATATTTTTCACCAATATAAAAAAAGTTTTTTTTAAAATAAACAATAGGAATTTCAAAAAAAAAAGAATAAAACATTTACAAAAACAAATTTAATCCAACCATGCAGAGGGGGGGAGGTAATAATTTAATTTTCGAAATTTGATAGTATAGGTGAATTGTAAACGAACTTTGGGCGTGGCCCTGAAAATGTTTCGCCTGCGGCGGAAAAAGTGCTTCGAGCACCAAGTCTTTTGGAAAAATAACTACCAGCATCAAGCACTTTGGAAATTACCAATTATCGAGGAAAGTAATTTTGAGTGCTTACAAGCACTTTAAATGGCTTGAAATGCGAAATTCAATTACCAATTAATTACCAAGAACTTTTTTATAAAGGGCTTGAATTATCAATTACCGAGCACTGTATTTTAAAAGTGCATGTAAATACTGTGCTCGAAGCACTTTTTCAACCTTTTTCGAGGCAACTACTGCCCAGCTCTGGTACAATGTAATTTTTGTCGTGTCACACACCCAATTTGGACTTTGATATACCCACCAAGACGTATAATTATTTTTAAATTACCTTCACAGGAAATTGTTTTAAATATTTTACTGAGAAAATTGTGAAACTTGGCTTTTATTTGGTGGCCTCGCTACAGAGATCCCCGTTCAAAGTCCATTCAGGAGTTCTCTCTGATGTCATCGTCAAGCCAATTAATCTATTTATCGTGTTTTACAATCTATTATTTTATCTATTGTAGATTGTAGAGTTATAGCAATAACCTATTTTTAACGTTACCATCCAGCAGTTGATAAATTCGTATGATATAAAACAGTTTCATCAAGTCTTGTCACCAATAAGGCTTGTCATAAAAAATACATAAACATAATAATATTCGATACTATTGCTACCACCAGTACTACTATACTATACAAATAAAACTGGCCAAATTTGTATAAAAAAGAAATATAGATATTTGTAGATGATATATAGTTTTTGGACGTTTTGTTAGCATCTTCCTGTAATCCTGGCCTGATGTCTATCCTCTAAATTGTCTAAATCACATTCACAATCTCAAGAATCGTATTTTGGCTTGGAGGTTTTCTGATCCATACATACTTACTTTAAAATTCTATATTATAGTCTATTTCAGAAAGGTGTAGAGTAAGTAATAAAATGGGAAATTCCGTCCAGTTCGGCTCCATTTCGGTGTTGGCCATAGGCGCAGGTAAATTTTGTGCATTAAATTATGTATAATAACTAACCAAATAAAAAAAAAGGAAGTTAATTTGATAAAGAAGGAACTATTAGCTATAGCAAATTTACACAAACATCGTTTTATTAAATATGCCGTGGAAGATATCGCTGAAAAACATAGTGTAACTGTGCTGCGCACACCTAATGAGCTTTTATTACTCTACACCTTTCTGAAATAGACTATATAACATGTCACATGTCGACACCAAAGTAGCATCCCTTTATTTACCAGTAGATTCGAAGTTTTTATTATAATATGTATTCATCAATCAGTACCTTTTGCTTGGGTTGTCCAACGACGCGACGATCCTTTTTGCCTTATGATAAAACCAAGAGAAAAGGTATATTGTAAAAGTTTACACAGTTACACAATTCCATAATAAGAAGGACAGTGCAAATACTACAAATCGTCTCCACCTCATGGTTCATGGTACACACACACGCAAAATGCTAGAGACACGCTTTCAAGTCGTGTGCCTCCGTGATAAACGGGTCGTACCCGCAGTACTGAGGTGCCCCAGCCATTGGACTTTGGACTCTTTTCTTTAACCGGCGTTTCCTATGGATAATTATAATTAATACACGATCTAAGCACGTGATACTCTGAAATAAAAAATTACTGATTGCTTTAAAAATAAAGGCGAGGATCCATAATTACAAAGACAAACACCTGCATTTGTGCTTTTTGTTATGTAATAATGGTTACTTTGCTATTATGTAAATTATTTTATTAGATGGATACAATCATATACTATATGTAGGCGAGTAGTAGGTTACATATTGTTTATTACTTCCTTATTTTGAGCATTAGGGATGATTTTATAGCAGTGGCACCATCAAAAAATATGTTTGGGGATTGAGCTCAGTAGGCGGAATCAGGACATTTTTTTTCTGGCGAGAGGGACAGTCTAGAGTATTTCATGGTTTTGTACTTAGTGAGGCCACGCCCAAAGTTTGTTAAATATTCACCCAACTACTATCAAATTTCGAAAATTGTGTTGGGCCTGTTAGTAGACCGCCCACTTGTTTTAGCTGGGTGCGTATCAGAGGCAACATTCCAGTTGGTAGCTTTTTAGAGGGTTTCCCAATTGTAGCCCTCGCTTGGGTATGACCAGGTATCCTGTTCCATCGGGATAGGTGTTGTTGTTGCGCCCACCTATCTGATGTTGCTTTGGTTGCTTGTTTTGATATGCCAAGGGCGGGTTCAGAGCCCCTGAATTTTTCAGATGATCCGGCTCTATAGCCAGTTCATCGGCTTTTTCGTTGCCCGCTATCCCCGAGTGACCAGGAACCCATTGGAGTTCTACCCTATTGTTTCTTTTTGGAAATTAGTCTATTATCGGTTTTCGGATCAACATTCGTAAACATAAGATATTTGTGGCTCGTTGCATTTAATAGCAAATTTAAAAAAAAAACTAACAATAAAAATGTACTTTATAAAATTGTACCTATATGGACTTTCGACTTAATGCAATCTCATTACTTCTTTTTATGACTGTGGTTTGGTTTTATTGCAAATCAACCCACGTGTCAGACTTTGGACTTTTGCTCGGGTAAACCGGTGCGGTGTGTTAATTTATTGTTCTATCAGTGCATAAAGGGTGACTTGACTGCATATTCAAACGAAATAATATGTGAATAATTTCGTCCGGAATTAAAAAAAAAATATTTTTTCTACTTACACTTGTAGAAAATTGCTACAAGATTTAATGCATAAAATGTATAAATGTAGGTAGGTACCTACAAAATAAACATTTTCACTTATCTTTGTCGCTTTGTTACTATGCAAAATATTTTTCCACGGCGATTGTTCTATATATTCACGAGTAGCAAGAGAGTAGTTTGTACAACAAGACTGGATATGATGTCTATATCTTACGAGGAAGTAAATTGAGCACGACATGGTAAACGGAGTGCTCAAAATTCCAAGCACAATATCGACAATCCACTCGATTTGTAGAGTATATTTTTTCTATGACCAAACTTATGAACCTTATGCTAAAAAAAAAGTTGCGCAGGCTGCCGGCTTGAACCATTGGACCATTGGATTCAAAGTTCGACGCTTTGCCGTTTGAGCCACAGGATCATATGTTATAAATTATGGTAAAACCAACCTAATAATAATGCTACAAGAAATTAATTTTCTATACACATTCAGCATTGGATTGGATTGAACGAATAGGTTTTTTTCGTCTACTGTCAGGTCCTTATTCTGGTGACTCTGAGGGAAGGGGCTGTAGCCCCATAGCCTCCCCCCTAGATTCACCATCACTGGGAAATAGCAAATATCCATATGGGAGTGGAAAAAATAATAAAAAGCAATATTTTGTGTATTACCAACTATTCTACACCCACAACTGCATTTATACCAAACAATATTGTTATTAAAAATGTATAAACTTTTATTATTTACTGACGATCAAAGTTCGGAAAACGAACTTTAAACACTTCAATAGTTTACCTGTGTCTGTAACACTATTTTTTGTAAAGTAAAATGGTTGATATAAATTATTCAATTGTTTATTTCGCTCAACTTAGACGACGTCACAATATAGGTACATCTATGTCAAAATGTCAGATATTATTAATGTGGAAGGTTCAAGATGAAGTGCTTTCTTATCTAAAAACATATCTACGTCATTTTGTAACGGTAAGAAAAGTTGTTGGAAACTGTCAGATGCAGTAATACACGTATGCTTTAAAATAAATCTTGCGTGAAAAAGTGCTTGAGATTTATGATTACCAAAATAGTGTTGTTTGCGGAAATAACCTTTGAGAAAGGTAAATAAAATAACTATAAGTCTAAAAGCCACCAGACTTCAAAGAGCTCTTGGAAAAATATTTTAAATTTACTTTTATTAACATGTGTATTCGACATACGTATTTTTGGCTCTGGAAAGAGATTATAATACTTTCCAGCGAAAGAAAAAATGCATTTTTCGGATTCTAAAATCAAGGGCGGTTTTACCGTTCTGACGATGGCAAAAATGACGCTTTCTAAGGAAGAAACAAGTGACTGCAAAGAGCTTTTGAACATGGATTTTTTCATATTTTAGCTTTCCTCTGCATAATCAATGAGCTGTACGGATCTAAACGTAGACCTTATACTATCAGTTGGACTGACAGGCATTCTCGCATTAGTGTTTTTTCTTATAAGAATTTCCATCAGTATCCCTTATTATGGCTGGATGCACGTCACAGCTTCTGACGTAATTTTCGATTAGAGTCATGTCGTTGATTAAATCGTAAAATTTTTCAATTCTGTCAGGATTTAAATAGGCCTGAAAATGGGCATTTATTTTTTTCTGAATAATGAGTCCCATGTTCCAACTAACTATTTTTCGCTTTCAAATCACTTTTAACTCGTAAAATTAAAGTTCTTCGAAATGACAAAGGTTGCCAACATGAATTTTATGTCACTTGACAGGACCCTTTCATTAATAACAGACCTACCTTATTTTTTGTTTCTGTTATGATTATGTATTTGCGAGTTGTGACATACGTCGGGCCAGTAATTGTACGGACATATGAGTTATTTGTCTGTTATTGATGTATTTAATAATTTTTATATACATATATATATATATAAATGTATATCATACCCAATATAGTGTAAATACGTAAGAGTCGACACAGTGGCGGCTCGCGGTCTTAAAAAATGGTGGTGAGCTGGTTATAGTGCGGATACTTAAGCAAATATTGACTAAAAACCCGTGAAACAAAACGTCTCTCTTATCATCATCTGTCCAACGACTGAATGGAGTTTCCAACAAATTACAAACTATGTCATCAATTGGGTTCATTTTTAAAACACACAACTAAGTAGGTACTATTGAATTAATTGAAAAATAAAAACTAAACTTTTTAATCACACAGTAAAAACATAAAAACGATATCTATAACCGTAAGTTTTGCGAAGCCTCAAAATAAATACCTTAAGGTTAGGCGAACCAATGCTAAAACAATGGTGCATACGACTGATCTATTTTTAAATTGCCCTTCATCATAATGCAAATTGTTACATGCTGTTTGCGTGATTGACGTCACGAAACCATAGCAACGGTGAATATCAAAGCCATGTTGGACGTTGGGTTTTCACTTGCTTTGAGCTAACGGACATGGTTGGCTGGGGCGCGCCAAAATGCAAGCGTGTTAATTATTATTGTCCATCGGAGTTAACCGTGGCTCTATTATGCATCGCTATATTCTGATTAAATTAATATTATTAATTCGAACATAATAATTTTTTAAGGGCTAAAGTGGTAGCTGTACTGGTACATTAATATTTAATATTATCGAAAAAATTTTCTCCTGGTTTAATTTTTTTTTTTTTTGGTAAAGAGCCCCTTCACCTACTTCACCTGACGAGCCCCCGCTGAGTTGACACCTTTGACCTAATTGATAAGATATAAATATTAATTAATTACCAATGATCAGTACCCAAAAAGGTAAAAAACGAACGAAAACTGTTAAAAGTAATTCGAAAATGCTACAAGGTAAATGCCGAGGTAAATGCATACTATTAACAATCATACAGGTGTTCCCTTTTTATCAATAATTACACATTTAGGTGATAATGAAATGCATAAAAGACCGTTTTTAACTTTGTGCTTACTAATTATCCTATCCTATCTGACCTTATAATCACAGTTACGTTTAATTACAGTATTTACTAGATTTTCCATTAAAGCTACGTTAATTTGAACATGAACATAAGTAGCCCACTTTGAAACCAGCAATTTTCACAAACTAATGTCAGTGTTAAATTAAAGTAATACCAATTTTTACTTAAAATACGGTATAAAAAGATGTAATTTTAACGACTAAAATAAGAATACCAACTTGATATATACGTTTAAAATTAACTTTTTAGAGAAATTGATTGAAAGTTAGTTTTTTAGTGTATATTTGCATGTTATTATTGTTTCCCTACGACCACCTATGAAAATGAGAAAAAAAGGATGTTAATTTAGCTAGAAAGTGCCGTATATCACACGCGTGTTGAAAAAAAATATTTTAACACTAGTGTTGAAATATCAACTATATATTTAATTTAAACATATGGTGCCAATTTGACACTTTATTTATTTATTAAAAATAACAAATTTTAGAAAGCAATAATTGTAAAGTGTTTAACTTATTTATCATGTATTTGTCGAGTGATTCAGAATTAGAGTGTGAAAATACGCCATCTGAAATTATAAACAATGTTAATAATCTACTGGAAAATCAATGACCAGAAAAAACAAATCGCGCTGAAGAGAGTGTCCTGTATTAAACAACATAACTTTATCTGTAGCGATAGCGTAGAGAATAGAGCTCTAGCCTATAGATCGCAAGGTCACAGATTCAAATCCCATCAGAAGTATTTGACTTTTTTTATAAAAACATTAAATAATTTATAGAATTATTTTGAATTGAAATCTTCCTTTTTGGGTGGATTTTTTAAATTTATGTTTAATACATCTTTCCTTGATTAAATTTAAATTTTTTCATTCTGGTGAATCTAGAAGTCAATCCAGAATTAGTTCTTCCTAGGATATATAAAATATGAAAAAATGAAAAAGTTAAACTACAAATAAAGGAAAAGCCTATTGACAAACTATAAAACCAGATACTAAATGGAACATAATCCTTATGCTAATTTCAACACACGTGTTGATATATTTTTTTCACAAATCAAAGGCTTTTTTAATAATTCTTTGTGGTCGTAGAAAACATAGTGTACATTACTCGTGTAAAAGTGATTATTCTTAAACTTTCATCACTTGTTATGTAATATACTATTATTAAAATGAACCCACTTTTTGCCATCGACTGCCATTGAATTTCTCCGAAAGTAGATACATACGATCTACTTCAGTTTA
Source organism: Polydrusus cervinus (assembly GCA_935413205.1). Lineage (NCBI taxonomy): Eukaryota > Metazoa > Arthropoda > Insecta > Coleoptera > Curculionidae > Polydrusus > Polydrusus cervinus. The sequence continues at coordinate 98,671,653 of OW284510.1, read as the reverse complement.
AATGACTCTTTGACTCTGTTTTAAAATATTTTTTTTTTAATTCATTTCATTAAATATTTTTAATTAAAAAGTTCCTTTGGGTACTTTCGGCCTTCAAAAGGTGTATTTTATTATATATAGTTTACCCACACAACATCAAAAAAACTCAAATTATTAAAAAAGTCTTCTTTTACATTTTTTGATGATATTTTCGATTATTAAACCACATTTTTTATTGCAGATATGCAGTTATCTCGGGATATCCAACGAATCCGATTATTTCGGCCTCAAATACGAAAATACCAAAGGCGAAGAACTATGGCTAAACCTAAGGAATCCCATCGATAGACAAGTGAATTGCCACGGTCATACTTCACCGTTAAGATTGGCCCTTAGAGTAAAATTTTGGGTTCCTCCTCATTTATTGTTGCAAGAAAATACAAGGTAAGATACATCTTTCTGTAGGTACTATAAAATAAACAGACAGAAGTTTTAAAAATCCAACAAAATTATTATGGCATGCAAACCTCGATATGTCATAAAAAAATACTATACAATATTTTTCTCTCGTTTCAGGCATCAATTTTATCTTCACGCTCGGTCCGATCTTATTGAAAAACGACTATTTGCTAATGACTGGGAAGGAGTTTCCAGGGTAATTGCCCTTATTGCCCAAGCAGAGTCCGATGATTACGATTCTCTACATCTTCCACATAATCTATATATGCAGGTAAGTTTATTTCAGTTAGTGCTATACTAATAACCGTATAATACTAAATAATAGTTGGTAGATCACACTGAGATCTTAATACAATCGGACGTCATTCTTTACTCTAATTGGCGATTTTTTTTTTGTAGGCTTCAACAGTAAGTTCTTCCGATCAGTCTCCAAAGCCACATGACCTTCTTCAAAAGATCATTACGGAACATAAGAAACTCAAGGGAATGAAAAGATGTACCGCAGAATATTGGCTACTAAAAGAAATTTCAGAATTCGAATCGTTCGGAGAAGAAGTTTTTACCAAAACTCAGGGGAATATTTTTATTGGTGTTGGACCACACGGTAAGTGACAGTTTTAAATAATTGTTTAAAAAATGTAGTTTGATATTTTTAAAATCAACTTTTTAATATTTATTACATAATACAACTGGCAGTGAGCCACGGGTGGTGCATCGTGATTGAAAACATAAGAAATCCCATGCAAGTTTTAGACTGTTATAATATTAGCTTCTCTGTTCACTTTCAAACCTTCAAATCCACTTCCGGTTTAACCAGAAGTGAAGTCAACTTTTAATTTTTAAATGGGACCCCCCCCCCCTCTCTACCCCATCTTTATTCAATGCTTAAATTCTATGAAAAATTCTCTTTTCAATGTAATATCACATTTTATCATTTGTTTTAAAAATGGCCGCTTGGATCAATGTTCCTTTGTTTTCTAAAATGTCCATAACTTTGATAAAACAAGGTAAGTGGTAAAGAGTAGGCCATGGGAACGTTGAAATGGTTTATTTCAACCTGCTTTATAATATAAAATCAACTTGCGTGAGAAAAATGTGTCCGTTAGGGCTATTATATTTACAACCTGTTTAAAAAAAACGGAATTTCTCGATTTTTTCAATTTGCAACCCATCTTTGGTTTAATATCATAAAATTTTTCATTTAATTTCCTTTCTAACGATTTATCACAAGTTAATAATTGTGATGATACGTCATTGAAAAGAGAATCTTCTATAGAATTTATATATAGAATAAAAATAAGGGGTTTTTATTTTTATTTCACTTCCGGGGTAAACCCGAAGTAGTTTCGAAGGTTTAAATTGGTCAAAAAATGGCAAATTATATACTTATTAACTTCTCATATTTTTAAATCTTTAATGCTAAAATTACGAAAAAAATATGAGTATGCACGCATTTCTTGTATCATCCGGTATAACAACAAAATATTATTTTTACACGTCAGCACACTTTAGTTGAAATATATCAATATTTGTAAAATCTAAAAATACTTTTAAATTAGCGAGGGCTTATTTTTAATATTAAAATTTAAAAATACGCTGTACCAAAGTAAATATTTAAAGTTTAGGTTCTTAATTAATTACAACAATATTGACGAAAAAATAACTTTTATTATGGAGGTGTTAACTTAAGTAACTTGATTATGAGAAACGTTGACGAGTTTACATTAAAAAATGTATCTTACAAAATTATTTAAATTCCCCGTTTGTTGAAATCGCATTAACTTAATTTAATAATTTGAAGAAATAGGCCCTACTTGAAGTGGAATGGTTAGTTAAATAAATGAAATAAGACACTTTAAATCTTGCTACACTAATATACTATATTTAGAGTAAAGTATTTAAATTTTATTAAGTACTTAAAAAAAAGGCATGGGGAAGGAAGGGTCAAAGCGTACGTTTTTCACGTACGAAGTCTCTATGCCAGAAATGGCAAATTTTTTTATTATAGTCTATTTCAGAAAGGTTTAGAGTAGTAAAATTAATAAAATGGGAAATTCCGTCCAGTTCGGCTCAATTTCGGTGTCGGCAATAGGCGCAGATAAATTTTGTACATTAAATTATTTATGATAACTAACCAAGGAAAAAAAGAATATAATTTGATAAAAAAAACTAGTAGCTATAACAAATTTACACAAGCATCGTTTAATGAAATATGCCGTGGAAGATATAGCTGAAAGACATAGTGTAACTGTGCTGCGCATACCGCCATATCATTACGAGCTAAATCCTATAGAATTTATATGGGCGCAAGTGAAAGGATTTGTAGCAAGACATAGCACGCCATTCAAAATGAAAGACGTTAAGCTACTGTTTGATCAAGCCATTAAGGAAGTGACATCAGAGAACTGGCAAAAAGCAGTCCATCATGTCATTTAAGAAAAGGAAAAAATGTGGGATCTTGACCACCTGATCGATCGGACCGTGAACCCGTTAATTATAACGTCAAGAGGAAGTGACAGTTTATCAAATGACGAAGAATGTTATGATTTTTTCTAATTTAGTTTTTGTATAAGTAATGTATTTTTTTTATAATGTTAAATAAAAAATAAGTGTACCTAACACTATGTACATAATGCACGCCTTTGTCACACCATTTTCAGTGTTTGTGAATGGATAACAATAGGCAAAACCTATAAATTGACCCAAACCCGAGTGGTACCACCTGCATATGAAAATAAAAAATTTTGCAATGAAATCAATGCCAAATTATGAATGTGGCTTAAATATTCGTTGGGTTCCTCTGTAGTTCCTTTGCATACCTAATGAGCTTTTATTACTCTACACTTTTCTAAAATAGACTATAGGAACTCAAAAATTCGTTCCTGAATATAACCCCAAACCTTTCACAATAAAGTAGGTACCCGTTACGTAACAGAATGGTGACGGGGAGGAAGGTTCGGCCAGCCGTTACGGTCCTGGTAAGTGGGGGTCCAAAATTGATAAATTTTGTCCCACGTTATTTGTGAACCCTTAATTATATATATGATTGAAATTATTTTTTGTTCCAGGTATAACAATTTACGAAAAAAATTGCAACGAAAAACAACTCATTTCATTCACGAACATCGTAAGTGCATCGTCGCACCGAAGAACATTTAAGTTGGAATATTCCGCATGTGAAGAGAAAGAAACCGTCTTGGAAGTCAAATTGGACTCTAGTCATAATGCCAGTAGTTTGTACAGGGCGATTACAGAGAAGCATGCATTTTATAGGTAAGATAAAGGCAGTATTTTGATTTATTACCAGTATATCGGCGGAAGATCGATCACAGAATGGCTCTGCTATTAAACTTAGGGGGGCCAGTTGCCCCCTTTCTTCTGGGGTCCTTTGCCAGAAAAAAATTCATCCTAAAATGTTTATTATTTTTTTCTAATTGGGCTGGTTGCCTACTACCTCCCTGTAATTTACTCTATGAGCGCCCATGTAAATATTTCGTCCTTGATCCAAATGCATTCTCGGGCAATTTTTTTCGTCTTAAAAGTTGTAAACAATGGAATAATTTAATTTTGAGTTGAACATTTTTTTTAAATCTGTAATTTTGAATGTTAATATTATACATATTTTGAAAATATTAAATATTTATGTTTGTGTGTCATGTCCTTATGTCATATACATGCATTAATAATGTTTAGAATTATAGATTCAATTTTAAAATAGAAAAAGTATAGTCTATGTTATGCATAAGAGCAAAGCATTTTAGGAATTTTAAATAATTACTAAAATTTGAGTGTCTATCAACGACACAGATGTCGCTCCGTGCAACATCCGACCGGTGTGTCAAACCAAATACTGCGTAAGCAGTTTTGAGTTGTTCCTTTCTATCGCCGGAACCTAGCTCTTTTAATGAGTCATGATATGGCGAAACGCGTCTAGGGATGGATCTGACGAAGTGAAAAGAAAATCGTTGAATCATTCGTGTTGTCAAACTGTAAAAACAGTAATACAACACGAACATGTTTCTTGCCATTTTAAAATACAGTTTAGCCTGCTGATTATAGCTTTGTTTTTCTGTCCTATTTTCTATTAAAGTGAGCAGGAAATAATAAAAAAAATGTTTCCAGGACCTGTTTATGTAATATTTAAGGTCGTGATTATATAAACTGCTGGACAATTGCTTTCAAGCAACCAGATATGATATCGACCTACAGTTTTGAATGGTTGATAGATTCATCCCTTGGAAAACAATTGTCAATGGATTTTCTTTAACACTATACTCATAAACCATAGACATATAGGTGTTTATAAGTACGCCACTATACATCATAACAGGTACAACTATCGTTACTGAACATAATCAAGCTCTTCATAAGGTAGAAGAATCACCCGCAAAGTTTACATGATACAACGCACAGTGAGATCTAGCTACCAATAGGTTTAAATAAAGCAAGGTTTTTCAAAAAAATCGGTATTTCTTAAAATATAGCATATATCAAAAATTTGACAAATTACTTTCTTTGCTATGAACCAGTGATTCAATTGACGTAGTGATAAAATTTAAAAATAATATTGTGAAAGTTACACGCCATTAAAATTGGAGCAAAAATCATCGTCTTCTTTAACACCCTGTATATAAAATTGTCTGACAGTTAAAGAAAATCCAATATTGACAATTATTTCTCAAGGGATGAATCTATTAACCATTCAAAACTGTAGGTCGATATCATATCTGGTTCAGAAAATATTAACTGTTAAATTTAGGCCAAATTTTTCTTGCTCGAAAGCAATTGTCCAGCAGTTTATATGGAAAACAATCTCCAGTGACAAGATCATTAATTTTACCTTATATCTGTTGATGTACTGACAAACTTAATTTAAAATTTGCTCAAAAAGCAATAATTAAGAAAGTAGAAGATTAAAAAACCTCTTTTGAAATTATATTAATGAACATCTTATTCAAAGCTTTTTAATTTGGTCAATTGTGTTTTTATTATTTGAAAAACATAAATAAATGCTGACAAATTCCAGGTGTTGCGAAAATGTTGGCTTCGGTCCGTTTCACGTTAATACCGCGTGCTTAAAGGTAGTAGAGATACAGTTGCCAAACAATCAATTTTGGGTGCATCCTTGTGGGTTTTCTATAAATAGAAAAATAATTTTGTGAAAACGTGAAATTCTTTATTTCTGTAAAGGACATGTATGGATAAGTGGTACTACAATAGTAGTTTGTATAACAAGAGTAGATATGATGTTCATATCGCACGAGGAAGTAAATTGAGCACGACGCCGTAGGCGGAGTTTTCAAACTTCCGAGCGCAATATGGACAATCCACTCGAGTTTTACAGTATATTTTTTCTACGACTCAACTTCTGAACTTCATACTAAGAATTTTTAAAAACTATTTAAATTATGCCGGATATAGAGGCTCATTCTCTTTTAAGATGCTTCTTCTAGTATATAAAATTATAAAGATGCATAGTTAACGTATGTAGAAGAAATTTGCATTGTAAATGATGTTTGATCCAAAAATCGATACATTAAAACGTCAGTTATACTAAAAATAGGTTTCTTAATTCGCGTTAACTCTATTAAAGGACTCAAGGTTTATTATGCAATGCATTAAGTTTCCAGGAAAATGTGCATTTGTAAATAGTTGTAGATATATAAAGTACGTACAATTACGGGCCCGATGCACGTCACAGCTTCTGACGTAATTTTTGTTTCGAGTTATGTCGTTGATTTTTTTCAATTCTGTCCGGTTTTAAATAAGCTTCAAAATAAGCATTTCTTTTTTTGCTGAATAATGTTACATATTTTCAGAATATGTTCCAACTATACTATTTCTCGCTTTCAAATCACTTTTAACACGTAAAATTAAAGTTCTTCGAAATGACAAAGGTTGTCAAAATAAAACCGAATTCATTCAAATTCTAGGGGTATGAAGGCAACTATAAGAGGCATCCAAATAAGTAAGAATATATATAGCATATTATGTAATCTAAAAAAATAGATCCTTAAGACGTTATTTTGAACACCCTGTATAAAAATATTTTCCTGAAATGCCTTGGATACAGGTAAAGTTTGCAAAATATCAAAATCCTAACTTAATTAATAAGTAAGCACCCTCCCGCACGGGAGGTGTGAGGTGCAGGCGGGGACCCTGTAGAATAAATTTGTTTTCAAAAATGATAGACTGATATAAACATTATTTTAACTACAAAATAATTCTTACCAATCCACCAGTCAAGTTAAAGAAAAAATGGAAAACTGGCAACACCAAATCTTTAATTGAAGTACGCTGTCGATAGATACGCTCTTGTTTCGTAGACAAATAATAATTTTAAAAAACATTTTTTCAAAATTTAGGCGTTAACGTACTTTAGAATATCAAAGGTTTCATCCTGAGAAAGTTCATGAAATACAAAGATATGGCTCATTTAAAAAATGTGGAAGTTAGTAGTGGCTTTTAATCCCCCCTTGTATATATATAGTCCTACATAATTCAAAATATATAAAATATAATGAACCTGTACAGTCCTATATATTGTCGCACTATATACCCACAAGTCTCCGTGTCTGACGCACAATGAATTCGCGTTGTTCAAACGTGCCTCTAACATATGAATTTCGCGCCATTAAGTTAGGTCAAACGTTCGTTCATTCGGCTACTTTCGGGGGGAGCTCATCGTTGATCCCGAGACTCTTGTGTTGCGACGTGCATCCAGCCAGTAATTTGATGAACTACATAGCATATATTGGCATATAATAATAATACAAGTTTCACAATAAATAATTTTAGTCAGATTCAAAGTCAAAATAGGTTGTAATGTCAGAAAGACAAAATTTTAAAAATATTTACTAACAATATTAGTTTTGAATTGCACGAAAGACGGTTGGTATATAGAATATTAATTTGAATAAAATTATAACAATTTTGAAAAATTTCTATTGGCACACGGTACATTGTTTTAAATGTAGGTAATTTGAAGAGGAATACTGTAAGTTAAAATCCATTGTTACAAATTATTAATATTAATAAAATTATTTACAACAATTTGCCTGGTAGTCTAGCTGTTTTAAGATTCCTCAATAAATATGTGATGTTAATAAGTAGTTTGGGGTCACACTATTTCTAACATATTGTCTCTTTTGTTACAGTTGTGAGACAGTTCGTAGCGCCGTAACAGCTCAATTTATCCGCGACTTAAAAGGAACGATAGTGTCCATTTTTAACGAAGACTCTACTTTGGGTAAAAAATACGTTTTCGACATTAGACGGACGTGCAGAGAAGTATATGACAACGCTAGGCGCGCCATCTATCAGGAAAGTCAAGCCAGATTGGCTTTGGAAGCAGAGAATCCAAGTGGTTCAGGCTGTGATGGAGATAATTGCAAAGTAAGTACCACAGTTTTAAATACATTCTATCTGTGATGTAATGTTTATTTTATTTTTTTGCATAGTAGTTTGTACAAAGAGAGTGGATATGATGTCTATATCTTACGAGTAAGTAAACTGAGCATGACGCAGTAGGCGGAGTGCTTAAACTTCCGAGTGCGATATGGACAATCCACTTGAGTTGAACGATATATTTTTTCTACAACCAAACTTACGAACCTTATACTAAAAAAAGTAAAAAAAAAGTTTGCAGGCTGCCGGGCTTGAACTCACGACCATTGAGTTCAAAGTTCAATATTTTGTCGCTTCGCCAGATCCTCATATTAGAAATTGTGATAAAACTAACTCAATAATAATGTTACATGAAATTAAATTTTTATGCACATTCAGCAGGTTGAATTATTGATAAAACTATTATAGACGCATATATATTCTGTTATAGTTAACAAATTAATAACATATTGTGCCTTATACATATAAATTATATAATTTAGGGTCTTGAAATAGAAGGCGGAGCCTCAGTAAATACAATAAACTGTGATTGGTCAGTACTTTATAAGGACGTCACAGAGGAATCTAATTTTTATAACAATTCGTGAAAAATAAAAATCCAAAGCACAGAGAAATGATAGGTCGGCGCTGCCTCTACATGGAATTTTTTACTCACGGTGTTATATTTGTAGGATATTCTTTAGGAGCACTTGTAGTTGTGATCTGCTAACCTTTTTTAGTACCTATTGCATGTTGCAGCACTGTTAGTGACGAATATAAAATTTTGCCGTACTCCAGTTAACTGGAACAGCCTTCTTATCTCAAATTTCCATGTTGGAGTAAATAAATAGTACATTGTATACCTAGTAGGAAAAGCTAAACATTTCCGGACGACCGTAAAAATTGTATGTCGAGGCGCAAGCCGAGACTGACAATACGGAGTCCGGGAATGTGGCTTCTTCGACGAGGTATACATACTATTTTTCCGTAAATCGAAAATTATTAAAAGGGCATTGCTTATTACAAGCAACTTGTTAAAATTTTGAAATAAATATTATTAACTTTGTTCACAAATAAAGGATGCCATTAAATATTTGTGTTGTAACTATGGAAACACAGAAATATTGAATTGTCAAGCTTAACACATTTTAGTTTACAAGTAGCCGTACAGAAATAATATTTCCTTACAGTACAATATAGTAGTTTGTACAACAAGAGTGGATATGATGTCCATATTGCACGAGGAAGTAAAAACTTCCGAGGGCAATATGGACAATCCACTCAAGTTGAACAGTATATTTTTTCTACGACCTTATGCTAAAAAATGTAAAAAAAATTTTTGTAGGTTGCCGAGCTCGAACTCACGACCATTGGTTCCATAGTCCAAGGCTCTAACGTCTGGACTATCGAAACCTTAAAATAATTATGGGAAAACCAACTGATAAATGATGCTACATGAAATTAATTTTCTATGTACATTCAGCAGGTTGCATTATTGATAAATCTATTATAAATGCGTCTAGATTTTATTATATTGAACAAATTAATAACAAATTGTACCATAAGCATTTAAATTATATAATTTATTGTCTTAAAAGAAGGCGGAGCCTCAGTGAAAATAATATAGGTACTACTGCGATTGGTCAGTTTCATTACCTATCCAGGATGGATATGAGATTTTCCCGCACAGTTAACTGGAATAACCTACTTTACTCGCCACTTAAGTGTAAAGGAAACAGAAAATTTCCTTGTGGGAGTAGAAAAATAAATATTTCCTAACAGTTATTTTCGTTGCCTAGCAACGACTAAGTGTAAGGAAATATTGACTTTTTCTTTCAGCAATGTTATCAAAAATGTCAATATTTCCGATCGATTTTCGGAAAAAGTACTTTACTAAAATGTTATTTTCTTCTTATTACAGGGCTCCGAAGAAAAATTAACCAGATTTATCGAAGCAATGACGTGCAAAATCTGCATGGACAATCGATTGGATTCGGTGTTTATGCCCTGTGCGCACGTCGTAGCTTGTTCCACTTGCGCAGCCCGAATTGACAGGTGTCCATTATGTCGATCGGAAATAACGCAGGCGCAGAAACTTTTTATGCCCGTTTGGTAGTTCTAGTGCGTACAAAGAAACCGTTTTAGAGTTTCGATTTACATAAGATATGTGTGATTTAAACAATGATATCTATATATTTATATAGCGTTGTGTGATTTGAGTAAAACTTATTTTTTAAAACTTTTGGAAAGTTGTGAAAAAAGTATTGGAAAACTTAAATAAGTGTTAGATACCCTAGGGATGATGACTACTGGCACAGTTTGTGCTTCTTGGCATCTCTAGACGCGTTTCGCCATATCATGGCTCATTATTCATCAATATGTTTGTTCCAAAACTTATCGTACAACGTTAAATCACCCTTATTACCTTTATTAGAATTTGTTTCTAACCAAAAATATTTGTAAGGCTCGATCTCTATAAAATACTATACCTATTAGAAGTATTTTGATCAATAGAACACTAAGAATTTAGATACCACCATATAATTACGTTAAAGACAATCTTTAAATTGAGACCACTTTAGAAAGGTGAATATCTTGTTATTATCAATTACTAATTATTGTATTACTTGCTTTGAAAAGCAAAAACTGCTAATCTAACTAACAAAAACAGAAAGTTTAAAAGTTTCATGAAAGTAAAACTAGATTAGAAGTTTGCTTAAATGGAGGTAAAAAATTAATTTACCTTTTTTTGTATTTCCTTTTGTATTATTAGTTGAATATTTTTTTATTTGTGGGGTGGTTTTCAAAAAATATTCATAAACAAAGCTGTTGTGAGTACTTACAGTTAAAAGGTACTTAATTATTATGGTTATTGGTTGTCTATTTTTGGAGATTTTCTAAAACCTAAAGAAAAATTATGGGAAATTTTTAATTTTTTTAGAATTTTTGGAAAAACTTGTATTTTTATTTTTTATTTTTAGATATAACTAATTTACTCTTTTTACCTATTAGGGGATTTTCTGTCACTTCCGGCTATAGGGAAGTGGCTGTTAACTTTCTTATTGTAAATAGGATATGATTATAGTTTTATTACATTTTTTTTTTTAAGATTCTAATCTAATTTTGGTGTAACAGGACGAACATATGAACTGAATAGTTTTTTTGAGATAGCATATTTTCCAAACAGAGCTTGCTATAAATACAGGAAGGGGTGATTTTAATAACCTGGTCATCAGGTCATGGTAGTGGATTTACCCCATAATTCTTAAGTTCGTTTTTCCGATTTATGCCCAAGATTCGCCAAAATTCGCCTGTGTGTGTCAGGTTAATCTGGAAGTGATAATTTTTTAAATGCTTATAACTTGAAGAACCTATTCAGGGTGAGTCAACGTTAGAATAAAGTTCATTTTCTCCGTTATCTTAAGAATTAGATAAAAATTCTAATTACAAAAGTTGTAAAGATCATTGAGGTGCACATTTTAAAATTATATTGAAATATACGAGGTGGACCAAAAAAAAGTGGCGCATATAACTTAGGTTTTTTTTAAGGAACACCCTATATATTGTATTATTTTCTAATTACCCACTAAATTCTACGCTTATTTTGTATAAATTGTTATATGTCTAAATTTAATAGTTTCTGAGATATTGACGTTTCAAATATATGGCATTTTCAGACTTTGACAGGCTCTAACATTGGACCGGTTCGTCTTTAGTGTTGTAAATGGAAATATTTCCGTTGGAAATATTTCCATGGAAATGGAAATATTGGAAATTTCCGAACTTGTCTCGGAAATATTGGAAATATTGGAAATATTGGAAATATTTTAAAAAATATTTAAAACTTGTTCTAAATGATTCATATTGTGTAACCCTATACTAATAATACAGTTTTCACAAACACATATGAATATCTCCAGCTAGACGATTCTCCGATTTATTGGCAACATTGGATTTCTACGGCTGGCATCTGGAAAGCCGGAAAGCCCCGAGCCCATCGGAGAATTCCCGTTCGACAAAAATATCGTATAATTTGTTAAAGCAAGCAGTGCAAGTTTTTAAAGTATATTTTTGATTCTTTGATAGTGTCGACGGTTAGTGAGTTTTAAAATGGGGAAAACAAAAGACATTGTTTGGAAGTATTGCATTTCTAAAGGTAACAATATTTACCAGTGCATGAATTGCAGTAAAACGTTCTTTAAAAATGCGTCCAGGATGAAGGCACATCTAAGTAAAGTTTGTAAAGGCTGCCCCAAGCAAGTAAAAAAAAAAATTTATGGAAAATGACGAAGAAAACGGCTCATCAAGCGACAACGAATGTGTTTGAAAGCATTTTGAGTGATAATTCCACTGTTGTTGCCTCTGAATCAGAACGCTCAGTATCAGAAATACTACCACCAGTACCGTCAACCTCAAGTTTTACAGCTACTTGCTATTGATGTCGAAATGCCGCCCACGAAAAAAAATTTTTATTTCCGACACTGACACTAGTGACACTGTTAAAGATTTTGAAGAAGTTGACTGGCATGAAGAAGACCCTGATGCCAAAGATAATATTGAGGATGATGACGACAGCGATGAAGATATGCCTCTTGCTCGACTTGTTTGTAAAAAATAAATATTTTTTTTTACAAATTTGACCCTATTTCTATTTTTTTGATGTTTAACATTTATTTGTGTTCGTGTATAGGAAGCGTTCTATTTTTTGTTGTTATTTTTTAAATAAATATTTAGTTTTTTCCTTATTTTTTTTTAGTCTTTAATTTGTTTCCAATATTTCCATATATTTCCAATGTTTCAGGAAATATTTCCGGAAATATTTCCAAACATATATTTCGGGAAATTTTACAACACTATTCGTCTTAGAGAAAAATGGTTTTCACCTCCCTGTCTTAATTTTTTATTCTCTATCCAAAAATTACAACTGCCGGTTTAACATGTTAAACCGTTAAAACCGTTTTTTTTGGTTTAACATGGTAAATCGAAAGTTGGTTTCTTTGGATAGAGAATAAAAAACTAAGACGAACGTCAATATCCCAGAAACTATTAAATCTAGACATATAACATTTTATACAAAATAAGCGTTGAATTTAGTGGGAAATTAGAAAATAATACAATATATAGGGTGTTCCATTTTAAAAACCCAAGTTATATTCGTCAGTTTTTTTTGGGTCACGCCGTATACTCCAGCATAATTTTAAAATGTACACCATAATGGTCTCTACAACTTTTGTATTTCGAATTTTTATTTAATTCTTAAGATAAAGGCGAAAATGAACTTTACGTTTAACGTTTATCGTTGACTCACTCTGTACATTTAAAATGGAAACGTGCGAGCCGTTTTTTTCCAAGATGTACTGTTAAGATGCTATTGCTTGTTAAAGTCCCATGAGTACGATTTTTCACATGTCAAATCTCAAAAACCATTCAGTTTTGACATATAATCTCTTCTACTTACTTACAAGATTTGTGTATAGTTTCTCAAACAAAATACAAAAAAAATCATATCTTATTTACAATAACAAAGTTGACAGCTAGTTCGAGAAAACGGTGGTAATATTTTAGTTAAAGGGGACACATCAGACCTTATCCAACTACAAATAACATTTAGAAATACAAAAATAACATATTATACGGAAAATGGACAGCTTTTTTGAAATTGTACGACTATAAAAAAAAATATTTATTTTTGAATTTTTTTAAAATATCAAGTTTTATAAGTATTTATTAAAATCCCCCCCACAGGTACAATATTATTATTTTTTAGTAACCTAACATTTTGTGATCCTACTTTAGCTTTGTTCTCACATTGAGGCACCTTATTTTTTACTATGTAAAAAACTGTACTGATTCTCGGCTCCTTCTTTTTCTTCTTCTCCCAGTTTTTTGGGTTGGTAAAAGTATTTGTTAAATTTTTCTAAAAAGATAACTATATTTTTGTTATAGAGGGGCCAAAACTATTTGACAATATAGATACTTAATATCTAATATTAAAATTATAAATTTAGTCATTAAATCAATGCAAGTAGATGTGCGACGTGTAGATTTTAGGGTAGAATAATAAAAAATATTAGGATCTTAAGATATTTTGTAATAATTGTATTTTAAAAATACACCCCCTGAACTGTGTTAGTAGGTTTAAATTTATTTTGTGATACCCCAATGCATTCATATATATACATACTTTAGATGTATAAATTTTAATTCTAGAAGGAAGTTATTTTATACTGATATTATTTTAAGAAAGATCAGTTTATGTTTTGTATAGCGGTTGACTTATTATTACTTTTGTTTTTGATTACATCATTAAAATATGTTTAAATGTATAAAATGCAACTATGTATAAGCTGTTGTTTCCCCACAGATAGACAATGCATGACATGTTGTACATTTTTTATGATGCCGACGTTATTATGACGTATTGGTTATACTTATACACTTTTTGTCAATACAAATATTTATTAAATTTTTTTTAGTTTTATTTTATAATACCTTTAATCCTTCGATACAACAATGACATTTTAGCCAAGAACTATACTGTTAGACAAGGTTGATAGGTGTAAAAATAAAAATCACTAGAAATTAGGCCAGAAAGTTTCTAGATTGCATAAAAAATTACTAGATTTTTTTGTAATTATCTATTATGCAGTGGTTCCCAAACTAGGGGCGCGAGCAGCATTTTTTCTTATTTCCGAAATTGGCTTCATTAATGAAGAATATACTATCGTTACTAAAAACGAAAAGATTACAGCAAATATATCTCATCTAGAAAGTCCTTTCGATGAATTTCAATGATATTTTCCTAATTTACATAACAATGACGATCATAAATTTGCTCAAAATCCTTTTAATTTTGATATAAACATTCTTTTAGAACGCCTGCAAGAACAAGCAATCGACTTAAAATACGATTCAGCGGCGAAAATTAACTTCGAAAATTTGGCGATTACTACTTATTTTTGGGTAAAATATCTTCCCATTTATCCATCAATCGCTGAAATGGCTTTGAAATTTTATATACCATTCTCAACGACCTAATTATGTGAAAAATAATTTTCTGTTTTATTGGGAATTAAAACAAAACTACGGAATCGGCTTGATGTTGCTAGTGACCTCCGTTGCGCACTTTCAAAGATAGCACCAAGAATTTCCGACCTTTAAAGAAATGCAGCACCACACTTCTCATTAGATTGGAAATCAAATGTCACGTTTTTAAATAAATAAATGAAGTAAAAGAAATGTATCTGTATAATGGGGGGGAGGGAGGCGCGACCATTTCTTGATTCCCAAAAGGGGGCGCCATAGAAAAAAGTTTGGGAACCACTGTATTATACGAACACAAGTCCAAAATTGATGATTTTTTGCTGGAAAAATAAATTGTTCGGCGTAGATTACGAATGTAAACAATTTTTATTGGAAACGCTTATACTCTATTTCAGAAGGCAGTGGCGGACTGGAGCGGGTGGCCGGGTAGCCATCGCCACCGGGGCCAGAAGGCCTTTGGGGGCCAATTGGTCCAAACATTTAAACAACAATTTTTTTTTTTTTTATTTTTCAATTTTATAGTTTTAAATGTTTTTCATAAATAAAGACATATTCTTCCATGTTGTTCATTACTGCCCTTTAACGTAGATACTCTATTACTACCTCTTTATTATATTAACTTATTTTGAACTTTGTTTATGCTACCTAGATTTCAAATAAGCTTTAACATTATTTCTGTATACGTTAATATTTATTCGCTATAAAATTCGTTAGCTGATGAAATGGCCATCATAGCAAAAATAATTAGGGTTGGGGCCATAGAGGTAGGGTTGCCAACCCTCCAGGTTTGACCTGGAGTCTCCAGGTTTGATTTGAAGGCTCCAGGTTGAAACGGTGTCTCCAGGTCGAAACCCTTCGACACCAGGTTACGGATATCAGGGAGAAGGGTTACACGTGTAGATGACCATTTTTTGTAGAAGTCACCTTTAATTAATTGGGAAGTACCATGAGATTGTGTGAGAGGAGGGCGACCTTTTTTTTAGAAATCACTTTTGATTGGAGGAGGAAGAAATATAAAAGCTAAAAGCCACGCCACAGCGTAAACTAACTCCAGGTCAACGCGAACGGAGGGCAGGACCTTTTTTTTAGGAATCACTTTTGATTGGAGAAAATATAAAACTCCCGATCAACAGCTTTAAAAAGTTGGCAACCCTACATAGAGGCCATGTAGCCACCGGGGCCAAATGATTCCAGTTCGCCCCTGTCAGAAAGTGTAGAGTAATAAAATAAAAGATCATATTAGGTATGCAAAGGGACTACAGAGTGACCCAACGAATATTTAAGCCACTTTCATAATTTGGCATTGATTTCATTGCAAAATTCTTTATTTTCAACAAGTGCAGGTAGTACCACCCGGGTTTGGGTCAATTTATGGGTTTTGCCTATTGTTATCCATTCACAAACACTAAAAATGGTGTGACAAAGGCGTGAATTATGTACATAGTATTAGGTAGGTACACTTATTTTTTATAAACAATATACAAAAAATACATTATAAAAAATCATAATATTCTTCGTCATCTCCTCTTGACGTTATAATTAACGGGTCGACGGTCCGATCGATCAGGTGGTCAAGATCTCACATTTTCTCCTCTTTCTTAAAGACATGATGGACTGCTTTTCGCCAGTTGTCTGGTGTCACTTCCTTAATGGCTTGATCAACCAGTAGCTTAACGTCTTTCATTTTGAATGCCGTGTTATGTCTTGCTACAAATCCTTCACTTGCGCCCATATAAGTTCTATAGGATTTAGTTCGTAATGACATGGCGGTGTGCGCAGCACAGTTACACTATGTTTTTCAGCTATATTTCCCACGGCATATTTTATAAAACGATGTTAGTGTAAATTTGCTATAGCTAATAGTTCCTTTTCTTTATCAAATTATCTTCTTTTTTTTCTTTGGTTAGTAATAAATAATTTAATGCACAAAATTTACCTCCGCCTATGGCCGACACCGAAATTGAGACGAACTGGACGGAAGTTCCCATTTTGTTACTCTACACCTTTCTGAAATAATTAATGAAATTTGCGAACCGCTGCCGCTCATCCATATGTTGTTCAGCTTAGTACTCCTCGAACTTTATTGTTCAAGAATTGTTTCATCTGGAGAACGTCATCTTTGTGAAATGATCTTCCTGAGGTCGTGTTTCCCAATGAATACAATCTTCAACGTTTCAAGACCAACGTTAATCGCTTTTTTCGCACTCGCACCGCTCCCAGAGCGCCTTAAAGGATTTTTCCTACAGTGCAGGTGTTTTATCATAAAAAAAAAAATTATTTCGAAAAGCGTTGGAAATAGCTTATAAAGTTATGTTATAAAGAAAAATTACCTATAAATTCTTCATTTAATAGCCAAATAATAGTGTTCAGAGTGCTCCATTGGAAAACTTGAGAAAAATTATTTTAAATATGTCGTTTTTGAAACATATATTTTTATGAACACCCTGTATAAAAATAGATAAACACTAGATTCATGGTATCTTTAGACCCCGTGTTATAAATCTTACTCAATGCTATGGTTTTAAAATAATATTAGATGGTTTTTTGATTTTTTTAAGTTTTTAATTTATTGCTTAGGAAATTAAATACAATTTTGGACAATTATAAATGGCGCTACCACAAACCTAAATAAATATACAATAAAAAACTGGGTGTTCCATTTAAAAGATACTACACTTTGTTATCACTCTTTTTGAGCCATCCTTGTACATGGGAAAATATTTTTCTCAAAAACACCTTGATACAGGTAAGTCAGCATATAAAAGAAATTCCTAACTTATTTTATATCGGCACTACTGCCGGACCCGGTTTATAATATAGTTCGCCATTTTGTCAATAAATATAAGGCAGAAATTTCTACCGTCAAAAAGTTTGTTTTTTCCAATGAACTTTGATTTGCAAGTGCATTGTTTCTTAGGGCTAACCGTTCCTGTATTGGGAAGGACGTTCTGGATTTGGGTTACTCAGTCCTGCGTCATTTGATATTTTCCTTTTTTCGGAACTTTTAGAGAAAATTTAATACTTTTGATCTAACTTTTCTCATACTTAAACAAAGAAGTAGATTTTTTCCCTTTTGTTCAATTTTAAAATATTTTATAATCTTTGTTTTTCCTTGTGTTTAGCTTAGACAAGGAAATTCCTTATCTCAGACTCACAGAGCTTTTCCCTTTAGCGTGTGAACTGTAAACCAATGGAAATTTATAGATATAGGGTGTGTACACACAGATTATAAGTTATAAGGTTATAAGCACAGATGTTTTGTCTGTGATTATAGGTCACAGAGAGGTAGGGTTGACATCTTTCTTACCAACGATTTCGGGAGTCTATGGGGCAATACCCAAATCAAAAATGCCCTTTAAAAAAAGGTCGCCGCCTCCCCCACGCTCTATAACGCAATAAGCAGGGGCGAACAAAACAGCCCTCTTGTCCGAATCACGTCTAAAAAAAGAAAGGACATAAATAAAAGATCCTTCGGCATAATAGTGAACAAAATTTCGCGCGCGGTGTTCGCTCACCAAAAAGGGGCGAAAACGCTTGCATGGAACTTCTATTTGTTGAAAAATGGACGGTGGAAAGTTTCTATGTTTGTATGAAAGGTGCAGCGTTTTGTAAACTGGATTGTCGGGAGAAATTATATAAAACCCGGGAGACGGGATACCGATGCTTTTTAAGGCCCGATTCCGGGAAACTCCCAGAATACCGGGAGAGGTAGCAACCTATTATAGTCACAGGTATAGAATCTATCTAAGAACCGTAAGTAGGACATTTTTCTTCTGAAGGCAGAAAAGCGCCGCAGGCGAAAAATTTTCGGGGCCACGCCCAAACTTCAGTTAACTACTAACAAATTTCAAAAATTAAATTATTACCTCTCCGCCTCTGCATGGTTGGATTAAATTTGTTTTTGTAAATATTTTTTTTTACTTTTTTTTTATATAATCTATAACCAGAGTGTTTCAGGCTTGGTTTTTTATCATTAAAAATAAAGTAAATATCGATCACCACGCCAAATATGATGATTTTTTCAGAAATTATGTATTTTAGAAGCGTTAGATCTTAGACCAATTTTTGGTGCAAATGCTTAGGTTTTAAAATACTCCTTCTTAAGTGTCGTTTTGTATATTCATAATAAAGCATTCTCGTTTCTTCCCGCACTATTTTGTTTATTATAAATTAAAAACCCGGCAGCCTCCCCCCCCCCCCCCCCCCCCTAAATACGCCACTGCATAGGATGTATAATACGAAAAAAAGTTTTGTTAAAATTAGTATACGAAAACCTTATGCCATTGCCAACCCAACTCAATTAAATATCATAGGATGTAAAATACAAAATACCGTTTTGTTAAAAGTACTTTATTACAAAAAACTGACAAAAAAAAACAGAAAACAGTATTACATTTTTAATTTATAGGGCAAAATGCTTGGTTACGGTTGGGCTCTGGGGGAGGCACGTGCCCGAGTGCCCCCCCCCCCCCCTGGATACGCCCCTGAACAGCATTGTAGAAATTAAAAAACGTATTACAGATTTTTTAAAATATAGTAACAGCCACAGCCCCCAGTAAAGAAGGCAACGTAATGGAATTCTATAGAAATTGTTGACAATATAAACAAAAAATCAGTGTTGACACAGAATTTTTTTAAATTCTAAAAATGCCCCCTCATCTTATTACCCAAAGTTTCTCCGACCAAAAGTGAATCACTATCTAGCGGGAGACCGCTAAGTTGGCAACACGTACAGATCTAAAATTATACCTTTCTCTCTCTAACTAACAAGAAACCGGTATGATATGAACCGACAGCAACTTGTTATTATCAAATATCTACATTTTTATTCACGGAAACAATTGAGATTGCCTAATTTTAAAATAAAAAATGTAAAGTTTACTGGATCAAATAAGAATAAATCGTAAATATTTTAGACATTTTGAAAATCTAGGTATATTTTAGGGACATTAGATATTCTTCTGTTTCTTTCGCTGTGTTGGCAACTACTCCCTGGCGGCGCACTGCATTGTTGGAAATTTTTCCAAGATGGCTGATCACAGTGAGTGAGTATGATTAGCGATGCTCACAAATAATGTTTTTCCTTTAATTTTCTAGTATTTTTCGGTTTTTACAGTTAAAGAACTAGTTAACTTTATACTTTAGAAACGCGTTTTATTTTCTTGCCGATTGTGCTTTGTAAATAGGCCTAAAGTGCAATGTAGTTTTTAAGTGTCTCGTACATAGTGGCAAAAGTTCAGCTTTTATGTATGTTTTTCGGCAAAAGTGCAAAGTAAAATCAGGTGTTTCGTGAAGTTAAAAAGGGAGAAAACTTCAAGAATGTAAGTAATTACAGTATTTTAGTCGCTTTATGGTCTTAACACACCTTATAGTATCCCTTTCTCGACTGCGTATCGTCCATGGCGCACTCGGGATATTTCGAAATAAAAGCTGAAAAATTTCACTCTTGCCCAAAGCCTGCTTGTCGAAAGCGAGTCGTTTCCCAACAAAACAATTGTTAATCTTGCCACATTTTCCAGCAATGATCTACTTTTTTTAACGTAATTGTTTTACCCGCATTGCCGGCATTAAAATGTAAAAACAGCTGTTCGTTTTCCATTTTACTGGGCGACCCCGCTTACCTTTCCTGTCGCCAAGACGAAGATAAAAATCCTGTAAGACTGCTTTTGTGGTATTAGTGTTGCTGAAAATATGCGTCACAAATGTATAATTTATTATAAGGTAAGGGGTGTATCAGAATTTTTTTTGTTGGCAAGAAACAAATGGAGATCTTGCCTATTAGATAAGTGGGTCATGGACATTTCTATGCGGAAAACTAATAAAAAAGTAGGCGATTTGATAGAAAGAAAGCTGTAGGCATGAAATACCATGCCTACTCAATGCCTAAAACATCTTCCAGTCCATTCAATCATTCTAAATCACAGTATCTTTTATTGAAAATTATTTAAAAGTTCTTTCGTCATACTGTTGAGTACTTGAGTTTTTTTACTTATTTTCTTTTAAAGTACAATAATTATTAAAACTACTCCTGCAGGTAAGTACAAAGAAAACAATCA
Organism: Polydrusus cervinus; assembly: GCA_935413205.1. Taxonomy (NCBI): domain Eukaryota; kingdom Metazoa; phylum Arthropoda; class Insecta; order Coleoptera; family Curculionidae; genus Polydrusus; species Polydrusus cervinus. Next base: position 98,650,729 of record OW284510.1, on the reverse strand, counting down.
GGAAATGTATTGGTCATATACCTACCTATTATGTATAATATGGTATTGGTTACCTAAACCTTTTTAGAATATCCTGCAGTTGTCAATTATTCATTAACCTATGTCACTGTTTATTTTTCAGAATTTCTTGCACACAAATTTAAAAAACAAATGACTAGTGTGGTAAGGTATTTTACTCGGTATTTTACCTATGATTACTGTAAATAGCAAATTATGTACTACCTACTATCTAAGTAAGTTAAATTTTTCGTATCGTAGTAAAGTAAATCGCATGGTAAAGGACATCGATATTTTGTAAACAAGACCCCTTGTTTATTTTCAACAAATGTAATCATTGCATAGCAACGTTCTTCAGTTAATTTGAGGACTTGAGTTTATTAAAGTATAACAAGAGAGTCCTAGGCGGCTGCTGTCACAAAAGCTAGGGAAAAGACTAAATGCACTTTTTATCTCTTCACAAAGTAACTGTTTTAATAAATATATAACTCATGTGATTAATTTTCCATTCGTTTGTAAAATATGCTATTTACATAATGTACTAGTATCTATTGTCTATTTCAGAAGGGTGTAGGGTAATAAAATGGGAAATTCCGTCCTGTTCGGCTCAATTTCGGTGTCGGCCATAGGCGCAGGTAAATTTTGTGCATTAAATTATTTATGATAACTAACCAAAGGAAAAAAATAGAAGATAATTTGATAAAGAAGAACTAGGTATTAGCTATAGCAAATTTACACAAACATCCATTTATGAAATATGCCGTGGAAGATATAGCTAAAAAACATAGTGTCACTATGCTGGGCACACCGCCATATCATTGCGAACTAAATCCTATAGAACTTATATAGGCACAAGTGAAAGGATTTGTAACAAGACACAACACAACATTCAAAATGAAAACGTTGAGCTACTGTTTGATCAAGCCATTAAGGAAGTGACACCAGAGAACTGGCGAAAAGCAGTCCATCATGTCATTAAAAAAGAGGAGAAAATGTGTGATCTTGACCACCTGATCGATCTGACCGTCGACCCGTTAATTATAATGTTAAGAGGAGATGACAGTTCCTCAGATGATGAAGAATATTATGATTTTTTATAATTTAATTTCTGTATAATGTAGTTTCTGTACCTATTTTGTATTTTTTTTTATAATGTTTAATAAAAAATAAGTTTAGGTACCTAATAATATGTAAGTACATAATGCACGCCTTTGTCACGCTATTTTCAGTGTTTGTGAATGGAACAATAGGCAGGTGGTACCTGCAGTTGATGAAAAGAAAGAATTTTGCAATGAAATCAATGCCAAATTATAAGAGTGGCTTAAATATTCGTTTAGTCACGTTTGCATACCTAATGAGCTTTTATTACTCCACACCTTTCTGAAATAGACTATAAGTACCTTAAGTTTAATTAGAGAGTATTTAAAGACCTTAAGTTTATTTTCTTACCATACTATGCAATGTCAGAATATTTATAGATATTCAGACTAGCCTAGTTTAGCATGGTTTATTATTTATATTCATAGGATGATAGGAAATTTCCACATTCACAATTAAATGTAAATGTTGATGTAAAAAATAGGTGATAAAGTGGTGGGGTCATTAGATCGCGATCTTTTTCACTGACCCACAATTTGTTTTGAAACAATTCTCTTGATAAAAATATTGTTTTCAAGTTCGTGTTGACCCCAGTGCCAAAGATAGTACACATCAGTCATATATGTAATTGGTCACCAGGAGTGTAAAAAATTCCAGCATGTCCTACTTATACTTTATTCTAACATTTGCTATAATATCAAAGGTTATGTTATTAAAAATTATTATTAATATTAAGTTATTGATTATATATGTAGCCACCAAATAATGGAATACTTCAAATTACTATTATAAAATTCTTGAATAAGATATTGATTTATTTTTAAATTGGTGATCTTTATTAATAAGAAAGTTAGCAGGTTTATACAGGGTTCTAGGCGCGGCTCGTGAGTTTTTTTTACAGGTGGAGCAAATTTTGATGGCAGTAACCTAACAATCAATATGTAGTTTAGTCAGTGGCGTATTAAGGGGGGAATGCCGGGCTGCAGCCCCCTCCCTCCCCCCTGAGCCTAAAAGGTCGGGTCTAAAAGTCTAATTGCAACCAAATTTTTCATCTCACGCTTTGGCTCTTACTTTAAATTTTTAAATAATGTATTTTTGGCTTAGATTACAAAGGTCTTGTAGGAAACGTTTAGTTTTTAAACTTTTCCTTCTAAAAGTCCTGTTTTATTTAGAGATTAAGGTTTCGGGCGCATATTGTTTTATATATTGATTTATGATGCAATTTTAAAGGAAAACGAGTAAAACGAATATTATTTCATAGTATTTTTCTATTATATATACTTGTCTGTTCTGTTTTCCCTTTTTTAGAGCTATTTTAAATCAACAAAAATATTACCCAATGCAATCAAATATTTTTACAACAAAAACAAAAAACATTTAGGTATTTATTTTAAAGAGGGAAATTAAAGTAATAGTAAACATTTTAATTGAAATATTTTTTATGGAAGAAGTGTAATAATTTATAATAAAAAAATAGTGCGGGAAGAAACGAGAATGATTTATTATGAATATTCAAAACGGCACTTAAGAAGAAGTATTTTAAAACCTAAGCCTTTGCACCAAAAACTGCTTTTAGATCTACGCTCCTAAATTACATGATTTCTGAAAAAATCATCAATTTTGGCGTGGTGAGCGATATTTACTTTTTTTTTAATCATGAAACCGAGCCCGAAAAACGGTGGTTAGAGTCATACATACGTCTATGTTAAAATTTTGATTTGACACCATTATTCATATTTTTCACAAATATAAAACATGTTTTTTTTAAATAAAGAATAGGAATATCAAAAAAAAGTTAAAAAAAAAAACATTTACAAATATCAATTTAATCCAACCATGCAGAGGGGGAAAGGTAATAATTTAATTTTCGAAATTTGATAGTAAGATGAATTTTAAACGAATTTTGGGCGTCGCCTCAAAAATTAAAAATAAAAAAGACGCTTTTCCGCCTTCTTCACTGGGTACAATATCATGACATACATGTAGTCCCGACTGTCCCTCTCTCCAGAAAAAAAATGTCCTACTTACGCCCACTGAGCCCCCTCGCCCCCAGAGCATATTTTCTGGCTACGCCACTGAGTTTAGTGCATAGTTTTGCCATGGAATAATTATTTACCCACTAATAAACACCGCAAAAACATAAAATACTAAAATTGCATTTTTGCTGTAACTGTTTTTTAAAACTACATCAATAAGCTTTACTTTCATATATATTTTTTTTTATGTAATTCTCTTACCTTTATGTAGTTTATTTATTTATTTATTAATGGTAAATCCATTTTCTAAAAAAAAAAATTATAATATAACTCTTCTTACAACTAAATCACAAGTATAGTGTAGAAATATGAATACTTTACAATAATGAGCACTCAATAAAGTAGTTGTGTTTTTGTACATCAAATCGATCCTTCTATACATTTGTTCTAATAATAGTATATTACATAACAAGTGATGAAAGTGATACCTTTCAAACGAGGAGATATTTAGCACGAGGCGTCAGCCGAGTGCGGAAATTCTCTGAGTTTTAGAATAATCACTTTCACACGAGTAATGTACACTATTTTTCCTACGACCACAAAGAATTATTTAAAAACCTTTGATTTGTGAAAAAAATATTTCTACTCTAGAGTGGAAATACAAGGCACACTATTAATTTAAACATATGATGCCAATTTGATAGACCACACCTAGTTATTAAAAAGAATACATATTAGAAAGCAGTTTATTGTCTAACTTATTTATCATGTATTTGTCGATTGATTTCGAATTAGAGTGTGAAAATACGCCATCTGAAATTATAAAAAAGTTAAGAATATACTAGAAAATCCATTACCAGTCAAAACAAGCCCCGCTGAAGAAAATGTCATATATTAAACATAAAATTTGTATGTGTTGCCATAGCGTAGAGACTAGAGCTATGGCCTACAGATCGAAAGGTCACAGGTTCAAATCCCATCAGGAGTATTTGACTTTTTTATATAAAAACATTAAATAATTTATAGAATTAGGTATTTTGAATTGAAATCTTCCTTGTTGGATGAATTTTTAAAATTTAATCAAGGAAAGATGCATTAAATATAAATTTAAAAAATTCATCCAACAAGGAAGATTTCAATTCAAAATACCTAATTCTATAAATTATTTAATGTTTTTATATAAAAAAGTCAAATACTCCTGATGGGATTTGAACCTGTGATCTTTCGATCGGGAGGCCATAGCTCTAGTCTCTACGCTATGGCAACACATAAAAATTTTATGTTTAATATATGACATTTTCTTCAGCGGGGCTTGTTTTGATTGGTAATAGATTTTTTAGTATATTCTTAACTTTTTTATAATTTCAGATGGCGTATTTTCACACTCTAATTCGAAATCAATCGACAAATACATGATAAATAAGTTAGACAATAAACTGCTTTCTAATATGTATTATTTTTAATAAATAGGTGTGGTCTGTCAAATTGGCACCATAATGTTTAAATTAAATAGTGTGCCTTGTATTTCCACTCTAGAGTTGAAATATTTTCTTTCAACACGCTTGTGATATTCGGCGCTTTCGAGCCAAGTTAACCGTGTTTTTTTTCTCATTTTCATAGGTGGTCGTAGGAAAAAGGTTTTTCAAATGTTAACGCACCGCTTGTTTTACACTGTAATATTTCTTGAACTGTTGAAGTCATTGTTCTTTAATACAAGTCACAACACATAAATACGCATCAAAAACACACATAAACGAACTAAATAAGGATTAAGGACATACTACGTGCGATTCGGCATTCCTAATGAAACAGAAGCTTTATGCAAATGTCGCAAATACAGTCCGCATATTTTGTAATAAGTTTTTCTTTGTCTAACGCAAAGTTTTGATTGAAATGGGATGATTCACGGAGCTGTTCGACTGTGTTTCCATAAATGCATGTTGAACGTAATTGAACCATTGATGCCGATTGAACGTAAAGTGTGCCGAAGTCGACGACCGGATTTGTCTCTTTCCCGTCTCTTTTTAACTTTCGAGAGCGCGTATGTCTGTTTCGCTCTTAGTTTATTTATTTATGGAATCTTCTGATTTCATAAAAACCCATTAGGTCAACCGTGAGCTAAAAGCGGCATAGCGTAGCGGTCTTTGATCTGTATTGGGAGTTTTCGCATGACACTTTGAATTATTTGCATTTTTTGAAGGATAATTATTTTGTATTTGGGTTCCATTTCAATCACGCCGGGGGAGGTCTTTGCAAGTATGTTGGATTTGAATCAAAATAAAGGACCCGGCCCAGATGGCATAACTCCAAAATTCTTGATCAACGGTGTTTATTCTCCGTCAAAGTCTTCATATTTGCTTTTTAAGCTCTCGCTTGGGAGTGCTGTCTTTCCTGAGCAGTGGAAATACAGTTTTGTTGCTCCAAATTAAATCAAAAAAGCTTTATTGTCTAAGACAATGTCTCGTTGACTGCAAAAAACAAGTTTTACAATAAGTAATACTCTTATATTCTAAAGTTCAAAACAAATTGTTAAATACATTTCATTTAAAATTTAAATTACCTGTTGACTCCTATGATGGTCTAAAGCGGAGACTGAGCTCACTTTCTGATCGTCGGATCAAGTGTGATAAATATTTTTAATTTAAATTAGTCAATGGAATAATCGAATGCTTTTTGCTCTTGACCATCATAGATGCAACTATGGTAAATCGTCTCCTATATCTAGAATTGTTACTAACGGTAATAGAATTGGCTATGATTTTTTTAATACTTCCCTCGCCTCTTTTAAGAGAAATATTTGTCGACCTTTACTGTGATTACTGTCTATAATATAATATAGATTGAGTTAGTTTCAATCTGTTAACTCAGTGGTTCCCAAAGTGGTCCAGGTGGACCCCCAGGGGTCCACGGGAGACTCGAAGGGGGTCTACGTAGGCGTAACAAAAAAATGGGGATCCACAATTCGTAAGCGGGGGTCCACGAAAATGTATCTGGTTTCGATAGTGAAGAACTAAAATGCCTGGCTTGACTTCACCTAGGCAGATAATATTTTAAGAAGTTCAGCGACTGTTACTTGTAAAAACTTGCATCGAAAATCGATTCCATTTACCAACGTTCTTTCGGTGGCAGTAGATGGAGCACCTGCCATGGTCGGGCGATATCGTGAGTTAATAAGCCATCTTAAAAGAATTATACCAGAGGTAACTGCAATTCACTGTGTCATCCACCGACAACATCTGGTAGCGAAAAATTTGAGTGATAGATTGCACCAATCGCTTCAATTTGTGATTAATGCAGTTAACAAAATAAGAAGCAATGCATTGAATACGCGTTTATTTGCACAATTGTGCGATGAAAATGATGAAGACTTCCAACGATTGCTCTTACATACTGAAGTACGCTGGTTGTCGAAAGGTGCATGTTTAACAAGATTTTACTCACTTTCTGAATCAGTTTTAGAGTTTCTGGAAAGTAAAGATCCAGATTTAAAAGAAAACCTGATCAGTTTGAAAGCAGACATCGCGTATTTGACAGATCTGTTCAAAAAATTTAATGACATTAACTTACAATTACCAAGGGGACAGCCTCAATTTAATAAAAACAAAGGGTGTAATTTCAGCTTTTCTTTGAAAATTGAAATTTATGAAGCAAAATATTAGTCGGCGCGAATTTTCCCAGTTTTCAAACTTATCACAAGTAGAATGCCTTGATGAGAATATTCAGACATACGTTCAACATTTAATTGTTCTGCATGATTACTTCAAAATCAGATTTGAAAATATTCTGACGATAGAAATACCACCATGGATCATAAATCCATTTGATGAAATGGAACTCGAGAATTTGATATTACAAGAGAAGCTACTCGAGCTTAGCACTAATGAGGAGCTAAAAGGGGATATCAAACATTTTGGCTGCAGGCAGAAATAACCAAAAGATATCCTGGACTGTGGGGAATTGCGAAAAAGCTTTTGATAGCGTTTCCCTCGTCATATCTTGTCGAAAAAAATTTTAATGTCGCTACAAACCTTTTGACGAAAAAAAGGAGCAGATTGAATATCACAGAACGGGGAGATTTGTGGTTATTCCTAACAAAACTGAAGCCAAATATTGATAATTTGCTGTCAATCCATCAAGTACATCCCTCCCATTAAAATTTTAATTTTTTAAAAAGTTACGTTACGTTATTAATGTTTAATTTTAACTATATCATGACTGTTATCATATTACAATGTAATGTAAACACAAGAAAATATACTATTTTTCTTTTTATTTTTACCACTCCGGGAGTTTCTGAATAAAATAAGTGAGAATTGATTGGTTTCTTGCACTGTGAGTAGATGTCAAAGTTGGATGGAATCACTTTCTTGATTGGCCAACTTTATTTTTTTGACATCCACTTACAGAAGAATCAATTAATTTATTAACCAATCAATTCTCACTTTTTTTCGAAAACTGTTAATTCTTGGTTGGAACTCAGCAGCCATGCAAATTTTCATAGTTAAATCTAATCTTCACATTTTTTGTCAAGTTTTGGGAATATGGTAGAAATGTAGCTGTAAAAGGTCCCCGGCAACCAGCAACATTTTTAAAGGGGTCTATGAGAAGAAAAAGTTTGGAAACCTCTGGTTAACTGTTTAATTATTACTTTAGTTTGCTATGTAAAAATTGTAAATGGGTTTTGCCCGTCAATAAATAAATAAATTACAATTAAAATTTAGTGAAAAAAACCATTCCAATATCTAGTAGCTCAAAAATCACTATTATTATTTACAGACAACGTTCTCAAATGCAAACAATGGACAAACCTCCACAAGCACCATCTAGCAAGCAAAGAGACTCCCCAATGTTGATGGGCAGTCAACAGGCTCAAATTGACAGGCCATCCTCGGGAGGAGTCAAGCCGGCAGAGCCGCCTCCCGGCCAAGAAATTTGTTTCGTTTGTGGAAATAGGGGACATGCCAGGTCCTATCCGTTAAGTTCCAAGCCTAGACCAGACAGGCCAAAAGATCCTTATTTTTCGTTTTTGGACAGTCATGAAGCGCCTCATGGGTATTCTTTTCGGGGTAAGTACAAGCAAAGTGAACAAAATAAATTCATTTTAATGAATGGATAAGATATCATTTACACACTTTTTCTAGGGATGCGCTAAAACGTTAGCTGGGTTTATTTTTAGTTCTATGTTTTCACTTCTGATGGCTATCTTTTGCATTGAGTTGATTCCTACAGATGGCGATACTAGGTTTTCATCATTATATTTATACTTAAAAATATCTTGAAAGTATATTCTTGCTGTATTGGGAATTGCTTACAGGTTATGGCTTTCTGATGAGTCATAACAAGGGCGAAACAGCCTGTCATTGTCCACCTGTGCCCCAGAAAACCTAGTGGCCCCGAGCCTACGAGCTCGGGTCTAAAAGTCTAATTGCAACCTAATTTTTCGTCTCACTCTTGGACTCTTAGATTAAATTTTTAAATAATGTATTCTTGGCTTAGATTACAAAGGTCTTGTAGGAAGCGATTAGTTTTTAAACTTTTCCTTCTAAAAGTCCTGTTTTATATAGAGATTAAGATTTCGGACGCATATCGTTTTATTTATTGATTTATGATGCAATTTTATAGGAAAACGAGTAGAAATAATACTACTTTATAGTATTTTTTTATTATATACTGTCTGTTCCGTTTTCCCTTTTTTAGAGCTATTTTAAATCAACAAAAATATAACCCAATGCAATAAAATATTTTTACAGCAAAAATTTTAATTTAAACATTTTTTATAGAAGACGTGTGATAATTTATATTTAAAAAAATAGTGCGGGAAGAAACGAGAATGCTTTATCATGAATATACAAAACGGCACTTAAGAGGGAGTATTTAAAAACCTAAGCATTTGCACCAAAAACTGCTCTTAGATCTGCACTCCTAAAATAAATGATTTCTAAAAAAATCATCAATTTTGGCGTGGTGAGCGATATTTACTTTATTTTTAATCATGAAAAACCGAGCCCGAAAAACGCCGGTTAGTCATACATATGTCTTATGTTAAAATTTTCACTAGGTACATTGGCGTTATCTTGAAATACATACAGGGTGTTTTTTATTGAGTGCCGATACTTAAGGTTGTGAATCCTTGGGTGATTTTAAGATGAAAAGTTAATATTAACATATATGTCCTAAAGCTCATTCATTTTCATTTTAACAAAATATCGAAAGCAGTCTCCATGAACCGAAGAAAAAAAATTGTTGTTTTGTTTTTATTTTTTTATGCAAAAAGGGTGCATCATACGAAAGTAAGTCTATGAACCAAAGTTGCTCCAAAATAAATGAGGATTTTAAATATAAGTTTGGTTTTTAGAAAAATCAGTGGCGTACCATTTTTTTCTTTAAAAATATTCAGTTCAAACCCAGTACGGACGTCACTGGTAAAAATTTAAAAAAATCTTTCAAGTCAAAAAGTGCTCCTTAATGATTAAGAGGTGTGTACAAAATTTCATAAAAATATCTAAGAGTGTTATAATTACGATAAAAAAGTTATATTTTTTTAAAAATATTAACACCTTGTAGCTCAAATATAAAGAGCTTTAGAACATATGTTAATATTAACTGTTCTTCTTAAAATCGCCCAAGGATTCACAACCTTAAGTATCGGCACTCAATTAAAAACACCCTGTATAGTCCCGACTGCCCCTTTCTCCAGAAAAAAGTCCTATTTACGCCCATTCAGCCCCCCTCCCCCGGAGCATATTTTCTGGCCACTGAGGGCATTACCTTTGGCGTTCCTGTGTACTTTAATGCAAAAGATAGATGCACCTACTTTGTTCCCCTGCCGCTAAAACTATCTTTCTATTTTACTTAACCTACTGTAAATAAGATTTTTTAAATTTTTCTATTAGTATTTTTTTTCTTTATAGCTAAGGGAGACCCGTCCATATATTCGGCCTGTAGCCTATGCTATCAATTACTAATCCAACAATGGGAGCAATATGAACTAGCGTCGAGACCTCACTCCGAGCGTCTCTATTGGCTAAAACGTGTAGACAATGGACCGTACACGGGCGCGGACATGAGCATGCAGGGAGAATACGCGGCGCAAGTTTTGGGTTTAAATACTGAGGGGGTTGCCCCACCGACCTCGCAAGGACCTAGGATGGGTGCTAGGGAAGATTCGCACAGGATACGGGCGTCGCCGAGGCCAGTGTCAGCACCGGTAAGTTGAATAGTACATTATTACTTATAAAAAAGGGGAGGCGTGATGCCTTGAAGGCAAGTAGACCGGCAATAAACTTTTTTACCGGTCGTATTTACGGCTGGGTAATGTTAGCTAGACCTGACATACACATTGATGTTCTTTTATTTTAATTTGAATCAACACAAGTACCGGGTGTCCCATTATGGATGGCCACCGGCCGTACCTCGGAAACTACTGGGCATAGAAACTCGGGGAAAAAAAATCGTAAATAAAGTGGCTAAGAGAAAATCCTGGAAATAACTTTTAAGTTCCGCATTTTGCCGCAAGAGGGCATAATTGAAAATTTAATATTGAAATTCTAAATTTCTCCGAAAATTCCCACATTAAGGTATGTCTTTGGAAAAGCTTAGATATTTCTGCATCATTTTAGTTTAGGGCTCGTTGGCGTACCGACCTTGATAAGAGTGGGGGAAGCTATTGAAAGTATTTATTTAATTTGCTGTAACTTCTAAATGACTTATCCGATTTTAGTAAACTTAAGCTTGTTTGGAAGAGAAAGGTAAGTTCTTTTAATTGTCGTATCCATTCGTATTTGAAAGTTCCTAATAAAATAGCTAGAGAGCGTAATTTGTGATAGTAACAGTTTATTTTTATTTTATCCCTAAAATTCAAATCATGCGGTATAACTATGACATCATAATCGGAAACTAGAATAAATTTGCAAGAAAAAACGTGAAAACCGCAGTCCGGTAACTTCGTTTGCTTTGGAGTTATTTATAATAATGATAGTTTTTTTGATTTTATCCCAAAAACTTAAATCATACGGTATAACTATGACATCATAATCGGAAAGTAGTAAATTTGCAAGAAAAACTGTGAAAACCCTAGTTTAATATCTTCTTCCTTTTAAGAGTTATTGCCAAAAGAATAACTTTTACCACTTTAATTAAAGAAGTGATTGTTTTCACAGTTTCGTTGTCAAGCCATCCACGACAAAAAATATTTTTAAAGTTTATGATTGTGCAAGTGTGTTACTCATTATTTCATGGATCAAAAACTACTTTAAAATTAATAATGCGATTAGGGAAAATTTATAATTTAGGTGTAATTCTAGTATGGTGTTTTAAAAAATAGATCTAAATAGCTGTGAAACAAAATCAACCCCTGTCAAAATTAAATCAGTTGGCAACAATTTTAATTTATCTCCATGGAAACCTGCCAATTTTGTTTTACAGCTATCTAGATTAATTTTAACGCCATATTCGAATTATGTCAAAAATTAGAAGCATTCGATGATTATATGATTAATAAGTAGTTTTGGGCCATAGGAATAATGAGTGACAAACTTACATACTGATAAAAGTTAAAAATAATTTTTGTTGTGGAATGCTTGATGAAAACTATGAAAACAATCACATCTCCATTTCAAGTGTTAAAAATTATTCTTTTGGCAATAATTCTGAAACGAAAGAAGGTACCGGACTTGGGTTTTTACATTTTTTCTTGCAAATTTAATCTAGTTTCCGATTATGATGTCATAGTTAGACCGTATGATTTGAGTTTTCGGGATAAAATCAAAAAAAAACTGTTACTATCACAAATTACACTCCCTAGCTATTTTATTAGAAACTATCGTATACCAATGGATACGACAATTAAAAGTACTTCCTTTTCTCTTCCAAACAAGCTTAAATTTACTAAAATCGGATAAGTCGTTTAGAAGTTACAGCAAATTAAATGATTTTCAATAGCTTCCCCCACTCTTATCAAAGTCGGTACGCCAATTAGTATAAGACCAAACTGATGCAGAATTATTATCTAAGCTGTCTAATGATGTTACCAAAGGTATACCTTATTGTGGAAATTTTCGGAGAAATTTAGAATTTCAATATTTAATTTTCAATAGCGCCCACTTGCGGCAAAATGCGGAACTTAAAAATTATTTCCAGGTTTTTCTCTTAGCCACTTTAATTACGATTTTTTTTCCCCGAGTTTCTATGCCCAGTAGTTTCCGAGGTACGGCCGGTGGTCATCCATAATGGAACACCCGGTACAAAGCTTATTAAAAATAATATTTAATTAGCAAAAATAAAATCATCGGTCGAATCGCTTCCTATTCATTCTCCAATTAAGTTAATTAAAATAAAAACATTTACCTGAAATATAACATTCGGAGAATCAATCAATTTCTGCATCCATCGACAATTGTGATAAAGTTACGACGCTTGTACATCGTCCTATCTTTCTCGCTCACAGTCGTATCATCTTCCCTGTGCCGTCTGGTTCTAATATAAGCGCTGCCTTTAGCTGAATTTGTCTTTGATAGGACTCTTTGGTTCTTAAAAAATATACACGATGTTCTATTTAAAATAAAAGATAGAGATACAGGGTATTTTGTTAAAAACGTCCAAAACTAATTTTTTTAATAACTCAAAAGGTTTTAATCTTAATTTTGACAAATAAAAATTTTGTATTGTTTTCTTGTAACATGTGATTTAAACATTCCTTAATCCGAAAACGGCTTTTCCTCACGAACATTGGCTAGATTCATGAGATATGAATACAGGGTGGCCCATTTGTCTGACAAAGTAATATACCGTCTCTACTATTAAAGATATCAAAAAAAAGTTTCTATAAAAGTTGTGAGGTATAAAAAACTATATGTTCTAAAATTATTTTTAAACATACAGGATGGTCCAGAAAAGTAGGACAATAAAAAGATACATTTTTTTAAATGGAACACCCTATATATTTTAGCATTTTTTGTTTCCTTACAAAATTATCCATATGACGCCATATTTAGTTTTTTAATTTTTTGCAACGTTGCCAAACAAAATGCAAAATTCTTAAAATTTTGGAAAAAAAAATTACCTGTATTTCTCAATAAGAGTATCGAAAATTTCTTGTAAGCTCTTAAGTTTAGGGATAGAAAAACTGTCTTAAATCTTTAAGTACCGAAAAATTTGTACAGGGTGTTTTCTGTTGACATCCAAATACACAAAATTTTAAAATACAATAACTCTGTTTTTTCAAATGAAACACCCTATATTTATTAGGCTCGTCTGATAGATATTGTAAGTATCTTTTATTATTGTTGAGTCATACCTATACCTAAATTTACTAGTTTTGGCAATATTTCGATTTTTATTTAAATTTTGGTGAAAAAAAACTATAGTTTTTATTTTTCTAGTAAGCTTAAATAAAATTTCTTTTTTATTACGCAACTTGGTATTGAAAATAAGTTCAGAAACGTTATAAATATAAATATAATAGATAATTATAAATGACATTTTATATTCAATTACATTTGTTTTGACTTTGCTGGTCATGGCTAACTAGAAAAATAAAAACTATAGTTTTTTTCACCAAAATTTAAATAAAAATCGAAATATTGCCAAAACTAGTAAATTTAGGTATAGGTATGACTTAACAATAATAAAATATACTTACAATATTTATCAGACGAGCCTAATAAATATAGGGTGTTTTTTTTATTTGAAAAAACAGAGTTATTGTATTTTAAAATTTTGTATATTTGGATGTCAACAGAAAACACCCTGTACAAATTTTTCGGTACTTAAAGATTTAAGACAGTTTTTCTTTCCCTAAACCTAGGAGCTTACAAGAAATTTTCGATTTTCGATACTCTTATTGAGAAATACAGATAATTTTTTACTATCATGTTTTTTTCAAAATTTTAAGAATTTGCATTTTGTTAGGCAACGTTGCAAAAAATTAAAAAACTAAATATGGTGTCATATGGATAATTTTGTAAGGAAACAAAAAATGCTCAAATATATAGGGTGTTCCATTTGAAAAAATGTATCTTTTTATTGTCCTACTTTTTTGGACCATCCTGTATGTTTAAAAATAATTTTAGAACATATATTTTTTTGTACCTCATAACTTTTATATAAACTTTTTTTGATATCTTTAATAGTAGAGACGGTATATTACTTTGTCAGACAAATGGGCCACCCTGTATATAACTGACTGTATATTTACATGTACACGACAAGGATACACTCCAACCTGTTGCCCTTCAATCAGCTAAAATCCATCAAGAGATTATTGTTACCGAACCTGACATCGATGCTTTGAATTTCAATATTTAAAGAACGACGGATCAGTGCAAAAATGTGGCAACCGTTTTAGTCTCCATTTTCGATCGATTTCAGACACAAGATATCGTATTATTTTATGCAATAAAAGACGGCGCGCTCCGAAGTCACGTCGGTTCTTACGTAGCGAATGAATCATAGTGCGCCTATCTATTCGGCTTTCTTTAAATGTTGAAATTCAAAGGTATGTGTATCCCTTTCTTACGCTTTTGCCTTCACATATCTCTTTACAAACTTCATCAATCCGCGTGTCGTCTCTGGGTTCTTTCAATATCCTAGAGCCGGCATTCATTCGTTCACGTGTTGAATAATAAGGGCAGTATTGTTGTTGTATTTGGTATTTTTAGAGATCATTTTGCTATTATTTTGTGCGTATTATACTTTCTTGTTATAAACTGTTGGACTATGTGTATTTATTTAATAATTAACTATTACAGGACCACCGGTCCGACCCTAACCAAGCTTTATTTCTGTTAAATAAATATTACTGATGACGTGTGTCATCGCCGACCATTAAAAGCTTACGTGAAATACACTATATCTATGTTGTTATGGAAACCCTTCAATTATTTAAACATGATCATTATTCAACATGTGAATATTATTCTGTTTAAATAAATGACGTCAAAAACTTTGAAAGTACTATTTGCTCTATTTAAAATATTAACTTGAAAACAAAAAAATCGACAGAAGGAAAATATTTGTTCTGGAATTAAAGGCCTAAACGATTCGGGTATAAAAATGGATTTAATAGTTAGTTTTAGGATTTGCTATTTACTTAAATATGTTTGCGCAAATATGGAAATTTTAATGGGCTTTGTATTTTAGATATAATTCTAAGGTAATTATAATTTTTATCTACTTTCATTTAGTAATATGAATTTTACAGTTCTGTAAATCGTTTTGTAAGGGCAGCTCTCGTGCTGTAATGGAATGATTTTATTAAAATTTTGCGTTAAATAATACCACACTTTTTAGAAGAATGATTTATTATTAACAATTATTATTAATTAAAATATAACACTTAAGGTTTATTATAAACATTAATAATACACTTTTTACAGTTAGAAATTTGTATACCAGAAGTGGATGTGATGGAGTCTTTTACGTTCGAATTTCCAATCATTATATCCGTGTCTGACCCCATGATCTTCTTTGCTATTTGTTTCTTATTTTCTAATGAATTCTCAACGTAGCCTTTTGCCGTAGAAGAGGATTTCCAGCCCCCATAACGCTTTAACATCTGCATATCTGCACCACCATCAACTAGAATGGTGGCTGAGGAGCTCCTAAAACAATGTCCACTGTATCCTTCGGGATTATTCAATCCAAATTTTGTTGCAATCTTTTTTGGTATACTTCCAAAACTATTAATTCCGACAGGCTGGGAGGTGCATTTTCCTTTTCCATGGAATACAAAAAATCGCCTGTGAGTTGCATTAAGAGGACGAAGTTTAGCATACTTTGGAAAAATACTTAAACAGTTGACACCTGTCACATTTCCTTCTGTTATAACAAATTCTCGCATAATTTTGGTTTTCGAGAGTGGAAACACAATTTTTATATACAAATCATTGTGTTCAATATGATCCAACATTAACTTAGCTAGTTCTTCGCGCCGACAAGCCCCAAAAATGCCGATCATCATAACAACCTTCATAAGTAAATATGTTTCATCATCTGCAGTACTAAGAAACTTACATACGTCTTCCTTTGTGAAAACTTTGGACTTTTTGGCCTTGTAACCCTCTGAACTTCTTTTCAAAAATGAGATTAGTTGAGAAAATCTGCTTATATCTTGATTTTTCTTGACTGAAATCATAGTTGCGTTGCTTTACGAAAAAATAACCCAAAAGGATTTTCTCAGACACCTCCTTTATTTTGTTAGCTTTGCACCAATCTTCAAACTTCTGATACTCCAACTCATACCGCGCCTTGGATTTTGTCGGAACTAAACTTGAGATCGCTTCGTTTGCCGCTGCTTCTATATCAGAGGGTAAACTTCCATCAGAATCGCTCATTTTGAAAAACACTTTTTATATTTTTGAATTTGTTTGACAAAGTTTCGACAATAACCATGCGAAACAGTAACTATGCGAAAGGTAACATAAAAAACTTGATTAGTAAACTTAATAGCAGGGGCATTTTTATTTTTAAAAATGCCTTTTGCCAAATATTTTTATTCATAGATGAAAGTAGATAAAATTTTGTACAATATTCTTGCTGTAAATTCATATTACTACACTCGATGTTTTATTAAACTCGGCTGACGCCTCGTTTGACAACTTTAACATCTCGTGTTGTAATATGAATCTTTACAACACTTATATCGTAAATAACTATTACGTTCTTGTGCAACAGTTTTAATGCTATATACGGGGCGTTATGGAAACGACCTGTTATATTTTTCTTATGAAAATTAAAATGTATGGAGCTCGCGCTACTGATGGGTTTGTAAACAAAGCGGCATGGCATGAAATAACAAGTAAACACTTGATTGTGTTAGTACATGACCCGATAAGTTAACGCAAACTATTTACAAATAAAATTTAAATATGTAGTAAAAGTGTGTTGGTAATGAATTTAAAAGGTAATTTTTGTTGTCCCCATTGCTGCTGCTATATATTCCCGTCTGTCAGCAGCTAATTGCAGCTAAAGTCCGAAGTTTATTTTATTAGTTCAGTTCTTATCTCCTGATTGCATCAACTTATTGAGGTCGGCAATGTTGCGACCCAAAGCTTATGCGATTGCAAATAAAATAAGTAGTATAGTCGATTTTTGAGTACTCTCGCAAGATGGAATCAAAGACATGAGAATTCAGGTAAGTTTACTTTCTACAACAGAGTTCACAACGTGACTCACTAAAAATCTGGGAAATTATGACGTCGTCGTCGCGATGTCAGTTGATTGATACCAAATTACTACTGTCGTCTGTCGGAAAACAAGAGAATTGGTTGCGCAGAATATATATTACTTTTATACAGGGTGATTCACGTTGAGTGGCCTATTAGAAGATCTCGGAAACGAGTAAACTCATCTTTCTAAAAATTTGATAGCAGGAATAGTTGGCTTTGAGCTTTTAAAGCATTATGTTTTGAGGTTTTTGTTACTTCCGGTTATACCGGAAGTTAATGCCAACTTTGCTATTTCAAATGGAACACCCTGTATATTTTAGCATTTTTGATTACCTTATTAATATCTAAATAGCTTTTGTTAATATTAATCTATTTCTATCTCTAACCGTTTTTGAGATATAAATTATAAAAGGATTTTTTTGTGTAAAAACGCTCCGAGAAGAAAGTTTAGTAACTCTGAAACTAATAAAGGTAAACATTTAAAATTTTGTAAGCTTTCAAGTAATACATAGATCTTTAGTTTAAATTCCTTAGATTTCGCGTTTTTTGTACAGGGAGTTCTTAAAATTTTTAGTCGTTTTGGAATTATAAGCAATTTAAATAAAAAATCTTAAAATTTCTGTTTGTGTTAATGCGACATTATTTTTGAAGAGAAGGCTTCGACTGGTATGTTCGCTTGACTTTGAGCTGTGTTGCCAATTTGCTATTAAGTGCCTATGTTCGTTGCTTGCTATTTCTAATTTTCAAAGTCAAACGAAAATCCCAGTCGAAGCCTTCTTTTCAAAAATAATGTCGCATTAACACAAACAGAAATTTTAAGATTTTTTATTTAAATTGCTCATAATTCCAAAATGAATAAAAATGCGGATTGTAACGTATAAGGCATTTAGATAGGAAATTTAATTTTCTACACGTTAGTAAGCTAAAAAATAGGGTGTTCCATTTGCAAAAATTGACTTATGCACATTTATTTAAATGGAAACATTGGCACAATTTTAAGAACTCTCTGTATAAAAAACGTGAAACCTAAGTAATTTAAACTAAAGATCTATGTATTACTTGAAAGCTTACAAAATTTTATATGTTTACCTCTATTAGTTTCAGAGTTACTAAACTCTCTTCTCGAAGTGTTTTTACACAAAAAAATCCTTTTATAATTCATAGCTCGAAAACGGTTAAAGATAGGAATAGATTAATATTAACAAAAGCTATTTAGATATTAATAAGGTAATCAAAAATGCTAAAATATACAGGGTGTTCCATTTGATTAGCAAAGTTGGAGTTAACTTCCGGTACAACCGGAAGTAACAAAAACCTCAAAAGATGATGTTTTAAAAGCTCAAAGCCAATTATGCCTGCTATCAAATTTTTAGAAAGATAAGTTTACTCGTTTCCGAGATCTTCTAATAGGCCACTCAACGTAAATCACCCTGTATAATGTCCAAAGCGACAACCTACTTTTTTCTACTCCCACATGGAAATTTGCTGTTTCCTTTAGATTAAAGTGATTGGATAAGTGGGCTGTTTTGGGTAAGAACGGATATGATTTCATATCCATCCTAGTTAGGATATAAAACTGACCAATCACAGGGGTCAATTACAAAGAAACCAAATTTACATGTTGTAAATAATTTTTAAATTGAAAAATGTTTTTGCCGACGTACAGACACGATTAAAATTGAAAAAGTTTTATGCCTCCGCTGGGAATCGAACCCAGAACTTCTCAAGCCCTCTGCCAATTGCGCTACGGGGGACCTGATATTCTCTCACCAACTTCGGTCATATAACTTATTTAATTTTATGCTAGTAGTAATAGTCTGGAATATCCTGTGATTCACAGACCGAGGAGGGTGTTATAAGGGGAAAAGGGAACTCATTTCCTAACACTGAATTTAATTTAAATCAAAACATTTACCCCTGAGTCTATGCATACACAATTTTTTCCTAAAAAGTACACGAAATTGTGCGAAAATTGAAGGTTTAATACCATATATTTCTACCGAACTTGCGTTATTTTCTGACCGAACTAAATATTTGAGCACAGATGCACTTTCGTATTTCAAGAATCTCACACTTTCCACTCAGTTCTAGACAAGTGCTACAAGATTTAATGCATAAAATGTACTATATACCTACAAAATGAACGTTTTTTACTAACCTTGGTTTTTTGCCATGCAAATATTTGTCCACATCGATATTTTCCGATATATTTTGAACGGGCATCCAACCCCAATCGACCTTAAAACTTTTATTATATGTAACAGATATAAAAAAATAACTGGTAAATCTTCCTTAGATGGTGGAACATGAAGATGATTACATAAAATCAGATAAAACAGACGAAATTATAAGATGTCTAGAAAAAAAATTCTATTTTTACGAAAGGTTTTAAGGTTATGTTATTTTTACTTACAGTATTGCCACTTTTTTTTTCACGTTAACAGTGTTGCTAGTTTGTAAATTGGCGATTATTTTAAAAAACTTTACCACAGCGAACGTTAAAAGTTCATATAACGCCATTTTTAACTGATTAAAACGAATTCTGCAGCTATTTTGTTGTACTTTTGGAGTTATAATTCATACGCAAGCAGAAGAAAATCCAAACAAACCCTTTTTATTTTGTGCATTTCAGCAGAACAATTTAATCAACTTAGCTATGGTTGAGACAAATAAATTGTTCATTTTTATTAGTAAATATATCGCTTTTTGTCTGTTATTCTGTAAAAGGCCGAATGTGTGAAAGATAGATATATTCAAAGAGATTTTGTGTAAATATAAGAAATGACCCAAATTGATAAGTATGGTACAGTGTAACTTGGCCCATGGATTTTCTAATGAAATGAGTTTTTCTTTCTTTTTATTATCTTTTATTTAGCGTGAGCCTTTTCGATTGCGAACGATGACAGAAACCCGTTTTACAACAAGAAAATGCAAGAATTTTCATTTTTGACAAGGTAAAAAAGTAAGGTTAGGGATTACGTCATAACTGACATTTTGTTGTTTACGGTTTACAGCGGTTAGAATTTTAAATTAAAACTTGTTATTACGGCACAATTGAGTATTACGACACTCGAGCAGTTTTTAGCAATAGGAAAACATAATGCGTTTCAAAAATTGTTCAGTTTCAAATGATTCGCCTTCAGATTATCCTTATTGCAGAACAATAACAGTACTCACTTACTGAATAGATATTAAAATAAAACACTTATTACGTACCTTCTCACCTAACGCACATCAAATCTGCTTACAGCAGCAGCTCGAAATTATTATTGAATTCCTAAAATATGAAAATTAAAGTAAATAACTGTGAAAGAAAAAAATACAGTTTTATTTACCTTCATTTGGACATGGTTCTTTTTCTATGTTTTTGTCGAAATTATTCTCTTCTGTTACCATTTTTGTTTTTGAAAATCTTAAATAGCAAGTAGATAGGCTTTAAAAAGTAAAAAATTACACAAAAGTTGTAAAGAAATATACAATCATTTTAGGTTATATGTTATGTTTTTGCGGTTTGGCGTTTGGCATGGCCTTCTAAATTTTGTCGACAAATCGGGCGTCCTTTTTTGCTTCAATACAAAGTAGGCGTAGGTTTACTATTTATGTCGCAGAAAAACGTGAAATTAATCGATTTTATGTTTAGAAAGTTAATAGATTGTTTATTTCGTAATATAACTAGAGCTAAAAGTTATTTTTAATTGCTAAAGGGCTTTAGCATGTATTAGCTAAAAATCAATCCGACGGAGATTTCCTATCCTTCTTCTGTGATTTCAAGACAGGAGAGCTTTAACAAGTGGGCTATTCATTTATGTAGTGTAAATTGGTCCACGATTTAACCAATGAGGAGAATTTTTGTTCAATTTTTTTTCTGTCATCGTTCGCAATCGAAAAGAAATAGACCATAAGTTTTTCTTTAACATTGTTTTCATGCAAGGAAGTAAATGGAGAAACCTTTAAAAATAATAAAGTTAAACAATCAAATTAATTTGCAACTCTTTCTTGCAATTTTTTCTCTGTCTAGCACGTTTCATGGGCAACGACGTATAGCGCCATAGAATAGTGCTCCGAAGACGTTGGGTTATGTTTTTATTCGCCTTTATTATTATAATAAAATAAATAAAGATGGGAAGTTGTAAAATACGTTGTCGCTTAATCATTGAACAAGAGGTCTGTTCCCACAAGCCAATCACGGACAAGTTACTGACAGTTTGACAGTTGTGGGAACAAACTCAATGACGCACGGGTAAACATTCAACATGACTATAGTACACTACTTTGGCTGAAATACGCGCATCGTAAAAAACGTGAATTTTTGTTATGTAAATAACGAAATAGACTTTATTGTCTCCTCCGGTACATTGCAAATAAAATATCAACAAAACCAGTCGACTCGCCAGCAGCGTCAGAGCGATATATCTTGTCTCTCGAGACGTACTTTCATTGTTTATCTTTGCCAGTCGCCCAACCATCTCCAACTTGATCGTCTAGTTTTCGCTGTCGTTTCAGAGACAAAAGAAGTAGGAACCGCGTTTTCGCTATTGTTGTTTTTCCGTGCACACCTTGAATTTTGGACGGTCGTGACGTCACGGTGATAAGTTGCATGCCGTTTATCAGGTGTGAAGCGCGACGTTGCCGGTACGTGAAATAGGAGCCAGTTTATAGATTTTTGAAGGAAGGCTCTATTTTTATTTTTATTGTATGTTAAGTTTTTCGGAATATCACTAAATGTAAATGGTAAGTTTTCCTTTGTTTTAAAAACCTATGATTATAGTCTATTTCTGAAAGGTGTAGAGTAATAAAAGCGAGGTATGCAAAGAGACTACAGAGTGACCCAACGAATATTTAAGCCACTTTCATAATTTGGCATTGATTTCATTGCAAAATTGTTTATTTTCATCAATTGCAGGTAGTACCACCCGGGTTTGGGTCAATTTATGGGTTTTACGTATTGTTATCCATTCATAAACACTGAAAGTGGTGTGACAAAGGCGTGCATTATGTACATACCTAGTATTAGGTACACTTATTTTTTATTAAACATTATAAAAAAAATACAAAATACATTATACAGAAATTAAATTATAAAAAATCATAATATATTCTTCGTCATCTGAGGAACTGTCATCTCCTCTAGATGTTATAATTAATGGGTCGACGGTTCGAACGATCAGGTAGTCAAGATCCCACATTTTCTCCTCTTCTTTAATGACATGATGGACTGCTTTTCGCTAGTTCTCTGGTGTCACTTCCTTAAAGGCTTGATCAAACAGAAGCTTAACGTCTTTCATTTTGAATGTCGTGTTGTGTCTTGCTACAAATCCTTTCACTTGCGCCCATCTAAGTTCTATAGGATTTGGTTCGCAATAATATGGCGGTGTGCGCAGCACAGTTACACTATGTTTTTCAGCTGTATCTTCCACGGCATATTTCTTAAAACGATGTTTGTGTAAATTTGCTATAGCTAATAGTTCCTTCTTTATCAAATTATCTTCTTCTTTTTTAATAGATATAAATGATTGAATACACAAAATTTACCTGCGCCTATGGCCGAAACCGAAATTGAGCCCAACTTGACGGAATTTCCCATTTTATTACTCTACACCTTTCTGAAATATGCTATATAAGAAAGTAGAGAGTCTGTGAAAGTCAATTGGCAATAATGATTTTGATCCAACAAATCCGTAAAAGAAATAGGGAATTTTTAATTTTAAAAATTGCTACTTAAAATTTCCTTTAATTTAAAGACTCATCTTAAAACTGCATTTCTCATGTAACAGATTTTCAGATTACTAACTAATTTTTAAAATATACAGTCATTTATGCCAATATCTTTAGGATTTATGGTAATTATATATTATACGCACACCACTCCAAAATTTATGATTTTTTCAGAAATAATAAAATTCGGCGGTCACGCTTAGTTTTTGAGATATTCCTTCTTAAAGTACCTGTTCATGGAGGTTAGGTTTCTGATGGGAACAGGACCTATTTTTGGTAATAGAGAGCCCTAGGCCCGTTACACAATCCGAGGCCCCTAATTTCAGGCGGGGAAGGGGAGGGTAACCAGCAAAAAAACGGGGCTGCGGTCAGTGGCGGCTCGCGGTCTTAAAAAATGGTGAAGAGCTAGGTATGGTGCGGATACTAAAACAAACATTGACTAAAAATCCGTGTAACAAAACGTTTCTTTTATCCTCATCCTGTCCAATGACTGAATGGAGTTTCCAACAAATTACAAACTATGTCATTAATTGGGTTCATTTTTAAAACACACAACTAAGTAGGTACGTATACTACTGAATTAACTGAAAAATCAAAACAAAACTTTTTAATCACACAGTAAATTACGTAAAAACGATATCTATAACCGTAACTTTCGCGAAGCCTCAAAATAAATACCTTAAGGTTAGGCGAACCAAGACTAAAACAATGGAGAATACGACTGATCTATTTTTAAATTGCCCTTCATCATAATGCAGATTGTTACATGCTGTTTGCGTGACTAACGTCACGTAACCATAGCATCGATGAATATCAAAACCATGTTGGGCGTTAGATCTTCACTTGCTTTCAGCTAACGGATACGGTCGCTGGGGCGCGCCAAAATGCACGAGTGTTTATAATTATTGTCCGTCGGAGTTAACCGTTGCCCTATTATGCATAGCTACATTCGAATTAAATTGATATTATTAATTCGAACATAATTATTTTTTAAGGGCTAAAATGGTAGCTGTATTGATATGTACATTAATGTTTAATATTGTCGAAAAACTTTCCTCCTGGTTTTATTTTTTCACCTGACGAGCCGCCACTGGCTGCGGTGTATGTGATATCAAACACTTCTAATCAAAAGTGACTTCTAAAGAAACACCTAGGATCCAGAGGAGGCGTCCATGCTCCTCACAACTTCAAAGGTTTTTTTCCCTAATAATTTACGCAATAATTATTTAATATGCTTCAATGATATTATAAAGAAAATAAATTAGTTACTATAAAAACAAGAATAATTAGTATTTATTACGTCTGGAAAACAGTATGTATATAAAGAAGCCGACATAGATCAAAGAACAAATAGAGTTTTCAGCCTCTCACCTGCTACACTATAAAAACTCCAGGTATAAAATTACTGTCAGCGACTCATCGCTTTCATACAGAGAACAGCGGGTTGTACAAAGTCAAGTAAATAATCTGCTCTACTAGAATTTCAAAAGTACACTGGAATTGCTTTCTCTAACTTCGTACAACCCGCTGCACTCTACACATTTTAAATGTTAGCTGGCACCTCTATATACATTATTACATTAGTTAACATTGAGACGTCGGAATATTACAGAAAGTTACGCAGATCTGTAAAGATTATTTTACTACTTGTTTTTTTTAACCCTACAAAAATGTAAACATTGTAAAATATAATTGGATTATTTTATCTCGAGTGTTGTTGCATCATGTTGATTGTCGGTCGACATTTTGAAACAGGACGTGTCATTGCATCAGATAATGTAAGTTTTGAACGCAAGTAATTGAACTCCGCAATACATACCCGGGCTTTTACATTGATATTTCACGGTCCACGTGGGACGAAAATACATGTCAGTTACAACCGAGATTAGGTACACCAAGGGACGTCATGTTGATACATTAGCCTTCTTTCTTTGTATCTCTTACTTTGGACCTCACTGATCCTTGGATTTAGATCCAAATTGTTAGCAAAGTGCCGAAATGAAAAGGTTGGACGAAATACGTCTCAGCACTGAACTAGGGAAATATTAAAGTTTCTTAGCTTCTCTTACGTGATATTTCTGATGTCAACTGTCGAAAATCTAGCCCTATCATTATGTTTTCTGTTTTAAATATGGCCGCTGCTCTAAAAGTAATAATGTAATCCCTATAGTCTATTTCAGAAAGGTGTAGAGTAATAAAATAGGAAATTCCGTTCAGTTCGGCGCAATTTCGGTGTCGGCCATAGGCACAGGTAAATTTTGTGCATTAAATTATTTATGATAAAAGAAAAAGAAGGAACTATTATCTATAGCTAATTTACACAAACATCGTTTTATGAAATATGCCGTGGAAGATATAGCTGAAAAACATAGTGTAACTGTGATGCGCACACCGCCATATCATTGCGAACTAAATCTTATAGAACTTATATGGGCGCAAGTGATAGGATTTGTAGCAAGACACAACACGACATTTAAAATGAAAGACGTTAAGCTACTGTTTGATCAAGCCATTAAGGAAGTGACACCAGACAACTGGCGAAAAGCAGTCCATCATGTCATTAAAGACGAGGAGAAAATGTGGGATCTTGACCACCTGGTCGATCGGACAGTTCGTCAGATGACAAAGAATATGATTTTTTATAATTTAATTTCTGTATAATATATTTTTTTATAATGTGTAAATGCACGCCTTTGTCACACCATTTTCAGTGTTTTTGAATGGGTAACAATAGGCAAAACCCTAAATTGACCCGAACCCTGGTGGTACTACCTGCACTTGATGAAAATAAAGAATTTTGCAATGAAATCAATGCCAAATTATGAAAGTGGCTTAAATATTCGTTGGGTTACTCTGTAGTCTCTTTGCATACCTCGCTTTTATTACTCTACACCTTTCAGAAATAGATTATAAACTTCTTATGCCGCGGGAGTGACAGCCACGATCGCAACTCACCTAACATCTCATTAAATATTAGTAAATATAGTAATATAATTTAAGAACTGATGTTAATTCTATATCTGCCTATGAAAGATACATGCGATTCAAAATGTTTTATCTTTCTAGGTATTAAAAAAGATAACAATTACTTTAAGAGAGTGGAATTTTTTTAGCACTTTAGACGTAAAAACTACTACACATGAATGCAATTCACTTGATTATTTATCAACACTTGAATTATTTTACACAGAATAATATTATCATTATATCAAATGATATCAGTTTTTTTATTTTTAAAATTATATCTATGAATTACCGATTCAAAATCGAATAACATAATGTAAACATGTCTAGTTAGTGGAACCATGCAATGAAAATCGTACTTGCACTAACCACTCTACTCTAGGCCTACACATTAGAACGGAGACTAGCTATGGCACCTTTTGGATGAAAGCAAACACCACCACAGTATACCAAGCACAAGACTATACTATGCATGTGTTGAACAGAATAACGAAAGGGGCTCTACCATAACTGCTCATACTGTTAAACAGTCCAGCCGCCCTAGGGCCGCGAAATCCGAATTTTTTATCATTTTGGAGTATCTAATCGAACTAATGGACTGGGGAATAAGACAGTTGAACTTCTAGCATCAGATGAACTAGCCAAAGTTGGACCTGCTTTAAAGGTTGAGATTCCAGAACCCGCCATTAGAATATCAATATGAGCTAACGAGGTAAAAGGATAACAACATATCTCTCGATGAAACAATATTCCTTCTCGCGCTAGGATAACTGCTCATACTGTTAAACAGTCCAGTCGCCCTAGAACCCCGAAATCCTCTCTAATTTTTCATAATTTTGGAGTATCTAATCGAACTAATGGACTGGGGAATAAGACAGTTGAACTTCTAGCATCAGATGAACTAGCCAAAGTTGGACCTGCTTTAAAGGTTGAGTGTCCAGAATCCGCAATTAGAATATCAATATGAGCTAACGAGGTAAAAGGATAACAACATATCTCTCGATGAAACAAAATTCCTTCTCGCGCTAGGATAACTGCTCATACTGTTAAACAGTCCAGTCGCCCTACAACCTCGAAATCCTCTTTAATTTTTCATAATTTTGGAGTATCTAATCGAACTAATGGACTGGGGAATAAGACAGTTGAACTTCTAGCATCAGATGAACTAGCCAAAGTTGGACCTGCTTTAAAGGTTGAGTGTCCAGAACCCGCAATTAGAATATCAATATGAGCTAACGAGGTAAAAGGATAACAACATATCTCTCGATGAAACAAAATTCCTTCTCGCGCTAGGATAACTGCTCATACTGTTAAACAGTCCAGTCGCCCTAGAACCCCGAAATCCTCTCTAATTTTTCATAATTTTGGAGTATCTAATCGAACTAATGGACTGGGGAATAAGACAGTTGAACTTCTAGCATCAGATGAACTAGCCAAAGTTGGACCTGCTTTAAAGGTTGAGTGTCCAGAATCCGCAATTAGAATATCAATATGAGCTAACGAGGTAAAAGGATAACAACATATCTCTCGATGAAACAAAATTCCTTCTCGCGCTAGGATAACTGCTCATACTGTTAAACAGTCCAGTCGCCCTACAACCTCGAAATCCTCTTTAATTTTTCATAATTTTGGAGTATCTAATCGAACTAATGGACTGGGGAATAAGACAGTTGAACTTCTAGCATCAGATGAACTAGCCAAAGTTGGACCTGCTTTAAAGGTTGAGTGTCCAGAACCCGCAATTAGAATATCAATATGAGCTAACGAGGTAAAAGGATAACAACATATCTCTCGATGAAACAAAATTCCTTCTCGCGCTAGGATAACTGCTCATACTGTTAAACAGTCCAGTCGCCCTAGAACCCCGAAATCCTCTCTAATTTTTCATAATTTTGGAGTATCTAATCGAACTAATGGACTGGGGAATAAGACAGTTGAACTTCTAGCATCAGATGAACTAGCCAAAGTTGGACCTGCTTTAAAGGTTGAGTGTCCAGAATCCGCAATTAGAATATCAATATGAGCTAACGAGGTAAAAGGATAACAACATATCTCTCGATGAAACAAAATTCCTTCTCGCGCTAGGATAACTGCTCATACTGTTAAACAGTCCAGTCGCCCTACAACCTCGAAATCCTCTTTAATTTTTCATAATTTTGGAGTATCTAATCGAACTAATAGACTGGGGAATAAGACAGTTGAACTTCTAGCATCAGATGAACTAGCCAAAGTTGGACCTGCTTTAAAGGTTGAGTGTCCAGAACCCGCAATTAGAATATCAATATGAGCTAACGAGGTAAAAGGATAACAACATATCTCTCGATGAAACAAAATTCCTTCTCGCGCTAGGATAACTGCTCATACTGTTAAACAGTCCAGTCGCCCTAGAACCCCGAAATCCTCTCTAATTTTTCATAATTTTGGAGTATCTAATCGAACTAATGGACTGGGGAATAAGACAGTTGAACTTCTAGCATCAGATGAACTAGCCAAAGTTGGACCTGCTTTAAAGGTTGAGTGTCCAGAATCCGCAATTAGAATATCAATATGAGCTAACGAGGTAAAAGGATAACAACATATCTCTCGATGAAACAAAATTCCTTCTCGCGCTAGGATAACTGCTCATACTGTTAAACAGTCCAGTCGCCCTACAACCTCGAAATCCTCTTTAATTTTTCATAATTTTGGAGTATCTAATCGAACTAATGGACTGGGGAATAAGACAGTTGAACTTCTAGCATCAGATGAACTAGCCAAAGTTGGACCTGCTTTAAAGGTTGAGTGTCCAGAACCCGCAATTAGAATATCAATATGAGCTAACGAGGTAAAAGGATAACAACATATCTCTCGATGAAACAAAATTCCTTCTCGCGCTAGGATAACTGCTCATACTGTTAAACAGTCCAGTCGCCCTACAACCTCGAAATCCTCTTTAATTTTTCATAATTTTGGAGTATCTAATCGAACTAATGGACTGGGGAATAAGACAGTTGAACTTCTAGCATCAGATGAACTAGCCAAAGTTGGACCTGCTTTAAAGGTTGAGTGTCCAGAACCCGCAATTAGAATATCAATATGAGCTAACGAGGTAAAAGGATAACAACATATATCTCGATGAAACAAAATTCCTCGCGCTAGGGTCACAATAGGTAATATTTTGAAGAAACTAACAAATGAAATGTTATTTTAACAAATACCGAAATAAAGCGAGCTGCCGGCTTGTTAAAAAATTATTGGCATTTAAGGAAACACCTTTACTTAGTAGGAATTTACAATGAACCTATTGAATGCAAAAGACGGAATCTCTACTTAACCTTAAAAGACTTTGCTTTTACTGAATTTGAAAGCTGATTTTTGTCCCGATTGCTACTACCATCAGCGATTAATTGTGATGTACAGCGACATCTCAGTTAATAGTATGAAGTTTATTTTTTTCCGTTCCTGGATTACATCGACTTGACGTAATAATTAATAAATTATTGTTGACATGTGATGGTGAAAAGCTTATCCTTTGTAACATAGGCTGAGAGATACAAGTAGAGGCGAAAGAGACCAGACTCATGCCAGCCACCATGAATGTCAGGGAACCCCAGGAAACAAAGCCTCGAGAGATAGTTATCGTGTAAATAAGCAAAAAAGTAGACAATATTATAGCTAGAATATAAAAGTAAAAATGTCAAATCTAATACCCGAAGTATACGTGACAAAAGTAGAATTTTCTTAAAATTCAAGATTATGCCAATTTCCAAATAAAGTTGACCTTAAACCACAATAAATAACCAGTAAATTTAAAATCTCAAAAGAAAACAATAAAACCAGTAACGCAACCGGATTAGTAACTCAAGAAACGTACAAAGTAATGGGGTTCCAAGAAAATGCTGATTTAAATATGGCAACGCACTTTAAACAGGCGGTACCGGTACTCGGTTCCACTGTAGCCGAAATGTAAATGGGTGATCGTCAGGAAAACGTGCATTTACAGAAAGTTAATAAACAAAAATAAATATTTACCAAATATAATATGTCAATTTGAGGGCTACAGAAATGATTGAAAGGGTCAGCCAGATGTGTGGTTTATTTGCTCACTCCAGAATAAAAATGCAAGTGAACTTGTGTGCTGAACAAAAATAGCGAAACATTCTCGTGTTCATCTGTATTCTTACGATAATAAAACCGTAGATCTACAACTTTGTACACAGAGAGAACACTATCATTATGTCAAATAGATGCTTATTGATTCAATGCTACGCTATATTCCGTATTCCTTAGACATAAATATAATTTATAAACAATACAAGGGTTGTTTTTGAATTAAGAGTAAACAGTAGTCGATAAGTCATCATGAAGAAACGGTGCATTTCCAACGCATCGCGCATATTGTATACCTCTATTTGTCGATGGCAATAAAATATAAAATTTCTTTTTTTATATTCGAAATGTTATAACGAATCTCACGAGAATTAAGTGACGCGGCGTCAGCGGAGATTTTTAAGATAATATCGGGGCATCGTTTGTACTTTTAATGGAAAAAGGGAAATCAACATGAATAGCCGCAATATTTATATTTTGCATGGCGGATAATATAATCTGAATACAGGGTGATTCCTAAGTTGATACTTCTTTTTTAGCTGTGTATAGAAGGCATTAACAAACAACATTTTGAAATACCTTTTTCAAAAAACTCGAAAATAAAGTACTTACATACATACACACTACGAATCAAATACGGTCCTGCCTAACTTGTCCGTTGAATAACATTAAGAAAACTTGTGGGTGTAGGATGAGCCCGCAAGGGAAAGCGTTCGGCGTATAATCTCGAAGCAGCAGCCGAACTTTGACGACACTTACCGTAAATTAGCACCATATCTACTAGTTCATTGTTTTCAAATTTTGCCATTTTCACGTGCCACCAATTTAAAATTAACTTGCTTTAAAAAAACACACCGCAGCGGATTGCCAAACAACTCACCACGAACCGTAAATTGAATGACTAATAAGAAATAAGACAAACAACATAAAGTATAGCAGGATACGTTTTGATGACCAGGCCCGCACGTAGATTTTTTACTTCTGTATTTCGCCTATTTTTAAGTTTTTTGAAAAAAGGTATTTGAAAATGTTGTTTATTTTAATATGCCTTCTATACACGGCTAAAAAAGAAGTATCAACTTAGGAATCACCCTGTATAATTGAAACTTTAAAATATATTTCAAAAAAATAAGGTATCCGCCAAACTAGAAGTTGTTGTGAACCCCTTAATAAAAATTTTGTATTACATTTTTAATTAAACAAGCCAGGAAACGATGCCGCGTTTCACGCTGGTATGGAAGGCGATTAAGAACATATTACACCCTTATTCACTAAAGAGGTTTAAAATTTAGACTATCAAAATATTTAAATGTATAGTCTCAAAGTTATGTTTTTACCGTGGCATTATTTTATGTGCCATATGACACGTTTGTGTTAATTTGATTTTTTTGTAATTAAATCGTCTTACCGATAAATAATGTGACCGGGATTTTCTTGCAAATACAGTTTTAGTTCTATTAAAGAACACAATACGTACTAAAATACGTTTTACTCTAAAAATTTGAAGAAGACGCAAAAAAGTATTTACAATACAAATCTTAGTTTGATAGATTTTCTTTGATATTACAGATATAAGAGAAATTTAAAAAGAAAACGAAAGGCTATAAGTATGATTTCATCATGCATCCGTTGTTGTTGCTAATGTTCCCTACATGGTGTTTTAAATTTAACATAAAGAAAAACATTCTCATTTTTGCAGTTCAAACAAAAAATTATCGAAATCGATTTATCGGTTCGCAAGAAACCCAACTTTGAAATTGAGCATAATTTTTGGTTGTGCGTTATTTTGCGGGTAAGTATATTTTTTAAAACAAAACAATTATTCTGTTAAAAGTATCTGGAATTATTTTTCAATCTGGTTTCTATGTTTAGAACAAGAATACTTTAAAAATTGTTTTAAATTTATTTTTATTACCTTATAATAATAAGTAGATTTGATGCAAATGAAGTGTTCTCAAATATACTACTATTATTTAATACAAAATTTCTGTGTAAGATGTTGTAGAACGTGTTACCAAAATGTTGGACAATTTCAAACAGATTTTTTTTTACTGAACAGACAGCAAAATGCACGTTTTCGTAACAATAACTCAAGAGCTTTAAGCCAGAGTAGGTCACTGAAAGAAAGAGATTTTCAGATTTTGGGGAGTGTATCGTTTTACAGTTGATGTTTGCTGTGTGCAAAAAGTAGGTTGCAATGTCACCGATACAAAATGGAGACATTTAACTTTCGAAAATTGTAAGTAATGGTAATCTATTCATTACTACGTGTAAATAAATACACAGTGACCGGCAGAGATGCGGAAACATTTTAATTATGAGTTAGAGAATTTTTTAACTATGCCTTAAAACCAAACTTGTAAT
The DNA here is from genome assembly GCA_935413205.1 of Polydrusus cervinus. Lineage (NCBI taxonomy): Eukaryota > Metazoa > Arthropoda > Insecta > Coleoptera > Curculionidae > Polydrusus > Polydrusus cervinus. The sequence continues at coordinate 98,618,361 of OW284510.1, read as the reverse complement.
TACTTTTTTTTTAAATCTGCTTCCGTATACAGGGTCCTTCAAAAATTTGAATTTTGTGTACAGTGCCCCAAATTCGATGCTCATCATGGTTATCTCTGAAACTATTAGAGATATAGCATCGGCCAAATGGGGGCAAAGTTGCGGAATTATGTGCTCAGATAGTGTAAAAAAAATTTGAGCTCTATTTTTTACTTTTTGAAATAAGTATTCGAAAAAAAATAAAATTTTGAGTTTTTGTTTTTTAATTTATCTGACTTATTTTAACCGCTACAGAAAAACAAATACAACGTTGTTAAAGCAGCTTTTTTAGCTTTATACTACCGTTTTTTTAGAATATCGGTACAATGTTTCGTTTTTGTGGAACTGTTTTCAAAATCTCTAAGCCCTTATTCCAACCATGTATCACACTTAATAATTTTTAGACGTTTCGATGTCATCTTTACATCATCAGGAATTTGATAATTACTTTTAAATAAATACGGCTCTGGTGTCAGTTATTTAACAATTTTTACCAAATACAACATGCAAATGAATGCGGAATTCAATAGTTATAGAATGAATTAACTATATAATATCTATTTATATTAATTTTATTATTACATACTTATATTATCGATGCGTAGAAAAGGGCTATCGAACTATTAACCAAAAATTACATCTTAGTTCTAGTTTTTGATAATAATATATCTAAAGCAGATAATTAGAAAACAAACAAAAAATTTTAAATATAAAAATAAATAAATGAAAAGTTGAATCCAACCTTTTTACTTTTAATTTGTTTCCTATATAAACATAACGGAAGCCCTCAATAAATCATATTTCTGTGCAATAGTTATTGAAACTAATAATTTTCACATCTAAATTAAAAAAAATAATATTTTTCTTGCTTAGGAATATTACTAACCACAATTTACACAATTTTTTTTCCATATCCTTCACTCAAAAAACGATAACATGACATGAACAAAGTTAAAACTAGATATAACCGGAAGTTCAATGTATAGTCACTTTAAAAAAAAATGAAACTGAGGTGATTTATTAATAGTTTATTTAGTACATATTTACACTGTTATTATTTTTATAGTTTAAATTTTAGCTACGTCACGTCGTCATGACACGAGTTTTTTATGAATTTATCTACCACTGATTTTGAATGTGTAAAATGTTATAATAAATTCAACATAATAATAACAATTACCAACCTTGTAATAGTCCAAATAATAGTTATTTATGTACCAAGGCAGTAAAGTGATTCTTTATCGGATGAGTCTAATATTATGAGATGAGCCAGCGAGGCGAATAACAGGCGAGTCGATAAAGACACTTTACTGACGTGGTGCACACAAAATTTTATCGCCAACCGTTCATCACCGTTTTATGTAAGGCAGACCGCTCTAAGAAAATAGATGTTTTTTCCCCATGTTAAAATAATAGAAAAGACGATCTGTAGACCTATTTTAGAATCGGGTCTGCGTAAAATATTTAATAGTTCTTGCCTTATATTTGGTCACAATGTAGAAGTTTCATACTACCTATTCCATCCCATATTCAAGCTCGAAAGGTTAAAATAGCTTTACAATTCGACGACAAAAAACCCATTTTGGCCTAAATTTGACACATCAGAAAATTTTGGCCGACCACGTGCGTATTCCAAAGCACCCCTCAAAAAATTTGACCTACTATGAGAAATGGCAGGGTAATACTTTATCAGCCGCATAAAATACTTTACCTGCCGCAAATGCGGCAGATAAAGTATTTTATTTTACAATAAAATAAAGTGTTCGTTTACTGCCGGATATCACTCTGATAATGTACGCCTTTACTGTCGGTTGGCGATAAAATTATTTATCATCAATAAAACTATTGCTAGGACATATAATGAATTTTTTGCAGCCCACTGAAAACATGCACAATTTCCACAAAGTCCGTTTTGGACAATTATTTTTATTGGATTACTTTTCAGGCTTTGTCATTGTATTATATTATAAACATTTTAGACAACATTGTCAAGCTGCCGTTTTCATGACGTATATTCGATAAAGTCCGTGTGTTTGTTCCAATAGATTTTTTTAAATTTATTTTCTCATTGATGGCTTAAAAACATCAAAAAGTACAAACCCAGATAATTTTATTTTTTTGTTTCTTTATACACTACAATCAAAATTTAGTGAAAGGGCCCATTCTAATTAATATTTTTTGAGATGTAGCATGCACTGCACATTGTCCTAATTTGTCACCACACATATTATAGTAAAAAATAAGGCAAGTAACACCTTAAATTTATCAAATGACTTATAAAAAAAGCTTTTAATGGGAGTTTCAACCAGTTTTAATCAGTTTTTAATGATTTTATGTTTAAATTATGATGTTATTTGTGGAAAGGTTGTGAACAATAAACATTTTACTTTTATATGGATAGATAAGTGATGCTATAGTAATTTCATGTCTATTTTTATATATTTATTTACAATTGAAAATAGTAGATACGTATAATTAATACTAGATTAAGGTTATTTACTTCTACCACATCGCGCATATTGTACCTGTGATGGTAATAAATAAATATATATAAATAAAAAATTTGTATATACAAAATATTATAAAAATGAATTTTATGAGAGTTAAGGGCCGCGCCGTCAGTAGAGATTTTTAAGATAATATCGGGGCATCAATATTTCTATTTGTATGTTCTGCATGGCGGATGATATAATTTGAACCTATACAGTGTGTCCAAAAAAGTATGCAACATATGTAAAAGTTTTTTATTACCAATTTCTCAGAAAATTTTATTCTTGATGAAAGTTGGTGCATGCCTTGAAACTATAAATGCATATTTCACATTTTACCTGCGGCTAATAGTAAGGGAGCAAATGCCATTTTTTCGAAATTGCATTAAGAGTAAAGTACCTTAGTTATTAGAAATACAGCAAAATTTTAAATGGAAATGTTATTGCAAATTAAAAACATAGCTCAAATACGAAATTTGAGTTACGTATTTCAATTTTTATTTTATTTTTTTTAATCTCTAATTTCCCCTAAACGGTACGCCTCTGGTCGATTTTTCGTTTACGCAATTTTAATATATTTATCAAATAACTTAAACGTGGGTTTATAATAAAAATGCATTAAGTAGTTGCAAACTTTTAAAAATTTTTCAATGAACCGGGTCGGTTTAGATATAAGCGTGTTGCACGCCTACTTAAACACATTTTAGCCAACTTTTGTTCGAAACTAAATTATAATAAAATTCAACCCTTTTCATAGTACTGGAAATAACTACTAATTTATTTGTCATTTTCACCCAGTACGCTAAAGTCCAAAAACCTACTTTAAAAAAATGCATATAAAATTAGAGATTAGAAAAAAAATTGAGACGTAACTCAAATTTTGTATTTGGGCTATGTTTTTAATTTGCAATAACACTTCCATATAAAATTTTGCTGTGTTTCTAATAACTAAGGTACTTTACTCCTAATGCAATTTCGAAAAAATGGCATTTGCTCCCTTACTATTAGCCGCGGGTGAAATGTGAAATATGCATTTATAGTTTCAAGGCATGCACCAACTTTTATCAAGAATAAAATTTTCTGAGAAATCGGTAATAAAAAACTTTTACATATGTTGCATACTTTTTTGGACACACTGTATAATTAAAACTTTAATACGAATTTTCAATTTAAAAAAAAATAAAAAAAATAAGGTATCATCCGCCAAACTAGAAGTTTTTGCAAGCCAGAAAACGATGCCCCGTTTCACGCTATGGAAGGCCCTTAAGAATAATTTTCTTTAAATGAAAAAATTTAAAATCGAAACAAATTTGAACTTTTAGCTATCTTGATTAAAGAACAGATTTTAAAGTTCTAAAAGTCTTATGATTGTTTTTTTTTAAAGTTGGTTAGTAAAACAGACTTTATAATTCCTCAATACTGCCTAGAGGTCTGCACGGGCCCGGTTTTTATCTCGGGCCTTAACGCGGGCCGGCCGCTTAATCAATAAAGGTTCGGGTTTTCGTGCCCCAATAATTTTTCCCTGGCCTGTTTGACAGGCCTGTCGAACTTCTGTGGCCCAGCCGGTCTTTCGGGTCAGCCTTGGCTTGCTTATTTGCTTTTTTTTAAAGAAATATTTTAAATAATTTTCAAGACTTAATAATTTTATTCGGGCCTACCGGATCGGGCCGCGTCACAATATTCTGGCTCGGGTTGGGCCGTGAAATTCCTACAGGGCTCTAACACTGCCATAATTGTGGCTTATTTGTATGCGAAAGAATATAGCATTTTTTTAAATACTGGTGGTTTCTTTGACTAAGCTGCCCCCGAACAAATACGTATGATAATTACAAGCAATATTAATCAATTGAAATCAATAATTTTTTTGACATAAAGTAATGAAAGGGTAGCCTCGCGGAGCCTCCTGAATATACAGTGTGTTCTGGGAATGCGTTAAAAACCTTTGATGCGTGAGTCCATGCATTATAAAATGGAGGTAGTGTAGTTTCTTTAAAAAAACCAAAATTATAGTAGGGTTACCAAAACAACAAGTGTACAATTTTTTAAAATTAATTAAATTTAGTTTTTAAAGAATGAACTTAATATTTTGCGCATAAACCTAGCTTAGACGACTATAATCTTAAGATAAAAGTACTTCATTGTCATGCCATCGGAGAACAAAAATGTACTATTATATTGGCAACATTTTTAGTCGCAAATTACCAGTAAACTTTTTCTGCTCGATCACAATTTTTTTAATTATAAATTTTCATTATTACAGGTTGCTTCTAGCGGACTGGATCGCGACGATATGGTACCGGAGGGCGCCTTAGACCTTACGCATCCCCAGCAGCACCACGTGTCCGTACCTGTTCAGTCCGTATCCGTTCCGCCCGTTCTTTATAGTCAGAACTCCAACTCATCCACCGGAACGGATATTCTGGACCTAAGTATGCCGGATAAGAATTCAGTTACTGAGGTAAGTAACGATTACTATTTAGACCACCTTTCCCTAACATCCCCCCCCCCCCCCACCACCACCCCTTTTATAGTATTAAACGACCCATTCTATTTTGACGCGAGCTTTTTTCACAGGATGTGATGGAATTAAAGCATACGTAGGCAAAATTAAACTTTTTCCTACGACCCCCTATGAAAATGAGAAAAAAAGCACGGTTAGCTTGGCTCGAAAGCGCCGAATATCACACGCGTGTAAAAAAAAAATATTTTAACTTTAGAGTTGAAATACAAAGCACACTATTTAATTTAACTATATGGTGCCAATTTGACAGACCACCCCTATTTATTAAAAAGAACAAATTTTAGAAAGCAGTAATTGTAAAGTGTTTAACTTAGTTATCATGTATTTGTCGAGTGATTCAGAATTAGAGTGTGAAGATACGCTATCTGAAATTATAAAAAATGTTAATAATATACTGGAAAATCTATTACCAGAAAAAACAAATCGCGCTGAAGAGAGTGTCATGTATTAAACAACAAATCTTTATGGGTAGCAATAGCGTGGAGAGTTAGAGCTCTAGCCCACAGATCGCAAGGTCACAGGTTCAAATCCCGTAAGGAATATTTGACTTTTTTTTATAAAAAACATTAAACAATTTATAGACTTATTTTGAATTGAAACCTTCCTTGTTGGGTGGATTTTTTAAATTTATGTTTAATGCATTTGTCTTTGATTAAATTTAAAATTTTTCATTCTGGTTAATCATCCAGGATTAGTTCTTCCTACCTATATAAAATATGAAAAAATGTGGAAAAAAGTAAACTACAACTAAAGGAAAAGCCTATTGACAAACTATGAAACTATAATATATTAAGTGGAGCATATCCCTAAGTATGCTAATTTCAACACTAGTGTTGATATATTTTTTTTCAACACTAGTGTTGAATATATTTTTTTCACAAATCAAAGGCTTTTTCAATAATTCTTTGTGGTCGTAGGAAAAATAGTGTACATTACTTGTGTGAAAGTGATTTCTAAAACTCGGCTAACGCCTCGTGCTAAATACCTCCTGGTTTGAAAAGTATCACTTTCATCACTTGTTATGTAATATACTATTTTCGCGACTACAAAACTTTCCTTTTTCTGAGCAAAACAAAAAGCTACATTTCTCTAATGGTTTATTCTTTTAGGTTTGTTACGTATGTGGAGATGAATTCAAGAGAGGGAGTCTGGATTTTATTGCCTCCAAGCAGTCGCCAGACGCCCCTTTGTTGCCATTTTTTCCGAGCCTCATTGAGCATCCTAGGCCTAGTCGAAGCCGGCCTATAGATTCACAAGGCAGGGTGCAAGCGTGCGTTGATTGTCAACAGCATTTGTTGAAGCAGTGGAATACCTTTCAGGGACAAGGTAAGACGGACAGAATACACTATGATTTATCTTGTAAAAACTAACCACTCAAATTTGACTGTGAAACTCAATCAAAAACTTTGTGTATCCCGACAATATGTAAATAATGTTTAAAGCTTTTCGCGACATTTGACATTCCTTAGGGATCCAACTTAGGGCTTATTTTAATATTACTGATTCTGTTGATGTTATATTGTTGGCCTTCAGGAAAAAGTTACTAAGTACCAAGTTTATAATTTACATAGTTTATCTTGATTATTAAATACCGCGCTTCTAATTTTTGTTTATAACGCTGTGTAACGGTCGTTTTGTAGCGTTGACAATCAAAAATACACAATGAAATTTCGAAGAAATGTTGAGCTATTGTGGTTAAAATAGTGGTGAAAATTCAATGTTTTACGTGTTGTGTAAACAATATTGTAAGACTGTATCAGGTCTGTAAAGTAACGATTTAGTGCCAAGTTTTTATTTTATAAATAAGTGTTCAAATAATAGAATGGCTTCTAATAAATGGTGAGCTGTAGCCGCGGCTTGAAAGTGTGTTTATGAATAGAATGATTTGGATTTTTGGCTTTAATCCGGTTTGTTTTACACAATTAAATATGAATAACCCTTCTAGACGATAGATAGAAGTTGATTATATAATTATGACTTGCAAATTTTCACATTAAATGTTGGTATAGTGCTAATCATTTCATCAAAATATTTGTTAGTTTGTTAGTAGCTAATGTTGCTAATTATTATTTATTTACGCAAGCCAAAATGGGGAACCACGAGGTTTGATATTTATTTTGGAAAACGTTAGCACCATCGACGTCGTGTAAGGGATGACATAAAAAACTGAAAAAAAAAAATAAAATAAAAAAGTTACTAATTATTTTCAGATTTAAATTGACGATTCCATTCATAATACAGTTTTACCATATCCTGTAGGTCTGAGCCGCAAAAATGGCGCACAACCAAAAATTATGCTCAATTTTAAAGTTAATTTTCTCGCGAACCGATGTATCGATTACGTAAATTTTCTTTTGAACTGTAGCTTTTTTTCTTTGGTAATTGCACTGTTACATAATTATTCAGATTTCAGTTTCAGACTTATTATACAGGGTGCAAAAATGAGAATAGTTTTTTTTACGTTAAATATGAGACACCCTCTAGGGATCATGTATGATGAAATCATACTGTAGTAGTGATGTAAATGAAAAAAAACGTTGATGTTTTTTTCCAAACTCAACGTTGTTTTTTTTTTGAAAAAAAACTTAGGGGGTATGTTTTTTTTCTAAATTGCGTTTTTTTCACAATAATCAAAAATCTGTATTATCTTGTTGAGTTTTTTAAAATAAAGTGCAATCAACACGACAATATTTTTACATTTGTCAATAAACATATATTTAAAGAAAAAAACGAACATAAACCATCAACTTATAAAGAAAAATAACAGAAAAACCTTGTAGTTGCGCTGCACTATGCAAATAATAGATATAAAAAAAGGGATATAACATACAGTAACAACAGTAAATACTCTTTATATGCTCTAAGCTCTTTGGTTTACTAAACAGGAACATAAAATAGAACCTATCATTCTATCAAAGTTATCAAAAAAAAAACGTGAATTGTTTTTTTTTTTCTCGTTTTTTTTCAGGTGGTCAAAAAAACGGTTTTTTTTACATCACTATACTGTAGCCTCATGTTTTCTAAACTTTGTTTTTTTAAGTTCTCTGATATTTATAATAATTAATTGATCTACCGTAAACCCATTTTTTTTAGTTTAAAATGTTGAACCGAAAGTTGCAAGTTTTTTTATAGAGAATAAGAAACTAAGATAGGGAGGTGAAAACCATTTTTCTCTAAGATGCGCCGTTCCAATACTACAGCCTGTGAAAGTTTGAAATGTCATATTTAAAACGTGAATATCCCAAAAAGACTGAATTTAGACATATGACTTTTGTACAAAATATACGTGAAGTTTTATAGAGAATTAGAAAATAATAAAATATTTAGGGTGTTCTATTTAAAAAAATACAAGTTTTGTCCACCACACGTTTTTGAGTCACCCTGTATAATGTAAACTACTGATTTTATTAGTCGATTAGTTGTTAATAGTGATAAAATATAATGCAAGTAAACACACTTCTAGTAAATTTCACATACGTTTTTAATGCTTTGAATATTAGCTAGATTTACGAGAGATGGATATATATATACCTTACTGTATATTTACATAAACACGACAAAGATACACACTGAATACTCCTCTGTTGCCCTTCAATCAGCTAAAGTCCGTCAACCGATTATTATTACAGGACTAGTCATCGATGCCGCTAGTATGTGTATCTCTTTCTTACGCTTCGGCCTTCGCATATCTCTTTGTGTACTTCATCAATCCATGCGTCTTCTCTTGGTTCTTTCAATATCACAGAGCCGGCATTTATTTGTTCACGTGTTGAATAATAACGGCAGTATTGTTGTTGGTTGGTTGGTTTAAGGCGGGAGTCGGGCATTCGGCCCAAGCTTCCTGCACTGCAGCCTAGTGGCTTATTGTGCTCCCCTACCTTGCTAGAAAAGATTTGTTCCTTTTATATGGTCCAGTAAGTCCCTACCAAGTTTGTCATGCGCGAGGTTATCCCCACATTGGATTCCTCCGAAGATTTTCAATCTTCGGGTCGGTGCTTCGCAGTTATATATGATATGTGAGGCGGTTTCGTCCTCTTCGCCGCAAAGTCTGCATTTAATGGGACCATTGTAAATTCCTATTCGACGTAGGTGTTTTCTTAAGTGGCAGTGGCCTGTTAGTAGGCCAACCACTAGTTTTAGCTGGATGCGCGATAGAAGCAACATTCCAGTTGATAGCTTTTCCTAGGGTTTCCCAATTGTGGCCCTCGCTTGGGTTTGACCAGGTATCCTGTTCCATCGGGATAGGTGTTGTTGTTGCGCCCACCTGTCTGATGTTGCTTTGGTTACCTGTTATGATATGCCAAGGGCGAGTTCAGGGCTCCTGAGTTTTTGTTGTTGTATTTGGTATTTTTAGAGATCATTTTGTGCGTAGAATTTCTGGTTACACTGGTCAACAAAATTTAAGATTTTTTTTGTCCCACGAGCTGAAGTGGGTGTACTTGGTAGTACTTTTTAAACATATTTCATATATGTTTTCAGAATTTTTCCATCACGCAGGGTTTTAAAGTGACAAAGCAATGAATTTTTGTGAACGTATATATTATAATATGGGTATAAGTTATGAAAAAATAAAGTACAACGTGATATATTTACTTAGAAAATGTGGTCATATATGACTTTCGACTGTACTTTGCATCAGAAACATCTCTCTTCAGCGTCCATCAATAGTCTGCCAACATAGCGGGGCTCCATTTGCCTTGGTATCTCTTATCCATGTCCAGAATGTCCTGGTGAAATCGCTCGCCATGTTCGTCACTTACTGCTCCAAGGTTTTTCGGAAAAAAGTCCAAGTGTGAATGAAGAAAGTGTATTTTTAGACTCATGTTGCAACCCATGGCTTTATATGAGACCAATAAATTGTTAACATTCTCTACGTAATTTTCGGATTTACGATTTCCCAAGACGCCGTTGCAAATGTCCTTGAAAGAAAACCATGCTGCTTTTTCGGACAAGGTCGTTAAGTTCTTCTTGACTTAGAAGATGCGGCGCACAAGAAGACGAATCTGGTGTAAATGTTGGATCCAGATCAATATTTTCGGCTGAAAAACTTTCGTTGTTTACTTCGTCATCGGCAGTTTCATCGTCGCTCGGTGTCATATTTTGTTGGGGGTCAGGCACAGGTAATTCCGGACTGTGCGGCACTGGTCTCAGTGCAGATGGAATATGAGGATATTTAACAGTATGTTTGGATTTAGAAGTTATACCACTGATATTTGTAAGACAAAAATAGCAATCGGTAATATGGTCTGATGGTTCCCTCCAAATCATGGGAATAGCAAAAGGCATATGTCGTTTACCTTTTGCCCACGCTGTAAGAAGTCTGACACACGTAACACAGCAAATATGGGGAGCCCAGCTTTTGTCTTGATCGCCGACTTTACACTTGAAATACTGTTCATAGCATTTATTAACGAGAGGCGTGAAAGACCGTTTTTGAGATTTAAATGTCAATTCACCGCAGATGTAGCAAAAAGAGTTCGGGTGGTTTACACAATTTCTTGGCATTTTTACAGGTGAGTTACACTACAATAGCTTAAAATGCACCACAGCACATTCTTCAAAACGTTAAAAAAGTCTGCGTATATGTTCATTCACCGAGCTCTAGCCGATAACTAAAACAACAATAAATGTTATGTAGGACTCGGAACTGCTTGCAGGTCTCAACAAGCCAAGACATGTTCCGCGTGACACACAGAGCACACTTTGTTATTTCCTAGTCACAACAAGTTATTGTTACAATACACAAATAATAAAATAGCAATGCCTGACACAAGTTTTTTGTTAGATGACTCTTATAGTACAGACCTATGCGTGCATTTTATAGGTAAATAATCACATATACTGGAACATAAAAACTAAGGGTGATGGAGAAATTCTGAAAACATGATTGATTTCAGCATGCAAAATTATATTGAAATCAGACATTTTTGCGCTTGGGACAAAAATCTTGTTAACCAGTGTTATTAACTGTGGACTTTGTGTTCTTTTTGAAACAGCAAGTTAATATATAGTTTATTTGGCAAATTAACTATTACAGGAACATCAGTCCGGCCCTAACCAAATTTTAAGTTCTGTAAAATAAATGTTACTAGAAATTACGTGTGTCATTGAAGGCCATGAAAAGCTTACGTGAAATACATTATATTTTGGATGGTTGGTTGGATAAGGTGACACACTCGACGTGCAGCCACCCTGGGTCATTTTGTTTTGACAAAACGAGCGATGACCTGCACATTAAAGCTAGCAAAACATATTTTTTTATCCCGTTTTTCAAAATAATTAATTTTTTTTCGCCCACCCTATTATATAAACTATATACTATATTCTACATATATGCGTAATGCATTCATTTTTGTTTAGTTTCATTGCGGTTATACTTATTTTCATTTGTATATTATTTACACGTGTTAAGTACACAACTTCAAAAATATTATTCCAAAAGTTAATTTGATAACATTGCTGGTCATAAATAACATTAACAAAAACAAACTTTTAGTTACCAAAATGTAATAGGGTTATCGGGTTATCAGTAATGTCATTAACTGTAATCAGGTAGGTCTAAAAAAATAACACCATGGTAGTGGTATCTTGTATGTTTTACTGGATATAACCAGATTTTTTTTATTTGATTATAACATTATATGTAAATATTTTATTTTTCTCTTGCGTCTGTGTGTGTACATTTAGATAGTACATACATGTATAGAAGTGGGTGGCCCGATACTAAATGTTTACGAAATTTACTACTATAGTCTATTAATTTTCATTTGGTACTAAATTGAAACATACACACGTGGACACTCGCCTGAACAGGGTCGTATTTAGAAGTTTATAATACTATACGGCTGCCCAGTTTTAAACAAGACAAAAAGACAAGAATTTTTTAAATAAGACCCTGTTTAAGCCGAGTGTCCACGTCTATTATTACTGTATATTTACCACATATATACATAAACTATATTGCCAATACAAGCAGCCGCACGAAGCAAGAAGACACCCATCGTGCGATTCAAAATAACCTGAGTTCGGGCCCGTGGCGCTTGCGCAGTAGGGAAAAAATTAGGCAACCGACACGATATTTAACAGAACGTAAACAGAACCGAGTCGGCGTTGTTTGTATTCTTATTCGTCGACATCTTTTGTTTCGTTCCTTCGTGTGTGGTTATAATTTCAAAGTTTTGGGTGTTAATATTTATAAAACTTTACTTTCGATATTTTTTGTTAGTGTGTAAGTTGTTAGTTGTTTCCATCTTTTTTTACGTTGTATTCATTCAGATGTTCCGTATGTGATTGTGGATATTATTTTTAAGTTTTGGGTGCGAATTTAGGTATAAAACTTTACCAGACATTTTATTATTGTTAGCGACTTGTGTCTCAAGATGGGTAGAAAATAGTGCATGATCCTTTTTTGCACGAATCACGGTTCAATACCAGGAATAAGGTATTTCAGGTATGTAAAATATTGGTTACTTAGTTTTATTTGACCATAAACTGTACACACCCGAACTAAACGGGTGAATTTAAATAAAAGCTTGTAAAAATATTTTGAAAGTCGGCCCTGTCAAATGTTTACATCAAGAAGCAAATTTCCAAGCTGCGCAAACTCAACGGACCCTGATCATTTGCCTTCACTGGTGTCATCATTGAATTATGGTATTAGCAATATATGTGATATTTACATGTACACATTGTACACGACATATACACAGAACCTGACATCGATGCCGTTAGTATTTGTATCTCTTTCTTACGCTTTTGCCTTCGTATATCTCTTCCCGTACTTCATCAATCCGCGTGTCTTTGCGTTCTTTCAATATCACAGAGTCGTTATTCCTTCGTTCACGTGTTGAATAATAAGTGCAGTATTGTTGTATTTGGTATCTTTAGAGATCATTTTGCTATTACTTTGTGCGTAGACTTTCTGGTTATAAACTGTTGGACTGTGTGTATCTGTGAAGTGTTCTTTGCAAGACACTTCATAAAAAGCAAAACAATGGAAAATTCCAATTTAACACTCATGTAAAGCCGTGTTCCTCGATCAATCTTGACTGATTTAGTTATACCTTTAAATTTTAACATTTTTAAAGAAAGCCGAATATGTAGATAGGCGCACTATGATTCATTCGCTACGTAAGAACCGACGTGACTTCGGAGCGCGCCGTCTTTTATTGCATAAAATAATACAATATCTTGTGTCTGAAATCGATCGAAAATGGAGATAAACATTAGTTCGTCTCCAAAAACGGTTGCCTTATTTTTGCACTGATCCGTCGTTCTTTAAATATTGAAATTATATATGAAAGATATTTTTTCTAGCGTACCTCGTATTATTATAATTTTCAGGGTTATTGTGTGGTGAAAACTAGAAACAGATTTTGTAATGTCAATATTTTTCGCAACAACCAGTTATTTCTAGTTGCTTTATCCTTATCATAAATCTTTAAAATATTGGGTAAACATTCCCATCAAAAAAATAAATATTATAAACGTTGGTTTTTGGTTCGCTGAATTTCGTGGAGCTATTTTTGGCTCGGATCTCAAGATTTTTGCTTAAATTTGAATAATTCTGTTTTCTTTTGGTACCTTGACATTTTTAATTTAAATATTTCAAGACACTTGTTAAATTTGTTGTTGTTTTCGTTGTGTAGCAATGCGGATAATTTTTGTGAATGTCGAATTTCTTTCACTCTAAATAGTTTAACCATCGACATAATGTCTTGTAAAATTTGAATATTAATGCTAATATACAGTGATTTAGTGGTTCCATAAATAAGTGCTATAATATAAAATTGTACCTACGATCAGTAATTTTAAATCATATTCTGTTTAATTAAAAAAAAAAGTGTTTTCGAAATATTCAAAATTATATTAAGAATATAAAAAAATTGGTAAGTACTTTAAAAAAAATCTATACTTTCAATATGCTGTTGCTATTTCTAAAATGTGATAAGGTAAATATAAATTCGTGGTTTCTTCCGACAATCCTTCTATAAGTTGAGGACTAACAAAAAGAATTTTTTTGCGATATTTATGTTTTCAATTTATTTCGCATGGCTACTAGCAGTGGCGGATTCAGGATTTTGTTGAGGGGGGACGACTAAAAAAATAGCGTATTTCGGCTCTAAAAATCTGCTCTCAAAAGTGACTTCTAATAATAATTCCACCCTACAATTTGCAAGGATCAAGGTAAAAACTCCCAGTTTGTAAGGCTCCGGGAGGGGGGTGCCTTCTCCGCGCCTGGCTTTTATTAGTAAAATGTTAAGAACTGCTATTTATTTTCGAGGGTCTGTTCGTGCGCCGGATGCACTTAGGCCAGGTTTGGCCCATTGTGCTACTATTGTTCTAATTGCTCATATTTTTTCATTCTTGTCATTTGTCACTCTTGTCTTGCCAGTGTTTTTGTTTGCATCTAAGTTATTGTGGAATTTTAATTAAAATAACTATGGGAATAAATAAAAAACATGAAGTCTTCCTCCACTGGTTTAATAAGGTAATAAAATTAAAATATGGTAGACATTCTACATGTTTCGGATGTAGAAACACCCATCATCAGGAATAAGATACAAAGAGAAAAAATAGTTATATTAAATGAGAGGAACAAAGATAAATGGTAGTGAACATCGATGGAGCTGTCATGGAGCCATGAAAGATAAAATAATATGAAATGAGTTAATGATTAAAGATTGGGATACTTAATTCTTAACACTGACCATGGGCAACAGGTAACAGTGATAAGAGGGGCCCGTTTGGGCAAAGAGAAAGATATAAGAAAAATGGAGACTCACAGGTCAAGAACTTTCATCCCGGAAACCATGGGGAGAAAGAAAGGTTGTTTAATTAACCTTTTTTTATAGAAAAATTATATAGATAAGTAACAGTAATTGTTTCATTGTATACTGTGTGAATCTTAGTCCATAACTATTAGGGGAAATTGGGGGACAAGTCCGAAACGGACTGGCACCCTAATAGTTATGGACTAAGATTCACACAGTATACAATGAAACAATTACTGTTACTTATCTATATAATTTTTCTATAAAAAAAGGTTAATTAAACAACCTTTCTTTCTTCCCATGGTTTCCGGGATGAAAGTTCTTGACCTGTGAGTCTCCATTTTTCTTATATCTTTCTCTTTGCCCAAACGGACCCCTCTTATCACTGTTACCTGTTGCCCATGGTCAGTGTTAAGAATTAAGTATCCCAATCTTTAATCATTAACTCATTTCATATTATTTTATCTTTCATGGCTCCATGAGAGCTCCATCGATGTTCACTACCATTTATGTTTGTTCCTCTCATTTAATATAACTATTTTTTCTCTTTGTATCTTATTCCTGATGATGGGTGTTTGTACACCCGAAACATGCAGAATGTCTACCATATTTTAATTTTATTACCTTATTAAACCAGTGGAGGAAGACTTCATGTTTTTTATTTATTCCCATAAATTAACTCCACTTTAAGAATGGACTTCTTCAAAATTAAAATAACTATGCTTTTTAGTTATTTGATAATGGAGCTAGAATTGAAAGACTTTCGTTTTAGGCGACAGCTGCAGATACCAAAGCAATTATTATTGGGGTTTACTTCTCAATATTTTAATAAAAGCAGTACATCCCTTGCTTCGGCGGACCATACCGCACGTCCCTGGTTGCCCGAATTATTCCCTTAATGACTCACAGTGGCAAATTATATGTTTCCCTTATAATACGCACTATACCGTATACATATAAATATATATATATATACTTTGGTTTCAGGTGTTCCTCACACAGAACGAAAATACACCCTAAGAAAGCGCTTGAGTGCCGCCCTAGACACCACCACCTTTATTTGTTATACATGTGCCCTAGAATATCCTTCGTCTAGTATTAGGTTGCTGTATTGTTGTCCGAATGCAGAAAAGGTAAGATTTAGAAATTTTAAAACTAAGATCAATGGGCTTTTTCACTATTCTCATATTTGATAGTTTTGACAATTAAATTGTTAAGTCGGTGCTATAATAGGTGTTTATCACCAATTAAACTGTTGCTAAGTCATAACAGCATGTTAAAAATGTGCACAAATTCGACTTTCGAATTTAAAATAGCAAAACAGGCGCGATGCATTACTGTCAATATAAGTTAAAAATGCATAAAGGTTACAAAAATGTTGGCCAAAACATGTTCCTAGCTTGTTATCCGTATACTTTTCCTTTGGATTTTAATGAAAGGTATAAATAATAGAAAAAAAGTTTTTAGCGGCAGGCGGACAAAGTAGTGCATCTATATTTTGGATTTAAGTACACAGGGTCGCAAAAGATAATGGGTTCCCTGGGGCACAGGAGACAATGATAGGCTGTTTCGTCCTTGTTGGGACTCATTAGAAAGCCATAACCTGTAAGCGATTCCCAATGCAGCGAAATTATGCTTTCAATATATTTTTCAGAATAAATATATGATGAAAACCTAGTATCGCCATCTGTATGAATCAACTCAATGCAAAAGACGTGAAGTTTAGTGATAAAAACTTTATTTTTTTTTTACTTATACGGACTTAAACTCTACTACTTTATTTTTTAAACACAGCATTGTTTTACGGATAGTGCGGCACCCCAGTGGGCTAATGCAGCGCGATCTATATTTGAATCTACAACCCCGTAGAAAAAGTGTAGGGATGCGCAAAAACGTTTCCTATACTGGATGTGTTGGCCTAACGTACTTGGTTTATTGTTAGTTCTATTTTTTCACGTCTGATGGCTATTTTTTGTATTGAGTTGACTCCTACAGATGGCCATACTAGATTTTCATCATATATTTATTCTTAAAAATATTTTAAAAGCATATTTTCGCTGTATTGGGAATTGCTTACAGATTATGGCTTTCTGATGAACAAGGATGAAACAGCCTATCATTGTCTCCTGTGCCCCAGGGATACCATTACCTTTGGCGTTTCTGTGTACTTTAATGCAAAAGATTGATGCAGTAATTTGTCCGCCTGCCGCTAAAAACTTTCTTTCTATTTTACTTATACGGACACTAAACTCTACTAATTTATTTTTTAAACATGGTATAAATAAAGTTTAATAATACTAATAAAAAAATTATATTGCCCATAATTAACAAAGAAAGATTTCCAAAAAAAATTTATACAATACAGAGGTCATTTCCTCAACATGTCCTCAGCACAAATTTAAAGGTTCTGGGTATAAGATCAACCCGCAAGGGAAAGCGTTCTGCATATAATCTCGAAGTAGCAGCCGCACTTTGACGACACTCGCCGTAAATTAACACCATATCTACTAGTTCATTGTTTTCAAATATTACCATTTTCACGTGTCACCAATTTAAAATTAACTTTCTTCAGAAAAACACACCGCAGCGGATTGCCGAATAACTGACCACCGACTCGTAATTTGCATGACTAATAAGACAAAAACAATATAAAGTATAGCAGGCTACGTTTTGTTGACCAAGCCCGCACTTAGATTTTTTACTTCTGTGTCTTACCTATTTTTAAGTTTTTTGAAAAAAGGTATTTGAAAATGTTGTTTATTTGAATGCCTTTTATACACAGCTAAAAAAGAAGTATCAACTTAGGAATCACCCTGTATATATATTCGCATATAGAAATTAGAGGCTCTATCCAGAATTATTTTTTTTAAATATCACCCTTTAGCCGCTAGAATTGACCAAAATTCTTTGTAACTACCCATAATACAAAAAAATTAATAAAAAAATGCCACTAAATTATACAGTACAATCGCGGTAATATGAATATGCACTCTTATGAACGACTCAGTAATATGAACATAATATTTTTTGCATTGACCACTCTGTAGTGTAACACTGTTCATACTACAGAGTGGTCAATGTAAAAAGAAGATCAAAATGACTTTCTTCAGTTTGCTCAATTAAGAGAAAAAGCACAAAAATTTTGCTATAAAAGATTAGTTAAGTATCTTAGGTTAGGTTATTGCATCAATACACACTATGTAGTATGCTAGGTACAATAATAATAGTTGTTACATATTTATTTATATGTATTTTTTGTAATCTTCGCTAATATAAACGTTCCGTTAATATGAACTCCTTAGAACTTTTTGTGTTTACGTCACCGAGATTGTACTGTATTTATACATTTGGAATTGCTTATTTAAAAAAAGTTTTATATTTATATCTAGTTTTCAGCTCAAAAATATTTATCCATTATCTAATTATCCACATATTTGGCGTTTTTTTGTTTATACAGGGTGATTCCTAAGTTGATACTTCTTTTTTAGCTGTGTATAGAAGGCATTAAAATAAACAACTTTTTCAAATACCGAGTTACAGAAGTAAAAAATCTAAGTGCTGACCTGGTAATCAAAACGTAGCCCTTTACTTTATATTGTTTTTCTCCGTTTTTTGTATGTGAGTCATGCATTTTACGGATCGGTCGTCAGTTATTTATTTTGGCAATTCGCGGCGCGGTGTGGTTTTCTGAAGCAAATTAATTTTAATAAATTGGTGAAAATAGTAAAATTTGAAAACAATGAACTAATTATGATGCTAATTTATTGTGAGTGTCGTAAAAGTGCGGATGTTTCTTCTCTACACCCAGAAGGTTTCCTAATGTTATTCAACGGGCAAGTTAGACAGAACCGTATTTGATTTGTAGTGTAATAAATAAATGTAAGTACTTTATTTTTGGGTTTTTTGAAAAAAACATTTTTTTTTTCAGGAGCCATATTTTCCATTTATTCAATCTCTAAAAGCGCCACCCGGAGCCAGCCCAGTATCACCTCAAGGTATGGTGCAAGTGTGTTCAACGTGTTACAAGAGCATTCCACAAAAACATCCGGTAAATAATTTGTTTTATGTATGTACTTTTATGGTATTTTATAAGGATGTCCCAATAGTAAAGTAAAACACCGTAGAGATGTGTAGAAAAGCCCAAAAAATGTTTCCTATACTGGATTTTTACGTTAGATGGCTATCTTTTGCATTGAGTTGATTCCTACAGATGGCAATACTGGGTTTTCATCATATATTTATTCGTAAAAATATCTTGAAAACATATTTTCGCTGTAGTGGGAATTGTTTACAGGTTATGGCTTTCTGATGAACAAGGATGAAACAGCCTATCATTGTCTCCTGTGCCCCAGGGATACCATTACCTTTGGCGTCCCTGTGTACTTTAATGCAAAAGATAGACGCACTACTATGTCTGCTTGCCGCCGAGTTTCTTTCTATAGTAAAATTTACTGTGATATTTTATCCCCTTATTAATGCCTGTCAATAAATTGTTTATAGGTTTTTGGTGGCGACCCTACCACCCCCAGCCATCTTAATACCAACAACCACGTCAGCGTGACGGAAGTACAGTACCTTAACAGCACGTCGTCGCGTCCCAGCACCGTAAAAAGTCCAGCGAATTCGGCGGGATCCGACATCAGATACAAACCGTACGATATAAGTCAAGCTAATCTTGTGACCAGTAAAAAAAAGCAGGCAGCATTGATTGAATCGAAGAATGCAAAGGTATGTCAATAGTTATATTTTATGGGTTATGTTGTATTTATTAAATCCACAAATTGTGGACTACATGTATTTCATGATATTGTACCTAATGAAGAAGGCGGAAAAGCGCCGCAGGCGAAAAATTTTCCGGGCCACGCCCAAAGTTCGTTTAAAATTCACCTACTATGAAATTTCGAAAATTAAATTGTTACCTGTCTCCGCCCCCTGCATGGTTGGATTAAATTCGTTTTTGTAAATATTTTTTTTTAACTTTTTTTTTGATACTCCTAGCTGGCTCTTTATTAAAAAAAAACATTTTTTATATTTGTAAAAAATATGAATATTGGTGTCAATCCAAAATTTTTACATAATACGTATGTATGACTCTGACCAGCATTTTTCGGGCTCTGGTTTTTCATGATTAAAGATAAAGTAAGTATCGCTCACCACGCCAAAATTGATAATTTTTCAGAAATCATGTATTTTAGGAGCGTAGATCTAAGAGCAGTTTTTGGTGCAAATGCTTAGGTTTTGAAGTACTTCTTCTTAAGTGCCGTTTTGTACATTCATAATAAAGCATTCTCGTTTCTTCCCGCACTATGTTCTTTATTATAAATCATCACACTTCTTCCACAAAAAAACTTCTTCAATTAAAATGTTTACTTTTTCTCTTTAAAAATAAATACCTAATTATTTTTTGTTTTTGTTGTAAAAATATTTTATTGCATTGGGTTATTTTTTTGTTGATTTAAAATAGCTCTAAAAAATGGAAAACGGAACAGACAAGTATATAATAGGAAAATACTATAAAATATTATTTTTACTCGTTTTCTCATCATAAATCAATAACTAAAACTATATGCGTCCGAAACCTTAATCTCTATATAAAACAGGGCTTTTAGAAGGAACAGTTTAAAAACTAAACGTTTCCTACAAGACCTTTGTAATCTAAGCCAAGAATACATTATTTATAAATTTAAATTAAGAGTCCAAGCGTGAGACGAAAAATTAGGTTGCAATTAGACTTTTACACCACCTGAGCTCCTAGGCTCCGAGAGGCTGCATCCCCGCAGCCCCCCCCCCCCCCCCCCCCCAATACCCCAAATAAATGGTTTGTATACTAAATCCGTGACACCATTTTTGATGCTTGTACACAGACAACTCGTATGCAAATAGCAAAACAGTCCTATCGAACGCTCTGCAAATAGACAACCATCTAAAATCACTTCTGCTCCGCCGCAAATGATGTCGTGACCTCACTTGACCTTTCTGTGTTGGTCCCCGGGATCAAATATAATTTTAATTGTAAGATACAACTGGCCGAAAATTATATCATTCAAGAAGCTTCAATATTACACTTTTAATCTAGAAGTACTTAGGACATCCTATCCCGCTTTTTTGGTATACAGGGCGTCAACTTTATAACTTTCAGCGCTTCACAGTAGCTTTACTAAGCGGTAGAATTTTGGTTGAGTTACTGGCCTTCGAAAAAGTATGTTACTTTTAATATCTAGACCGAGAAGGGCGTTGTGGACCTCTGGGGAAGAGAAAAGGATAAACTAGTGCATAAACGTGGTTCGAATCCCACGTTAAGCTGTAGGTCCCGTCTGACTGACATTACCCAGACTATAGGGGATAGAATGGGTCTCTTAAGCCTAAGTATACTGGCTCTACCGCCAACTCCTGCTACAACGAAAAAAAAAAGAGGAAAGAGTTGTAATATTTGCGGTATTTCACTCACTTATAGATAATTTTTTTTTAGATAGACAATAACAAAAACATTAAATCATCCAACCATGTAAAACGTTTATTTAAGTAATTCACCATGCTAATTACGCAATTTATATGTATAAATCTTTTATATACCCTTTAACCCGAATTAAATTACAAACTCTTTATTTTTTTTTAATAATAATTTTTTATCGCTATCTCTTGCAAAATACTCTTTCCAGTCTTGTGCTGAATGTAAAGGAGTAAAAAGCTCATTAAAATTTATTTGCATGTTTTTTATACTTTTGATAATATAAATATAGTTTTTAATAGAACGTTTTGTGTGTTTCTGATACATTTATTAATATTTTTGTGCATGTACAGAAAAATTAAGGTGAAATTAAATATTGTGATTTACGGTTTTGATAGTGTTCGATACTAATGACTAAAACGCGCGTATTGCTCATAAAGGTAGGTTAGATAAAAGTGTCAACCCTATAGACATTTTCTTTATCAGCATCAGTTAATATGAACGTAATGGAACATTTCTAAGTGAACTGAAATTTTGGGGGCTTAGTTTTGGTTATGGGGGCCCTAGGCTCGTTACACAATCCGTGGCGTCTAATAATGGGCACTCATAGGGCCAATTTCAGGCGAGAGATGGAACCAACCAAAAGAAAACATGGCCACGGTATGTGCTGTCAAAAATGGCTTCTAAATAAAATTCCCGGGATCCAGGGCGGCACCGTCCTTCCCTATGAGCGCCTTCATAGTGTTTTTTCCTTAATAAGTTACACAATAATAATTTATTATGCTTATTATATAAAGAAAATAAATTAGTTACTACACAAACAATAATAAATAGTATTTATTAAGTCCGAATACATATACGCAAGCATAAAATCAAAAAAGTAACTTCTCAAATAAGAATAACATTCAATAAAGCCGACATAGATGAAAGAATAAGGTTTCCGTCTCTCACCTACTATACTAGTAAGCGGCATAATGCTTGCCGGGCCCTTTGATCCGTTCGCTTTCCTAAATAATATTAATCATAAAATGACTAAAGTAAAATCATTTGTTACTAGATAAATCCCACTAAAAATGTAATTATTTTGTAATGGACACCCTACAAGATAATTAAGACTGACAGTCTTGATAAGGGAATGTCAGTATTACTGATGGTATAAAAGCAAATTTTAATAAAGTATGAAAATATTGGATTGTGATATTGCATATTAGCAAAAAGACAATATGTGTAATTACACCCCCACTTAAAAAATCAGGAGTTTATAGGCTAAGTTGTACAGAATGTTCATATATAGGTCAAACAGGAAGAAATTTTAATATTCGATATAATGAACATAAAACTTCTTATTTGTTAAACAAAGAAAATTCCAATTTCGCTAAACACTGTTCAGATACAGGTCATTGTTTCCCAGATGTGAATAATTTAAAAATTTTACATACTGCACCAAAAAGCAAGAGGCTTAACATCTTAGAATCAATAGAAATTTACAAACATAATAAAAACCCGACCATAAACCTACTAAATGACCAAACAGACTTGTGGAATTCCCCGCTATTTACATTACTATACAATAGGGATCAATTACTAGATTAAGGGATAAATATTCTATTTTTATTTTAATATTTATAAGCACCCTTTGTTAAAAACCTATTTATAACTGTGAAACGTAGTCTAAGGTATTCAGTTTGATAATTTAGTAGTACTACAAAACTGCAGTAACTAATCAGTAAATAAAAAGTGATATTATAACAAA
Organism: Polydrusus cervinus; assembly: GCA_935413205.1. NCBI lineage: Eukaryota > Metazoa > Arthropoda > Insecta > Coleoptera > Curculionidae > Polydrusus > Polydrusus cervinus. The sequence goes on along the minus strand of OW284510.1, from coordinate 98,595,359 downwards.
GTAAAATTACACATATTGTCTTTTTGTTAAGTATGAAAATGTATGGTATTGAGTAAAGTGACCAGATCTTGAATAGCAAAAAGCGGGACAAGATATCTAAAAACGCGTCACAGGGAACTGCCGGTTTTCACGCTCAAAAAACCCTTTTCGGTTGGGCTATCAAAACTTAGAAATTCTTCTAGGGCGTTTTATACAGGGTGTCCGGTAACTTATGGGCCGTAGAGTAACTGAAAATACTAGACGTCAAACTAAGCCGATTATGTCATATATAAGTTTTTTCGGATTGTCACTCGTTCTAGAGATACAGGGTGTTGAAAGTAGAAGTTTATTCTCGAAAATAAGCCATAATTTTAAAACGGTTTAATGGATCGAATTGAAAGTTGGCCATATTATGTTTTTATGAGCAAGAAATAAGAATTTGTAGAAATGTTTAAGTTTCAAACTAGAGGGCGCTAGTTGCTTACACTTGGCTTCATAAATCTATGAGTTTTTTTCTTACCTGTGATATTAGGTGTTTTTCAATTATAGTTTCTTAAAGAATGGCATTTTCTGAGTCAAAAAGTGTATTTGATTGATCTTAATATCTCTAACGGTTTCCGAGATATTTCCCTTTAAACATTCCAAAGCATAAAAAAACAGTACATAATTAAATTTCTAATTCATGAATTATATACACCCTGTATCTCTAGAACGAGTAACAAACAGAAAAAACTTATATGACTTAATCGGCTTAGTTTGATGTCTAGTATCTAGTATAAGTTTTTTTTTTTGATAATAAAAATATTAATTTAATTATGTACTATGTTATTCTTCTGTGGCCGTACTCACCGAATTTATTTTGTTATAAAGCGGGACAAAAGCGGGACGCCTGTTAAATCGGGACGCTTGGCTCAAAATCGGGACTGTCCCGCCTAAATCGGGACGGATGGTCACTTTAGTATTGAGATCATTCAGGGCTGTCAGTAATACGGTAAGTCTGACTGATAGTGTAGGGCCTGCAAATAATTTTGGATGCATTTCTTTTAAGGTTAAATGTTCTTTCTTGAACCAATTCAAATCGAAATAAAAACTGTTTTCATTAAGAAATTGTTACAATATATGTTATTTTCTATTTTGATTGACACATTTTTGTATTATTTCGACCTCTAACCTAAATTTTGTTACATTGTTTTTAATAAACATAATATACAATATATTTTCTGATGCTATACATATTTTGGAGTAAATATTCATAAAAATCGAAGAAATCGTCCATAATTCTCAAAGAGACCGGATATAGATTTAAAGGAAAAAAGGAAAGACAACAAAGTCTCGGTCTCAGCAAATATAATTGTGTGGTTACACGTGTTTCACCCTTTCGGGCATCATCAGACCCAAAATGCCCGAAAGGGTGAAACACGTGTAACCACACAATTATATTTGCTGAGACCGAGACTTTGTTGTCTTTCCTTTTTTCCTTTAAATATTCATAATTCATAAACTATTTATAAATAAATGTGTATGGAAAGGAATATTTTTGGATTTTGATCCCTCGGATATACGGTAGAAGCGAAAAGGTTGGAAAAAATGTATTTAAAATTGTGTGAGTTTTTAAAGGTTGCGATGTATAAAGGTTATCCGAAAAACAAGTTATGACACTCTTTATTTTTTTTTAAATGGAAACCTCTTTTTAAATTTATTTTTGAATTCTGCACAAAATTCTAAACATATTTTATGAAATATGTACTTATATTCAGTTGGCTGCGAGAAATTCGAGCGAATTCTTAAATCATAACCATAGTAGGAAATCCAAACCACGTGATTCAATAACACAACAAAAAGCATCGAGTCACTCGTTAAATGCCACCAGCAAGTAGTTTTTATTATCAGTCTACCAATTACAAATCAGTATTTGCCCACAACTGCCCTTTTTGACACATCGTTGCATTGCCTAATTGTAATGAAAGTATTTGGTTGTTAGGTTGTCACACTGACACTGACGGTTATCTCCTGCTTTGAGTTGTTGAGGTCAAAGTGTCTCGCAAAAGTATCGTCACAGAGAACCGATATATCGATGTACTGTCAGTAAAATAGAAAACAAAATATAGGAATTTAGGTCATGTTAGGGACAATTATACGAAAGGTCGGCATGCGGTATTAGAATATACACAATTAAATTTGTTATTGTCGGGTGAAGTTTGAAGAAGTCCACCATAAGGCGAGTAGTTCTATTGGTTTGGATAGTAATCTGCAAAATATCCGTCCTAAAATGCTTATATAAGAATTAATTACATCCTTATAAAGTACATTTGGTTCGCGAACTTCATGAAGTTGATTCGGACAGAAGAGTCCAATTTTGCGAGATATGTAATAATGAATATGTGCAGTCATCCACAGTTTTTGAAAAGAATTGTATTTTCGGGCGCGGCAACGTTTTGTTTGAATGGAAGTATAAATAAACAAAATAGTCTGTATTGGGCTACAGAAAATCCACGCTGGATAATGGAATGTCACACACAAAAACTTCATATTTGGGCCGACATTGTCGAATATATAATTTTGGGACCCTTTTTTACTGAAAGACATTTACACCCGTCCTAAGCGTAAATACCTTAATACAGTTTTTCCTTAACAATTGATTGACCCACAGGGTCCAATTGAATGACCGGCCAGATTGCCGGATTTGACCCCTCTAGATTATTTTTTGTGAGGTTATCTTAAGTCTAAGGTCTGTTAATCGACCAAATAATATTGAAGATTTAAAGAACAGGATAAAATGTTTGATAAAGTTTGAGAAAAATAACGACGCTAATTACCGTAAAAACTCTTTTATTGAATTAACTCTATTGATTTTTCTTTTATTTCAGGCTGCTCTAGCGGCAAGAACTACTTCGCCTCTAGTAGATGTTAACGGCCACAGTGGTTCCCAAAGTTATCGGTGCTACATTTGTGCAGGACTGTATCCACTGGACCAAATGGAATGGATCAGTACGTCAGCTGAGGGCATGAACTCTCATGCTATGCATTTTCCCTGCCTCTCGAAGGTAAATATCAGCATAATAAAGAAAGAAAAAAAATTATATTTCTCAAAGAATTTTTAAAACGTGAAAATAATTCTTTCTTAAATACAGGGTGTCCCACCTGGAACTGCCTCGATCTATACAGGGTGATTTCTAAGTTGATACTTCTTTTTTAGCTGTGTATAGAAGGCATTATAATAAACAACATTTTCAAATACCTTTTTTTTTAACTCAAAAATAAGGTACTTACATTTATTTATTACACTATGGATCAAATACGGTTCTGCCTAACTTGTCCGTTGAATAACATTAAGAAAACTTCTGGGTGTAGGACGGGTCCGCGTTCTGCGTATAATCTCGAAGTAGCAGCCGCGCTTTGACGACACTCACCGTAAATTAGCACCATATCTACTTGTTCATTCTTTTCAAATTTTACCATTTTCACGTGTTACCAATTTAAAATTAACTTGCTTCAGAAAAAACACCACAGCGTATTGCCAAATAACTCACCACCGACCCGTAAATTGCATGACTAATAAGAGATAAAGAAGTATCAACTTAGGAATCACCCTGTATAATATAGTATATACGGCGACAAAAGCGCTGGAAAAATGTATTTGCTAATTTTTAAATGTATTTTACCCCCAAGAAATACCCAATATCTTTTAAACGATATATTAATCTACATTCCTATTTTAGATTGGTAGGACGCTGGAAAACAGCTGTATGGATTCGCACGGTAGAGTCCTAAGTTGTACGAGGTGTGTCAATCATCTAGCGCAGCAGTGGGAAACTTTTGAAGCTGAGAGAGTACCCTTAGAAAGGAGAAGGTATGTTATCATTAAATTAGTTTGTTAAACAAACCTTAATCCTCACATTTCCTTTGACAACAATCAGCGCAGTTGTTTTCCTGGTTACATCACTAAACCACGCCAATTTCGGTTCACTTTTATGATCAATACCTGTATCCACAAAATGAATGAAAACAGATCAACGTAAAGTGAAGATTGACCGGAAATATATGTATAAATTATTTCAAGCCATAAATAGCTTATTTGGCTCACTATATCTGCTTCTCGTTGCCCGTGATCTGTTTACATGACTGGTGCCGCAAAAAAAGGAAAGGTGCATCTGCATAAAGATTTGTATCTTATGTGTAGTGGGCAAGTGTTTCATATGTAAATAATTAATTATTTTAAAACCCCAGTTCGGTGTTAAAAAAATCTACGCCTATGGAAAGTCACCGAATTGACGCTTTCTGTAGATTGCATACCTAACGCCTTCAGCCGTTTGACCAGGGTAGGCAAACATTTAATTTCCAAACAATTCACTTTAAAAATTTTTAACACAGTTGATATCGCCATTTTACCTCAATTACATGTACGTGGACATGTCCAATTCTCCATTTTTTGTCGACAACCGACGGCGACGCGCGACGTTTATAGCAAAAGCAAACACAGAGCGAAAACACTAATATGTATTATTATGAATAATTCCATCCACATTCGTTTTATATTCAGATTTTAAATCTAACCTCCACTTGATTGAACCCCAAGTCAATTATTATGCAAATTATAATTTAAGATACTTATTAGCAAAAATTATCTTAAATCATCATAAAAGTACTTCTTATTTTACGTTACAAATTAAGATCTTAACTAACCTAATTATTGAACTATATAGGGACATGTTTTATATCGAGAACGCGTAGTATTTTATGAAACTACGACAAAATTGGAAGATTGGCACCAATGCATTTTACAAGCTCGGGCGAATGGCTAACGGAGGCTCAGGTTGCGAGTCACATGTATTTGTTCTCTTTCTAGCTTACTCTTTACCGGCTCTATCGCTCGCTTCTACTCGTATAAAAGCAGTGCTTTTGCTTTCCCATAACGGTTAATATGTAAAATCTTTGCTTTTCAAACTGTCATATGCTCATACAGCGATCGAATTTATGATTAATTGGCAACGAATGCGTTCGTAAAAATGATCTTCAATATTATACGAATAACTTTTCGGTCCTGGTCCTCTACATACACAGAAATATTGCCGGATATTACACGGATAAATATTTAAATATAAAGAAATAATTTTGGTTGGAGTTTGTTTTTATTGTTTCCAGGGTAGGCAATGCTTTTTTGCTTATATTGTATGCACGCCACTGGTCACAAATACAGGAGAATACAGGAGTTCCGCTAGGCAGCGCTAAGCACGCATCGGTTTATTGCTTATTTGCTAACATTTGGGTTAGTTTAAAAAGTAGGGTGATCTAAAAAGACGCGCGCACAATCTAACTTTGTTAGTATCCCTGTCCTAGCAAATAGGTAACCTTGCAGTCCCCCCCCCCCCCTTGTTACAGCTTTCTATATTGGGTGTGACATCACCCATCGCCATATTTCGAAGTGAAATTAAATTCTTACGAATATTAATAACACTCCGGTATCGTGACTTTAGCCACAACTCCGAAATTTTGAGCTAAGGAATGTTATATATAACTAGTGTTTTATGTTAGTTTGAACTGTAAGTACATTTATATTTGTTTGTTAGCCTCAATTTTTCCTCATAAATTTGTTCCTTTGTTTACTAATTCGATAATTAAATTAAACATTTTTTATAGCTTAATCCTGAATTTAAAAGGTTTTGCATTGTACAAACTTCATGAAACTTTATTCCCTAAATTAACTCTGCTAGGAAGTTTTAAATAATAATTATTGATATCCCACTGTCTTTCCTTGTGGGTACCTTTATTGTTATAACTTTAAAACCTATACATCGCTGAATATATAAAAAATATTTTGCTATTTGTTTTAGGTATGACATTCCATTACCTGAAAGTTCTTTTATGAATGGAGACAGAGGTATTCCGACACCACCGAGCACAAATAGTGAGAGGACTGTTTGTAGCCAGCCAACCTCGGGGGGTAGCAGCATATACTGCTTTCTCTGTGGGCTGCATTCGGACTTTACGTTGGCCAGAGTTATATACAGCAAACCTCAAGGTGTGTAGTAGACAAAGTAGGATTAATATGTTTATTTATTGCCACTAGGCTCTTTCACTATTCTCATATTTAATAATTGGCATTTAAATTGTTAAGCCGGTGCTATAATAGGAGTTTATCATCAATAATACTATTGCTAGGTCATACCATGAATTTTTTGCAGATCAATGAAAACATGCACAATTTCCCCAAATTTTAAAAACTCAAAACTGGCGCGATTACTCGATGACGTCAATCCGATAAAAATTTACAGCGAGCTTCGTTACCGATCTTTCACTTGTCATGTTGGTGTTTTTGTTTACATCCGAATTATTGTGGAATTTTGACGTATTTTTGTTTAAAATAACTGTTATTTTTATTTATTTGCTCATAGAGCAGAAAGATCGAAAAATAACTTAGGTTAGATTTTTTTCAACTGTCATTTCATTAGCTTGATCTTCTTTCAATTATTTCGGTGTTGCCACATGTAAATCCTTTTATGCTAGACAAATAATATATTATGTTCCCGTAACCTTAATAACCAATTTTAAGACAAAATATAGATAACACTTTGGAAATAATATAATGATTTTTTTCCCGCATAAGTCTGTTTTGGACAATTATTTCTATTTGATTACTTTTGAGGCTTTTTCATTATATTTTAATATAAAATTTTTAGACAACACATTGTCAAGCTGCCGTTTTCATGACGTATATTTGATAAGGTCCGTGGTTTTGTTCCAAATGTTTTTTTTATTTATTTTCTCAATGATGGCTTAAAAATATCAAAGAGTACAAACACAGAATATATATTTTTTTTTTGATACGCTACAACCAAAATGAAAATTTAGTGAAATAGCCTTTTTAATGGGCAAATAAAAGAATTGCGTGGTTAATAGGATGACGTACATCCCTTCTAGCCTCATGTTTCTAGAAAATGGTTGTGATACTCAAGGAATATTTTTATTATTGGGTTATATTGTCAATTGGTTCTAGTTCACGAGTGTAAAGAAAGAGCCAATTATTTTTTCTCATTCCGCCTCTAACTAAAAAGTACAATTCTAACGTTTTAATACCAATTCTGGTATATATAATATATTATTATAATGTTATTATTAAATATTTTTATTTATGAAGCATCTAAGCATTAGTTCTAATAATATTATTATTACTTTGCTAAGGTACAAATCAGATTAATTGATAATATCTCGTTTTTCTTCTTACTCCAAAATCCTAGATACATACAGGGTCCGCCAACGTGGCGGGGATGGAAGATTAAATCATTATCGAGGAGCTCATCAAAAATACTAAACCAGCATAAGGTATCGACTTAAAAGCGGCATATTTTAAAAATATTTTACATTATACAGTGTGGCTCAAAAAAGTGTGGCGGACTAAACTTGCATTTTTTTAAATGGAACACCCTATATATTATATTATTTTCTAATTCCCTATACAATTCCACGTATATTTTGTAAAAAATGTCATATGTCTAAATTCAATTGTTTTTGAGTAATTGACGTTTAAAATATGGCATTTTTTGACTTTGACAGGCTGTAACATTGGAACGGTTCATCTTAGAGAAAAATGGTTTTCACCTCCCTATCTTAGGTTTTTATTCTCTATCCAAAAATACCAACTTCCGGTTTAACATGTTAAACCAAAAAAACGGTTTTAACGGTTTAACATGTTAAACCGGAAGTTGGTATTTTTGGATTGAGAATAAAAAACTAAGATAGGGAGGTGAAAACCATTTTTCTCTAAGATGAACCGTTTCAATGTTACAGCCTGTCAAAGTCAAAAAATGCCATATTTTAAACGTCAATTACTCAAAACCAATTGAATTTAGACATAAGACATTTTATACAAAATATACGTGGAATTGTATAGGGAATTAGAAAATAATATAATATATAGGGTGTTCCATTTAAAAAAATGCAAGTTTAGTCCGCCACACTTTTTTGAGCCACCCTGTATAATGTAAAATATTTTTAAAATATGCCGCTTTTAAGTCGATACCTTATGCTGGTTTAGTATTTTTGATAAGCTCCTCGATAATGATTTAATCTTCCATCCCCGCCACGTTGGCGGACCCGGTATAAGCTGGAAATCCTTGTGAATATTGTTGAAGACTATGTTTTCCATAAGTTTTTACTAAAAATGCCAAGCATTGTATCCAACTCGTACTATAATTCTATTATTTCAGTACAAAAAACTTGATATATTATAAACTATATTATATTTAATATAGTGGAAGTTTACAAGTTTAACTTTGTTTTACTGCATCCCATAATATTATGAACTTATGAATTTCCACCTAGTATCGGCTAAATCAATTAATCCCATTCGTACCTTTATCAAAGAAATAGCTGCAAGTATAGAGTGTCCTAAAATCATAGAGGCAATAATGAAGAGTAAAGTATATTTGGTCACAATAAGGTTGGAAGCTTAACTAAAATTTCGTCCTATATCTGACCGAGGTATTAAAAATAAACCTAACTATTCTCTTTATTGACTTTTTAAAATTTAGTATGAGGAAAACATCACATGTTTTTGTAGAAACAGATACTCTTAGTTACACATAATTTAATGCGGGTCCGTTTTTGATAAAAATCGTTTTAAAAGGTATCTTACTTGCCAGAAAACAGCAATAAAGTTTTAGCTAGTAAAAAATTATCGAATTTTTGACATAATATTGATAAGTTGATTACGTTATTTTTAATGCTTATCGTAAAATTAACAGAGTATCTAAATTTTAAATTAATCTTTAATGGTTTCGAAAATAACAAGAAAATCTTCAAATCCCTCTTTCGGTAATGTGGGGGACATAGAACAAAATGTCATAATATGCACGTCTGACCTTATGTTTTACTCAAGCTACTCATCCTTTACTGACTGCCCATACCTTTTGGGACACCCTGTATAATAACAGAATTGTCATCTTGTAATCTTATTGTAGGTAGGAATGCACCTTACTTCCCAGCCTTGTTACGTCATAAAAGTCCACCTAATGCCGAACAACTTAGGGAAGATGGCAGCGCCCTCGTGTGTACGTTTTGTTACCATAGTTTAGTGCATCAGTGGCGAAGGTATGCGCCATTTGTAATTATTTTTTGGTTTAAAGTAGTACGTAGATTATAAATCAGTGGTTTGTAGACCAAGGGTGCCCTGCAGAGTCGCTTGAAGACGCCTTGAAGCCTTCCTTGCCCTATACGTTTGTATAGGATATTAAGGAGGCCTTTAAGACGACTTTGTGCATACAATCCTTAACATCCTTGCCCACTTGCAACAAAATATTGTTAAAGAAACCTTATGGCTTCATTGAAGTACATTAAGTCATATTTGTCTGAGAGATCTCAAGTAGTATTATTGTGGTAAGAAATCAAGAAATAATAAAATTGTTTATGGAGTGCCTCAAGGCTCAGCTCTCGGCCCTTTACTATTTCTATTCTATATAAATGGCCTTGCCTCCTTTTTCAAGTCTTATAAAGAAATGTATATTTTATTTATTAATTTATATTCTGGCTTTGTCAACAGGATTGTTGACAATCTTTTGAGAGTAAAGCATATTTAAGTTTGAATTTACAGTTTAACATTCGAAAAAATTATATATTCCAGTGTTTAAAAATAAATATCAAATTTTAAAATGTATTAGAAAAGTCTTATTATTATGCTAATGAATATTTTGTTGATAATTTCATAATTATTTATATTTTTTTATTGTTGTTTTAATTTTTCTTATATTATATTTTTTATATATATTTAAGTTAAAATTTCTTAAAGCTTTGTCGTTAAAGATGTTTCTATTTGATATTAAAGCATATTTTGACTCTATTAAAATTACAAAAAGAAAGACCCTACATCAAAGTGAATTTTAAAATTGGATTGTTTGAACTGAAATTTCAAAGCATCGAAATTTAGCTTTTTTGTTTACTTTTATATGTTTTTAGGTATGAGTCTCAAGGAGGTCACACACCCTCAGCGGATAGAAGGGAATACAATACACATGATTACTGTTGTTATGTTTGTGGTATTACAACGTACAGGAAAAGGGTTAGGGCATTACTAATAAAGGTACGTGGAATTCTTGTTATGATTTAGAGTAATTGAGAAGAGATTAATCAAAGCCTGAAAAATCCGTTTTTATACTCTATTTCGGAAAGGTGTAGAGTAATAAAAGCTCATTAGGTATGCAAAGGGACTACAGAGTGACTCAACAAATATATTTAAGCCACTTTCATAATTTGGCATTGATTTCATTGCTAATTTCTTTATTTTCATAAAGTGCAGGTATTACCACTCGGGTTTAGTTCAATTTATGGGTTTTGCCTATTATCCATTCAGAAACACTGAGAATAGTGTGACAAAGGCGTGCATTATGTACATAGTATTAGGTACACTTATTTTTTATTAAACATTATAAAAAATACCAAAAATACATTATACAGAAATTAAATTATAAAAAATCATAATATTCTTCTTTATCTGAGGAACTGTCATCTCCTCTTGACGTTATAATTAACGGGTCGACACGACAAGATCCCACATTTTCTCCTCTTCTTTAATGACGGACTGCTTTTCGCCAGTTCTCTGGTGTCACTTCCATAATGGCTTTATCAAACAGTACCTTAACGTCTATCATTTTGAATGTCGTATTGTGTCTTGCTACAAATCCTTTTACTTGCGCCCATATAAGTTCTATAGGATTTAGTTCGCAATGATATGGTGGCGTGCACAGCACAGTTACACTATGTTTTCCGGCTATATCTTCCACGGCATATTTCATAAAACGATGTTTGTGTAAATTTACTATAACTAATAGTTCCTTCTTTATTAAATTATCTTATTTTTTTCTTTGGTTAGTTATAAATAATTTAATGCACAAAATTTCCCTTCCCCTATGGCCGACACCGAAATTGAGCTGAACTGGACGGAATTTCCCATTTTATTACTCTACACCTTTCTGAAATAGAGTATAACTTTTTTAGCTTAATTTGGTAAGCCCTCAAATCAAAAAAGATCTAAGAAAACACGGTTAAAATCACGTTTACGATACAAGTAAGTCCCCCACCGTAAAAAAAGGGAATTAATCGGGACGCGCGGGGAAGTGGATGAAATGAAGGGGATGCTACTTGTAAAGTGCTTCGGCCACAGGTCGTCAGGTCACGAACATGGCCGAATTTTTTCTCACCTGTGAAATGTTTATTTCTTGCACACTTCAAACTTGCATGCCATTTTATCACAATGTACAGTATATTTAAAAAAAAAACACTTCGCATTTAGTCACAAAATAATGATGCTGATAACAATCTAACGCTAAGGATTAACATTTGTTTGTTTGTTATTAAACAATGTTAAAAGTAAAATAAGATGTTTTTTTCCGAGGGCCAGTCCATATGCCGGATGCACTTAGGCCAGGTTTGGTCCATTGTGTTCACCCTAACGAAAAAAAAGTTGTTTCATAAATATTTATTATTTTTACAGTTTTTTAAATTTTTTTTGCGTACTCATATATTTAGCGCAGGTCGATAACGGTTTGGCTATCACACTTTTATAACAACTACAGTGCGTAATTCTTCGCCTGTGAACGTCCTTCAGTAGGAATTTAAATAGTTTTGTCTATGGTAATTGGTTTGAGGGTAAACCTATTTAAGATGATATAAATCTAACAGTGGCTTCAAGTTCAGTCAAATAGTCATAATTATCTTTAAAATTTAGTCCTAAACATAGCCACTTTAGTCAAACAATAATACTTTCCCTATATTTTTGTAGATACATGAAAAATGTTTAATATTTGTTTTACTTTTTAGGATTTTCCTTTTTTAAGGTTTCACCCACAACCGGAAAATTCTCTTCTCTTAGAAAACGGGGATTATTCGGTTGTGTGCCTGGACTGTTACGAAACATTAAGGACCCAGTCGTTAGAATATGAAAGGTCAGTTGTTTCGCTATGTGACATAAATCTTTTATATTATTATAAGACTTATGATTTTTTTATTTTATTTTTCATTATACCATCCTTTAACTTTAACCATAAAAAATTCATGGTGACTTTGGACCTCTCACAATTTTGTGAAAGAGAGCATTTTTGTACGTAAGGCAAGGTTTAGGTCAATAGCCGTGAGAAATACTTTACTGATAATAAGTATGCATCAACTGTACTACTCATGCCAAAAATCTAAAACAAAATTAAGCACCGAGGTGAAAATGACCGAATCTCTGGCCAAAATTGCTGCTAAACCTTCCTAAACCAAGACAGAAACGTTCTATTATAATTTATGTACGCTTGCGTTTCGCGTTGACAAACCACGAGTCTGGAGTTCTACAACAGAAATACCCCGATAGTAAACAATTTCAGTTACTAGCTTTGTAACCATTAGCCTAGGATTTAGACAATGCCGTCTTGACAAACGACTATATAGGCAAGCCGCTCTCGGTTTAACACCTAGTCTCAGTGTAAAAGGAATCTACTCACGTTCAGTCGGCCAGCCGTCGGACGTCAGTGCTTGGACTATCCGTCCACCGGCCGAAAATTATCGATAGTCCCACTACACCTTCAGTTTTTTTCACCGATAATGGCCGGCAGTTCTGGGCCGGATTCGATGGCGGCCTCCATTTCACTACGCACACAGTTTTTTATCGTCAGTTTAAACATGTCAGAAGAAGAGAGCGTAGCGGCAATTGTTATTATATTACACGAGCAGAGAAAAAGGAAAGGAAAAACAATTTGGATGAAAGAGTGGTTAAAAAGCACTTACATGGAGCTTATAAGCAAAACTCGAGTGCAACCAATTTAAAAAACTTTCTTATCATGATGAATAATAATTATTTTTTCGAGTATTTGTTAAATTCTACTTCTTTTTGATATTTTAACATTTTTAAGTTCCATTCTAAATGCCCTTCTCATATTATGTACTGTTTTATACACTAAAAGTAATTCTTTATAACCTTTCGTTCACAAAACCTCTGTTGGCATATAAAGTATTTTATTTTCCACAAACATTTAAGTTTGCGGTACAAATCAATTAAATTTTTGATATTTTAACCTTTTAAATTCTTTCAGCCATTTTCAATGACAAAATTTTCGTCTAAAGTAAAAGTAGCCCTGCAGTCCAATGCCGGCCGGCAAGCGACTACACACGTTCAGTTTTAATAATCGCCGTCCGGCCCTGGCCCGTCATTTAACTGTGTGTGTAGCGAAATCGGCCGGCCGGCTATTATCTCTCCGGTTAATACCGGCCAGCCGACTAAACGTGAATAGGCTACTTACCTGCTTGCAGCATAAAATATTTCTAGAATGAAAGTTAAATTTGAAATTCCGTTACATTAGAAGTACAATTTAAGGACAAGGTTTTTATTATCTTAAACTACTGACTTAAATTGTATTTGCCAAAAATTCAGTGACATTGGAGGGCAAAAATTCTGCCAGTCTCTAATGGAACCTCAGGTATCGAAACTGGTCAGGAGAGTGGTCGTCTTAACATAACTACACATTTTTTTATATATTTTAGACCGTGTGTCCAAAATTAAATATAATTTACTTATTTCAGGTGGGGCTTACCTCTGGATAAGCGTCAGTACAACTGGATAACGCAGCCCCCGCCACCGGAAGATAGTCCGGAGGCGGGTATAGCCCGTTTACCAAGTGGACAACGTAGTGATAAAGTAGTAAGTTATTTATTAGATTGGGATTAATAGATTCATTAAAAAGAGAGTATTTATTTGTCAGAGAAGTGTAGTTTTAATCGATTATTTGGCAAAATTCTAATAATAATTTGCAAAAAAAGACAATAATATATGTTTAAAAAAACCAGAAGGGTCATTATTAACTAATTAAGAAAGTAAACTTGTCCTTCTTTATATAAAATGAGTTTTCTGCAAATAAATCTTGATGCGTTAGAAATTGCGATAGGGTTGTAATTAGAACAAATGTTTAATTTTTAATTCTGCATCGAATGATATAATAATATACAGGGGTACCAATTTTAATTAAGAAAAATAAATTGCTCTAAAGTTTTCAAAATTTGACACTAAACGTTGGACACCCTGTATAATTCGTAATACTTAAACTTGGTTAACGAGACTGTTCGACCTTATTTATTAAGTACCTTTGTATACCTTTATTATCAAGGCATCATTTTTATTTTTTTATTCTTAAAATCAGTGGTGCAAAAATATTTTTTCTTAGTTTTTATTTTATTTCGCCCATAACACTGAACCGATTTCTTTAAATTTTAATTAAGAAAAATAAATTGCTTTAAAGTTTTCAAAATTTGACACTAAACGTTGGACACCCTGTATAATTCGTAATACTTAAACTTGGTTAACGAGACTGTTCGACCTTATTTATTAAGTACCTTTGTATACCTTTATTATCAAGGCATCATTTTTATTTTTTTATTCTTAAAATCAGTGGTGCAAAAATATTTTTTCTTAGTTTTTATTTTATTTCGCCCATAACACTGAACCGATTTCTTTAAATTTTAATTAAGAAAAATAAATTGCTTTAAAGTTTTCAAAATTTGACACTAAACGTTGGACACCCTGTATAATTCGTATTACTCAAACTTGGTTAACGAGACTGTCCGACCTTATTTATTAAGTACCTTTGTATACCTTTATTATCAAGGCATCATTTTTATTTTTTATTAATTTTTAAAATCGGTGGTGCAAAAATGATTTTTCTTAGTTTTTATTTTTTTTTCGCCCATAATACTGAACCGATTTCTTTAAAATTTTGGGGGTATGTAGGCAACTATAAGAGGCATCCAAATAAGTAAGAAGTGTCACACTTTTTTGGAACACCCTGTATAAACAAAAATATTTTACTTAACTTAAGTATTTTTACACTTATTATTTGAAAGTACTTCATGCTAGATATGTAAGTTAGTTAAAAATTCTCAATAATGAAGTTTATAGTTTGTTGGGAATAAAGAATTTTAAAAAAGTATTTCAAATATAAAGTTATTAATAAGACGTTTTTATTAATATAACATTAGCTTAGTAATAGAGATTACAGAAAAATCGTATATTTATAGGCACCCCCAACGTTCCTAGCTAAACCAACAAGAAAAAACCATTCACCAAAAATCATGGAGAGAAAAACGAATATAAAGACTGAACAAAACTCAGGTAAGGATTTGTTATTATTTCATGCATATGTCAGAACAGAAAAAAAAGTTCTATTCCGTGCAAATTCTAACATTATTTCCTTTGGCCCGTTATACAGGATGATTCCTAAGTTGATACTTCTTTTTTAGCTGCGCATAGAAGGCATTAAAATAAACAACATTTTCAATTACCTACATTTTTTCAAAAAACTCAAAAATAAAGTACTTACATTCATTTATTACACTACAAATCATATACGGTTCTGCCTAACTTGCCCGTTGAATAACAATAAGAAAACTTCTGGGTGTAGGATGAGCCCGCAAGGGAAAGCGTTCCGCGTATAATCTCGAAGAAACATCCGCACTTTTACGACACTCACAATAAATTAGCACCATATCTATTAGTTCATTGTTTTCAAATTTTAGCATTTTCACGTGTCACCAATTTAAAATTAACTTGCTTCAGAAAAACACACCGCTGCGGATTGCTTAACACTACCCGTATGACTAATACTAATAAGAGATAAGAAAAACAACATAAACTATAGCGGGCTATGTTTTGTTGACCACTTAGATTTTTTACTTCTCTATCTCGCCTATTTTTGAGTTTTTTAAAAAAAGGTATTTGAAGATGTTGTTTATTTTAATGCCTTCTATACACAACTAAAAAAGAAGTATCAACTTGGGAATTACCCTGTATTTATCTCCTGGTAATTTTACCAGCAAGGTAATTTCCAAAGAAACCATTGGTGAGACAATTTCTTGCATAGAATTTATCTAGCTGGTAAACTTACCAGGAGATGGATTCAAGACGTACTATGGATTAGTATGTTACATTTGACGTTACAACACATGAAGAATTATATTTTTAATTTCAGCAGTTCATTTACATGTCAAATTGAATATTTTAATCGGTATTTTTCTGGTCGTGGTTAGGTTTATTACAAACCATACACTATCGTTCGGACTGATAGTCCCGAATGATATTAATTCTACGTCATTCTCGTATCAGTATTGTTTCTAAACTGAGTCTGAATGATCGTGTATATTGAAAATTATCGCGATAATTATTCTATCAAAAAAATTCATATAAAAATTACTCTGACTTCTTGGGTATAATAGAGAAACACTTCATAATTTGTTTTAAAACGACCTTCTAAAAAGTTGGGTAAGTACCCCTAAAATCAGACCTATTTTCCGGACGCCCATGAGGAAAATTTAGACGAGTTGGATTACGTCCGCGTCACTGAAAGCCGCTTCGTGGAACGAGAACAGTTATTTGCATTTGCACTATTTAAATGTTTGTGGTAATTTTCAATGGCTTAATAACATGCTATATGCAAGTCTTTTGACACAGTTGTGTTTGTGTTTTGATGTAGTAAACTACGGCAAAAGTTTTATTCGTAGATCGGATTTATAGCCATTGTTTTTGTTATGGTTGTGGATTTTTTCAGGAGGAAGGTTCAATTTTTTTTTCATAACCTATTTTTTCTCTTAACTTAGAAACACTCGTGCCTTAGTAATATTAGGATTTACAGGTTTGAATATAATGTGTCAATCCATTTAAAAAAAAAGTATGTTTGATATGCCTTAACTATTTGGGACCATCGCAGTCGATCACCCTTGTGTAGTATGATAATATTATTTTTATCATGTTACCTTTCTTATTTTAATTTCCTTATTCTCTGCCGTATCTCTACGGCTCGATAATCTAGCGACGCTAATAAATACGCATTTTATTCCGGCTTTTCAAAGCGCAAAGTGATTATCCCTCATTACTCTCTGGTCAGATATTCCACTGAAACTACTGGATATCAGCCATAGGAAATATAATTAAATTTTGATCTGTAATCAAAAATGCATGAAATGGAAGTTTTTAAGCCAGAGTTTAAAGTCTGGCTTTATTAATTAGTATTGAGTTCGACGACTCGGATGTTACTATGGAGGATGGACACGACGTTATAAATGTAAAATTCGTTTTGTATGCAATAGTGGAGGTTTTATTTAAACCCGAATGGTTCCAATTTTGAACCTATAGCAAACTCCAAAAATCATATCTTTTGTATTTTGAATATAGAATTTTCGCTGGTTTTTATACGGCATCGAATTTTATTTTAATATTTTCCTATGACCACCCAAAAATGAGAAAAAAACACGGTTAATTTGGCTAGAAAGCGCCGTATATCACACGCGTGTTAAAAAATATTTCAACACTAGTGTTGAAATATCAAGACACACTATTTAATTTAAACATATGGTGCCAATTTAACAGACAACGCCTATTTATTAAAAAGAACAAATTTTAAAAACCAGTAATTGTAAAGTGTTCAAGATTTTTAAAACCGAAAAAACCCCATACAAAATTTTCTTACTCTCAGTCAAGTAGTTTTTAAGCTTTCGTGTCAAAAAAATGACGTAAACATGAACCCTAAAACGTCGACATCTGACAGATACATGGGCGTCTGAAGAAAGGGGGGGGGGGGGCAAAGATTTTTCAGAAAACTATTGCTTAAGGGGAGGGGCAACGCTATGTAGAGAAAATGGTTTCAAAACTTTAAAAAAGATGTAAATAATTTTATTTATTTAGTTTAAAATGTTTCTATTTGTAAAAATTTTTTTTTTTTTCTATTATTTTTAAAAATCACTCTAAAACTACACCAAAACTAGTGCGATATTTTTTATTACAATTAGTAAAACCTGCAAAAATTAGCTTACTATAAAATTTAAAGTCGTGGGTAAATCTATTTACAAAAATAAAATATTTTTAACAGGAGTCGTCAATTTTGCCAAAATATTTTTACTCCTTCGCACCCCCTCGTCTTTATTTAAAAAAATTTTTTTTCAATAGGGGACCATTTTCGACAATCGATTGAATTTTAAAAAACTAGAACCAAAGTTCTTTTTAAATCTGTTAAGAATATCCGAAAACTGATAATCCTTGGCTTATTTCATTCGGCTAACTTTACGTCAGCTTACTTTATATTTTGTGTCACTGTGTAAGTCTCGGAGGAAAAACCACCCGGTATAAACCACTGAAGTGTACACAAAAATGTAACTTAATGTTCGCATGTTAATAAAATAATCTAAAGATTAAACTAGTGATTCCTGTGAAGACGACTTAATCGTGACCTTAAAGGGAAATTCAGTGAAGAATGCACGAAGGGTTCAGGGGATATTCACAAAGGGGACGGATACGGGGTGTTAAAGGCGACCGGCTTTAGTCGTGCTATTCCGACCGAAAAGTGGGTAAATAAAGACGCTTATCTCCGCCAAGGGGTCTGGGGATAAAAGGAAATTTATTGCCTTGCAGAGAAGGATTGAAATTTTTTTAAACAGCTATTTTAGGTTGACTCCATGCTCGATTTGGCCAGTGATTCGATGGTCATCTTTCCTCAATTGACGTGTCAAAAAGTGCGTGAAGCTCGCCGAACTATAAATAGTTATTTACATTACTAGATGCGAAAGTTAATTTTTTAGTGTAAGGAGGTTTTTTAATTGCCGAGGTGATTTAATACCTCCGACCACCAAAAAGGCTTTCGCATCGTGTAATGTATTAAATTTTTTCTACTACTGTTCTCTGATCAATTAAGTACCTAATAAACTTTGATTTTGTTTAAATTAAAATGATAAAATAAGTTTTTTTCCACTTATAAAATATTCCATGACAACTAGTTATTTGAGTATTGTCAGTCTGTCAGTTCGAATAAAATAAGGATTTTCCACCTGTAAAATTTTGTCCTGGCACCGAAAGTAATACTTTACATAGCTAGCAACGCTACTTTACATAGCTAGCAATGTACCGGGTGTCCCATTATGGATGGCCACCGGCCGTATCTCGGAAACTACTGGGTGTCTCTAAAAGGTGCGGAAAAAAAGCTACCACAAGTTCCTGAGGCGTAAATATGACGAATATTTACGTCTCAGGAACTTGTGGCAGCTTTTTTCCGCACCTTTTAGAGACACCCTGTACATCATTAATTTTATTGGTTTTTTGCTTTATTTTCGCTTTTTTTTGTACGATGCTGTTGTGAGTTTGCTTGTGGCGTATTGTTTTTTTTTAGACCTGAGCATAAAGTCGGGGAAAATTATCTGTCAACAAAGTCCACAAATGAATCGGCAAGGAAGTATGTCTCACTTCACTCTTCTTACATCGAGAAGGCAATGACACTGAGTTTTAAAGTTGACGTCATCACGTTATCATTCATAAATATGGCAAACGCATAACTTTCCCCTTTTGTTACGCCGAACCCTGGCGAAAATAGCCGTAAGGGTGCGAATTTACATCTAAATCCATCCCTGTCGACCCTAACAACTGCCACCCTCAATTCCCCACCCTCGCTTTCCCGCTTTGCGTCGCGTTTCCCCGACACGATACTCGGTGGCTCCGGAACAACCCCGTGAAAATCAAGTTTCGCAGTAGTCTGTCGGCACCCGTCAATAAGCGCATCCCGTTTCATAAGTATAACGCGGTCCCGAGTTTCCCGAATACGCGCGCGGAACGTCTGCTACACGCCCTAATGTTCTAAGGATTTTCCGACGTTCCACGCCTTTTCGTCGCCCCTTTTCCGACCGTTCTTTGTCGTGTGGAAATTTTGACGATTTGTCAACTTGTGGTTGTTTTTGCGACGTGGGTAGATGACTTTTCAGTTTGCTGATTTTTGTTATAATTTGTTAGTTGGTGTACGGATAAATTTACTGTGTTTTTGTGATCGATTTAGATAAGAATTATACGTTTTGATATAAATAGAATATAATCTAGTACAAATTAAAATATAACATTAAAAAATGCAAATAATTACAGACAGATTATTATCATCAAAATATTCGTTTACGGTATACGGCTTCTTTAATAATACCCTTTTGACCGTTTTTTGAAACATTTTAAAATTTGATATTTTTTTCTTTATAGTCTATTTCAGAAAGACGTAGAGTAATAAAAGTTCATAAGGTATGCAAAGGGACTACAGAGTGACCCAAAGAATATTTAAGCCACTTTCATAATTTGGCATTGATTTCATTGCAAAATTCTTTATTTTCATTAAGTGCAGGTAGTACCACCCAGATTTGGGTCAATTGATGGGTTCTGCCTATTGTTATCCATTCACAAACACTAAAAATGGTGTGACAAAGTGTACATTATGTACATAATATTGGGTACACTTATTTTTTATTAAACATTATAAAAAAATACATTATACAGAAATTGAATTATAAAAAATCATAATATTCCTCGTCATCTGAGGAACTGTCATCTCCTCTTGACGTTATAATTAACGGGTCGACGGTCCGCTCGATTAGGTGGTCAATTTCTCACATTTTCTCCTCGTCTTTAATGACATGATGGACTGCTTTTCGCCAGTTCTCTGGTGTCACTTCCTTAATTGATCAAGCAGTAGCTTAACGTCTCATTTTAAATGCCGTGTTGTGTCTTGCTACAAATCCTTTAACTTGCGCCCATACAAGTTCTATAGGATTTAGTTCGCAATGATATGGCGGTATGCGCAGCACAGTTACACCATGTTTTTCAGCTATATCTTCCACAGCCTATTTCATAAAATGATGTTTGTGTAAATTTGGTATAGCTAATAGTTCCTTCTTTATCAAATTATCTCCTTTTTTTATTTGGTTAGTTATCATAAATAATTTAAGGCACTAAATTTACCTGCGCCTATGGCCGACACCGAAATTGACCCGAACTGGACGGTATTTCCCATTTTATTCTTCTACACCTTTCTGAATTAGACTATAATAATACAGTATTACACTGTTGTATGTAACATTTTTGTCGATTTTAAGCTTTTAGTATTACCCAGTTGTAAAATAAACTTTTATATTACAGAGTTTCAAAAGTCTTATCTCACGTCTTAAATGCTATGCAACCAAAAATACATAGTTGTATCTAGACATTATCATAATTTATATCAATCATTTTAAGAATTGCAAAGTGGTGTGTAACACATAATACAACTTGGTAACGGACAGAAAAAAATCTCTTAATTCAAAGAGAATATGACTTCTATATACAGGATCCTGCAATAGTACAATAATTTATTTCTGTTTTACAGTATTTCGGTCTAAGTCAAAAACCATATTACTTAAGATATAAGATGTTAAATTAATAAAATATTAATAAATAATAGAATTACTTCTCATGCCTTACTTATACTTCCTAGAGTATTGTTACGGTAAATTTTATTGAAAAAAACGGCCTAAAAACTATAACTATGTAATTTTAATATTTAAATAATCCCAAAAATAATGGCCAAGGGAGTAATAGTAAAGAAAGGATAATTTGAAATATTAAAGATGTGTTATTTGATGACAAAATGTTAAAATTTTAATAACCTTTTAAATGTATTAAATTTCTAAAGCTTAGAAGTCCCTAAAAGTTTTTAAAATTCCAGGTCCGTATTTAACAAAATTTACTTGAAATTGGTAACTAAAGAACGAAACGTCGAATTTTAAAACTAATAACGCCAACTTGTAGAACATAAAAAACGGCTATGAGAAAGTGTATTTTGTTTTTTTCCCAGGTCAAAACTAAATGCGCAAAAAATTAAAAACCAAAACTAAAAATTTTTGTTTTTCTCGGATATCTCCGAAGGTATTCCGATCATTTAGAATTTTCTTTTACCAAATATTAAGACCCAAAATACGCAACTTTGCCTCAATTTAACCATGTTCGTATCTCTTACCGTTATCGATATCCCCTTGTACGCGCCCGAATTTGTAGCACCCTGTATATATAAGAAAATGAACAATAAACTATGTATTTTATAAAACATTTACTCAAAATCGACAGACACGGTAAACCTGTCATTGCGTCTGGCCAGGCCATAAACCAAATAAAAACAAAAAAAACATCGACAACAGACGGTAAAAAAACAATGCAATATGCCGCAAAAACAAACGAACAATCCCGCCTGGCTGTGGTTAACCAGGATAACCGCGCTTGAAAAGGGGAAAATATTCGCGTCGCCGCGCCATGTTGATGGAAAGAGGGACAGAGCCTTTAAAAATAAATTAATTTGAGCGCTATGCCAAAAAATATTAGGGTGAAAAAAATTTCTACCTGAGAGATTTTTTTTGAGAATTTCACTAACCTTTTAACATCAATATTTTAACAATTAATAAGGCGTTTTTTGTTATGCGGGAAATTACAATAGCTTTTTGTTATGTTTCACAATTTTATTCAGCTTACTAACACGTCTTTTGGCTCTTCCGGGCATTATCCCGTAGCAGTGGCGAGCCTCGGAGCTCGGGTGTAAAAGTCTAATTGCAACCTAATTTTTCTCTCGCTCTTGGACTCTTTAACTTAAATCATGTATTCTTGGCTTAGATTATAAAGGTCTTGTAGGAAACGTTTAGATTTTAAACTTTTCCTTCTAAAAGTCCTGTTTTATATAGAGATTAAGGTTTCAGACGCATATCGTTTTAGTTATTGATTTATGATGCAGTTTTAAAGGAAAACGAGTAAAAAGAATACTATTTTATAGTATTTTTCTATTATATACTTGTCTGTTCCGTTTTCCCTTTTTTAGAACTATTTTAAATTAACAAAAATTTAACCCACTGCAATAAAATATTTTTACAACAAAAACAAGAAACAATTAGGTATTTATTTTTAAAGAGAAAAATTAAAGTAAAAATTTTATTAAAATAAATGATTTCTGAAAAAATCATCAATTTTTTGGGGCGGCAAGCGATATTTACTTTATTTTTAATCATGAAAAATCAAGCCCGCAAAACGCTGGTTAGAGGCATACATACGTCTTTTTTTTAATAAAGGGCCAGCTAGAAATATCAAGAAAAAAGGGGAAAAAAACATTTACAAAAACAAATCTAATCCAACCATGCAGAGGGGGAGAGGTAATAATTTAATTTTCGAAATTTGATAGTAGTTAGGTGAATTTTGGGTGGGGCCCCGAAAACTTTTCGCCTACGGCGCTTTTCCGCTTTCTTCACTAGGTACAATATCATAAAATACATAGTCCCGCAGTCCCTCTCTCCAGAAAAAAGAATGTCCTACTTACGCCCACTGAGCCTTCCCCCCGAGCATATTTTCTGGCTACGCCACTGTCCCGGAGTAGAAACCGATAGTAAATTCTAGATTACTATGCAAGTCGTTATTTTTATTTCTCGCATAATGGAAATTCCGTTTCACCAAGAATGTAACCCAAGTCGAGATAATTATACGGCAGCACTAAACGCCGATGACAATAACTCTAAAAATAACGGTTTTTAAATTTTTAAGACACAAAAATGTATGAAAACGAAATACATTTTTTCTACTTTAGTAAATATTGTTTTACGTACAGGGACATTATTTTAAGTGTCTCACCCGATTGGCGACTTTGCTATCTACCACAATAAAAAAACAATTATGTATTCCCTAACAGCTTTTAGTGAAGAAGCCAAATTTGACGTCAAAAAAAATGTATGTTTACAAATTTGACAGATACGACGCCATATTGGATTTTCTTAAATGTCAACCCTACCTTATAGTAAGCCAGCTGCATTCGCCTATTTGTTCCAACATTAAAAATGTATAATTGTCAATATTTATTTTAAGCCGTTCCGGAGATACGAGGCTTCGAAGTTGGTGATTTTGTTATCATCGAATTAACAGAAGTTTTGAGATTAGAAACTCAATTTTTTCTGGAGATACGTAATTTCTTATGGCGGAGCCACCCATGCTATTGTCATATATGCCAGATGTCAGAAAATGACAGTTACGACGCCATTTTGAATTTTTTTAAATAGCAACCTACATTTATAACTACATCAGTGTATGGCATTTCGCGATCCGATTTCAAAAATATATAGTTGTCGATATTTATTTTCGACCCTTACCGAAATACGACCGCATCAAAAACTGCATCGTACGATTATGTCTTTTAAGTATCTCACCCCATTAAAAAATAGAAGCTTTGTGATTAAAAAATCAATTTTTTCTGGAGATACGTAATTTCTTATGGCGGAGCCACCCATGCTATTGTCATATATATTTTCTGACATCTGGCATATATGACAATAGCATGGGTGGCTCCACCATAAGAAATTAAGTATCTTCAGAAAAAATTGAGTTTCTAATCTCAAAGCTTCTGTTAATTCGATGATAACAAAATCACCAACTTCGAAGCCTCGTATCTCCGGAACGGCTTAAAATAAATATTGACAATTATACATTTTTAATGTTGGAACAAATAGGCGAATGCAGCTGGCTTACTATAAGGTAGGGTTGCCATTTAAGAAAATCCAATATGGCGTCGTATCTGTCAAATTTGTAAACATAAATTTTTTTTGACATCAAATTTGGCTTCTTCACTAAAAGCTGTTAGGGAATACATAATTGTTTCTTTATTGTGGTAGATAGCAAAGTCGCCAATCGGGTGAGACACTTAAAATAATGTCCCTGTACAGTCACTTTATAAGTAAATCCATTTTTATACACAGCTGTGCGTAATGATGTATAAAAGCACAGAACTGTGCTTTATGATGCCTAATATAACAATCCAGTTAGCCTTAAACCACCCAAATCGTGACATTTATCAATCTTGCGTTTTGAAGATTTGAAAACGTGGCGGTCAGGTGTTAAGCTATTGTATCAATAAATTTTAATACTTTGTGCGAATACTGCAAACTTGCCCTGTCACAACTCCGCATGGAATATGTTATCTAAATGTCGGTCGGTATTTCTGTCGGGTCGCGTATTTACCTTTTGCTCGTCTTAGTTGGCGCCATTTAAAGCTAAAAAAAACCTTGGCATGACTAGTGGCACAATTGTCATGTCTTTTTTACTTTCATCTCAGTAGAGAAAGTATTGTGATCGTAAAATAAGCATATTTCCCATTTGCGTCGATCTGTCTCTCTGTATTAGTAATCAAAAAACGGTTAATATTAAAAGAAAATTACATAAATAGATATTATGAATATGAATTTAAATAAAATAATGTGTACTAGGTATGTAAATTTAATCTGAAGAAAGTGACATGTTAAAATACTTTAAAAAATACTTACTAAAGACTCGACAATAGAAGGCAAAAAAGTATGTGAACCTGTGCATGATAAAAAAATGATTTAAAATTTAAAACCCTCCTTCCGGTTGAAAAAGGACCTTTTTGTGAAGTGGAGCAAAACGAAAAGGGCGGATATGGATTTTAAGGTCGATTTCAAGTATCCCTGTCGCGTCCCTCATTCGTACCCCTACTATTATCAGAACGAGACGGAAGGTAATAAAAAGTTCTTTTTATATTCTTCGAGCCGATAAAAATCTTCCTTCTGGGGGGGATTTTGCGTTTTCATATTTATTATCTTTATTTTCTCTTATTTTTGCACGATGCTGTTGTAGTAGCTTGTGGCATTTTCATTGTGTATTTTTTTCTAGAGTTGAACATAAAATCTCAACTCCCACATGGAAATTTGCTGTTTCAAACAGAATTGGGCTATTCCGGTGTTAATTTCCACCGAACCGAAGTGTTTTTTTTTCTGACCGAACTAATGATTTGCGCACAGATGCACTCTTATTTCAAAAATCTCCCGTTTTCCACTCATTTCTATACAATTACTACAAGATTTAATGCATAATATGAAGTATATACCTACAAAATGAACGTTATTTACTAACCTTGGTTGGTTTTGTGCCATGCAAATATTTTTCCACCCCGATATATTTTGAACGGGAATCCTACCCCAATTAACCTTAAAACTTTTATTATACCCAACAGATATAGAAAAATAACTGGTAAATCTTCCTTAAATGGTGGCACAGAAAGATTAGTACATAAAACCAGATAACACATACGAAATTATAAGATTCTTTAAAAAAATTGATTCCATTTTTTCAAAATATATTAGAAATTATCGCGGTGGACCAATATTTTCATGGCAAAGAACCAACCATTAATTTTGTAGGTACATTTTATGCATTAAATCTTGTAGTAAGTGTCTAGAAATGAGTGTAAAACTGGAGATTTTTGAAATAGAAAAGTGCATCTGTTCTCAAATCTTTAGTTCGATCAGACAATAACAATAGTTCGGGGGAAATATATTTTGATATCATACCATCAATTTTCCCACATATCCACAACCTCACTTCTGTCAAGCGTCAGAAAACAACTCGTAAAATGTACAACATGTAAATTTGGTTTCTTGGTATGACCACTGTGATTGGTCAGTTTCATATCCTAACTAGGATGGATATGAAATCATATCCGTTCAGTTAATCGGAATAGCCAACTTTTCCAATTACTTTAGTGTAAAGGAACCAGCACATTTCCAAGTGTGAGTAGAGAAGTTATTTATTGTTAGGCAGTAAAATTTAATTATGTTGGTAAATAAAAATGAATGGAAAATGGCCAAAAGGCGAAATTTTTTTTTGATATTGGGCTTCACTATTCTCAAAAAGTAAAAAAAAATATTTTATGTTCCTTTATACGCTATAACTAAAATTTAGTGAAAAAACCATTGTTATCACAATTTCTAGTAAGTTTTTCAGTATTTTTCTAAAATTCTCACTTTTTAGATAGTTAGTAGATACCATGTTTATTTATTTGCAATCAAATCCTCCATTTATTCGGTAAAAGTAGCATTTTTCTGAAATGACAATTATTATTGATACCTGAGCAGAATATTTTATAAAAAAAAACTAAACTAAAAGTGGTAAACTTCAGCCTAGATATAATACTAATATAACTCGACTTGAACCACAGAAGAGGGTAACCTTCTGTCAACCCTAAATCACGCCACTTACACCCCGGGGATCTAGGCCAATTTATCTTTTGTCAAGAATGCCGGGAAAACTTTGCCCTTGTGGTGAGACCAATAATAAATTAATAATAGTAAAGTACAATTATTTTTATATTGTATATAAAAAAAATATGTAGCGTTACTATAGTTAAAAAAATAATGCTTTTAAGTGCGAATCGACCTCGAGTGGGTCAGCTTTTACCATTTGCTGTACATTTTTTTAAATTGTACCTGATAAAAACAACTCGCGGCTAAAATATTTTTAGTATGGAGGCACTTCCGGTTATACCGGGTCAACTTGCTTATTTTAAATGGAACACTCTATTACATTTTTGGGTTCTACGCAAAAATTACGCTGGCATGCCTTAAAAGAATTATCAATTGAATATGGCTTTTGTGCATTAGTATGAACTTTTAACGTTCGTTATAGTAGTTTTTCAAAATAATCGCCAATTTACAAACTTACAACACTGTTAACGTGGAAACAGAAGTGGAACAGAGAAATACCATAACCTTAAAACCTTTAGTAAAAAATGGAATTAATTTTATTAAAGAATCTTATAATTTCGTCTGTTTTATGTACTAATCTTCCTGTGCCACCATTTAAGGAAGATTTATCAGTAATTTGTTGAGTATACTAAAAGTTTTAAGGTCAATTTATATCGTTCAAAATATATCAAAAAATATCGCGGTGGACAAATATTTGCATGGCACAAAACCAACCAAGGTTAGTAAAAAACGTTCATTTTGTAGGTATATAATCCATCCAACCCCAATCGATCTTAAAACTTTTATTATATGCAACAGATATAGAGAATTAACTGGTAATTCTTCCTTAAATGGTGGAACATGAAGATGAGTATCTATATAAAACCAGATAAGAGAATTATAATATTTCTAAAAAAAAACTAATTCCATTTTTATCAAAGGTTTTAAGATTATGTTATTTTTACAGTATTGCCACTTCTCTTTCCACGTTAACAGTGTTGCTAGTTTGTAAATTAGTGATTATTTTGAATATCATAGCAAAGCCGTGTTTAACTGTTTAAAACGATTTATACAGCTATTTTCTTGTAGTTTCGGAGTTATAATTCTTATGCAAGTAGAAAAAAAACAAACCCTTTGTTCTTCTGCGCATTTCAACAGAACAATTAATCAAAATACTATGGCTAAGAAAAATAAATTGTTCATTTTAAATAATAAATATATCGCTTTTTGTCTGTTATTCTGCAAAAGGCCGATTGCGAGAAAGATAGATATATTCAAAGTGATTTTATGTAGATATAAGAAATGACCTAAATTGATAAATATGTTACAGTGCAATTTGGTCCATGGATTTGCCAATGAAATGAATATTTGTTCAATTATTTTTTATTATCTTTCTCATAAGTTCACGGTCAACTAAAAAGACGTTATGATGTCTATTTAAAGTATTCTTTTTAATTTTTAGTATAAAATTCGGAAGTTGAGTCGTAGAAAAAATATAACGTATAATTCGAGTGGATTGTCCATATTGCGCTTGGAAGTTAGAGCACTCCGCCTACGGCGTCTTGCCCAATTTACTTCCTGGTGCGATATGGACATCATCATATCCACTCTTGTTGTACAAACTACTATTTCCATCAATTTTATTTCCCTTTAAAGTCTCTTCCGCCCAATTCCCTGCTAATATTAACTTTACCCATTTCATACTAATTATCTGTTAATATCCTCCTGTTACAAGTTTAATCAGGTCAGGTTGCTTGTCCTCCTCATCGGCCAGTGATATATTGGTTACGGTCTTTGAGGGTTGAAAGGCTCATTTAGGGGGTGATATATAAGGGTCAGTTTGAGGGGTCGCCCGCAAAGATGCCCTAGGAATTTATCTCAATTTTAGGGTTAGGGTATTGTGGTCAAGGAAAATCGCAACATGAAAATGGCGGACAGGTACGAGACAACAATTTTCCTGCTTCGCAAATTTTTGTTTTAACTACGTAATCTACCTATTTTTGAACTCCTTATATTGTTTGCTATTATTTGAGACTAGACAGGGTACAAACCCGAATAAGCAAAAAAATTATAATATATCGGGTGACACAAGAAAGTGTTACTAAAGTATCCCAATTTTTTCCATGATTCTTGAACTAATGATTTAAAAATCTTAGGTGTTAATAAGTGTGCAAATTGCCATTTTTCGGCCATGTGAACTCTTCAAAACCACCTCCGGTTTAACTGGAAATGAAGTAATCTTTTTAATTTTAAATGGAAACCCGCTTTTTTTTCGATGCTTAAACTCTATAGATAATTCTCTTTTTAAGGTTTGAATTGGTTGCAAAATGACAATTTACACACTTCTTAACTCCTAAAATTTTAAATCATTACTTCTAGAAATGCGGATGCTGTAGGGAAACTTTTTGGGTATCCGTGTGGTGAGTGCATATGCGGAGTTTGAACGATTTTGGACAACCCGATCTTAACTTATTTGAATAGGATTGCGGTTGAGTTTTTATTGGAATTTAATAGGTGATGCTACGGACACCAGCATCGATTGGATTTGTCAACCTGTGATTTGTCATTGTCAATTGTAATTTGCAAACGGTAGGCTTTTTAAAAATCTTTTAAGAGATACATTTTACACTGGACTTAACTAATATTTTCAAATAAAACGCACATTATTTTCAAAACGGATCTTTTAATAGAAAACGAATTATTTTACTTACATTAAAACGTATTAAATAGTATTAAAATTATCAAGAATTGCTAAAAGGGGAAGAAAATAAGAGGTTGCTTAAAAATAAAAAATTGTTTATATAAAAACATCAATAATTTTATTTTAAGAACGCTGTACAGTCGTTTGGAATATTATTAATTCTTAATAAAATGTTCAAATAAACCGCCATTTGCTGCTAAAAATATCCTAAACGATTGTAAAATTATCTATGAACATAAGCGAGTTAATACTGGGTATTTCTTTCAAATTGCAATAAAATTGAATGTTTTAACAGCTCTTAATTTTTAAACCTAATACTTTTATAAAAAAAAATGTAAAAGCCCCCAGAGAAAGAAGTCGTTTGGTGAGAGGTCAGGAGACCTAGCTGGATAATTGATTGTTGACTTTGGACGGACAACGTGCCCATTAAAGCTATTATTTGGATATTCGCGTACCACAAGCGAATTGTGGGCCGGGCAACCAATGGAACCAAATCTCCTGATTTTTTCAGCAGCGACTTCCTTCAGTGCAGGTTCAATTTGATTTTTAAAAAATCTAAATATGTCTGATCCGTAAGATATCGGTTAATAAAAAATGGTCCAATGATGCGATGTCCAAAAATTCCTGCCCAAACATTCACTTTCTGAGGGTATTGGGTTCGAGTGCATGAAAGACGATGTTCATTTTGTAGGCTCCAGTACCGATAATTTTGTATATTCGGCTCATTATTTAATATAAATGTGCATTTATCTGAAAATAAAATATTTTGTAAAAAATATTTGTTGTTCTTACCTCGCTCCATCATTTCAAAACAAAAAGTGATCTTCGCTCTTCGTCCTCTTTTAGCAATTCGTGATAGTTTTGATACTTATATAAATGATAGTTATGTTTTTTCAAAGTTCGCAGTACGGTGGTGTAAAGTTTTTCTACCCTTGCCCGAGAGCTCTTGTGCTGATATTTCTATTTTCTTCGACGTGAAGTTAAATATTAAGATCTCTAAAATTGTTTTCTTCAGCTCTCTCATGATTCTGTGCTGTGCATTTGCAGTTGTTTATTACAGTGCCTTTTGCCTAAAACTTAGTAATAACTTTTTGTATTGCCGACTTGGTAGGAATGAGTCCGCAGCATCGCCTGTTGAATTCCAATGAAAAACCAACCGCAATCCTATTCAAATAAGTTAAGATCGGGTTGTCCAAAATTGTTTAAACTCCGCATGTGCACTCACCACACAAAGAATCTAAAGGAGTGTGGCTACAACCCCGCTTTAAAGTCAACAGGGGGAGCAAATATTTGGACAGTCTAAAACTTGCATGGGATTTCCTATGTTTCCAACCACGATTCACCACCCGGTATATGGATTAACCCGACCTAACACATTTTATTTTATTCAATTCTCCGCCAACAACAACGGATAAATAAAATAATCTCCGACATTTGCTTAGTGCCCTTAGGGCTTCCGATCCAACTTGATAGAGGTGAAAAGGTTGAAACTGTCCGCAACGTTTTGACGACCCTCGTTTCACCTTGTGCCTTTGGGACAAGTGGTCAATTTATCGTTAATTTATTTAAACAGGAATATGTGGCCAGATGATTTAGATTGATAAGGGTTAATGCCAGGGACGTGCGGTGAGTGTTAAAAGGAAGGGAAACCGTTTTTTTTTAAAGCCTGCATACTATAATGGGAATGCATTTCAATGGGCTTTTTCACTAAATATTTATTTTGACCCTATCGTATAGAGTATAAAGCAAATCTCATAAAAATGCACGAAAATAATGAACGATCCAGTTCTGCTTGCGTCGATGCATCATCTGGTTAAAATGTGTTGTTTATACTACATATTGCGCACGCTCATAAACCCGGACTCTAGCTATACAGGGTGCTACAAATTCGTGTGCGTACAAGGGGATCTCGAAAACGGTAAGAGATACGAAGATGGTTAAATTGAGGCGTATTTTAGGGCTTACTAATTTGGTCAAAGAAAATTCTAAATTTTCCGAATTTTTAGTTTTGGTTTTAAATTTTTTGCGCCTTCATTTTTTACTTGGGAAATAAACAAAATACACTTTCCGTTCTTTATATTCTACAAGATGGCGTTATTAGTGTTTAAATTCAACGTTTCGTTCTTTAAATACCAACCTCAAGTCAATTTTTTTAAATGCGGACCTGGAATTTTAAATACAGTTTTAGGAACTTCTAAGCTTTAGAAATTTAATACAATTTAAAGTTTTTAAAATTTTAACGTTTTGTCATCTAACAACACATTTTTTCAAGTTATCTTTTTATGTCATTACGGTCCTGAACATTTAGAGCCAAATAAAAAAAATTTATTTCTGATTTGAAAAATCCGTCCATTTTTTCTCAAAAAGATATGATATTTGATATTTTGTAAGAGAGAAGACCAAAAGTCTCGGCCTCAAATATTTTTCTGTCTGTTTATTTTTGTTATATGTTTCGCCAGAAACTGGCATTATCAGACCGTATAAACAGTAAAAAAAATTGAAATTGTTTTTGAAACAGACTTAAGCGCATTACAGTAACATAACTAGAGTAACACTCCAGTTACTTTTTCGTTACTTGGGCGCATTCATTTTTTCTGTATTACAGTATTTCGGTTTAGGTCTAAAAAAAACACTTAAGATGTTATATTAATAAAATAAATAATATACTAATAAAAAATAGAGTTACTTCCTAGAGTATTGTTACGGTAACTCTTATTGCAATAAAACGGCCTAAACGCCATAATCCTGTAATGTAATTTTAATATTTCAGTTATCCTAAAAATAATTTCCAGGACCGTAATAGTAATGAAAGAATAATTTGAAATACTAATGATGACAAAACGTTGAAATTTTAAAAATCTTTAAATTGTATTAAATTTCCAAAGCATAAAAGTCCCTAAAAATGTTTTTAAAATTCCAGGTCCGTATTTAAAAAAAAAGAATTGGGGTTGGTATTGAAGGAACGAAACGTTCAATTTAAAAAATAATAATGCTATCTTGTAGAACATAAAGAACGGCTATGAGAATGTGTTTTTTGTTTTTTCCCCAAGTCAAAAATGAAGGCGCAAAAAATTAAAAACAAAAAAAATCGTTTTTTTTCGGATATCTCCGAAGGTATTCGAAATGTTTACAATTTTCTTTTACCAAATTATTAAGCCCCAAAATACGCAACTTTGCCTCAATTTAATCATCTCCGTATCTCTTACCGTTTTCGAAATCCCCTTATACGCACACGAATTTGTAACACTCTGACTCATTTGGCGATGTTGGATTTTCATTTTCTACGCATGCAAAAAAATTATTACTTCTCAAAATTTCTAACGAACGCTCGTCTTGAATCACCCTGTATAATCTTAACATTCTACTTATACTATCTTTTATTAGTTTAAAATAATTTTTAAGCCTGATATTTTAGACATAGTATTTATATTATAATTGAAATATTTCAGAAGTATTAGTAAACTGTCAAATTTAAACACTTCCCAAGTTTTAAGTATTTATTTAACATTAATTCCTTTATTTCCAGGAGTACCTAACAGTCCCAGCAAACTACCTCCAACCTCTTCGGTCTCGACCAACGGCAGTATAGCTGGTACCCCCACCGTCGCCAACACGTCGTCCTCAGTCAATCCGAAGCCACGCACCACGTCCTCGGGACACACGGTGCCTGGCCCAGGGCCGGGGATCAACGTGGCCAGTAACCAGTACAACCATTCGTTTGCCGCGGCGCTCAGGAATTTGGCTCAGCAAAATGTCCCCGGTAGCGCGGGGACGGAGCAAGCAATCGATCCGCCGACGGCTCACCGGTCAAGGGAGTCAGGTAATGGTATTATTTTGGTTGTCATATGATGAACAATCCGGACTCTATAGTCTATTTCAAAAAGGTGTAGAGTAATAAAAGCTTATTAGGTATGCAAAGGGACTACAGAGTGACCCAACGAATATTTAAGCCACTTTTATAATTTGGCATTGATTACATTGCAAAATTCTTTATTTTCATCAAGTGCAGGTAGTACCACCCGGGTTTGGATCAATTTATGGGTTTCGTCTATTGTTATCCATTCACAAACACTGAAAATGGGGTGACCAAGACGTGTATTATGTATATAGTATTAGGTACACTTATTTTTTTATTAAACATTATAAAAAAAATACGTTATACAGAAATTAAATTATAAAAAATCATAATATTCTTTGTCATCTGAGGAACTGTCATCTCCTCTTGACGTTATATTTAACAGGTCGACGGTCCGATCGATCAGGTGGTCAAGATCCCACATTTTCTCCGCTTCTTTAATGACATGATGGACTGCTTTTCGCCAGTTCTTTGGTGTCACTTCCTTAATGGCTTGATCAAACAGTAGCTTAGCGTCTTTCATTTTGAATGTCGTGTCTTGCTACAAATCGTTTCACTTGCGCCCATATAAGTTCTATAGGATTTAGTTCGCAAGGATATGGCGGTGTGCGCAGCACAGTTATACTATGTTTTACAGCTATATCTTCCGCGGCAAATTTCATAAAACTATGTTTGTGTAAATTTGCTACAACTTATAGTTCCTTCTTTATCAAATTATTATTTTTTTTTTTTTGGTTAGTTATCATAAATAATTTAATGAACAAAATTTACCTTGGGCCTATGGCCGACACCGAAATTGAACCGAACTGGACGGAATTTCCCATTTTATTACTTTACACCTTTTTGAAATAGACTATAGAAATGTTTTATAAAACATTTACCTCTTCTTGATGATAATTTTTTAAGTGCCACAACAAATATTAAAAATTTATTTAATTGTGATGCAGTATCTTGACTTTGAACACAACTCCCAAATGTGAGTCTAGTACCAATCTGGGACAATTATTATTATCATCCCCATATCACGTGAATAATCACAAATGATGATCTCATGGCAACTGTTGAAAATCGATTGCTATGAGTCTGCCTATATTACGGTGATTCATAAGAATCTATACTTATCAAAGCTACAATTAATAACACTGACACTATGTGTTCACAACTGTTTTGTTTTTCTTTTATAGCATCAGTGCCAATACCAGAAAAACCTAAACCAGCCTCAGAAGTGCCTAGTTACCCTTCTAGCAGGTCAGCTATCGACGCAAGACTTACCGCCAATCCGGCGGACCGTTACCCACCCTCTGCGCTTACCGACTTGAGCAGAAGTGGATTTCAACCTTATAGACCTGATGACCATAGGTAAGAATTATAATCGCGTTTTATGTAAAATACAACAAAAAAGAAATAAAATGTACAGTGTGTCTACTTAAGTTGGCTACATATGGGAAACTTTTTTATTATTAACTTTACGAAAAAAAGTTATTCTTCATAAAAAGTTGTGCATGGTTCAAAACCTAAAATGCAACCATCAGATGTTAAATTTTTTTAGTCGTATGCGAGGTTTGTCAAAAAATATGAATTTTGCTCAATATCGAAAACTGTAATTATGAAATGTTGTTCGTTGGTTACACTATTTAAATGTTTGTGGTTAAATAAATAAATTTCCATGCCGAATTGCTCAATAATATCTTATAAGGTTTTTGGCACAGTTGTGTTTTGGGTTTATTTGTTTTTGCAGGTAATTGCGGGTTACTGACTTTAATTAATTGACATTTCAAATAAACACATATTACCACTCTTTCTTTAGAACTTTTCCAGTGGCGGCATGGTCAAGCCATATTACCAAAAAAATAAATGGTGAATTTTCTCGTATATATTAGTACATAATTACAAATAGTTTTCCCTTGTTGTTGTACAGGTTTAAATATAATGCGTTCAATAACATCCTGTATTATTTAGCTTATATTTTAATTTACTTACCCCTGCATTTCCAAGGTGCGAGACGTCACTAATGATAAGCCCTCTTTTAAATTCCAGAATACCTCAAGTGCCAGTTGGCCTAGAGATGGCCGGCTACCCCTCACCTTACAGCGCCTACCCGTTACCCCTGATGGAGGAGCAGCTTTACTATGAACGGATATTGAGACCATCCTGGCCTACGATAGGACATCCATATCTGCCGTACATGCTACCTGGGGGACCTATGCCGCTCTATATGCACGAAAGGTAAACACCTTCAAAATATATTAATTTTATGTTGGTAAGGTAATCGAGATAGTTATACAGGGTGATACTTCTTTTTTAGCTGCGTATAGAATGCATTAAAATAAACATTTTCAAATACCTTTTTTCAAAAAACTCAAAGATAAAATACTTACATTCATTTATAATATAATCTCGAAGCAGCAGCCGCACTTTGATGACACTCTTCGTACATTATCACCATATCTATTAGTTCATTGTTTTCAAATGTTACCATTTTCACGTGTCACCACTTTAAAATGAACTTGCTTCAGAAAAACACACCGCAGCGGAATGACAAATATCTCACCACCGACCCGTAAATTGCATGACTAATAAAAGATAAGACAAAAACAACATAAAGTATAGCAGGCTACGTTTTGATGACCAGGCCCGCACTTAGATTTTTACTTCTGTATCTCACCGATTTTTAAGTTTTTTGAAAAAAGGTATTTGAAAATGATGGTTATTTTATTGCCTTCTATACACAGCTAAAAAAGAACATCAACTTAGGAATCACCCTGTGTAGTCACCTCAAAACCAGAGTCTGTTATATCATATTAATGTGATAAAGCCATTTTCTTGAAACTTCCGAACAAAATAAAAAATTATAAAAATATCATTTTTTAGGTTAAAGTTGGAAGAGGAACACCGACAACGCCTCGCAGTAGCGGCAGTTGCACGCTCAAAAGACGCGGAAATAGAGAGGGAACTATTGGAACGAGAGAGAGAGAAAGAGAGGGCGGCAAGGGAAAAAGCCGCGGCGGAAGCAGCAAGAAGAGTGTCGCCACATCCCCATCCTCATTTATTGGGGTTGTCCGTTATGCATCCTTCGGCGGCCGGAATGTTACCGCCCGCGGGCCTAGGCTTAGCCCCGCCACCGGCTAGACACTCGCCCTTGGGAGCAGGATACTTAAATGCGGCTCCCCAGGGCTATTCGCAGGTGCCAAGGTATGTGTAAGTATAATTCTACTGCACCGATATTATATTTAATGACTACTATTAAAGGGGGTGTGCGCCAAAAATTTAATACAAAAAATCTAAGAATAACGGTTCAAACCTCGTCATTCTACGACTAACCATTGCTGAGAAATAGCGGGTTAAAGTTTTACGCGTCGATTTCGTGACGTCACAAAAGCTTCGGCTAGCTGTACATTGCTTCCTCGCACGTGCCAATAGATACGTTCTTTATTTCGTACCGATTTGTTCCAGTCTGTGCCCAATTTATTGTGAAAAGTTTTATTTATTATTTATTATAGGAGTGCTAGTATTATTTGTGTAATGGCTTTTGGTTTTGAAGTTTAGTAAAAATGAGCTTAAACGAATGGAAGAAGAAAATCGAGCAGTCAACATACCAATAAGTAAAAAATAAAGTAAATTGGTGTAAATTCTCGGGCTGCGTATTAATGCCGACTGAAAAAGAGTGCGTTTGCGTAATGGGAAAATTGCAAACACCACCAAACTTTAAAAGTGTCAATAA
This sequence comes from Polydrusus cervinus, assembly GCA_935413205.1. Taxonomy (NCBI): domain Eukaryota; kingdom Metazoa; phylum Arthropoda; class Insecta; order Coleoptera; family Curculionidae; genus Polydrusus; species Polydrusus cervinus. The sequence continues at coordinate 98,558,258 of OW284510.1, read as the reverse complement.
GGCGGTAATCTGCGCTAGTATAAATTGAAAATTTCCTAGTAGTAGCTGAAATTCTTTCTCAATTTGACCATTTTTAGAATTGCCCTGTTTCTCAATATTTTCCAGCACTTCAGATTCACTGTCACTAATGTCAGAAGAAAATTTAAATTAAGAGTCCAAGCGTGAGACGAAGAATTAGGTTGCAATTAGACTTTTAGACCCGAGTTCTTAGGCTCGGGGGGGTGTCCCGGCAGCCCTCCCCTAAATACGCCAATGAAAGAGATTTTTGACAGTGAACAACATGGAGGTTAACAACCCGACGAATACTAAGCGCTAAAACTTACGTAAATTCCATGCACTATACTGATTTATGCAGCGGCCAAGCTTTTGTGACGTCACGCGCTGAAATATGTCATCTTTGAAGAGGCATAACTCCGTTATTATTTACGATAGAAGGGTGCCGTTTGGACTATTATTCTTAGTTTTTTTTTTCTTTATTTTTTTAAATAAAGTTGTTTTTTTTTGGCGCACGCCCCCTTTAAGTTGTTACTGGAACTAAATCGAATTTCAAATTATTTTTTAAATTTGTGAAAAAATTGAATCAAAGAAAAATGAATCGGGACTAAAACGTTTCATCCATTTTTTTATAGGTCCTCTCCATCGCTCCAACGTCACTCTCCCATGCCACCAGTGTCATACGCGTCGCTCAACCTTTCGGGACCGCCCCGCCAGTCCCCTACGATTATCCAGCCTTCGGGCCCGCTCATCAACGCAGCCAGTAATGTCCAACCTCCACCAGCGCACAGTTCCAGTCACATGATGAATCAAGTAGGAAGTCATAGTTCCTTACAGCATGGAGTACCTAATTCGATGTCAGGTTAGTATTTGTTTTATAACACATTGTTAACTAATTATTATTATTTAATAATAATAATAAGTTTATTTTCAATATTTATAATATAATAAATGTGTTTATTTATCTTCCTCAATAAACTTCTTCTTTAATCCCCCGAAGACGTGCTTGTTAGTTGCAAATCTTAGAATTTTCAATTATAAATAAATAGGAATATTAAAATATGTTTTTAAAAATATTTGTTAATATTATATAAAAGTTAAATTACAAATAAAAAACGTTTAAGTATATGTATATAAAAAACGCAGTTTTTTGAAGATATAGGTATATAAAATTTTGAAAAATATATTATTCACATATAACAATATCAATTAAATCATTTCCAAAAATATTTTTAAATTATCCGTTTCCAATATCCATGCTTTTATTTCGACTTTATATTTTTTTAATGAAATATATTTTTAAATTTTTGTTGTTAAATAATCGTTTAAATAAAAAATAAATATTTGACATTTTTTTGTCCTTTAGCCTTATTTATTTTAGGTTTTATGGTTATTTCATTTTTATGACGTGTATTATGATTATGGTTTTTAAACTGTATAAGATTTTTATTTTTAAATATGTATATTAAGATGTTATAAATGTAAAATTGTCTAATATTCATTTTTTTTTTTTAATTTCAGAATATAATATTATTGAAAGCTAAAGATAATTTTTATTAAATATAATTTTTAGAAATCTTTTCTGTAATATTTCTAATTTTTTAACTAAAGTTCTATTTATTCCTCCCCAACCTAAAATTCCGTATATATGTATAATATTCCTAGTTGTTTTACGTTCAAAATTTTTTTAATGTTTCTAAAAATTGGTAGTAAACTTCTTAATTTTTAATCAAATATTCTATGCGAAAATTCGAATTTAATTTACTGTCAAAGATTATTCCTAAATATTTTACTTGATTAACTTTCCAAATTTCAATGTTATCAGTTTTTTAATACTATTCATATTTGTGGTATGTTATTTGGATTTAAAGTGAAAGGAAGATAATTAGTTTTATCAAAATTAATTGTTAATAAATTTTTATCAAACCAATTTTTTATTATTTTAAAATCTTTTTTAATTTTGTTATTTAAGTTGTCCCAATTTGTATCTGTATACAAAATTGCAGAATCATCTGCGAAACTATGAATTTCTTCATCACAATTCACATTAAATAAATCATTAATATAGATATTAAAAAATAATGGTCCTAAAATTGTTCCTTGAGGAACACCATATTTAATTACTTTAGGATAGCTTTTTCTGTATCTATTTGAACATAAGTTGGTCTATCTTTTAGATAATTTTTAATTAATTCAAATTGTTTTCCTCTAAATCCAATATTTTCAATTTTTTCCAACAATAAATCATGACTAACAGTATCGAATGCTTTTGCTAAATCCAGAAAAATACAAATAGAAGGTTTTTTATTATCTAATGCATCATATATTTGTTCTGTTAAGTAGCAGATAGCATTTTGTGTCGATTTATTTTTTTTGAAACCCAAATTGTTTATTAGAAATAAAATTTATTCTTTCTAAATAATTTTCAATTCTTACTTTTAAATTTTTTTCAAATACTTTGGCTAATGAAGATATTAATGTTATAGGTCTATAATTTTATTTTAAATACAAAATTTACCTGCATCTAATTTTTTTCAGGACACCCAGTACACTTATCGGAGAAACATTCTAGTCACTCGAAGCTCTCAACTTCTAAACCCACTCCCCCTTCAACTCCTAAAGCGACTCCGCCCCCGCCACTTAGAGGCGACACTGACATGCCCACCCACGAGCGTAGAACACCCGTCAATATTAGTCAACACGGGGGCGTAAGTCACCAAGCGATGGGTGCAAGTCATCAATCGATAAGTGGAAATCACCATTCGTTAGGCGGAAGTCACCATTCACTAAGTGGAAGTCACCAATCAATGGGCGGGAGCCAGCGACCGGTTGGCACAAGCCAGAGGCCACCGGTGGGGAGTAGTCCCCCCTGCGCAGGTGAGGCAAGCAGTAACGGGGACTGTGCCTGACCTCCAATCTCGCTTGCCGTTTACCAATCATCCCTTCGAGCTGCATCCTTGTGTTTCGGTAATTAATTGTGTTGTGGTTTTGCTGTGCTTGGGTGTGTTTGATTTTGGGTTTTTTGGTGGGAACTCTTATTATTTCTAGTTTTTTCTTTGTGTGTGTGATTCACTTGGGTTTAAGGTAATAAAAGCTGTATATTACTTATTTAAGGTCTGAGGGATAATCAACAAAGACAGAGGAGGTTTTTCTATTCGACTACTGGATTTTTTTGTTTATCGCTTTCCTATAGAGTGCAGCGGGTTGTACAAAGTTAGAGGAAACAATTCCAGTGTATTTTTGAAATTTTAATATTTAAGTTCATGGATTTTTTTTCCTCTGACGTCGTGCAACTCGCTGCTCTCGATATAAAAGCTATTCCTATTATATATAGAAATAAAACCCCAAATCGACCTCTATAATGGGGTGAAAATCACCCCTATTTAAAAAAGTACATAAAGATCAATTAATTGTGGATTCTCAAGTACTATACAGAGTGAGTCAACGATGGATTAAAGTTCATTATCTCCTTTTTTAGATATAAATTCGACATACAAAAGTTGTAGAAATGGAAGAAGTGACCCAAAAAAACGTAGCGAATATAACTTAGGTTTTTTTTTGGCCCAAAAAAACGTAGCGAATATAACTTAGGTTTTTTTTGGCCCAAAAAAACGTAGCGAATATAACTTAGGTTTTTTTTAAATGGAACACTCTATATATTGTATTATTTTCTAATTCTCCACTAAATGCTACTCTTAATTTGTATAGAATAATGTCTAAATTTAATAGTTTCTGAGATATTGACCTTCAAAATATGACACTTTCAGACTTTGACAGGCTGTAACATTGGAACAGTTCATCTTAGAGAAAAATGGTTTTCACCTCCCTATGTTACTTTTTTATTTTCTGTCCAATGAAACCAACTTCCGATTTACCATGTTAAACCAAAAAAACGGTTTTAACAGTTTAACATGTTAAGCCGGAAGTTGTAATTTTTAGATAGAGAACAAAAAATTAAGATAGGGAGGTGAAACCCATTTTTCTCTAAGATGAACCGTTCCAATGTTACAGCCTGTCAAAGTCTGAAAATGCCATATTTTGGTTTAATGCACCTCAATAATCTCGACAACTTTTGCATTTCGAATTTTTAACTAATTCTTAAGAAATGGACAAAATGAACTTTACTCTATCGTTGACTCACCCTGTACAATCAGACCACAATAGGTGAGAATTTGAGAACAGGAAAAAAATTATTTTAAGAAAAATGATAAAAAATATATGTATATTCTGTGCTTCAAACTACAACATTTATTGGTATTTAGAGTTTATGTAGGGGGTGGTTTCCATCTCATTCTAGGCGTTGTTTCAAGTGAGATGAGTCTAAGTCACTACAGAATCATATTCTATACATCAAACTACAAGAGCATTCTTTACGATTTGCTGGGATTTATGTAGTTTTTGTATAGGGTGTTTTTCACCTCAGATAGTTTTGAATAATTAAGTATAAATAAAATATAAAGATAATTTTTAGCGGACAAAGTAGTGCATCTGTATTTTGCATTAAAGTACACAAGGACGCCTAAGGTAATGGATTCCCTAGGGTACAGGTAAACAATGACAGGCTGTTTCGTCCTTGTTAGGACTCATCAGAAAGCCAAAAAGCTGTAAGCAATTCCCTATACAGCAAAAATATGCTTTCAAGATGTTATTAAGAATAAATATATGATGAAAACCTAGTATCGTCATCTGTAGGAATCAACTCAATGCAAAAGATAGCCATCAGACGTGATCAGGAATCAGGACGAAAGAGCCAGTCATTGTCTACCTGTGCCCCCAGGGAACCCATTATCTTTGGCATTCCTGTGTACTTTAATGCAAAAGAGACGCACTACTTTGTCCGCCTGCCGCTAAAAACTTTCTGTTTTGAATAATTCTCGAGAAGTTGACTGCTCAAGAGAAGGCACATTTTTCACAATTTTTTTAAATATTTATTCATTTGGGCTGGTTTTGGTGGCTTTTTCAGTGTCGAAAAATACACAAGAACAAACCACCTAGAAAAATTATGCATATTTCTATATACCCAAAATTTATCTAGGGGGGTTAAAACACAGTTAAGAAAATAGTTTTTAAAAATAATTTTATTAAAATATTAACATATCTTTGTTCCTCAAAATATAGCTTTTATTATTTTAAATGATCAGCAATAATGTTACTAATTTACATACATTATTAATAATGGTTTGGGAGGTTTACTTAACTAGAAACAGACAGTATTTAATTGTTACAATATTTATACGAACGATAACGCAAAAATACATATCAAATTTTTTTGTTAAGTTAAAACATTTTTTGAATAGCATTTACCAAAATATTAGATATTAATTATACATTTCTCGAAAATTACTAAAACTCTTTTTGGTTAGTTTTCAATTCATTTCAATTTAGAATGGATTTTATATATGGAAACAAAGTAGGATAAAGCTGTATGAATCTAACGGTAATTTGTCTTTGACCAGAACTCAATTTCTTTAAGTTCAATGAACAATTTGCCGTAACACTAAAAATTACGTGTTAAAAAAAGTTTTCCTCGTTTTAAGCGGACTGTAAAGTTAAATAATTATTTAGCATAATATGTCAAATGCTGAAATTACTAAGTTTCTTCTTTTATGGCGCTCTAAATCTTAAAAAAGCCGACATCCATGTTTTAAAAATGTCTATAATTCCAGACTATTTTTAAAAATTGTCGTCCATAATATTTGTTTTCCTTTAGCTCTTCGGTTAATGAGTACATTTATTGAGAAATGATTAAATGTTGTGTTATAAATGTATAATTTGCATGCAACCATGTTTAACACGCATATTAAAGTATATTGAAATGACCTGTCACAATAATCGTTTGTTTTGAAGTGCTTTACACAATTTGTCTAATTTTATGACGATATGATGAAAGTATAAAACACAAAATCAACTGGAATCACACATATAAAATTAATTTAATGCGATATTCAAGGAATAACTATTAAAAACAAAATATTTGAAAAATCATTAATATTTTTATTTTTTGAAATATTATTTTTAAATATAGGCCTCTTTCAACGCAGAATCCGAGGAATCCCATAGCATCTAAACTACTTAACATTTTAATATCTTTCAAAGGCATTAGATCTCCAATATAAAATTTTACAGTGTGTTCCAAGTAGGCAGAGCATATCCAATATACCTTTTTAAAATGGAACACCCTATATATTTTTTTTATTCCCTATAAAAGTCCACGTATATTTTGTATGTTTTAAAGATATTGACATTTAAAATATGACATTTTCCGACTTTGACAGGCTGTAGCATCTTAGAAGGAAGTGGTTTTCACCTCCCTATCTTAGTTTTTATTCTCTATCTAAAAGTTACACCTTGAAATCCATTTTTTTGTTTACCATATTATACCTATCCTTTGGATAGAGAGTAAAAATCTAAGATAGGGAGGTGACAGCCATTTTCCTCTAAGATGCGCCGTTCTAATGTTACGGCCTGTCAAAATCTGAAAATGCTATATTTTAAACGTCAATATCTTCTATTTCGTTAGCTCGTTTGTATATTTTAAAATAATTTGAAATTGTAGATCTAAGGCCTCCTTATTGAAAAATTTTAAAAAGTTGAGTAGTTTTAATGCTATGGAATCCTGCGTTAAGAGCAGGCCACCCTATGTATGTAAACATTTTGATGGTCAATATTCCGTTCCTCGAAGATTTTATTTATATTCGACATAAAATGGAATCCCAGCCGTGAAAAACTCATCAAATACGGTATGTAGTTTGTAGCAAGTGCAGGTCCTGCCTATTAAATAAATACTAACATAATAAATTATGTGACTAACGTTTATAATAAAGCTTTATTTTTCCAGTCGTTGTTTTAACTCATTCTAATGGGCAATAAGCACTATAGTATATTGTCTTCAATTCTTTAAATTTGTAAGCAATTAATCGATGTTTTTTCATGCCGGTGGTGGTTTATTATTTATTATCCTTGACATATAAGGCATTGACTAACAAATAAAATCAATTACAAGGGCAGATTGAATTGTTTTCGGAATAAAAGTGGCATAAAACCCCTAATCCACATAACGCATCTGCAACTTTTGAATCCCGAACATGATTTCTCTCCAGATAAAAACTTTATCTTTGTGAACAAGTGGACGTTTGATGGAGCCAAATGTTTTTTAGGTAATCCATATGTAATATTTCTTTGCGTCCCACACAACAAATACCATCACGTTTCCAGGCTACTGAATAGTTTTATGCAACAGATTATCCACCGTCAACCAGCTGTTTTGATTATCCCTTGGTTTATGGAGCATAATGGTTAATCCATTCATCATCTATGGTTGGAAATATCTTGCGAAAATCCACCTTTCAGGTTTCTTCTAAACAAATAAAAAAATAGTATTTAGATTGTCTATTTTTTTTCTAAATATAATTAAAACGAGTTGTTACTGCTACTATGCTAAGGACAATAAATCGCTAGCCACCTACATAATTAACAGTCTTTACTAAATTTTTCTCCAATCGTAATTATTGTAAACTCGTAAACATTAAAAAAATAATTAACCCTCCCATACCAACAATTTCTCCCTTGTTTCAGCCAGGAAGCACCCGATAGCTTCCATACCAGTCAGTCACAATGGAATAACTAACAGGAAAACGCAGCCCGTCCTCAAAAATCAACCCAATGTACCCCCATTTATCGAAGAACCCAAAAGTTCCTTTACTTTACCCCCAAGCGAACCTACGTCAGTATTACAAACTCAAATTGAAGTTACCAAGGGTAAAATCAGTCAGTATAATATCGAATTTTTAGTAAGTGGTGGAAGTACAAGTGGAGAACCATGTGTGGAAAGTGGTTCAAATGAAACGGCAAGTGAGAGAGATTACAATGCTAATAGACACGATTTACAAGGTGTTACTGGAAATGTCAATGATAGCACACCTAATGATAAGCAAGGAAACTGTTTAGGAAGTTCTACAGAACCACAGGAACTACCGAGTGAGAAAGATGTACCTGAAAATGTAGAAAGAGAAAATCTTAGTGTCCATTTGAATTCCCAAGATAACTTAGAAAAACTGTATAAAGATGAAATGGGTTTTTGTCATACACTCAATGAGGATATCAAAGGTATTCCAGATCAAAGAAGTATTAACCAAGAATCCAGGCACTTACCTCTTAGCATAGGTAAGCTTGATGATTATCCTATGGAAAGTCAGGGTATTCACGGGACTCTTAGTTCTATATATGAAAGAGGTCCAGTTGTAGATTTGCGAGAAGCTAAAGGGAGAACTTATTCTGATAACTATATGGCTACAAATAGCTTGGAAAATTTCGAAGCAGTACCTAGAAGCCCGCTGGTACCACCACCTCCTTTAGAAGAACAGATTAATGAGCATTATTTTTTTGATGGCTTGTATTATGGTCATTATCCCGTAGAGGAAGTAAAGGTAATGCCTAGTCAGATTGGAAGTCTTCTAAAGGAAACTGCAAGTGGTAAGAAGATACATATATTGGAACAGAGGGTGATTAAAGTGGGCAATAATGAAAAAATTAAAGATTCATTAGACGTTCCAACAAACAAGGACGAAGCCAAGGATTACTATTTGTGCAATAGAATAAGTGATAGTCAAAATTTATTTTCACAATTAGATGAACAGATTGAACCCCCCAGCAAAAATAAGAATGAAAAGCAAACAGAAAAAAACTCGGGGAATAGTATTATCCAGAATATTTTAAAAGAAAACCACTTAACATCCTATGATGATGCTTTTGGAAACTTTGAACAAAACATGGAAACTTTCAAGATATATAAAAATGGAGTTATAAGAAATGCTAATGATTCCAGTGACGCTGTTCTTAAAGCAACCACCAACTTCGTCGAAATGGATAGTAAATCCAATAATAAAATTAATAAACAACAGAAAATGCCGTGCTATCAACCTGTTGATAAAGTGAAGTTGAATACAGCTCAACGTGGAATAATAAAAATGTTCGATCAAAATAAAACAGATTGCAATATCATAGATAAAATCTACACATATGCTGATAAAGCTTTGGAAGTCAAACACGCCTTGACACCTTTAGCCATAGGAGTGGAAGCTTGCTTTAAGGCCAACAAAGCAATGTTGCCACTTCGATCACCTGATAAACCTAATGTTTCGGAAGACGAGAGTTTGCAGAAAGCTGTTCACGTGCCGCAGTCCAAAAATCAAAAATACCTTGGAAATGCGCAGGTTGTTTTGAAACCCGTCGGAACGCAAGTAGCTGAAATACAAGGAAGTTTGGTTTTCGGATCCGGTAAATAATATTCATTTTATAACTAAGATTTTGTATTTATCGTAGTTATTTTTTTGTTGTAGTATTTATTTTATTTCCGCACTTCAGGATCTTGTTAAAAGTAAGCGTTTAGGAAGTTGAGCGGTTACGACAATCAAATGATTTTCTTGACTACACAAACTTTTATGGCAATTCGTCTGAAAGTAGCCCGTCTAAGTTTACACAATTTTATTAATTTTTTAAATTCTATTTTCAAGAAAAAAAATTTAAAAAATTGCTATAGTTGAATTCATTTTTTGTTCATTAAAACCATCATTGTGTTTTTGTGGAATAAGCATATTATGTGTTTGTCATTTATTTTGCTAACTCATTTATTCATTTCTTGTTTCATTGGTGCTTTGATTTATAACAATGGCTATTAACATGCGGCTTCAATGATGGTAAACATTTTTGCTTATTTATTTTAATACGAAGAACTATTTAATTAGCTAGTCTTCAATTAGTTTTATTCAGGTTTTTCCTATTCCATCACAAAAAAATATATACAATGTGTCTACTTAAGTTGGCAACATATGGGAAACTTTTTTATTATTAACTTTAGGGAAAACAGTTATTCTTCATAAAAAGTTCTGCATGGTCCAAAACCTAAAATGCACCCATCAGATGTTAAATTTTTTCAGTCGTATACGAGGTTTGTCAAAAATATAAATTTTGTCCAAGAGTAAAGTACCTTTATTTTTGACAATATCGAAAACTGTAATTATAAATAAATTGTTCGGTATTAAAAACTATGTTATAATATGCAGTGTCTGTTTGAAGGTTGGAGACAATGATGTTTCTTGAATGATAGAATAGTTTTGGACTTGCATTGTCTTTAATTTGTTTTACATCACAACGTTTCAACTGGTAAGTATCTCCAGTCGTCTTCAGGTGAATACTAAATAAGTAAAGTAACTACAGCTCTATTTATACTAGCTAGATGTACTGGAGCATGACTGAGATGGGTGCAGTCATGCGTTTAATTCTTACCTTAATACCTTTCCTGGATGTAAACCTAAAGAAAAATGGCAACACCATCCATACTTCAGTGTACAGAAAACCCACGCATACAGGTCAATATTTGAATTACACCTCAAATCACTCAAATAGCACCAAACATGGCATAGTAAGAACGCTTGTGGATAGAGCAATTACCATCTGTAATTCAAATGAAGCCCTCAAACAGGAAACTAACTACATCAAGACCGACCTCAACAAAAATGGCTACCCCGGGCATCTAGTTGATAAACTAATGGAAAATCGCAAGAATCGGTCAAATACACAAAAGAAGCCAGTAGAGTCACAATCAACACTCAACATTCCGTATATCAAAGGAGTATCTGAGAGAATTAGAAGACTAGGACAACGATACAACATTAATACGGTATTCAGCTCAAAAGACACTTTAAGAAGCCACCTGACAAAGACGAAACCAACAAGTCAAAAAGATAGGAAAAACTGTGTCTATCAGATTCCCTGCGAATGTGGCAGATCCTACATTGGTGAGACTCTAAGGCCACTTGAAACTAGGGTCAAGGAACACAGAAACAACACGCTTAAAGGAGAAACCGAAAAATCAGGGGCAGCTGACCATGCCTGGACACACGGTCATCACATTAAGTGGACAGAAGCTCGAATCCTGCACAAAGAACCACATTGGAGGAAGAGGAAGTTCAAGGAAGCTGCTATCATATACCAGAACCCAGATTGTTTTAGTAAGCCCTCACTAGATATAAGAAATATCTGGAAACCTTTGTTAAGTAGATGTAAACTTAAAATACCGCACAAGAATTAAACGCATGACTGAACCCATCTCAGTCATGCTCCAGTACATCTAGCTAGTATAAATAGAGCTGTAGTTACTTTACTTATTTAGTATTCACCTGAAGACGACTGGAGATACTTACCAGTTGAAACGTTGTGATGTAAAACAAATTAAAGACAATGCAAGTCCAAAACTATTTTATAATATGCAATTACACTGAAAAATATTTTATTTTTACAAATTTATCAGTAATTTGAGACAAAATTTGTAAAAATAAAAAAATATTTTTTAGTGTAATTGCATGTTATAACATAGTTTTTAATACCGAACAACATTTTATAATTACAGTTTTCGATATTGTCAAAAATAAAGGTACTTTACTCTTGGACAAAATTTATATTTTTTGACAAACCTCGTATAAGACTGAAAAAATTTAATACCTGACGGTTGCATTTTAGGTTTTAGACCATGCAGGACTTTTTATAAAGAATAACTTTTTTTCGTAAAGTTAATAATAAAAAAGTTTTCTATATGTTGCCAACTTAAGTAGACACACTGTATACTGGGTTATTCACGCTAGTCGACACGATATATTATAGTTAAATGGTTTATGTTGGATAAAAATGTTTTTTTTCTGGGTGGATGTACATTTTAAAATTATTTTCATAATGTACAGGTTGTCCCAAAAACACGAGAAGTATCGAAGTTGTATTTTTTAAATGAAATGCCCTGTATTTTATTTCATTTTCGGTTTCTACGATCATAATAAAAGTAAGTTTCATTAAGGTTCATCATACTGAAACCTTACGGGTTTTGTAATATTTCGCATTTTGTGAAAATGTAGTAACAATTTTATTGATTAAATTCTCAACACCAAATTCCGACTGGAGTCTACTAACTGATTAAGTTTTGTGTCACACTTATGAAAAATTCACTAACTAATACAGGGTGTCCAAAAAATACTACTAAATAATTACAAATAATTTGAAATGGTAATAACTTGTTTAATTTAAATGTAACACTTTGTATTTTTATGTCAGCAGCAGATGTAAAATTTAATTATCCATCGAGAAGTATTAAGCTTTTCCTAAGCTAATTACTTACGTTTTTAAGAAAAATTTAAATATTTATAATGCAATAGAATTAAATGAATATTCTTTTATAAATACTGATTCACCTGAAGACGACTCGAGATACTTATATACTAGCTAAAACGTTGCGATTTAAAAACAAATAAGACAATGCAAGTACGAAACCCTTCTATCATTCACCCTGTATAAGTGTAAGTAATTTGACAGCGTCTTGTATTGCTTTAAAAACGTCCACAATATTTACAGCCGTTTTTATTTCTATTTTTAGCTTCTCAAGCTGTTATAGTAACAAACTCCAAACCAGTGCAACACATACCACCTGCCCCAACCGCCATGCCACTGTTAGAAGTACCGAAATTACCATCTCCGAAAATTCCTCCTAAGCAACGGCTAAAACGAAAGTTGTCGAACGCTTCCGAAATTGTCATTCCTAATAAAATCGCTAATAAAACTAGCTTTGCCACGGTATTGAACATACCCAGCTTCACGGTGTCTGTACCGCCACTGAGGACCAATAGAAAACCTAAAGTGAGTAAGTTGGATCTGGCAACTATGCGGAAAAAGGCTAGACGACAAAGGAGGATGTGTAGGATTGATTTGAATGTAAGTTTTTTAAAGATTTATTTTAGATATTGATAAAATAAACAACTAAAACCCCGTATACGAATTTGTGCTACGTTATAGGAAAGATAAGCTACAGAGCTCCCAAAAATATAAAAAATAATTAAGTAATCTAAATAAAATATTTTCGATTACTTAAAAGCAAAAATTACTTAGGATTCGCGATTGTTATAAATGATAAAAAAACGCAAGTAAAGTTGACCAGCTCACGCTATCGCCGAGTTATTATTTGTCTCGGCCATACGATCGTGCTCTTCAAGCTCCTTGAAACACCCGCGCGGTTCTCCACTTCCCCTGTGTCCGTCTAAAAAACAAAGCGGTGATTTAAGTGGAGCATTCGCTGCATTTAGTCCAGCGGGGTATTGGAAATTATCGGTTGTTTGTATCGAAATTTTACGCGACTTTCTAGTTTACGGCAAGTTAAAAAACAATGATAATATAGTGCGTGTGTGTGATTCTGTTTTTGTATATCGCTGACGATTATTACATGTGTACTATGGAAGTAGTATTTAATTTAATTAATATAAAGAGTTTTTTAAATATTCATACGAAGAAAAGATCGAATTAAGAGTGAGGTCTAGTGGCGCATTCGCCATTTCGTTTTTTAAATTCAATATTTCGTTACTTTTTCCTTTTATCCAAAAATCGGCCAAATACCGAAATTTGGAGCATAATTACCTACAATTTAAAGTTAAACAAGTTTGAATTTGTGAAGTAATAAAAGCAAAAAAAGAAAAATGGGCAAATTTCACAAATTTTCCTTTTTTAATTTTATTAATTCATTAATCAAAATTTCTTTAGTTCAAAACTGTGTGCAAAATAATCATATTCTTTTTTCAGCAACCCAATAATGGGGCGTCAATATTAGGCACAAGTCTAGATCACATTGACAGTAGTTCCAGCAGTTCTGACAGTGACAATGAAGCGTCATCTACTGTCGATTTATGGATAAAGTCCGGCCCTCCTCTAAAAGTACCACCGACCACAAAACAATTAGGTTTTCTTAAAATGTTTGAACTGACCACTAGTCTAGGAAAAAATAGTGAGTAATTTTAATTTTCTGTTACTGAAGAAAAAAACTTATTATGCTTTGACACATATTACTGCATATACTTTACACATTTCCCTCTTTCCTGAGTCATCCTTTCATCCATCCTTTACATAGTGTCCTATATTCTTACATAATTACAATGATCTTGATGAACAAGAGTTGTTCAAAAATACCATTGCTTAATGTGGCATTGTTTTAGGTTAAAACGTACAACAGTCCTGTTTCTTGGCATATTCGTGCGATAAGTAGGTTTTTGTCTTTATTTAATAAATAGTTAGATCTAGACTTGACTGCGAAAATGTAAATTTTCAGACGTTTATTTTTCTTTTATTTATATAAAAAAATGTTGAAATAATATTTTCTTCATATTTTATTTACATAAATGATTTTATACTCAGCAAAATTGATCAGTCCTGTCGTATGTGTTAACCTAACAATTTGCCCAATAAATAAAGTTCAGTAAAAGACGCATAAATTAATATAAAATTTAAAAACAATTATTTTATTTCAGGTTTGGAAGTACAAAGAATTGAACGACGTCGCCATTACTACAGTCCCCTAAGTATAGAAGTCACACTCGACCAGTCTCGACTGTCACCCTTAGATCTGCCGGTACCCTTTGGGTCCCCCAACGTCTTGAACCATGACTACGATTTTAAGCGGAAGAGTAATTTTTTACATATTCTCGGATTGGGTTGGGTATCGAGAAATATTAGAAAAGGTAAGATTTATAAACCAACACCGCATACAGCAAAATAAAAAAAATTATTTGCATCCATTCATTGTATCGTATTTTCGGGATTGTTTTATATTATATAAGGAATCTATATGTAAAGCCTACTAAAATATCTCCGCAGTGAGGGTTACTCTCAGCGCACACCCAGTCATTCTTTAGTAATCAAGCAGGATATATTTATTTTAGAAATGGAAAAGGCTTGGCAAAAGATTATTAAAGACCGCTTAAAAAGAAGAGATGATTCCTCATTAACAACCTACTGTCTTCGGACTCCATCAATAAAAGAAGAGCCTAAACAACCAGTCAACCTACCATTAGTGAACGATAATAAAATAGAAAACATCATAGTTTCGAAGAAGGACGAGGAGTTGTTCAAGATACCGCTGGTGCACCAGTACGGCCACTTAAGGAAACCTGAAGTTAAAGTAGACTGCGATCTGTTAGGGTGTAAAATCGAGAGTGAGAACGATGACGTTGAAAGCTCCAGTAGTGATGGTAGCGAGAAGAAGTGGCCTGGCGTTATGGAAGTGATGGACATGTACCACAAATATAGTAAAGGTAAATATATTTAATTGTTTTAAAAGGAATTACGCTATACACTTTACAAATTATTTTTTACAATAATATTCACGCTCATAATACAAGGTTCTGTGATAATATATACCTGGCAAATATACGAACTAATATAGGCATTTGTAATCCAATTTCGAAAGCATCTGATGTATATAACAAGTTACCTGAGAATATTAAAAATAGTAAAACTGATTATAAATTTGTAAGAGCCTTAAAAGCGCATTTTAACTGTTTTTAATTTGTTTTGAATTTGCTCGTCATGGCTAACTACAAAAATAAACAATATAGTTTTTTTCACGAAAATTTAAATAAAAATCGAAATATTGGCAAAACTAGTAAATTTAGGTATAGGTATGACTTAACAATAATAAAAGATACTTACAATATCTATCTATCAGGCGAGCCTAATAAATTTAGGGTATTTCATTTAAAAAAACATAGTTGTATTTTAAAATTTTGTATATTGAAGGTCAACAGAAAACACCCTGTACAAAGTTTTAGGTACTTAAAAATTTAAGACAGTTTTTCTAGCCCTAAACTTAAGAGCTTACGAGACATTTTTGATTTTCGATACTCTTATTAAGAAATACAGATAATTTTTTACTATTATGTTTTTTCCAAAATTTGAAGAATTTTGCATTTTGTTTGGCAACGTTATAAAATATTAAAAAACTAAATATGGGGTCATATGGATAATTTTGTAAGGAAACAAAATATCCTAAAATATATAGGGTGTTCCATTTTAAAAAATGTCTTGTTATTGTCCTATTTTTCTGGGCCATCTTGTATGTTTAAAAATAATTTTAGAACATAAATTTTTTTATACCTCACAACTTTTATGAAAACTTTTTTGATATCTTTAATAGCAGAGACGGTATATTAATTTGTCAGACAAATGGGCCATCCTGTATTTGATATGGACAACTGACAAACTACTTTTAAAAGAAATAAGTTTGGCTTAAACGATATAGCCTGTCAAAGTTGGGTTCTGGGTTCAATTCCTACCATGGACAAAACTTTTACAATTTTTTATAATGTTGCCTGTACACCGCTAAACAATTTTTTACATTATTACCTTGTTATTTTTAGAGAGAACGCAAGAAGTAGAACAACTCCGACAACGAAAAAGGGTGACCAAAGACCTAATCGCAAAACAGCAACACGAACTAAGGCTTCTAGAATCGAAACTGAAAGAGCTGTTCAAAAAACAGCACGATAAAAGGCAAGATGGAAAAGTGGTCGAAATGAGTATTGATCAGCTAACCAATATCGTCAATGCTATTCGGTAGCATATTATACCTATTAAGAAGTTTTTCACTAAGAATGTCAAAAATCGGCTGGAAAAAAGGGTTGTATTTACTAGAGTTTTGGAAAAAGTCTGATATTAAACTTGTTTTTATATCTGTCAACTAGTGTGGGGTAATAAAATAAATAGTTTGTCATACTAGATGCTTTAGTAATGGGTCATACTGATTGCTTACACCACATTCCAAGTTTGTTTATTTTTACTACATTTAAATGATGTCTCACTGTCGGTCACTTCATAAAGTTAATTTTCTGTAAGAAACTGGAAACGGTAATTCTACATTATTTTTAATGGAATACCATGCATATTATTAAATGTTTGGATTTATAATAAAATTCTGATCCGATTTTGTATTAAGATTTTTAACAATAATTAACTAACCAGTAACTTTGACGGTGGCATACTTGACATTGACAGAAAAAAGAAAAGTGGCCCGGTTACCTTAATTTTTAATTTACCAATTAGGTAACTTTGATTGTGAGAAAATAATGCCTGCTAAGGTCATTTATGTTATAGTCAAATTTGCTGGTTAATTAATTTATTGATAAAAATCTTTATGCATCCGAAATGTATCCTAACTTAACGGTTCCCAAAATATCGGAAGTAGAAATCGTAATAGGGAAAGTACCTCGAAAAATGTAACTAAACAAAAATAAAGTTAAAAAAAAGTTTTAGAAGTTTTCCCAAAAGTTCTGACGAACGCTCGTCATGAACTACCCAGGACTTTGCGTCCCTACAGGGTCGCGTTCACAGTCGACGTCGGGCCCGCTCTGAAGGCTCAATTCTCGAGTTACGATGACATTTTTCGAATGCGACATTCTTAAGCGAGATTATAGAATCAAATCCCAGAACGCGCCCGACAAACGATCGTATCGCTCCAGGTATGTTTGTTAGCGTTGCATTGCTTACACATTTTGCACTCAAGAGTTTGTAAGCAACGCGTAAACAAAGCTGAATCTGTACCGAGATTTACCTTATAGAACGTTAGACTGATATGTGAATCTTGATACTGCATCGTTGGTTGTAAACATCGTCCACGGACGGGTGAATGCAAAAAGTGAAATTAGTGCAGCATCAACTAACATAGATTCAGTTTTATTAAACTCTTAATACATATCCCATTTTTCCAGCTTATGTGTTTGTAAATGGAAAGAGTTTGCTAATATTTTTGTTGTTATACGATTTTTGTTTACATTTTAAAAACATATTTTAGAACTTCAGTTATGTTTGATTTGTTAAAAGGGACTGAGTGCTTTGATACTGGCGAAAAATTGTTAGTTACTGTTCAAAACTAAATTATTATATTAGTTAGAATATCAAATTTTCTTATGTTAGGTAGGAAAAACAAATTGTCTGAAAAAATTATTGCAATCCAAAAAAATGCAAAGCAAAACTTTATCAGTTTTTTATTACGTATTCTGTTTACGTAGATTCTCGTCCCAGCTAGATATTTATTTATAATAAAGGACTTTATCGAATGTAGGGAAACCTAGACGGGGTACGCATGTCACAGTTAAAACAAAAAAAAAACAATAAGTATGATTAAAAAAACCATGGACCGAAAACTTGGATTTTTTAGGGTTTAAAGTTCATTTCCGTCCGATCCGTCATCGTTTCAGACAATCTGATCTGATAGTAGGAAATGGGTGGCCGATCTAAAATCGAAATCACGCGTTTCAACACAAAACAACAATATGTATTTGGAAATATACAAGCAAGCGGTGCATCTGTCTTTTTCATTAGCGTACACAGGGACGCCTAAACAATGGGTTCTCTGAAGCACAGGTAGACAATGACAGCCATTTCGTTCTTATTAAGACTCTAGGAAAAGCCATAAACCGAGTATCAAAAACGCGTTTTCAAGACTTACTTAAAATACCTAGTGAAAAACGCCCTATCGCCATCTATAGGAATCGACTCGAATGCAGAAGACAAAGCCATCGAACGTGAAATTGTAGAACTGAAATAACCAAGACATGGTAGGCCACACATCTAGTATAGGAAACTACATTTTGCGGTTCACTATAGCAATATGAAATTCGCAGTTTCAGAAATAGATCACACCGAAGTACCCACTAGGGTGCGACGATATCCGTTTACAAGCCTGAAGTAAGTCGTAAAAACGCGTTTTCACTGTTTCTGGAGTTGTCATAACCTGAGTATATGGCTTTCCGCAGAGTCCTAATAAGGACGAAACGGCCGTTAGTGTCTACCTTTGCCCCCAGGGAACCCATTGTTTTGGCATCTCTGTGTATTTTAATGCAAAAGACAGATGCATTACTTTGTCCGCTTGTCGCTAACTTATCTTTCTGTTTTATTTGCGAACACTAAACTTCTACTACTTAATATGAATTTATTTTACACATTTATAACGATTTTTCAATAAAATATTTTTAACGATTTTACATTTATTTCAAAAATAATGTGGAATTTTTGGGTTAGCTTTCGATCCTGTTTTAACCATGGAATTCAACTTCAACCGTGACATTCGTTCGGTTTTACTCGGATTAATTTGGTACTTTATCAGCGGTATCTCGTCACGCGAAAAGGCGCTCGGCTGCTGAGCCCAACAGTCCATTGTTTTACTCGGCGGTGTAGTGGGCGATTTTCATTCACGGCATCTTTCGGTAGTTCACTGCGTGAAAATGGCCAATAGCGTGCAATAAATTTGATGAAGTAATTTTTCGAGCAGTTCGTTGAACCGTTCTCGACCGGGAAAAAATAGTAAATTGTTGCTTTACAAGACTTTTGTGAAATGCACTGTTCTGCTTTCGATGCTTATTTTTTATTCTGATTAAGAAGACGCAATATTAAAATAGGTAGGACACAAATTTAAAATATTTACATCAAACGATTAAGGAACATGAAATTCTGGAACGGACATGCATTGTTTTTAGAAACCATTTTGCAGCAAATTAGAACCAGTCTTAGGAGGACATGACAAAACGGTTAAGTCTCAAAATCGATGGTGTATTTCGAAATATAATCGATTCAAATCTTTGTTTTTGCTAAAAAAAGCTTAATCTTGTTCTAAAACTGTTAGAAAGCTGATAAAGTATTGTTATCTGTATTTTTCTCAAGGATTGCAAAATTTTTTAATTATAATTGTATTCTAAGAACTTAAGTTATTTATTTAAAAATCTTTAAAATTCATAAAATAGACGCGCTGTGATGAAAATAATGGAAAAAAAGCAACAAAAAAAGTAAGTAAGTGCAAAATTTTTACTTATTAATTTTATAGTATTATCGGTTAAGTTTTAAGTGAACTTTTAATTTATTTGGAACAAACTGACAGAAAGAGTTGTATGTTGGAATTCGTAAAATGAAACCGAATTTAATGTTAAATTTTTTACTGTTTTATGTTACTTTACGGGTGTTTTTATTTTTAAGTAGGTGAGAGTGGTGTTCACTGATTCTGTGATAAATACAATTTTAGTAATCTTGACGTAAACACTGTTTCTAGCATGACAAACCTAATAAATGTACATAAATTAATTATACTTGTCGTTTATTTTCTTTCTTTCTGGCAAGGCGAACAATGCAACCTTTCTGGTTTTTGACAAAATTCATTATACAAACCGTGTCATAAAATATAGAACACCCTGTTTGAGAAGAGCAACCAGAGAGAAGCAATAAAGGGTTTGTTCCCACAGCAGTCACGGTTCACTAAATTTTGGTTGTAGTGTATAAGGGAACAAAAAAATAAAATTTTCTGTTTGTACTTTTTGATATTTTTAAGCCACCACAGAAAATAAATAAATAAAAAAACTATTGGAACAAAAACACGGACTTTATCGAATATACGTCATGAAAATGACAGCTTGACAATGTTTCCAATGTTCTCTAAAAATTTTATACTATAATACAAAGACTGAAAAGTAATCAAATAGAAAAAATTGTCCAAAACGGACATCTGCGGAAAAATAAAAAATATATTATTTCCAAAATGTCATCTATATTTCGTCTTAAAATAAGTAAATAACGTTCTAGGAATAAAATATATTATTTAACTGGCACAAAAAGTTTCACATGTGGCAACACCGAAATTATTGATAGAAGGCCAAGCTAATGAAATGACACCTGAAAAAAGTCTAATCTAAGTTATTTGTCGATCTTTCTGTCCTATGAGCAAATAAATAAAAATAACAATTTTAAACGAAAATACTTCAAAATTCCACAATAATTCGGATGTAAGTGGGATGTAAACAAAAACACAGACATGACAAGTGAAAGATCGGTAACGATGCTCACTGTAAATTTTTATCGGATCGACGTCATCGCGCCAGTCCTGCGTTTTTAAAATGTGGAAATTATGCTAACAACTAGCAATAGTTTTATTGGTGATAAACTCCTATTATAGCACCGACTTAACAATTTCACTGTCAAATATGAGAATAGTGTAAGGAGCCCATTGTTAAATTACCGGTAAGTAGAGAGCAATAACCTCATAATTGTGATGTTGAGGTAATGGATAGGTACAATGATCGGGAAGGCGAAGTACATATTGGTGGAAAACAATTATTACCATTCATTTCATACCATAAGTAGCTTCCTTTCATTTACTAAATCTGCGTCTTGTCGTCTCTATGCTGCCAAAAAGGATGCGCATTCGAAAGACAAACCGGTTTCTTTACAACACTTACTGAAATTATCGCCACCATAACACATTTCGAAGATCTCGACAGCAGCGCAGTTATCTGTGGGGAGGAGGGGGATCACCACCATATATCTATGTCATTATTTAGCGGGAACTTTGTTGTCGAACGATTTTTTATAGAGTGTTAGTGTTGTTATGAAATTTATACAATCTCCAAGAATTTATTGATTTTTTTGTAGTCTAAGAATTTGGCTATCTAGCACATTTTATCAAATAATATATTTCTAAAGGAATTTGGCAACACATGGAAATCTAAGGAAAATGAAGGAATTACAAAAACAGATCATATATACAGTATGTCTATATTTAAATTAGTTTAGTTTTTTTCATACAGAAATGGACATGTAGTATTATAAAAAAAAACAATTAAAAAGCTACTTGCATTGTTCAATACATTTAATCAAAGATTTCTATTTTTATATAAAAAATACAATAAGTAGAGCCATAATAAATAGTAAAACTGAGTTAAACAAGGTTATAGATCAAGGTCCTTAGATAGATAGGTTGTCTGATAACATTGGGGCGGAAGCGACGATGAGCGGGGTGTCCGCGTCATCACGAGGAACTAATACATTTGTTTACATCTGATTTGTATGTGTTATAAGCTAGATACAACGCAAAAAAGCGGTTTTCAGTGTTATTTGTGTGTTTAACGTTAAATTCTAAAGT
The DNA here is from genome assembly GCA_935413205.1 of Polydrusus cervinus. Lineage (NCBI taxonomy): Eukaryota > Metazoa > Arthropoda > Insecta > Coleoptera > Curculionidae > Polydrusus > Polydrusus cervinus. Next base: position 98,536,501 of record OW284510.1, on the reverse strand, counting down.
GTGAATATATTTGTCTTTGAACTGATAATAACATTTAGTGGAAAAACTATTAAAAATACTGAATTTTCATCAAAGTTTTCTTCTTCTTCTTTTTCTATTTCGTTTGGGTGGCCTTAGTGGTCAAAGTTTTAATTTTGTGTATTTTAAGGTTAGTTTATTAAACTAGATTCTCACGCTATAAATCGTTAGTTTCAAACGAATTCTGTGATTATTTATTTAGATAATGGGTGGTGTGTTTGTAGCATAGCTACATGCAAAAGTAACTCCAAAAGGCCAGATCCAGATGGAAAAAAGATAATTTTATTTACATTTCCAAAAAACCCCAATATTTTGAAAGATTGGATTAGAAAATGTTGCCGAAAAGACAATTGGACGCCTCAACACAAACGATTATGCAGTAAGCATTTTCTTTTAACCGATTACGATGACGAAGTTCAAGCTAGGATAATGAATTTCCAACCAATGCATTTAAAAAAATATATTTGTCAAATATCAAACAATCTATTAAACCATATTTTCAGAAATATTTTTATACCACCAATACATTTTGATAGTGATTTAAAATGAAAGTGTGGTGGGGTGTGGTTGGTTAACTTAGTATAGTTATCTCTAAGTTAACCTGAACTAGAAATACCCAACAAACAGGTATTAAAATAAAATAAACAATGTTTTTATAGACTTGCAAATCCATGCCTTCACAAACAATTTAAAAGAGAATAAATTCAGTTCTTAAAGATCACTCTGGTGTATCATTACTACATCCCCTTTACACCCTTTACATGGAGTACATCACTAAAAGTATTTTTAAATTTATGGTATAAGTGCAGTTTTATTTCTCGCAATTTCCACAATTCCTATTTATGATAAAACGTGTTTTTTTAAATATACATTTTTTGACACTATCAAGTCCAATTCTTTTAATAATTTTAGCACTTGGACCTATAATGTTTCTGGGGCTATTTTCTGATAGACGTATTTAATCACAATATTAATATAATAAGGTATTTATTAAAAGATTTGTTTATATATTACCGCAATCATAAATTCTTCAATAAAATAAAATCAAACAGAAAAATATTTTGTTACGATAATAGTAATGATTTGTAAAAAGCGTTTTAAGGGCTAGATTCAGTTTATTTCCCCTCTTAAATAGGGTTCGTCCATCGGGACTATATTTCTTCATTTCTATATATGTATGATTTACACTTGCCTCTTTAAAGTTGCGGTAACTACGTGATTCGTGATCATGTGCCAGAAGTTATATTTTTTAAATTTAAGCTATGTAAAAGAGTCACAATATCTCAATATTGGCTGAGAGATTTATGGCACACCTACACACAATTTGTCGACAAATGATATTTAAAAAAACACGTTTTAAATTACATTTCCAAACTCCTTAGCTTGCATTCGTATATCAAGAGATTTTAAAAAGTTCCTCTAAATGACGCATTCCCGCGCATTAAATGCGAACATCTGATTGGTCCAAAGTTACCAGACAACCTATCTATCTAAGGACATTGGTTATAGATTATACCTACGTTCATTTTTTACTCTACTCATTCTGAAATTCTCTCCTACATTACTAGAGTAAAAAACTTTATGTAATTTTACAACAGCTAAACGTGTTAGGTTCTTTTATGTCTAAAGAAGGTCAAATACTCGAAGAGTTTCTAAGCATATTATGTTAAGAACCCATAATTGCAAATATTTTTGTCAAATTAAATGAAAGTTCAAAACTACTCATTATATTACTATAGTACTACAAGATAGGCACAGTTAACGTCATTTTGAAGTACTGGGGATAGATATATTATTCGTATATACAGCGTGTCCCAGGCCGAATAGGACAAATGGAACAAAAATGTTTGAATTTGCCCACCATCAAATCTTTTCTTGATATAGGAACTTTTTTTTTAAACCACCTAGCAAAATTATGAGATTTATTAAATTAATTAAACTATGGACCCAAAATTTTTCTAGCGGGAAACCAAAAAATTTTTTTTTTTATCTCCAATGATGTTGCCCTATACAGGGTGTTACAAATTCGACATACCAGCATTGGAATCTCGGAAACCATAGGAGTTAGAGAAACGGTTAAATGGGGGCAAAGTTGTGCAATTCGGTGCTGATTATAATGCCGCTTTAAAAGTTTTCAAATTCCGAATACTTCCGATTTTATTCGAAAAAAACCGAAATTTTGCAAAATCGTTTTTATTTTTTCCTGAGCTTATTTGACTAGCTATTTAAAAATAAATGACACTTTGTCATAGCCACTTCTTCTCCTCTACAAAATGACGTTACTAAATTAAAAATCCGCCGTTTCGTCTCCGAGCGGCCATTACCAACTTTATTTTTTTAAATACGGACCTGGATTTTTTTAAACCCATTTTTAAACCCTCCTACCCCCAAAATGTAATGGCGATGTTACTTTTTCATAATCATGAATTGTCCTTGCTTATTTTTTTAAATTAATATTTTTTACATTTCTTGTCAGTCCGGTCCTGTCAACGAATTACAATATTAATTAAAAACTTTATTTTAAAAAAATGTTATTTATAAAAATAACGTTGGTGGTTGAAAGGACTGTCGCCCAAAATTGAAAAAAAAATCGATCGTTGTATTGAGCAAAACGGCAATCTCTTTGAACATTTAGAAAATTATGATTTATAATTAGTAAATTTAGAATTATTAGAAAATTCTTATAAAATAAATTATATTACTTATGTATTAATGTTTTAAATAAAATAAAGTTTTTAATTAATGATTCGTCGCCAGGACCGGACTGACAAGAAGTGTAAAAAATATTAATTTAAAAAAATAAGCAAGAACAATTCTTCATTATGAAAAAGTAATATCGCCATTACATTTTGAGGGTAGAAGGTTTAAAAATCGGTTAAAAAAAATCCAGGTTTGTATGCAAAAAAGTAAAGTTGAATAAAATCGGAAGTATTCGTAATTTGAAAACTTTTAAAGCGGCATTATAATCGGCACCGAATTGCACAACTTTGCCCCCATTGCACCGCTTCTCTAACTCCTATGGTTTCCGAGATTCCAATGCTGGTATGTCGAATTTGTAACACCCTATATTAAAGTTGATCAAATATTAAATGTTTATTTCAGAATAAAGATAGCGGCAAAATACTGAATATTTTGCAATGACAGCATGTAATTGCCTTTAAATATTTATCAATAGTGATGATATCTAGAAGAAAACGGTGCTAAAACTTTTAAACTAAGTACTTATTTAATCTAGTAAAACCCACTCTTGAACTATACTAACTTCGAATTTAAGTTCTGAGTTTTAACTATATGTATTCCATTTTTAATATTTTCTGTTATGACTATTTAGTATTGTTATTCAAAACTTTTACTAAATAATTGTCCTTCAGTCAGCTTTAGTTTTGTGTTATGAAAACAGTATTCTAAATTTTACACACAACATGCTGAAAAGAAAACCTGACATTATTTCAGAAACATTTTAATAGAAATAATATACCTTTCCCTGTCAATATTCCATTTTTACTTAACAAAATCCTTTTAAATAAAAAACTCCAGTGATTTAAATTAAAAGCAGGGTTTTTACTTAGTGAAAAAACCTACAGATAACTAAGTTCAGTCTCTAAGATTAAATTATTATGTTTACTATTTACACACAAAAAAAAATTAAGAACAAACTTAAAAATATCCTTGACTGAGCCACAGACATTTAAACAATATATTCCTTGTAATAGCCTGTTGTTTATTTTAAGATATTTAGTTTATGTTGTAAAGCATTCCTTTAAATAGATTGACTGTCATGTCAGAACAGTTGAGGTTGTCATTGTTTGAACCTTTTTTTTTCATTTTCATTAAAAAAACAAAAAATATATGATTACAAGTGTCACATTGTCATAATAGTTACCTTAGGGCTTACCTAAAGCTTGATGCAGACTAAAATAAGTTATTTCAATGGAAAATAAGCTGTTTTAAAATGACAGCAATCTATCTATGAGTTATCCATAACCCATTCAACAGTCTAAAAAGTTGGCAGCCATGAGAAGTTCCAAGGCAATTTCGGGAGCAATGGGGAATTCTGGAATCTCTGTGGAGCTATTAGTGTAACGGACCTTGTAAGTGAAGTACATGCAGACTTTTTGAAGAACGTGAGATCTAAACACAAAAAACATATTAAATATTTTTTTAAATACATGTTAGTTGTATGTATAGGGTGTCAATGCATTTAGGTATACTAGGTATGTTTGAGGATGTAATTTTTGGTTGAAAGATTAATAAGAGGTGTGATACATATTTGTTTTTAGACCGACGAGCAGTGGTGGCTTTCAAAATTTTGCTTTTTCCTGATATCTCCAGAAGTACTAGGGACACCACGAGGGATTTCCTTAATTATTAAAAAATATTTGATTGAGCACCAAATTGTGCACCATTGCCACAAATTTAGAACACCCTGTACTTATAAGTCGCTGGGAAGATAGCAAAACTAGGTACATACTTAATAGGAAATCCATAAAACATGTAGTTTTTCCATCTAGACACAAAGAATAAGGTTTCTCTTGTGATATTTATGAATATGTATCAGATTTAAACTTACGGTATTTCTCTAAAATTCACTTCATTAGCCTCATTCTCTGCAAACTGCCCTGGGCCACTCAGCATAGCCTTAATTGTACCAGATGTCAAAGCATGTTCCCTTTTTACAATGAACTCATGACCGTCGGAGGAAATGAGCTTGACATACATAGCATCAGGACCTTCACAGCCTCCATAGACCCGTTCTTGAGTTTTTTCTTCCATTATATCACCCATTTGAACCTGAAGATAAAATAAAATTGTTTTTATAAAATTACCACACTAAAATATTCAGTTTTATTTAAGGAAGCAGAACTTTATGACACTAGCCTAATATTATTTGACTAGCAAGGAGAAAATTAACAGAATGAAACTAACTACTAGTCAAAGTTTATCTGTTTGGTACACCAGTTATAGGTAAATCTATGAAACTGCATATAAGAGGCCCTCACAAGCTCAGGCTTTTACTAAGGCTAGACTGTGAAAGACAGGTAAGTGCAGGTATATCAGAATATGAAAAATAAGTAAGCTTGTGTGAGGCTCTGGTCTGACCTGAATAAAGTTCTATCAAACAAAATTGTATGCGAGGAGACAAATTAACTCAGGCTTAACAGATATCAACTATTTTCTATGACAAGTGTTTTCATAGGTGCATACCTTCACCACTAATAAACTAAGGTTTGGCTATTTACTTGTGTGTAAAAAACATAAAGAATTTAATCATTCACTTATTATTTGATAGGTTAAAAACTGCGTTTTATTTTTTTTGCAATACTTTCGACCTTAACAATGAAAAATAGAAAGTTTGGGGTAGGTCAAAAAATATCCTTAATATTTATACTTTACCATATTCTACAAAGCTCTGGAAAATTAGTAACAAATTTTCTACAATGAAACTGCCTAATACTCACTTTATTTTGTAAAAAATTGAATTTATTTTATAAAAAATTAGTCAAAATGACCTGACTACTTTTACCTGTCAAATCTTTGTGACAGATAACGGATTTTTTATTGTCACTCACTGCCGGAAAGTAGTTTTGAGAGTTTTAAGATTAGGAAAGAGAGCGTCTAAGCTATTCCTACTTTCTTAGACGAGAAAAAGTACGAAGTCGTCTGTAAACCTTGGTCTGTATCCTCCGTGATCACATGATCTAAACATGTCATCACTTTCGTGTATCTGCGAGGTAAAAATCGAACTTGCTTTATGTTTGTAGCACAGAGGAATGATAGATTAAATGTCCCTCTGTGGTATGGTAGTTCATTTGCACCACTCATTTAAAACTGTCAAATTTTTTAGATTTTTATTTTGTAAAGTTTATACTATACTAAATTTTTGGTAATTTATATTCATGCATTAAATTCATGGTAGCAATAAAATATTTAAAATTTGTAGTAACCACAATAACAGCATAAATAATGTACCTTTTTGAAACTATTTTGATTATGTAACACGACCGAAACTGAAATATCTTTTTGATTTTCTTAAATTTCGATAAATATGGACGAAGTACTTTTCAGAAGTTCACAAAAACTCGAAACAATGCAGGTAATTTAAATTGTGTTCACATTTACATAACCCATTTAAAAGAGCCTTGTGTATTTCATGCTAGAAGTGTAAGACTACTTGAGCAGCTCAGATGTGATTGAATATAGTGTAATAGTAAAGGAAGTTTTGGATCTGCTCTTGTGCTTCTCGTTTCTATAATAACAACTCGTGAATTCAAATATATATTTATTTTAGATGCAGGCAGAACTTGTTGCTTCAAAAACAAAAGATCTAATACATGGTTATTCACAGCAAAGCAGGGCATTACTTTTACAAGTATGGAACAGTGATAAAATAGAACAATTAAGGCATAACCTAGCACAACTGGCTAGGTATTTAGTAGAAATTTCCAAAGATTTTAAAGAACGTGCAATTGATGTTGCTGATCCAAAACGACTCTGGATGTATTTATCTGGATTACTGGGTGGAAAATGTAAGAAAGAGTTACCATATCTTTTAATTCTAGAGTCAGTCACCTTAAAAAAGTTAAAAAACCCCATAATTTGTGGTTTTGAAAAAAAAGTTTACTCAGTGTCAAAATAGATCAGTTTGATGGCCAAATTTCGGTAATTATCCTACCACACCAAAATTGATGATTTTTTCAGAAATAATACATTTTGGGGTGCAGATTACGAATCTGAAAGTGATTATTCCTTCTTAAAGTGTTGTTTTTCTTAGGGGTTATGTCACTGGCGCAGAATTTTCCAATTTTCCTTTTTTATTGCAAATAATCACTATTTTATGTTCCTACTCAATGATATCTAATTAAACTTCTGAGTTAAAAAATCAAAAAAAAGTATCATATTTTGTTGATTTTTCTCTTAAAATATTTATTTTAATTTCTTTACATTACTTATTGCTAAATACTATACAAAATAATTTTATTATGTTGAAGGCACCAAAGTTTATATTTTGGGTAAAAGAGCTCCAAAGAACCAAAAATAGGATAAAAAAGTACCAAACTGCATGAAACAGTCATCTTAGTAATTTTGTCATAATCCTTATATCAGAAACTTAAGAAATGCATCAGAGAAATGCATCAGAAACTTAACTTCTAGAAATAGGAACTTTAAGAAGGAATATCTAAAAACTAAGCATATCCGACAAAAATCGTTTCACATTTGTAATCTGCACCCCAAAATGTGTTTGTGTTTCTGAAAAATCATCTGTTTTAAAGTAGTGTTGCTACAATAGATAAAAACCCAAATTTTAAGAACCTAAATGGTGTCAGAAATTCAATTTTTATGTTTTTAAGGCAAGTAAGTGATTTATTTTTACTTATTTATGCCAAAAACATTTGTTTATGTGTGATGCTCTGCTTATTACAATAAGTATACAGGGTGTCCCGAAATTAGGTGACAATATTTTAAGGGGATAAGGTACATCCAAAAATAGGACTAAAATCCTCTATTAATATACCATCAAAAACGCTTCATTATGGGGCTAGAGCCCCCCGAATGGAAGCTATGATAAGCGGTTTTTTCACAATATCTCAAAAACTGATTGAAGTATCAAAACAAAATTTGATACATGTTTTACCCATGACAAGACGCAATAAACGGTTTGTTTAGCTTAGGTGTATTTCTTCCAGTGGCGTCCCACTGGGTAGGTAGTGAGGAGAATATTGCCCTAACTTTTTTATTCGTAGGATTTTTTAACGCCAGGTGCAATTTTTAAAAGCACTAAAGTCTTCTATTGAAAAAAGATATTTTTGCTTCATTTTGGTAGGATTTACCATTACCAAAAATGGTATGTAGGATATGGAATGTACTTGGAATGTACTTTATCCCCTTAAAATATTATTACCTAATTTCGGGACACCCTGTATAGGTATCTTAAATAACGTAGTAAAATATAGTTAAATTAAAAGTCATTGTTTTTATATTTAAAACTAAACTTTAGTGTTCAATAAAAATAGAAATATTTGATCATACAAATTTTATTTCCCTACACCTTCTATTCTTCAGATATCAAAACAGCAAAACAAAATAAATAAAATGAATAAACATTGCTGATTTTCTAAAATAGGTATTAATATTAATATTTAAAAAGAATAAAATAAAAAATATTTTTTTTATTCCCACATGAATATTGTGTTTGTGATGGGGGGGGGGGGGCAAAAAAAAGTGACATCTAAAAAAAGACATTCCTATGCTCAAAAAATACTGACCTATCATACAACCTTCAATTTTCAAGACTCAAAGTAAACATAACACCCATTTTGAAAGGCCCGAGGGGGGGAGCCCCCCCTGAATCCGCCACTAAATGAAAGAGCCCATCAACAATTATAACGCCATCATGCTTATTTTTATATTTATTTTTAGCCAAGCGCTGCTTATTTCATCAAACACTTCTCAACACTATTATTATTGGCAGTAATGTGTACTTAGTTCTAAAAATAATCCTAATGGGAAACTCATACTCAGTTTTTTCTTACATCATTTAACCATTTTATTTTAAATATCTACAACTTTTATAGACTTACAACCCAGTTGTATCTAAATATTTTTGTTGTTCATTCATCAAACAGTATGATTGTTTTTGCAGGGACAAGACGTGAAATAAGTTTAGCATGTGCAGGGTTTGTGGTGGGTGGTTTAGTAGGTGTTGCAGTTGGAATAGCAATAAGACGAAAGGAACCAGTACTTAGATATATGGAAGCAGTACAGATTAATCATTATTTGGGACCTGAGGTAAGGTCAGTTTTACAGCCTTTCTAATTTTTACTTAAACTTTAAACAAAGCAGGTGGGCATTGGCTTATGAAGTAAATAAATCTAATTAATTAGGTATTCACCGAAGGATAATTCATTGTCATGAAAATGTCTTCCCACTTTGCTTTGCCTTGCGGGTAAATTATTTGTTCAAATGTGACACATTTGCAAAAGAAAAATCATGTAGATTTTAAGAATTATCCCCCAAGTTTAAAGTATGGATTTAATATATAACAAGAACAAATAAAAATTTTCTTTTTCAGTTTTTAAATTCTTGCCGTTCTGCCCTTCTTTCGAATTAGGCTTTTCTCCTCTTCGGTCGCTGCCAGGGCCATTCCCGAGGGGACCTACAGTTTAACGTGGGCTCCGAACCACGATCCTTAGTCATGCGACACCCCCCAAGGGCTATCAACCCTTGGTTTATTGCCATTGCATGACCTACCGATTGGGGAGTGTGTACCTTCTTCCGCACCCCACGAGATTTCCGATCTCATCCGGCCTGGTTACCGTCGTGAATGGGGTGGATTGGGAGATGATACCTTTTACACTCTTCCCTGCATTCTAAATCCACTAAATTTCGGACATACTTTTTTTATTGTACGTATGCCCACTCCGGGAATCGAACCCGGGTCGCCGCGGTCGAACGCCAGAGCTCTACCCCTGAGCCACAACCGCGGTTTTTTAAAATTCTTCAAATATTACTGTAAAAATAATAAAAATACACTCTCTTATAAAAACACACCAAACCACATACCAAAGTCACAATAATTCCAAGCAAAAGCAGCAGATTATCGCTCTGTAAACGACACGCTCCTACCTGACTGAGATCTCGAGGCTGGCTTCCTGTTTCTAAACTGTTTTTGTCTATTTAAGTTATGGAAACAAATATAACAATATAATTGGTTGATCGACTGGCAAATAAAAGAATTGCGCGGTTAATAGGATGACGTAGATCTCTTTTCATCTTATGTTTTAAACTTCTTGCTTTCGAGCCGTGTTTTTAATTGTTTCTAGAAGAGGTTTGTAATAGTGGATAGATAGGTAGTTTTAGTTCAGGATGTTAGTGCTAAATATGATTAATTCGATTATAGTGAAGAAGACCAGTATTTATAAATAATTTTTTCTCTTGCAGATTTTAAAAATCTATTGTTAATTGTTCAATGGGGTTTAAAACTCAGAATTCAATCATTATACAAAATATATGTATTATATGTTATGTGTAATTTTTGAGTTATCAAAATGATTTAAAAAAATTTAATTGAAATTTTTTAGGGTGCAGTTGTAGTTGAAGATGCAATAGCTCCTTATGAATGTGGAGATCACGATGTGCTAGTTAATGTTAAAGCTGCGTCAGTGCAAATTGTTGATGCGCAAATTTGTTGCGGGTATGGAAGAAATTTTAGGAAAATCTTAAGAAGAATATATGAAGTAAGTTTTAAACAAAAAGAAATTAGCAAAAATTTGTGAACTATCTAACAAAAGAAATATATATTCTGTGCAATCTCTCAATGTGATATATTATGTAAAAATGTATTTAATTCATGCGCTTAAGTAAAACGGGTAAATTAAAGACGTGGCAAATACCCAAATGCGACAGCGGACCCTTAAGGTATAGGTTTAGCAGTTTTATAATGGCAATTTTATATTAGGCGCAATACGTTTAGCGTGGAAAAAATATTTTTATAAATTTTTCCATATTTTCAGCAATCTTCTTCAGGACTTCCTGTTGTTCTTGGTAGAGACTGTACAGGAGTCGTTACAGATTTAGGGAGAAAAGTTAAAAGACTGGAAATTGGCGACGAAGTCTGGATCACTGTGCCTTTTTGGTCCCAGGGAACATTGTCACAATCAGTACTTATGTCAGAAAGCAGGGTAAGAATGAATCTTTAATTTAATTTTTAAAATACGCGTAAGACATTTATGCACAGAAAAATATTTTTAAAACTTTAAATTATTATGTTATTCACACCATATTCTTTTGTTAAAGGTAGCTAGAAAACCAAAGAATATAGGCTTTGAAGGTGCTTGCAGTATACCTTACGCTGGAAGTATTGCACTTTCAGTACTCACGGAGGCCAATATAGATTTTACTTATGCTCAAGATAAAAGGTAAACCACATTTACAATACAAAATATAAAAACATTCCTTTACACGAAAGATAAAGATTTTTTAACACCAGCTAGAAAACTAACACTTTCCAGCCGATTTATAAATCGGACTAGTTTACACCGGAGAGTAAAAAAAGAGTCCAGTAAAAGCTGTGACATGACACATTTTGTAGGCCCTGCATATGTTTCCATAGCAATCAAGTGAATTGTTTTTCTCAAGTCCGAAACGCCTCTTGACGTTTTCTAACAATTTACTCGATTGTTAAGGAAGGTCCTATCATCCAACTGACGTAAATGTATTTTATGATAATAAAGCTATTATTTTCAGTGGCGTAGCCAGAAAATATGCTCCGGAGGGTGGGGGGCGGCTTAGTGGGCGTAAGTAGGACATTTTTTTTCTGGAGAAAGGGATTACATGTATTTCATGATATTGTACCCAGTGAAGAAGGCGGAAAAGCGCCGCAGGCGAAAAATTTTCGAGGCCACGCCCAAAGTTGGTTTAAAATTCACCTACCTACTATCAAATTTCAAAAATTTAATTATTACCTCTCCCCCTCTGCATGCTTGTATTAAATTAGTTTTCGTAAATGTTCTTTTTTTATATAGCTGGCTCTTTATTAAAAAAAAAACATTTTTTATATTTGTGAAAAATATGAATATTGGTGTCAGTCCAAAATTTTAACATAAGACGTAACGTATGACTCTAACCAGCGTTTTTCGGGCTCGATATTTCATGAATAAAAATAAAGTAAATATCGCTCACCACGCCAAATTTGATGATTTTTTCAGGAATCATGTATTTTAGGAGCATAGATCTAAAAGCAGTTTTTGGTGCAAATGCTTAGGTTTTAAAATACTCCTTCTTAAGTGTCGTTTTGTATATTCATAATAAAGCATTCTCGTTTCTTCCCGCACTATTTTGTTTATTATAAATTTACACTTCTTCCATAAAAAATGTTTCAATTAAAATGTTTACTTTAATTTTTCTCTTTAAAAATAAATACCTAATTGTTTTTTGTTTTTGTTGTAAAAATATTTTATTGCATTGGGTTATATTTTTGTTGATTTAAAATAGCTCTAAAAAAGGGAAAACGGGACAGACAAGTATATAATAGAAAAATACTATAAAATATTATTCTTTTTACTCGTTTTTCTATAAAATTCCTTTATATACATCAATAACTAAAACGACATGCGTCCGAAACTTTTTTCTCTATATAAAACAGGATTTTAGAAGGAATAGTTTAAAAACTAAACGTTTCCTACAAGACCTTTGTAATCTAAGCCAAGAATACATTATTTAAATTAAGAGTCCAAGCATGAGACGAAATATTAGATTGCAATTAGACTTTTAGACTCGAGCTCCTAGGCTCGGGGAGGAAGGGGGGCTGCAGTCTTCCCCCCCCCCCCCCCCCCTAAATACACCACTGATTATTATTGTTATTATTAATAATTAAACAAGTTCTTGAACAATTCCTTAGGGATGTGTATCATTCAATATTTTATTTCATACGCCCATAAAAATGATTTAATCAAGGTTTTGAACATTTTTAAGCAAACATTTTGGATTAGTCTAAATTATATGCCAGACAATATGAGATAAAAACTTTACCAGATTTTCTTGTCATTTTTCACCTTATTTTGTATCTTTAGCCACAACGAAGTTATTTGATTGCGTCGCACTATTCGTACACTCTGTATAACATTTTGTATTAACATTTCAATACATTTTAGGTTTCTTATCCAAGGTGGTTGCACTCCAGTGGGATGTATCCTAATACAACTTCTACGCAGCTGGAATGCGCATATCACAACAACTTGTTACAAGAGGGCCGTACCAGTGGCCAAAGCATTGGGTGCCAGTGAAATCATTGGCATAGAAGATCCCTGTAATTTAAGTAAGTTCATATATATAAAATTGTTAGCTTTTGCATACAAAGTTTGTTACTTGCATGCAAGATACTTCGGAAACAACCCAGTATTTTTTTAGGGTTGCGGGTAAAAAGTACAGTAGGCAATGGATCTGTACCCGTCATGGGTCATCGTTCAACTTCCCATCCTAATTTGTTATGTTCATTAAGCTGAATAAAAGCCAATTCAAAATTTCTTTTATTCAAAAAACAGCAGGTTACATAACGCGTCTACCGGGCATTATTCTGTTGCATTTCTGTTTTTAAGTAAATAGCAGTTAACAGTATAAAGCGAAGGCAAACTTATTTCGGGTCACACCGATTTTACAAATATATATTTTTTTCTTTAAATTTGGTATGTCTGCTATACAGGGTGATTCCTAAGTTGATACTTCTGTTTTAGCTGTGTATAGAAGGCATTAAAATAAACAACATTTTCAAATACCTTTTTTTCAAAAAACTAACAAATATGGTACTTACATTCACTTATTACACTACTACGGATCAAATACGGTTCTGCCTAAGTTGCCCGTTGAATAACATTAAGATAATCTGGGTGTAGGATGAGCCCGCAAGAGAAAGCGTTCTGCGTATAATCTCAAAGCAGCAACCGCACTTTGAGGACACTCACCGTAAATTAGCACCATGTCTACTAGTTCATTGTTTTCAAATTTTACCATTTTTAAGTGTCACCAATTTAAAATTAACTTTCTTCAGAAAAACAGATATTGCGTATTTCCAAATAACTTACCACCGACCCGTAAATTGCATGACTAATAAGACAAAAATAACATGTATTCGATAATGTTGTTTATTTTAATGCCTTCTATACACAGCTAAAAAAGAAGTATCAACTTAGAAATCACCCTTTATTTTACAGTAAATTGAGTCGAAGTTTTAATTAATGAAAATGGTTTATGACCAAAATGTAGGCGTTTATATCCCATAGTGCGGTGGTATCTCTCTACGCGCGCTTGAGTGAATTCATAGAAGACACAAAATTGGCCGACCTGAATTGATATTCGAACAATGGAGTTTATTTTATACTGAGCTTGGTTTAAGTGTTTTGGTTACATGACCCCGACAGCGTTCTCTTCGTCAAGGCGTTAAGTCATTTTCGCTTTCAATCCTCGATATATATTTGATTATGTTGTAATATAATGCATGTTTCAGGTAATGATAAAAGTAGTGGTGATCATCTAGAAGAACCTTTAGTTTGCAAATCGTTTTTAAAGGAGTTAGAATTAAGAGGAGAAATATTTGATACTATAATATTAACTCGAAATGAGACGTAAGTGCTTTATATTCATTTACCAATTTGTTTTTAAGAGGATTTCTTAGCTACCCGCATTTTTTTCGAGATGGCTCACGGAAGCCAGCGGTTAGGCGGCGCGCGTCTCGACTCCGAGAGTAGAGTGTTAGTAAGAGAGACTAGCAGTGAGCGACCGAGATGGATTTTAAAGGTTAGAAATAGAATAAAAATTGAACTCTCAGTTTAAAAAAATTTCATAATGGGGTCTTTTACTAAATTATTACCTATTTTGGTTGTAGTGTATAAAAAAACAAAAATTAAAATTTTCTGTGTTTGGACTCTTGATATTTTTAAGCAATCACTGAGAAAATAAAAAACTATTGGAACAAAAACACGGACTTTATCGAATATGCTTCGTGAAAACGGCAGCTTGACAATGTTGCCAATGATCTCTAAAATTTTTATATTATAATACAATGACAAAGTCTGAAAAGTAAGACAATAGAAATAATTGTCCAAAACGGAGTTTTGCGGAAAAATAAAAAAATTCATCATATTTCCAAAATGTAATCTATATTTCGTCTTAAAATAAGTAAATTAAGTTCTAGGAACCAAATATATTATTTAACTAGCATAAAAGGTTTCACATGTGGCAACGCCGAAATTATTGACAGAAGACCAAGCTAATGAAATGACAGTTGAAAAAGTCTAACCTAAGTTATTTGTCGATCTTTCTGCTCTATGAATAAAAAACAGTTATTTTAAGCAAAAATACATAAAAATTCCACAATAATTCAGATGTTAACAAAAACACCGATATGATAAGTGAAAGATTGGTTACGATGCTCATTGTAAATTTTTATCGGATCGACGTCATCAAGTAATTATGCCAGTTTGCGTTGGAGCCCATTGTTTTTGAAAAATTATTTTAATAAAAGTTGTTTAGAATTAATTACAGAATATTATAAAGTCAATATAGGGTTGCTAAATTAAAATATAAATGATTTAATATAATACATAATTATATGACAATCCAAAAGGACTTTCCAATATTCTTTGTTTAATTTTTAAAAAGGTTTATACACAACATTTTAAACCCGTGGGAAGAAATATCTTTTTTAAGGTGTAAGGAATCCTCTTAAGAACAAAATAGTGTAGAGTGTATGTATTTTAAACTGGCAGTGACAATAAACAATAACCTTACCATGAAACGCTTAATGCGATCGGTATAGGACTTCATTCAGCGTTTGCATTTGAAGAAGTTTTCCGATTATATTGTACCTTTCTTTTGCACAACTTACTGTTCTATTATTTTAAAACTTATTTAGATATTTATATAAATTAAATTACACCAAAAAAATTGCGGCCTCTTGGTCCGAATCCTAGCCATATTTAGGGTCACATTATTAAAAAGTTTGGTTCCGTAAAAATATGAACTGTTTAGTTAAACCGTTTTTTATTTATAGAATAGACTGGGAAAAGTTAAGCGATTTTTGTACTAAGGATGGTCACATCCTATCAACCATTCCTGAAGAGTTAATGTCTGATTCCTGTGGATTTTTTAGCCGCCTGATCTTAACTGGATATATTAAATTGAAAATTCTATTACAGGTTTGTTTTTTCATTTTTGGAAAATGTTTATTTAAGGTCATCATTTTAGTCCGTGGAGACGTTTGGCTCATTTTTGAAACTGTAAACTTTTTATTCTTTAAAAAATTTGGGCAACTTTTTTTTTAATCTGCGATGGTTTTTTCAACGCCTTGCATACAAAAAAGATCTACAGTTTTTGAAAAATCAGCTTATTTCATTAAAATTTCCTTCCCAAATTGACCACGATGTTTATAGGACTATTCAGGTGAAGTGCCATTTCACCAGAGGATCTTTTAGAGCTGGATAAAGCACTCGAAAAAAGTGCTTCAAGCACCAAGCCCTTTGGAAAAGTAATTGCCAGCATCAAGCACTTTGCAAATTCCAAGTGCTTGCAATTACCGAGGAAAGTAACTTTGAGTGCTTGAAAGCACTTTAAATGGCTTGAAATGCGAAATTCAATTATCAATCACTTTTTATAACGGGCTTAAATTACCGAGTACTGTATTTTAAAAGTACTTGCCAGCACTGTGCTCGAAGCACTATTGTGATTGAAGCAGTTTTTCAAGCACTTTCGAGGCTATTACTGCCCAGCTCTGAAGTCAAATATAAAAATTTAATTTGCGTAAAGAAGTGATTGGTAGCGGCCGCAATTTCTTTAATTGTTTCTAATGTCCCACCTCTGGCGCATTATCCGACTGCGGAATACCCGAAACGTAGCTCGGCGCGGTGGTGTTAATTGATGTTATGGGTGACGTGAACTGACGGTTGCGATTACAACGCCGAGTATGTGTTCATGTCACATACGTACAACCATTATATTGCTTATTGCCATTACATATACAAGACTTGTGACCCAAATGTAAGACTAAACGATACAGATTTTGCGCAGTTCACATCATTTTGTGGGTCATGTGCCGGTAGAGGAGGGTTAGAAAGTACACGGGACGTAAATGGCACTATAACTACTACAGTAGTTTATAGAAACGTCTAAATTGTTATTTAATTTATTATTATTACCAAATTGTTAGTTAATGAATGAATACCATTAGGAAAGGTAGGCTACCATCAGGTAGCAAATATAAAAATTTCGACTTTGACAAACTTGGAAACTAACAGTTTTTTTTGCCACAAGGATGACTGTATTATTTTTAAGCACGGTTAACTTGGCTCGAAAGCGCGAATATCACACTCGTGTTGAAAAAAAAAATTCAACTGTAGAGTTTAAATACAAGGCACACTATTTAATTTAAACATATTGTGCTAATTTGACAGGTCACCCCTATTTATTAACAAAAGTAAAGTGTTTAACTTATTTTTCATGTATTTGTCAAGTGATTCAAAATAAGAGTGTGAAAATACGCCATCTGAAATTATAAAAGATGTTAATAATATACTTGAAAATCTATTAGCAGAAAAAACAAACCGCGCTGAAGAAAATGTCATATATTAAACAAATGTTTATCGGTAGCGATAGCGTAGATAATAGAGCTCTAGCCTACAGATAGTAAGGTTATTCCCAAGGTTCAAATTCCGTCAGGAGTATTTGACTTTTTTTATATAAAAACATTAAATCATTTATAGAATTAGGTATTTTAAATTTAAATGTTCTTTGTTGGATGGATTTTTTAAATTTATGTTTAATGCATATTTCCTTGATTAAATTTAAAATTTTTCATTCTGGTTAATCTAGAAGTCAATCCAAGATTAGTTCTTCCTGTGATATATAGGCTTTTCCTTTATTTGTAGTTTAACTTTTTCATTTTTTCATATTTTATATTATACTAAAACTATGAAACTAGATATTAAGTGGTAAAGTATGCTAATTTCAACACTAGTGTTGAAATATTTTTTCACAAATCAAAGGCTTTTTCAATAATTCTTTGTGGTCGTAGGAAAAATAGTGTACATTACTTGTGTGAAAGTGATTATTCTAAAACTCGAAGAATTTACGCACTCAACTGACGCCTCGTGCTACATATCTCCTCGTTTGAAAAATATCACTTTCATCACTTGTTATGTAATATGATAATCTACTGCTTATATATTACTGCAGGTCGGCAACATAGTGTTGCAATCACAACCTTTTTATTACTAGTGCGTAAATTCTTACTGTGTAAACATCTGACGTCCTCATGGCCCAATGTAAAATAGTCTTGTATAAAGTCTAATTGGTCTGAGTTTTAAATGGGTAAGAAACATATTTCTAAATTAAATAAAAATTTCAGAATACCCTAAGCTGGCCGTCCAATGACTACGATGAAGCCCATCTCTGCCACACAACCTTAGACAAACTAACTGAACTAGTAGAAGATGGTGTTTTACAAACAGTGGTAGACAAAGTGTTTCATCCAAAAGATATCGAAATAGCCCTAAATCACATACAGTCTCCGCAGTCTATAGGAAGTACTGTCATAACTTTTAGGTAGCAAGATGTTTTGTTTATTAGTGATTTTACAATGTAGACACGTTTTTTTATATCGTACAAAAATATGAGGTTTGTTTTTCAATTGTTTAAAAGTCTTATTAACAATTAAAAAACGGCTGCGAAAGCGGAAAGTTTGAACACAAGCTGACATACATCATCTCATAAACCAATTCTTTTATTTGACAGTGGAGCGGCCGATTACAATGTTATATTTGTTACGACTACTTATACGATATTATATTTTCTAGTGCTTATTTGTTTAGAGATTTATATATTAGTACAAATCCTCAAATTATCATCCCCCCACCCCCGAAAGTGAATGTAATTTTGCTAAATTGAAAGCATTGTTATTATTTCGTAGTTTCATTTTAAAAACTACGACAAATGTATTTTTCATTATCCATAACTTGGTGCTAACTTTCCATCTGTTATTTTTATATAATAATTGTATACAATAATATATTATCTTTACATTGATAAGACTTTTGCAAAATTTTGTTGGTACTAATTTGATTGTTGACAAGTACCTTTACTGCCAGACTTTTATAGATTGCCTTTATTTACTCATTGTTTATGACTAAAAATAAATGGTTTGTTAAAAATTATTTTATATTTGTTTTTGACCGCAGGGATTTTCCTTCGTCTTGCTTGAAGTTGGTCACATAAATTTTTGTAACCGTAACCACAGAATATTTATTTATCGCGTAGCTATAGAGGGTGATTCCTAAGTTGATACTTCTTTTTTAGCTATGTATAGAAGACATTAAAATAAACATTTTCAAATACCTTTTTTCAAAAAAACTCAAAAATAAGGAACTTACATTCATTTATTACACTATGGATCAAATACGGTTCTGCCTAACTTGCCCGTTGAATAACATTAAGAAAACGTCTGAGTGTAGGATGAACCTGCAAGGGTAAATGTTCTGCGTGTAATCTCGAAGCAGCAGCCGCATTTTGACGACACTCGTCGTAAATTAGCACAATATCTACTGGTTCATTGTTTTCAAATTTTACCATTCTCACGTGTCACCAATTTAAAATAACTTGCTTCAGAAAACACACCGTAGCGGATTGCCAAATAACTCACCACCGACCCGTAAATCGCATGACTAATAAGATAAACAACATAAAGTATAGCAGGCTACGTTTTGATGACCAGGCCCGCACTTAGATTTTTTTCTTCGGCATCTCGTCTATTTTTAAGTTTTTTGAATAATGGCATTTGAAAATGTTTATTTTATTGCCTTCTATACAAAGCTAAAAAAGAAGTATCAACTTAGGAATCACCCATCGTATATTCTGCGCCATAACCAAAATTCTTAATCCGCAAAAAGTGTTTTTACTTAAATTGAACAAACCCACAAATCCTGATATCAAAATAAATTGTAGAAAAATATTTTTAAATTTCGCTTGGTTATAAATAAGCGAGAAAATTCAGTTTGTAACCTGCGTGCTACTGGTGGATTTGTAAGCACAACCGCATGGAAGGAAAATACAAGTACAAAATTTGTGTAATAAGACTTGTACTTTTCCTAAAAACAATACAAGATGTTATATAAATTACTCGATACCAATTAAACAAGTTGTTCTTTTAAACATAGGATTTATTAAATAAAATTTTTAAAAACAAATCTGTAGAAAGAAACAACTATAGTATAGAAATAGCTGGCATAAAATGATAAAGCAACATTTAGACACTTTCTGTCTCGCTGCTACCGACTCTAAAATATTTACAATCTTGTAAATATACATACTTCTAGTAATCTCTAATATAAATGGTAAAATAAGACAGAAAGTGCGTAAATAATTAACAAAAAAAAATATAATACCATGAAAATTATCTTGTATATAATATAAAAAGACTAATTACTAAAGTGATTAGTACACAAAGCTAAATCTTATATAAAACAGAAGTCAAGGTAAACGTTGCTGCAGACGGAAAATAAATCAAAATTTTACTAGAAATTACTTTTTTAACTTGAAATTTTCATATTATGAATTGAGCATATTATATCGATTAAAAAACATTGCCTCACTTGCATTTATACTTACTGTGAACGTTACGGCCAGTTTCAAAAATAATATTCGCAGAATATAACCTATCTTAAATATTATTTTTACAATCATCCCCGATATCTTTAGTCATTTCGTTTTTATTGAAAGTTGTAGGAAAATTAACAAACTTTAGTTAATAAATTGCTTGTTAGGTTACATATTATCCTCACGACGAAACATCGAAAATGTTGCGAAAAGAACGTAACCGCAAAAATCGCGTACAACACCGCGGAGTAAAACGCTGTACTGCTGAGGTTGCAGCCAGATACGGCCAAATAAACTATCGTCCACCAATCTAGTGATATTGACACAGAAGTTTTGGTGAGACGTTTGATCGAAGAAGTTTTGGGAGGGAAGATCGGGAAAGAAACCCCCAATTAACGGATAAGCGAAAAACATCTGTAATAATGTAATATTTAGAAAATTCGACATATTATTATGTTTAAATATTGTTTTTTGAGGCTCGCGCCCCAGAGTCTCTATGTACCGGTCGCTCCTGATGTGTAAAAATGTTACCAACCGTAAATTTTTGCTTGTAAAAGGTGCCGTATGCCGTACAAGATCTTGAACTTTTTAGAAAAGTGAACTGCAGTGAAACCATGTAAAGGATAGACAAGAAATTTCCTGTCCCTTTTTCTTTCTGTTCTTATTTGGTACTATGTAAGATCGCTCCGTTACATTAGCGATGGCTGAAAGAACTTCACGGTTCTTTCGAATTGTCTCTTACTCTTTTAAATCAGATTTCGATTTTTTTGTTTCATTCTAAAGGTTTTTATGTTATCGTTGTGTCAAGTTTGTTATTTTGGATATGTCAAATTTTATTTGGATTTATTTAATTCACCTTTATTGTAATTCAACGTTACGTTACCTATCTTCTTGCTCAAAATAA
Organism: Polydrusus cervinus; assembly: GCA_935413205.1. Classification (NCBI taxonomy): domain Eukaryota; kingdom Metazoa; phylum Arthropoda; class Insecta; order Coleoptera; family Curculionidae; genus Polydrusus; species Polydrusus cervinus. Next base: position 98,515,443 of record OW284510.1, on the reverse strand, counting down.
TAATAAAATATTGGGTTCATACCTAAATACACTTAATTGTATATTAGGTATTTTTTCCGATACTTTTTCCGGGTCCGAAATTTAACGATAAAACGTATAGTGCCAAATCATATCAGAAACAAATTTCTTTTGTTTTTTAAAATTCTTACGGCGTTACATGGTTCCTCTTCCTTTCCTTATAATAAGGGGACTAAATGCATTTTTTTTCTTAAAAACGGTGCCTTATTTCATAAAAACGACGCCTCCAAAAAAAATTTCCAGTAAAACTTTGTGCTAACGATAAACTTATAATATAAAATGGGACCATACAATTTGAACTTTACTTTTTAATGTCATGGGTAAACACTTAATAAAGATAGATATATACTCATTTATAATATATCGTTATCCATTTTTATAACCTCTTAATTTCGATTATATCTGGTAAACTTTGAAACTCCTTCTCTATCTACCGTCGATAACATATAATATACATTAACGAACAGTTATTTCTTTAAAGTAAGGTTAGTGTCTGTACTTAATAAAACATTTATTGTCACAAATAAACGGACTGACATTAATAATTAGGGTCCCAAAATTCTTAATTTAAAATTTTTGAAATAGACAATAGTAAGTATACAGTTTTTTTTGCGAAGAAAAGATAAAAATGTATTTATTGTACATAAAATGAAGAAATCTGGAATGTAGTTAGTTTTGCAATATTTTTTGCTATACATCGATAAATTTTTGAAACTTTTGAACACATTTGCAGTTTTTACTTGTTATCTTTTTTTCTGTGAGATTCGTACACTACTATAAATTTAAAGCACCTGTGGCGAAAATTTATACACATAAAATAAATAAAAATATACAAAGCATTTCACTGTCACTTATTATCTAATGCATTTTAAATTTAAACATTAAAGTTGATATTACACTAGTCTGATTTCAGCACTGGGATTCCCAGTTTGTTAAGAATGTAAATAAACCATCCTTGTCACGCATACCTGAATTATAAAAGGCTTAAAATCGTATAATAACGGTGAAATGCCCTGCATATTAAGTGTCATACACAACATCTGGTTTAAAAATAAAAACGACCTTACACCAAAAGCTTACGTACAATTAAAAACTGGTGACTGAACGGTTGTGATGATGTGAGATCGGTTTAACTCACTTTTAAAAACCTAAAAACTAATAATATAAATTTTAATTTTATAATATACAAAAGCTAGCTTATAATGCAAAAAACGCGAAGCTACGAAGAACCCGATTTCGGATCTTCAATTTTTCGAGCTGGCATACAGCCATGGACAAAATCTGAAAAAAAAATTATGTAAAGTATGCTCATTTATTAAGCGTTTATCAGTCATTTTAATAACACTAACTTTACACTAACAAGGAAATACATTTCACACACAAAAAAAAATACGAAGCCCCCGACAAACTATTAAAAAATTGTAAAACCTGGAAGCAATCGCCAGAACAGGACGTCGCCGTCGCGTAGCTAGAAAATTATGGGTTCACACTTTTTTTAAAACCCAAAATTCGATCACAAAATATGATGACAACCAATATTTCCTAATAACTATTTCGCATCTCAAAAAAAAATTACACTGTTGCCAGATGAAAACAGCTGTGGTGTAATTACAAAAAATATTTGTTTCACTTTTTAGCTGAACTAAAATGATTTAAAAAATTAGTCTTGTCATTAAGTAAAGTTTGCCCAACATAATGTAAAATAATCAAATTTAAGATCAAAAGTAGGAGCCATTTACTTTTAGTTGCAAGGTTTCGTTTATTTTTGCTAGAACCCAATAAAATTATTATAAATCTGACAACAATTCTTAATACTATCAAGCGGCAACGTTGTATACGTAGGCATGCAAAAGATTTTAGTATATAAACCTGTCACTGTTTAAAATTACTTTACTAGTAGTTTTAGAGGAAAGTTTAGCTTGTCTTGTAATTATAACTAGCACTCTGACTAAGACACTGTAAGCAGTTTAAAACAGTTTTTTAATTCTCGGAACCGTTCCTCCGCATAAACGGGTAGTTTTATGTTGTGTATGTCGAATGTAGTTGTAAGTTTGAATCGTACATTGTAATGTACCGGTGAATTTATAAGTTTATATTTTTCCAGTTGAGTCTGCACTGGTACAGTTCGTTGTCAATGTCAAAGTGTTTTTAAGCTTAAAAATGGGGTTGAAAATATTTGATACGTTTACTCCCACATTACATAATAACTTTTGTACACATTGAACCGACCATAAACACTTTATGCTGATCGTAACGACTGGTTCATATGAATCCAAAATAACCCTGTTAATAAACTTCCTTACTCTTTATTGTTGTTGTGCAGATTGTTGTTGGATTTCGATTTTCTCCACAGTCATGTCTGGGTTCATGGCGGTGGCTTCTTGGATAGCTTCTGCTAGTGCTCTATCGTGGTCGATGGGATCCCCGTCCGACTGTATCGTAATCTTCTGCTCTACTCGGGTTTCTACTACTCCATCTCGTTCGGTTTTGTACTGTAAATATTAAATACATGATGATATATTTTAAGTGACTTTAAAAAACCCTCTCTTCCTTTATTACAAGTCCGTAAAAGTTTTATTTATTTTTTTACTCGAAGAACACTTTACTTTAAGGATATTTTTTCTAAATATACATGGTTACAAATATATCCAACCAATAGGGGACAATTAAATTCAATAAGCTATAAAAATAACCATGAGTGAAAAATGAAAAGTTATTATTAGGAGGCAGCGGCGTATTTAAGGGGGGGGGGGGGGGGGGGGGGCTACCCCCGAGCCTAGGAGCTCTAATTGCAACCTAATTTTTAGAAAACGTTTAGTTTTTAAACTTTTCCTTCTAAAGTCCTGTTTTATATAGAAATTAAGGTTTCGTACTCATATCGTTTTAATTATTGATTTATGATGCAATTTTAAAGAAAAACGAGTAAAAAGAATATTATTTTTATATACTGGTCTGTTCCGTTTTCCCTTTTTTATATTTTTAAATCAACAAAAATATAACCCAATGCAATAAAATATTTTTACAACAAAAAATTAGGTATTTATTTTTAAAGAGAAAAATTAAAGTAAAAATTTTAATTAAAACATTTTTTATTAAAGGAGTGTGATAATTTATAATAAAAAAAAATAGAGCGGGAAGAAATGAGAATGCTTTATTATGAATATACAAAACGGCACTTAAGAAGGAGTATTTCAAAACCTAAGCATTTGCACCAAAAACTGCTGTTAGATCTACGCTCCTAAAATACATGATTTCTGAAAAAATCATCAATTTTGGCGTAATGAGCGATGTTTACTTTATTTTTAATCATGAAAAACCGAACCCGAAAAACGCGGGTTTGAGTCATACATACGTCATAGGCGGGCAAAATCCTCACTTCGAGTCCTCCCCGCGGGCGCCCGCTGGTAATGACGAAAAGCAGCTAAGACTGAGTCTGGCACATCAATTGCCTTCGCTCAGTCGTGTTGTGAGGTACCTAAATCCGAGGTGGTGTGAGCAACCGTGTCTAGGATGGAAGGCTGAGGGTGAAATCAGCCTTTAACGAGCTCCTGTGGTGGACCAGGCAATCACCGCAGTATAAGCGCCTTGTCCTGGTATGCCGGCTCTGCCAGGATCGACCTTTATTTCCGAGCTTACTCGTGGGACCTACATGGAAAACGAAAAAGAAAAACCAAAAGAGAACGCTGAAGATAATCAGCTCAAGCTACCAGGCGGTGATTCGGTCACCGAGGGTAGCCCATACAGCATTAATGAAAGCGAGGAGGAAAAGCTGCTACGATCACCTGACACAAAGCAGGCGGATCCTAAGGACAGCAAACCTCACAGAAAGGTATCAGCTGGTACAAGAAAGATGCGACAGTGCCAAAGGGCTAGGCATCTTCTAGTAAAACTGGAAAGCAAACAGCCAGCTGAACTCTCAAGTAGGGACAATGGGACGATAAAGTGGGCAAGAGAACTCTTGGCCCAAGACCCATTCCACGTCCCCTATACGTATCAAAAACCGGGTGCAACCTTCGAGAGAAGTGTCGCTGGAAAGAGGACACGTTCTACAGACGATGAGAGCACCCCAAAAGAACTAAAGAAAAGGAAGTCCTTTCCACAGCAAGGCAAAGCTGGAATGTCTTCTAGGGGACTTACTGCGGAGACCAAGAAAGTCTCTGCGGTAGTTTCAAAAACGAAGAGTTCCGCTGCGCTTAGTAGTGGAGGGGGCCAGAAAAAGTCTGCTTTCAGGGAGCGGTCCGACAGTAGAACAATGTCGGAAGTGACCCGCAGCAGCCTCCAAGTGGCTGTGATTGATGCCGGCAATAAATGCTGGAAGATCACAGCAGACCGCTGGATCCTGGTTGAAAGGAGGCTAACGGAAATCCTTATGGAGTTTCTAATAGCCAATCCTGCCGACAGGATCCCTCAGTACGACACCTCAGGATGGACTAGAGGAATAAAGATCATCAATTGCACTGATGATTTTTCCTTAGCATTTCTGAAAGAGAGTGTCAAAAAGATCGGACAACCTTGGGAACTTGCCCAATTACAGGTCATCCCCCGCTCGGAACTTCCAGAGTGTCCGAGAGCTAGAATTTGGTTGCCAGTGCCAACCATTCCAGAGAAGTCCTTGCTGCCACTCTTGGCAGCCCAGAACCCGAAGATTCCTTGCAAGGAATGGAAGGTTCTAAAGATGGAGGACCCAAAACCCACAGGGAGGAGCGTAATCCTCCAGCTCACAGACGAGTCGCTACCAGCCCTAGAGGAAGCTCAGTTTAAGCTTCACTGCGGCTTTAATGCGATCGCTGTGAATATATATAAGGGCACCCCAAACACAAGGGGATTGACCAGAAAGTTAATCTTGCCAAACCCAAGCAGGATGTCGGAAGGAAGGAGGAGACAGTGACATCTGCCACGGTAATGGAAGATGAACAGAGTGCGGCTCCAGAGAAGGAGCCGACTCAAGAAATGGAAGTTGAACCACAACAGACGCCCAGCGATGTTGCGAGTGGTCCAAATCAACCTCCACCACAGTAAAATGGCCTCTAGCCATCTGGCTCTTCTCATGGAGGAGAAGGGCCTCGACATCGCCTTGATCCAGGAACCTTGGGTCAGAAATGACGCCATATGTGGATTAAGGCTAAGAAACTACTCTCTCTATTACGCCAGGGGCAATGGTAAGCCAAGAACTTGTATTTTAGCTAAAAATAAAGTATTCCTAATGCCTAATTTTAGTAACCAGGACATAACAACGGTCAAACTGGAGCGCAAAGGAGGGACACCAATAATACTGTCATCCGTATACATGGCGCATGACGTTCCAACTCCATCGGTAGATGTCCAAAATATTGTGGAATCTACCAGGATTTCTAAGCAAAGCCTAATCTTGGGATGTGATGCCAACGCCCATCACACAATATGGGGTAGCACGGACATCAATGACCGAGGTGAGTGTCTTTTTAATTTTATTATAAATACTAACCTTAGCTTATGGAATAACGGTAATACATCTACATTCGTCACTGCGAACAGACAGGAAGTTCTGGACGTCACGCTTACAAATGAATCCAACGATCTAAAGGTACAAAACTGGAGAGTGTCCAGCGAGGATTTGTTCTCGGACCATCGTTGGATTCTATTTGATATCAGTGAGTCCACGTACTTGCCTACACCATTTCGTAACCCTAAAAGAACAGATTGGGAAAAATTTTGCGGAATCATCTCTGGAGAACTGGCAAATCCTCCCAATAATCTCTTACCAAAAAGGCTTCAATTGATGAAGCAGTTAATAAACTAACAAATACCCTGGAAGCAGCATTTTTCAAAAGCTGTCCGATAAGCAGACCAGCGAAAAAGCCATACCCACCATGGTGAAACGCAGAGCTGGGTCAGCTAAGAAGGGACATGCGAAGGCTATTTAACAAAGCAAAGAGCAAACGTACTGAAGATGAGAGCTCTTATAGAGAGGCTCTAAAGACGTACAAGAAAGCGATTAGAAAATCTCAAAGAAGCGCTTGGCACAATTACAGCGAGCGGATTGAGAGTACAAACGAAGCCGCTAGACTTAGAAAAGTTCTATCAAAGGAGCCTAGTGCTCCCTCTTTTCTAAAAAAGGATGATGGGACATACACAGAGAGTAGTGGGGAAACCCTTGAACTGCTGATGGATTCCCACTTTCCTGGTAATACATCGGCCATAGAGCCCCTTATCGATCAAGGAGACGTTCCGGATTTGAATAGCATCAAATCAGTAGTCACTTACGATAAGCTAAAATGGGCGATTGACTCATTTGAACCTTACAAATCACCAGGATTAGACGGGATAATGCCCGCCATGCTACAAAGAGGGAAGAGAATCCTGATCCCTTGGCTCTTGGTGATATACAGAAGCAGCTTGCATTTTACTTACATGCCGGCTGACTGGAATAAGATAAAAATAGTCTTCATCCCTAAGGCTGGTAAGAGCAGTCATGTAACCGTCAAAGACTTCAGACCAATAAGCCTGTCTTCGTTCCTTGTCAAAACATTGGAGAGGTTACTGGATCTGCATATCAAGAACTCAGTGAGAGAGCGAGAATTAAGCTCGTCTCAACACGCTTATACCAAAGGGAAATCAGTGGAAACGGCGCTACACGAAGTAGTAGGCACTATTGAGAAATCCCTTAACAATAAAGAGTACACCCTAGGTACCTTCTTGGATATTGAAGGAGCCTTTAATAACGTCACGACCGAGGCAGTGTGCGACGCTCTAATAGAAACAGGGGTCGATAACTACATCTGCCGTTGGATTAGGAGGATGTTGAAAGGCCGTCAAATCTGCTCCAGTTTGGGAAGTAGCGAGATGGTCAGATTTGCTGGAAGAGGAACTCCGCAAGGCGGGGTTCTGTCACCAACACTCTGGCTGAGAGTTCTAAATAAAGTTCTCATAGCGTTGGAGAAGGCTGGAATAAACGTGATTGCATACGCTGACGATATAGTTATACTAGTGTCAGGTAAATTTGTAAACACAATCAGCGACCTAACAGGAATGGCGCTACGAATACTACAACAGTGGGCCATGAAATGCGGGTTAAAAATCAACCCCGAAAAAACGGAGGTAGTTCTATTCACACGCAGAAGGGTGATCGAGAACTTCAGACTCCCAGAACTCGACAATAATGCTTTAGTGCTTAAGGAAAAAGCAAAGTATTTAGGATTGGTACTTGACTCCAAGCTAAACTGGGGCATAAACTTGCAAGAACGAGTTAAAAAAGCGTCGGTAGCATTATATGCCTGCAAAAAAGCAATTGGAAAAAAATGGGGACTAAAACCCCACATAGTACACTGGATCTATACGGCTATTATAAGACCTATATTAATATACGGGGTCCTGGTTTGGTGGACCGCTTTGGAAAAAGCAGTGCACACTAAGTCAATAACAAAGATACAAAGGGCAGCTTGTTTAGGAATAACCGGAGCCCTTAAGTCAACCCCGACAGCGGCGCTAGAGGTCATGTTATATATACCCCCCTTGGATATCTATGGAAAAAGTATAGCTGCAAAAAGTGCCCTGCGACTAAAAGAGTCGAAATTCTGGAAGGAAACTAACTACGGGCGCAGCAGTATACTAAAGATTCACCCGGGGAATAATCTACGAGACCCGACTGATTACTCTGTCCCAATAACATGCTTCGATAGAAGGTATTCTATACTCATTCTGAGTAGGGAAGAGTGGGAAGGCAATCAGAATATAACGAAAACAGATCACGCAATCTTCACAGACGGTTCAAAGATGGACGTTGGTGTGGGAGCCGGGGTCTTTTCCGAAAGTTTACAAATACAGAAATCGTATAGACTCCCCAACTATTGTAGTATTTTTCAAGCGGAAGTACTGGCAGTAGAGAAGGCGGTCAATATCCTGCAAGAACACCTTGGCTTGGGAGTAGCCTCGTCAATCACCATCTTCAGTGATAGTCAGGCGGCGATTAAGGCAATCTGTTCCAGCAGCGTTAAATCAAAGCTCGTAAAGCGATGCCGCAACAATCTATGCACACTTGGCAACCAACATCGGGTTATTCTGTGCTGGGTTCCTGGACACTCCAAAATAGATGGCAACGAGGCTGCCGATGCGCTCGCAAGAGAGGGCGCAGGCATGCCAGCTGATCTAGCAGACAATACAGTGAACAAACCACTGGGATTGGTCAAAGAGGAGATTGACTACACGGCCAAGCAGCTTGCACAGAACAGATGGACAGGGTTGACAACCTGTAGTACATCCAGGCAACTGTGGCCCACATTCGATAAAAAGAGAACCGCAGAGCTATTGAGACACAGTCGAAAAGACGTGAGAAATATTACTGCGGTTGTTACCAGACATTGCCTCTTCGGTAGACATGCCGAACGTATGCAAATACCCACTAACGACTTCTGCAGAAGTTGCAGAGATGAGGAAGAGGAAGAAAGTATTCAACATTTTCTGTGTGAATGCCCTAGCCTCGCAAGAAGGAGGTTCACTACTTTGGGTGAATCATCTTTCGATAGCCTGGAGGAACTAAACAACTTACAACTTGGACGGCTGAGCAGATTTCTGAACAGTAGTGGCTGGTTTGAATGAGTTGTTAAAATCCTTCCGCGGTTACGTCGCATAAACCATCAGTGATCTGATGAAGGTGGGTTCTACGGAACACGTGTGGTATCACAACGGACCTAATCAGGACTACGTGAGACCTTTTGGTCAGAACCAAGGGTCTGCCACTCTTACCTAACCTAACCTACATACGTCATATGTTAAAATTTTGGATTGACACCAATATTCATATTTTTCACAATAAAAAGAATTTTTTTTTTTAAATAATAAAGAGCCAGCCGCCCCCCCCCCCCCCAGCATATTTTCTGGCTACGCCACTGTAGGAGGGAAATTTTCCACCAGTCAAATTTAAAAATATTAGAAACATACCAGGACTTGTGGCTGAGCTTGTACCATGACTAGTTATTGTATGGTCAGCTTTAATTTTTTCCCTCATTCGTTTCATATTTAAGCTGACTTATTCACTTCGAAATTAAAACGATGTAAGATTCATTTCACCTCAGTTATAATCCGGCACCTCCGTTATTAAGTGATAACATTGGTGGTATAACGGAGGTGAAACAATTACATTTTTAGGTTTAAAAATATTAAATAAATATATCTAATATGATATTTAAAGGTAAACTTTCATACCAATTTAATAAGCGATAGCATTTAATTTTTTTCTTTATTTATTTTACCAAATAATGTTGATAACGGTAGTGGCCAACAAGCTTTACAAACGGGCAAAATCGAAATTAATCACGTTCTGATTTCTGATATTCAATGATTTATTCAGTGGCGGCTCGTTTTCGACAATATTAAATATTAATGTACCAATATAGCTACCATATTAGCCCTTAAAAAATAATTAAGTTCGAATTAATAACGTTAATTTAATCCGAAATGCATAATAGGGCCACGGTTAACTCCGATGGACAATAATTATAAACACTCGTGCATTTTGGCGCGCCCCAGCCGACCGTGTCCGTTAACTCAAAGCAAGTGGAGACCAAACGCCGAACATAGCTTTGTTATCCACCGTTGCTATGGTTACGTGACGTCAGTCACGCAAATAGCATGTAACAATTTGCATTATGATGAAGGACAATTTAAAAATAGGTCAGTCGTATATGCATCATTGTTTTAGCATTGGTTCGCCTAACCTTAAGGTATTTATTTTGAGGCTTCGCGAAACTTATAGTTAGATATCGTTTTAACGTGATTTACTGTGCGATTAAAAAGTTTTATTTTTATTTTTCAGTTAATTCAGTAGTGTACGTACCTACTTAGTTGTGTGTTTTAAAAATGAACCCAATTAATGACATAGTTTGTAATTTGTTGGAAATTCCATTCAGTCGTTGGACAGATGAGGATAAGAGAGAGGTTTTGTTACACGGGCTTTAAGTCAATGTTTGTTTAAGTACCCGCACTATACCTAGCTCTTCACCATTTTTTAAGACCGCAAGCCGCCACTGGATTTACCTATTTTGCTCGATCGTCGTCGGGTATTATCGATCTGAGCCATAAACATTACTCACCGTAATCGTTTCGACAGTTCTCGTTTTCGAGCTAATCGTCTGCGAGCTTACTATCTCCCCTGTCTTGGTGTAGCTGCCGTCATCGGAAGACAGTTGTACTTTACGGGCTTCGGTCGCCACGATGGGAACGCTCGTTGTCGACGTACGGAACACGGCCGGATCGCCGCTGTACATTATGGACTCGGTCTTGACTATCCCACCTGGAAGGTCGTCCTAAATAGAAAAAAAAATGTTAATAAAATATAACAAGTATGTTTTTTTTAAGTTAAATAATTGATTCAGAAAGAATCACTTAAATGTAATTATTTGGGAATTACAATTTATCAATTCCAAAGGAGAGTTTTAATATGGCTGGCTCAATAGATATACAGGGTGATTTATGACGAGCGTTCGTGAGATTGAAACGTTGCGAGTATATATTTTTTGATGAGCTCTCTTTAATTTATGCTACTACTTCCGGTAATACCGGAAGTAACTGTCAACTTTGTTATTTTAATGGTAATTTGGAATATTGCTTCATATGATTCTAAACAAATCTTGTAAAATAAGTCATACGTCTAAAGTGAATAGTTCTCGAGATATGAGTATTTGAAAAGTGACACTCCTGGGACTTTGACAGACTATAGCATCTTAACAATGCATCGTAGACAAGAACGGCTTGCACAGCCCTATATAAGGGCTAACCCTCGGTTGTTGCGTCATTGCATGACCTACCGATTGGGGAGTGTGTACCTTCTTCCGCACCCCACAAGATATCCGATCTCATCCGGCCTGGTTACCGGCGTGAATGGGGTGGGTTGGAAGACATTTTACACTCTTCCCTTCATTCTTAAACCTGCTAAATTTCGGACATACCTTTTGTATTGTGCTTATGCCCACTCCGAGGATCGAACTCGGAACGCCACGGTCGAATGCCAGTTACTCACCTCTGAGCCACTGCCGTGGTCAATAACAAAGTTCACAGCTACTTCCGGTATAACCGGAAGTGATAGAAAAACGCTAGTATTTTAGTTAAAGTGGGCACAACAAAAAATGTAAACTCGCGGGGTTTCAAAAAGTAGTTTTCCCAAAAGTTCTAATGAACGCACATCGCGAATCATCCTGTATAATATATTATAGATTGTAAAATACGCAGAGACACAGAAAAAGGTTTCATATAGATTTTACTATCTATTGTTGTAAGAAAATACCAGAAAAATGTAGCTAAAAACCATAAATTTAACAAATATGCTCTGAGTAAATATACTTGTACTAAAGAAAACAAAATCCATGCCATCTAGAACTCTAGATATTCGATTTATCAATAGTATTTGGAAGAACATGCTTTAAAACGTACATATGCATCACAAACATTTCTAAAAGTTACTGATATAAAATTAATAGGCATAACAACACTAAAAGTATGCAGTACAAACTTTAATCTTACCTCTCTATTAGAACAACTATTTGAAACTAAAATAAAAGGTTAATACCCGGTTGCTTAACCAGAGCACTTTGACTGTAAGAAAATTATTTCTGCCAATGTCATTTATAACACAACAAAAGTGTTACTAAATTACTGATTAATATATTTCAGCAATTCAATATTACTCGTTTGTGCGCCATAACATTAAACAAAGTTATTCTTTTCCTTTTTAAAAGCTTTGAATTTCCATGTCTTTACAAAGGCCCAATGGCTTTTAACCCCAAAATCTATGTCACTTCAACGTGCGTAAATCTGAGATATGTAGATCGTATTCCGAGCAAACTGGGAGTTCGTCTCCAAATGTAAGTCGTCAGTTTTTAATACTGTTTCGGCGATCTTTGTCTTTAGAGATTTAGCGTCAAAAATTTTACGGAAAGCACCCTTAACATTGACCAATAATGTTTCTACGAAGTTTACTTCTAAAAGACTGCCTAGAATCAGTTTGATTTGATCTAGCAGCAACCGAAAGTATTATTGTAGGCAACAAAAAACTTATTTACATTTTCACTTGTTTCAAAATGTGATAATTGTTAAGCAAGCAATGTGGCTTTAGTTATGCAGTGACATCATTATATTTTTTATTATCGAGTAGTTACCGTTTTAAGAAGGCTCCTGAGTATGTTATATTTCTTTTAGCTGTCTACCACGCTGTGTGCGATGGAAACATGTGATAATTTGTTAACATCCCTGTAATGATCGAAGTAAAATCAGTTACAGAACCGTACTGTACTGTATAACATTCACCATAATACTGACGAGTAGGTAGGTAGTTAGTTGTAACCGATTTTATTGAAATACAAGTAGAACATTTGAAAGAAAAAGATACCCTTTTTGCTTAAGAATAAGAAGGACTATCAGAATAAACCCAGGAGGCAATTGAGTAAAATATAATTTTGCAATCCCTCTCACAGTATTTTCAAATTCGACAAAAGTTGAAATTTAAAACTAAATAATTCCATAAACTACGCGAAACATTTTAATCGCTGACCAAGTAATTGCACTTTAACAAAAATGCGTATAACGTAAGAATTACAAAAAAGTTCTCCAAGTATATATCATTATTTTTACCATTAATATAGAAAAATAATGTAAGGCAATTTCCTGCCTAATTTCCTTATACGTACCCTATAGATTTCGCTGTTGTAATATGGATGATTCGGATCGTCTGGTGGATCTATGGGCGTGCCTGAATCGCCTGAACTAGTCGAGCTAATGCTGTCTCGTCTGCCCAGCTATAAGCCATGCGAGTTAGATAAGGATATGAGTAATGGAGGTGCTTTGGCGCATAAAAAGAGTAGGTTTCTATATATCTGCCGTACAAATCGTAAAAGTTTTAGAATTTATCGTGAAATTATGACAGAAAGCAATTTTTTAAAATTTTGCTTTTATAAAAATGTTAGGTTACATTTCTTGAAATATTTTCCATAATAAGCTTTTCCGAAAATCGATCGGAAATATTGACATTTTTGATAACATTTCTGAAAGAAAAAGTCAATATTTTCTTACACTTAGTCGTTTTTTAGGCAACGGAAAATAACTGTTAGGAAATATTTATTGTTGCACTGTAAGAAAGAACTATCTCTGTACGGCTACTTGTAAACTAAAATGTGTTAAGCTTGACAATTCAATATTACTGTGTTTCCATAGTTACAACACAAATATTGAATGGTATCCTTTATTTGTGAATAAAGTTAATAATATTTATTTCAAAATTTCAACAAGTTGATTGTAATAAGTTATGTCCTTTTAATAATTTTCGATTTACGAAAAAATAGTATGTATACCTCGTAGAAAAAGCCACATTCCCGGACTCTGTATTGTCAGTCTCGGCTTGCGCCTCGACATACAATCTTTACGGTCGTTCGGGAATGTTCAGCTTTTCCTACTAGGTATACAATATACTATTTTTCTAAAAAATAGGCTTTATAATTTATTATTAAATTGAAATATTTTTAAAAAGGTGTAGTTTTCCTGTTTTATCGATTTTTTTTTGTATTGCGCGATTTGAAACATATTTTGTGTACATATTACCCTATATCCAATTTTTGAAAAAACTTATACAGGGTAATTTCTAGGTTTATACTTTTTTTAAAAGTATAAAAATCATGAAAATAAAATATTCAAATAACCCAAAAATAAGCAAGATAACAAAATTATAAAAAATCCTAATCCGGTCTTATGATGCCATGGCTGATAAAATCTGTTTAACGACAGTTGTCAACTACTCACGTGGTGTATATGTTATTGGTGTATTTTGTTATTTTAAATTGTTAAAAAGTGAAAAAGGAAAATTACGAAAGTAATGGATAACATGTTGCTCGTATATTGACAACCTGCGGCTGCAGACTCTGGGTTCTGAATATTACGCACCGTCGCGGTATGGTGGTTACGTCGTGCAGAACGTTGTATCGAATAGATATTTAAATTAGACAGAAGTTTTTTTTTATTTTGAGGTTTTTATAAAGAGTTATTTGAAAATTCTGTTTAGTTTAATGACTTCTATACACAATTAAAAAGAAGTTTTAGTTAAGAAAACTGTATTAAGAGTATAATAGGCATACATTTATTAGATGTAAAAACGTACTTGACGCCCTTAATTGGAATTTTCAATAAGAAAATTATCTCTGCAATATAGAACTAAGCGAAACGAATACAACGTCGCCCATTCAAAGAAAACAGCGGGTCTTCCAAACTAATCGTTATTATTATCTATGATATTTTCTTCGTGAAAATTCCAATGCACTTATAGACTTTTAATATTTGTATGGCAGATGGGAGTTCGTGCCCAGTTAGATACCATGATTGTTTATTATAATGGATAAGAGATGAGGTTTAACCAAATAAAATATAAAAACTGAAAAGTTAAACCCAAAATAAATAAATGTATGTAAAAATAATGAGAATTATGAATTATGTTTTTTTTTAAGAACCACAGTTTGTTATATATTCTATTTTAGAAAGGTGTAAAGTAATAAAATGGGAAATTCCGTCCAGTTCGGCTCAATTTCGGTGTCGGCCATAGGCGCACGTAAATTTTGTGCGTTAAATTATTTATGATAACTATCCAAAATTTGAAATTTAAGTTAACGGGTATGAAGATAAAATAGTATTGTTTATAATAATAAAATTTCAATTATTTGCGTAATTCAATTCGAGAGATTACCACGAGGACATGAATTCGAATGTTCTTGAGGACTATTTTGGTGAAATGATAAAATATCTTCCAGCTGATTCAGTATTAGTTATGGATAACGCAAGCTATCATTCACGACACACAGAGAAGACTCCAACTTTATCTTGGAGAAAACAAGAAATTATCTACTGGTTAACCACCAAAAGTATTGAATTTGAAGATAATTTAATAAAGAAGAAACTATTAGCTATATCAAATTTACACAAACATCGTTTTATGAAATATGCCGTAGAAGATATAGCTGAAAAACGTAGTGTAACTGTGCTGCGCACACCGCCATATCTAAATGCTATAAAACTTATATGGGTGCAAGTGAAATGATTTGTAGCAAGACACAACACGACATTCAAAATGAAAGACGTTAACCTACTGTTTTTTGATCAAGCCATTAAGGAAGTGGCACCAGAGAACTGGCGAAAAGCAGTCCATCATGTCATTACAGAAAAGGAGACAATGTGTAATTTTGACCACCTGATCGATCGGACCGTCAACCCATTAATTATAACGTCAAGTTCCTCAGATCAAAAAGAATATTATGATTTAATATAATTTAATTTATGTATTTTGTATTTTTTTATAATGTTTAATAAAAAAAAAGTGTACCTAATACTATATACATAATGCACGCCTTTTTCACACCATTTTCAGTGTTTGTGAATGGATAAAAATAGGCAAAACCCATAAATTGACCCAAACCCGGGTGGTACTACCTGCACTTGATGAAAATAAAGAATTTTGCATTGAAATCAATGCCAAATTATGAAAGGGGCTTAAATATTTGTTGGGTCACTCTGTAGTCCCTTTGCATACCTAATGAGCTTTTAATACTCTACACCTTTCTGAAATAGACTATCGTTATCCCACAAATTATAAAATCTTTTAGCGACCAAGACTGCAACAAGAATTATGGATCATTAAAAAAAAACAGTATGACAGTAATCATCAATAATATGTGACCACTCTTAGATTAAAAAGAACAATTTTATGCATAGCCAAACAGTATGTTGTTAGTGGCACAATAACATACCCATAGATATGAATCTCTTGATTAAACATCAATAAAAATCAATTAAAAATAAATAAAACCAACGTAAATAAATAATAAAAACAAAAAAAAAATAACCTGATCTCCTCCTACAACCGTACTGGTAGTCTTAACCTCTTGCGTGACCGTCCTTTGTTCCTGTCTGGTGGCGCTACTAGTCATAGAGTGCGCCACCGTCTTTTCTTCGAGCTGCTGCGTTTTGGCATTGGTTCCCAAGTCTTCGTGAGTGGTCGCTGTACGCGTCGTGACAGCTCGGGCCGTTATGTATGGTGATTTGCCGTCTTCTGTTAGCGGAACGTCAGCCTTTTTTTGGTAGGGGATAGGGAAAAGGGGAAAAATAAAAAATAAAGATAAATAAAAAATAAAACGAAAAAAAATTAAAGCAATGAAAATTAATTTAAAATTAAACAAAAAATCAAGGTATTAATAAATTGTTAAAACTAAATAATATAATTTTTCATAATATAATTTGCTATGCATTGCTTAAAATAATAATAAAAAAACAGTAGATTTGTTGATTGTCAATGCTGAGATATTAAAATTTAGAATATACTCTTGATTGTAAATATACAGGGTGTCCTAAAAGATATAATCAATCATTAGGCATTAGTTAGATTGGGACGAAACAAGGTTATATAAAATGTTGTCGGTTGTCCCCTCATGACCCTCCTTTAAACGCTATTTATTAAATGCCGACATTCTTATGAGAACACTGGGGAACAGCAAAACTGTTTCCAAGACCAAAATAGCAAAATCTTACTCATTTTATTATACTAAATAACTAGAGATGAGCGATATTTTTGTACCGGCGACCTATCTGGTCACCGGTATTAGCGGTGACCAAATTGCCCAGGTCACCGCGACCGCGACCTACCGTACCACACCCAGGTCGCCGCTCCAAGTATCGGGCTTAAACGGCGACCGATCAGATCAAGTCACTGGTAACTGCTCGAAATGCGAATATTAAACAGCGACCAGTGACCTAAACAGCGACCTGCGAGTACAGATAACAGCGCGGATTTTCGATTCTCATCGAGGCGCCGGGCTGTGCAGCGACCTGTATGACTGGTTGCTGAACACAGCGGAAACAATATTAAAATAATAAAATTTATTTCTGCTTGTGGTTGGTCAAGCTCGAGAAGGTAGTATTTGCATAACTTGCAGGGTGATGCCACGGATTGACGTGGTTTGAGAGGATTATAGGATTTAGGTTACGTTTTGGTTTTTATTTCACTGTCACCGTATATTTTTATTTTTGAAAGTTGTGTTTATAGATTAGTGATATTTAATGTTTAGTTTTTATGAGAGCTTGTGCGAAAAGTTGATTTGTTAAAGACTATTTTTTTAAAAGATTTTTTAGATAATATTAAGGTATGCAAATATATTTTTTATATAAATTTTAAATGATTTTAAAAGGGTTACACGCAGTGATTAAATCATCAAACAGTGAGAACAAGCTCTAAAATATTTTAAAATCCAAATACATAGTGGTTAAGTGAGGGAGCTTGCTTCAACTTCGCCATTTGTAAATTATTTACAAAATAATAATAATTATAATATTATTATTATTATTATTATTAATATAATTATCATATCA
This sequence comes from Polydrusus cervinus, assembly GCA_935413205.1. Classification (NCBI taxonomy): domain Eukaryota; kingdom Metazoa; phylum Arthropoda; class Insecta; order Coleoptera; family Curculionidae; genus Polydrusus; species Polydrusus cervinus. The sequence continues at coordinate 98,498,058 of OW284510.1, read as the reverse complement.
TATAATAATAATAATAATATTATTATTATTATTATTATTATTATTATTATTATCTCTGTAGTTTTTCCTCTTAAAAATATTTTCATCTAAAGTTAGAGATTTTTATGAAAGTCACCGGGTCTGAAGTCGCTGTTAAAAATACCGGTGACCTTAAAGTCGCTGTCACCGGTATACCGGTTACTTGAAAGTCACCGTTAATCTCACCTCTATAAATAACAATCTTTCTTGCAAAAGTCTCGGTTGTCTCCGGTTTTATAGATCCGTGCTAATTATGATAATTACTTACATGGCTTAAATGTATGGAAAATTCGATCATTAAATGAGAAATAGCTGGATTTATTATACCAGGTGTACTTTATGTCTGCGACACATTATGTAAATTTACAATCCGCCAAAAACCCGGTGCCTCAAAGTGACAAGTTGCCTGTACCTAATTCACCTCAGGAATATACCATTGATTCTGATAATGATCTAACGGATTCACACGGTAGTATACCAAAAAATGTCTCCGGCTAATCAACCTCGCAAGACTCCGATTTTGTCTGTGAACTTCCCAGTAAAAAGCCTCGGGCTGTTTTCAAAGGTAGGCTAAGAAGTGTAAAATGAGTGTCTAAACTTTAGATTCAAAGCTGCAAATGTGCAATTTATTTGCATTTAATTGTTATCTGTATTTTGAATGTTCATTGTATAAGCATATAAAATAAAATTTTGTAACAAATCATTCATATTTTTTTGCGAGCCAACTAAAATCTTTAATGGGCATTTTTTAGTTACTTGGGTGTAATTGTATCTAAAAAAATAGGTTTTGTCCAGGAAACAAAAAAAAGTTGAAATTTGTTCCCCGGTGTAATAGATCGGCGCACAAAGTTTACTAAAACCGCCAAATATCATATTTTTATCTTTGATGGCTTCGAAATTATTTAGTGAAAACCAATTTCACGGTTCCTCATTCAGAGGGTTGTAGATTGGAAATGAAAGGAACAAAGGACAACGTTTATATGAAGTTATAACCTTATTTCTGCCCAACCTGATTATTGACCATGCATGTTAAAACACCCTGTAGGAAAAAAACTTCATAACAAAGTTTGAAATTAATCTGAACATAAAATAAATGAGGAAAATGAAAAATTATCGTTGTGTAAAATGACTTCAAACTGCATTTATTTTTTTAAACAAAGATTTAATCCAGCGTTTCTTTGGCCAATAAGCAGGATTTTCATTAAAATGAACTAATATTATTATTCCTAACCAAATTACTGTCAGTGATTCATCGTTTTCATATCGAGAGCAGCGGGTTGTATGAAGTCAGAGGGAAAAAAATCCATGAAAATAAATATTCTGGTCAATTAGAATTTCAAAAATACACTCGAATTGTTTCCTTTATCTTCGTACAACCTGCTGCACTCTAGATGAAAGCGATGAATCGCTGATAGTTATTTAGAACTTCAAGTACAGCGTCAGTCAACGATAGAGTAAAATTCAATTTCGCCTTTATCTTAAGAATTAGATAAAAATTCGAAATACAAAAGTTGTAGAGACCATTGAGGTGCTCATTTTAAAATTATGCTGGAGAATACGGGGTGACCAAAAAAAACGTGGTAAATATAACTTGTTTTTTTTTAATGGAACATCCTATATATTGTATTATTTTCTGATTCCTCCCCTCTACGCTTATTTTGTAAAGTCGTATGTCTAAATCCAATAGTTTTTGAGATATTGACGTTTAAAATATGGCATTTTCAGACTTTGACAGACTGTAACATTGGAACGGTTCATCTTAGAGAAAAATGGGTTTCACCTCCTTATCTTAATTTTTTATTTTCTGTCCAAAGAAACCAACTTTCGATTTACCATGTTAAACCAAAAAACCGGTTTTAACGGTTTAGTTTAACATGTTAATTCGGAAGTTGTAACTTTTATATAGAAGTAGAGATAGATGGAGAGTTCTGCATCAGATTCCGGAGGTCCCTTCTGCGCATGCCCCGGCAGTGCGCAAGCGCCAGCTAAACAGCCCTGTTTAAAAACCGCTAAGCTAAAAAACCGCTAGCGGTTTTTAAAGCTGTTTAGCTGCCGGGGCATGCGCAGAAGGGACCTCCGGAATCTGATGCAAAACTCTCCATCTATCTCTACTTATAGATAATACAAAATTAAGATAGGGAGGTGAAAACCATTTTTCTCTAAGATAAACCGTTTGAATATTACAGTCTGGCAAAGTCTGAAATATATTTTAAACGTCAATATCTCAAAAACTATTAAATTTAGACATATAACATTTTATACAAAATAAGCGTAGAATTTATTGGGTAATCAGAAAATAATACAATATATAGGGTGTTCCATTAAAAAAAACCCAAGTTATATTCGCCACGTTTTTTGGGGTCACCCCGTATACCCCAATATACTTTTAAATTGTGCACCTCAATGATCTCTACAACTTTTGCATTTCGAATTTTTATGTAATTTTTAAGATAAAGGAGAAAATGAACTTTACTCTATCGTTGACTCACCCTGTAAAATCTAATATATTTTTAAGCCTAAATATTAAATTTGTATTTTTAATTCGTCAAAAATAATTTTATTATAAGAAATTTTTTAGTGTATCGGACTTATATTATTAGTATTATCAAAAACTGTCTCATCTTTTATTAATTTAATACAGTTTCAGACAAAAAAACCGACACCCATGATTTTTACTAAGTATCATCCTTTAGAACTTTTTTTCAATTCATTTACAATTTTATTTGGAATTTTATACCAGGGTAAATCAGTGTGTTCTTTCTTCTAAGTAAACACGAAAAGAAAACCAAGGATCCACACCAGCCCCGGCTCAGGCCTCAGCCTGGCCGTTCCCTGAGTGAAATATTCGAAAAAAAAAGTTATTAGTATGAAAAATAACAGTCCCCATTGCTCCATAGGGTGTTTAAAACATAGAAAAAAAAACCGAACTTTGTTTCACCCCGGTATAATATTGTCCAATCGGACACGACCATCCTTAAGATAATACATATGCCTAATGAAAGTATCTTAAAAAAAGGGTAAAATAATTGAAAAATCGTATTAAAAACAAAAAAGTTAAAGGAATAAACATAGGAAATAATCGAGCAGCGAACCATAGAAAGGATAAAAAAGAAATTTGCTGTCTATTTTCCTTTCTGTTCTTATTTAGAACTATGTAAGATCACTACATTCGCGATGGCCGAAAGACGATTCGCCCCGATAGAAATAGGAAGAACTTTACAGCGCTTTCCCAACATCTTTCTTGCTCGTTTAAATCAGATTTTGCGTATTTCTGTTCAATTCTAAAGATATGGTTTCTGTGGATTTTATGTTATGTCAAGGTTTTTACTTTGGTTATCCTTTTGATTTATAAAAATAGAAATTATAAAAATATAACCATACTTTTCCTTCTTCTACAATTTGTTCTGCTGGTTTTAACAGCAAAAAGATGTTTTCAGTTCCTATAGGATAACTTTTTCCGAGTCAGAAGTTGCACGATCAAATACAGAAAATCTTTATATAGTGCCAAATCATATCAGAAATAAAATTCCTTTATATGTTTTTTTCTATTTTTATGACGTCACATGGTTCAGCTGCGGGGTGACCGTTTTTTTTTTGGTCGGGAGATAAATATTTCTCTGGACATTGCCTTTCCGTGTTTTACATCTTAGTAAAAAACAAAAAATGAAACAATATGTGAAAAATAGTGTTAATAAATAATAAGTAAGCAAAGAAAATTAAAAATGCGAATATAGAGACGTAAAACTGAAAATTAAAAAAAAAATAGTTAGATTTTTTACTAAAATGTATAACACTTAAAAAAATGTCCAAATAATAAAAAATTGAAGAAACGTGGAAAACTAAAAAAAAATGTTGTGATTTAAAACAATTTGTTTAAAAAATGGCATTTAATAAAAAAAATATGTAATTAAATGAAAATTTCAAATAAAATAAATAACTAATCCTAATGTAATAAAAATAAAAAGGTTTACCTTGTTCAGTTGCGTTGAAACTTTAATTTCTCCAGTACGTCCATCTTCGACTCTCTCCTCCACGTTCTGTGTAACGCCATCTTTATCTTTAGTTATAATCTGTTTGGTCGTTGTTTTAACGATAACCGGAGTTGTAGTGCTACTCACAACTCCCTTAGCACCTTTTGAAACATTGAGATTGGGTAACTCTTTAAGATTCTCCGACGCATATTCATTGAGGTCGTCGTCACTGGATTCTTCGTCGCCATCTTTAAGGTATGTTTTGACTCGTACCTTTGTGTCCTTAAGGTCGGAGAAGTGACTGGGATCAATTTGAGCGTAGTTCAGAATTAGTTCGCCAGTAATAGGGTCCCTACGAGCTGTGCTTGGGTCAATGTCTCCAGTTTGTGGATCAATATGGCCCCATTCTGTGTGGATCTTTCCGGTTACAGGATCAATTTCTCCCGATAGCGTTAGTACCTGAGTTACTTTAGTATTGGCACTCTTCACAAGAGGGTCGTTAGGGTCGACTTGCACTACTTTTCCTGTCTTAGGGTCCACCATGCTATAAATGTAAACAGTTTGTGTGGTAACATTGACGATTCTTCCAGTTTTCTCATCAAATTGACAGTCCTTGGGATCAATTTCCTTTACTTTGCCAGTAGGATCATTTTGTGTAATCAAATAAATTCTTACAATCACGAGTTTACCGGTTTTAGGATCGATTTTGCCATATTTAGTGTAGATTTGTCCTGAAGCGGGGTCAATTTCTGACGCTGAATAAATAGGAGCACCGGTTTCGTCAACTTGGCTCGTTCTTGTAAACACTTGGTTTGATTCGGGATCTACTTTGGCGGTGTTACTATCGACTTTGGACGTTCTAGTTATGTTTCCAGTCTTGGGATCGATGTAACCATAAACTGCGGTTACATAACCTGTAGTTGGATCAACATTGCCAGTGGTGTACACGTCATCTTTACTAACAGGATCATTATAGTCAAACACCCACAGCTGATTCGATTTCGTGTCAATTCTAACAGATTTAGGCTCACGTTTCACAATCTCGCCCTTGTTGTTAACTTTAGGGTCTGTAATAAGAATACCAACAAGTCGTCCATAGTTGGGGTCAGGTTTACCCGTTTTGGGATTATTGTAACCTCCCTTGAAGAGAATTTGACCTGTCGCGGGATCAATAACACCCTGTTTAATCTCATGACGACCACTCTTAGGATCAATGTGCGTGAGAGTAGCTTTAACTGGATCAATCTGACCGTACTTAGTGTCAATTCTATGGGTCGAAGGGTTATAAAGACCATTAGATACTTCTGGAACTACATTCTTGGAATCGATTAGGTTTTTCTTAGGATCCACTTTGCCAACGAACGTTAAAACTTGTACTTCCGGATCTACCTCAGCACCTAACATAATGACTTGACATAATTCCGAATTAACTGTATCTGTTTTGGGATCTTTTACGCCTGTAGGAATTATTATACGACCGTCAGCATCAACTTGGATTGGTCTAGACTCAATTTTGCCAGTTTTAGGATCTTTCGTCGTAATTCTTAAAAGTTTTAAGTTAATAACACCATATTTGGTTTCAATTTCTCCAGTTGCAGAATTCTTTTTAGCCTTAGAGTTTTCAATTTGACCGCTGTTAAGATCCAATGCTCCTGTTCTTGGATCTCCTTTTACAGTTATTGTTGTAATTTCAATTACCGGATCATTCTGACCAGCAATACTAATGATTTGTCCAAGCGAATTATCAATTTTGCCCGTTTTTGGATCAATAATTCCAGATGCAACAATAATCTGTCCATTTGCATCATTAACCTGTGCCGATCTTGCATCAACCTTTCCTGTTTTTTGGTCATTAATAATGACTTTTCCATTCTTAGGATCAATTAGGCCATACTTGGATTCAATAAGGCCGGTTTCTGGATTAAGAAGAGCAGTAGATTGTTCAACTTGTCCTTTTTCAATATCAGCTTTACCAGTTTTAGGGTCAATTTTGGTTGTAATAACAGTAATTCTAATCATTCGTTTCTTAGGCGTTGGCGCAGCATGTGGGTCCTGAGCATGTTTAAGACCTACAATAGAGAACACTTGCCCGAGAGTAGGATCGACCTTGCCAGTTTTAGGATCTACTACAGGACCTCCGTTAATAATAATGTGACCTGTAGCTTGATCAACTTTACCAGGAATAATACCTCTCTGTCCAGTTGTAGGATCATTAGCAATAAGCGAACCAGTTGTAGGATCAATTTGGCCGTACTTGGTTTCAATAAATCCTGTAGCCGGGTCTACAATTCCAGTAATGTGCTCTACAGTACCATTTTCAATATCCACGTTAAGAGTCTTTGGATCTTTCTTCGAAGTAATGACCATGATTTTGACACGACGATGTTTGGCGATCGGATGTAAAACGCCAGTAATAACTTCTTTAACAGGTGTGCCAATATCAGCCTTCTGTGGAGTAGAAACAACTTTAGGTGGGGACGTTGGTTTTAACTCAGTGGTAGTTGACTTTTGTAGTTCCTTTTCAGATGGCTGTTGAGAAGCAATGGGATCAATGGACGGTTCGGTAATGTGAACCGAGACAGCTCTTCCAAGATCTTTTTCAACTTTTCCTGTCTTGGGATTAACAAAACCTCCCTTAAATACAAGTTCTCCTGTGTTAGGTTCAATATGTCCTGGCCTAGTATCAGTCTTTCCAGTTTTCGGGTCAATAATCGTAAGCGTTTCATTAACAGGGTCCAAATGACCATATTTTGTGTAAATTTTGTTTCTGTCTGGATCATACAAACCGGGAGATGTATCTGGAGTAGCATTTTTGGAATCTATTGTATTCTTTTTATTGTCTACTTTACCAACGTATGTTCTAATTTCAATTTCGGGATCTACCTCGGGGCCTACTTGGATCAACTGCACCATATTTGGATCAACTTTGTGAGTTCTGGGATCAACAATTCCCGAAGTTACTATGATATTATCATCATTGTCCACACTTACTGGTCTTTCTTGTACTATATTGCTCTTAGGGTCACGGGTAAAGATCCTCATAAGTTTCAGGTTAATAGTGCCTTGCTTAGTGACAATTTCTCCAGTTTCTGGAATAATCTTTCCATTGGTGATTTCGGTTCTTGCATTGGCAAGATCGATTTTGCCTGTTGGAGTCTTTTTAGCTGTAATAGTGGTAATAACAACAGCGGGATGTTGAGGATCAACAACATTGATTACTTGTGATAAGTTGGGATCAATTCTTCCTGTCTTAGGATCCACTATGTTATCATTAATAAATATTTGTCCAGTGTTTTCGTCAATTTTAATGGGAGTAACAGTTGTTTTGCCGTTCTTGTCCTTTTGAATAACTTTATTATTTTGTGGATCAATTTTACCATATTTGGATTCGATGATACCGCTTACAGGGTCGACAGTGGCAGTCAGTTTTTCTACTGTACCTTTTTCGGTATCGATCTTGCCTGTTTTTGGATCTTTCTTGCTAGTAATGACCAAAATCTTAATAACCCGTTTCTTAGGTATTGGATGACTCGGCAATGCATATTTAACAGGAGTTTTAGCGTCTACGCTGGTACCATAGTCACCAGCAATTGTAATAACTTGTCCCAAATTAGGATCCCTTTTGCCCGTTCTGGGATCGATTACAGGACCATTAACCAATTGAATCTGTCCAGAAACGGGATCAATTTGCCCTTGAACAGTTTCTTGTTTGCCTGTAGCTGGATCTGTAATGATAATTGTGCCTCTTTTTGGATCTATCAAACCATACTTCGAATCAATTTCACCGGTCGGATGCTGAATACCAGCTGATTGGTCAACATAGCCGTTTTCAAGATCCAGAAGTCCAGTTTTAGGATCCCTTTTAGCGGTTATTACAAGGAGCTTTATAACTTTGTTCTTATCTTTAGATGATACAGCTCCTACAGGTGGAGCAACAGTTGGAACCTTTACAGGAGACACTGGCACAGGTTTCTTGTGTACTGGAGCTGCCGTAGAAGCAAGACTAGGATCGACTTGTGGTTCTTTCAAAGATACCCTAATGGTTCTTCCGTAGGAATTGTCAATTTTGTTAGTCTTAGGATTAACAAGACCCTTAAACAACACTTCTCCAGTAGTGGGATCCCGGTGTCCTGGTTTAATATCAGTTTTTCCAGTTTTAGGATCGGTTACGCTTAGGGTATCATGAACGGGATCAAATACGCCATATTTGGTATAAACCTTGTTTGTAGAAGGATCATACAGGCCAGCAGAATGTTCCGCCGGAGATACAGTCTTAGGGTCCAGTCCCTTTTTGTCAACTTTGCCAGATACCGAGGTAACGACTACTTCAGGTTCCAATTCTGAGTCAATCTGCAAAATTTGACTTAAATTATTATCTCTGACTCCAGTTCGTGGGTCTATAACACCCGAGAGAACTATAACGTTTTCATTTGTATCAAATTGAACTGGATGCTCCTCAAATTTACCAGTTTTAGGATCTTTATTACTTATTTTCTGTTTTTTGACATTGACGGTACCATACTTTGTGACAATAACTCCATTCTTGGAATCAATTTTACCATTAGTAGTTTCCTTGTGGGCTTGAGTTGGGTCTAGCTGTCCAGTTTTAGGGTCACGTTTAGCAGTTACTGCTGTTATAGGTACGACGGAGTCGCCATGGTCACCGATCTTAAACAGTTGTCCTAAGGTATTGTCAACCTTGCCTGTTTTAGGGTCAATAGCTCCTTCCTCGATAACAACTTGATTTAAGTGATCATCAACTTTAATTGGATAAGAATCAGTTTTTCCAGTTCTGGAATCTTTGTGTAAAATTTTCTTGTTATTAAGATCAAGAGTACCGTATTTTGTTTCTATTTGTCCAGTGACTGGATCTAAAACGGCATCGATTGTTTCAACTTGACCTTTCTCAGCTTCAATCCGTCCAGTTTTTGGATCTTTTTTTGCCGTAGTAACGGTAACTTTAATAATACGTTTCTTAGGTACTGCGTTCAATCGACTTGTTGGTTTCTGATTAGGATCACAAATTGTGATTATTTGACTAAGCGTTGATGATTTCTTGCCAGTCTTCGGATCAATCACCGAACCGGAAGTGATAACTATTTGCTTCGTTACAGGATCGATGTAGCCTTGAACAACTTCCTTCTGGCCGTTGGCAGGATCAGTTATAATGACTGTGCCATTAGAAGGATCAATCAAACCATATTTGCAATCAATTAGTCCAGTATCAACATTTTGCTGCCCTGTTGTAGTGTCAGCCGTAGCATGTTCCAAATCAATACGACCAGTTTTGGGGTCCCTAGGTCCAGTAACGACAAATAACTTTATAGGCCGTTTCTTTCCACCTCCGAGAACAGCGGGAGCGCCTGAACCAATAATTTTTCTTTTGGGTTCCTGCTCATATTGTTCTCCAGCCAAAAAGGCTGCGGTATCGTCTTTCGGATCTTTAAAACCAGGCTCTTGTTTCTTAAGCTTGTCAATTTCACCGGGAGCGTAGTTAAACGCTACGGCAGTAGCTCGTTTAGTGGAAGGAGACTGTTCACCTTCAGGATCACTCTTAGGACTTGATGGCGACCCTTGGTTTTCATAACTAAAGCCTTGCGTGTAAGGTTTTCGAGGGGTAACTTGATCTTCCGGTTCCTCATAATCATATTCCTTAGTATAACCAGGGAGTTGTGGTGAACCTGCCGGTCTATCGTTTGCGGCAGCAGCAACTTTTTCTTTCTCTTTCTTGTCTTTGGGCGACTTGTCCTTGTCTTTTTTGCCAAATAGGAAGCCGGGGCTCTAGGGGTTGAAAGAAAGCAAAGGAACATGCTTAATACATGCACAACGCTACTTAGGTACTTAAAATAAGTTGTATACAAATTATACAAAATATTAACATACAGGCTCTTAGAAATATCTGAATAATTTTTGTGAGAAAATGGTTTTAATTTTAAAACAAATCGTATATTTACTAAACCAAGGATTGCGTGGATTCAGTTGTCAGTTATCAGATAATTCAAAAACTTGTACAAAATATTTTGAGAACGTGAACAATACTCAAAAGATAATCCGTCTACGAAGATGCAATAATTTATAAACATCTAAGAAAATCGAGCCGGGCTTATACTTTACTGTAAAAACTCTATCTGTAACTAATCACACAAATTACAAGGCAAAACAAGTTTATAATTATTTTACACACTAATATAATACATGATTTTTCCTTACTAAAACATTTACTGTACTAGAGTGGGAACAAATATATATTTTATATATACTATCGTTGTATAATGTACATGTATACATACTCACTATCAAAGGAAGATTACATAGTATTGAGTATATTAAAATTTCGTTCAATAACAAAAGTTTAAAATTATTTACAACTTTATAGTATCAGTCGGGCCAACCAGACACATTTTTTTAAATACCAAACTCAAGGACATAGATAGTTTTTAGAATTTGATTTTAGTAGAAAAGCGGTCAATTATAAGTCCCATTTATACTATATAGGGATCATGTTATTTACTATACAGGGTCCTGCACCTCACCTCCCGTCTTCTATAGCTCACTTATTAATTAAGTTAGGATTTTGATATTTTGCAGACTTTACTTGTATCCTAGGGCGCATTTCAGGAAAATATTTTTGTTTTGCAAACTAATTTATTGGTATTAAAGTTTATTAAAGTGACAAAAGACCATTTTGACATTAGTTATTATATAGTTTCAAATGTTGTTAGATTATTATTAATTATTTAAGCTATATTTTTTTTGTGATAGAATAAAACCAAGAAGAGCTCGTAGATATGATTTTCATATTAGGAGCATGCGAAAAGAATTATTTTCTGTCACTTTAGTAAACGTTAATACCAATAAATTGTTCTTGAAAGCCATCTTTGATATTTATTTATAATAATGACTGTTGGAATAGTTGATAAAATGAGTTTTCTGCAAATAAGTTTCGATGCGTTAGAAATTGAGATAGGGTTGTAATTAGGGCAAATGTTTGATTTTTATTTCTGCATTGAATGACATAATAATATACAGGGGTTTCAATTTGAAAGAAGGAAAATAAATCGATTTAAAGTTTGCAAAGTTTGACACTAAACTTTGGACACTCTGTACAATCCGTATTAATCAAACTTGGTCAACGAGACTGTTTGACTTTATTTATTAAGAGCCTTTATATAATGTTAATAACGAGGCATTATTTTTAATTTTTTATTTATTTTTCAAACCACTGGTGCAAAACTGATTTTTCTTAGTGTTTATTTTTTTTTTCGCCTATAATACTGAACCGATTTCATTAAAAATTTGGGGGGTATGTAGGCAACTATAAGGGGCATCCAAATAAGTGAGAATATTTATGGCATGTAATCTAAAAAAATAGATCCTTATCACGTCACACTTTTTTGGAACACCCTGTATAAACAAAAATATGTTCCTGAAATTCGCCCTAGGATAAGGTAAAGTCTGCAAAGTGTCAAAATCCTAACTTAATTAACTTATTAGCTATAGATGACGCGAGGTGAGGTGCAGGACCCTGTATAACGTTTACCTGTCAAAATTTTACTTTTTTTTCTTTAAGAGATTTATTATTATATTTATAAATTAAATCAACGCCAATGTTTCGGTTCAGTCCGCGCCATCATCGGGGCTAAAGCACCAAGAAACAAAAATTGTAAAACAAAGAATATGTATAAATAAAATCGGTTATAACAATTACATTAGAGTAATTAAAGTAAACAAAAACCTTTAAATTGTATTTTACAGCATGAGAATGACAACAAAATGGAAAAAAACACGGGCATTATCGTGGTGTATAATGCCTGAGTTTTTTTCATTTTGTTGTCCTTCTCATGCTATAGATACATTTGGAAGGGTTTGTTCGTTTACTTTAATTACTCTAATGTAATTGTTATAACCGATTTTACTTATACATACTCTCTCAAACAAAAGAAAAAACACAGCCATTACCGTGGTGTAAACTGTGATACATTACATTACACCACGGTAATGGCTGTGTTTTTTTTTTCTTTTGTTTGTCATTGTATAAGATGCATTTTGAAGGTTTTTGTTTACTTTAATTACTCTAATGTAATTGTTATAACCCATTTTATTTATACATACTCTTTGTTTTACAATTTTTTAAAATAGTCCTTTGTTTCTTGGTGCCCTGATGATGGTGTGGACTGCACTGTTGTTGATTTAATTAATAAATATTGTCCAAAACAGCCGAAACCATGTTTGATGTCCCCTTTTCGTTTGGGCGAAGTTATTGTAAATAATTTTAAGGGGGGGGGGGGGGGGGGTTCCCTATGTGTATCAGATTTATGGTAATTAAACTGTTATTATGAATATTTTTAATAACGGGGCATATTTAGGGTAATTATTTGTAGAAAAATTACATTATTGATAATCAGAAAAAAATAAATTAAAAGTAGGAAAATGACGATGAAATTTAAAAAGTTTTTCCTACTTCACAAAAAAATATCTTTCAATAAAATATTACAAAATCGACCAAGAGAAATTTATGAATATTAGTTCCTAAATTTATAGCTCTACTAAGGCGTTCAAAGTATGACCAAGAAAAGCCAATATATGCCAACCAAAGTTATGTCCAAAATTTAGTGTTTTATTCTTTGGAATATACAACATAACTTTGCTCTAATACATTTTGCTCTAACCCGCAAAATAGATTGAAGGGTGGAGGGGAACCTCTTTTGAAACAACTACTCACAACTTCGGTTTGCCTTTCAAATTAAAAAAAAAATCAATTAAAACATATTTTGTACAAGTAATTTTTTAAAAGTCAGTTTACGAAACATACATAAATCTGATACAAAAAGAAAAATTGCGCTAATTCCATTATACGTTGAACGAAATAAAGTAAGTGAACAAGAATTGATCTTTTTATTATGCAATTTTTATTAGGGTACTCGCGTTTCAAATTATATTTGAAAAACTTAACCTCAACTAGCATAAAAATACTAGCTTTGAAAAAACTCACCTTGGATCGCTTATCCTTCGGAGTCTTATCAGCATCGTTACTAGAATTCAATTGGTCCACGTCACCGCCATTTTGTAAGTTGTTGCTCTGGTTTTCCTTGTCTTTGTCGTCCCTCTCTTTCTTCTTACCGAAAAGGCCGCCAGACGGCAGGACAGCTACTCCTCCAATAGGTTTCTATGAAAAAATATTTATAAATAGATTTTTTTTTTAAATAGGACGACACAATGAATAAACCAAAAGATTGAAGCAGCAAAGTAATATACTGAAAAGATAAGGAAGGCGTAGACGTAGAATATGCTGATTCTTGTTTAGAGGCACACACAACACTACTATAACAAAAATACGAAAAACTGCTGTAATGCTATGCTTAATTATGTATAACTAGATATTTTGAAGCAAACCCGAACTTTAACTATACATGTATTTTTAGTAAAAAAAAAACATTTTAAACAGAAAAATTAACTGAGCTATTTTTAAATCAAATTCATTTTAATTAATAGAGATTGAACTTATACATACAGTGTGGCCCTCTAGTGCCGTAAAGTACATAGGTCCTATGTCTCCCTTATAAATATTTCTTTTCTAATGAAACACGCACTGTACAGGTCAGATAGTCGTCAACTAGTCGCATGGTGTTTATGTTATGGGAGTATTTTGTTACTTTAATAAAACGTGAAAATGGAAGAATGTTAAAGTGTTGTTTAAATTAGACAGGACCGTATGGGAGGCTTTTTGTAAAATTGTTATTTTTGAGCTATTTTCGATGTTCTTGAGGTACATTTCTTAAAGTTTATTTATTAAAATAAATTACAGTACTTATATATCGAAAATAAAAGTTAATTCTGAAAATTTGTAAACACTGTTAGGATGCGCCTTTTGGTTTCCTTTATCTTTTGTATGAATTATTTGTATAGTTAAAATAACATATTGTCCTTTGCCACACGAAACGGCCACCCTGTAGAACTGCGTCTTATATCGTCGTGCCAGTTGCCTATGGCCGTAACTAACAAATTGAAAATTTGAGTACAAATGTTTGCAGACATTAAAGGCTATTTTGACTGATTTTTAATAATATGTACGAACATACAATAATAATATATTCATCGATATTTGCCTCAACACTGTTTCACAAATACATAATTACAAAAAGTCACACTCCAAACCCAACTAACTACATTTTTAATTTTCCAAAATTAATAACAACCAAGACCATTGGACATAATATTCTGGTAAAAAAATAATAGATAGTTAATATTCTTTCACCCGAATATGGCCCATTAAGTTTCTACAAGTTTTTGTCGGTTTCGCCACAAAATAGCGTTGTAACAAAAAGATGCGATCCATAATAGGCACAATAAAATAATTCCTACGACCACCTACTGAAATCGGAAAAAAAAACAAAGTTTAGTGGTCTAGAAAATGCGTTATATCGCACGCTTGTTGAAAACATTTTTTTCTACTCCCACATGGAAATTTGCTGTTTCCTTTACACTTAAAAGACGAGAAAAGTAGTCTATTTCAGCTACGGCAAAATTTTATACTCTTCGTTTTCACACGGCACCATATATCGCGCGCGATAAATGGTCGCAATATTGCTTTACACCAAATTATGTGTTCTCTAATATCGCTTGTGTGTGAAAATGACTTATTAGAAAACACATAATTTGGTGTAAAAGCAATATTGTGACCATTTGTCGCGCGCGATATATGGTGCCGTGTGAAAACGCTCTTACTGTCAGAGCTACAGTGTTGCGACCTTTAAAAATTAAATTTCTCAAAAGGTTCGTATATTGGGCGTAGAAAAAATATACTGTTCAACTCGAGTGGATTGTCTATATCGCACTCGGAAGTTTGAGCACTCCGTCTATGGCGTCATGCTCAGTTTACTTCCTCGTGAGATATAGACATCATATCCAATCTTGTTGTACAAACTACTATTTAATTATTATTATTATTATAATATAATCGTGAAATGTATTTTTCCGACAATCGATCGGAAATATTGACATTTTTGAAAGAAAAGGTCAATATTTCCTTGCACTTAGTTGTTGCCAGGCAACGGAAAATAACTGTTAGGAAATATTTATTATTGTACTGTAAGGAAATATTATTTCTGTACTGTTGAACCTTCGAAAGTTAAAATATTTTATGTAAGTAGGCATTTTTTTTTTTTTAATTTAATTTATCTTGAAAGATTTTCCTTAACGCAGTAGTGATATACCTTCAAAATATAACATGCAAATCTAAGAATCATTGATAATTCTTTGTGGTCGTAGGAAAAATTGGTACATTAATCGTGTGAAAGTGATTATTCTAAAACTAGGAGGATTTCCGCACTCGGCTGATGCCTCGTGTTAAATATCTGCTCGTTTGAAAAGTATCATTTTCATCACTTATTATGTAATGTATTATTTCAAATATTTTTTTTTTGCAACGTGTTTTTTTTTTCATTTGATAGTTTACAACGTGCCACTTTGTGTAGAGACCTGCACGGGCCGGGTTTTCATCGTTTCTTGGCGCGGCCCGGCCCGACTCTCGGGTCGGGCCACTTAATCAATGAAGGTTTGGGTTTTCGAGCCCTAACAATTTTTTAAGGGTCTGCCGGGTTTTTGTAACCAGACGATCGGGCAGCCTTGGTTGACTTATGTGCTTTTTCAAGAAATATTTGTAAAATAATTTTCAAGCCCTAATAAATTTTTTCGGGCCTGCAGGGCTTCTCGGGCCTGCCAAGTTGTCGGACCGGATCGGGCCGCATCGTAAAATTCCGACTAGACGGGTCGCAAAATTCCGGCCCGTGCAGGGCTCTAATTTTGTGTAACAAAATACTTATGTCTCATCAAACCTTGTCAAATTAGTATTAAATAATGAAACTAACAATATGACGTTACATTTCTGTTATTCGTAAAATAAATTAAGCAGTCAAATAAGCCAATACTCAGCAATATCACAAAGAAGATAGCAATATTACAGCAGTAGAAAACCTAAACATTAGTCCAAACGGCGATTGCAGGGTTACTTACGTCATCAACTATAAGGAAAAAATCTTGATTTCTTAGAGAAAGATAAACAATACACAGATACAAAATAAATATCGTTTCAATCATATTTGGAGAAAATTTCGTATTGCAAAAGATTGGTCACCGAAGAAACTTTTCTACAGTTCTTTACCGGTGAGTCATTATTCAACGATCATCATCTTTATTTATTATAATAATTAAGGTTGATGAAAACATAACCCAACGTCTTCCGGGTACTATTCTATAGCGCAATACGTCGTTGACAATCAATCACGTAGACAGAGACAAAATTGTAAGAAAGAGTTTTAAATTGATTTGATTATTTAACTTTAGGATTTTCGAAAGTTTCTCCATTAACTTCCGACGCGATATCATCGTTTTTTGATTGTATAATTTATGACGTAGGATTTTTGAAATGCAAGTACTTTTTTACGCAGTGTATTTGCAATTTTCATGCGTTAAATTATTAGGTTCCAAAATGTACAATTTGGCCTACATTTAACCAACGAGGAGAAAGCAAAGATAATCTCCGCATTCCCCTTTATCAAAATAAACCGATAATAACTATAATTCAAGCTAGCACTTAGTTCCTGACGAGTTCCATGAATGAAACCATATGGAAATAGTAGGAAATTTTTACCAAATGATTAAAACATTCTTTTATTGTGGGTTTGATTTGGGCTCAAATAGGTATATTCTTTTTTTGCCAGTGAATTCCACCAGTGGTGGAACTGATGAACTTATGATCGACAGCTGGTGGAATGACGTCATCAACCCGTTGGTTAATTACTTTACGATCTCTCTCTCGTTGACGTTGATAGAAATCCACCATGAATAAAAAAACATGATTTATGTCTAACTGGTAATACAATAGGTAATTTAAGAAAGCGATTCGGCTCAACCGTAGCCAGCGGTGGACTCGCCGGTGAAAAAAGGAATATACCTAATTAAACACATCATTGGATTGCTTAAAACATATTCTAACCTCAAACTAGTCAAAATACTAATAACGACAAACATCTCGAGAACATTTCTCATAGAATGACAGCTAAGAGAGCTTCTGTGACTGCCACCAGAGGTGGTATTCTCGTATTCCTAATAATTTACCACATTTTCATGAAGTACCTATTTACATAAATCGACCTGAATCCGCGCAGCGAATTAAAAATTTCATCAATACAGGTATTGAGTTCGATTATTCAAAGTCAAGTTGGCATATTTTGTAATTGTATCCGTATCGAGATTTAAATGAAAACCGCAACAGAATCGAACTTGAAACGTGATTGTCAGTTTGACTAAACTTAACCTAACTTTTGAGCTGAACTACTGTAGAAATTAATAATAAAATAGTTATCTTGTCAAAACGATTTGAGTATACTACATAGTCATCTATTCTTCATGAATTCGAGAAGTAAATATATATTTTAAAACACAGTGAATCAGCATTACGATGACATTTTATAATTGCATTTAACATACAGTCAACGAACAGTAATAATAAATTTATTTTTCGGATCGATCGTGCAAAACTTGGCAACGCTTGCCTCCTAGCGGTGGCAAGTGAAAATACGGAAATAAAAAATGACAAGTTGACACAACAATAAATTAGTTATTTTTAGCTTTATTAAATAATAAATCGTGAGAGTTTTGTGAGTTAATTATAAAAAACAGTATGGTGAGACAGTGTCAGGGGTTTGCCAAATAACCGAGTCAGTGCTTAGACTTCATAGTGCTACACATGCTATCTCCCTCTTACAAACAGTGAGTTGTAGGCTCAGCGCAAAAGTAATTTTATGAATGAGATGCGGGGTATATCTTTGCTTTCTTGTAGCACCCTGTACACTTTACAGATATTTATTTCTAGCTGATAACGTAAGTGTTCTGTAGCCGCAGCTGGATCTATATAATAAAATCCTTTTAAACACCTTCTGAGATTTATCAGCATCGTATTCTCCTTCCACCGAGCTTGCAGTGCTGCCGGATCTTACTGAGCCGGAACTAAGTTTTCTTGCATGCTGTGGTGAATAAAACACATACACAATGGATGGTTAGGTGATTGGGTTAAAAAATGTAACATGATTAGGCATATTCTTTACTATTTATTGATATAGTTTTAAAACTATTTAAAAATTATATAAAGCATGAGAATTAAATATCAGATGCCATTAGTAGTTGCAAAACAACTTGAGCTTTGTTTCAACAGCAATTACGGACTAATCAGCGCACTTCCGATTGGTTTAAAACAGTTTGCAAACTTTTTCCAACTATAATTGAGCTATATGATTGGCGCTGATCAGTTTGGAATTGTTGTGGGAATAGAGCTATAAACGATTTGGAAGCAAGCTTTGAAAGAATATACCTGAATTTAAAATAAAACTTTTTATGCAAACTTTTTACTTTTTCATAAATGATACGTTTGTTGCGTGCGTAGATTACGAATCTGTACCCCGTTTTTCTCGAAAACGATCAGTATTTGAAATATTATTTCCTAAAATTCCATTTTGTAGAGGTTTCGGATGCAATTTGGTTCTTCTTGATCACTATTTATTTTATTGTAAAAAAAACTTTTAAAATGTAATTTTTAGTTAAAATAATCAATATTCTAGCATTAAACGAGAATAGTTGTCATCTGCCTTTAAACTGTTACCGCCAAGGCGTCCATTGGGGAGGGGGGGGGGGGGGCACTTACCCCTCCACCCTAGCCCGAAGAATAATTGTTTTTTTTACTTATGAGCCCCTTTATCTACTAAAAGTTACTGTTCATTGGTACTTGAACTCCCTAGCATGGTATATAATAATTGTTGGTGTTATAATATGGAGATCCCAAAAACAGTTAGTTGTTTTTTATTTAGAAGTTATGGTGGAAAGAACGCAAGGGACTTTTTTCTCTTTTAGAAGTCACATTGAAAGGCGAAGAAATATCAACACGCCAGGGATCTTTTTTTTTTTGGAAGTCACTATGCGTCCGTAACCTAACCTCTACAAAACGGCAAATATTTAAAAACTAAGCATTTCCGAGAAAAAGAGTTTTTAGATTCCTAATCTTCGCCCCAAAATATTTCCTTCCTAAAAAAATCATCAAGTTTGGAGTAGTGAGCGTATTTAGATTTTGATGCTCGAGTAGCAAACAAAGAGTTTGTTGGCACGTCATGATTAGATTAAACATTTCTTTGGGGAAAATGGCACGTGAATGTAAAAAGGATTGTCATCCCTAGTCTAGAAGATCTGTAGTGTGTTATATTTTCAGTACTTTACTTTTTTTTTCTATTTGCATGACATGTATAAGGTACAATGTATACTAACACCAATAAATGATCTCTACATCTTTAAAACATTAGAGACTCATGTCAGGTGGCAGAAATATTTTAATCACGAACCAGACGTCGTTGATTGTGATATAAATGACATAAAAAAAAGTGTTTTTTATAGATTAAGTTGTTTGATTAGTTATTTCTTGAATAAAACCGGCTTCCGTGGAATTTCCTTTTCAGAAATAGATAAATACAACGAAGTAGTGACAGTATACGACGAACGATCAGTGGCGTATATAGCGTCTTAACTGCAAAATCACAGTTGTCTGATTAGTAAATCAGGAATTAAGCTAACCATTATCTACCGGGTGATTCATTAAGGGTGACAAGCGGCCATATCTCGGAAACTACTTGGCATAGAAATTCAGGAAAAAAAAATTATAACTAAAGTCGCCGTGAGAAAATCATGGAAATAATTTTTAAATTCCGCATTTTGCCACAAGAGGGCGTAATTAAAAAGTAAATTTTAAAATTTTACTTATTCCGAAAATTCCACATTAAGGTATATCTTTGATAACACCATTAAAAAGCTTGGACAATTATGCATCATTTTGGTCTTATGCTCATTGGCGTACCGACTTTAATAAGAGGGGTGAAAGTGCAATTATTTAAATCACTGTAACTTATAAACGACTTATCCGATTTTAGCAAACTAAAGACTGTTTGGAAGAGAAATGTATGCACTTTCACTAATCGTATTTAGTTGTCCATAATAGTTCTAAAAAAATGCTAGAGGGCGCAATTTGTAATAATAACACATTTTTTGATTTTACTCCGAAAAAATTAATCATACGGTATAATTATGATACTATATTCAAAAAGTAGATGAAATTTGCTAGAAAAAATATTGAAACCGCAGCTCGATATCTCCGTTCGTTTCAGCGTTATCGCCAATAGAATAATTTTTAATGAAGAAGAGATTATATATTTTTTAGAAAAAAATGGTACGCCACTGATATTTTTCCATGTGGATATTATTTCTAATTAGCCTTGTCAATTCTGCATAAAAATCGTCTTTAGTTTGCTAAAATCGGATAAGTCGTTTATAAGTTACAGCGATTTAAATGATTGCACTTTAAACACTTTTATTAAAGTCGGTACGCCAATGAGCATAAGACCAAAATGATGCAAAATTTTCCAAGCTTTTTAATGGTGTTAT